>OX388026.1:15368206-16618206 GCA_947578705.1 Lacanobia wlatinum
GAATTTTTTGTGTAGATTTTTTAGGTCTGAGAATAGGTCGTAGGACATTTTTTTTATTTGGTAAAACAGCGTTTGCCCGGTCAGCTAGTAATAGCATAACAATGGACCAGCTTGTCTGGTTCGAAAAACCAAGTTAACTAAAAGAATAAAACATAACTCTAATTTTTGTTTGTTAATTTGTTCACCATGTTTTATGTTGATCTGTATTTTTTGACTATGTATTTTTTCATTTCATCGAAGAATCACTTAAGATTCATAAAATACTATTGAGAGTAATCTTTTACGCACTACGCTTTTTTCAATTCAACTTGTGGATGTAACACAACACTGATAAATTAAATACTATGAACCAAAGGATTTTCATGAAATTTTTGCTATCTTATCAGGTGATACAGTTTACAAACATCTGACAAAGTACATAGACATGATAGTTGGAAATTACTAGGGTAGGGCAGGACCGGTACCTGCTCCTACCAATTCTGCGAAGATACAAGATATAAGTCACTAGCTTTTTCCACATCTACGCTGCCGCAGCTTTTACCACAGGAACCGTGCATTTTTCTAAGATATAGCTAGCCATTTAGCAGAAGAAAAAAAAAGAATCGGAGTACTTCCAAAGATTGTCTTTTACGAACATTTAAACAAACAAAGAGATGAGATAGATAAGATAAAACTGTGAATTTGATCGGGATCTGTAATCATTTTATTGTGAATTGCTAGCAACAACCTTTTCTTTTTAAATATAAGATTTTTTAATCTTTTGAGAAATTTAACAGGGAAATGCATTCCTTGTTAGTAACAAAAAATGTTGAGGTTTCCCTCCGCTCGTGTTGCAGGCGGCGCGGAAATGTTCCCTCTCCCTGCAGGCTGCAGCAGCGCGGGCGGCGATCTGCGCGCGCAATGCGGAAACTCCGCTTTTTGCTGCGCCGGCGCACACCGCCACAGCAACACAGCTTATCAATTAAAATATAAAGGAAATGTAACGTCAAGTTACATTTGCTAATCACTTAATTATGTAGAAGAAAGTTGACTAAATTGTACAGAATAGGAAATTAGGGAATATGCATGTGATTTTTTTATTTGCAAAATGAAATACTTACTAGCTCTGATAAACAGTTATGAAATTATTTTTTAAATACCTTCATCAGCGATGAAGTTACAAAGCTTCAAAGTTTACAATTAGAAAGAGAAGTCCTAGTTGAATTGTGACGTCAAAGTTCTTGGCGCCTATACAGCTGCCATGGAAAACAGCGTTTTCGCGAGATTTATTTGTTTAAAATAATTATATCTCGTTTTTGTGTATATTTTTAGATAAACTGATATTCCTTACTAATATTATAAATGATAATGTAACTCTGTTTATCGTGCTTTCACGCCAAAACTACTGAACCGGTTTAAATGAAATTTGGTACACAGATAGTCTAGAGCCTAAGAAAGGACATAGGCTACCTTTTATCCCGGGAGTATGTTCCCTACGGACCACGTGGGTGAAGCCGCTGGCAGAAGCTAGTAATGTATAATATGGGCACAACAGCAACAAACTGAAAGTTAAAGAAAAGAATAGATTAGAAGATAATAAAAAATAACAAAACACAAAATTACGCTAAGAACCGTGCAATATGTACCGTAATGATAGTGGATCGTCTGCCCAAATGGCCCAGCGCAGACAAAATGCAATGTTCTCGTTATCTAACCCTCTTCACACACCTTTTTTTTTGTAACGGGGGGCAATCCTCATAGATGTCCTCCGCCCTGGGGCGGGCGGAGGGGTCTGTCAGACACTTACTGACTAAAACCACCCCGGTGTTCCATCTCTCACCTACGCCGGAGATTGCGGGGGCTTACGACTTCCGTAATCCCCGGCTAGTGCCGGCCCGCCTCTGCGGGCCACCTCGGGTCAGCGGGGGGAGTGAGGTGTTTGACTCCCCCCCCCAAACGTCAGAGAGGGGCGCACGGGAACACCACGCGCCGCCACCTCGGGACCAGATGAATGGGGGGCGACGGACATCCCCAAGTCCGTCTTCTCCTGTTGTGGCGGCTAGGGCGTGAGGATTCCCGCTCTCTCACGCGTTCGGCCTCCTCCTTCGCTAGCATTACTGCTTCACAGAAAGAAGTGATCGCTTCCCATGCCTCCTCGCTCCGGACCATGGATTGAACCAGGGCCGGACGCGAGAGGTAGCCGCCGCCGATCACCTCGATGAGGACACTGCGGTGCTCCGCCTATGCAGAGCAGACCTCCACCGTATGCTCCACCGTGTCCTCCGGGCGAACCTCGCAGTGTTGATACCCTGGCGTATCCTCCCACCGAATCCGAAACAGGTACCTCCCGAAACAACCGTGTCCACTGAGTACCTGCGTCAAGCAGAAGTTGAGGACGCCGTGGCGCCGCTCTAGCCACTTCTCAAAACGGGGACTTATCTCCTGGATTATGGCGTGCCCAGCGCTGGGTCGCTGTCTCCATACCGCCATGAGATCCTGCCGGAGCTCTGTCCGCCGTGCTGCAAATTGCCGCGGCAGAGAAGTCTCGCCCCGGCGTTGCGCCTCCACGCGCCATTCGTAAATGAGCGCGAGGGCCCTCACCTCCAGATCTCATGGCGGCAGTCCGGCAAGGAGGCTCGCCGCCTCACCAGAAACCGTGCGTGTCCCCGGGCCAGCCGGATAGCCATGACCCTCTGGGACACGTTGAGGTAACGGGCAGGTCGCTTCCTCAAAGTAGGCGCCCACACGGGCGCCCCATAAAGGGCCATAGATCGCACGACTTCCGCGTAAAGCCACCGGCAGGAGGCGTTTGAACTCCCTAGATTGCACAGAAGCCGCTTGAAGGCAGCCTCGGCCCGCCCCAGTCTGGGAGCCAAACGTCGGAAATGCTCGACGAAGTTCCACCGGCTGTCAAGGACGAGACCCAGGTACGTCATCGCATACACGAAAACAAGAACACCCGTATAAAGCAGGGAAGTATAAGGGTGCCTTTCCTTTGCAAGCGCAGTGGAGAAACTGTCAAAATGTCAATGACTCACGTCGAGGTGCGGAGATTTTATGCAATTCGATTGGTTAAAATTTTCCGTTTGTCCGCTCCACTGTCTTACTCCGCTGTAATGGATAAGCACCCTTATGGTGGCCAAATTAATAAAAGATGGCTTCTTTCCTTATGGTGATTTCAGCTTTTCGTGAACTTTTTAGCATATAGAAAGTCATGCTGCAGCCCATCTCTTAAGAACTTCCCTTGGGCGTACGCACCCCATGAATGGGCAGAGAAAACAGATAGGTACTGGTAAAATATCGGTACCTCCGCAAAATGAATGCCAGGGTCGTTGTTCTTTTTATTAGTATCTATTTAAAATGTAGCTCATCTTGCAAAGTGAAGTGAATTAATATCCGTAATGGATGAACCTATAAATCTTACACAGTCACCTGTGGATTAGTTTTATTTATAGCTTCATCCCACACCATAACACGATTCTCTAATGTCTCCAAGAGGCCGCCCAGCTAAAAACAGTAATTATATCCGTCATTTTATCCACCAAGCCACTGATAAACTCATACTGTAGCTCAGCCATGCTTCACAGTCAGTTGCTTACTTCCGTATTGAATGGTTCGATGATGATAAATGATTGATTGCTCGTTACTCATTAATGTTGATTTGAAATAGATATTTTGAATCATCAACCTTAAAAATGTTTAGGCCTTTCCATAGTGTAAATCTGTTGCAATAAGCTATGAGTAACAATATGAAAAATGGTTATTACACAAAGGCGCGAATATCACAAAAGGCGCCGAAGCAATCGCTAGAACAAACGACATCAACGTGCGCGGCGCACTCCGCCCTGCGCGCGCGCTCGCCTCATTGCCGCAACAGTTAAATGTTGCTATCACTCATAATTAATAAGAGTATTAATACACACCACTTCCTTGCTCATTCTATGACTCTGCAGTCATTGACTTCACCTCGACTACTACTTACTGCTACGTACTTAGCAGTTTTCTCACACTGTTCATATTTTTACAAGGCGTTTTATCCTATCTTTACTTTTATATAATGTATTATTAACGCTAATCAAGACTTACATGCTCAATGAATGCATGAATTTTCATGATTTGTTTGCATCTGCGTTTATAAAAATGTATCTAAAGTGAATTTAATTAATTGGAGAACAATTTGCAATGTAAGGTATTGTTTACTTTATTATCGGAATACATGTATTTATTTAACAGTCATCGTTACTTTTCAGTGAAATTTAAAAGTCCCTGCGTCATTGTTTTTAACAATGAATCACTCATTTGAAGAAGTAAAAACCCAGGAAAGTAGTCCTGATTAAAGTCGTCATCTGATGTGGTCACGTGGCTTGTTCGTTCGTCAGAAAAGTGCGCGCTCGCGAACTGTGGATTCCCGCCAAACGCGGACACCGCGGGGTCGATGACCGCCACTCTCATGCTCGATAAAAGTAAAAACTCATACTTTGCGCGTTATTACAAAATGTTAAGCGTTCATCCAGTTTGAGTGTCGACTGAGTCGAGATTACAGGGTGAAATATATACAATTAACGTTATATAAACAGTCCACCAGCTTTTTACCTTTTCCTTAAGATCGCCAATTTTGGTTCCATACCCGGTATTTGTTCCATTGTATGTGTGAATAACTGGCATACTCCCTGCTTGTGCAAACACATGAATATGATACATTTATCAACAGCTTGTCTCAGTTTTGCAGTGTACTGCGGCACATAGCAACCATAAGTCTCTGCCAGAATGGGTAGTTACTCATTCTGCCAGAATGGGTAATCACTCATTCAAAGTTTTTTAGTACCTGGCTAGGTACTAAAAAACCTTAACATCTTTGCATTTGGTGCTAGTATTACTAATGGAATCCCTTTCAAATGCTTAAATTATGGGATGTTACAGAATGGAACTGGAAATTCTGTTTTTTGTCACACTAACATCGGAATCTAGAACTAGGACGTTCCTCATTAACACAAGTAAGTTCACCAAAGCTATAGAGACAAAGTGCAGCAGTGCGTCAAAACAAAAAAAAACAGCTAAGATGTAAAAAGTGAGTTTTCATTATATCAAAAATAAAGAAGTTAACAATATCCATAACAGAGTGAGCGTAGATGAAAAGTGAATCAACCTGACGTTTGGTTGCGCGGCCACTTGCGTTCGTTCACCTCACAAATTTTCGTTTCGTTGGCGTAGTGTGCGTGCCGCCTCCCCCCCACACCCCTTGCGAGCGAAGCCCCTCATACCGCCAACTTAGATCACGACTAGCTATACAAGTCATTGTTCAAATACACACAAAAAATTCAAAGCCTCGACAACATGTCAGCTAAACTCATATTTCTTAGACAACAACGTCAATCAGGACCGTGTTAGAAAGAAATCCAAATATTTATGAAATTCAGGATATGAATTACACCCTTCTCATGTAAAGAACAATACGAAAATTATGACAATGGATCATTTCTGCAAAAACCGGATGTAATGCAAAAACATCTTAAGAAGGATTTCATTAACACGTATTATGTTTCCATTACTCTTCATTAGAAAGAAAACTAATGTAGTGGGAACAGAGCTTTGAATAAGCATTGTTGATTCAAATGGTATAATGGTGGAGCGAGCTAGGCCTTGTCAATGACCTCTATTTCGCCACCGAACATTACAAATGGCGCGAGAGGTCGATGATTCGCGTCACGCCTGCCGCGGCAGCGCTCCAACACTTACAACTAAACTATCACGGCCCACAGCCATCAACACTTATAACATTATGACTATATTATAGTATCATACTTATTATATTATTTTCTAAAGAGAAAAATATATGACAATTACTTATTATTTATGGAAGTTGGTAAATAAGCAAGATAAATTGGAATAGGTACTATGTTTTACTTTGAAAATTGTGTTATAATTGTGTTGGGAAAGCTTTTAAGTTTATGACCTATTTAAAAAAAAACGTTTTGCAGACCTATTTATTGCAAATAAACCCATTTAGAAATATGAACATGAAATGCATAATTTCTTATGTGACAGTAAACTATAATTCTGATGGACATTGACTATAAGCTTCCCAATAATATTCGAGCGTTGTCTAGGTGATGCTGTAATAAATGGCATAAGACTAAGCTGTACGAACTCGAAACGAAGACACGAAACAGTGCCAGTACATTTGCCAAATCTCATTAGGACAAAGAAGAGTTACGGTGAATGTGACGGGTAATATCGTTCAACGGTAAGAGCTCGACACGTCGTGGAGCTCTGCAAATGTACCCTTCAGATGGCGAAGATAAAGTCATGGTGACGGATTGATAGAATGACAATTTGGTGAGTAGGCCAGGCACCGCGGAAGACACCGGTCGCGGTTCACCATGGTTCAACGTGACACTTTCCGACGTCATAAACAACTTTCCTACTAGCAATGCGCTCGCGCAGCGACACCAGTGCCGCGCGTCGCGCACGCCGCCCACGAGAATTATTGTGCGCCACTTTTCTAGAAAAATAATTAATTTATACTACGTCTGTGACTTTTCTTTACATTACTTGCTGATTCGCTGATTCGCACACTATTAATTGCTGATGGCTGAAAATATCTGAGAGGTGAAAGCTCTGCGCTGATCCATTTCTCGTGTTGTTTGGTCAGACCAGTAGCATCGAACTTATTAGACCCATAAGAATTCAGACTATGAGCCGGTAGCCTACAAATTATTACCTCACGCTGCGTTAAATCTAGACCTATTCTATTTGGAAAAATACATCAACTTCAAGCTCAATGTTAAGCATCTTGTCACAGATTTTTACTGTTTTTAAATCGATCTTCTAGATCTGCATTCTATATGAATTCAGGGCGTTATTTTTGCACATTTTCCGTAGGATCTTATAAGGATTTCTCTTATCCTGAAGTTCGAGACTATATAGATGGCAATATTAGGCAATAGCTATCGCTTATGCCACGGCCACACTACCGTAATATGGCAATAATTATGGCCATAATTGGTGTTGTTTCAGTTGATTTTGTTTCAATTATGGCCATAATTATTGCCATAATACGGTAGTGTAGCTGTAGTATTAGCGATTGTCGAAATGTCAAAATATAAGGGCTTGATCACGTGACATTTCGACAGCGTTTGTCAATCCTTTAAATTTTGACATTTTGACTGTCGCCTTTGCCACGCTACTGCTGTCAGAATGTCACTTGTCTAGAGCTCTTTAGTGATATGAAAAACTCTAGGTGTCCCAATATGACAGCATATCAGACAGAATTGTGTGATTTCTATGCTATATATGTCACCGGAATATATGTATATCTAAATATTTCACCACTACATCGATAATGGTCTTCCTATAGGAAAGCTAAGAAAACGTACTTTTGATGATGGAAACATGTGTCTCGTCTGCGCTGCCATTTCATATTGAGAGATTTAGGTGTTGCAGTTTCTGACAGAAATATTATAAATGGCTGCTTATATGATCTACGTTACAATTAATGTGAGCTCATAAAGGACTTAATAAGATCATGATAATCTTTCGCCTGGTTACGGTCCGACGAGGTTTCCTTAAGTGTAATCGAAGGTTGTCCAGGAAACGCGTCAGTGGTATCCCACATAAACAGGCCGTTGCCACCCGACCACTTAGTCCCTACACTCAAATTGGAATTTAATGAACGCTGTATACTTCAGAATTCCATTTAGGCAGGTACTTTAAGTGTAACTCAAATCGTAAGACTTTTTTATACCTCTTCGTAAAGATGAAACTGATTTTATGTTTACTTAAATCATAAAGGTGTAATTATGACTGGGCAAGTGAATTGTAGGGGTGTGATTATGTCTATTTATGTGTGGAGCAGTGGTGGCCGAGGGGTAACGGCTCCGACTTACGAGTTGTTGGTCGCGGGTTCAAACCCAGCCAGGCACATTACTTTGTGTAATTATTTCATCACCACTGCTCTCAAAACGGTGAAGGAAAACATCGTGAGGAAAGCGGCATGTCCTAGAACCAAAAATTCAAAGACATGTGACGTTCACCAACCCGCATTGGGCCCGCGTGGTGGATTACGGCCCATTCCCTCTCCTAGAGAGGAGGCCTGAGTCCCAACAGTGGGATCATTATAAGGCCGACTATGCTATGCTATGTGTTGAGCGCACAATTATAAATGTATAAAGTACCTACTACCTACCTCCGTGAGAAGTGTCTTTCACACCTGTATTCATAATAACTGGAAGATTGTACGGTCTGCTTCTTCTTTTTCTTCTTAGCGGGTGGGCAGTAAGATCTAACGACCCCACACACCCTAGTGTCGTTACGGTAATTTAATAATATAAAATAAAAGTAATGTATTATCATTTCCTACAATAATGCAGCATCGCCAATATGTACAGTCAACAAAGCTACTGGGTATGCAGGCAGCTAAATTGCAACTACTTTTAAACAATGTAGTGAGTGTGCTGACTAGACAATTATTGTACAACACACTCGTAAGTAAAAAGCTTAAAAACTTAAAAAATTATAATGCACACATTAGAAATAAACATTGGCAGTGCTGTGGAAAAATTAATATGTTTGCCCATATACCGAATAGCTTTGTTGACTGTACCTACATTACATGAGACCATGTGCACTAATACCTATTTACTACCTATAAGGAAATATTTGCTACCTTTACGATAATGTGTAACGGTTTATTCCCCCAAATAAATAAAATAAAGGTAAAATCATTGTTTAGCTACTGGCTGACAATAATTTTACAAGACGGGTCAGTTTTGGCTTGGCATGGCAGTTGTCCATAGGCTGCCCGTCTGTGGTAAGTGGTCACTGCCGCTTATGGACAACTGCACTGCTAAGGGTACCAATGCGTTGGCTTATACTTTTCGAAGTTCACTTTCTTAATTTTTTTTCTCTACAGTTTTTCAGGTTACCACACGTAGACCGCCTGCTTCTTTGGCACTCGAGGGCATAATAAGACTCTTCTGTTTTCAGAAGATGCTGTAACATTTCGGGTTTTTTGCTGGAATTGCCAGTTAACAACTTAATAAAAAAGAGATAACTGGGATAATTTGAAAGACCTCGAAAGGCAGTCTAACCACTGACACTAATTTACTTCAGCGCACTGCAACAGGCCAAAGATTATCGCAAATAGAGGAACATCGTCAAGAACTCTTTTAGGTCTAAAGCGAGTATTTAGACCAAAAGAAGCTTTCATTCCGGATTTAAAAATGCCGAAGCTACTGATGTTTTTGTCATAAATATAGAATTTGGCCACTCAGGATCCGTAAGTCCCTTTCGGGACAAAATCGCGTGCGCAACCGCGCGAGCGTCGGCTTGTCCCGAAAGGCACTTACGGATACTGACGGTTGGGGCGTTTTGTCCCGAAAGGGACTTACGGCTACTGACGGTTGGGGCGTTTTGTCCCGAAAGGCACTTACGGATACTGACGGTTGGGGCGTTTTGTCCCGAAAGGCACTTACGGATACTGACGGTTGGGCGTTTTGTCCCGAAAGGCACTTACGGATACTGACGGTTGGGCGTTTTGTCCCGAAAGGGACTTACGGCTACTGACGGTTGGGGCGTTTTGTCCCGAAAGGCACTTACGGATACTGACGGTTGGGGCGTTTTGTCCCGAAAGGCACTTACGGATACTGACGGTTGGGCGTTTTGTCCCGAAAGGCACTTACGGATACTGACGGTTGGGCGTTTTGTCCCGAAAGGGACTTACGGCTACTGACGGTTGGGGCGTTTTGTCCCGAAAGGCACTTACGGATACTGACGGTTGGGGCGTTTTGTCCCGAAAGGCACTTACGGATACTGACGGTTGGGCGTTTTGTCCCGAAAGGCACTTACGGATACTGACGGTTGGGCGTTTTGTCCCGAAAGGGACTTACGGCTACTGACGGTTGGGGCGTTTTGTCCCGAAAGGCACTTACGGATACTGACGGTTGGGGCGTTTTGTCCCGAAAGGCACTTACGGATACTGACGGTTGGGGCGTTTTGTCCCGAAAGGCACTTACGGATACTGACGGTTGGGGCGTTTTGTCCCGAAAGGCACTTACGGATACTGACGGTTGGGGCGTTTTGTCCCGAAAGGCACTTACGGATACTGACGGTTGGGGCGTTTTGTCCCGAAAGGCACTTACGGATACTGACGGTTGGGGCGTTTTGTCCCGAAAGGCACTTACGGATACTGACGGTTGGGGCGTTTGTCCCGAAAGGCACTTACTTATACTGACGGTTGGGGCGTTTTGTCTCGAAAGGGACTTACGGATGCTTATTGGTTTTCTGAATCACGCTACAATCAAATTAAAGATTCAATAAAGTAGTAAATTAGGAGAAATGTTAGATCAGTGTCGTTAATCTACCTATTGATTTAATCTATTTAGCGCTAACAATATTAATTTCTTGTGCCTATTTAAAACTAGATCTTCAGTCTGTTGTCTTTCTGCTCTGTAGTAAGGCCTTTTCTTTTGACCTGCTGCTCTGCTATTTGAACACATAGTTTCTTGCAACATTTTATACCATTGATATTTATAGCTTAAAAATTGTCACAAGCTAAAGTCGACTCCATTGGTGTAGTAGCTCAGACAGGCGGAGGCATCAGCGACTCCAGAAATGGTCTTAGGATCTCTTCAGGTCTACAGGACTACATGTTAGTGGTTAAGAGATTTGCGTTTGCCACATTTTAGAAGAAACCAACTATATGAAAGCAGTGGTGACCGAGTGGTAATGGCTTCGACTTACGAAGTTGTAGGTCGCGGGTTCAAACCCAGCCAGGCACATTACTTCGTGTAATTTATTTCATCACCACTGCTCTCAAAACGGTGAAGGAAAACATCGTGTGAAAACCGGCATGTCCTAGAACCAAAAATTCGAAGACATGTGACATTCACCAACCCGCATTGGGCCCGCGTGGTGGATTACGGCCCATTCCCTCTCCTAGAGAGGAGGACTGAGTCCCATCAGTGGGAACATACGTTACATCCAGAAAAAATGTTATCATTGAACAAAAAGAAAAGTAAAAATGCACTTCTCTTTGTTTTATGCTCACATAGGTAATGTAATGCATCCTATCAACAAAATCTGAGCACACGTTGCCGATGTTACTGTATATTTAATTACGTAATAGAAGGTAAGGTAAGCCATCAGGTAATAACTCGAAGCGCAGCGAGCTCCAACCTATCTATCGGTGCATCCACTGCCGCATGCCGCGGGATACCGGCCTCTAACGGGACTCATACCTTCTTTTTACTTTTTTCAACCTCGGCCCTGCATCGGCATGCGTTCACTTTTAATGACGCCTCTGACATTTTTTGGTTCATTTTAAGTATGATATTTTCTTTGATTCTTTGTGCCTGAGAAAGCGTTGTAAAACTGTATTTAAAGCTGTCTTATCATATCATATTGGAACCAAGTGGCAAACAGTTTCATGGATATTAATAATACTGGTAGGTATTATGTGTCATCAACATTATCATGTATTCTTGAACAATAATGCTCATTCAATCCTGATTGCAATCAACTAACAAAACCTTGCCATATTGTGACATGAGTTGAAAATAACGGAGGTATGTAGGTACTCATTTAACACCAATACAAACCAGTCTGTTACATATGGATGTTTGTTAACAAACAAACAAGATTTCCCGTTAGCGATTGATTTATAGCTTTACGCTCAAAACAATGTGCAGTGAGCAGCTACTTTGTGGTCAAACTAGAGGTCCTTTGTTTACGAGCCCTTTGTGCGAGTAACGGGAGCCAGCCCCGCGTGACGTACTCTCTGTGACGTCACACGCCTGCATTTCCAACAAAAATGCACTTTTGCCGTCATGCAGTGCCCGCTACAAAGTAACAGTTCCTCTTGTGAACCGGGATCTATAGTAATAGCTGTTTCTCAGAACCAACGGACCCTTAAGTACAAAAGATTAGGAAGATATATGGCCGGTCATTTTTCCTTCGGTCTGTGACCAATTTGAGGTTTAAATACCATATTATCTTTGGACCACGTATACTTTTTGTTTATGTTCGATACTCAGGTAGTATTTGTGGTTAGGGAGATATAAAATATTGTTTATAATTTAATAAAAACTCATAATATTCAAGGATTGTGGTTTTTCCTGACTACTATGTTAGGTAAGAGCCTATCAATAGTAAAAAAAGGAAAAAAAAAACAGTTTTTATTTAAAAACTTGACTGGGAGTGACACATGAATTAAGCAACCAGATGCAGGTATTTTTTTAAACTCACTAACATGATGACCCTGACACAGTCAGATAGATTCCTCTACAAATTTCGAGTTGAAAACATTATCGAGAGAAACGGAAGGAATGGAATGAGACCTTTGTCTAGAAGTAGGACAGTTTAGGTACTATCTGCGTAAAAAAAAACTCAATTGGGGTTTTTTGTTTTAATTTTTATATTATGTGGCAAACTGAAAACCGGCCAAGTGTGAGTCGGACTCGCCCACCGAGGGTTCCATACGAAGCAACAAATTACTTTAAAAAAAGACTAATTTTTTTATGATTTAATTACAAGTGTATAGTTTTCAGACTTTTCCCTATACTTGTAATATAAAACGGTATTACTTGCCAAATAATATAGTTCTACGGCAACGGGAAATACCAAATAAATTTTGATTCCCTTGAGTGTCTAAATAAACGTTTTTTGAACAACCGTATCTTTTTTTACGTTAACTTAGAAGTGTTTTTTCACAGCTGCAAGGGGCCATAGACCTGAGTATATGGTTTTAATTTCAACTCGATACCTCCCTCCACGCGTTCCCGAGATAAACTGTCTTGACAGACAGACGGATGGACAACAAAGTGATCCTACAAAGGTTCCGTTTTTCCTTTTGAGGTTTGGAACCCTAAAAACAGAGTTAATTAAGACCACGATGAATTTTATCTTACTAATATGTATTATAAGTTATGAAGATCGTTAGTTGACAAGTGTTATCCAAATCCGTCGAGCCGTAGAGGCGAGATTTTTTAACAAACTGTATGTTTGTTAAAAAACAAACTTGTCAATGAATATGACTTGGATCAGGACATAGAATACTCGCTGTTGGTAATACGTCCCTTTTTGCAAAATAATATTATTAATTTCTAAATTTGACGCCGGTGGAGCCACAGATACACACATAATAGAGTTATTTCAAATTCCTGTTTCTCCACCTCCGAATTCATTATATTATAATTCCATCATTCAATTTATAAATCAGATACTTTCAAACTAATACAATAATTCTGTTATTTTTTGCATTTATCTCAGTAGTTGATAGTCATCATCTGCCTAGCCTTTTCCCAACTATATTGGGGTCGGCTTCCAGTCAAACCGGATTCAGCTGCCTACCAGACCACCACAACCAATTAACTGGGTTACACGGTACCTACTTCTTGGCAAGACTGGAGTCAGATTGACTGGCTTCTGACAGTCCACGACTGCCAAAGATCTACAAATGACAGCTGGGACCAATGGCTTAAAACGTGCTTTCCGAGGCACGGAGGAAACTCGGTATGTTAAGATGGTCACCCATCCATAGAACAACCTTGGCAAGCGATGCTTAACCTTAAAGATCGACCCGTGCGGCTGTTATTATTTAGCCACGAGCTCCTCTTATAGTGAAATCCTCTTATAGAAATCATTTCGTTTTGATATAACTAAAATACATATTTACAAACTACCAACAGATGCAAATATAATCGTTCGTTGAAAGAGTAAATATATAATTAACGAAAAAGCATCTGTTGATCTGAAGATGAGCAAAAACTGACATTAGCACGACCAAACTGGGATGACATCGATTCTAACCGATTCAATTAACATACCGCCCATACGTGCAAACGCCGACTTTTTGTTAAATTGTACTGTTATGGCATTAACAAAAGAAAGGGGTTTAATAGAGAGGATGCAAAAAAAACGCCAGTGATTACTTAACCCATATCCGGCACCAGGCCATATGGTCGCGTAACCCTTTGGCCCCGTTATACCACGTTTGTTTAACAGTTGCATAATCATTATAATAGCTGACGATTTTTTGTAATAACGAACTAAGAACAACAATGTGCGCCAGGTGATGTGTTTTTTACACAAGGTCCACAATGTGTTCTACTTATTTGGCATAGGAATAGATAACGCTTACATACTTTGATAAGTCATGTGTGCTTGGTATAATCTAAGATGAGATAACAATTTAAGTATACGAAAGCGCGAAAAAAGTTCGTATCTAAGCATGTGTTAAGAGGTGTTAGTGTTTAGTATAATTATTTTCACTTTTCGCCTTATGGAGCGCGGAGGAGAGCGCTCGCCTCGCAGCGGCGACGAGCGCGGGTTCCTGGAAGCGCGCTTTCCACGCACGCTGACTGAACTGCATCTTCCCGATGAAATGCACGCGAGTTCGTTGCACTTACAAACTCATAACCCCCTTTCTAAAGCGCCGATCCAATTATGTGCACTTTCGCAAGCCGCTACTGTCACTCGCCTAGATACGGATAGGAAACTCTGCGCACCGCGCTCGCACCCACCTGTCCGTGGAACCCTCAACACCATGATTTACTACGGTGTGAACACAAAAGAAATACCTAAGCCTGGTTAATAGTTAATGTAATTTTTATGCTACTCTGAAACTTTATCGAGCATTGAGCGAAAAGTGGGCTTTGCCCACTTACCGCCAAAGCATTGCATACTAAAATATTAAGAAGTTAAGTAGGTTAGTCAAATTGAAGACATTAGATGATTAATTCAGATAGGATATTCATCTTACAAAGCCATGTAGAGAGCACTTACAGAATTTGATGCAGCCATAAAATATCACAAATAGTTCTTACCGTTTCAAGAATTTCAAAAATATTGATCTCATCCCGAGTATGCATTCGGTAGATGGCTGATAAAGTCGTGTGCGATGTAACATGAAAGTTTTTCAGTCGTAACCAGCGTCCGTGGCGCGCTGGATGGCGCACGCTAATGAAAACGAGACAGGCTAACGAACCCGTTTGTTGCGTCTCCCAATGTCTGACGCCTATCACAACTACTTTATTTGCAATACTATGTTCATTTTTTTTTCTCCTATTGTTACAACCTACGATCATAAATATAAACACAGAAAACTTGTTTTAGATAGTTTTCCAACTTTTTTCAAAACGTTTTAAAAGTTTCAAGATTTTAGCAAAACGCAAACGGTTTCTGCCAAACAAGCAATTTGGCAGGTTTAGTACCTGATAGCCTGATACCCGATACCTACTTCATAGAAAATTGACTGTTGAGTTAACTAGAAAATAAAGTGTCACACTTTCCATGACTTGCATAAGTGGGTTTTCGTCACACAGAATCTAAGGATTTGGCATTCGTCTATAAACGTGTTTTATTATTTTGATATAAAGGCACCTTTTCCTTTTTTCTAAATAAGGTTCCTTTATTTGAGTTACATTTAAGAAAGCCTTGTCTAGCTATTATCAATCATTAGTGCATTAATACCTCAGAGTATCAAGAGTTTTTGCGAGGTAAGTTTGTTCCACATAGGGCTCGGGGAGACTAGACGAGTTGAACTTGTCATGAGTGATTGCAGAGAGAAGGCTGGGGGGGTTTGAGTGCATTGACACACTTACCTACTGCACACTGCAGCGGCGAAATGCATCGGCGGCGCGTCGTCGCTCGCTTGTGCGGATACGTCGAGACTAGCCAGCGCCATTAGAGCCCCCGCGGCCCCTCACGCTCCCACACAACCACGTAACAAAAGGAAAACCCGCTTCAATGGCGGAGCTCAAATAACACCGGTTGCCTTATAAATCACCGACGACGCCTCGGAAAAGTGGAATGACGTCCGCGCAGCCATGCGGTTTTCACTCACAACACGAACTTAGAGAGAAATGGAAAAACGTGCTAATTTTATATAGACTTGTGAGAAACAAGGCCAGCTTAAAACAGATTATAAGAACACAGCTATTACACACATACCTACAGAATTAGCTATTTTCTTATCATCTACAGAATCATCATCATTGTTAATCTTAAAAAGATATTTGGGGTTAATCAATGTCTATTATGACAAACAATGAATGCACTAAAAATGTACTTACATTTTAACTTTCAAAAATTTCAAAGGCCTATCATACCTTTAGTAATATCTACATTATCTACACTAATATTATAAAGAGGAAAGATTTGTTTGTTTGTTTGAAATGAAGAGGCTTCGAAACTCCTGGACCGATTTGAAAAATTCAGCAATGGATAGCTACGTTATCAGGGAGAGGCTATATTTTATCCCCGTACTCCCACGGGAACGGGAACTACGCGGGTAAAACCGCGTGACGTCCACTAGTGTATCAATATCCTAATATGTATTTAAAATTATTCCGTTACTGACTGAGTGACTGGCGTACAGCCGAAACTCCTGGTCGTAAAAAGCAGAAATTTGGCATGTAAGTTCCTCGGAAAGTGTAAGGGAGCACTAAGAGAGGATTTCTTGAAATTCCTACGGGAACGGAAAAAAGAGAAAATGCGCGTACGAAGTCGCGGGCAAAAGCTAGTACATATTTAAATTAGTACATATATAGAAGAATTTATATTTTTGACTGACTGAGTGAGTGATTGACAGACAACGCACAGCCGAAACTACGTACAAAGTACTTATTTTGCTTCCCCGAACTGTCACAAAAATCTTGTAGAGATTTTTTCTTTCTTTTTGACTGTGTGCCATCGAGGAAAATCATTCACATTTCCACGGCCATAAGATTTGTTCCGAACAAGAACTATGATGTACAAACACTTGTTCTAACAACATTTTCTTATCTCCGTGCTAGAAAAAGAATCAGTAATAGTTACTACTTTAGTACTGAACATTATCACTAACAGTCTGTGTATTTAGTATCAAATTAAGACGCATTAACACGGCTCTAAGGCTCACTTAGCAATAGGGTGGTGCCTTGCACATAAATAATAGCAGCCTGTTAGAACATGATCATCAGTATAATTAACCTAGAGTAGAACACCTAGAGTACTTCAACAACCTATTTCCCACAGTTAATACAGTTCGTTTTTCTTCAATTCCCAGTTCAAAGTGGAGACTGAAAATATAGAGAAAGTGGCATACTTTCGGGGAAAATGCAATGTTTGCGGCATGCTTGAAGAGTGCAAAAATACTCCATAAATATACAATGTCAGAAGGCGCCTGCGAATCCTTCTTAAGTACTCCCTACTCTAGCAATATAATCCCTATCTATACTAATATATAAAGCTGAAGAGTTTGTTTGTTTGTTTGTTTGCTTGAACGCGCTAATCTCAGGAACTACTGGTCCGATTTGAAAAATTCTTTTAGTGTTGGATAGCCCATTTATCGAGGAAGGCTATAGGCTATATATCATCACGCTAAGACCAATAGGAGCGGAGCAGTAATGAAAATTGTGACGCAGACGACGTTGCGCGGGTCAGCTAGTAGGTATTGGATAAATGCGCTACCATTGTTTAGGCGCCCATGACAGTATGATCACAACACTTGCGGAAGAAGAAAAGGATACCTACTGTATGCAATATAAATCGTCTTAAGAAACTTGATTTGGGTTTCAAACATAAATGATCGAATCAAAAAGATAATATAATTACTGTATTATTTTACCTTGGCCTTTTATTAATATTGGATGTTTTAAAATTAATTGGACCTTCATATCATTAATCGTAACTCCGAAAAAAGGTTGATAGGTTGGTTGCTTTATTAAGCACTAGTGGACGTCACGCGGTTTCACCCGCGTAGTTCCCGTTCCCGTGGGAATACGGGGATAATATATAGCCTATGTTACTCCCTGATAATGTAGCTATCCAATGCTGAAAGAATTTTTCAAATCGGTCCAGTAGTTTCAGAGCCTATTCAATTCAAACAAACATACAAACAAACAAATCTTTCCTCTTTATAATATTAGTGTAGATAAAAAACTAAGAAGCAGTTACAGTCTTAGTTATTATTGATGTGGTATCCCTGCAAATGTAGTTCCTGCGCTGGTAACCAAAGAGAAAAGGTGCCAAGACAATGAAGCTCAGTGAGTCTCACTAAACATTTAAATCTATTTGAAGCAGCAGCAGCCTGCGCCTGAGCGTATGTCGACAGAGTAACTCGTATATTCTGGATTAACGTTCAAAATAAAACCTATCATATTCTTAATGCTCATAAAAGATCTGTTTTCACTCATTTCTGCATAGGGACTTACTGGGTCACTACATTATTTTAATTAAATCTGTTGACTACTACTTCTATGGTAGCTAAGATTTTTTCCTTAATAGATCGCGAACCTTATTGACCCAGGCTGCCAAATCTTCAATCACTGGATATCCTTACATCCTGAGTATATTATTCATATAGTGACCACCATAATATCACCCATATCTCAGAACACATCCTTTACAAATGACGCGCGACGTAAAAACCATGACAGAGAAAAAAAAACGATTCCGATAATCGTCACCAAAATGTAAACATCAATACTGACATCAATGCCAACTAATGTAGAGCAGGTCATTATCAGCGTAAATCCAATACGGTAGCGCCTGTAGCACTATTACAGATATCTGTAGCATTCTTCATTATAGTCCGTATTATCGTCCAGGCTTGTGGTCACGGTTTGTGCTTAAACCTTATAATCTGAAATATTTTCAAGAAAATAAACACCTTGATTGAAAGGAATGATTTTGCTTTTATTTCTGCAAATATTAAACTGAACATGAGGGTTACTTTGTAGTCTTAACACTTAAACGAAGAGTAGAGAAAGTCGGCTATTTTCCGGGAAACGATATAATAAATATATATAATGATATATATATAATGATATTCATGCGGTAAAATTCCCACATTTTCAGTAAATTATATTCAAGATCAAAGCGTTATCTGAGCTCGATGCACTTGACACTGAGTGACGTAGCCGCGCGACTGTTGCGCCATTGTTACCGCCGCCGCCGCCGCCTCGCGCCGAAACGTACAATCGTATACCGTAGCTGACCTCTCCAGACTGATCTCCTGCTCCGATAACGTCTTTATTCATACGTACCTACCATTTACACTGCCAATGACTCAAATCACACCAAAGAAGCAACAGGTTATTTACCTAGGAACATTAAGAAAGCGCTCTCTCTATGCGGCTAGGCGGCGAAGTGTTATTTACTAGTTATTTAATATTGAAACGCTTCGCTACGTCTAGACTGCTGCAACGTCAAATTTTACGTGACGTTAATTAAGCGATTAACAAGTTTATCATGTTTTTTATCAGTGCAACCTTGACTGATAGAGGCTGGCTGATGTTGAGCGGTGTGCGTACAGCGAGTCAGCGACTACAGCGAGGTGACAATGAAAGTACACGTCGCGTTTCTCGCTTGCGATAGTTTGCCGGAATAAGGCCAGCGGCGTTCATCGGCCCCGATCGCGCCGTTACAGCGCGGACTGCCGGACCGACGACGACACTCTCCACTGCAGGCCTCATACTAACATCATATAAAAATATACATCTACACATCATACTGTATTTATAGATAAGACTTTTCCTTCCTAAATTTTCATTTAAAAGTACATTGTAAGAGTCTTCACGAGTCAACAGAACTACCACATGTATTTTCTGGAAAATTCTTTTTGATTTTTTGATTTTGATTTTTTGATCAGTCGATTCGATTCGGCTTAAAGGCGTTCAGTGACGTTATGGAAAAAACAAATCCATAATATTTTTTTTTGTTACCCACTTGTGTCCCATTGCTGGGCAAAGATTTCCCCTTTCTCCTTCCAATTCTCTCTGTCTTGGACGATCTCTAGACAAGTTTGTCCCACAAACATAATGAGATCGTCTCACCACCTCCTACTAATCTTCAATGTAGTACTCAAATATGATTTAATTATAAGAACTGCCACCAATGAAACTCGAGCATGAAACAGGAAATTAGGAAAATTCATCAGGTTCGTAGAAAGTAATAACGGTGTAGGTATAATACGTGTGGTGAGCGCATGATTCACGAAACTTGCCGCTCGGTGACATAAGATGCCAAATTAACATATTTCTGCTGTGAATTTCTGCTAAAGCCTTTCCTTCACTCTTACTCATGCTGTTTACTGCGAGTCATTGGTTTATCTAACTTAAGGAAACTTGTTCTAGCACAGTCCTATTTGCCAAGTGCAAGCTCTAAGCAAAGGTCAAACTTGTACGCTTATTTTGTGGACAATAAGCAAATGAGGCTCTATAATAATTTTGATCCGCGAAATATAGGTAATAAAGTTTTCAACTAAAAGAAAATATAAGCGTTTTTCAGCTCTATTGTTGGAAATGCAGTTAACGTGTTTTTGAAAGCTGTTCTATCGGGCTTCGATACATATTTTTAGTAATGTATATTAAGACGATCTAAAAAATATATGCCATCTTAATAAAATAAACTTAATTGAAAATCATGTCAATGTGTCTCGTATAAATGTTATCGAATACAAATATTTTTAAACACCGTATTATTTAACAACATAATTATATTCATATTATGCAGACAAACCAGAATCCGCATTACCCAACTATGCCTAGCGAAAAATTGGCCGCGATTTCGTGTGCCTTAGCTTATATTATTATTGTGTGCGGCGCTGCCGAAGCTGCGGGCATGTAGGTGATTGCAACTGCTTTCCGGTAATGTAACCGTCGCGTATGCCTGTAAGAATTCTGCTGGAGGTTCGTTGAACTTTCGCGAGTGCAGAAATGAGCAGGGTGGGGAGCCGCACTAGGTCATACCCGGCCATCGGCACACTTACCTTGACTCGACGCACACCGCCGCTGCTGCCGCCGCCGCCGCCGCCCGCCGCCGTGCGTTCAACTTCGACGCATAGAAAACTAGGCAATACCTCGCCCGACATGTTCTTACAATTATTTTAATGCAGCTTTTATTGCGACTGACTTAAATACGATTTTTGGTCGACAGATGGACGTATTGTACTAATTCATACAGTAAGGAATCGTTGATTTAGTTATCATCGAATAAAGGCATATTTTATAGCGTCGTACATAATATAATAAATTTCAAAAATATTGTTAGCCGTAAAGAACCTAATTCCCAATTTCAATGAAAACTATTTTAAATGCCTACTACCAAAATTTGCTACGGTTCTAATTCCAATACCTAAATAAAGTGCAGGTTTCATTCAATTCATAATTATGATTCTTCAACTCTTACAAAAAATAAAGAATCAATACAATTACTTTCCTCATTTCACTAATATTAATCATCATTACTGCAGATCTTACCCGTCAATAGTCACATGCACTCGCTGATTCGACACACTCCACATTTTTTATTGAAAAATATACAAAGGGGGTCGCAGCTTAATTGTATGCGCGAATCGTACGTCCAGCGCTGTATTGTCTAGTTGCTTTGACCAGATTACCGAGAACGATCTATGACATCAGATCTACTTTGTATTGCGAATAGCCCCCATTCTCGTCTGGTGTTGACTTTGAATATTTATTCAACATTGAACTCTAAAACTCCAATTTAGATTATAAAGTGGGAACTTTATTTATATAAACTTCCATTTGGAATGGCTTTTAGTCAGAAGATTTTCTTATAAAGGGGAATCATTGACTGATATAACACTAAACAAAAAGTCACAACCTCAAAACCTACGTGTAATTGACGTGAGACAAATTGACGTGACAACATGTCAGTATTACATATATTTAAGGCAAAGAAAAACAAAAGCAAGCTACCTTAGACATCGGAGTCACGGACAGCTCATAATGGCGCAAACTGCCTTGAGATCAAATCTGTAACAAAATAAAGGGGTTTAAACATCTAACGCAAACATCCTCAAGAATATCATTTTGCAAATGCAACATCATAATAAGACAATTACGTAGCGCTGTTTGATCCACTTAGTTCTTATCAAGACATTAATCTTGAGTCGAAAAGCGTTGACCCCGAGCCTCTACGTGCGCTCGCAACACAGCCACATAGTCACATAATACTTTCTTCTTTTTACAATAGACTACATCATCAGAATCATTTGAGATGCTCAAATTATAAAAGAATAACACTATTGTTCCAAAAAGTCGCCAATATTTTAAATAGCGATCAAAAATGTCCATTTACATGATTAAATTATTTGTTCCATAAATTATGCTGAACAGTTTAGCCAGTTTATAATATTGTTTTACCAGCAGTCAGTAATGTTAAAAAGAGAACAAAAGTTGATTCTTCGTATTCATACATTTATGACGGCAGTATTTACACGAAATGTGTTAATACTGCCGTGTTTTCAGAGCGACTGAAGTTATTACAGCCAAATCTTAAATGCCTACGTTTTCAAAATAGTTTTTTTTTTCTTTTTTTTTTTACTTTATATAGGCATACGTTTCACCACAATCTCACCTGATGGTAAGCGATGATGCGGTCGAAGATGGAGCACGTTTGCCTAGAAGCAACCTATTCACTCTTGTCTTAAAGACTCCCAGGTTGCCCAATTGCTGTAAGACCATAATTTTTTCTTGACTTATTCTTGTTTTAGAAAATAAAGAAAACAAAAATCAACCAATCAATCATACAGCAGAATAATGATGAACAATCAGATTTTCGATTAACTTCTTGAGCAGTATTATGAAAGTGTTTGAAAACTTTGAAAATATGTTGTGAATAACAGGCAATTACAATCATTTTAACGGTGCATGAGATGTTTAAATACTCCAGATTACTAAACCGCGCCATATTCTTGAAACTGTAATCTTCAATCCACTTAGTTCAGTCTTGTTCACTTTGTTATTAACATATCTATATGTAGGCCAAACAAGCATTGAAGAAGTGTTAAGTCACTTAGATACACGCAAAATAGACTGCAAAAAAGACTTCGAAAATTCTAGAATTTTAAATCGGAAATGTGCACAAAATTGTAGCTGACATATTAAGGATACATTTTTGATTATTACTACCTATATTTTGTAATATTTCAATTTAAGTTTATTTAGTAAATAAGTCTAGAGAAACGTCGAAAATGGAATAAAGTGACAAAAAAGTTGAAAGGAGACCTTATGTGAGTAATAGAATGTTTGGTTGGTGGTTGGTTGGTTGGTTGGTTGGTGGTTGATTGGTTGGTTGATGATTGGTTGGTTGGTGGTTGGTTGGTGGTTGGTTGTATGGTGGTTTGTTTATTTATTTATTATTAGATGACTTTTTTAATTATTAATATTAGGTAAAAAGGAAACCATATAAAAGATACAAATATTTTTTGCAAAGTTAATATTGAAAAGGGATAAAAAGGAGACGGGGCCTTTCATATAAACTTGGGTAAAAAGATGAAAGGGTTGTCAATTTAAAAAAAAATCTTGTAATATCTTATATCTCTGCTCTCAGATTGACAAAATCCGCAAAATTTTCAGAGGTGATGGGTTGATTATTTTCACAAATTTTTGCCTGATTGCGACTTAGATGCGAATGCACACGTTGCTTGAAAATGAGTAGAATTGGCTCTCTGAGCCGTGGATCGCGATCGAAATTGACTGGCTAGGCGATCGGTAACTATGTCAAGACGAGCCCTGGGGCCTATTTAATAAAACTGACCGGCGACAGGTGACAAGCGACAATCTGACAATTCAACAATTTTGTACGTTACTTCATTTTCTGCTTTATTAAACAACACCTGTCAGTTTTTGACAAATCTGTCGTATTTTCAGTCTTATTATACAGGGCAAAAATTACAAGTATCAGTTAACCGGCTTTCATATCCTCGGTTCATGGCACTGAGAAATTAGTCAGGAATATCCTTGCTTCCTCACTGACTGGTTTTGACGTGCCGTGCTTCACTGAGGCAATGGATGCCTGGTGACTCGCTTGCCCGAATACTGACCCACCTGACAAACCATCTTTCCAGAGGCGGTAGGACGAGTCGCTCTGCAGTGTAGTTCAGAACAACCTTACTGACCACGCCTGCTGCTACTACTGAGTGTGTGCGCCTGCTGGCTGAGGGAAAATAGAAGTCGCACTACCGTCGTTGAACATAGGCACTTCGTTCGACGATACTACTTTCCGCCTCGCCGCGCTGCCTTGCCTCTCAGCGTCTTGGCGCTCCTTCTTGTTCTCCTCATCGCTGCCGCTTCGGCTGCGGAGAAATTCAAGGTCAAGCGGGGGAAATATAATAACCTCATTGGCAGTTATATTTTCGAGCCGTTTGGGGTTGCAATTCTCGATTCGTAGGGTCCGTCAAGACGCTTAGTTAACACTTCGCGTGATTCAAGGGCTGGTTTTTACCTCGGACAAAGGATAAGCATTGCTATACAACGTGGCGATGCTGCCAGCCACCACCATTGGCCAGTGGTCTTTTTCGACGGTATATTTTAGTTTAGTGAGTGAAGAATTTTTTATTGAAGTGTATATATAGTATTAGTTAGTAGTAAATTATTAATATAATTGGCGGAAAACAGAGCCATGAACTTAAGAAAATCGTAATTGAAAAAATACTACGACTACGATCGATCTAACATCACGTTACCATTTCCAATGTATTTATAAAACATAATATAGGTATTTTAATATTTTGCTGAATTACAAATAAATAATTATTGTTATAATATGTCAGTACATTGTCCACTTCCATCCCACTAATACATATTATAAAAGCGAAAGCCTGTGTGTTTGGATAAATGAAGATATTTGGGTTTTCAGATGTTTGAATGTTTGTTAATCAATCACCCTTAACTAAACGTTTGAACAGATTTACAAGAAACTAGTGGACGTCACGCGGTTTCACCCGCGTAGTTCCCGTTCCCGTGGGAGTACGGGGATAATATATAGCCTATGTTACTCCCTGATAATGCAGCAATCCAATGCTAAAAGAAATTTTCAAATCGGTCCAGTAGTTTCGGAGCCTATTCAATTCAAACAAATAAACAAACAAATCTTTCTTCTTTATAATATTAGTGTAGATAAACACGTTATTTTATAATCCTACGGAGTTTGCCATTTTCCAGAGACATATACATAAAAAATAAAATTGTAAAATTGTGGGGTGTATGTTTTCAATTGGCGAGAAAACTGCTGAACAGAATCTGTTCAAATTTTGCATAAATAATACTTATTGGTACGGTCATGTTGTAGGCTATATATATATTATCACGCTATGTCGTATGGAGGATAAGCAATATTCAAGTGTCTGTTTTAATCTATACATATAATAAAACAGTAGAGACCGCCATTTCTGTATCTACATTAAACAAAAATACCAAAAATAGAGTAGGGGCGATCAAAAAAAAAGCTATAGAACACAAAAAGAGCATTTTTATTTGTTTTGTCTGTCTGTTTGTCTGTTCACGCTTATCTCCGAAAATACTAAATAGATTTTATTGGTGTTTTAAGTTAGATTAAGCTTATTCCTGAGCAACATTTAGTCTTAGTTTCATTAAAATTGTTGGCCGGAAAAAAAAGTTATGGACATTTAAATATTTTAAAATTACGTATCAACGTTTTTCGACAAGTTTTGTTCAACTTTCAATTATTCGTTCAATTTAGCATAAAATTTGCCTTTGAAAATATCCTTAGAACGCTATATCTTCGAAGAGTTAAGTAGTCAATAACCATAACTTATTATAATATCTGCTATTTAAATCAAACGTCGACTGAATTCATAAATCCGGCGGGACAATGACTGGCTTCCGAATGATTCGGTGTAAGTTCGAACCCCAGCTTTCGCAATTTTCTTTTTAGTTATTGTTGACTTATTTTTTACTTTTTATGTTCCTGCTCTCTAATATTTTCGTTGGCCGCAACTTCGTTTGCCTGAACGTATAAAAATGTGTGGAACTGGATGTGACGAGTACTGAAATTCCGGCTTAGTAGGATAATTAACAGAACCAATTTTCTGTATTCTTTTTTGTATTATCTGCATCGCGATAAAAAGTAACAAGCTAAGTAGATAACTTTTACACATAAACCTGGTAGGAATTTGTAGCAATGAAGATGAAATCAACTTACTATGTAATAAAGGTACCTGCATGCCATCTATTGACCCAAATAGTAGGTACTTTCGTCGGAGGAGATTACACCAAAACATATTTTTAGTTATAAATGGTACATTTAAAAAATAAGTGATTCTTTTAATACCTTAAAAAAATATCGTTCTGAATAAATGTATTATTCCTATTAAACTAATCTTTTGATAGTTTAATAGGAATAAGTATAGTTATGCATTTGATCTCATTTTCGCGGTGTATAGATTACAATATTCGTTAACTTGCGCGCGCTTACGTTTGCTAAGCTTAACAAGCTAAAGCTGCTCAATAAAACCTGTACTTTGGAGGATTTAATGAATTCCACCGATGCTGCAATTAACTTAGCCACCTACTGGGTCAAAACAGCATAAAGAGTTAACCATCGAATCGAAAAGACAAAGAATAATTATCCTTTACAGGCCTGAAGCAACGGGTCATGTAATCCGCGAGCAGGTGGCGAAGTACCATGATAGAGGAGTTGCAAAAACAGTTGAAGTAACTCGGTTAATCGGATGTCTAACTATGTTTCAAAAACTTAACATCGTTATGATTTACGTTTCTAAATAAATTAATTAAGAATCAACATTACTCATAAAGAAGTGGCTTAACTTCGTAGTTTGAAGAATAGCACCATTCATTTAGCGCAATATAATATCAACACGTTAAAGTTCAAATATGCAAACATATGGTCTTCTTTATGGTCCGACACCATAAAGAAGGCTGTTGGATGTAGCATTACAGAGCGATAAACGTTACAGAAGACCAAATGGCTTGGAGACGCGACGTATATGGTCGTGATCCTCAGCAGTGAGGAAACGACGACGAAGAAGAAGAACGCCACTCAAATACGCATAATTTTACGATTACTGTTAAAGTTGCTGACGGCGAATAATAATAATAACGTTTATTGGACAAAATCAGAACTTAGCCTACTACAGTTTCAATACTAAAAACATAACATATAAAAGGCTTCTAACTGAAATGAACTCCTGATTGCCAAACCAGGTAAAAACCTGTATCTTGGAAATCAGTGCTCTTCCAATGAACATAACAAGTACTCTTACTACAAGGACTCTTAGATAAGGAGCAACTAAGATACATGAGTAATAAAAAGTTAGACCACAATTAAGTTAGGGTTTTTTCTTCAGCTTGACGACTTAGAGAGATATGATAAGTTTTTTTTTACTATACATAGGCATACGTTTGACCACAATCTCACCTGATGGTAAGCGATGATGCGGTCGAAGATGGAGCACGTTTGCCTAGAAGCTACCTATTCACTCTTGTCTTAAAGACTCCCAGGTTGTAGCTATCTGGAAACACAGACTCTGGCAGGGAATTCCACTCCTTAGCTGTACGCACTATGAATATGAATGTTCCCAAAACGTTCAGTGCGTGTCGGTGGGATGTCCACCATGTACCGGTGGCGCATCGCCGTTCGTGTTGTGGTCCGATGATGGAACGGGCTTGGCGGAATTAAATCATGCAATTCCGTCGCACACTCCCCAAAATGCAACCGATAGAAAACCGACAGGCCAGCAACTCGGCGTCGATGCTCAAGACTTTGGAGCTTCGACTCGACGAGCCTGTCAATACCGATGATCCTCTTGGCTCGTTTCTCAATTGACTCAAGGGCATCAAGCTGGTATTTGGCAGATCCGTCCCAAAGATGAGAGCAGTACTCCATACACGATCGAACTTGCGCTTGATAGACCTTGAGCAGAAGTACCGTCTCACCTTTGCTAGGACCCCCAATTTTCTGGCAGCCACTTGAGCCTTTGCCTCTATGAAAGGGCCAAAATTGAGCGTAGATGTTAACATAACACCAAGAAGCTCAAGTCGGTCGGTTATCGGCACGGTTACACCACGAAAAGATGGAGCTGGGTGGAATTGGCTCCTTTTAGCGGAAAAAAGACACGTTTGGGTCTTAGCAGCATTGAACTTGACCAGATTGGCATCGCCCCATTCAGAGACAGCCTATAAGGACAAGTTCAAGCGCTCAACCATAGCCTCCCGGAGAGACCGGATCTTCGACCCACCAGCTCGTGCGGCGGACACGTATCTCTCAGCAACAGTGCTGTCTTCTGCATACCCAAAGGTACCTGGTTTTAGCAGATCATTAATATGCAGCAGGAACAATGTTGCCGAGAGCACCGACCCCTGAGGAACCCCGGCATTAATATCCAGCAGTCCGGACGAGCAGCCATCTATGACCACTCGGATAGACCGATCCCTCAGGAAATCTGCAATCCAATCACACAATCCGGCGGGCAGACCGAAGGAAGGAAGCTTACTAATAAGGCTATCGTGCCAGACCCTGTCGAAGGCCTTCGAGATATCAAGGGAGACCACAAGTGCCTCCCCGTGCTTCTCTATGGCCTCACTCCAGATGTAAATGGCATACGCTAGAAGATCCCCAGTAAACCGATTTCGGCGGAACCCGTATTGTCGGTCGCTAAGGATATCGTTCGCTTCTAGGTATGCTAGGAGCTTACGATTCAACATGCGTTCCATACTCTTACAGAGTATGGACGTTACCGAGGGGTCTGTAATTCGACGGGTCAGCTCGACTACATTTTCCTGGGCACGGGCTGCACGTTAGCTTGCTTCCAAGCATTCGGTACTTTTCCAGACGATTTAACGCGAGCGCTAGCTTTCGCGCCTCTCGTCCAGCATGGTCTGTGTGTTGGTATGGGAAAAGCCACTCCTGATGGTGGGCGTTGAAGTCCCCCAGCAACAGCAATTGGGCAGAAGGGTACCGCTGCTGAGCCGCATCCGCCGCCTCACTGAGGTGCTGTATTTTCACTCGCTACTCGCTGCTCGCCAACTCGTTTCGAGTTTGTAGCTTGATTCGCTACTCGCTGATCGCCGGCGGTGAGATAAGGGTGTATAATTTTTAGTACTGCGCAGACGACGTCGCCGGCGAAGTGATAGTCTATAATAAAAAGACATTTCTAAAACCAAGCATTGCTTGAAATATTGTAAATACTAAAAACAACCTTTTACAATAAAACTTTATCTCATCAAAAAACGTAAATTGTAAATATTTGTTTGTCTTAGCAACATGTTATGGCATAATAAAGTGTAACAAGAAAGATATCTGAATATGTATGATTTTATGGAATGGCGCTTTATTTAATTTTTAAATAAAATTATTAATTTTCTACCAAATAATACTGTTACTGTGTTGTAGAACAAAGAGTTTAAATAAATTGGTTGTTTTCAATAGACAATGGCACAAGCGTGTACATAAGTGTATGTAACAACTGTGCTCACTGAAAAATCAACACTAATTTTCACAGTACATACAAAAATAAATGTTGTTTGTGTTTCAACCTGCCATTATTTTTCACGGTCTTTGTCGCTAGTGTCAAAAACCTCTACTTATGCGGGTTACATGCACGTTATCTTGAAACAATACATAACAGATTGGCTTCAAGTGTGGAAAATAACTCGAACTCTTTGTACTCCCTTTGAAGAAGTTTGTTTCGTGGCCGTATGAGTGGGTTGTCAAAAATATCCGCATACATTCACTGTAGGATGTTATTTGGAGTTTGTAAAAGCAATTCAAACGTCGTTAGTTCGTCATATAAATTGGCTAATAGCAGCCATTGACTCTGTTCGGCACTCAAAAGAGTTCAACGCTCGTGGACTTGAGCTAGCTAGTCTCACGACTCTTTACACAATGGCTTTTTTGTGCATTCTTGCTTTTGGTTATGACATCACCCTGACTAGCAACTTGACGCTACTTTAGGTATCAGCTATGAGCATTTATTATTTGTATGTTGTAATAACACGTCTGCTTATACAGCTCATAGGAATGAATTTTCTTTTCGATTTTGTAATTAATGTTTTTAGTAACGAAATATTAACAAAGCACTGTGAAGTAAGTGACAAAGTAAAATACTCATTAAAACCAAAGTAATGACTTATTAAAATTAAGGATATATTTCAAAACGTAACACAATAAAAACTATTCTCATTTACTGCGCAAAAACATGAAGCTGCTGAAACCTCTTCTTTAGCCACACTTTCAAGAGCTTTTATTGTATTACATAAGTACTAACTTCGACTCTATAAATTTTATTTTTCAATTTTTGGAAAAATATTACTCTATTCTAAATGCGAAATTTTGGATGGATGGATGTTTGGTACTCAACCACGCCAAAACAACCGAACGGACCTGGATAAAATGAATTATAATCTGGAAAGGCACATAGGCTACTTTTAGCCCGGAAGTATGTTCTCTTGGGATTATTTTCGACATTCACGCGGACAAAGCCGCTGGCAGAAGCTAGTATTTCGTATCAAAACATACTTTTATACAAAACGTCTTTGCGCAAGTGTAGTTATTATTTCAGGAACAAAGACGAGCATAAAATGAGATGAGTACTTTGAACGCTAAAATGAGTCATAGAAAATGCAGTCTTAATATTCTGATTAAAATCATCAACTCTAGACGTTTAGACTGTCTGTATTATTATATTATTTTTTTTACTTTTTTACAAAAAATGTAACCGACTTCCAAAACAAAACGCTACAAAGTATAAAATAACTTTAATTTCGGAAGTTGGTGTCAAAAAACGAAATAACCAAAAACACCGACTTCCTAAATTTTTTATTTTGGAAGTCGGTTACATTTTTTGTAAAAAAGTTTTTTATTTTTCGCTTTTTAGTGGTACCTGCGTACCCATTCACAGCGTACCGGCGTGATGTTATGTTATGAAAAAAAAAACTAATTGCTTTCGGTGTAAAGGTCTCGTCAATACGAATGAAATAAGCCCAAACACTTGGTAGTTCCTACATACCGATGTGCAGTTCCCTTGAATCTCTGTCGTCTCCATCATCAGGTCTGATCCAAACTTTCATTCTTTTGTAGTATCACCCGATATACACACGAATATCAAGTTTTTACCAGATGCGTGCCTACAATTTTCGAGAGTTGCCCTCGATTTCTCAGGGTTTCCATCATCAGATCCTGACGTGGTAGCAATGGGACTACACCGGAAGCACCAGCTTTCAAATAAAAAAATAATCATGAAAATCCGTTCACCCAGTCGGTTAATTATGAGGTAAAAAACATTTTAAAAAATACAGTCGAATTGATAACCTCCTCCTTTTTTTGAAGTCGGTTAAAAAGGTTACTTTTAAAATCAATTCTTGAAAATTTTAAGTAAACATAAAGGCTCTTTTAACGGTGAATAATTGTTGTAAATAAAAACAAGACCAAAATAATAATAACAGTTAACGGTGGTTCTAAAACATTTATTATTTTATTACTCATTGTGCTTATTTATCCTTGGTTACACAAATACAAAGAACTGCTGTTAATAACAGCGGGCAAAATGACCATAATATTTTTGAACGATACAGAACCCTTATTGTTTGAAAAATATACTTTATTGGAGGTACTTATCTTCCTCGTGTTCATTGACATATTGTGATTAACCGAACACTTATAAAAGCCAACAGAAGAGGTATTAATCTAGTCTTTATTTAAGCAACCTATTTGAAATCATAAACATAAGTGAATTAAAAAATTATTCTACTTTATGGCTCAGTTAGTCACTTTTTGCTGGTTTTTTTTCTTTGGGTATTCAATTAACATAAAATTTGATTAATTAGCGAATAGGCTACGAAAAACTTGCATATTAATGATTGATGAAAAAAATATCATCTTTCACTCACGTTACTTTTTAATTTCATAAATACATTTATGTCTTTAATATCAATCAAGTTATTTAAGTTCTAGGCATTTTTTACTTACTTGTTAAAAACATAAACATCTGGAGGCACGGTAGTGCCCCCGCTAAGACGAAACAACAGAAACGCGGGCAACCCTACCTTTTCTCGAAGCGTTTCGTCGTATTATTTGTACTCTTATAGATTCGGTCTAGACTACTCTCAGTGCTTGAAATTCCAAATTCTCAGGATATGAAGTCAATAGAGTACTTATTAAACATGCCAAGTTTCAAATGAGTAGCTATAATCCTTTATAGATTATTAATATCTGTAATACCAAGATTTCGTCACTCACTCGCTGATAAATCATCAAGACTGTTAGTTAGGGTACTTTCTGAAGTCTAGAAAGCTGAAATTTGGTGTGAAAGCTAGGATTAGTACATAGACAACATAAGCATTAAGAAGTCTGTAGGTACATTTTGCCTCCCATCCCTCAAAATAAAATAGGGGGATGAAAGTTTGTATGGACCTTTTGTCAATTTTCAAGCTAGGAACATAATTTGGAATTATGAATATTGGTTACAAATAAAAAAATATGTAACACATTAAAAAAAATACCAACTATGTAGTTATTAACGAATAAAGGATTATAAAATAGAATAGAATACTCTTTATTATGTACACCATATAAGTTACAGAAAAGATAGATGAGAAACATTACATAGGGTGACACAATGGGCGGATTATTATTATTTTGTGACACACTGAAAACTGAAAAATGCTGTGTGGATTGGCCGTCTGGCGCAAATTAAAAGCATAAGAAAGACGTAGACACTCCTATGGGCTTATGAACAGAAAGCAATACACTAAGCGTTAACTTTGTGTCAGTAGGTTCTTGAGTAACCCTGCCAGGGTTGCGGAATCTGTTTGAAAGAGTCACCGCGGCTCTGGAACGCAAAGGGCAGTAGGAGGAACACGGATGGGTTTTAGTCAGTAAGAGTCTGACACTCCCTTCTGCTTCACCCAGAGCGGGAGGAGTCATTTGACGATTTCCCATCCTTAAAAAAAAAAAAAAAAGGTTCTTGAGTAACGAAACGGCCAGGCCACCCATTTTGACTAAGGTGTAAGGCTTGTAAAGAATTTAAAACTAAGATTCACGCAGAACGCTATATGATATGCTGAGAGGTAGAGAGTGTTAGGGTAGGGCGTGTAGAGGTAGGAGCTTTGCTCTCCAGAAGATCTAAAAACTTTTTCACAGTGCAAGCCATATGTACTCGTATTGGCGTTACTTTACATGAATTTATTTTTGGTGGGATTAGCTTAATAGGTAAGGAGCAACGAACGATGATGTCATGTGCCATGGCAACCAAACCAAACATGCAAAAGTTTCGTAAAAGTTCTTCAGTCTTCTGATTTCAGCAACAAATATAAATAATACAACTGCATAATATGGTATTCATATTTGGTGTCCTTTAAATGAAAGGCTATTTTGAGTTCATGTTGATCATGTATATAATCATAAAACCAACGCATCGTCTCGTGCAAGGGGGCGAATACATCTAAAAATCCTTTTAATGCTGTTTGTACTTGAAGCAGATTCAACATCATCATAAAGAAAACGTACCTTACGTTCTGTTTATGATGATGATGTATCTGCTTCAAGTGAATACATTTGTAACGCTTACCACACAGGTACACGCGGCAAAACCACGAGGCTCTTAACTTCAACATTATCATTGAACATGAATTCGCTTAAATTAACATGTGGTTAACAAAAGGAGAAAATGTGGCTGATTCGTAAGAAATGGCGTAGCAGATTTTTCAGTTAAAACAAAAATCCAAAAGTGAACTTTCAGGTAAATCGAAAGCTAAATTTCAGCGAAATTAATCGCCAAAAGGCAAGATATACGAACCACGTAGCCAGCCATAAGTCTGGAAGTAAAGCATCACAATTATTAGGATTATAAAGTTTTTATGCATAGGTTGTTATAACCTGGCGGGACGTGCAAAAACTCAAGGAATATTTGGTGGAGAAGGCTCTGTGCCCTCGGGCGGCGGCGGTTACATAAGTTCATCTATTTTCAAGGTCGAGGACATTGCTCCCAAATCGCTGATCGCGTCCTGCCGGCCGGTGGAGGGGAGCCTCCAACTGGCCAGTTTGGGCGTTCACTTCTTTTTTTCCTAATACCGTCTATTATACACTATGTTAGGTACTTTAGTCTGGTTTTTACATAACACACAAGGAATCGTATAGCTCGGTGTTCGTTAAAGTTAAATGCGATTCGGAATTTTAATTACGTTCCTAGATGTTTATCAAGTTCTTGTCCAGAACAAAGAATAGAAATGCTAATTTTATTCGAGTCTTATACAAAAATCTATTGTGTCGATGACTTCTCTTTAGAGATTTCAACACAAAAAGTGTAACAATTAGTCGCATTAGAAGAGGAAGGACTTTTGTGTTAAACAGCTACTGTCGCAGCATAATAAATCAATGAGAAAGTCATCTGATAATTTACAACTGCATTCTCCGCCCTCAGGGTGGTCAGTAGCTAAACAATGACATGAATCGAGGGCGCACCCCTTTCTTTTACGATCGGCTACTGCGTAATAAAACTCTTTCTTTATGTTTTTTTTTCATAAATAACAAGCAAAGATGCGGGCTACAACAATGCTACTTTTAATTCCCCGTTTAATCCTTTTCCAAAAGAGAGCTTAATTTTATCTAACTTAGGAAAAGCCGCCTAAACAAAACCAAAAAGCGGCCGCGCCACAGGCTTTATTGTTAACTTTAAGCTATTTAAATGAAACTGAAAAGATTTTTTAATACAGCCGCAAGTATGACAATAATTACTAACCTTAATTTTTTGCAACATAAAAACGAAGGACACCAATCAATCACTTTCAATAAATCTCCCAAGAAACAAACATTTTTTAAGTAAAACAAAATGAGTACGAAACACATTTTTTACATTTCTCAAATTGCAAGTATTTTTGTCGCAGGAAACATAAAAGTCTCTATGTCATTGTGTTTTTGTCATTGCAATGTGTGTTTGGATGGAAAGGGACCGTTAGATTTTTTTGACACTCCCATTATAACGGCCACCCTTTAAAAAAACCTAAGGGTTCGGCAGGTAGAGCAAATCTTTTGATCGAAGCCTACGATTAACGCTGCGATTGAGCATATATAATGTGGATTTTTTACTGTTCAGATGTTCCAAATTTCTGTAATGGGCCTTACGTAACTGTAAAATCCCATTTCATAAATTCAAACATTTACCTCTTTGTCGTTTCTTTGATTGCGCCTGATAGCTGTGCGGCGGACGGCATATGCAACATTTTATTGTTGATGCATATGTGCGATACTGTATTTTGTCTGCGGAAATTCTAAAAAAGGGTCAGGCGTAATACTTACTGCTCGGAAAACAGACAACTTAAGAAAAAAAATCCCGTTGACTTTGTAGTTGTTTACTCCAGTAGTCAATATATATATTTTTATTTTGCACGATGCAAAGTTCGCAAAGTACTACACTGAAAGCTCATGTGATAAGAAGGTAATAGGAAAACTGTGATTCGAGACCTAGTGCTAATTCACATCAAACCGCAAATGAGCATGTCGCTTTTCATAGAAACATCCAAATAATTCCCTCGTTGTTTTGTTAAATTGTGTATCGGTCAGGACTGGCCATGTATGTACCAGTAACTAGGCTATACTATTTAATCTTTATCCTAGCAGTAACTGCTACACGTGGCTTGGAGCCCTGCCAGGCGGTCTGTGCTGCTAGCTTTGCTCACTAAAGGGAAATAAACAACCTGGCTTTTACCAACCGCCCACTTGCAAGTGTTTTATTATTTAAGGTACTACACACGGTGGACAAAGCAACAGAAGAAGAGCTTCTTTTCAAGATTTTTATTTCACTACCAGTTTAACTGATGATCTGATGAGTTAAAAGCACTCTACGGACTTTGTGTTCTTGACTAACAAAACAATAATAATAATAATTTATTTATTGGCACTCACAAGTTATTACACATGAACAATTATAATGAGGATTAGAAATAAAGTTAAACGCAAATACAGCAGAAGTGGCCATGGGCCCCAAACTAGGCACAGCCTGTATCTTGGTGGCCCCGGATCATTGAATTATCATATTGTATGTTTTGTGTGGCAGCACAATGTTACATGCTTTATAAATATGTCAAAAAAAAAAAAAGTGACGTAAAATATTATTAGTCAAAAGCAGAAACTTAAACATTTAAAACCAAACGTAGAATAACATTAGAATAAAAATAAAAATAATAAAATTAAAGAATCAAAATAATAATGATTAGATCACAGTTCAAAACAATTAAAATTTCAAGATATTAATAATAAATAAAATTAGAATTTGTATCAAAGTCAAAAATACAGTTTAGTTCAGTAGTTTCCAAATTCCAAGACAATTATTCGACAGCGCTTATGCTAATAGACTTCTGATCTGACTCCGGGTATTCTCGTTAACTGCTTTTAAAAAGATTACTTATAACGTAGTTGTAGTAGTAATTTAGACTCCATCGCTAGTTTAAACCCAATTAGCTGTTAGAGATCATTTAAGTTAGATCAATTCGTTCGTTCGTTTAACTATAATCCGACAATGGCAGATAAAACTATTTAAGTGCTAAATCATCATTACAACTTTCAATTATGCTACTTTGTAATGTTCAAACCTCTTTTGAACTAATTTGTTTTCAACTAATAAGTTTGTTTTACAATAAAGACGAATTCATCGCAGGTGCAATCTTCGACACCGGGTGTAATTCGGAATGATGCATTATGATTATCTAAGAAGGTCACAGAACTTGAAGATATAATTCTCCGAAAGACGAGATCTTACAAAAAGAGTTATGAAATTGTTGAGAACTAGAGAATCCGTGTAGAGATCGTTGCTCTTTACCGCTCGACTACCTCCAGCAACGGACGATACGCCGTAAAAATCCTTATAATTTTACGCGAATTATATGACATCGTTGCTCATCATCAAACTCGCGCTTTTTCTTGAAGTTTCTACCTTTTATTTAAAGGGAAAAAGCAAAAAAGATACTAAATTTTAAAAGTAAGTGAGATTACTCACATGCTTCAACGAAACTAAATAAATGTAGTTACTGTCGACTTAAATAATGCGCTTGGTAGACAACAATTTTAGTATAGAGTTTAGGCTGCCCACACAAACCAAGGAAGTTAAGATAGATCTAGATACAGTGGTATCGGCGAAGCATCACACAAATTGTCTCATTTTATTTCTAGATATAAAGGTTTATAGGATTATTTTCATATCAACAATGATTATTATTGAAGAAGATTTATTCAACATTCCCACTATTTCTCGCGATAAAAAGATCAGCAGCCTGAAATTTTAATAATTTGTTATCATCAAAAATAACTTTACATGCTATGAGTATGGTAAAAATACAAATTTAATATGTAGTCGTCATCAAACACGCTATGTAGCCGCATTTGTCTAATAATATTAAGCTCTACGATACGAATCCGAGCTAATTATGCCTTATTGAATTTATTTCAGAGTGAAGTGCATAATTTACTATCATAATGTTATTCTTCTGTAGTAATTTTGCTTTATTACCATTTCATTTCATTCTACCAAATGCTTTTATTTTTACACCAATAAATAAAAAGAATGGTACCATACTTGGCGTCGAGCAAAATTTTTGGCAGTATGATGTCATCAACCTACAGGTGGTAGCGACCGCATATTCGTCTATTATACACATGCCATATGTGAAACTAAAGGTAAAAGATTATGATAGATTTTACACTGTCTAGATTTTAGTTAGAAGATAGGTGGATAAATAGGATACTCAAGTAGATTTTTATAGATTGTTAGAAACGTATTCTTCAGTGACTGAATCGCTTTACCCTATTCAAACCGTATTGCACTAAAAAGAGAAGAGAAATAGCTGGTATGATTAAAATGATAAGAGACGATTTAGCAGTTACATTTTTTACAGGTAAACAAGGGGTCATTGAAAATGAAAAGGTTAAATCACCACACATTACAGTAACTGATGCTACAAATTTTCTCACAGCTCACATGAATGATAAAGTGACACATGCCACGGCAGTTCTCATGGGCGTGAGATGACTGCCACACCACACACCCTCAGATCGTGTGTGTCCTGTCGTTGACACTAGATCAGCTTGTGTAACAAACCTGTATCGGATGTGAGTGTTTTACTTCTTAAATCTAGATTGTATACCTGTTTCCTTTCGCCTGAATGTATTGATATGCTTAAATGTTACACTTATGGCTGAGAATGTTCGAAGTTAGTCGCTTTGCGTATATTGTGAGGGAATTAACTTTAGCCATCTAAATGCAGCTGAGTCATAATAATCCTTTTCATCATGAATTCAGATGCTACTCCATCCATACTTACACCTTCATTATATTATAACTCTGTTAAATGTAGATTTTAGTTAGCTTGCCAATCATTTCGGCTATCAGATCAAAAATTATACCTTGCATATAGCTTCGTGGTAACTAATTCGTGGTAATTTAATTTGATTTTTGATTTCATTACATGTTTTGTGGATTGGGAAGCAGAAGATGTTGTGAGTGTTGACTGATTTCTATGGGTTTATAATAGCCTGAAATAAACGAATTTTATTTTATTTTATTACATTTTTCTAGTTTTTTCGACAAGGTTCACGATTAACGAGAACAGAGTTGATGATCAAACAACTTAACTGACTTCATGAATTCTTGCAGTCATATGAAAACGGAATTCAATTAGCACCTTGCGGTGGCCAATATTGGCCCTGTTGGTGAGCGCTCTGAACTGATTTCAGTTTCAGCGAAATCGAAGTGTGAATTAGGCAAAAAAGTTATTTTGACAATTGTACTAGATTATCTTGTCGATAAGGAGTAAGATTCACTGTCAGTATACTGTGCTGTCAGCTTCGACCATGGCATTGGTGTGCGAGGGGCTGTAGAGTGCGCGGGGAGGTGCGGCATGGTGTTCCGTCTCGCTCTTGCGCAGCAGTTCATTCACCCGCGCGCGGCGAGTGCGGAAGAGCAGCGTTGCGCGGGCGCAGGTACCGAGGCGGGCGGACGCTGTACACGGGTAGTCGCGCAGGAAGGACGTCTCCGACCATGAACCGAGCTATATTTTATCAGTTATCCGAAGGTGTCGGTGCGCCACGCCGCGTCGCAGTACGCTCCAACATGACCCTCTAATATTACGATACTCAGTGACGTTTTGCATTTATAACTAGACTGAAAGCAACATAGATCTCAAGATAAGACTTATTTTATAAATTCCTTTATTTTTAAGTGACGGTTTTATGTGAGGTGTGGATTTATTTTTAAGTGTTAGTGAAAACATAAACAAACATTTCCCATTAGGATTTTACAATTTGGATTTTCTTCTAATTCTTCGTCACATCAGGACTGTAAGCCTAATGGTTAGTACACAAACATTTTATCATAGATTAAGAATTAACATAGACTTAAGTTGTATAATCATTACTAATCAAGTTACTTACGAATTTCTTCGCGCGATCAAAAGACATCAACGCGCGTCTTGGTAACTAGAGGAACTAATAATAAATTATTATTTTGGAGGCTTTGTTTACTTAATTAGTAGTTAATTGTAGTAACCTTGAAAGTAATATTCTAACTGGCACACTGGCGGTTACTTATTGAGAATTATGTAATACAAACTAGGTAAAGGAAATAATACAAAAATGCATTGATATAAAATTAAAAAAGTATTTCTTGTTGGTCTACAATATTTAAAATTGTACTTTTCAAAACCAAATTAATTACTTACTGTTTTAACTACTAACATAGTTAAACTAACCCACGTAGATGAATTAGCACAATAAACATTTTTGGTTTGCTAATTAAATGGTTTTGGCGCGAAATAACAATCTAACACCAAACAAAATCAACACAATTTATTCCTGTAGTCTTTGTTATCTTTAAGATCTAGCAACCATAAAGCAAAGATGAATAAATCCTTGACAGCCGCATCAATTTTCAAGAGGAGTCATCCATGTTTTTTGGGCGGCAATTACAGAAATCATAACATGCGGCCATCACGCACACACGTCCAGATATTGTTGTTGCGTCGCTGTTGGCTGCGCAAAAACAAAGCCTTGAACTTGTGAGGTTCAAACTCAAGGCGAACACACGTGACGTGGCGACTCCTACGCCGAAATTACGTAATCCTTGCAGCGATTTATGTAATGCAGCCGATTGATTTGTTGGATTGTTGACTGCGATGCTGTAGCTAATATGATGATATTTGTCGATCCAGTTCTAAGGCAATATATGAATCATACCGAAATCTAAATACATCATTTTCATAATATCTTAACCAGTAACCTCATAAGTACAAGTTCGCACACTTACTAGGTAATAAATAATATCTAAATATTGCTATTATGAAAGGACTGAATCGCATTCTATAGCTTATGTGTGTCATAATAATAGCATTATATCATCTTCATCTCACTTGACCTTCAAAACAAGAATGATCGAACTTATTTTATTTCAAGCATATGTATTGAATGAAAGAACCAATTATCGCAGCCATGTACATAAATTAGTATTAGCGTAATACATGAAGCACGCACACTTATGTAGATGGAAGCGAAAAAATTATAATTTAAATAAGAACGCCGACAAGCAAAAGTGGTCCCAATCGCAAGCGCAAAAGTTACAAATTAGCATGCGCGCCGCCCGCCGCGGTTTCGGCAATGACAATGACAACGACCGATGATATAACAGAAGGCTGTCAAACCCGTGAAAACTCGGTCATTGAACTGCGCGCTTACGACTCAGCCCCACTTCTTGGTGCTTTCGCTCATGCGATTTTTATGTTTACGCTGCTGAACATAAAGTTAATTATGATTTGACAATAATTCTAAAGATATATACAGTTAAGATTAAGACTGAAAATTCGTGACGGAAGTATATGTTAATAATTGCTCGTTTTATTTAAAGGAGTTGAATTTAATTACATAAACAATGAAGGTTCGGAAAAATATTTCTACTCCGCGATGTCATATTTTTCTGAACCGATGACGCTGCTCTACTCCTGAAAAATAGGAGATATATTCTGGATTATATAATTCTTATGTTCTTGAAAAAGATTGCATAAATCTATGAAGTGATTTATCCAATCTTTCATTTTCATATGAAAAGAGCAACTTGTAGTTAAAGAAGGCAACACTGATTTCAAAACAACTCTAATATTACAAGGACAGCTGAAATACATTTTTGTCAGGATTTCAGAAGAGAAAGTTTGGTAATGTATTCTAAAAATAGATTACCTTATTAGTAGTTCTAAAACAGGATGAACAGGACACGCAGCCAACTTGAGGCCGCGAGGTCATTTCGATTTAGTTAGCGTTGACATGAGTGAGCCAGGAAGGTCCTTGATGGGTAGAAAGTAAATGTGGAGTGCAGCACTCGCGCGTGGCCGGCGGGGAGTGCGCGGGCGCCGGGAGGGCGCATCCGGGTGGCGGGAGGGCGCGGGAGGGCACTGTATTGCGTGGAACCTGTTCGAGCAACGGTACCTCCGTATCGTGCCCCGGGCGCACACGCACCCATTATGTAATAAGTAATAACCTTTTTCTCGCTCGACTGACTCGTCCCTTCAACATGTGACCTTAACTTTCAATAGCGATTTGTTTGTTTTTATTAAGCATAGGGGACCCGATTACGTCAACATACGATGCATTTTTATAGTCCTTTGTTATGGTAAAACATTGGCATTTAAAACCTAATTCTATCGATGTCACTTTCGGCTTTAAATCATGACTCACATTTATGTAGTTATCAAATTAACCTTCTCCCTAAGAAATAATGTAATCCATAAATGTTTCCATATTACTTGTTTAGCAAATCTTTATTTGTATAAAATGCACTGTTAAACGCCTGAATACAAGATGATTCGCTTGTTCCTAATGTCAAAGTAAACAATAGAAACGAACACCTTTAACTACCGAGAAAAAGAGATATCAACGTACATGCAAAACAGGCGAGCCTTGCATTTATATAAACTCTAGTGCAAAGCAAAGCAATACAAGTGTTCCCAGCGCTTAGCGTAATAAACTATTTATTATTCCGTATAAGTTATGAAAGTAAAGTTGCAGGAAGTGCAACAGCACGTGTTTATAAAAATATCGATGACAGTGTGTCCCACATGCATACAGTAACTATAATATGTATGCCAGCAGCCTTCCGGTAGCAGCCAAGCAACGGTTACCGCACCATAATTCGTAGCAAATATACTTACACAGAACATGCTATTATTAAACGCGCAATCGGTTTTATAATATCAAGAGGTTTTTTCAAAAATATTTCAAAACATACCTAATGAGGAATTTACCGTTCTACATTATTTCCTTATACTTATTTTTTTCTGGTACTCTTGTTAAAAACACGGAAAATGTCTGTCTTATAAATCAAAAATTAAAAGCATTGCAATTATTTACAAAATTAATCAGATAAGGTACCCACATTGCACGTCAAAAAGCTATTCAGAAACGTATAAAATGGATCAATTTACACTTTGATGGATTTCCCTGGAGATTTGTTTACAAAGACAAGACTTTTTCGTACCAGCCCGCATTCTCATTCGTAAGAAGATAGGTACTAGAAACTATTACGGAATCGTTTAAAATACTATCATTTAAATGAAAAAAACCCGCACAAAAGAGCAGAGCATCAACTTTGAAATGGAAGCTGAACCACTCAGTTAATATTTTCATTAAGAGAATGTTTCGTTTTACACCTCGTCGGAATTGAACCTGCAGGCGACGGTGTGTCCCGCCGGGCTCTGATTTCACCCTCCTATTTTTATTTTTTATCGATACGACCTAACGGTATTGGGATGCAATAGGTGCTGCTTGAATCAAATCATGTGTAAAATCTTACACTGTGACGGATTGCCACTGCATATGTATTTTCATGTTTATCGGACTAAGTAGGTATGTATTATGCATATGTACGGAGACAGTCAAAAACATTGTAATAGATCTATCTATGTTTATCATGTTTCTGTTATCAACAAGGAATCGTAAAGAATGCAAGAGTTACAGATTGCATGTCCATCGCCAGCGTCCAAGACAATAAATTATTCTTTTACTTAGCTCTTTCCATTTATGAGTACAGATAAACATCTACATAGCAGGGTTCATATTTTCTTTCCCATATCAGTTACCTACTTATTTATGACCAACACGAGCTTTCCTCACACTTTACCACCCACTTTATACATTTTACCTCTACATTCTAAGAAACTAGGATATCACAACTGCATTCATATGCAGTTCTGTAATCCGAGTCCTGTTGATCAGCACATTGTTTTTGCTTAGCGGTATATTCTTATGCGAGTTGATTCACAATCTATGAATCACTGTAGCCGTAAACTTTGTTAGTAGGAAAAGCAAATAACAGGACATCTCTAACATTTTAGCAAACAATTCCGCAGGTGAACTGAACACGGAGCAACAATAAATAGATGATCATATTTCATATTCTGATGATTTTCGTCTCAAACAGATCTAACGGTATTCCCCTATACAAAGGCTCTGTGGTCCCGACTTATTTTTTTCCGGACACGGGGCCTACCTGCGATTTAACCATACACTTGACGTCCCTTTAGTTTTTTTCCGTAGGTAGTCCCGCCATAGATAATCTCTTTATAACGTTTCCTTATAAAAATTCCGTTTTAAGAACCTATTTGATTTTTTATAATTCATAAACTCTACCCAAATTATTACGATTTTTGGTTAATGAAATCTATATCACGATTAACATGACATAAAATGAAGTATGTATATTGGTAGTCTGCGGAACCCAAAACTAACAAAGGAAAGTAAACCGTCGATGCGGTTTGTTCGATCGATGAAAGTAAAGGCCCGAGTAGACGGTCGAGCGGTCCCGTTAGCCGGCCCGAGCTCGGGCTCACGGAATACTAAACGCTGACATACTGCGCGGCTTTTGACCCTAGCCACATTCTAGTCTAGTACTTCAACACCTCGCAGCACCGATTCACCTAGGTACCTCACTATCATTTCGCGCATTGTGCAAATAATTGACTCCAGAACTTTGAATAAAACTCATTCCCATTTAAAATTTACGAATCTATGTTACCGTTCACTCAATAAACTAATTTTATAATTTGTTCAAACCATAAAATAATGTAAGCAAGCAGTGTACTGTTGCAGACAATTGTAATTGCGGATAAAAATTTACCCACCAGTCTAACCTTGGAAAATCCATTTGTCAAAAAGTAAATATGTACTAAAATAAAAAACACAGCTTGCAACGAAGGATTGTCTTCAAACTGTTTGTCGTCCTTCCTAGACTTATGTTTTTTAATGGCACGGACGCATTGTTATTAACATTTCGTGTTTTCTTAAAAAACGGACACTATTCAATTTGCTAAAACCAAGAAATGCAATTTGTGCAAATGGCACTTTTTAGTGCGACCTATTATATTACTGACGTAATTGGCCATAAAACTCGGTGGGGCGTTGTTTCTTGAATACCTTTCCTATCTCAGCGGCCTTCATTATTGCAATGAACAATCGCTCTGAAAGGCCGACAAAGGAAATTGCACAGTTTGCGCTAAAAGTGAAAATTATTCACAAATCGTAAAAACTTCAAAGAAGAAGGGAGGCGGCAGCGGGTGTCGGGGGATTAGAAATTTAGCTAGACTTATCGGGACATTTAGTTACATATAACTATGCTGATAGAGATGTACAAGAGGACAACGACCCTACGCAAAATTCGCTGCATTGGGCTAGGTCTAGTGCATGCGCGTATGTAGCGGTACCAACGCGGAAGCGCGGCGAGAGGGAGCGCGCTATGCGCCCGCTCCCAGCCAGAGCGGGAAAAACGCATGAATGAGTATTGAAGCCTACCCCAAGAAGGGGGAAATCGAGTTTGCACTGCGGGCACCAGCACTTGCACAGATATAGACAAGCCCTATACATTATACTAAATAGGATCAATAATGCTTTACCATCAAAACTTTTAACGCTAGGTACTACGGAACCGACAAGAACGACACTTTACTGTGAAACTTATTGGAGAATGAAACTGTAAACTCAGATCTCTGATAAGACTTTGAAGTCTTTCCATATTAGTCTATCAAGTTGTCATTAGACGAAATGTTACATATTCAAGAATTATTTACCCTCTGGGTATACGAACAGGTTTCAATCAAGCCAATAAAAATAACCAACTTTTATCAGCCTTATAATATCTACCATGCTTAACCTAGGCATAACAACTAAACATCAAACACTCCAATTCAGGATGCACGGGTTCGTTAATCCCATAACTTATAAGTTAGAGGAAACGCGTTACGTTCCTGCTCTATACAGAAACACAGAATAATTTACCAATTACACAAACATCAATGAACAAACTCGATTTTATTTATACTTTTAATCAGTAACATTATTGCGAAACTGCATTTTATGATTAAAAGAAATAATTAAGTTTAAATATATATTTTTTTGAATTTCATAAGAATGAAATACAATAATTTTAAAAAAATCTGCTGCCTTTCTATTGCTATAAGATTAGTTAAGTATTTATTTCTATTTTATTTTCTCTCCTCTCTCCTAAATAATCATTTGAAAGCAGAATAAGTTAAAAATGAAGAGAGAAATAACAAGATTTTCTCGAAATTATGTAGCTATCCACTTAATTTATCACAGAAGATGCATCCACAAGAAAACCAATTACCATTGCCACCAAAACACTTCCTTATCTCAAAACCTTTTTACGGAGTTACATAACAAAAACCCGTTTTAAGTTTCTATTACAAGCCTAAAGAAAATTTGTGATGTGATGTCAATGACCGTGTGCCCAATACTCGTACAGAAAACGCATTTCCCGGCGCACACAAACGCAGCGTGCGATTTATTCGCGCGGGTGCGGCGCGGCGTCTCGCTCGCGCGGGCGCGCGGCTGTGCGGCGGCGGCGGGCGCTCGGAGTGGGACGAGGCGCGCGGCCGTTCACCCCGGAAGATTCAATGTTTTGATACCGCTCAAGCCTCCGCCGCCGCTGGAAAACTGCATTTTCTTTGATGCGCTTCGCTTTTCACGCTCTAATTGACCGACAATCGGATAATTTCATTATTGAAACAAATCGTTCATTTAACGATTGGTCTTAAGGGTTTCTATTGGCCTTAGGAGACGTGACAAATTATTTTTTTACAGTTTTTTCTAATTATACTGGAAATAGTTTTTTAATACTAACTTTACATTTTTCGTTTGATTTAAATAAAAAAAACAATGCAAATCTAGTAAACAATAAAACATATTAACAATAAAAAATCCAAAGATATTAATTAAAAATACGTATTATACCACTATATTTGACTAAGTTGTTGCCTATCCCTTAATCGTATATGACTATGAAATGAACATTCTACAAGTGAATGAATTGAATTTATGAATTCAATGAACCTCCAAAACAAGTTACACTAAGTTAACATAAAACCTATACGAGTATTATCTCTGTACACCCACATCCCAACACGCTAGTACCGTCTAAAGTCTAAATCGATAGAGGTTGTGATGAGTGCGTAGAATGTAGACTCAGACGAGCAGTGATCCACTGAGCCTGAAAAACGTAGCGCTTTGGGGCAGATCACGAATGATCGGAAATTTCCAGACGTTATCGTAGGTCGCAGTAGTAAAGGGTGCACACATAATTTATCGGCTGGAGGGGTGCCACTGCAAACACGTAATTGAGGTTTCTTTAAAACACGTCCGAGTGATACTTTTAATTGAGCAATAATATTCCTAGATTATGTAGTAGATTATCTAAGTATCTCTCAAGACCTAATAAATAGTAGACTCGCCCGCACTATAGAAATAAAGTACAAGCTTCGGAATTCCACGAAGAACATAAACGAACATATACGTACTTGTATTTTCAGACTCTCAGATTGAAAAGCAAAGCTAAACTGAGTAAAAATGTACAATACACGCCACGATTCATTCAAACTAATTGAAAAGGCAGTGTTTGAGTGTCGACAGTCACCGCCGGCTCCTTTATACCAAGCAGTTGCAGCTGTTAATAGATTACAGGCTGTAAATAGTGAAATCAATATTGGATAATGGTAGGTGGCAGGGAGCGGCGTGGTGGAGCCGGAGAGTGAGATGCACCCTTACCACGAACTTTATACTCGAAAATGCGACCAAAACCTATATATAAAAAAATCAGAACTTTATTCAACTTCAAACTATAAAAAGTTTTTCGGTCAAAAAAGTGGTTGAAGTGTTGTTTTATTGGGGCTGCAATCGAGAATCAGAGGTAAGGGTGCGTATGCAGGCTGTGTCGACGACCCGTGAGAGTGAAAGCGTGTTCCGGGGAGGCTCCGGCCGCCGCGCGCCGCCCGCCCTGCATGGCTTTCGCTGCCGTTCTCACGACACCCGCGACCACGTTGTTTTCAACTCGTATTAATTAGCGCTCTATGCGCTGTGATAATGAATTAACGTATTGATAGATTGTATAGCAGTGTCGTTTAATATTTATTGGTGCTTACGTTGGGTTCAGTGCTCATGTCAGTGAATTCTATTTCCTGAGTGATGCTAAACTTTAATCCGACCAGTTTTATTGTAGTAGATAGTTGATTATTTCCTAAATTATTTTATGAACTCGGATTTTATTTTTAAGTCATTTTCCTGCTTTTCGCTTTATAGTAATATCGGTATAGTAGTGTGAGTGGCATACAGCTAGCATTTCCAGCGGCGCCGCTCGCTAGATCGGCTGTGCTCGTGGGATCGAGAGCACGGTCACGGCGCGCGCCGCGGCCGCCACACTACGGAAGTAATGAACTTGAATGCAGTCCGCGGTCGCAATGCGCTGTGCCGTCCCGCTCTCCTCTAATAAGAGAATAGGAGGCGCGAACGTGACGTACTCACTGCATTTGCTGTCAAATTCGTCCGCATTCTCCGTCACAGGCCGCTTTCGTCGTCGATGCGTTTATCGGAACGAGACGCGAATATGTGTGTCGATTGCATTCTCGACGTCGTAAAAGTGCATCTAGGTCGGTGGGCATAGCGGCGCGGCCTGCGGGTTAGTGCTCGGGCTCGACGGCTAGACGCGTGGCGGTGAGGCAGGTCGGCAGCGGCACAGCGGCAAGCGGCCTACGGTTGCATAATGCGCGCTGCGCTCCGCCGGCTCGCACGGTGGCTCGCACGGCAGCTCCCGGCGGCTCGCGCGCCGTGCTAGGGCCCGGGCCGAGCACGACATGCGAGCGGCGCGCCGGCTGCGGCCCCTCGTCCCCCTGCTGGCGCTGCGCATCCTGCTCGAGTACCTCAAGTCGCTGCACCTCGCGCGCTCGGCGCTAGCCTCCCATCATTCACACATTTATGCTCCAGAGACGATAATACTCTTTGTTTATTCGCGGTAGTACTAACATTCAACGCGCTAACTATGAACAGTATCTCAAGAAAGTCATGAACGATGAATATTAATGATTGTAAGTATTTCTATATTCCTTTTCTGTGAAGTCTCCTATTTAACGCAATTTACTTTAAGTTTTGTGAAGTTAAATAAAAATATGGTGATCAGATTGATTGTTGCCGGAAGTGGTGGAAAGTAATTTCAAGTATCTGGGAATCGATGAATCTTAGTCTTATATCGCTTGTTAAGTTGGTCGATAGCGTTACTACAAATCATCTACTAAAGGATTATAAAGGCTTGTTAAGGAAACAATCAAGTATTATGTATTCGTATATATATTAGTCTAAAAATAAAATCAAAATTATAAAATTGGTTGATAATGTTCATCCATTAAGTGCATTCAATTCCGCATTTACATAATATTGTACCTATGCCTAACATACTATGCTTTATCTAGCCGAATGGTAGTCGCGTCTATTTGTAGTGGAAATATCTACGTATTAAATGTATTATTAGCGTGCAAGGTTAGTGTTCCCGTTGCACTCTCGCATGGCTATGTAACATATGTGTTGCAGTCATCGTCGCTATTTTACAACATCACTCTTATAAGTGACACTTTTCAATAGGCGACCTTGCGCTCTTGGCTTCGACAGTACATTTTCTTTCATAGAAATCGAAAACCGTAACATAATTTTATTATTATCTAATCTATTGGGGAAAGTGTTAGAATCAATAACGTGAAACGAAATAATTTAATAACTTCCGCACTTCGAAAGTACTTCACTCGCGTGCTTGTCATTGTTACAAACTCAATCGGGAAATGAGAATATAGATAAAGGGACCTTGTAGAGTCCGAATAGATCAAAACAATCGATTCATCGTATCGTATTAATCACTGAAGAATAACGTTCAACGTCAACGCGCATCGCAGCCCGGTAGGGTTCCGTACTCTTAAAATCTTACATGATATTTCAAGGATCCGCAGACATTGGTAAATATTCTTCTATTTCTTTGGCCATAAAACTCTTGCTTCAATAACTCCAGTTAACTTGACTTTAGCATCATACATTATGCTTCCAATTATTTTAATTATGCTTTGCTCTTCTGTGTACCGTATCTTTTCTAGGTCTCATCTATTTTAAAATAACCAAAAAAATATCGACGTGTAAGTGTTATTTTCAACCTACTTATAAAATTAATATCATTTATAATTTTAAACCCCTGCTAAATCTGGCACACATAGAACCGAAAAATGTATTTTTTCATTTTCCCTACTAGTTTGATTTTCAATGCTTGAATCGTCAATGTTTAGTGCAAAAGTTAAAAAGGTATTTATGTAAAGACATTTAGGCATACTTCAAAACCATTTTCATCCCTCAAACTATTTTTATTTATATGTTCATGTTAGGAACTAGTTAACAGTCATAGAATATTTATCTACCAAGATCCTGCGATAATTTACTTCTAATGCTATTATCACTGTTACAATATAGTTTACTTTACACATGCACTATTTATGGCTATGTCTTTGTAACTAAAAAGGATTAATATTAAATATTTATCAATTAATGCGTTAGTAATTTCAAGTTTCGCTACAAAAAGTCGAAGTGTTGGATTATAATTCGTAGTAACACTTAATTCAGCGTATTTCTTAAATATAAATTTTTCACTTTTTAGTGGTACCTGCGTACCCATTCACAGCGTACCGGCGTGGTGTTATGTTATGAACTGGGGCTTATTTAATAAAACTTGTGTGCTTTCGGTGTAAAGGTCTCGTCAATACGAATGAAATAAGCCCAAACACTTGGTAGTTCCTACATACCGATGTAGAGTTCCCTTAACTCTCTGTCGTCTCCATCATCAGGTCTGATCCAAACTTTCATTGTTTTGTAGTATCACCCAAAAATATACACACGAAGATCAAGTTTTTACTAGTTGCGTGCCTACAATTTTCGAGAGTTGCCCTCGATTTCTCAGGGTTTCCACTATCAGATCCTGACGTCGTGGCAATGAGACCATCTCGGCAGCATACGCTTTCACATAAAAAAAGATTCATCGAAATCGGTTCATAAACGAAGAAGTTACCCGTGAACACACATAAATAATATACATAAATATAAATATACGCGGTCGAATTGAGAAACTCATTCTTTTTTTGAAGTTGTTTAAAAAACATTAGCAAAAGAAGTGCAATACACTGAACTCATTATAACCAAATGTAAAAAAAAATTGAGTAATCGTTGGCAGCCCTGGCGCAGTCGCAGCGAGCGCGCGTAAAGGGCAAGTTCAAGAGCGAGCGCATCATGCGCATGCGCAAGGTTGCTTCCTGGTGCGCGCGCGACGATGCGCGGCCGTGCGCTACTGCGATAGCAACGCAACGTGCGCGATCGGGCCGCGGTGCAATGATTTTCATCCGTTACTAATGTGAAAATCGCGATTTACGTTCAGGCCGGTACAGCTTAAAATAACTTTTTTTTTTTAATATAGACTCTGATTGAGTTTTCAGTTTTCGTAAAATAAATGTTTCATCCATAATGCATGAAGTTATATAAAAATCGTAATTTTAGTTCAATCTATATCTACAGTACTTCTTAAACTACATTTATGTAAAGATGATTTTTTTTTGTTTGAAGTAGGTATGTTAAATGAATTTTAAGTTTCATTAAGGAAATACGTGTTGGAGAAAACTGATTTTTCTGTCAATACTTAAATTATTATGGAAAAACAAATTTCCTATTTTTAAAACACATTAATTCTATTCACCTTAGATTGGGTTACTAAAATAATGTATTTTTTTTTTACTATTGATAGGCACGCGTTTGACCAGTATTTTAACTAATTAAATAATGTTTATATAGAACAAAATCGAACCTAGTTCCTAGGTATGTTATCACGAGAAGTACAAGTACCAAGAATTGGTTGCCGGGTGAGGTTGCGTGCGATGTATGACATTGCGCGGACGCATTGCGCAACCTGCACTCACGGTCACGTGCAGACGCCCCTCCCACTTCCTCGACCCCACTGCCCCCCACTTCTTCACACGATTCCTCCACCACCACGTTACTGTGTAAATATCAGCCCTTACGCAAGAATTAATTACTTACAAACATACATTATACCATTCGTGCGATACCATTCATTCTTTTTAGATTTCAGGTCAAATCGGAGAAAGTGATCGGCTAATTACCTCATGATTACTTTCATTTAACGTCATTCAGAAAAGAGCATGGACATAAATGTTTTTAGATAGGTAGTTACTACAAAGTGTTTATTTTTCTGTACCGAATCGTTTCCTCAAATATTTTTTTGGATAATTAGGGATATGAGACTATATTGTTAAAGGCATTAGATACTAAATTAAACAATATATTGACTTACGTACATAAGTACCTACAATAAATACTTAGTGATGCACCACATTGGTTACAAAACTCATGCATAAAAGCATTACCAATGCAGCGCATAGTGTTTACAATACGGTGCTCGGCCGGCGCTTGCGCAACAATTTGAATGTCAAATGGGGCCGGTTTGGAAAATAAAATTTTCGTTCTCATCGAGAGGAGTCGTCGGCCGCAAGCCGCCTCGCTTCCGCAATTATGCAATGAAATGTTGAACTTCAATGTTGCCTCACTGCACCAACATGGGAATGCATTCTTTTAAGAACCTGCCCGTACTTAAAACACTTCGCAGCGAGTCACGCTTGTTTACCTATGACGCTATTACAAAACTATTTGTTTTTTGGAAATGAAACTCTATTGAACATAATTAAGTAATCATCGAAACAAAACTAACCTAACCACAGCAGAACGTCATTTTCTCACAATCTGTTTGTATGGTATCATTTTAGCTGAAACATACGTTCAAGATTATTTTGAACCTAATGATTGTTAATAATACAAAGAATTTCAATTTCGTGACCAATTCACTGTTCCGTATTCCACATGAGTAGTGCCAACTTGGCAAATATTCAATACATCTACCGTCAAGAGAGGAAAATGCGATTATTTTGATATTCATCCTATATTTAAACTAATCTTCTTTACCGTTACCATCGTAATTGATAAATACTAAAATCATCATCTTCTTCGACAACCTTGATTTTGATTTAATTCATATTTCGTAAAAACCAAAACAAACCAAAAACTATTTCGGGCGCTCTTGCAGATGCCATATTTCTATTTAATGTGTTTGTTTAATCAAACAATATGTGTTTACAGTTTCATAGAAAATGTTTGGAAATCAATCATCATCGGAAAAATCTTAAACTTTTTGATGGTTTTCGATATATGTACTTTCTATTTATAAAACAAATTACACAAACAAAATATACCTTCATTACTTACATACTTACATTAGTTGTAGAATATTGTAAAGAATACATATTCCTGCATAATTAATAATATTAATCTTTGCAATTTCTTTTTATTTACTTTCTTCAGGAAAGGAGTGTGTATCTTTATAAATTCACACAGATTTTCTTATCACCTTTCCATAAACTCTTTTAATTAAAAAAAAATACCAAGTTTTTCATTTGAAATCTTAGGTTTAACCTACAATTTTTTTATTTTATTCCAGGTACAAGTTACTTCAATACGCAGAAAGTAATTATGAGAATACTAATTTAAAGGACTCACAGAAATCAATCAAAATGAGACTGGTAAGTCACCTTTTCACCAAGTTAAGTTGCATGTTAATGTCGTGGAAAACTTATTCCGCTACGAAATATCTAAGTATTCAATTGAATTTGGTTGAAAATATAAATAGGCAAAGGGGAAGTGTCGGTGCGCAGTGGAAAGTGCGCACTTATCACAAAACTGGGTCAGTAGTGGCGCCGCCCCTTTATCGAACGTCGCTTCTCGCCTCTCACTTAGGAAACTAAACTCTTTCTAAAGGAAATAACACTCAAAGTTAGACGACACGCCGGGAAATGCACACGGCTGTAAAGAGAGAAAATGCATTTAGTTACGGCGTTGTTTGCATATTATTGGGGTCTGAAAATGATCGACTTGCGGACTAACAGTGCTAAATCGTCAGTCTAATGAAAACGTATCTTCTGAAAATTTCTTCTGGTAGTCAAGAAATGTTTTTCAATGTGAATTTATTTGAAAAAAAGGCTTAGTTAAATGTTACGGTACGGAGCGGGACTTGGTTTAACGTGCAACGCATTGTCTACAGTCAACAAGCGAGGAAGTTCCGAGCACAACGGTGGTAGCCCACACCGGGAGTCCCGGCGGCGCAGATGCTGTGAGCGGCGTGTCCGGCGCGGGCGCATACGATGTGACGCGCATGCGTGAGGAGGAGTTCGAGAGGCTCACGGTGTACATCGTGCCCGACGTGCCCAGCGAGCGCGGCACGCCTAACCGCGCCGAGAGGACTCTCCCGCGCAGCCTCGCACTCAGGCCATCTGCAGTATTATCCACTCCAAACACACCGGTACGTAACCATTACAACTTCATATTATTCTCTATCGGAAAATTTCGTTGAAGTCGAACAACGAACTTAATCATAACCGAAAGAACCGACATCGTAATCGTGAATCATATCGTAACGTATTGAAATTATTGCAGACTGAGGGTGTGTGGAGTATAGGTGTAATACCACGCGGGACACGCTTCGGGCCCTTCGAAGGCACCCGAACACCGAACAAACCTAATGACAAAGTCTCCTGGAGATATTATTGGAGGGTAAGTTTAAATATAGATCCATTATTATCAAATCATTTGAATCAGTAATTGCAACCCGCTTTGCTTCTATTATTTTAATTTGGTTGAGGCTTGTTCCTGTACATTCAGCAGCACAACCTTTTATACCGCAATTCAAACTATCCTCAACTAAGCAAACTACTAGACTAATATCTCTGGCGTATTTTATAATTTATCTGTTTACAACGCACTATTATTTTCTTCTTCAATTAACCGAACTCTCTCTTTGGGCCAGGTACAGGAAACTGTGAGACATCATACTTATGGAAATATTAAGGTGAGATTGGGCTTTAAATTCAAAACCAATGGTGGTGGATCCAAACAATGTTTTCTGTAAAGAATTTTTATGTAAAACACATCATTTTTCATGACATATTGTGTACATGATGGAGAAACTGATTAGAAAAGATAGCTAGCTAGCTGGTTCCTCTACAAATATTTGAATACAAATTACTAGTAGTAGTCAATGTCATGAACGTATCACAATGCATGTTGCTGATATCCCTGTCCACAGCACTAGACGAACCCAGCAGTATTGTTCAAACATAAGTCATTGTTAAAGCGCGTTATCTTCCGCGTCCTACATTACCTCTCGAGTGACATTGCGTCTCGTCCTTGACTCCGCACTACACACTATAGTGCAAGCGTGCGCTATCAGTTGCACGCGCTATGTAAATATCCTGCACGTGCCACGTGCACGAATAACATGTGTTTAGCTCAATTATATAAGTTTGATTTAAAACATACATAATATAAGCAAATAAACAATTGATTGCATTATAATTTAATTGAGAAATTTCTCAGAGCTTAAGTGGTATTGTAAGCCAATGATTACAAACAACAAGTAATTACTTTGACAAGAGTAACTAACAAGGCATTTAGTCAAAGTAACTCATATATCAAAGTAACTCATACAAATCAGTCGCGTTGTAACGAAAACGAACTTTTTATTATTCGATAGTTCCTTACTCAATTATGTTCACATGTATACTAAACGCAAGTGCTATAATTTTTGTTAATTTATTACAGATATTCAAGGACAGTGACTATTATTACCTGGACGGGTCGGACACGAGCGTCGCCAACTGGATGCGGTACGTCGCGTCGGCGTACTCTCTCTCCGTGATGAACCTCGTGGCTTGTCAGCATCAGGAACACATTTACTTCTACACGATCAGGTAACTTCACTTCACAACAACAACACTTACACTCACTAATAATCACTTTTAATTTTTAAACTTCAAGTCACTAATCTTACAATTATATCGTTTCAGAGACATTATGCCAAACGAAGAGTTGATGGTATGGTATTGCAAAGATTTTGCGACAAGGTTGGGCTATGATATTGATCCAGAGAGAGCAACTTACTCTATCTGTAAGTATTTGTATATTCTACCCGCATTCCACTTTAAAAGATACATAACAAGTTAGTCAACGAACCGTTTTAATTTTCTAAATATTATATTTTCATTGTAGGCAAAGAAGAAACAATCAAAAAAGCTTATGGCTTGCCACCTGCACCAGTGCACCCAGAAATTGCCTTCAATCACATGAAATATGTTCTTGGATTAACAAATACCAAGGAACTGCTGGAAGCCGAGATCCCAAGCCGACGGCGAAAAAGAGAAGCAACTGATAAGCCCTTTCATGAAAATTCAACACCTATGCTTCGAGAAGACCCAAGATGTATCAACAAAAATGACAGGGTGCTTCTCAGGGCAGATATTTCTACCAACATCATTCATAACAAAACAGAAAACTCAATTGTCAGTGAACAAAGATCACTGTCGCCGACCAGCCTAATGCCTTCTCCTTCGCCGGTGAAAATGCATAGAGAAAACCCAACTTTAATAATCCATCAACACAAAGAGAGCACATCCCAAGTGGTAATACACCAACTGGAGAATCCGAGAATTCAAAGCAATAGGTCACCAGCCCAGTGCCAAGCCTTGAGAGACATGCGTGGACCGTCTCCGTTGGCACAAACCAATCAAGACAAGTTGGGTAATAAATCTCCAGTCCTCACTCATTGTGTAGGGCCACACTACGAACATCAACTGACACCTAACGACGGATCAGTGCGATCAGATGAAGGATACCATAGTAACGGATATCACGATGAATTTACACCACCAGAAGATTCAAGTGATTCTGATGTGGAAAATTATGTGCTCGACTGTTCCAATAAAACCAATGAACCCAAAGAAACAGTAATAGTCCAAAAAATTGACCAAGACATGCATCGCAATGAATATAGGAAAGTGAAAATAAAAATGCCAAGAGCATATCAATATCAAAATCACAAAGACATAGATTGTGAAAGTGAAAAGGAATTAGTCATTGCTGAAGAGATTCCCAACACTCCACAAAATTTGTCACCACCAAGACGTGATCCAGCGACGTCGACTGTTATAGTGTTGGAATCATCTCAAAATACGGTGGTGCCTCTTAACAAACCATACTATGAAGACGGTACAATTTCGCCTACACCCCAACCTGCTTTTATGAGATATTCTCCACCAGATACTAGAATACTAGAAACAATTTTGACCGGTAACAGAATCGATACAAATAATAATGATCCTAATCGCCGTCAACCAAACGCGACACCGCCTCCTTCATCTCCAACTGAAATGGCTTATTCGTATAAGAAGAGTCAAAGGTACGGCAATGCTTGCAGCCCGGACTCCAGCTCTAACCTGACTCCACTGCCGTCGCTACTGCCATTACCACAGCAACTACCTACACCAAGCGCTGCCTCAATATATTCATCATCACCACCACACACGATCCCACATACAACAGAAATTCGAGAAATCAGAGAAATAAGAGAAATCCGTGAGACCCGATATGAAAGTCACTACCCCAACTACTCATATAACTTGTACTCTCCGCCAAACTCGACCATAATCACTCAACTAGGATCGCCACCCAGTAATTATTCACCAACGGTGACGTCATCTCACCAGTACGAGAGATCACAGAATGTTCAAAGTAACCACCACTATCCGTCGTCGACTAGTGTGATTACGCTCAAAAATTGTTCACAGTTAAGTTTAATACAAAACACGAATGTGAACAGTCAAATGGTTCCTCAACACGGCAGCGTCAGTCCCGACGGCTCGTGTGGACTCATGGGGGCTCCGATGAGTCCTGGTTCGCAATCCTCACGGGGTTACAGGAGCCTACCTTACCCACTAAAAAAAAAGGACGGGAAAATGCACTACGAGTGCAATGTTTGCTGTAAGACATTTGGACAACTTTCGAATCTGAAGGTTCACTTAAGAACGCACTCTGGCGAGCGGCCTTTCAAATGCAATGTATGCAGTAAATCTTTCACGCAACTTGCACATCTACAGAAACATCACTTAGTTCATACCGGGGAGAAACCGCACCAATGTGATATTTGTAAAAAACGGTTCTCCTCAACATCTAATTTAAAAACACATTTACGTCTGCATTCAGGACAGAAACCATACGCATGTGATTTGTGTATGCAGAAATTCACACAATTTGTACATTTAAAACTTCACAAGAGGTTACATACGAATGACAGGCCATACGTTTGCCAAGGATGCGACAAGAAGTACATCAGCGCCTCCGGGCTACGCACTCACTGGAAAACTACTAGCTGTAAGCCAAACAACATTGAAGAAGTATTAGCAATAACGAATGCAGCAAACACTGAATGCATCGGTAAGTTAACTTTTATCACTGAATATTTTGAAGACCTTTTAAACACTTAAAAAAAGTCGAAAGTAATTTATTTTTTATTTTTGTTCAAACCAATATTAAATCAAATGAAAGAGAATTAACGCGAGCGGAGTCGCGAGAGCAACTGCAGCGCGCTGCACTTTCTCTTCGTAGGTGAACCGCAACTTTCACTTGCGCTCTCGCTTAACGCGGCCGATTTCATTTTCGCGTGCACTTTGCAGGTACCGTCGACAAAGACTGCCACGAAAGAGAGGGGCACGAGGCATACGAGGTGCACTCTCCGTCTGCGACGGGGCTGGTGGGAGCCGGCGGGGCGCGCGCGCACGCGCTGCTGGCGCACTCCACCACGCCGCACCTGGCGCACGCCGCGCCCGCGCCGCACTACCGCGCGCTGGAGCACGAGCACTACGGCGCCGAGCGCGCCTCCGTCATCGAGTCCAGCCAGCCGCTCATCATCGAGTGCACCTGAGCACAGGCGCAGCACGCACTCCCGGACGCGTGTTTCCCCGCCGCACCTTGTGATTCCAGTCTTGTGATCTAACGAAAGTATTTCGTAAAAACATTTGGACGAGGACTTCGTCCCTTGCAGTGGCTATGAGATTACGATATAAATTTTAAGTTGTACATTTGTAAGAATTATTACTTGTAAATGCGATGCGATATTAATAAGTACTAAGTACTTGAGTAATTTTAGTTCCTTCGGGAAGTGTATCATATTTAGTTAAGGATTAAAATATTACATCCAAGATTTCAGCAGCCTCTGTTTATACTAATGCTCAATTTTATAATGTGTAATTAGAATTCTATTGTAAATAGGATTTTGAGACATCGACTTATTTAATTTTTTACGCGATTACAGATGTATGTACCTACTTCCGGATGTAATTGTCTTCATAACAGTGTTGTCGAGATTGAAGATAATCTTTTAATGATTTGTTGTGCGATCATAAAGTAGTGTCAAACATCAGCACGTACATAAAAGTGTTACTATTATAAAATTTCACCAAAGAATATCTAAAACAGCAATAAAAAGCCGAGTGAAAACTGTTTTGTGAAATTATTTCAACTCAGTCCGAAACACGTTATTAAAAAACTGATTAACGGTAAGTGCCAAAAGCACATTTATTTTTAAGTTAAAATTAAAGAGCGTATAGTATTTTTAAATTGTTGTTCCTAATGAATAATCGGAAAGTAAGCGCATGATATGTGCAACAACGTAATTCTAATGTTATTTAGATTAAAATTGTCAAATTGTGTACATTATCCCTACGCTAGAACAAATGGTGCTTCACATCGTAGAGTAGTGTCGCTCGCATCGCACGCGCCGCCTGCGCGCGCGCTGATGGACATGTACTACATTGTAATGTTAATTCACCGAGTCTACTAGTTACTATTTTATATTCCCAAGTAATTATGATTCTCCTATTCGAAAAGGCTGAGATAATTAAATGTAATGTAATGTTTGGCAAATATTAAACGTAAGTAAGTATTGGTTTACATTATGTGTAACTTGTGTTACGTGGCTTGGAAGTAAAGTTTGAGTGTAATATTATGAATCCACAGCTTATACGTGATGTAAAACCAAACGATAGCGTTTTGTATATTTCTATTGTTCATACGAATAAGATTTTTACACGCAATCCTTAGTAGATTTATTAACTGTATATTTTATACTGTTTACAGGGCAAAAGAATTTGTACGAAAGCCACTATTGTGTATGGCTTAGAATATCGTGTCTACAATCATGTAAAAATTTACGCTGGTTTCGACGTTAACTTTTCATAATACAGTTTGAAGTTACAATTCTTTTATCTTAAATACACTCATATGTATAATGTTAGTCCATTATATAACTCTCTTCTCACTTCTTAATTTAACTTTTACTAAGATCGGTAACTCTTTGAAATAAAACTTTTTATTGATACTTAACGATAAGGATATTTCTAATTATAAGCAAACTTTTTTAAGTTAAAAGAATTGTAATTCATGTAAACAATCACACGATGGTGATTTTATGATGAATAAAACTTAATAAGTACAGTATTTGTTCCATCTTGGATATTAAAGCTTATCTAAAATATTATGAGATCACCTGTAGTACACGTCTTGCATGTGTATTCTCCTTATTTGAAAACTTAATGCATGACTAATAACTATACTTTATTCATCCTAAATAGTAACTATTTAACATTCTTAGAAAATTAAAAATACAGGGTTCTTAACATTGTGGAGCTATCAAAGGTCGCATAATGAGTAATTGATTTACAGCATTACATGGAAAATGTAATGTCACAAATACTGGTTGGCAGTATTTTATTAATTTTGTAACTGCTAAAACATTTCTGAATTGCTTTCACACGTCGAAATCATCTTATGTCGATAATCATCTCAACATCTACACTTTTTGTAGAAATGTGTACGTAAACATATAATTATTTTAATTATTGAATAAGGAAATTAACTATTGTTGAGTGACTTGAACACAGCACGTTGACTACGATATTGTTACATATATAAACTCGTTGACTTCTCGCCATTCCTTATATTCAATATTATAGTTTTAGTATTTTGTTAGATTTTTAATTATAGTATATTTATTTATCTTTCACGTCGTGTCACAAAGCTGTTGAAGAACTTAACAATCATTAATTTCTTGAAGCCTTAATTTGAGACCCTCATTTGTTTTCTAAAATAAAACGTTTGTTTGACAACTTAATATAATATAGACCTCGAACAGATTCCAATTTTTTGTTCGGAATTAAAATAGTAAACATCGCACAAATTTCGCACTAAGACAAAACTAAAGAATTTAATGATGCTGAGCAGTACGTAGGTACCATAGACCATGTTATTTTATTTCTTTATTGGATTTTAACTGATTTAATAACTTTTGCAAAGCGCGAAGAGGTACTTAGCAACTAATTTCACTGTAAATAATTCCGATGAATTATAAAATAATGTGGTATATTTTTAAATTATTTACATTTAATGATATATCAGTCACTACCTACGTCGTAACTCTATTTCAATAATGTATAAAATTGACACCTAAGAGAGATTGATGGTCATAATAAATAATGTAAGTACAATACGTTACTTGTGGTACTGCAAGGTAAGCAATATTATCACTGTATGTATCAAATACCTTTTGCTACTATTATATATAAAATAAATATAATGTACTCGCATACACCTCGTAAGGAGTATAGGTAATATTGTAAACTACTTAATGCGCCAGAAACTTACCTACATACTGTAAAGGCCTGTAATTTTGTACACCTTGATCGATAATAATTATTTTACAACACCAAATTCATTAAAACGGGAGTAAAAATATAAATCATGGTTTTATTTAACTTTAGTAACCCGTAAATCACATGAACTAAGAACCACAGGACCGATCGGTGTGGCGACGTTTTGGAGAGGCCTATGTCGAGTAGTGAACGGCTTTCGACGAAACGATGATGATGATGATGATGAGCGACACCCCTCACAGTTTCAATAAAATTAGCAACCAAAATTTAGTGAATAAGTTATCTTTATTTAAGACAGAAATCAAAGAAGTGTGTATAAGAACAAACACGCTGACAGCCGAGGTTACAATTTAAAAATCATAATAAAACAACGAAGCAGGCACTGCAGAAAAATTACTTCATTCATAATAAATAACTGGTCATAAAAGAGTAAGTATATAATGTCGTAAGTCGGTATGACTTTCATTTTCTATCACTCTCGTTGATAAAGAAAACTCTCGGACTTTACAACGCATGTCGAGATACAGAGCCGCAGATCCAATTTCAGTTTCATTATTTAGCGCTGAACTTGGCAGCTTTGAAATTTTGTTCTTATTTACATTGATGAATGAAGTTTATAGAATTAATCAAGTATGCATCTGATCTATTGGTACAATCGTACCCTTTAGTAATAATGGCGCAACCAATGTTACAGTACGAGAGTAGTAGAACTTGACCGTGTAATTCAATTAAGTGATCTGCATATAGCTCAATTGGTTTATGAATACGTGAAAATGGATAGATAGTTATAGTTAAAAGGACTGTGTCTAACTATGATAATGTACTTAAAGAGAACCCCAGATAAACATTAATATGCATGAGTTCCAAGCCATGAGTTCCAAGACAAAAGTTGTAATTTATAGATAAACGTGGATTGTCAAATCCACGTTTATCTATAAATTACAACTTTTTTGTCAAAGAATTTCGGCTATTTTCGTCTTTAGCAATTATAGATTTTGTGAGTTTTCGCGTATCATAAACACTAAGTACACTAGAAAATAAAAATATAAAAGTAGAAACAAAAACAGTGGTAGGTAGACAAATTATATTTTCTTAATTTATTAAGAGGAAATGCGGGGCGGATAGACTTTGTATGTAAAAATAATTGACTTTGTCAAAAAGCCCGACCGCTAAAAACGGCTAAAAAGTTCGAAACAAGTCGCTTTTCAAGCAGTCTGATGCAGTTGGTGGTATCAGATCAGTGATTGAACCGCTAAATAAAGTCATTTTTTTTATTTCCTTCATTTTAGTGAGTTACCTTTTGGAATCGTCTCCTCGAGCCCTTTTATCTTAATACCCCACTTGATAGGTTTTAAAACATATTTTTTAAGCCATTATATGGCGCCAAAAATATGCCATTTTTATTTTAATATACCCAGTGTAGTAAGCTAAAATCCATCGAGCCGTTCAGGCCACAGAGCGTGCCAAACAATTATACATACACATACATACACTCGAAAAACATAACCTTCTTCTGGCGCAGTCGGGATAAAGTCATAATTCGAGGTTTGGCTTTCGCCTGTTTCCTCCTCCAATATTGAACCAATTTAAAAGATATTTCATAAACTGAATAAGGAAGACGCATACTGTGTTCCTATGTCTTTTTCATGAGTAGTTGCTAAATTTGTACACTAGGGCTCTGTTGACAGCGGTTTATCGGACAATTTTGAGGGTTCTAGTGCTTGTACGGTTAATAAATTATCAAAAAGGAAAACATAGGAATACATTATATATTCTTCTTATTCAGTTTATGAAACATCTTTTAAATAGGTCCAATATTGGAGGAGCAAAGAGGCGAGAGCCAAATCTCAAATTATGACTTTTCACATACCAAGTCTCTCCACCCGAAAATGAACATTATAAATAATTTTGTGTTAGAAATAGAAAATACAGGCAAGTAATGTTTATTTATCGATACAACTTCGTGATTTCGCTTCTACGTTTCACTACACTACGTCTGCTCCGTCGCATCTCCGGCTTGGTCAGGAGTGTCACCGGACACAGGTTCAGGCGCGCGACACTTCTTGAGATGCGTCCTCATGTTGGAGGACTGGGTGAAGGCGAGCTTGCAGCGGGGACACGAGTACGGCTTCGAGCCCGTGTGGAAGTTCAGGTGCGACTTCAAGTGGTGCTTCTTTGTGAACGACTTCGGGCACAGCGAGCACGAAAATGGCTTTACTCCTGTAACATAAAATAATAAGTATGTTATCTAATCTGTCATTATTAATGGACGGCGTGGTGCCACCAGTGAAAGAATTCTGAATGTTCTTTCACTCTATAGAGGTAACACTTTCGAGACAGAAACTGAAGAATATTCTCTAAATCGACAGTTATAAAATACTAGTTGACCCGCGCAACTTCGTCTGCGTCACATTTTTCATTACTGCTCCGCTCCTATTGGTCTTAGCGTGATGATATATAGCCTATAGCCTTCCTCGATAAACGGGCTATCTAACACTGAAAGAATTTTTCAAATCGGACCAGGAGTTTCTGAGATTAGCGCGTTCAAGCAAACAAACAAACAAACAAACAAACTCTTCAGCTTTATATATTAGCATAGATGTTTCGGTTTAAGTTTGTATGGCATTGAAGTCACGGGCTACAGTTATTCTATTTATATCATAAATTACGAGCTTTTGCCCGCGACTTCGTACGCGGATATCCTGTGTTTACCCGTTCCCGTAGGAATTTCGGGAAATCCTCTCTTAGTACTCCTCTACACTCCTCAAGGAACATGCCAAATTTCAGCTTTCTACGACCAGTAGTTTCGGCTTCCAGTCAGTCACTTAGTCAGCCACCAGTAACGGAAGAGGTATATACACATATGTACTGACTAATCATTGCAATGACATGAACGATTATCGAAGTAAATGCCCGCGCGATGCACTTTCCAATCTAGTGTAGAAGGTGATAACGGTATCCAATTAATTTCATTTAGCATGGGTCGTGAATGTCAAGCACAAGGTCATGTCACTAGAAATAATGACAAACTTATCTATTAGTAAGAGTACTATGTACAAATAAGCCGAAGGTCTTAGTTGCATCATACAATTATATTCCTATTTAATTATATGTATTTTGCATCGTTATAACTGGCTGAAATGTATCTACAAACAAGTACCTACAGATGCGGAACTAGCACGGTTATTGAGAAACCATATTCAGAGCGAAAAGTAGATACCTGAGCAGATACTGCATGAGGATCCTGAGAATATATGTGAAAAGCTTCAGATAGGAGCCCTGTGGTCATGTGCCCAATCTCAGATTCTCAAAAAAAAAACTTTTTAAAAGTTATTAGGTTCAAAATCGTTCATTTTGATTTGATCGGGTGCGGTATGATGCAAAATGACAAAAATCTAAATAAAAATCTCGTGTCATGGTGTTTTTTATAGAACTCTTCCGAAACAGCTTGACCGATTTTTATGAAAATTGTTTTTATATGGCTAAACAACGTTTGCCAAGTCAGCTAGTAATGAACATTTTTAGTTTTCTTTGGCAATGTTACAGACATCTAAATTACAGTAACGAGACTAAACTTCTGAAATCCGCTATTGGCTGTCAACAAGGTGATCCCCTTGGACAGTGATCTTTAGTTTAGCCATTCACCCAATCGTTCGACAGCTAAATTCCAAATTTAATGTTTGGTATCTAGATGATGAAGCCCTAGGAGGTGATGTAGACGGATTCAGATGATTTACAAGTTTAAAAAAAAACTCCATTCTATGAACCTTTCGAAGTGTGAATTATTATTTTCTACAGTACCGACAGATAACTGGCACTTCCAAAATTCAACGCAATAGCCCCAGAAATCAAAGTTATTGAAAAAAGCTCTCTTAGCTCTCTTTCTCTCCTTGGGGCTCCAATTTTTGATCAAGCCTTTCCCAATTTGGTTGAGGAAAAAATACAAAATTTTAATGACATTTCAGAAAGATTACTTAAAATTAACATGCATTCTATAATCACCATAATTCGTTACTGTTGTTTTGGCCCTAAATCAACATACTCTCTTCATGCTTCCCATGTATGGATGCACCCTCACCTTTTTGAAGAAATCGACCAAAACAGCTGTCATACACTTACTTTACTTTTACATTTAGCCTTGGGCGAACGAGCTAGGGCTCAAGCTACTCTTTCCATCCGTATGGGAGGCCTAGGCGTCCGAAAAATTACTAGTATCAATTTACCGGCTTTCCTATCCTCGGTTCATGGCACTGAGAAATTAGTCAGGAACATCCCAGCTTCCTCACCGACTGGTTTTGATGTGCCGTGCTTCACTGAGGCCTGGAGACTCGCTTGCCCGAATCTAAATCCGCCCGACTATCCATCATCCCAGAGACGGTGGGCCGAGCCACTCTGCAGAGTAGTTCAAAATAACCTTATGTTCACATCTGATACTGCTGCTGAGCGTGCGCGCCTTTTGGCTGTGCATCAAAGGGAGTCAGGACTCTGGCTTCACGCACTACTACTTAAGATACATCCTGTGTAACTGACTTTTCTGTAGCCCCGCAAGTACAGCTTCATGTTGGAGCGGTCGGATGCTTGTCGCTGTGTGGACACACGAGCGGGCGCTCGCCGATTACGTGTGCTGATGCTGCTTCAGCAACATCTTGTGTAACTCACCTGTGTGTAGCCGCAAGTGCAGCGTCATGTTGGAGCGGTCGGCGAACCGCTTGTCGCAGTGCGGGCACGCATACGGGCGCTCGCCCGAGTGAGTGCGCTGATGCTGCTTCAGCAACATCTTGCGGGAGAACGCCTTGCCGCACTCCTCGCACACATGGGGCTTCACACCTGAAAATACAAATAAGGAAAGATAACGGAAAATGTAAGGTACAGAATGAAATGTAAAGTTTAATATTTTCATCTCAAGAAGGTTCTCGGCGACATTAAGATAGTATGATCATAGACATTTAGATAAGTCAAACCTCAAAGCGAACAGCGCGAACAAATAGAATCGATTAGAATAGAATAGAATGGAATAGAATGGAATAGAATGGAATAGAATGGAATAGAATGGAATAGAATGGAATAGAATGGAATGGAATGGAATGGAATTAGACCAATTTCCTTTCGGAAACACCCTAGAGCTACCTACAACAATGACTTGGGTCTTTGATGGATTAACCCGCAGCCCATTGGCTTCACTCCACTCACTAATTGTAGCCAAATCCTTGTTTATTGCATTCATTGCGTCGACTAAGTTTGCAAGGTCACTTGTTTGTAGATTTGTAAATCGTCTGCCTATAGGTGGTAGGAGAAGGTTTTTGGAGATAGCGTTTATAAATATTGCGAAGACTAAAGGAGATAAAACGCCACCCTGAGGTACACCGGCAGTTGTATAACACTAGGAAGAGTCAGATTCTTCTATGCATAAACGTTGCCGGCGGCCATACAGGTAGAGGTAGTAGGTACAAAAAACAAGAAAGGTACAGTAGGTATGTAACAAAAACCCTGTTATTCCTTGTAGCATTTTCAGAATCGATATCAATATAGAAAATTATAAATTATTAATCATTAAGATTTGGCAAGTTAAACTGATTACTAACCTCTGCACCGCCGTCTGTGTCGCCGTCGAACACACACTACCTACTGCGCTGAGTCGTGAAATATAGATTAGGCCAGTCATACAAAACATTTTAGTTGCACTGTCCTGATTTTTTGGGATGTTATTAGGATAGATGCTAGTAGTATACACCCAATTTTTGAACCTCGAAAGACCTTTGCTTACTGCGTGGTACTCGGAAAACTTCAAAATATTCGGTCTTTTTCAGACTTTGGCTTATATCTTCTAAACGGTGAATTCTACGTAAAAAGTCAATCTGTTGACTTATAAAGTAAATAAAATTTGCTACAATTAGAGTACAAATGCAGTTAAGCTGGTTTTATAGGTATTGAGACATAGCACATCAAACATGAGCCATTTCATTCAAAAAATCGAATTTGTAGTTTAAAAAATGGAGTCCTGTGATTTGCTGGACTTTCGAAAAGGATATGTAAAATAGCTCAGTGGAAAATGTTTCTTATCGTATAAAATGAAATCGAGTACAATTTATCCTATCCTAATCCTATATTTTTATCGATCTTAAATATTACACATATTTTGGTACTATGCAAATTTGGAAGAAAATTAAGTAAAATGGTTTACGTTATGTCATGACGGGACCTCAGCTGACTTCTGCAAGTACACGGCATAATGTAAATGAGTATTTTCAATCTATCATAAAATCAAAAAAGAGAATGGTCATCCAAATATGGAAAGATACCCGAATATTCAATATCTTTAAGACATTTACCGTTGGAAAGCCCTTTTCTAGAAGATCATTTGCTACATATTCGACTTTTTTGTCAATATAAACCTCCGAAAAAACTGAAAAGCAAAAAATAATAAACCTTTTTACAAAAAATAACTTTAGGTAATCTCGGAAGTCGGTGTTTTTGATTGTTTCTTCCGAAATTACCTTAAATTAATTTTTATAGTTTTATACTTTTTTGTGTTTCTACTAATTAATACATGCTTAATTTTTTATTACTTTTAAAACAGCTAAATATCTTATTTTAGCTATTAACTGTTACATAAACCTACTTTAAGTATTACTTGGTGTATACTATAAATACTTAAAAAAGCAGGCTTTGTACACCCACACGGGTAGGCCTACAAAAAATGCCACACAACTTTGCACTAAAATCTGTGAGTAAACAATAAATCACCACTATTTCCCCCATCAGGGTAGGATTTTTTTTACAAATTTATATGGGACCACCCTCGAGGTATACCTTTTCCACTAAAAAAAGAATTATCAAAATCGGACTACTCTGTAAAAAGTTATACGTGTTCATACATAAAAAAAAAATATATATATATACGCGTCGACTTGCGAACCTCCTCCGTTTTTACGTCGGTTAAAAATTATGAATTCGTTCGAGTTAATGAATAAAATTAAAACTGAACAGAAAATATTATAATTTTGAATACTGGAGTTAAGGATTTTTAGCGCCCCATAGCATCATTATAGGCATCGTTGGAAAGAGCTATTAAAAAGGACTTTTGCTATAAATATAACTATTTATAATTTGAGGTCCGTTTGGAGATAATAGCATTAAAATGTGAAAAATTAGACTCCAAAGTTAAGGTTTTTCTTCAGTTCATAATAACCATAAGTTACAACAGTAAAAAGAGCTTCCCAAAAAGAAACTTTGGTAGTGACTTGACTTTGTAATTATTAGCATGTTCGGAGTTAATTAATGACTTAGGTGAATAGTTTGAGTGCCGAGGTTAAGAATTTTTAGCGCCCTTACAAATATAACCCCCTAACAAAATCTACTAACACTCTAACATTTTTAGTATAGAGAAAGTGAGTTAGGACTACGAAATCGATTTTTACTGTAGTTAATTTTCTGAAAAAAAAGAGAACCGCTTGAATCAACTGGTTTACGACTTCATCTCTTACGACTTTCCTTGTAGAGTGAGGCTTTTAACGTGAAAACATTTTTAAAAAGGTATAGATACTAAAGTAGAGATGAACCGCTTTTGACGTCACCAAAAAATCATATAATTCGTAATTCAAGAATTGCATCGCCATATATGGTATATATTCTGAAAATACATTGATTTGCCTTGCCCGTAAAAGAACATACAATGTCGTGTGCAGACATCAGTGAGCAGGGAGGGAATTAAAAAAAATCATCTAGATTCACTCTGTGCGACCAAAGAATTATCTATAATTTCACAACTGTGTGTGTTTACATAGGTAAACTTTTCTAGTTTACCTAAGTAAACACGTAAATCGTTGTATAGACATTGAAGTATTGTTAGATGCTTTATGCACAAAAATATGGTAATCCAACGATATTGCCTACCCCGACTTTAAAACAAAAACTCCATTTTCGAACTTTTTGGGAAAAAATAGCTATGTTTGAAGTGCTGTACGTCAACACCTATTAAATCTGCAGAGCAACCGTTGCAGTCAACTTGTAGCAAATTTTGTCTACTTTAATTTTTTTCTTCGTAGAACGCACCGTTTAGGAGAAAGCTAAGCTTAACTTTTAAAAATGACCGAAAATTATGTAGTTTTCTGAGAACCTCGCAGTTAGTACAGGTCTTTCGAGGTTGAAAAATTGGGTGTACACTACTGGCATCTACCCTAATAACATCTCAAACAATCAGGACAGTGCAATTTACTGCGACCTAACGCGTTTAATTTGTCTACGGTGACTGGCCTTAATGTTAAACTCATTTTTTTTTTTAATCAATATGAATGTGGACCATATTTTGGCCAATATTTTTTTTCTTTTATTTCATTGTAACTTTTAATGGTAAGTTTATATAATATACTTATGTACCTAAAGGACTGGCCAAATGTAGCAACGGACAGAGAAAAGTAGAAGGAAGGAAGGGAGGCCTTTGCCCGGCAGTGGGATTCAACAGGCTCATAATAAATCTATACTAATCTATACTATATACTATAATAATATTATAAAGAGGTAAAGTTTCTGATGTTGTGAGTTTGTAAAGTTATAGGGGGTAATCTCTGGATCTACTGAACCGATGCTGAAAATTCTTTTGCCAATAGAAAGGTACGTCACTTGTGAGTGTCATATATTATTCAAAAAATACCGCCCAACGCAGTGGGCACGGGTCAGCTAGTAATAAACATAAAATAACGAAGTATACTTATAAGCAAACCTTGCCACAGGGTTTTTGTTGCATATTTTATATTGCTAATCCGACTCCACCTTGATTAATTTAATCATATTGGATTTACATAATATGACAACCTTCCTATATAATAAGAAACTGTAGAACTATTTGAGGGATCTAGAAATCGTGCACGTTCGGGAAAGTGCAAACTTAGCACTATGTAACTAATTTAATGTTTACTTGGTCTCGACACCGATTATCAGTATTAAAAACAAATAACTACTTGAATAGTATTTAGAAACTGTCACATACTTTTGTTTAGTCAAAATGAAGCTATCAAACACCTAAAAAACTGTTGTGAAATAAATTGTGAGTAACAAGATAAAAAGAACTCACGGAATCTTCGTTATTTTTTTCTCAAATGGCGCACGCCGTAAAGAACAGCAATGTGTAAAACATAGTCCCATATTTAAGATATGTGGTAAATCCATCTGGCAAATAACAATAATAACCGTAGGTCTTACCTGTGTGGATCCTGACATGCATGTTGTATGCAACGCGTTGGTTGAAAGACTTCGGACAGAGTGTGCACTTGTATTCTTTACGGTTCCTGAAAACAAAAAGTAGGATGTATAAACTGATAACTATTTGCAATGTCTCTAATATCTTCATTAAATTTCTTGATGCTAGATCAAAATTATCGTAATAGTTAGTTTAACCAGACATTTTCGATGTGTGCATGTGAAATTGACGTAACTTTTGTTCCTTTTAAACCTGAAGTCAATTTGCTTCTAAGAGGTTGCAGTTTCAGTTACCACGACATAAAAAGATCGAACAGAACCAGTAATATCAGAGGAAGTAAAATCTCTCACCGATGAATCTTCATGTGGCTGCTGAGGTATCCTCTATCGTTGAAGTACTTGCCGCAGACTGTGCAGGTGGCCGCGAACTCGCGGGTGCCGCGGTGTATGGACATGTGGTACTTGAAGTTGCGCAGCTGGGAGAACGTCTTGCCGCACTCACCGCAGGAATACCGTGCCGTCGTCGAATGCCGCCGCATGTGGACGGCCAGGGAATCGCCGCAAGTGAACACCTGATAAAGATGCATTTTCGAGGACGGTTAATCAGGGCACTCCCGTTTGGTAACGCTACATATACATTGGTTATGTTTGTAGGATATAACGTGCTGAGCACACCTTAAAGTACAGTCAGAGTAAAAGTTTGGTGTGCCGAATTTACTTAATATACATTTTATTTTCAACGTTTTAAAACTTACCGTTTCATAATCAGTTACATTTTTTATTTTTGTATCATCATCATCATTACAGCCAAAAGACGTCCACTACTGGACATTGGCCTCCCCCAAGATGGGGGGGAATATTTTTGTATACCAAGTCACAATTAGAAAAATTTGGAATGAATAAACAAAGTCTGCCTATTGTATATTGTACTCGTACTAACGTATATTGTTGATTTTTCATTGCTTAGTTTACATTACTAAATACTAGCTTCTGCCAGCGGCTTCGCCCGCGTGGTCCCTAGGGAACATACTCCCGGGATAAAAAAATTGCCCATGTCCTTTCTCAGGCTCTAGACTATCTGTGTACCAAATTTCATTTAAATCGGTTCAGTAGTTTTGGCGTGAAAGCGAGACAGACAGAAAGAGTTACTTTCGCATTTGTAATATTAGTAAAGATACTTATTTAATAAATACATAGACTACAAAAATCTTAAATTACGTATTTCATTTCAAACAATATTTACATTCCTTAAAAATTAGGCTTGGCATACTGAATATACCTGGTGCACGCAATACACCGCTATAGGTTAGTATATATTGTAGCGGTACCAAATGAGAGCGTTACCACATGGGAGTAACCCACCATTCAATAACCGATTACGGTGCATCTAGAAAGAAGGGCTGCTTTAATGATGGCGAATAGAGATTAAGTGTGGAAGAAGAAGGGTAACAAAATGATGATGATTATAAAGAACCGATGAATGGACTCCTTGACCAGATGGTCGAAGACACTAAAGTAAACGTTATTTTCTAAACTATTGAAGAGATATGTGGGCGTAATCACTCAAAGTAACATGACATTACTTTACTAACCAAACTAGTAATCGAATTAGATATTTACTTTGCAGATTTGAAGGAACTTGAAACTTGAGTGCCTACGTCATTTTGGTATTATAGTTTCGACAGTTCAGCACTTATATGACGTTGATAAAGTTACTCTTTACAGTTACAAAGAGGACGATATACGTACCTTCTGTAGTTATATTCATAAATATGTAAGTTATGGTTCATAACTTTGGCATGTCCAAGTAAACCGTTTTCTTTAGAATAATAGGAATTTCAATCATTTATGTGCTTACGAAGAAACATTACAAGTTAGTTACGTGACTTCTCATATAACAAATAACATAAAATGACTATAAAATAATACACAACATGTAAACATATATTGTTTATACAGGCATACCAACTTCAGGCACTTTACTATAGACCGAGAAATAACATCTTAGTGGACGTAGCATTTCAACCGAATGCAAACGACTACATGAATATAAATGCATTTTAGCGTAAAACATTTCCACTTCGAGCGTGGTGAAAGCAAACTTAGGTATTAAGGAAACGCTATCGGTATTGCTTCAAGACGACGTTTTAAATTTAAAACAACCCTTAAATATTGGCAATAAATTCTATATCAATACCTAACTGCAATGCATGCACGAATCCACCCATTCATAATATGCTATATAATTATGCCGCTTTTCGAACGTGCTACGTGCGTATGTGTAGTTTGGCCTAAAGCCAAAAGTACGCACTAGGATCTAGATCCACCACAAGGTTGTGAATCATAACCGTTCGGTCATTTCAACCCTGGATCTTTCTCATAATGGTCGCTGAGGTCTAAACAAGAGAACTACTGCAATATTTTCTTACTTTGACCTAATAATATTTATAGTTTACCTGATTGCAAATAGTGCACTTGAAGTCATCTCTCCGGGTGTCTGGTACACATGCAACTGTTGACAATTTTTTCGAGTCACTACTGGCAGTCGCTGTTTCGCTGACTGCGTCCGAATTTGACGGTAGGGTTCGCTTCGGAACGTTGTTATTACTATCATTAACTATTTTATTTTCGTTTGCAACCTGAAAATTAAAGTATTGTTGTATATCTTTATTTAAATGACTCCTAGGACTCCTTGATAAAACACGACCAAAACATAAAGGGCTAATTATTTTTGAGGCGAAAACCAACTTATTAGGCGATTAACTACTTGGTTACAAAAAAAATAACTTGGTAGCGATTAAATATTTTTAGCACAATTATATTATATGAGCTACGAAAGGCAAGGATCTATAAAAACTGAATAATGGCTGCTTCTATAAGATAGCAAATATATTAAACAGGGCCAATGAAATAATAGGTAAGGTATTAAAAATAATGACTCTGGCGGCTAATATTTAAAATTTTACGTACTCCTGTAAGCCATACCGGGCCTCCCTTGACTGGCCAAGTCGAGCTCTGGACTTGGGGCACCCCGTCTCGGACAGGTTAGGTTAGAAGGGGATGGCGGGGTCGAGTGAGCGAGCGAAGCGAGCGAGTAGACCCCGGCATCCCCTTCGTGGTTATTTTTTTATAAACCATTCAGAACTAGGACCCCGCAAAGCGGTTCTTCGTCTACCGGGCCTAGTAGTTAATTTTATAAACACCAAAAAATCACTGCCAATTTAAATTTAAACAAAGCTTACAACTCAAAATAAAGCTACTACTTTAAACTTAAAATGCTACTTCACTGAAGCTGGCAACCTATTAATTTGCTACCCATTTTAATTATTTGTAAAACCCTAAATCACATTAGTTTGTCGCCGCGTTAAATACATGCCAACATAAAGTACTTACTTTTTGTTTGGATGATGGACATTGCAAAGGAGTTTCAGTTTTTCTGCGAAATGGTTTATAGTTCGTAGGTATCCGAGGGCTCCACGGACTCTCTAATACATGATTCAAAATAGTTACTTTAGCAGATGTTGTCGCTTCTATTTCTTTCCTGTTTTCATCACTTGCGTTATCAATTATGGCTCTATTTCTATGAACTGGCGTCGGTTTTATCGCATCGAACACTGATGGTGAGATACCAAAGTCCAAGGAAGGAACATAAAATCTCGACAGAATTTGCTCCGGTATCCCCAACTGAAGTAAAGGATTTGCTGACATAGGCAAATCGTTCATTAAAATATTCATCGGTAGGTTATTTGTGTCAGTGTCAAAGGCGTGTGACTTATTACTTTTCTCAGCTGAACAAAGTTTTAGACAAGATTGGTCATACGTTTTGTTGGTTTCACCGTAATCTGGTTCATCTCGAGTGCATCGCTGCTGCTTGCGAAGGTGAAATACTGTAGGCGAATGACTGATGTGCTCGTTCATTTTTTTATATGGTTCTAAGAGTGAACTGTCGGCGCTGAGATGTTTGCCATTTGCATTCGTCAAGAGCACAGATGCCGGAGCACGATAGCATTCATTTGATATTGCTAGCACGCCTGCCGTCAGACCGTTAACATTACCGTTTCGAGGATATGTCTCGATAAATAAATCACGTAGAAAAGAGTTCCTTTGTCGGTCTCCATACGGTGATTTCAGATTTCCTAAAGAAGACTTACGCTCTCCACTTGGATTCTGACTACGTACCAGCTTATCTTTGCAATCTGCGTTGCTAACTGAATACTGTAATACATCCTCGAAAGCCTTTCCTTTCTTTATATTTACGTATTGTTGATCTCTACAGTCTTGAAATCCTAGAGTAAATACATTCCTTTTTGACAAATCCGTTTCAAAGTGAAAACTTACATCATAATTATTATACTCCAATGTATCCGATATCTGCGGCAAGTATTGGCTATCAACAAATATTTGCATAGCTTTTATAATGTCTAGAAACATTTCAATTTTATCTTTTTGTACAATGACTTCTCCATTATAAATATAAAAAAGCACAGATGACATAGCCTCGAGGTCAAAATCTGGCAAGACGATAAAAGTCGGCGACTCATCTGTGGGACAAGATAGGAGAAGACGCTGTAAGAAAACGTCGCTAATTAGTAATTGCACTATTAAGTTGATAAAAACCTTGAGCAGCACGACAATGTGAAATGTATACTTACTCTGAGAAAAGTGCTAACACTGGCGAGCACGGCGCGGTGTGCGCTGAATGCGCGCCCGCCACACAGCAGTTTCACATCGCACCACTCCCCGTGCGACAGCCATTCACACATCTGAAATACCAATGAAAGAGAAATGCATTAAAATCTATATTTTGTTCATAAACGATTCTAGATCGTTATTGCTTATTTCCTCGTTTTACTCGCTGTGTAGTATTAAGAAAAATGTTTTAGAAAGATCCGAATATTAAATACCATACCTCCTTAATATGTTGCAGAAAAGCAGTGATATGAACAGTACTTTAAACATTTACAATAGAACAATCAAATCACACCCACAACACACTTGATAATAGCCTGTGAAAACACACCGTTACAAAATGGATTAGAGAAATAATTTAAAAATTTCTTTCACGCAATTCTCTAGTAATTTGTATGGGGCTTCAACAGTGATCCGGTGAGCACGGAACCAAACTCGGACGTCTGTAAACACGCTATGTTTGTGGCACACTTTTAATTCCTCGCCGATCGTGCAAATAGATGCCTCTGCCGGGTATCTGCGCTGTAGCAGTGACATGCACGCCCGATGTCTCACACGCCAGTAAAGGCAAATTAACCAAACACACCCGACCAGGTCAACGTTTTTAAAGTAGCACCACTCGTGAAAGTGTAGAGCAAATAGGTCTAATCAAACAAGAAGAAAATTGGAAGCATCATCTCGCCAACCTATACACTTCCTACGTCTGACTTCTTGACAGTTATACTTAACCTAAAACGTCGTTATTTAAGTGAGCAATTGAAACTGGTATGCGATGTTTTATTTGTATAAAAGCCAATCAATTCATTAGCCGTGTTCGTTGTGAACTTACTTTAAGTTTGGTACGAAAGATACTAGATTTACAGAATCAATTTACGCGCAAAAAGCTCATTTTCCGAGTATTTAAAGCCAAATTAAGTAGGTGTGAGTGTGAGCTAACTGATTTATTACTTTATCACATAGCTGCTGAGATCAAGTCCACGGTTAGGTGTTAATATCTGTAGCGCATCACTTCAAATACTAACACACATGATTCATGCGGAGCTCCTTTATGCTTTCAAAGTCTTAAACCGCAACGAGTATAGGTGGGTAAGCAGTTCTTGCAAAAAAATGGCAGGCCAAGTATCTGCGTAGATTAAGAAGCTTTGCAAAAAGTACATCTGTATAAATAGCAAACAGCGCTATCCAAATAGCTTCTTACCAAAAATAGAAAGCTAGGGTCAGCTTAGTTTCTAGTACATTATCGATTATCTACAGCATATTCCAGTAACCAGAATACACATGCTATCGATGCTGTCGTATTCGTACGTTAATTACCGATTTGCCGATATCAATTAACTCGTGAAGGTGTTTTAAGATTAAGATTAATAGCCCGTGATCCATGAAAAATTGCAAGCCTCTTTCTTGTCCTACTTGTCATGACGACTATTGTTTACCTAACGGATATGTATAGCTAATATTTCAGGCCTGCAATATGGACATTTCCCAGTATTTCTGTTTGCAGCAGCCGGACAATATGACTTTACGAATATCATTTCTCACAGAAGCGAAATGCTAGCACGACGGATACGCTTCTTATAATAATTCTACAGCCAATCAAAAAAGTTTTTTTTATTGGTGATGGGTTTGCACTTGACTCTAGTCTAGGTCAGAGATGACAGAGACAAAGTCTACGATGGAGCGAACTTACCCAGGAGGAGCCTGTTCACTCTAACTTTGAAGAGATTAGGGTTGTAAGCGTTCGGAAACACAGACGCAGGCAGAGAGTTCCACTCCTTTGCTCTGCGCACTATAAAAAACTTATGAAAACGTTAGTGCTAATTGGTGGAATAGCAACAAGCTAGGGATGGTAAATTGCAGTGCGGCTGGATGCGGTGGGATGAAGTCGTGGAGTTCTTGGACAACTTACTGAAGTACAATCTGTAGAAGACCTACAAGCAGGCAACTTTGCGGCGATGAGCCAAGCTGTGTAGCTTTGAATCCACCAGTTTTACGTCGCCGATAAGCCTCTTAGCTCTGCGTTCCACCATGTCGAGCGCAGCAAGCTGGTATTTAGCTAAGCCATCCCAAAGGTGGCTGCAATACTACATGCAAGATCGGACTTGTGCTTTGTGTAGGGTTAAAAGCTGTCCAAACCTGAAGTATGGCTTCACTCTATTTAGGATGCCCAGCTTTTTCGCCGCAGTTTGGGCTTTGGACTCAATGATAGCGCCTAGGTTGAGACTGGATGTCAACTCCATGCCTAGGAGCTCGAGCCGATCAGTCACAGGAACAGGTGTACCCCGAAAAGTAGGATTTTGGTCGAAACGACTCCTTTTTGCGGTAAAAAAACACGCCTGTGTTTTGGTGGCGTTAAAAGTGACCGAGTGAGCGAGTGAGTGAAGTGAAAAGAGTTGCAGAGAGAACTGATTCCTGAGGAACTCCGGCATCAATAGCCATGAGGTCAGAGGAGCAGCCGTCAACGACTACTCGGATCGACCGTTCAGTAAGAAAGTCTGATATCCAACTACAAACATCAGCTGGGATACCATAAGCAGGAAGCTTGCTGAGTAGACTTGCGTGCCAGACCCTCTCAAAGGCCTTCGAGACACCGAGCGACACGGTAAGTGCTTCGCCGAGTCTCTCGATGGCTTCGCCCCAGCAGTGCGTGACATACACAAGAAGATCGCCAGTTGACCGTACTCGGCGAAAGCCATATCGACGGCCACTGAGGAGATCATTGTCTTCAAGGTAGGTCAGCCACTTACTGTTCAAACCCTTTCCATAACCTTGCATAGGATGGAGGTAATGGCGATTGGACGGTAATGACCAGGGTCTGCACGGTCTCTAATTTTGGGGACCGGTTGCACATTTGTAATCATATCACTGAAAAGTTTTAAAGCAGCAACAAAGTAAGTTTAAGTTACTGAAAGAAAACCTGTTTCAATTCAATCACAGTTATTAAACAGGTCCACCGAGGGATTAATATTTAAATAAAACAATTAATCCAAACTATAGTAAACAAGGTAAAAGGCATAAGGTTTCTTCATCTTTTTAGTAGGTACAGTACTGTTCTTCTAGATAGGTTACGAGGTACCCAGTGTATACAAGAAAATTCTGATCCTCTACTGAAAGTTTGTATGCCAATAAAGTCGTAGGTGACGACTCAGTATCTACAACTTAATTTTTTCTTAATGATAACGATACTGTTACATATACACATAAAAATAAACTCTTCTTTTTCCAACGGGAGTAGTAAGAAACTAAAAAATACAGGAAAAATACAACATTTTGAAAAAATCTAGAAAATTCCTCTTGTGATTAGTTCTGATTGAATTAGAATATCATCTAATGCCCATCATACTTCACTTGCAAAGCTAGATACTTTATTATCTATTGGGCGAAGTAACATTTCTTACTTTGCAGTTATTGCCAAAACCCATTGGGATCGAAAGAGTTGATTTACAAAAAAACTGGCCAAGTGCGAGTCGGACCTGCACACGAAGAGTTACGTACCGTAAACCTTAATTTTTATTATTTGTTGATAACAAAAATTCGAACGAGAACAAAAAGCGGCAATAGAAATACACAATCTTCAAATTCACAATCAAATTTCAACTGTCTACCTATTACGGTTCTTGAAATACAGCCCGCTGACAGACAGACGGACGGACGGATGGACAGCGGTAGCTTAGGAATAGGGTTCCGTTGATTACCCTTTGGGTCATCAAATCTGCTGGACATAGACCTCCCCCAAGCGTCGCCACAACGACCGGTCCTGCGCGACCCGCATCCATCGGCTACCCGCGACCTTTGGGTACGGAACCCTAAAAAGTAAAAGTAGTTTTGAAATAACATAGGCACAGACTGAGGCAGTTTTGTTTTTTTAATTCTAATATACTAGTTCTTACTTCCCACTTGAGTTACTGCAAACACTATAGAAGTTATTGGACTCAAAATAAACATTGATTTATTTATGTTTGATCTAAAGTTCAATCTTCAGCACGGCTAAACTAGCCTGTCACACTTTTTCTGACTTGTCCGAGGATTGCGATTCTAATCAACTTCGAAAATAGGGATCTCGAAGCGCGCGCCCCATTTATACCCGACTGCGCCAGAAGGAGGGTTATTTTTTAGCATTATAGATTTGTTTTTACTGGCTGTGCGGGTAAGCTGCCTAATTGTTTGCCAAAATAATATATAAGTTGCAAATGGATATCGTTAAGCTAGGTTTGTAAGTTACCAGACTTGCAATGCGAAAACCGAAACCGAACCGTATGTCTGGTCTGGTCCAAGGGTGAAACAGTTTCTAGAATATTTTCGATGAGAAAATTTACAAAGTCAATGCTCTGTTCTTTAAATGGACTTCGAAAAAGATGTTCATACATTATCAAATCTCCAAACAGTCATCCCCTTTGTAACGCGAATTTGAGGAGGCGATTTTTCAAAAAAAAAATAATGAAGATCTCGCTTTTTTTGGGTAAAAAACTCTTCTGCAAAATGCTTATCGAGTCAAGAAGCAAAAATTTAATTCACGAAGGGATTTAACAGATAGGGGGTGAAAGTTCGTATGGAAGTTCGACATTTTTACTCGTAGGAAGAGAGAATTACTTAAATACCTACAAGATAGGTGTGTCGAACAGCTTTTTAGGTTCTTCTAATTTACACAGACACGTAATGGAGTAAAAGGTTGAGACATGTTACCTACACCTTGTACCTTTGCGTGCACCTACATAAGAAAGAAAAAGAAATCTCTTAACTAGTCTATTGAGGGTTAAAAAAAAGAAAATTATAGGTTCATCATAGATACACGAATAAAGCAACATGCGATTTACCGGATGTCTTCAAACATGGGGCATTGGTTTTGTTAAAAAAAAACGAAAATGATGAAAAACAAAGTTTTACTTGGTATAAATAATTATGCGAATATTACGATGAACGGAACAGTACGTTGATTCCCAGTATTCAGGAGTGTCGACAGAAAAACTCTTTCCTTAAAAAAAATAGTTGCTAAGCAATACATTATTTTACCACTACTATGTTATGCTCCAAAAGTTAATTACTACTTACAAGTTGACGAATATCGTAGAATTAGTCCGTCACTTATGATTTTTTTAATATAATATTAGAAGCACTTACTGTTACGATTTAAAGTCTCCACATGTAACATTTCATTTCCACTTATGTAGATAAATGTTTTCGTCAAAAACGCGGGAAATTCACCGACCGGGGACCGAACCAATGCCTGCGCGTGAGTCCTCCACACTGACGGCACCACACGCATGCGCCAATGTGTGTTACCGCTGACCGTAGGTATACATATCTACTACTACCACTTTTAATGGAATGCGTTATTCCATACTTTACGTGTGCCAACAAAACCCGTATATTGGACTTTCAACAAAAATATTCGATTGTAGGCAATCTCACTAAATAATACTTAGCTGCTTGTTAGTGAACATTTCTAACAAGAGCTTTTCAGTTTTATTCGTAACTCGTTATGCAAATTCGTGCAAATGTGCGGGACACTCATGGAACTAACAGTTACAGATATTAATCATACAGATTTAGTTGTTACTTTGTCATTTATATTATTATCTACTTACGCGGTGTTATTAAGTGCATAAATATTTTTCTTTGACACCCACCGAAAGTAGGTAGGAACGAACATACCTTAAAGAACTTAGCCTACCTTTATTAAACCCATATTGTTACATTTTTATCATTTCTTATGCTTTTTACATGCTTACTCCCGGTTTAAACACAAGTCAATGTATGCGATTAGCTGTTAAACTTCAGTCAACAAATCACAACTACCAGGTGGGCCAAAAGAAATCACCCTATTGCTCTATGCTCTTATTTTTGCAAATGGCAGCCAATGTTAAATCTGTTTTGACATTTGTGGACTAGACTGATTTAGAATACAAGTGAACAAGCCATGGAGCAATACACTCCCTAAGATCGCGGAATAATCGTGTCTATTTTTTTGCGTAACAATTCGTCTGTGGTGTTGGCGCAGCGCGAATTCCGTCGCCGATTCCCCGTTCGACCGACACCGACTGCGCAAACACTGCGCCGTTTGGCCACCAACCTTGAAGAGTTTGGGACCACACGAGACGTTGTCAAGAGTGGCCGGCCCCGGAGCGCCCATTCTGCCGAGAATATCGCCGCTGTTGCCGAGGATGTCGAGCTGTCGCCGGAAACATCGACCAGACGCCGTGCCTCGTAATTAGCCATCAGCCGGTCGTCCCTAACGCGAATTTTGTTCAAAGACCTGCGCATGTTCCCGTACAAAGTCCAGTCCGTGCATCAGCTGCTGCCTGTCGACCGCCAAATGCGTGTAACCTACGCCCAAGTCATCCTCAATCTCGAGGACGAAGTGGACGATTTTTCGACCAAAATCATAATGAGCGATGAGGCTCATTTCCACCTCAGCGGGTACGTGAACAAGCAAAACTATCGCTTCTGGGGCACCGAAAATCCACGAGTGATGCACGAGGAGCCATTACACCCGCTCAAAGTGACTGCATGGTGCGCTGTTCACGTTGGAGGAGTCATCGGGCCATTTTTTTTCGAGAACGCAGCTGGGCAAACGACTACAGTGGACGGTGCGCGCTATAGGGCCATGTTAACCGAGTTTTTTCTGCCGCAATTGGACGAATTAGGACTTGAGGACATGTCGTTCCAACAGGACGGAGCAACGGCACACACCGCTCGAGCCACAACCGATATTCTGAAGGCGGCGTTCCCGGGTCGCCTCATCTCTCGTTTTGGCGATTTGCACTGGCCCGCAAGATCGGCCGATTTAACCGTTCCAGAATTTTTTTGTGGGGTTTTTTGAAGTCCCGTGTTTACGTGAACAAGCCCGAGACCCTGGAAGCTCTCAAGAACCACATTCGACGCGAGTGCGAGAATCTGTCGCCCGAAGTTCTCGCCGAAGTGATGAAAAATGCCATAAAACGAGCCCGTATTGCAATCAATTGTGACAGCGCCCATTTGACCGGTATCATCTTCTCGACTTGACCAATCAAATTCTAAAGGTTCAAATAACCATAATCAAAAAACAGAATAGACATTTTTCATTTAGAAAAATAAATGAGAGCCAAACAACATCGGATGACTTCTTTTGGCCCACCTTGTACATAACGCGTCTTCACCAAATTGTTACCATAGTTTTGTCATAATTTTCGTTCGATAAACTTAATCAAGCAATCACTACTATGCCAGGCACTATCTACTCTTGAAATGTATTAAAAAAAAATCCGGCCAAGTGCGAGTCGGACTCGCCCACCGAGGGTTCCGTACAAAGTAGCTACAAATTACTTTGAATAAAACTTGTATTTTTTTATGATTTAATTACAAATGTATAGTGTTCAGACTTTTCCCTATACTTGTAGTATAAAACAGTATTACTTGCCAAATTTCATAGTTCTAGGTCAACGGGAAATACATTTTGATTCCCGCTTGAGAGTTTCGAAAAGGGTTTTTTACGGCATAAACGACCGTATCTTTTTACGTTAACCTGAGTATATGGTTTTAATTTCAACTCGATACCTACACACGTTCCCGAGATAAACGGTCTTGACAGACAGACGGACGAACAACAAAGTGATCCTATATGGGTTCCGTTTTTTTCCTTTTGAGGTCCAGAACCCTAAAAAGGAAGATAAAAATAAATAAGCCCGAAAGCGTTTTAGTGGCTGTAAGCGCGATAGCTGAGCATTGAGGCTCTGGGTTCAATACCTGGGTTGGCCTTTGTTATTTAACCTTTAGTTAGGGTCTATCGCTGATGAGCAAAGGTTCTGTAAGAATATTTTCCTTCTATTTTAAAAACTGCCTCTGTCCATGTCGAACAACTTTCTTTAAGGATGTCATAGACTATTCGCAAAAAGAAATGGATTTTCCAAACAAAGTCATCATGAGCTGATCAAAATCATGAAATGAAAAAAAGAATTAAAAAAAGTAGGTGTGTGTGGGCGGTACATACAATACAAGAAAGCCTGGAGAACCTAAAAACAATGTTTGTGGATTCATTAATAGCCGAGTAACAGTAACACATAATACGTATAACGTGAAAACTACCTAAAAGTGGTATAATTATTTTTTAAGAATATTTTACTTAAAGTCACGCTCATCTAATATCCATGTTCCCACTGTATTTCTTTAAATAAGTGTAATAATGTTTTACTTAATGTGCTCTCTAATGCGGTTTACACACTCAGTGTTACACGTAAACTTGTAATTGTAACTTAACTAAGCAATTAAAGCCCGAGATAACTAACTTACACGGATTCTTGGAATTCGGTAAATTTTCGACTGATAAAGTACCTACGAGGAATAATAAAATCTGAATTAGAAAGGCTACTGAGAGTGTGACCTACTTGACCTGTCTACCTTTTTCATGTATCATGGATTTACCTAATAAGCCCCGGTTTCAGGAAAAAAAATAGCGACCCGTCAAAAATTAATCTACGGACCTGCTTTGATGGGTTTATTTTTCAGTGTCAGTTTTTCATAAATGTAGAGATCACAATTCCTAATGTGATCTCTACAATCTCTACATTATTACACTAATTGGCATGCATTGGGTTGAATAATACAGTTGTCAAAATAACATTGATATAAACCTTTTTACAAAAAATAACTTAAGGTAATTTCGGAATTCGGTCTTTTGATTGTTTCTTCGTATTTTAACACAGACTTCCGAAATTACCTAAAGTTATTTTTTGTAAAAAAGTTTATTATTTTTTGCATTTCAGTTTTTTCGGAGGTTTAATTTTTTTGTTAAAAGGTTTTATTTTATACTTTTTTAAAACAGCTACCTATCTTACTTTAGCTATTAACTTTTATATAATCCTACTTTAACTATTACTTGTTGTATAATATAAATACTTAAAAAAACAGGTTTTATGTACCCACATGGGTAGGCCTACAAAAAATGCTACACAACTCTGTACTAAAATCTGTGAGTGAACAATAAATCACCCTTATTTCCCCCCTTAGGGTAGTACGTTTTTTGCAAATTTATTTGTGCCACTTTCGAGGAAAAAAGAATTATCAAAATTGGACTACTCAGTAAAAAGTTATGCGTGGTCATACAGTACAATCAGTAAGTGAACGATCAATCATCCCCTGTTTTCCTACCCTTAGGGTTGGATTTATACGGGACCACCCTCGAAGTATACCCTTTCCAATAAAAAGAGAATTATCAAAATCGGACTACACTGTAAAAAGTTATGCGAGTTCATACATAAAAAATAAATATATATATGCGCGTCGACTTGAGAACCTCCTCCATTTTTCGTCGGTTCAAAATTGTAACAAAAGATAAGCTTTATAGCCCAGTGGAAATTAACATGAAGATCGCAAAGCACGATGTGGTTCTGCATTTTTGATATGTTGTGTAGATCAGTTAGAGTGATGTGAATCCAAATTTCCAACTTCGAAAAGCTTGTGCTTGCTGCACAGCGCGCGATGTGAAATTTTGGGATTTTTTTTCACTTTTTGTTCTAAAAATCAAAAACTATGCATTTTCAACCAACCGCAGCTCTATGAACCTTATATGGACCAAGATATGACCCTTCAAAGATGGTAATTATTTTTTTCGAAAATTGACAATTTTGAGTATTGTTCCCGTCTGTTTCAAAATATTGGCAAATCGTGAACGTGACGTAGTTTGCCAAAATCGCCTGAATAGATGAGTTTCGCTTGTCGTTTTGATCGCCTTTCGCATGCCCTCTTCATTAAATAACGCCATTAAGTAAGGGGCAAATTCGAATTTGAATTGATATTGTCTAGGAATCCACTGTGCCCCTCGATCCACTGGAGGTTAATTCTGTGAGACAGCGATTATACTCTCCAGGGCGAGGTGACACTCAAAGATTAATTTGTTTATTCTCTAGGGCTTTAAACACAGCTAGGCTGACAGATACGAATCTAATTGCATTCATGGCTGTTGCGGCTTGTGTTAGGGCGACACACTTGCATTGGAATATCGAGCTGTGTTCGCCTAGTGGTGATAATGTTGAGTTCTAGGGAGTGTACCACCTGAACCATTTGGAGTTTTTTAGCCATCCGAGTAGATTTTTTTTTTTTCTATATAACGTTGCCCCACACTAGGAATTTCTCCTGTATCGTGGGTGCGTTCACAAACAAACTAACTCACGTACACAAACAGCCAGACCCGGAACAACTATCTGTAGGCCATACAAATATTTATTCCGTGCGGGAATCGAACCCGCAACACGCAGCGCAGCAGCCGATCGCTCAACCACTGCGCCAACCGTGTCGTCACAGATGCGTACTTCATTGACTCCTGACTGATCCCTTTCTTCCTCTGTTGTTTGTATGCTATAGCTTTCCCATCACACGGGGCAGCGATGAGAGGTGGGTACTCAATCGCCCGGTCCAGAATGCCAGCATGTGAACTAGTATGGTTTTTTCTCCATATGCCTAAGTGCATAAGCCTGATTACTGCTAGTGCTGCCTCCTACTGTATACACATGTCAAGGGGAGTTAATTTTAGGGCTACCTCTATTGCTGTAGTTGGGGTTGTTCTCATGCAGCCAGTGATAGCAGAACAGGCTATCATTTGAAACCGCTGGAGCCTTGAGACGGTGGTCGAGAGTTTAGTCCTCGTCCACCAAACCAGGCCGTCATAGGTCAGCATTGGTCTGATTGACCTCTCTTGTTAGTAAACATTATTAGATCTGTTTTGGAGGGGTCGACCGACAGTTCGTGTTTTGCACACCAACTCTTGATTATTTTGAAAGCTTTCCTCATGAATTTACACAAGACACCTTCAAAGGACATGGTAAAAACCAGGCCTATGAATCAACACGTACGTGTGATGGATAGACTCGTACTGTAAATCATACATAAAAATCAGTACTCAGACTTTAATAAAGTGATTTAATGGCTTTGGTACCTGATAACTGGAAATCGGCCGTCGGCCTAAGTTACCACGTTGGCATCTGTTAAAAAAACTTTTTTACAAAAAAATTAACCGACTTCCAAAACAAAACACTACAAAGTATAAAATAGCTTTAATGAGTAAGTCGGTGTTTTTGGTTATTTCGTTTTTGACACTGACTTCCGAAATTAAAGTTATTTTATACTTTGTAGTGTTTTTTTTTACTTTTTAGTGGTACCTCCGTATCCATTCACAGCGTACCGGCGTGATGTTATGTTATGAAAATAAAAAAATCGTCAATACCTACGAATGAAATAAGCCCAAACATCTGTTAGTTCCTAATACCGATGTGGAGTTCCCTTGACTCTCTGTCGTCTCCATCATCAAGTCTGATCCAAACCTTCATTCTTTTGTAGTATCACCCGATATACACACGACTATCAAGTTTTTACTAGATGCGTGCCTACAATTTTCGAGAGTTGCCCTCGATTTCTCAGGGTTTCCATCATCAGATCCTGACGTGGTGGCATGGGTCCATCTCGGAAGCATACCATTTCATATAAAAAAAGATTCATCGAAATCGGATCATAAACGACGAAGTTATCCGCGAACATACATAAAAAACAATATACATATACGCTGTCGAATTGAGAACTTCCTTCTTTTTTAGAAGTCGGTTAAAAAGAACATACTAACACTACTCTATACCACACATTTTGTTGGTGAGATAATAAGAGAGGTCTGGCAGTTCGGGATCTTAGTCCATTTGGTATGTTTCTGTTGACAACAATAGGGTAGTGGACTAAAAAATCTAATTAGTCCGTCAGATAGATTTCCAAAAAATATCCGACACGTATGTTTTCTTTTTTCACGTAAACAAAAAATTAAGTGTTGGAAACTCGTGTGACGACACTTGTCGTTAAAAAGTGTACAGAAATCAAATGAAATGTGACATCACGCTATTAAACATACCAGATGTAATTATAACCCCAAAAGCCGAAAGCATTTTGGATGTTTTACAATTCTGAAAAGTGTCCGTGATTTTAATTTAGTTTCAGTCGAATATAATTATGCATTATTTAGAACACAGAAATTAAATTCACGTCTGTGTTTGTTCTTAGGCGAACGATGTACGGACGCGTAGCAATATCCTTTCCTCGTAGTTAGAATTGCTATGTTGATCACCTGCATAACCCACCGAGTACCTACCTTCAGACTGTTAGCGTTGAGCTCTGTGATGAGCTCATTAACCACTAGGTTCCACAGTAGTGGTGAGAGAACCCTACCCTGTGGGCAGCCTCTAGGACTTTATATGACTCGTGTCAAAAAATTTACTGTTTTAACACACGTTCACAGTAAATGGGGTTGGCAAGTGAAAGCTGATATCAGATTGCGCCACCACTACACGAACCTTTGTCAAAGTGAGATAAACACTATTAGTCTGTGATTCCAGTCTTTAAGATTCATGATCGTTTTTTTGTGTGTTAAAGGCAGTCTGATTTCTTTTAAGGGTTAGAATTGAATTCGCATGATCTTACATTATAGGTCATGTGAGGTTATGTGATGCAGGTAGGTTTGGAATCGTACAAATAATTGGAAATAGTTTTCGACGATCTAATCAAACTGAAAGTAATCATTTAGCTAAGTTTTTGCTCATCTTTTCATCAAAAACTGCTTTGTAATTAGTCTGTGCGCTACTAGCGCACCTTGACAGTTGTCGGCCACATTGAATAGCGTGGTTTTTTAGCATGCTGTGAATCCATTCTATAAGCGGTGACGCCACACCGTGCACAACTAGTGCCTGGCCGATGCTGACCAAGTTTGTTTTGTCAAAGCCACCTTCTATGTCAATAAAGGCGCCCAGTGTTGGGTTTCTAGCTTTGAAACTATTTCTATACGAGTGCAGATTCAGTTGATTTGCCTGCACCGTAGGCGTGTTGGTTTGGATGTAAGGGTTTAATTTGCGAAATTTGGCACCTGAGCCTTCTGTATCTAAAACTCTCCAGCGTCTTAAGGAAAAACAATGTGAGGCTGATGGGTCTGAAGGATATGGGCTGAGTGTAATCGATTCTACCTGGTTTCGGAATTGAGATTATTTCCACTTTGCGCCATATCAACGGGATGTAGTGGTGGGCCAGACAGGAAGACTTTCAGAAGGTAGGTATTCAGCTAACAAGTCACCGCTCCATCTGAGCAGGGCTGGAAAGATACCATCCAACCCTGCTGCCCTGAAAGGTAAGGTGTGGATTGCCCATATTATTTTAACATTGTCTATTACTTCTGAAGCCACCTCCCAATCCAGGTTGCTCGTGGCCCTTTCCCTATGCGGTTCCCATCTCTGTTGGGTCGCAATCCGGCAGCCTGGGAAATGGGTGGTGAGAAGTAACTCGCTGGTTTCGGCATCGCTAGTTGTAAAGGTGTTGTCTGGTCAAATTAAATTGACAAACCTACTAAAAATATACAAACCGCGAAAAATTAAACTACAATTAAGCAGGGTGGGGTACTAAAAATGTCAAGATCGCTGCGCTCGCTCTTGCATTCTTAGTTACAGTAGTACATAAGTCGAGAACATTATCGACTTTTGTCTGTATCGATAGTAAACATAAAGGCACAACCTATCCATGAACATTTATAGCTAAGTAACTTCAATGATTGAATGGCTGGTAAATAAAAAAAAATTAACCTATCTATCTACCTACGCCTATTTTCCAAGGCAGGGTGCTAAAATTTTCGAGCTCACTTCACTCGCTATATCACCCATATTTTTCAAAGAAACATGATGTAAAGAATGTGTGACATAAAGAAAGAAATATAGCGTATGCGAGACAATAACTACCGCTCTAGCATTCTTAGCTCTCTAGTTTACGCTTAAATCGACAAAAACACATCTGTACTATGTGTGATAATGATAAGAACAAAATCTAGCGTTTTTGAGTCAAGGAACTAAAATTTTTCGCGCTTGCTCCGCTCGCGCTAGCATCCTTAGCTTTCCGGGTCAACAAAAAAAAAATATTGTGTATGATAAGAAGAAAATTTACGTTCTGAGACAAAGAACTAACATTTTTCAGTAACATCTATTTGTACATTCTAGGCTCTCTTCTGGCTAAAGGTTTTCTGCAAAAATCACTAACGTAACCCATTCGAGGTGCTTTAAATTTCACCCTAGTTTTGTCTGCGGGAACACAAAGGTATTGTTGGAAGGGGCGTCATACATTTTGTAAATGTCTCCCTTGTAGGAATGCAATGGGGTATCATTGATCGTGAACAAGTCTGAATCACACTTGGAAACATTTCGGGACCCCGGGAAAACAACTTTCTTGTTGGGCTGAATCCACCCCACTGTCGACTCCCATTTTTTATGAGTTTGTTATTTAATTTCCTTTTTTCGCGCAAAAATCCCGAATGTTCTCGTCCTAGTTTAATACTATTAATGTGATCTGACCTAAAACTTAAGGCTGCGACCGCGCCTGCCGTGTGTTCATAGCTCTGCTGAACTGCCTTCTCAGCCTGTGTTGGTGTCTTTCTAGTTCTGGATCCCACCATGACAACCTTTCTCCCTGCCTTGGTACAGTGACTAGGCAAGACTGCTCATAGCTAGTTCGAAGGATTGATGTGAGATTGTTAACATGTTCGTCTATGTTGAATTTCATCAGGAATGGAGGGTCATATACTAAACTCTGCATGGCCAGCCTAATAAACTTATTGGTCTGTGTTACGAGGTATTCTCCTCGATAGGTTGAAGTTGATGGTATACCGGATCCATCTGTGGTCTGAATATGATATTTCGTTGGACACATGTCAGTCCAGATGGAGTTGGAGATACCTATAGTTACTAAAGTTAGGTCTATTATTGTTTGTGATCGTGTAGATAGGTAGGTACTCTTTTATTAATGACAGGCTCGCGTTTGACCACAATCTCACCTGATGGAAAACGACGGTGTGGTCGACGTTGGAGCACGTTTATCTAGAAGTAACCTTTTCACTCTTGACTTAAAGACCCCCAGGTTGTAGCTACCAGAAAACACAGAATCTCCAATACGGAATTCCATTTCTTAGCTGTAGGTACAATAAAAGGTTTTGAGAGTTTGGGTAGGATGTCCACTTTGTACCGGTGGCGCATTGTACGGCAATTTGCCGTACGTCTTGTAGTCCGACATTGGCAAGGGCTAGGCGGAACTAAATTGAGTATTTCTGACGCACACTCCCCGAAGAGTACCTAACCGATAGAAAACCGACAGACCGGAAGACTCGGCATCAATGTTTAAGGCTTTGGAGCTTTGAATCGGCCAGTGCATCATTGCTGATGAGCTTTTTGGCTTGTTTCTCAATCAACTCAAGCGCATCCTAATACTTAGCCTACTCCATACATGATCGGACTTGCAGTTGATAAAGTTTGAGCAGCTGTTCCGGCGAGAAGTAACGTCTCACCTTTCCTAGAATTCCCAGCTTTGTCGCAGCCAGCTGAGCCTTAGCCTGGATATATGAACCAAAATTATTGAGGGTGGATGTCATAGATATAATAAACAAGAAGATATGCCCCGGTAGACGAAAACGTTTTGTAACCCTGTGTCTCAAGTATACCCGTACCAAACGGCAACTACTACACATGCACTTCAGTAAAAGCAATAGATACGCAGTCGAGCACACAACGAACAACACAAGAACGTACGGATCCTGGTGGCGTGGAGCCCCCTGCTACTCCTGCTGGATGCGTGTCGAGTATGTCGAACATTCGTATTCACCAGAAGGACGTCCGTAGGATACTGCGTAACCTAGACGTGAACAAGGCTAGTGGCCCCGACGGGATACCAGCAATTGTTCTTAGGACTTGTGCGCCTTTTTTTAAGGATGGGAAATCATCAAATGACTCCTCCCGCTCTGGGTGAAGCAGAAGGGAGTGTCAGACTCTTACTGACTGAAACCCATCCGTGTTCCTCCTAATGCCCTTTGCGTTCCAGAGCCGCGGTGACTCTTTCAAACAGATTCCGCAACCCCGGCAGGCACTGGCCCTAGCGGGCCCCGTCTTCTATGCTGACAGCTCTTTGAGGCGTCGACTTGGGCCTGGTTCTGATCGGACGGCGAGCCACCCAATGCTCGTCGTCCGCAGGCCCGAATAAATTTGGAACGCTTCACGATTTTGCATGTCATCCTTGCGCAGGGGCCATGCTAATCTTCTCTGTATCGTTCCAATTTTAGTATATGTACTGCCGAACAGCCGAAGCAAGTACTGGATTTGTGCGCCTGAGTTGTCTCCGATCTTGACACGCATATTTCGCCTTTCGTTTGAGACTGGAAAAGTGCCGAAGGCTTGGAAGCAAGCTAACGTGCAGCCCGTGCCCAAGAAGGGTAGTCGAGCTGACCCGTCGAATTATAGACCTATCTCGGTAACGTCCATACTCTGTGTCTCAAACGTGTGCTGAATCATAAGCTCCTGGCATACCTAGAAGCGAATGATATTCTTAGTTACCGACAATACGGGTTCCGCCGAAATCGGTCAACTGGGGATCTTCTAGCGTATGCCATTCACATCTGGAGTGAGGCCATAGAGAGGCACGGGAAGGCACTAGCGGTCTCCCTTGACATCTCGAAGGCCTTCGATAGGGTCTGGCCTTATTAGTAAGCTTCCTTCCTTCGGTCTGCCCGCCGGATTGTGTGATTGGATCGCGGGTTTCCTGAGGGATCGGTCTATCCGAGTAGTCATTGATGGCTGCTCGTCTGGATTGCTGGATATTAATGCCGGGGTTCCTCAGGGGTCGGTGCTTTCGGCAACACTGTTCTTGCTGCATTTTAATGATCTGCTTAAACCCGGTACCTTTGGGTATGCAGACGACAGTACTGTTTATTTATTTATTTATTTAAACTTTATGTACAGTAGTGGTACATGGGCGGACTTAATGCAACAAGGAGAGATACGTGTCCGACGCACGTGCTGGTGGGTCGCAGATCCGGTCTCTCCGGGAGGCTATGGTCGAGCGCTTGAACTTGTCCTTACAGGCTGTCTCTGAATGGGGCGATGCCAATCTGGTCAAGTTCAATGCTGCTAAGACCCAAGCGTGTCTTTTTGCCGCTAAAAGGAGCCAATTTCACCCAGCTCCATCTTTTCGAGGTATAACCGTGCCGATAACCGACCGACTTGAGCTTCTTGGTGTTACGTTAACATCTACCCTCAATGTTGGCCCTTTCATAGAGGCAAAAGCTCAAGTGGCTGCAAAGAATTTGGGGATCCTAGCAAAGGTGAGATGATACTTCGCGCCGGAACAGCTGCTCAAACTCTATCAAGCGCAAGTTCGATCGAGTGCTGCTCTCATCTTTGGGACGGATCTGCCAGATACCAGCTTGATGCCCATGAGTCAATTGAGAAACGAGCTAAGAGTATAATCGGCAATGATAGGCTCGTCGCGACGAAGCTCCAATGTCTTGAGCATCGACGACGAGATGCTAGCCTGTCGGTTTTCTACCGGTTGCATTTTGGGGAATGTGCGACGGAGTTGCATAATTCAATTCCGCCAAGCCCGTTCCATCATCGGACCACAAGACGAACGGCGATGCGCCACCGGTACATGGTGGACATCCCACCCACACGCATAAAACGTTTTGGGAATACATTCATAGTGCGTACAGCTAAGGAGTGGAATTCCCTGCCGGAGTCTGTGTTTCCTGATAGCTACAACCAAGGAGTCGTTAAGTCAAGAGTGAATAGGTTACTTCTAGGCAAGCGTGCCCCATCTTCGACCACATCATCGCTTACCAACAGGTGAAAAAGGTTAATAGTAAAAAAAAGTGCATTACCCCATTCGGAGACAGCCTTCAGGGTCAGGTTAAAGCGTGCAATCATAGTCTCTTGAAGAGACATAGCCTGTGTTCCGAAATATAACCCAGTATACTGGCCAGTGCTCATAACGACATGAATCCGACGCCATATTGACGTCATGAGCACTGGCCAGTGTACTGGGTTATATTTTCGGAACACACGCCGGGATCTGCTGATTCGGCGCCGGTTCTGGATTACATAGGATAGGTACGCATCTCTCGGCAACAGTACTGTCGTCTGCATAACCAAAGGTAAAGGACTACAGTAGCTCATTATAAGCAGCAAGTGTAGCAAGAATAATGTTGCCGTTAAATTAATAATCCTGGTACTACCTTAAAAATGTCACTTTTGATAACTCATAAAGATAAAATAAGTCAAAAGTTAGTTAAAAATAAAATATATTTAAATCTTTCCAAAATACACAACTATTTAACAAGTTTCGTCAAAAATATTCAGGTTCATATCAAGTGAATCATCTTTTACACAAGATACAAAGTAATTTCCATCTGTTTTATTAGAATCATATTTATTGCAAATGCAATACCACACACTTTTACCACAACCTCTACATTTGCTGGAATGTTTGAGTGTTATTTCATCAGCAAATTCACAATTAACAAATTCATCTAGATTATACTTAAACTCTAATCTATCATCTACAGAATTAATTAAATATTCATTTAAAAACTTATCAACAGTTTCAAATGTACTAAGATGATTGAACACTAGTTTTTCTTGTTTTGTCAATACTTTTTCTAACATAAAAACTAAATGATGATGATAAACCTGAAATGTAATTTTGTCACTATCTTTATCTTTCATGTCCATCCACATTCTTACACAACTTAACGGAGTCCTTGGTGCTCCACTGAACAGTCCTGGATTAGTAAGAAGACCACTGGCAGCCATAACACCACTACAGTTAACTTGTCTGTGCAAGTCATCTGCATCCTCCAATGTCTTGATCCCACCATTTGCAATAATGGGTATGCGTACCGAGTCAACTACGTCATGTAAAGCAGCAGCATTTACTTTGTCGCCACTTTTCTGTGTCGGTGTCCTTCCGTGAACTGTCAGAAAGCTTACCCCACACTTCTCTAACTGCTGACACATTTCAATGGTCCGGTTTAATTCTTTCAATATCCTTATTTTGACAGACACACTAAAGTTACTGGGCAAACTGTTCCTGATACCTTTTACTAGATCATGTATTACTTCAGGTTTTGATAGAAGTGCACAGCCATAACCATCCTTCATTGCCCATTTCTGTGGGCAACCACAGTTCAAATCCACACCATCTGCATATGAATACACTAGTTTGGAGGCATCTACAAAATCATCACGATTATTAGCTGCAAACTGCACAATCAAAGGGGTGTCATTGACCGTTGTCGCAAACTCACTAAAACGAGCCTTTGAGTTTTGACAGAACGAGTCCGCTAATATCATGGGAGAGAAGCACAAGTCTACACCATAACTGAAACAGATAGCAAAAATACTATTTAATATAAATACCAACCAACCTAGTTATCAACTTAACAAACTACTTGTATAACTTAGAATAAGATGACTAACTAACCAAAAAACCTTGGATATTTCTAGCAATTTTAACTTGCTTGCAACAGGTTGCAATATATAACTTACTTTTTAACAAGAGTTCTGAATTGTACTTTACTATATCTGACCATCGGTGCACAAACTTTCACATAGCTCTGATTGGACTTAGCCTCGCCAAACAAGTCCGTGATATTTGTTTTATTCTTCATTTTTATGGGTCTTTGTAAGTGTTTTAAGTAATAATATGATAATTAATACACATATGATAACGACAAGGTAACCTATAAAGTAAACATTGCGTCGTGATTTTGATGCCTGACATTTGACAGTGACAGTTTAAGTTTTTTTTCTATGGCTTGATTGGCAATCAATCGATGACACAGCGCCACGAAATTAGTAAGTGCTTTTGAAAAGAGTTGTTGGGTATTTATTATATACGACCCGCAAATGTAAAAAGCGGCTCCCTAGTTACGGGCCACACCCACCCTTGCCACCGAGCCTTTAAAACCGTGTAGTGTAAGCGTTTTAATCTATTGCGGGTAGGTAATGGGGGCGTCTTTTTAGTTTAACAATTATAAGTGATTTATTATATGACTTTGGAAAAAAAAGGGCGTTACGCTATTTTTTTTAAATTTCAACCAACCACATCCGAACATTTTCTACAAAATTCACCACACAACAAGAACATTAATTTCACCTAGTTTGTAAGATACCAGTCGGCGTCGCGGCTAAACGCGTGACATCAGGATTTGGTCCGAGCTATCTCAAATTCAAACTCGAGTGTGAGAGTGTCTTTTTGTGAATGTTTGGGGCAGTTTTTCCTTAGATTAGCTGCAATAGATCAACACCAGTTGAAATATCACATAGTTACATACAAAGTTTAAGTATTTACAAAACAGATAAGGGCAACACTTCGTGCAATTCAAAGAGAACTTGATGAACAAAAGAAAATGATCTTTAAAAGTGGAGAAGACGTAACAGAGAATGTAACATTATAAACAACAATTTAGAGGAAAAATTCAGAATTTTAGAAGAAAAACATGAAATTCTCAAGGCTAGAGTGGATAACCAGGAACAAAGACTATACCACTTAGAAAAACAAGCAAGACAACGCAACCTTGTATTTTTAACCGACTTCTAAAAAAGAAGGAAGTTTTCAATTCGACAGCGTATATATATTTTTTTATGTGTGTTGTATAACTTCGTCGTTTATGATCCGATTTCGATGAATCTCTTTTTATATGAAAGGATATTCTTCCGAGATGGTCCCATTGCCACCACGTCAGGATCTGATGATGGAAACCCTGAGAAATCGAGGGCAACTGTCCAAAACTGTAGGCACGCATCTGGTAATCGTATGTATATCGGGTGATACTACAAAACAATGAAGGTTTGGATCAGACTTGATGATGGAGACGACGGAGAGTCAAGGGAACTCCACACTGGTATGTAGGAACTACCAAGTGTTTGGGCTTATTTCATTCGTATTGACGAGACCTTTAAACCGAAAGCACTTAGTTAGTTTTATTTTCATAACATAACATCACGCCGGTACGCTGTGAATGGATATGCAGGTACCACTAAATAGTGAAAGATAAAAAAACTTTTTTACAAAAAATATAACCGACTTCCAAAAACAAAACACTACAAAGTATAAAATAACTTTAATTTCGGAAGTCGGTGTCAAAAAACGAAATAACCAACCACACCGACTTCCGTTTGGAAGTCGGTTATATTTTTTGTAAAAAAGTTTTATTTGGTTTGGAGGAACACGAAAAGTCCTATTCTAATATGGAAAACATCATAATAGACTTGTGCATAAGTATTTCCCGGTAACAATAGACTGCAGGGACCTACAAGCTATAAGGAGAATAGGAAAGAAAGCCGACAAAACACGACCTGTTGTCATATCTTTTACAACACTCGATAAGAAGATTGACATTCTCAAAAATAAAGGAGCTCTAAAAGACACCATGTACTTCATAAAGGAAGACTATCCTCATTCCTATAAGACGAGAGTTACAAAAACAAGTACAAGCCATTGCAAACATTGCTTAGGGCTTCTGTTAACCTCTACCGGACGAAGTTTCAATGAGTCTTTCGTATGTTGATAATGTTCTGACATTGTGCGTAGCGACTAATATCTTATTATTTTTTTTGTTTCTCAAGGTTCAATAATTAAAGCATTTATTCATTTTTTTAGTTTATAAGATAAATTTTATGTTGTCGGCTTACTATAAGCGTTGGTGAAAAAAATAATAAAAAGTGTAAAGAATTTAAAAACAGACAAAAGCCCCGACGGCATAACGAACGAAATATTAAAACACGGAGCATCAATAAATAAGCCACCCACTGTCGTTTCTATTTAACCGTATACTTGATACCGCTACCACACTATCACATTGGTAAACTCCAACATAATATTAATATACAGCAAGGGAAATCCGAGACAACACATTACAAACTACATGCCTATTAGTCTACTGCCAAGTCTCTACTAATTATTTTCGCGCTACCATACAAAAACATCAACCGGTTGAACAAGCAGGCTTCGGCAAGGGATTCTCTACAGTCGATCACAAACATACTTTAGAGCTTCTTATAGAGAAATACCAAGAACAGCAGAGAACCTTATACGTCGCATTTATCGACTACCAAAAAGCCTTTGACACATTATTACACTCGAGCATCTGAGAAGCGCTTAGACGACAAAATGTGGAGAGGCAATATATTGAAGTGGTGAAGAACATCTACGAAAAATGCACAAGCAAGGTAAAATTAGAAAGTCAGACCCACAAATAGCAATAAAAAGAGGGGTAAGACAGGGAGACCCCCAACACTTTTCATTTCCGTGTTAGAAGAGGTTTTTAGACAGTTAGATTGGAATCGATGTGGTACATTTAAAAAAGGAACCTATTTCAACCACTTAAGGTTCGCAGACGACATAGTAATAGTGGTTAATGATTACTACACTTCACTATGCAAGCTTACGGGTGGGCCTCAAAATAAACTCGTCTAAAACCAAAATCATAACCAACAGTACACAGAACCCTATAAAAGCTAATAATATACCACTCGATTATGTGAAAGAATATATATATATTTAGGGAAACAAATTTCATTTGCGAAAGATAAAAACCTACTGGAAGTTGAACGAAGAGTCAAACAAACATGGAATAAATATTGGAATCTTAAAGGAGTATTCAAATGTGACCTCTCGGTAGAGTTGAAGGAAAAGGTAATGGATTCAAACCTTCTCCCATGCCTAACATATGCATGCCAAACTTAGAAACTTAACTACATTGTTAAGAACAAAATTATTTCATTACAAAGGGGAATGGAACGCAGCATGCTTAACATAAAAAAACAACATAGAGTCCGGCACTCAAAAATCAGATCGAAATCAAGAGCAATCGACGCCGTTTCACACGCACGAAAACTAAAGTGGAAATGGGCGGGCCATGTAGCAAACACAACAAGAAAATAGATGGGCCAAAAAGCTAACTACCTGGATGGGACCGATAGGCAAAAGGAAGCGCGGAAGACCACACACACGCTGGGAGGACGAGATCGTGCGTATGGCTGGATCACGCTGGTTAGAGATACCGAAAGACCGAGAAAGATGGCACTCTCTGGAGAAGACCTTCACCTCAGGGGTTCCCTCAAACTAGTAAAACGATATTTTTTCTTTAATTAATATCTAACAATACTTAATGCAAAACTTAGGAAATATAAGGCTTTTTTATATTATTTATTATGATATTATTCCATATATTCATTTTCTTTTTAGAGGGATGCGGTGCGGAGAGTAATGTCCCGCACACCTCCATTGTAAAGGGAGGATCCTCCAACCAGACAATTGTTATGTCTGGCGAGCTACTGCCCGATAGTTGATATTCGGGCTGATGTATATATTCAAATCGCATGGTAAACTCTACTTGCGCGATGCAGGATTTCAACCTAGTAGCTCGCTGCTAGTTGGATAGATGCCATCGTGGTTCTTTTTGTTGCGATGTAGATTTGCTCCGTTGGTTTTTCTTGTGGCGGCATTGATGCCGCTACATCTTAACAAATTAATTAAATTTTTAAATATTTCTATAAAAATAAAATAATGACTGAACTGACAGAATGTCCACCTGATCTTTAAGGTCCTCCGTAACATAGTGGACAAGGTATTTAAAATGAGACACCCGTTTAAGCGGCTCGCCATTGATAGTCAGCACAGGCTCATATGAAATTGGCCTCCCAGGAGTCCTAAAAATCAGGTATTCACTTTTTTTGACATTATAAACTAGGCTGTGTCTGGCTGCATACCTTTCGCATGTGTCTAACATTTCCCTGATTGAGCCAGCCGTTGGACCCAGCAGGACCATGTCATCCGCGTAGCTTAAATTGTTGACGCTAACATTGTCAATTTTGCATCCAACAGGTTTGCTGCTGAGTCCAGCAATTAGTTCATTTATGTACAGGTTGAAGAGCTTGGGAGAGCTTATACCCCCCTGCCTTACCCCACATTCCAACCTGTACGTGTCTGAAAGAACATCACCCCACCGAACATTGTTCACCTGATTTGAGTACCAGTATTGAAACAGGCGCAGCAACTCCAGAGGTACACCCGCTTCCCTGAGCTTACCCCAAAGGACTTTATAGGACACTAGGTCAAAAGCCTTTGAGAGATCAAGGAAGCAGGCATAGACTGGTGTGCATCTATCCTTATAGTATTGAACGGTCTGCTTCAGGCTGAATATAGCACTCTCAGTAGACAGTTCAGGCCTAAACCCGAATTGTGCGTCATGAATGTTCAGCCACTTATCCAACTGTTTATCAAGCAGACCGTCCAACACCTTCGCAATGACAGTGGCTAGAGAAATGGGCCTGTAGTTCATCTGATCTGATACATCGCCAGTTCTGTTTTTCAGTATTATGCTTCTCTTCGGAGCCATCGTTAATTCAAATTTAGAATTAGATAAATAAACAATTACTTAAACACCACAAAACACTTCAACAATACTAAGTTCTTATACACTTAGTCACTTTTCACCAAAAATCTTAAAACAAACGTTTACGAAAACAATAACACAGCACCGGTCCTGTGACGTATTGTGTAACGTACTGATTTAAAAAACAAAAAACTGCAAAAAAAACACAGAACCTTGTTTTGATATGCACTTACCAAGTTATTGTAACGCAATAGTGATTCTATTTGTATGGTCATATTAAAGACTCATACTGTATTAGGACGATTGATGTGGTATACGACCATCGTATTTACTAGTTCCATGGTTACTACCACAGCTGTTGACAATATTGTCAAAACGGTAAAATTGACTTGATAGACACTGTCATTGTCATGTTATTTTTAACGTCAGTTAGATGTGAGCATCGAAGCGAAACCCGCCGTGAAAAGAAAATAAATAAAAATACAGAATATTATTATGTTTAGCAATGGACACTGTGGAGAAAGAAGAGCGTCTGCACCGAATAAAATTTAAGTAAACTCAACAATTAAAATGACTTACGTAATGTTTTACTCCAACCTTTTATATCTTGCATTTTACCTAACTATTGGGCTTGGTAAAATGCAAGAAACATTAATATTATCATTATGTATTCTAAGAGGTATCTATTACCTCATATTAGAATCAGAAGAGCTGACTTCATAATCATTTCAATTTACAGCCGGCGCATTTTTGGCGACAGTCGCTGGGATCTCCGCTTTCATAGGCTTCGGTGCAACACTATCTACGGCCAAGAAAACAGATCCTAAATACTTTAACAAAGGTAATAATGGTCTTCCGTTTTGCTTTACTTCCAGTGATCAGCAACATTTTTTTTTCTTAATTTGTCTCTTCTTTTCAAGGTCTACATGGCAGTCCTGAGTTAGCAGATGCAGGTGCTATTCTCGCTTTAAGGGCTCTCGGCTGGGGCACTGTCTGTGCTATAACAGGCACTACATGTTTATGCTATGGGATATGGAAATTATCTGGTGCTAAAAATGTAAGCATCCAAAAATTAGCTACCTAAACTTTAATTATACTTTCTTTCTTTTATGCTTTTAAATATTTGTTTATATTTACAGCTAAAGGAGTTTAGAATAAAAATGGGTAACATGCTACCTGTTCTACCAAAGAACAACCCACCTACATCAAGAACAGAGTTCACAGGACTAAATGACCTAATGACCTACTTAGCAGAAGATTATGGGAAAGCAAAACCAGTCAAGGAAAAATAATGATTATTTTGTAGCTTTAACTTTATTTAATAGAAATTTGTATTAGTGTTTAATTTGACAAATCTTGTTTTATAATGACTTCCTCTTTGTACGCTGGTCCTTGGTTGCAACTTGATTTACAAGTGTACACTACAAGTACTCCCCAATCAATGCTATTGAGTTCTATACCAACACCAATGAAGTTGAGAAGTTGTGGCATTATCTGAAACAGAACTTGCTTATTAGTCTCAAACTACGAAGGTCCAGATTTGGACCTTGTTGTTGCAATTATTTAACATACTGTGCAACCATAGTCAATAAATCTTACTTGGAATTCAAACTGCCTTTCCCCTTTACAGTATTGACACTGTGGCACATTCACAATACTGTCACCAGAACTACCAGTAATCCACAGAGGTTGGCCTCCTCTATCATATCTCAGCACTTGGTCTGGGTGCCGAGCTACCCTTTTGTTGAATTTATTAAAGACTTTGTCTTCAGGCATTGTTTTAGTATACTGTTCCAATTCATCTTCACTAACATTGCTTAAAGTGCCAGCTTTTTTCTCTTTCATCAATTTTCTTAACTTATTCATTTCTTCTCCCACATCCACATCTTTAGAATCCTCCTAAAAAAAATATGATATCTTTATTTCACACTATTGAAATTAATAATTTTCCCAGTTCTCTTTTCTTTGAACTACTGACTGGACAAGCTGCCGTGTAATAAATAATAGGTACCTCATCTTCTTCATCTACTATGAGTTCCCATTCCTTGAACAGAACAGATTTCCCTGCTTCTGTGACTCTAAAATTGTTTGGTTTGCTGTCAATTGTCTGCAAAAGATGTATAACATATTAAACAATAGTAAAATGATAAGGCAACATCTCCAGTTGGCATGCTAATATTGAATTAAAATATGGATAGATTAGAAAACCCAAGCAGATCATACCTGCAACTCTGGACACATTTGCTTGTGACCTTTTTGCCAGTCTAGAATTTGATGTTTACGACTGCAATAATAAGTCTTCTTACACTTTGAACAATGTGAAGGACCTTTGCTGCCACATAGATTACATAAATTGGGCCATTCATCCATTGGAAAATCCTGTAATAATACAAAGAAAATAAATACATGTGTAAAGCACATCATATAATAATAGACACCATTGGGAAAAGGCCATGTTTCTCACATCTGGATAGCAACTTTGACTTTGGATTGGCATATTATTATGAAATTATCAGCGGACAAGTCACATTACATGCAAAAGTTATATAACAGTGATCAATCAAGCCTTTTCTTTAGAAAACATCATACTTCATTTTCTATTTCTTCATATGGTTCAAAAGAATAAAAATCATTCTTCCTTGGAAGCTGACAACGCAACACAATGAAGTTATCTGAACGATTTGTTTGACAACATGATCCATTTCTGCATACAAACAAAAATACAGTCCTGTGGAAAGCCATGTCAGAGTCTTCGTATGGTGCATAGATCTGAAATATGGTAAAAAAACACTAAGTAAAATTTAACTCACTCCCTAAGATCAACGACCCTCTAACCAATCATATTATTTAATTGTTTAGGTACTTAATTAAGGTTATAATAAAATTCATTTTTTTTACATATCAAAGTTCTGTACTGATAATGCTAAAACACAATAAAAATTTACCTGACAGAGGAACACCAATGGGTCGTTGCATTTTTTGCAAAGCAGTTCTTTCGGGCTTGGCAAGTCTTTTAGATCTAACCATGCTGGTTTCCCTCCTACTTTGCTTGGAAAAAACTTTGGGTGTAATAGCCAACTGTCCTTTTCCTCTAAAAACCCGATATCTACTTTGTTATTGGAAGCCATGTGTAATCAGAATATGGTTAAAAAGTTTGAGAAAATCAAAACCAAGTAGTCAATTTTTTCTATACCTATATTGTCAACAACACTAAAAACCATTCCCATAGGGCTCGCTGTTACCTACTGTCACTGTCTTGACTATTCATTGTATTTTTGCTTTGGAGATTTTTTCTGACTTTGCTACTAAGGCCTTTAAGTGCACACTTTTTAAATAGTTTTGCATGGGATACGAACGTATATATTATTATGTTTTTGGCGTATTTAGCAGCGAAATGTATTGAGTCAGCCTTCCTCGTGGCCTAAAAAGACCACTTTAGCAGAATCATAATATTCACCACGCAACAATCTGTCAAACATTTTCATCTTTGTAGCTGATTAGGTTCAAGGTTGATTAGGAAAATTTGACAGTGACGGATAGCGTGATGTGCTTTCTGGTTCTGCTAAAGTGGCCTTTTTAGACCCCCAGGTAAGCTTCGCTAAGCTTAAAAAAAAAAAAAGGTAAGCTTCGCTAAGGTTGCCGGTTCTGCAATAAAACTTTTGCCTGCATTTCATTGAATTCCTGTGCTCAATTGCGTTTATTGTCACTTTTGATAAAACAAAACCACCAATTTTGCATCACATGAATCCTGCCATTAACCCCAAGCAACCTTGAGACTTTTACCACTAATTGCTATAATGAATTAAAAACTCCGGACACAAAAAAACCCTAGGTATAATAGGTAGGAATATTTTGAATTTGACACATTCGTTTTCTCGAGTGTAATTCTACTACAGTTTTATTTATTTTACGATTCTTGGGGCAATATTAAACCAACCCCTCATCGCGGCCATAAGACAGCGAATTGAAGTGAGGGCAATAACATGCATGCATGTTGCATGCTCGCTTGCATATTGCATGCTGCATACTTGCTTGCTTGCATGTTGCATGTTCATGTAATATTACACTTTGTTCCGATGAGCAATTGTGTTTATTTGGCTTGCTATTCAGTTTTACAAAGTGTTTTTTTTATTTCGGAGTTCTAATTAATAGGTATTTTAAAAATCTGATTTCGTATTTTTGATGTCTCGAATTATCATTAAGTCGGTTTTTTTAGGGTTCCGTAGCCAAATGGCAACTGTTGAAACTTGGTAAGTGAACATTAAGATTTTCACACAAAAATAGAAAAAAAAATTGGGGTTTCCCTTTACCTACTTAGAACTGACATTAATTTTTTTTTTCATGAAACCCATACGTGTGGTATCTATGGATAGGTCTTTAAAAATGATATTGAGGTTTCTAATATAATTTTTTTCTAAACTGAATAATAGTTTGCGCGAGAGACACTTCCAAAGTGGTAAAATGTGCCCCCCCCCTGTAACTTCTAAAATAAGAGATAAAAAAATATATGATGTATATTACCATGCAAACTTCCACCGAAATTTATACGTCATAATTCGTAAACCGCAATTTACCTTTCATTTAATCAACTCAAATATAAAAAAAGCATTTCATTACAAAAAACTTATGCATAAACCGTGAACCATTATTTTCTAATAATAAATGTGTAATAGGTGCCTAAGTAAATAATAATTATAAAGTTACAACGAACTACAAGAACTTTTATATTGTGTTACTTGCTGCTACGAAACCCTTCATGGGCGAGTCCGAATCGCACTTTGCCGCTTTTTGTTATTCGATCTATTGAAACTCGGTATTTTAATAATAGTAATTATAAACATTAAGAATATTAATATGTCGGAATTATAAAAAAGGATGAATGATAAATCGGAGTTCTTATATTAGGAATTTTGAACCATTCGGAATTATGAAAATCGGTATTTTAAAAATTCGTATTTGTGGCTGTCGGAATAAAGTTTTTCGTATTAATGTAGTGTACCCTTAAAATTCTCATAGTCTTCATTTATTTTAAGCCTGTCATTTATTTTTAAGTTTATGTTTACCTACATAATTCCTTTAAGATGGTCTCAGCTTTGAAAAGCTAAAACTTCTTCTGTCTTATTTCTATACTAGCTGACCCGCGCGGCTTCGCTCCCGTCAACTGGCTACCCTACCTACTTACCTACTACTCCTACCCTACTCTTACCCTATCTACCTACCTACCCTATCTACCTACCTACCCTATCTACCCACCCATTTTTTTTTGCTTTTAAACTTTCCCTGTATTTTGGCGAATCCAACAAAAAGAGAATTATTAAAATCGGTCCAGCCGTTCTCGAGTTTTAGCGAGACTAACGAACAGCAATTCATTTTTATATATATAGAAGATAGAAGATTCCTTTTACTAAACTTCAAATACTTACCGTTATTACTATTATGAAAACAAGACAAATAGTAAAAGTGTTAGATATGTAAAGTATTATTAGCAATGATATTTTAACTGGCCCGCGCTCTGTAGTGGGGTGGATTTACCCAACAAAAATTTCTCCGAACAAAAAATTTAAAACACATTGGAGTGCCAGTAAAACTAGATAAAATCATTGGAGGATAACTATAATGTTCCTACATTGTATTTACACCAACATTTTAAGTGTAGATCAGAAGATACCAATAAAAAGAGGGGAGATGGTGATGACGATGGTATGGCACTGATTTATCTATGGATGGTGATGATTTCGTGTGTATGGTGATGACGCTTTATACACGAATGTCAAATTAAAAACAACAAAATATATGAAAATTAACTTTTTTAATGATTTAATCAACATTCTTAATTTCTATTCCCACCAGTCTGACATTTTTCTCTAAACTAAGGGTCTTGAGCAGTCCGCAACCATCAGCGCCCAGCCACCTTCTATCGTGCTGCAGGGCGTCCCACACTACGTTTGCCCATACGCGGTCTCCACTCTAACACATGTTTGCTCCATCGATCGTCTGTCCGTCTACAGACGTGGCCGGCCCACTTCCACTTCAGCATGCTGATTCTACGCGCAATGTCGGTGACTTTAGTTCTCTGACGAATGACTTCGTTGTGAATTCTATCTACCAGAAAAACCCCGAGCATTGCTCTCTCCATTGCACGCCGGGTAGGACGCACTGGTTATAGACTCTGGTCTTAAGGGATCGTGGGATCGACGATTCAAAGATATCACGCAGCTTCCCGAATGCCGCCTAGCCCAAGCGAATTCTTCTGGTCGCCTCCTTTTCAAAGATATGCCGCCCAAGTTGTATAATTTGGCCTAGATATATGCATTCTTGCACAGCCTCGAGGATATCGGTTGGATCGGCTTGGGCGTCCCCGCAGTCTCCCAACTAGTTCCCCAATGATGTCGTCCTGTCTGAGCGTGCCTGAGGGTTACCAGCATGGAACCTCATTTCACTTCCTTCTCCTCTCCCTCCTTCACTCAAATACATAAAAAGGAACAAAATTAGAAAAGCTGTACAGCAGCAGCACTCCCTCACTCACAAAGTGCACCTCAGTAATATTCAAGGTCTGCACTCAAATCTCGCCGCAGTCCATCACCACCTTGAGACTGAGAAATCAGTGCTCTTCTTCCTTTCCGAGCCGCAGATCGGATGTCCGACAGACGTGTCGCACCTGTCCTACCCAGGGTTTACGTTTACCCTGGAGCATCACTTTAAATTACGCGCGGGCGTATGTATGTACGCCCGGGACGACATCTGCTATCGGCGTCTCCGCAACCTTGAGGACTCCAGGATCCCAACGCTATAGGTTCTAGTGCACACAGTCCTGGACAAAATTGTCTACGCCTGTGTCTACCGTTCGCACAGCGGTGATTTAAAGACAACTGGACTCACACAACACCTAAGTGAGGCGGCACATGCGGCTCAGCAGCGGTACCCTTCTGCCCAATTGGTGTTACTGGGGGACTTCAACGTCCACCATCAGGAGTGGTTCTTCCCATACCAGTGCACAGACCATGCTGGACGAGAGACGCGAAAGCTAGCTTTATCGTTAAATCTTACACAGCTGGTCCAGGGGGCAACGAGGGTGCCGGATGTTGATTCGCACACTGCCAATTGCTTGGACCTTTTGCTGACAACAAATCCAGACCGCTACTCGGTGTCGATTTCTTCACCACTGGGTAGTTCGGACCACTGTCTGGTGAAGTCTGTGTCCGTTTACTCCCAGCCCGATCCTAGCCCGAGAAGCACCCGGCGGGTATGGCGATACAGGTCAGCAGATTGGGATGGCATGCGATCTTTCTTCGCATGTTATTCTTGGCAGCCTACTTGCTTTTCTTCGACTGATGGTTCTTCGACTGACGGTTCGTTGTGCGCGGACACCATGACGGATAGTTGCGGGGAGCGATGGAGTACTACATTCCTTTCACTGACGTAACAATGTCTGGCAAAGCTCGTCCATGGTTTGGTGCTGAGTGCAATCGCGCTGATGCGCTTAAGCACGCAGCGTACCTAGCATGGGTCGACGCTCGTACGCACAAAGCAAATGACGTGAGTCAGAAGAAGAGAGCCTTCAAAAGGGCTCCTAAGTCCTGCAAGAAGGTGTTGCGGAGGGCTCGGTTTGACCACATTAGCCGAATAGGGAACAAACTTGCTTTATACCAAGCAGGTAGTAAGGGTTTTTGGTCCCTGGCTAAGTCGGTCGAATCGAACTTCTGCCGCCCCTAACTACAAGCACTGCTGAGACCCGACGGGTCGCTGGCCCACTCCGCTGAGGAGAAAGCGAATTTGTTTGTTTCTTTGTTTACGGATTCTTCACGTCTGGACCCTGCTTCTCCTGATAGATGCGAGTCGAGTATGTCGAACATTCGCATTCATCAGTACGTCTACCATGAGTTTTATCAATATGTACTCGCTAGCGAGTGTAGTTAAAAATATGTATGAAAACTTTTAAAAAACAAGTTTCTAATTTATTGTTTTAAGTTGTTAACTAACAAGCAAGCAAGTGGCAAATAAAAGCGCCTTTTGTTTGAGACTGGAAAAGTGCCGATGGCTTGGAAGCAGGCTAACGTGCTGCCTGTGCCCGAGAAGGGTTCAAGGGTAGTCGAGCTGACCCAACAAATTACAGGCCTATCTCGCTAACTTCCGTACTCTTACAGAGTATGGCACGAGCTCATGGCGTACCTAGAAGCGAACGATATCCTTAGTGACCGACAAACGGTTTCCGCCGAAATCGGTCAACTGGGGATCTTTTAGATTATGCCCCACATCTGGATTGAGGTCATCGATAAACACGGGGAGCCACTTGCGGTGTCCCTTGACATCTCGAAGGCCTTCCACAGGGTCTGGCACGATAGCCTTATTAGTAAGGATCCTTCCTTCGGTCTGGCCGCCGGATTGTGTGATGGGATCGCAGAGGGATCGGTTTATCCGAGTGGTCATAGATAGCTGCTCGTCTGGACTGCTGGTTATTAATGCCGGGGTTCCTCAGGGGTCGGTGCTGTCGGCAACACTGTTCTTGCTGCATATTAATTATCTGCTTAAACCTGGTACCTTTGGGTATGCTGATGACAGCATTGTTGAGAGATACGTGTCCGACGCACGAGCTGGTGGGTCGCAGATCCGGTCTCCGGCCGGAGACTGAATCTGCGTGAACGTGTCTTTACAGGCTGTCTCTGATTGGGGCGATGCCAATCTGGTCAAGTTCAATGCTGCTAAGGCCCAACGCAAGCATGTCTTTTTTCCGCCAAAAGGAGCCAATTCCACCCAGCTCCGTCTTTCCGAGGTGTAACCGTGCCAATAACCGACCAACTTGAACTTCTCTGGGTAACATTAACATCTACCCTCAATTTTGGCCCTTTCATAGAGGCAAAATATCGGACCACAAGATGAACGGCGATGCACTACCGGTACATGGTGGGCATCCCACCCACACGCACAAAACGTTTTGGGAACAAATTCATAGTGCGTACCTACAGCTAAGGAGTGGAATTCCCTGCCGGAGTCTGTGTTTCCTGATAGCTACAACCTATCGAGATAGTGGTTAAAAATCAAAAATTATCAAAATCGTCATCACCATACACATGAGTTCAAAACCGTTCATTATTCGTAAATGGTAATGATGGATATGGTGATGACGATTGGGACGCTACGTCGATTTTTTTAGAAAAGGTTACTTTGAGTTAAAGAAAAAAGGAGTTTCCTACTATTGTTGTTAAACAATAGTACGAAACTCCTTTTTTCTTTAGCATCTTCTCATATAACTAAGTTCTTGTTGAAATTCATCGTAATTCTATTTTAAGTACTTTCGTTGAACCACAACCTCACGGGAATGACGCAACTTTGTTTTAACAACGTTTTTGGTCAGTTCACAACAATTTTTTCTGTCTGAGCGCGTGTTATGCCGACGTGCGGCTCACTTCGCGGTTTGCTATGAACTGAGGAAGCGAGACAGGGTAATCAGTGTTGCCAACAAGGTGAATCTAAAACTTGCTAAACTGATGTTAAAATTTTGCCAAAATTATGCTAATTGCTTTATAATATTGCCAGAAAATAAGCTAACATTTTTCAATGTCAAATACAACGTCATTTAATTTTAAATGTTTATTAATCAACAAAATTTTGATTTATTCTACGTTTTAATCGACTATGTTACTAAATAAAATGTTAATATCTTCGTCTTCATCGGCAGGCTCGGCAGCTGATGTGCATGTAGACGTCGTGGAAGCCTTATTCTCAAGACTATAACTCTCCTTGGTACCTATAGAGCGCAGTACGTTATCCGGAACTGTGTAAGAATAGCAGCATTTCCCTGCCCTCTTTAGGCCGAATCTGACGTATAGAATGGCATTTAAAGTTTTTATCGACAAACGGTTGCGAAGTTTAGTTTTGACTATATTCATTTGGCTGAAAACGCGTTCAATTTCTGCGTTGGAATGAGGTAGTGATAATAATGATATTGCTAACTGAGATAAATCTGCAAAGGGGTTATTACCAGCTGCATCTGTGTAATCAATTACTTCATTCCAGAATTCTACAGTGGAAGATGTGCGTTCCCATTTAATGTGCACTATGTTTCTCCATTGAGACATGAGCCTATCCATTGTAGATGCATCCACTCGGAATTCTTGGGCAATATCGATTAAAGAAGGCTTGACTGCTTTTAAAGTTTCTTCTACTGAAAATAAAGATACTTTCTCAAGTATATTAAAATTAATTGGTAATCTAGAACGCAGCTCTGAAACAAGTTTCAGTGTGAAATTCAGGCAACGTTGACGTAAATTATTTTCCACTTCAGGTTGAAGGTTGTATTCCCGTAATTTTGTTTCAAAAGCATATCCCATGTACGGTTTCGGATCCAAATAACTTTCTATATTTTGTGTAAAAATATCGACTCTCGCAGTTGGGTTCAAAATACGCCGACTTGTAGATTGAACTAAGGCACACAAATCTTTGTAAAGTTTTGTTGGGTCAATATTGTTGCTTTCAAATAGCTTGTTCACAGTTTGGACTTCCTCCAAAATAGGTTTTAAATACAATAAATACAAATGATTCACAGGATCATTATACATGGAGTATAGTGTTTCTGCCATATAGCAGTGGTTATCGCGCCTAGCAACTTCAAACAGGAGTTTTAATTCCACCCATTGCTCCAGAATACGGTTGACTGCTGGTTCAATTGATATCCATCGGGTGTTGCACATCTGTGGAATTAACAATGGTTCGGAGCCACAGTTAATTGTTTGGTAGATATTTTTGTAATATAGTCGACGGTTCGAAGAATGACTAAACCAATTGTAGGTTTCTCTTATTAGAAATTCAACATTCCGTGGTAGAGTTTCTTCCGAAGCATGCGATAAAGCCAACTGTAATGAATGGCACACGCAGCGAACTAATACCAAATTATCATTACCAGTTTCATTTTTTAATAGGGCATGTACTCCGTTGTTAGTGCCTGTCATCACCGTAGCATTATCTGTGCCAATACCGATCATTTTTTTTATTTCAATATTCAAAACTAACAATAATCCTTTAATACCGTTGACTATGCTGTTTGCAGTGCCATCTTCAATCTCGACCAACCCCAGAAATGTGGATATTATTGTTTTTAAAGATCGGCTGAAATATCTGATCGATACTCCCAACATTTTGCTTACAGAAATATCCGTGGACTCATCGAGCAAGAGACTATACTCTTGGTCTCCCAAATCTGACACAATTTCTTCAATAAAATGAGGCGCCAAAACATTTTTTATAATATTTGTGCATTTTGTACGATGGACTCGTAAGTCTCCACTTTTGCTATCACCGAATCGGTGTTTACATAAGTTTGATAAATGATCGACAGCCATAATCGAACAATGCGCGCACACAAACATCGCTAGTGAAGATTCTGCTCTCTGTGTATTTAGATCTTTTTTAACTTTGGGAAAATTAATTGTTCTTTGACTTTTTACTGGTTCTATAGCTTTCTTATGCTTTATTGACAAAATATGTAACTTTAAACAATGGACTTTTGCAATCATCTCGCACTTGCAGTACTTACAATAGGCCTTCGTCGTATCATCTTTGACAGGCTGTAACCAATCCTTGAAATCCAGCATTTGCTCCCACTCAGACCGGTAATGCTGACTGTATTTAGGCGGCATATTAACGACTATTAAGCAATTAATTAATAATGCACGTAAAACTTTTAAACTTTCTTTCATTTACAGTGACAGTAAATACGTGAATACGCGGTAATCGCGGTATAGTACTTACAATCTATCCCGCTTCTTTCGTAAAGGAAGGAGGGAGTGAAAGAATGCTGTTTGTCTATGGTATATTGAATTTTTAGATTTGTTGGGGAATCCCCGAAACACGCTTGAGAGCGTTTGACGTAAAGGTTACCCTTGCCGTTAAGTTGGCACCATCATCAAATATCAGACAGTGATGCCCTATCCAACTATAAAGAAGTACATCAACAATAAAAAACAAATGATAATTACAGTATATTTTATATATATTTTTGAAGTATTTGGACTTAAAAAAGGAAAGTAAACTTGTTATTCATAATTATTTTATATGCCAAAAAATATGCTATTTGCTAAATAACTTATAAAAATGCTAAACAACATAAAAATATGCCAAATCTAGCATAAAATTTGCTAAATTGGCAACACTGAGGGTAATTCAGGGTATTACGGGCCGCGTAAATGCTACGCATATAGAACTGCCTTCACTTTGATATTGCCGTGACGGTGTTGACGAATTTCGATGCTAAAATTTTATTTATTTATTGATTATTTATTTATTGATTATTTATTTTACGAAGAAATATGTTTAAAACGAATCTAACAAACAAGACTAATTACACTTTTACGAATAAGTCTAACAAAATCTATAAAACTTTGAACCGAATTCATGAATTATGTAAATTAACATTTTTATTAGTTCAGTACAAGTTATACGTAGTTTATTATATCCTTACTAATATTATAAATGCGAAAGTAACTCTGTCTGTCTGTCTGCCGCGCTTTCACGCCAAAACTACTGAACCGATTTAAATGAAATTTGGTACACAGATAGTCTAAAGCCTGAGAAAGGATATAGGCTACTTTTATCCCGAAAATGTTTACGGTTCCCGTGGGATACATTTATTATTGTTTTTCAAAGACCAAGGGATTAACATTACTTTTTGTATAGTCTCCTAGAGTGATATGAGTGGAACGTATATTTAGTGCGTAATCTGCTATAACGGAAAAAACGTTCCTGCTAGGGTAACGTTCTTCTAGCAGGAAAATTCTTAACGAATGATCGGAGAGAGAAATGTTGCGCATGGGCAGAGAGCTTATATTTGTGCAAAAATGTGCCCCGAAAATATAATTTCTGCGTCTTCAGGTTTTCGAGATATTGCGTTTCCTGTTGGAGTAACGTTTTGCAGAATCGTGTATCTCTAAAACCATCGTATGTGCGCCTGTAGAATAAACGTACACGAGTAGCTCTTAATTTGTGCGTATTTGTGACAGAATTAGATTTACAAAAATATTTATAACTTTCAAGTAATCGCACTTTTTCGAAAACCCGAAAAAAAATCGTAGCTCTTAAATGAGAAAACGTATAAGCTCGCTGAAAACTGTATTCGGTCCTTCTTGACGCTTTTAATAACCATTAAAAGTTTCAAAAGTGTACCTACATGCATGCGTTATTGAATAATATTGCTAAAAATCAAAACGACGGTGTCATAACTTTGACGGAACAATACAAGAAACCGGCTCAACCAAGATGTGTGGCTTTAAAAAAAGATTTAGTGCGTTAAGTCAAAAATATATAGTGAAAATATTCAGCTTGAAATGTTTCGTATTAAGTAAATATAAACAAAAAAACAAAACATTTAAACAACGGCTGGTTATCCGACCAAATTCAAATGACTACAAAAAAGCGGCGTACTTATACATAACCGTGACCTTCTTTATTGGACGTATTAAACCTAAGCTGTTGTTCGTACAGTCGCGTTCAAACGTTTATAGGCAATCATACTATCATAATTATTCTAGACCTCAGAATGACTTTTACTTGTTAACAAAGTCAAATTAAATACCTTTCCCTTTATCAATTTAATAGCATAACACAATCGTAATAGTCGTCCCAAAAAGCAATTCCCAACCTCGTGATTTTTATTACTTGGTCGTAACAACCAAGAATAATCGTTATAAACGCGACAAGTCTGTTTTACGAGCAGTATAGTTTGAATTTATGTACGAATGAGTTTTTGACTCTACTAGTTTGCTTTACTGTACTGCTTTCTTTTTTTAACCAAATTGTTTTTTTTTTTAGAAGTAACTCTTGACTTAAAGAATCCCGGGTTGTAACTATCAGGAAACACAGACTCTGGTAGGGAATTCCACCCCTTAAGGCCGCTCTTTCGAAAAAAGCTTAAAAACGTGCAGATGAAGCAGTTTTTCGTCGGCATTTACTTAGAAATCTACTGAAAAAAAAATAGCCAGAATTTATATATCGGTATCACATAATAAGAAAAAATTCACTAAATCACCTCCAAATCGTTGAGATGAAACCATTTTACTCCTTCATTTTTTAACAAAAGACTAAAAAAAAGTATCTACTGCATTGCAATACAAACGAAAATAATTTGGTTTTGTTACTTTTTTAAAATATGTGTTACTTTTTTATAATAAATTTAAAATGCAACCGTTTAAATTCCGCGTCTACAACGTGTTGATTTGCATCCTAGTCAAATTCAAGGACGTAATTATGCTAATGATTCTCGACCCAAATCGACAGTAAAATGGGTAGGTATTTTTTTAATTTTATATTTTTATTTACGGAAATCCGTAAGTGTAAACCAGCCGCGGCCCGTCTGTTACTAGCCTTATAATCGCGCTTTCACACACAAACAAACGCAAACAATACATACACAACGATCATTCGATAAATTCGTAGGTAATCAATCGCACCCCAATGACGGTACGGGGATTCTCCTGCGCAAGCTCCTAGCCACGCCCCCGGCCCCCGCGGCCCCGGAACTAACAGTGTGTTTGATGTCGCCGAAGCGCGCGCGCGTTTGCGAATTGTGCAAGATGACGGACAATTATTCAAAGTCGAGATGGTGGAGATGGTCCGCCTGTATGCCATCAGTGGAGACAGCCTACGTGGAGCCAACCGGATATTCACGGAAATGTTTCCCGATCGGGAACCCCCTTCACAGAGCGTCATGCTGGCTGCTACGCACTGACTGGACTGTGGGATCATCGGCAGTTTGACGTTCCCCGGCATGCTCATGCTCGCGGCAGCGTAGGCCTGCCTGTCGCCTTGCAGGAAGACATCCTGAAATACTTCCAGCGAGACCCACGGGCAAGTACGCGGGAGGTAGGTAACGCGCAGGAGGTATTCTCACGGTTGCTTCGCAGTTTATTTTTGCCAACATAGTGTATATCAGGCAAAATATACATTTATATGCCAAAACTAGTGATATCCACAGCTTTAACACCAGAAATAAGCACAAACTACATGCTCCTTTCCACCGTCTTCGTAAGGTCCAGGGCCATTTTGTGGGGATCGGTATCCGCTTTTATAATAAGTTACCTCTTTCTTTTCTAGACTTGCCTTTTAATGCTTTTAAAGCGAAAGTGAAATCTAACCTTATTTCGAAGGCATACTATACTATAAACGATTACTTCGACGATAAAAATAGTTGGTCGCTGTGTTGAACACGAGACAATGCTAAATGTTCTTTCGTAGATTCTTTACTTGCTCAAGATGACATTGTTTATTATTCTGACCGTATAGGTCATTTTTGTTTTATTTTTTATTTTTATTTATTGACATAATCTTCTCATTAGCTTGTTTTTTATGAGTTGTATTGCAGTATGTGATTAACTAGCGACCTCGACAAATTGATAAGTATGATTTTGTCTGAGAAACCGGCAGCAGGTTCGTCATGCTCCCTTAGACGTCGCTGCTTGCGGTAGCGTCGGGGATCGGGTTACCTCCTTCCCTCTAATATGGCGAGGGAGGTAATGGCTGATCTTTGCGTTATGCTCGTGAACGGGTGCTGCTTGTGGTGACTGGTCGTCTTGCTGTCCGTGGTTTATTATTGTTAAAATTTTAGTGTTATAATTTAACTGCGATGGTCCTAGTTTATCACTTGTGACTTTGGGTCACAGATTATGGTTAAATTGCATTGTTGAACATGTAAGCGGGCACGCCATTTATTCCTGGAGGCTCATTTTGATTAGTATTGTATGCTTGAGTTTACTTATTTAATTGCCTATATATGTAATTAGTTTTATCATTGTTTCATATGTAATTTTTGGGATAAAATAGTATGCTAGCGGACATGTGCCATCCATTTATTTAATTTAATGATCGACATCTATCATAAAATGTTGAATAATGTTCAAGTTCTTTAAACTTAACAGACAGTTGTGTTGCTGGGGAGTTTGTTGGCCACTTCTTCTTCCCAGCTAAAACACTAGGAAGTGGTGACGGGCTGGGCGATTTGGGGGACTGTCTTCATGTAAATTTTGACGTTCAAAAAGTGCTGATTTTCAGCCTAGTTTGAATAAATGCCTTTTGATTTTTTTGATTTTGGAGGCTGGTCAACACTTAGGAGTGCACCACACCACAGTGTGGCGCCTACTGAAACGTGAACTTCAACACCCGTTCCACTACCGCAAGGCACAACCTCTACTTCCAGCAGGATGGCGCTCCCTCTCACTATGGTCGGCAAGTACGCGAGTACTTGACCGAAAAGTTGGTGACCACTCGATCGGTCGCGGAAGACCTGTGGCCTGGCCTCCGCGTTCTCCAGACCTGACGCCTGTAGACTTTTATTTGTGAAGGTTAGTTTACACGGAGGAAGTGACAAGTGTAACAGAATTACATGCAAGGATCATTAGTGCTTTCGACACTTTAAAAACGAATGTGTTAGTGTTACGTAAGCTGAAGGAAAACCAGCTACGTTGTGCTCGATTGTGCAAAGAGTGTGATGGTGGCAACTTTGAACAATACCTCCGGGTAACTTAAGTAGGTAATTTATTTATTTGTACATTTTGTAAATACGTTGTAAGCTTAATCAATTTTATTAGTGTAAATAAGTTTCAATAATACCTAAGAGTCGAGAATATCACCACGTACTTTCACTTAACTAGCACGTCTTTCCATTTCCATCAAACGTAGAAAACATTTTTAGACTTAGTAGATCGCTACACTAACTAAGGCATTCTTGCCGGTCCTAAGCCCGTTAAGTAGGAAGGAAATCCACAAATAAAAACAAAATCACTACGAAAAGCAAAACTAACATTTTATTAATCATCTGATAACAGGTCAGTGAACTTTTCTTTGGCGCACTAGTATTATTGTCATTAGTAAGATTTCCGTATTCCAATGATGCTCAAAGATGAGTTAATTATCAAGCGAAATTTATGACAATAATGTAAGTGATTTTCGAAATATAATTAGGTAAAATTATTGCTACCGGTCATTGATCGCTCGCGCGCGCTTGCATTTCGTAGGTAAGACGTCGACACTCACGCACACAGCTGCATTGTCGCTGTGTGCGTAGTCGGGTGTATCTGTTTTATTTTAGGGCTTAATTCTGAAATACTGTTAAATTTCAACAACAAAAAAAAGCAGCGCTTATTAGTTATTGCCCGCTACCGTACTTTCGATTGATTATTTATGTCTTTTATGACAACCTCCTGAAATTTGACGAGGATGCAAAACAACACGTTGTATAATCACCCCCGCATTCGTCCACGAATTCAGTGCGGGGCGAGCCATGTTGCTAGATGGACGTGCGTCACGTTGCGAGAGCTCAGCACTACAAAATAATATCGTAAAATATTACTACAAAAATTGAGTCGTGAGTTTTTGAGTTCATTACATTGACCCATCATTAAATTGCTGCTTTATTTTTCAAGTTGCGACTTAACCCGGTAGTATATAGGTTAAAGTTGTTAAAATGTCCGTACTTAAATGTAATTACTACGCCACTTTCCACCAACTTAAAAAAAACTGTAAACAAACAGTCACAGTGCAACCGGGTGACTCAACGTGACAGTGTCCTTGGCTTCATAACTGCAACTGTTTACGAACAGATAATAACCCAAACGCACTTCCTAGTAAAAAAAAACATTTTGCATTATTGATAATAGAGCGACGTTTATGTATCTGTCTCTGTCCCACTTATACCATACGCCTCCTAGCTAGACAAAGCGCCTTCTTGCGACGTGTCGTCAGCGGATGGCGTGGGGCTAGAAGGCAAGTCTGAATTGCGGTGGCGAGGCGTAAAAAGGAATCTTGTATTGACGATTAAAAACTTATCATTAATTTATCTAATCTACGGCTTAAATCAATGTATTTCTATATTACATGTCTTCTTAACTGTTGTGTTAATTAGCTGTTTGTTAATAAAATGTATGTGCAGGCTCTTTTACACACATTTCTTGATCTATATATTTTTTTAAAAACAATCGCTAATCATATTTTTGTTCTTTATAGCACCTACTTTTTTTCTTCCTTTGAGGGGCTTGTGGCTAAGCACTACACTTTTCTACTTCAGTGTACTCGGGCACAACACGTTTCAATCGATTCGTGGGTAAAGTTAAGAAGGTCACCGTTATGTATGAAAACGCCTCTTTTTTGTAGTCATTCGAATTTGGTCGAATAGCCAACCGTTGTTTACATGTTTTGTTTTTGTTTAATATTTACTTGATGCGAAACATTCCAAGCTGAATATTTTCACTATATATTTTTGACTTAACGCACTAAATCTTGGTTTAAAGCCACACATCTTGGGTTGAGCCGGTTTCTTATATTTTGCCGTCAAAGTTATGACACCGTCGTTTTGTTTTTTAGCAATATTATTCGATAACGCATGCATGTGCACTTTTGAAACTTTTAATGGTTATTAAAAGCGTCAAGAAGGACCGAATACAGTTTTCAGCGAGCTTATACGTTTTCTCATTTAGGAGCTACGATTTTTTTTCGGGTTTTCGAAAAAGTGCGATTACTTGAAAGTTGCAAATATTTTTGTAAATCTAATTCTGTCACAAATACGCACAAATTAAGAGCTACTCGTGTACGTTTATTCTACAGGCGAACATACGATGCTTTTAGAGATACACGATTCTGCAAAACGTTACTCCAGCAGGAAACGCAATATCTCGAAAACCTGATGACGCACAAATGATATTTTCGGGGCACATTTTTGCACAAATATAAGCTCTCTGCCCATGCGCAACATTTCTCTCTTCGATAATTCGTTTAGAATTTTCCTGCTAGAAGAACGTTACCCTAGCAGGAACAGTTGTTTCAGTTTTTTTTCCAAAACGGCCAAGCGCACAAATTCTATAAGTAGCGCACATTTATTGCAGATTATGCACTAAATATACGTTCCACTCATATCATTCTAGGAGACACTTTCCTGCTGGGGTAACGTACACGTGTACGACGCTGAATGCAGCGGAACAGCGCTGAACTCCATACATAACACTCTCATGATAAAACACATTTGTCCTCATTTTATACTTGTTTGCCGCGAAAGCTGAATGGATGCGGACGCATCTCCATATAAAATCGTTGTTTTCCATGGGCATAAGCTGAATAGAGCTGAAAAAGTGTGAGTACTCCCTAAACGGGAATTCGTTTTTTGAAATGGGCATTGTATCCACGTTTTTCGGGGTGGGCAACAAGAGAACGCTACACATGGCTTTGAACGTACTTGGCCGGTTTATTGTTTCATATCTTTGTATGGACGGGGGAGTACCAATAACACCTACATAATATTTTGGGACATCTCTAGGGGGGGAGTACCTACAACACCTACATAATATGGGGTATAAGTTTTCAAAGAGGAAATACTAATAACCATCAACATTTAATTCATTTAATTTATTTTTGCCTAAGTGCTTATTAAATAACTTTATTTAAAAAATCACAAAACGAAAGATAAGTCAATTTTTTTTTATTTTGTTGAAGCTAATATGATACACAAGTAAAATTTAAATCTTTACAGTTATCTTTATAAAATAGGTACAGTATTAAATACATTAATAGTATTAATTACTAATATTTACAAGTCCATAAAACAACTATACACATTAAATTAAAAATAATTTAATAGACATGGTATATGGACAGGCAACAAGTATCAACATTCATTCTTTTTGAATTTTTTACTTGTTTCATTCATCACATCATCGAGTTTGTTTACCCTTCTCGATTTCAGGAATGAATGATTGCTGTCACTTTCACCAATGTTTTGTCGAATACAGTTCATGTTGGATACATTTTGATTATGTACACCATGCTTTTTATCACCCAAAGTTTTATTATTCTTATTAACTATTAAAGTATTTTGAATATCTTTAACCAAGTCACTTGTATGTGTGTGTAACTTAATAGGAATCAAGATTTGATTTTCGCTATCACCTTTCTTGATAAATTCTTGCTTTATTTGGACCATAGATCTATTTTCAGCATCACTTGAAAGTCTTATAGTTTTTCTTAAGTGAATAGTGTCAGAAGAGTCTGCATAGTTTCGCTTCACTACTATGTCACCTGTTGGCATTTGTTTTACAAATGTGAGAGTTGGTGTTTCAGACTCCTTTCCCTCAGATTTTTGTGATTTACTTGAATTGCCTTTGTCGCCGTCAGAGCCTTCTTCTTGTTGTTCTTCAGTTTCAATTAATTTACCTAAAAATATAGATAACCAGAATTAACTCATTTAAAGCTTGACTTCAAAATTGTTCTCACTGCATTAATCTCAAATCAATACCTTTGTTACATTCAAATTCTCAAACAATACATACCATTTAAAGTAGGGAATGTAATATCAGGCAAAGCCAAATGCGAATCTGGGTTATATTTGTGCATTAACGTTTTTAATAAATTTGAGATCTCTTCACGTTTTCGAGTTACGACTATTTCGTCGAACCAACTGGCTAGTTGTTTTATAGGCAAAGCGTAGTCTAAGATAGGATCCTGAAAACAAAACAATATTTGGTTTGATGATATTACCAATACAATTTGTATAACTTGAAATTTAAATCACGTTTTTATACTCACTTTAAAAAATTGTTCAACATACTGCAGCAGGTACAACCCACAATCAGTAAAATTGTTTTGTTGAGGTATTTTAGGACAACTTCCTTTTATGTTATCCTTATTGAAAATTTTATTTTGAGAGACCTGCAACACAGTAATTGTTAAAAAGATGTAAGTAAACTAGATCATTCTAACTTGTGTTACGTGTTGGACAAATATACATACTTTAGCTTGGTATTCACAAGTGAGGTAATCCCTTAATGTGGCTACAACTCTGGACCTTGATGCCCCAGCTAGTGAATCAAATATAAGTATACATGGCCTGAAATGAAAAATATTCTTGAGCATATTCTATTAAATAAAGGTATATTCCCAGTCGCCCCCACATGGATTCCCACTAGGTTGTAACCAGGAATGAAATTCCCAGTTGCCACCAGGTGATGACTGGGAAAATTTTGCCCTCACTTCAATTCGCTGTACACTGCGGCGTAGATCGCCAAACGAGGTAAATGATATTACTAGGGACATACAAACAAAATTTTCTTCATCGTAGATGCGCGGTAAGGGGGGTTGGCGATCGACGCCGCAGCAGTGTACAGCGAATTTAAGTGCGGGCAATAACTTCCCAGTCCGCACCCGGTGGCAACTGTCAATTTTATTCCCGATTACCACCTGGTGGCCAACCATGTGTGGGCGACTGGGAATATTCGGAATTGAATTGTTATGTTAGGTGTTTAAAACACACCTAATAATAGAATCTTTTCCTTGCTGATTTACAGATGGTTCCAATGTTGATCTGAGAATGAAAGAAACTCAAACTATTACAGCTGGTCTATAATGCTGCCATAATCATTCAAGGTAACAAAATGCTGACAGAGAATAACAAAAAGATAACTACAATGTTTTCGACGTTTGTTACTGTAGTTAGATAATACATACTGTTTGATAGGTTCTGTTTTTCTCATTGGTTGGATTTCAATTTTCTTTTCGACAGGACTCTTTTCTGTTTCGTTTTCGTCTTCTGAATCACATTGCATATCCAAATCACTTTCCTGTAATAAGTATTGATGTCAAGTAACTGGTTTTTATAAGTTTAAATCAGAATAGTGATTAATTGAATGAAGGCTACCTCAGCTTCAGCCTCATCTCGTTCACTAAGGTTGTCAGAATCACAACTTAATGTAAGCTGCTCTTGTTTATTCAATGGTGTGATAGTAGTGTTTCCTATTTGCATCGACGATCTGCGTTCTGAAATTGCAATAAAGTTTTCCAAGCTTACTGTGAACGCATAAAATAAAAGCATTTGTATTTAAATATCAAAATTTTCCCTCTCACCTTTTCTTTTAATCTCCTGGGGGGTAACAAGTCGGTTATCTATCGTACTCCGGCAGCCGTCTAAGCTTGGATAGCAAATAATAGCAACAAACCAGTGACAATTTTCATTAATAGGAACTACAATAAAATCTTTTTCAAAAATGTTGACATTTTTAGTCCATGTCTTGACTCTTGCATGTCGTTTTTGCGCCGGAGTCAAATTACTATCCCATTCGTGCGGATTCGAACTTTTGTTCACTTTACTTGGTTTAGTAGTAAGCCTTTTGTAGAAAAATGTGCTAAATATATGAGTCTTTTCTCTCTGTCGTGGTGTTAAAACATCATGAACTAAGTGTTTCAAATAAAAATCTATGATGACATCATTTAGAAACTGATCTTGGGCTAGGCACATGTAGTCTTCAGTGTTTATAGGTATACCACCTTTCCCAGGTGGATAAATAAGGATTTGCCTTATTTCTGCAGGGTTGGTACTATAAATATAAAAAAATTGTTAAAATCAATGTGAAGGAAGTCATACAAACTAAATATATACAAGGTACCCATGATGGGGATAAAATAACATTGAATTTTATTTAAATAGCTTGCCTACAAACCTTTTAGCTCCAGATGCAACGGAAGCATTGGATAATCTTGTTGCCATTCTAGCAACATTATTGCTTTCTTTAGGGCAGGTTCTCACTAGTATATCATTGGCTTCTCGAGCATTCAGTTCATCCATTACTTTACCAAATAACATTTTTAATGTCATTTTTGCTTCATCTGATATAGTTTCTGGTAGCAATGTTATTCTTTTGAAAGGATCTATCTTTGACATAGGATTATAATAAGGACCTGTAAAAAATAAAAAAAATATGTACACTTACTGGAAAAAAAAACTAAAATACAATATGTTTGTGTGTAATTTACCTGAATCCTCTGTCATATCCAATGTTTTCCTAATATAGCCACCACATTTACTCATAGTGTATAAAAAAATGACAGGTAACCCTTTACCAAAATGTACCAAAATTCTGACAACTTCTTTGAGCTGTATTTGTAGAGCCACATCTCTTGATTCATTTTTAAGTGAGGGTGCAACAATTTTTATGCCTTTTGCTGATATGTATACCTGTCAAACAAAAAAAAAACATTTCTTTAATTAATACTATAGATACAAAATAAATTTGAGTTTTGTTTGAATATTCAATCTGTTTTTAATATTTATTTGTACATGTGATGTGACACAAATACTAGCTCCACAAAAATAATTGATCAAAAAAAGTCAAGACATCATCACAGTTATTTTGTGGCTCTAAAGATATGAAGAATCAATATGAACTTTGCATATTTGTGAATAACTTAGTGTAAATACAAATACTTTAATTTGTATTATATCTGTATTTAGAATAGTTAAAGATTAATAATACTACAAAACTTTTTCAGATTCGGGTTTTATAATGTATTAATTCTGAACTCGTTCATATAACTAACATTTAATTTAAAATGGAAAAATTTACCTTTTCTTTTGGTGTGTATCTGTATGACCCAATTCGAATGGTTCGACAGTTGAGTGATGTAACATGTGAAGAACTTTGGCTGATTTCTTCTCTGCTGCCATCTGTTGAAAGAATATTAATTTTAAAACTAAAGTGATCAGGCTCTAATAACTAAACTATTAATCCTACAAATCCTGCAGCTACAGATCCTTGGCTAGCGAGGAGACATAATTAGTCTGTAGCTAACCTCTATTCTGTTGTTTTCTCAGTGAATTTATGTTAGAAGTTTAATAAATAAAATAGTAAGGTTATAATAAATAATTAAATAAAAATAATAAAGCCTTTATTATTCCACTAGCTGATCCGTTCAACTTAGCCTGCGTCACAATTATCATTACTGTTCTGCTCCTATTGGTCTTAACGTGATGATATATAGCCTATAGCCTTCCTCGATAAATGGGCTGTCTAACACTGAACGAATTTTACAAATCGGACCAGTAATTCCTGAGATTGGCGCGTTCAAGCAAACAAACAAACTTTTCAGGTTTATATATTAGGATAGATTGGCATGTATATTCCTATGAAAAGGGAATATGCACGAAAAAAATATTTATTATCTATACATTTTATCTAAAAATATACACAAATATAATACTAACAGTGAAAATAGAATCAAAATTGCTCGAAAAACGAGATATAATTATTTTAAACAAATATATCTGTCCCTCACGCGAAAACGCTGTTTTCTATGGCAGCTGTATAGGCACCAAGAACTTTGACGTCACAATTCATATCGGACTTCTCTTTCTAATTGTAAACTTTGAAGCTTTATAACTTTATCGCTGATGAAGTTATTTAAAAAATAATTTCATAATTGTGTGTTAGAGCCAATAAGTATATCATTTTTCAAATAAAAAAATCGCATGCATATTCCCTATTGTATTAGGTGTGGATATTGTTAGTCTAATATGCATGCCATCTGGACCCCTCCTTCGGGTGAAGGCCTCCTCAAGAGAGAGGTTATAATAAGTATTATAACAGTATGCTTTCACATAACTTTAAACCAGTGATAGTTGAAGTTTAATAAAATAAATAAAGTAAACATAATGTATTCATAAAGTTGCAGGAAATATCAAATGACCAAGTTTAGTCAAAAAAAAAAAGTAAAATAGTTAACTTTAGTAGATCTGTGTAGTTATGTTTGGATATTGTTGTGAGCAGTGTATTTGTCACCTCTCAATTTAAAACTGATCTGCCATAATTTATAGAATATTTCATGCTCTCAGTTAGCTTCTCTGCCAATATATTGAAAATGATTATTTTATCACACTATTTGAGTAGTGAACATAGTACAACCTAAAACTATATTTTTTTTCCTGTATTGAGTCAATCAAAACAAAAACTAATTTCAATCTGTCAAGCATTTTTGAGTCTAAGCACAACTTTCAAACAGCAATTATATCAAGAAGATTTTATTAATAATAACAATAGCGAGCGAGCAACTGTTATAACAGTTATTGCAATGGCGAGGAAGATTTTGCTCAAGCATGCTTTTGTGCCTGCTGCTGACCTAGCACAACATATTGCACAGTTTATTTTCTATTATAAATTGATTTTTACATTAAATTATATCATTTAAGACAGCTAAAAATAAAAAATGGCATTTGTGTGATGCTAAGCTAAAATACTAAGCCCAACAATGTGTATCTTGAATGGTTTTTATTATTGTAATTTATATGAGTAGAGTGCACGAAGAAATAAATAATTATATCAGACGAACACGAACGAAATAATTATAGACATGCCTTGATGTTTAATAAAGGTAGTTAAATGTATAGCCATAGGTACCTACAATAGCTTTTCCTGGCAGCAATGGGTAATAGCAAAGAACAGGAACACATCATGCTGAATTTTGAAAGAAATTTCATTAGAATAACGTCAGTAACAACAAATATTGATTAAAATCACTGTGGACAGATCCAGGATATTGACGATGTCTACTTCGCATGTTCCCGTTTATAAAGCGGCGCCCGTTTTTTACTAAAAATAACGTTGAAGGTCGATTACTAAGATATGTACCTGTGTCACGTTTGAACTTATCCCTGAACATTTTGTAAATTCAGTGTAATTTTATCACAAAGATTACAATTTAGACGCTAAACAAGACGCATTGCGTCCCATGTCATGTCCAAAATGATCACAGATAAAAAATATTTTTCAACATGTTGAGATGATCTTGTGGCATGACATTTCTGTGCAGAATATTTTTGTATTCTCGATGGACTGACTGAGCAGTGTTGCCAGAGTAAAACAAAATTTCGAAAGATACCGGTTTTCGTTGGTTTACGGTTTTTACTAAATCATTATTTTGCAAAATAAAAACACTTCAGACAACATTTTTGAGCATCAGTTAAATGGATTACGTCTTACGACCACATAATAATTCTCCGAAGGATTAGGCGAAAACAATAATATTCCGCAGATTTTACAACGTGTAACACAATAAACGCCATACCTGAAAAGGGGTCCACTGCCGATAGAAGTGAAAACTAAGTAACACATTTTTCTTCTTATTTAGAGTATTTTTATACCCGTCGTAACTTTTAAACGAAAGGTCCGATTTGAATAATTTAAAGTGTAATTTACATGTACATAACCAACCTTAACTATTAAACAATTTAAATAGATAAGGATTAATATCATGATACTAAAATCACCACTATTCCATTTCACCCGGGTTTTGAATGAATAATCCACTACTTTACAAAAAAAAAAAATTGTTCTTTTACCCAAAGACAATAATACTGAACGTGGTTTTTACCTACCCTCTTATTACAAAAATATAAGTCCTATATTTTTATCACGTCATTTTTTTTTAATTTAGTAATTTATTTCGCTAATTTGTTACTAGTGCTAAGTTAATATTCGCTTTTGTTGTATTAATCTTCTAATTAAACATTTTGATTGGTTTTAAAATGGACTCAAGACAGTGTAAATAAAATCCAAATAAGTTTTGCTATGTTTGTGGTCAAATTATCTTATGAAAAAACTAGATATATTACTGAAGCCGTAAAACGAACCCATTTACAAATCTTGATAAAAATTGGGATCTTAGAGTGGTATGTGAAAATTGTAGAAGTATATTATTGAACTGGTCTGCAGGAAAAAGAAAATAATTGCAATTTGGCGTCCCAATGTTATGGAGGGAACCAACAAATCACGCTACTGACTGTTACTTTTGCGATACCAAAACTTCAGGTTTTAACCACAAAAACAAGAAGTATTTACAATACCCTGATATTCCATCAGTGACAAAACCTGTATTGCATTCTGAAGGAGTGCCTTACCCATCATTGCCCAGTACTTAAAGGAAAATGAACTAGAGTTCATGGAGACTGAAATTGTTCAGTCCAGATCAAGCCATCCAATTTGTTGAAGAATTACCATAAGATGGGGGTGAATGTCATTGAAAATTATTTTTTTTACATTCGCTCCTGGATTTTTTCCTGGGAAGCGCAAGCAATGAACATGGTGAACGTTTTCATCAAGATTTGAAGACTAATGAAAAGAGGTACCAAAGCTTTGGGATAAAAATATGATATGTGATTACTGCTGGTCTATATTAAGAGAAACTGATGATAATTTTTTATTTTTTTGTAGGTCACACATAAAAAATTGTTAAAAACAAATGTAGTAAATATTTTAAAAACGACGTCCTATTTTTTTTCCACTTCGCACAGTGTATTTTTTCCCCAAAAAATCGGACATGCCTTTTTTACTATCTAATTTCATAGGCTTTGTTATTAAAAATGCGAGACGAAAACTCCCGATTGCCCATTTGCTACAAAAGAATAAAAATTAGTACTTGAAAAAAAAATCTATGGTTTCCAGAAAAACTATAGAAATAGTTATAGATCAAAAGTTTGATATCTTTTTAAGATTTTATTTATGGCATTTAATAGTGTCTTAAAATCCCTCCGATAACAAAAAACATCTAGGCTTTATTTCTTCAATATATCAGATTTATGGCTGATTTTGCAACTTAAGGTTTTCTTTTTTTTACCGCCATATTGTTACATATTTGGATAACTATTACTAAAATTTTCTTTTTATTTACGTTTATGATCCTACAAACAAAGGTATTCCAATTATGCAGGATCTCAGAGTTATTAAAATTCATAGGGTTGTCACCAATGACGTATTATATATAGACACGTCATGAACCAACATCGCGGCGCTTAAAAACGGCGAAAATACTAGATAGCTACTTATACGCGTGAAGAAAGGGAAAGAAAATAATTATATATAATACGTTAATAAGTTTTACTAATTAAATTATAAAAAAAACACACGACGGCATGTTTTTTTATGATTTGCACAGGTATACACACACAATATAAATTAAAAACAAACGTAGTGTCGCACGACAGGTTGGTGCGTAACTAAGCGCGATGTGGCCAATTGGCTTCATTTCATGTTGTCATTTTAGAGTGCGGACAACGTATCTATAGTTTTAATATCATTGGTTGTCACCTCATAATTTAATAAATATAATATTTGAAGTCATTTTTAAAACTTCAGTTTTTCCAACGCAGTTTATAATATTATCTGAATAAATTATCTTGGTCTTATTTGCTTATTGAAACATAACAACAAGAATAAAAAATATATATATAATAAGAACGCCGTTACTATTTATCCTAAAACTCTTTTGTTTTGAAATCTTTAGTTTACAATCCCTAACCACCAGGTTTACGAATAAAAAGTTAAGTACCACGTACAATCAACTCTGTATAGAAATATTGACAACCCTAAAACCAAAATTACCATAAAAAACTTTAGAAGCCTCTAAGTTCGAGATCCTTCATTATTTGGATCTGATTTTTTTTTCCAAGGATTCTCACCAATTTCATTAACAATTCTGTACAAATATAAAATCCAAATAATTGAAAATACTACCATCACTACATAGTATAAAACAAAGTCGCTTTCTCTGTACCTATATCCCTATGTATGCTTAAATCTTTAAAACTACCCAACGGATTTTGATGCGGTTTTTTTTAATAGATAGAGTGATTGAAGAGGAAGGTTTATATGTATAATAACATCCATTAAATAGTGGAGAAATACTGTTATTTTTGAGGTTTCTAATGTGATGTCGTAAATAATTACATTTTATGACGCAGACGAAGTTGCGCGGGCAGCTAGTAAAAAAATAAAATAAAAAAAACGTAAATTGTAAATAAATCTCATAAAACTCATTAAAAAATATATACATTAATTTGTATTGTGTGTTTTGAGATTATTGTGGATCTGAAAAACCAAGAAGACAATTTGTGAAATATTTCAAAAGTTATGAGTGATTTACTATTTTATTATAAATAATAATAGTGTTTTTTTTGTCCTTAATAAGAAGTGGGCGCACGAGTATTTCATTAATTAATTTATAAAACATTTCTGTATAAGATTTTACAAAAAAAAAGACATGTCCGATTTTTTGGGGAAAAAATACACTGCTTCGGTATCCAACATAGGGTTTATTACTCTAACTCTGTGAATTTGAACAAAAAGCGGTCATTGTGACTTAACCATAATAGTAAGATATATACCCTGCCGGACTTTTTTTGTAGATATTGATGTCCTCTATAACTGTAGTACATCACTTTGCTCTATTGTCAATAGTTTCCGCAGCGTACGCGATATAAGGATCTTTTTTGGTATTTCTTTCACACCTCGAAGTCTTCATACGGATCCCTAACTTTTTTGAAAATATTATGTTACTCAGTGATAATGTAGCTTTCTAACTACATAAAAATGTATGAAATCGGTCCAGTAGTTTTTATGATACAAATCTTTCTTCTTTAAAATATTAGTGTAGATGATGGAAAGCGTTCGGTGACATGACGATGATGCAAAATCAAAGATTTTTCCTCACCCAAAAAGTGCTCAACGCGGCTAAAGAAGTTTTACGCTCGCGACTGCCCTCTAAATTTATTTATTGTGTGCACATAACAGCTCGACTAAATTTTCGGTGTTGATCCCTTGGTAAAAGTTGTTCTTAATTATAAGCACAATGACCTTTTTTTTACTATTGATAGGCACGCGATTGACCACTATCTCACCTGAGTGTAAGCGATGATGAGGTCGAAGATGGAGCACGCTTGCCTAGAAGTAACCTATTCGTTCTCGACTTAAAGACTCCCAAGTTGTAGCTATCAAGAAACACAAACTCCGACAGGGAATTCCACTCCTTAGCTGTACGCACTATGAATATCATTGCCGATGATCCTTTTGGCTCGTTTCTCAATCGACTCAAGGGCATCAAGCTGGTATTTGGTAGATCCGTCCCAGAGATGAGAGATCCCCAACTTCTTTACAGCCACTTGAGCTTTTGCCTCTATGAAAGGGCCAAAATTGAGGGAGAATTGAAATTGAGGGAGATGTTAATGTAACCCCAAGAAGCTCAAGTTGGTCGGTTATCGGCACGGTTGGACTTCGGAAAGATGGAGCTGGGTGGAATTAGCTCCTTTTGGCGGACAGTGCTGTGGCGAATAGTGCTGTCGTCTGCACACCCAAAGGTACCGGGTTTAAGCAGATCATTAATATGCAGCAAGAACAGTGTTGCCGAAAGCACCGACCCCTGAGGAACCCTAGCATTAATATCCAGCAGTCCAGATGAGCAGCCATCTATAACCACTCGGATAGACCGATCCCTCAGGAAATCCGCGATCCAATCATACAATCCGGCGGGCAGACCAAAGGAAGGAAGCTTACTAATAAGGCTATCGTGCCAGACCCTGTCGAAGGCTTTCGAGATGTCAAGGGAGACCGCTAGTGCCTCCCCGTGCTTCTCTATGGCCTCACTCCAGACGTGAATGGCATGCTGGTCCTGCTCCACAGCCGTAGGGCGCACAAAATAAACTGTTAGTATTTAGAAACATTGTTGGACCGGCTGAAGATTGGAAGAAACCAATATTTGCATTGTATAGACTCAATTTATTTAGCATTGTATAATTTCATTCATTTTAACGACACATGTGTGAGTACTGTGTATCTTAAACTTAGCTATAGCTATCAGTTTTAGGCTTGTTTTTGACTTGAATGTACCCACCCTGGCGGTTGGGAGTGTCATGCTCACTCAAAAGTCTAGCTGATGGTGGCGTACGCGTTGGATCATTTGCCTCCCTTCAAAATGGTTGAGCCGAATGGTGCTAGCGCATGCGTCATGTTCGTGAATGGGCGCTGTCAGTTGGGACTGGTCATTTCTCAGCTGCCATGGTTTATTTTAAATATTTCTTTGAATTGTTCCTTTTTTTTCGGACGCTTTTATCCTGCCGACATTGACAATTCAAAAGTGCCTGTAAATGGTTTATTTGAAATAAATATTTTGAGTTATACGCTAGAAAATCCCCAGTAGACCGATTTCGGCGGAACCGTATTGTCGGTCACTAAGGATATCATTCGCTTCTAAATATGCCAGGAGCTTATGATTCAGCACGCGTTCTAAACTCTTACAGAGTATGGACGTTACCGAGATAGGTCTATAATTCGACGGGTCTTCTTGGGCACGGATTGTACGTTAGCTTGCTTCAAGCCTTCGGTACTTTTGCAGTCTCAAACGAAAGGCGAAATAGCGTGTCAAGATCGGAGACCACTCTAGCGCACAAGTCTTCAGAACCATTGCCGGTATCCCGTCGGGGCTACTAACCTTGTTCACGTCTAGGTTACGCAGTACCCTACGGACGTCCTTCTGATGAATGCGAATGTTCGACATACTCGACTCGCCTCCATCAGGAGAAGCAGGGGGCCTCGCCACCAGGATCCAGACGTGAAGATTCCGCAAACAAAGAAGCAAACAAGATCGCTTTTTCCTCAGCGGAGTGGGCCAGCGTCCCGTCGGGTCTCAGCAGTGGTGGTAGTGAGGGGCGGCAGAAGTTCGATTCGACCGACTTAGCCAGGGACCAAAAAGCCTTACTTCCTGCTGGGTATGAAGAAAGTTTGTTCCCTATTCGGCTAATGTGGTCAAACCGAGCTCTCCGCAATACCTTCTTGCAGGACTTGGCAGCCCCGTTGAAGGCTCTCTTCTTCCGACTCACGTCATTTGCTTTGCGCGTACGAGCGTTGACCCATGCTAGGTACGCCGCTTGATTAAGCGCATCAGCGCGATGCCACTCGGCACCAAACCATGGAAGAGCTTCGCCAGACATTGTTACGTCAGAGAACGGAATGTAGTACTCCATTCCCCTCCGCAACACATCCGTCACGGCGTCCGCGCACGACGAAGCATCAGTCGAAGAAAAGCAGCAGGTATGGCCAAGAGATAGTTGTTCCGGGTGTGGCTGTTTGTGTATGTGTATGTGTACGATACAAGAGAAATTACTAGATTGGGGCAAAAATTAAAAAAAAAAAATTTTGGTTCCAATACTCAATATTATGAAAATCTTACCTTAATCTAACAATCTAATTAGCAACTAAATATGCAGCAACCAGTCTTGGCATTAACTACCGACTACCATAGTTCTGCATAGACAGCACAGAAGCCAAAATCAAAAAGAATTTTAGAGATGTACAAATCTGCCGTTTGCTAGGCCAAGCACATATTTTTCCCATTATGATCTGCCAGGGTTGTGTAAGTCACTCAGAAAATTCGTATGTGGAAACTTACCGTCGATGTTGTCAACGCCGATGCCACTGTCTGGGGTCCCACCTTCGATTTCACTTAGGGATGGCTCCTTCATACTTATTGCATGTTCATGCTAGAAACAAAATAGTAGTTAAGTACCGAGTTTTGAGATCAATGACATCACGATTTCTGTAAAGGGTGCAGTCATTGTTCCATACAAACGTAGTATGGCGATAACTCTACTGACTGAGGGTGTGGTGTACGTTAAAAAAAATTATATAGAAATATTTTGTTTATATATATCTCATTATCTAGTCGTTTTGAAACAAAACAGTAAAAAAAATATTTAAAAAATATTTATGAGCATATTATGAGCGTTTAAAACAACCAGATTTTAACGCAACTTTGGATGTCAATAAATAAGCTATGTGGTACAAAAATGGGAAAATAGATACCATACAGGAATCGATTTTTCATTCAACACTTTTTTCATAATATCCATAGATTTTACGCGCTCATTTTCGTTAAGTGAACGCGCACCTAGACGAACCGCAGGAGCCGCAGACGCCGCAGTAATCTCAATTTCTCGCGCAATACGCATCGTACGCGCTGGATACGCTGCATGCACCGAACGCGCAAGCTGAATCGCTCATGTTTACGAGATAAAAACTCGCAAGTAGGCACGTGCGCAGTGCACGCAATCCGATCTTGGCCAGAGTACGATATGGATGACGTCAACACTGCACAAGCCGCAAGCATCGAACGCGCTGAATATCACGTCATCCGCACGCACTGGTGGAGTCCTAAACCAAACAGCATTTTACTGAAATGCGGGTCGTACAGCGCAGATAGGTGCGCGACGTTGCACATGAGTTGATATTAAGATTATTTTATAAAATGCCATGACAGCGGTGCGTGCGGCTCCTGCGGCGTGTTTAGATGCGCGGTCACCTTTATATATCATCGTACATGTTATGGAGGTGTGAATTAGTGTGAACACTAACTACTTATTGCTCATCACAGTGTTTATTTCTTACTTTAAGTGATTTTGGTTGAGATAGCATGCATCTAGCCGTGGCCGTCAACCATTCAGCCATTCGACAAGCACATCCGTTAAATGTTGTCATTATAGTCATATCCAAAAATTTTTGGGGCTAAGCTGATTTGGTTATTGTCTTTCTCCTGCGCCTACTCAAGTTCTAAGAGTTATTAATAACTTTTGATATGCTTTGACATACATTTTTCAAACTTTACAATATACCAGTTAATTACCTGACTCAACATAGAACTATTTGAGTCCTCTTCATCTGAACTTAAAGTTAATATGACGGGCTCTGGATCTGGTTGTTTACCCCGTGGCTTTCTAACTCTAGGCGGCTTCTTTTCTTGCACAGGCTGCAGAATAAACAATAATTAATGTAAAATTCTAATGTATTTATAAAATGGTATCGCTGACTAATATTTTGACATGATCATACTTACTGTTTTATTGTTTAGAGTCTTCATTGTAGTCTTTAATAAATTTAATTTAATACCTTCTCCACATGTGCTGTAACAAGATAAAAGATATTAGAGGCTATTAGTTTATAGGGAAACAATATTATATACAATTTTGTTACTTTTGCGTGGCCTGGCAAATCAAGTAAAAATGACTTCAGACTTCACATTGATTGGATTTTTACTAAGCTTCCGCCTGAAATCTGAAAATGAATATGTTCTTAAAAATATAATCAGGACTTACCTCTGTTTGTCTATGACTGGTACTGATTTTTCTGGTTCCTTTTTTTTCTGTTCTACTTTTTTACTTGGTACACCTTTAGGCTCTTCTGTAAATACTCGTTTACACCTAGGGAATGAAATTCATAAGTATAGTTTCTTTAAAAAGGGGACCTATACTAATTCTTTTCCAATCCGAATAGACAACCATAGAGCGGGGACCTTAAACAGGCGGCCGGGGCAGACTGGATGCAAAAGGCAGAAAATCAGATGTTGTAACATAACCTGGGCAAAGTCAGTGCTCAAAAATGGACTGCACTAAGTTGGTTAATTTATAAAATTCAGATATTGTATATAAGTACCGTTCACAACGACTGAAGTCGTATCCCGTGTATCCACATGATTTACAAACAGCTAGCATGCCGTCCACTAGTCGTGGCGGTGGAGAGCGCGGCCCTGGAGATTCTGGACTGTTGTTTACTGCAATTATAATTATTTTTCATAATCTGATAGTGTAAGCTACAAAAACTCGTAAGCTTCAATGCGATACGAAAAAATTACTTGATTGCTTGTGTATAAGTAGTGAATTTCTCTAACATTAGCAATACTACAAAACTAAGTACTTTGTATCTTAGCTTAGTATTCCGATATTTTTGAAATTGTCACAAAATTTTCAGTTATTTCTTAAAAAGGTACTACAGATTGTACCCGTACCAAATGTAGAGGCGCGTCGCTCGTATAATCTGTAATTTAACTTGTAAATAATGAGCAATATACATACCATTATCTGGACACTGGGATTTTTCAGGTGTAGACATTTCACTACTCTGTGGTTGTGACATCATAGTGGGGGAATTTCTGCTACTCATATCTCCTCCTACTAACATCTGCAACAAATATGAAGAATGAGCACTTCGCCCGCAACTTCGTCCGCGCAGATTTACCCCCTCAGGAGCTTATTTTAGAGAAATTAAAAACACGTGTCTCACACTTTTTTATGATGATTGTTAATATCGAGTTTCAACTTAATCAGACCATGTGTTGAAGAGTTTTGAAGTTTGTACGGAAGAATCTTCTACACTAATATTATAAAGAGGAAAGATTTGTTTGTTTGAATTGAATAGGCTCCGAAACTACTGGACCGATTTGAAACATTATTTTAGCATTGGATAGCTACAATATCAGGGAGTAACATAGGCTATATATTATCCCCGTACTCCCACGGGAACGGGAACTACGCGGGTGAAACCGCGTGACGTCCACTAGTATTATATAAACTGCAAAACCTCCTAAAACCCCAGGTTTAGGTAGTTTCAATACAATAATTACAAAAATATTTATTGTTTACTTAGGTTAGTATTTGCATCTAGTTTCAAGTTCATAAACGGGAGGAATAAGATTCTTCCATACAAACTTTAACACACCCTAATCGTCTTTTGGGGATAGTTCTGAAAAACTAGTACTGACTCCTTTATAGTTCACTTAGGGCAATATTCGTACCAAGTTTCAAGTATATTGGCTCAAGGAGTAAGATTTTTCAAACAAACTTCCACCCCCCATTTCACCCTTTTACGAAGGGAGTTTCCTAGACTCCTTTCTTAGCTGACGTCTCCTACTCATAATCTACTTCTGTGCCAAATTTCATCGTCATAGGTCCAGTAGTTTTTGAGATTACGTGATTCACTGATTGTGAGTGAATGAATGGCCTTTCGCTACATATATACACGGTGCTATTTTAGTCGTCTTACAACGGCAGCCCACTTCATCTATCCAATGACTACTACACATTCATTAAAAAAAAAATGAGTGATTAAAAAAATTAAAATATTAATAATTATTATAATGCATGATGTAATTTGAAAGATCCAGGAGCTAGCGCAGTCCGAGCCTTGTGTTGCAAGGTGGGCGCGGAATGGAACGGCGACATTGTTTTGATACGTAAACATTATTAACAGGGTGTTTCATAATTTTAATGCATAATACATTTTTATTGTAGTATTATCATAATGAATTCTTTAAAAAAATCGCTCCTAGAGGTAGTAGAAGTCGGGTACATTAAGTGGGCCGCCTTTGTAAGACGAATATAGTGGCACCGTGTATAGGGACGTGCACGGCGTTGACTATGCCATCCAGTGTCGCATATTCGAAATTTTAAGGGTCAGAATACTTGAAATTGACGCTTCTGTGTTGCCACCTGCGGTTTCTGCACTCTCAGTTTAGGGGAACGAGCGTGAAGTAGACTGTGCCATTTAGCGTTGCCATTTCGAATTATATAGGTGAAAATATACTTGAGTGACATTTCTGTGCTGCCACCTATAGTTTCTGCATGTTCCATATAGATAATACTTTCGTACATTGTCAAACAAACGTAATTCCTACATTCATCTTATTCTCACACTGTTAGTCGACAAAAAGGTCACTGTAATTCTAGTTTGGTCTTGGAGAGACTTGGTACTTATTATAACATAGTAAGATCTACAAACCGGGTGATTTTCTAACATCTCCTCGATTCTAGTTGTTGAGCCCACAGACACAAAGTAGTCTATCTCACTGCTAGTATTTTGCATACATTGTATATGTGTCTCCGCCGAAAAAGGAACATTAACCTGAAAAAACATAATAGTAGTGGGATATTTATAAATTGCAAATATATTTATTTTAAAGTGTGGTCTCCACTGGTCCCTTCAGTTGCACTGTCTGATGCTGAGTTCGACCGTAACGAGGTGGAGCCACTCATAAAATTCCCAGCCACATCGGAATAAGCATTCAAAAGCAGTTGCAGTCGTTTTATCATTTTCTGCACAACTTGCTTCAGGTACCTACTTCGATGTTTATTATTATCCTTGTTGTGTATTATTAACACTATTATCAAGGTATTTTTATTTAATAAAAAGGAGTATATTGTTGTCAAAAAAAAGTTAAGTTTGAATTCAAATCAAGAGTGAGTAACAAATGCAAGGCAATGATAAATAGGGAATTTTTAATTAATACAACCGTAAAATCATTGAAAGAAATGCATACCTGTTCAAGAACTTCTTGAAGAGTACAGCTTTCTTTAGGCAGTGTGAAAGTGATCAACCTCTGTTCACCATTTTGAAGGAATATTAACATTTTTGCAGATTGCGTCTCCGAAAGTAGCTCTGAAGGTCCAGACATATTTTCGTTGTTTTCTAAAAAGAGGGCTACTTCACATTAGGAAACGGCGCCTCAAACATTAAGTACAGAATGTAAATACATTTTTAGATTCAACTTTACTGCCTTTTACATGTTTTTTTGTTTTCGATAGAACAAATCACATACGCATTCATAATCGTTGTTGACAGAGTCCATTCGGACGCAAGCTGGTATTATAAATACTTCATGCAACTAATCACTTCATAACATTACTAGCTGTCGCCCGTGTGGAAGTCGAAAATTATTCCAATGGAACATACTTCTTATTCGGGATATGTCCTATTCCAGGACATGGTCTATCCGCGTGCTAGATGTGCAGTAGTAACAAACAGACAAATTCACTTTCGTATTTATTTTAAGTTAGTATTATAATAATTACCATGCTGAGGGGCCACTATGGAGTTGAGTTGTTGAGCTTGCATCGGTGGTACTCTTTGTACGGGCCTCTGCAGCTCTTTGCTTCTCACTAAGGTTTGTCTTCCGGCGTCTCTGTAAATTATAAAAAAATACGCTATAATATTTGGCGAGCCAATAAAATGGATATCATATTTGCACCTTCATTATTGGACTGGTCCACAATCATCATTACATACCTTGCTTGTTGTTGTTGTTGTTGTATAGGCGTACGCGGTGGTTGTTGCATCCGTTTATAGTCGGCGAGAGTTATCCTCTGACCATTATTTAGGGTTAATACTTGTCGTTCCTCCTCCATGTCTGGATCCATCAACAGCTGTGTGAGTGTTTGAGGGTGCTGCTGCTGCTGCACGTGGGGTTGTTCGTAAGGCAGTTGTTGTGGCTGAAAGCTGTGCTGCGAGTTGAAGTTCAGTTGTTGGTGTTGCTGCGCCACGTTGCCGGCGACGTGGTTGGGCCGAATCGCCGGCGCCGGCGTGTGGAATTGCTGCGGTGAGGGAGTCATATTTTCAGTGACCGAGTGTTTGGTAAGTATGGCGGCTGTAATACTCTCTTCGAGATCGTCCATGTCGTTAGCGTTGTTAGGTTGAACTACGACCTTTTTAACTTGCTGCTGCGCTTGTTGTGGATGAGGTGAAGATCTTTGCGGAATGGTAGTGAGAGTGTTCTGTTGAGGTAGAGGTCCATTGTTCTGATTAGCCGGTACAGTCGAGTGTTGAGCCATTTGAGTAGGTACGTTTTGCGTCACTATTGTTCCCTGTGGTGTTATTATTCGAGTAGTCTGTGAATGCGTCTGGTTTTGTTGATTGAGAAGCTGGAAAAGATAAGAATAATGCCTGATAAGTAGGTTAATTGGAAGTGGAGAACGCTAGATGTAATCAATAGAATTAGATTAATATAGAATTAAGATTAAACAACCCACTCGTTCAAAAGCATCTCATGACACTTTTCGATGTTTAAAGTTTGGTAAAACATAATGACTATTATAAAATGAAAAACTTGTCTCACTTGATGAGTGGAGAGCTTGAGTTGATTCAGTTGTTGCGGATGGACTTGTTGTCCTAATACGTGTTGTGCGAGTTGATGCTGCTGGTGTTGTTGGGCGTGTTGGTGCTGCTAAAACGACACACAAATAAGGAATAAGCTTTGGAAAATCGGAAGTGTATCGAGGGCGCGTACAAATATAGGTATCACATGCACTAACTACCAAAATTGGGGATAGAACCAGAGAACTCTGCGGCACTGAAATACAAAGTATCAGTTAGGCCGTGCCAACCGAGCGGTCAGCTGTCACAAAAAGGGCCGGGTGAAGAGTGAACATGCAGCACCTGCAGCGAGTGGTGCGCCAGCGGGGTGCGCGGCCGGGGCGGGCGGTGCTGCGCGTGCGCCGCCTGCGGGTTGAGCACGCGGGGCGTGGGCGCGCGGGCCGCGGGCGCGCGCGCCGCCGGCGTCCCCGCCCCGCCGGCCGCGCCCGCCACGCCCGCCACGCCCTGCACGCCCGGCGACGCCTGGCCCTGTCGGTCCGTGTATACGCGTGTTGGATTGTGTGGAACTCTTATAGCCAATGATGTGGTATATTATACCTTGTTCTATTTTTACAGTAATTAACTTAACACAGTAACAGGATTTTCACAGCACTCAAACGTTCACACGTGCACACCGATAAATAAGACTAACGATCGTCGATCTTCACTAGTTTTAAAAGAAATATTAAGTGTGAATGTGTCAGTTGCATGCATTTTTTGAAAAACTAAACTAAATAAGATTGCTGCATTGATCAATTGCATCATTAAACCATAATCATTAAACTATGATCGTTTGCAGCAATTTTAAAAAGGTTTATCTAGGAAATTATTGGGTCTACAGACACAATTCTAGTCTCATATTGTAGCAAATTAAGTTTACTGATCTAAATTCAAAGTCTTTTAGTGATAGAAAGTCGTACTATCGCTGAGTGACATAGGTTACTTTTTTATCCCAAAAAATGCTCAGCTCCTGAAGGATAGATAGCCAAACCGAGGGAAAAACGCTAGCGTTAGATATTTCTCTTCGTTAGTACGAGGGCGAGTCAAAAAGTTCGCGGAATAGAGGGGTTAGCGTGGGGAAGGGAAGACCTTTATACCTGTCACTACTTGGTGAATAAATACTAAGTTTCCGCCCGATTAGTTCATTAACCTTTGAGATTATTATTTATTTAACACTTTCAGCACACAAATGTACAGAGGAGGACTTAATGCATCACATGACTTAATAGGCATTCTCTACCAGTCAGCCTTTGGGTGATGCAGAGAATAGATAAATAAGCAAATCGCAATCGCTGGATAAACAAGTAAATTCGTGCCGTGATTAAGTCTCAGATAAATATGGAAGAGATGTATCTGATCTGTTTATGGGGATTCTTGCCTTGGAAAATCAATAATTTACAAGTGCCATAATTTTTTCAAGCAAGGCAGAGACTCGATTGAAGATGATCAACACTCTGGTCGGCCGATAGAGACATCCATCTTAAAACTGTAGAAATAGTTGAAAAACTTGTTCTCGAAGATGCTTGTCTGAAGAAAAACCAGATCGCTGAGATGACTGGAGTATCGTCTACGGTTATTTTGAGCATTCTTCATGACCATCTAATGACAGTGCAAGAGATGGGTGCCGAAAATGTTTACACCACTTTAAAAACAATTATAATAATTTTATTTATTTATTGGCACACACAAGTTATTACACATAAGCAATAACACAATGAAGAGTAGAAGTAGATAGCGAATGTAACAGAAGTGGCCATGGGCCCCAAACTAGGCACAGCCTGTATCTTGGTGGCCCAGAGAGAGAAAACAGCAGAACGTCGAGCGTTCTCGCGAGTGTTTGGACCTGTGTAGTGAGAACAGGGATGAGTTTATGAACCGGATTGTGACTGGGGATGAAACTTGGGTTCATCACTATGAATCTGAGTCAAAACAAGAGTCCACGCAGTGGCACAAAAAAGGCGCCGCACCGCCTAAGAAGTTTTAGGTGTCAAAAACGGTCGAAAAGATTATGGCTAATAGAAAATTAAAAAATGGAACTAAAGAAAAAGAAGTGGTCTCGAGGTGTGCTCCTTTTGCACGACAACGCACCCGTTCACAAGAGTCATGGCTGTCTTACGCAAGTGCAAAAGCTATTGTTCGAATATTTATATGCCAGTGAATGGCGAAACATGTCGGATCCTAGTCCTCTATTTATCACTGTACCATGTTTCTATACAAATAAATTTTTCTTATTCTTATTTTAAAGTCTGAACCACTCTCTCTACAGTCCAGTTTTGGCCCCTTGTGATTATTATGTTTCCAAACATGAAAATCCACCGATGACGAAGAAGTGAAGTCGGCTATTTCTGCCTATTTTGAGGGCCTTGGAATTGAAACAAATGATTTGAAAGGTCTGAGTAGTTTATTAGGGTTAATGGAGAATATATTAAAAGGAAAATTAATTTCATGTGTAATTCGGGGGGAATTGACATGAAATTCATTTTCCTTTTCCCCCTTCCTTTTCATTCCGCGAATTTTCTGACGTACATAGAAGCTATATTAAACTTCAGATACCCGTGTAATAACGGTAATTGACCCCCATACATTTATTGACATTTAAAAAAAAACAGAAATAATGACATAAAGCTGTCCTGAATCGACTTCTATCGTGATCCTTTACGTTTTCTAGTAATGAAAAACGATTCATAATTTATTGTTCGAGTATCTACGAAGGGATTTTAGGGGAAAATCAATGTACTTTATTGCACGTTTATCTGGCGCCGACCACAGAAACTGCATTTTAATGGGCCTTCCGATTGATTGACTGAGACGCAAATGTTTTGCTGTGCTTCTCTCTCTAATTCGCATACACATATGATCAGATTTTGTAGTCGGATGAGTGGTCAGAAATTTATAGCGTATTACTCTGAATCCTCGATGGGTGCATTAAAGGAGCCACACTGAGTGGCGTTAATCTAAATCGCACTTAGATTCCAAACGCCCGGAGCATCCAGGACAACTTATTAAGCTGAGACTGTCCACTGAAGCGGAGAGGAGAGCGGAAAAATATTAATCAACTAGTTTTTGCCAGCGGCTGCGCCCGCGTGATAGTCGATAATGATCCCTAAGGACTACTTTTTATACTCCCGGGATAAAAAGTAGCCTATGTACTATTCCAGACTATAATCGATCCCTGTTCTAAATTTCATCCCGATGCGTTCAGCCGTTCTGGTGTGATTGAGTAACAAACAACCATCCATCCATCAAACTTTCACATTATTTTATTATATTCCCTTGAGTGTCCAAATATACGTTTATTGCAGCATAAACGACCGTATCTTTTTTACGTTAACTTAGAAGTTTGATTTTTTCCATAGACCTGAGTATATGGATTCTATTTCAACTTGATACCTCCACGCGTTCCCGAGATAAACGGTCTTGACAGACAGACGGACGGACGGAAAACAAAGTGATCCTATAAGAACTCCGTTTTTTCCTTTTGAGGTACGGAGCCCTAAAAAAAGAGACGAAAAGTAGGCAGATTCCGGTTATCATGTAATGTAGTAGTGTAGTTACCGGCTGCATGGTGTTGAGCATGCGCGGCGGCTGGTGCGCGGCGGCGCGCTGCGCGGGGCGGCGCGGGCGCACGGGCCGCGCGGGCGCGCGCACCAGCGTCACGCCGCCGCCGCCCAGCCCCGCGTTCAGCAGCCGCGGCCGCACGCCTGCCTGCAAGAAAGACACGGTTGCGCTTGTTATCATTTAACTTATACAATGTATAAATTCGTGGGTTAGCCAGACTAGTCCTATGAACATATTAGTAGAAATACTTAGCTACAGTAACTACCCGGCCATAAATATGGCATAGAAAGTTTTTTTTTTAATGTCAACTTTTTAGAGCAAAGGTCATAATTACGCTCGACTAAGTTCTGAGTAAAACAAGTTGGCCAACCCAAATTAACAACCTACGAACAATTGATATATCAAACTTACAGCTTGATTTATGTATGCTGCATGCATAACAACCTGCTGGTGTGGTATTTGTTGTGATTGTGACTGCAAGTGTTGTTGGTGTTGCGCCTGCTGCTGCTGTTGTTGTTGCAGTTGATGTTGATGCTGCAACTGTTGTTGTTGTAGCTGCTGCAGATGAATTTGCTGTTGGTGCTGTTGGAAGTGTTGAATCAGTTGAGGTGACGCTCGCGACAACTGTTGCTGTTGTTGCGTTTGCTAAAACCAAAGGACAGTCTTTTATTCAGTAGTTTGTGTAAATAGTTAAAAAAATAGGTAATAGATACTTGAGTTTCATACCGTCGGTTGGGGAGCATGTTGCGGCGGTGGAGGCGGGGGTGGAGGCTGCGGCGGCGGCGGCTGCGCGGGGTGTATCACAGTCGGTTGCGACAGCACGTGGGCCGGACTCACTAGCTGCTGACGTCAACAACAAACTTAGGATCATATCGATTGGCAACATGTGAACCAATAGTTAAGGGTCTAACACCCATTTTCTGAAAAGCCGCTCAAGTCGTTTGGGTATTAACAGATGGATTTCATGCTAACTGCAAAGCTGTAGTTTCGATGTCATTTTTGCGCAGACATAACTATATTGAAACTACTAACAGAATGTGAGACTGTCATTAGAATGGCACGACAACTGCATGCTGCTTGCTCAGTCGGTCTAAAGCAGTCACTTTGCAGCTGGCGTGCAGTTCACAAGTAGTCCAGTCCGCTTGTTTAGACGTTTACGTGTTGTGATTAATTGCCAGTAATAACAGCCAACAATTTGAAAAGATTGCATTGGACAGACTTTCAAAAACCAGGACTAAGTAATTAATGCTTTAGTGTCTACGGAAATATGGACAGTTAGGACAAGCATGAATCATTCAAGAGTTAGAACAATCAAATTTGCACCCTGTACATTGCATCAACAGTACTTGAGCAGTTTCATAATTGTTACAGGATGATATATGTACAACAAATATAATACTGTGCTCCCATTTCCCCTTAGTAGTATGAGTTTTGTACACTGTAGACACTTGATTAAAACCATGAAAAATAGTAAATATTTAAACACCAACCCTCCAATTTGTCCAAAATGTTACAGAATATGTCTCTGTGCTCAGTATAAGTCAGAAATAGAAACTAATAATTTACATCTAAATAACCACATCCACGATTAAGTTGTAAAATAATAATAGTTATCTACTAAGTATACAGAAAGAAAATTAAAGAAATACTATGAAGCTGTTACCTAATTTTAAAACAGGCATTGGAGTAAAAACAACTTCATTAACCTATATTCCTACTATCTTTTCAATATACATCCCTACTTCTCCACCAAAAAAGCTTTAATGAAAATCCCTGTTAATATGTTACAATAATGTATTGTATTAGGAATTTTAAACCCTTGCACCACTATTAGTGAATTGGAATGTAGCAGAAAAGATTAAATACATTGAAAGAATGAATCACTTTTTCTGTCTGGTAGGATAGCAGAAAACAGTTACTAGGTACTAGATGCATTTCATCTCAAAAGGACAGAGGATTGCCAAGGATATTGTCGGTTTAACAACTACCATGTTAATCTTTATGACTTATTTCCAGTAATAAAATAAAAACAATTGTATTAAAATTCTATGTACTGCTAACCAAATGAAAGAAAATTATTTAACCAAATGAAAAAGTTAACATGCGAAGCATATTATACCAAGGAGTTATAAAGTTTTTTAGTGCATAAATGTAATACACAAGTATCTTGTCAGGAGACATACATGTTGGGGTCGTTGTGGAGATGCCTGTTGCATCAAAGATGCATCAATGATCTGTTGGGCCTGTTGTAACACAACCTGAGCATCCACAGGTAAATCAGATGTGTAGTAAACCTACAAATAAATTACACATCATAACTTATGCCACACTTGTTATGAACTAAATATACATATTTTCATCACATACATTTTAATGGTTTTGTTCAACCTTGAGTTGCAATTGTATTGCCCAAAACGTAATAGACAACTGTTTATAGATTCCTAAGAATCAATACATTAGTGTTTATTTGACAGCAATGGTTTTGGAACAATACCCACTTGGTGCCTATGTAATGCCTGCTGCTGCTGTTGTTGCTGCTGTTGCTGTTGTTGCTGCTGCTGCTGTTGTTGTTGTTGTTGAAAGTCAGCACGCGTAGGTGGTGGGGGTGGAGGAGCTTCATGTCGGATGATATACTGGGGTTGATACTGCAAGCCATCACTCACAACCAGCTGAGACTGCACTCCTTCGCTTACTATAATATCATTCTGTGGATCTGCTTGCTGTACTACCAGCTACCAAATAATAAACAATTAGTTTAGTTGTATCAAAAATGGAAACAATCTGTTAGATGTATCTTTTAAATCAATAAAAATGTTGAGATTTAAAATTGTTTTTCAAGTTTGCTCTTACCTGCTGTTGTGCATATTGCTGGTCATCTTGATTCACTATTATTCTATCCAGGCAAAGGTTTGGACAGTATCTTTGTAAATCTTCAAGAGTCAATTGTTGTCCTTGTCCAACTATCTGGTAATATTGAGCCATTGCAAGTGCTTAGCCTAGAAGAATACACAAGTTAGATATTTAATATGTATAACAAAACTTATTTTAATGTGCAAAAAGGTAGTTGATTGATTATTTAAGTGCTAAGAACTTAAACACTACATAATTATAGAAAGAACTGAAAATATTTGCTCACTATGAGGCAGAACTAAAATCATAAAAAAATATTTTTTAAACTTTTTATACTGATTTAATAAATATGTAAGTTGTTAAACAAGTTCATTGTTACCTGTATAAAACAACCTGTGTCTTGTGCAATTTTTAATCAATATCTAGATGCCAGTCACTAACTCCAAGCCTAATACTTTAGCACTATTAGCCTAAATTAACAGTAATACCTAGTAGGTATACCAAAAATTGTAGGATTTTGTGTTCCATTCATCCACTAGGCCGCTTAAATTCTATCCTTAGAAGCAAATGCCAACCAAAACTGCTAATTTTAATTTAAGAAAAAATAAAATATACTTTTTTTAATTAAAAACTAAATTGAATTGCCTAAATTAAAATAAAAAAATAGATAACATTATAATACTGAGATTGATATCAAAGTGTGATTGAGTGAGTGTGATTAGTCAGCATTAACTTATCAAGCAATCAAATTTTTATAAAGGGACTCTTAGTTTCAAATCACTCATACAAAGACTTTTCCTCAATTTTGGAATCTCCTGATTCCAAATTATCTGGGATTAATATTTTTTCAAACTCTACTAGAGTAGCGTAAGTCATGTTTCTAACTCAAAATTCATACTTGGTAATTATATGTTTGCTCATTTGTGTGATACAATACAAAAACCATACTAAAATTACAAACAAGTATGCAGGTAGAGTAAGAAATAACTGGACAGTGAGCCTAATAATTATTGTTAACTTTAAAAAGAAGAAGCTGAAAAGAAGGAACTGCTTGATTTTATAATGCAAAGTCAGTTATTTGTGTTTTTTATGCAGTTATGAGGTGAGAAATCATAGGTATTTAAGAACACTTGATAACATATAGCTGAAAATGTTTGTATTATTATCACTGTACACTAACTACATGCTTTAGAAAACAACATAAAAGAACCAGACCTTTTGATATCTAACATTCAATACTTTTTGATTTTTTCTGTATTTTAGAATTGTTGATAAAATGAACAGAATGTTGCATTTTGATGAATGTAACATTACTCTAAACATGATTGAAAAAGTCAATAGCAAAAGAAGAGAAAGATTTAATGTCCAGTGATTTCTAATTTAGAATTTATTATTTATTTAACTACCTATATATATTGTACATTATAAATTAATATTTTAACACTAAACTGGGATATTTATCAACAATAGTGTCTTATGTCTTTCATTTCATGACCAAAAACAAAAAAATACTGTATAGATCACTTAACTGTCCAAAATATCAATTAGATGAACATATCACCTTGTAGTTCAAAAACTTTTGCAGAGAAATTAGGATTCACCAGTTTCTCAAGACATTACAACATGCACTGTAGGATTTGTTTACAAGTAAGCTTAAGAAAAAAAAAGTCAGTGGCTAGCTTTTAATTGCAATATTAACTACAAATGCACTCGTTATTGTCTTAATTAACACTATACATTGAAGTAAGAGACATTACATTGCGAGGGACACCTATTTCTCGATGACAGTTATTATGCCATACTCCCTGAACACTACATACGGTGCAATAACAGCAGCAATGACTTCTGAAATCGCACCAACACCTCAACTATGGCGACGACTCAGCCATCACCTTTTCAATTAAACTTTTAGCCTATCTTATAAACATCACCACTTGCAATTTTAACAGAAGGAACAATAAGAAATTTAACTTCAATACCGTTTACACGAAAAGAACGAAATGGCTTCGATTCCTTTGATCCAACCTAAATACTTCAAAGGAGAATGTTTAACACAGATAACATTTAGGCTATAGATTTACTCCTTACCAATATTTACTAAGGACATTTTAAATGTCTTATTTATACATTATATACGAATTTTTAACATCAAAATGTTAATTTTTTAACTCAAACGCCAAATCGAGAAGCAATTTACATTATGGCGTGTGTGTCACTTTTTTATAAATGTTTTTTTTTTCGATTAGTGTTACTACTCTAACTTGGCATACAATGTGCTGGGTATTCTCGATGATAGGAATAATTACCAACAAAAACGGGGAGGCACACTGCCTTTTTATCCCGCTTGGTGGCGTCTTGGTGACCTGTACCTTGCTTTTACATAAGAACTGTGAAATCCTATAATTTTTTTGTAAACAAGACCAAACTTTTTGTTTTTAGGGTTCCGAAAAAAAAGGAACCCTTATAGGATCACTCGGGTGTCTGTCTGTCTGTCTGTCCGTCTGTCACAGCCAGTTTTCTCCGGATCCACTGGACCGATTCTGTTGAAATTTGGTACACATATGGGCTTCTATGACCCAAACACGGACGCTTTACGTAAATTATTAAATTTTTAGTATGGGGGTCACTTTTGGGGGTCAAACTAGAAAATAAAAAAAAAAAGTATTTTGAACAATATCGTGAGACATATCAAATGAAAGGGCTTACTGTGAAGTTTTTAAATATATTTTTTTCATAATTTTAAAATAAATGATTTAGAAGTTATTCAAGAAATTAGACCAAAAATGACCATTCCCCCCCCCTTATCTCCGAAACTACTGAGCCTAAAATTTTGAAAAAAATGGAGATAATAGATCTTTACCTAAAGATTACAGGAAAACCTATTAGAAGTCTGTAGTGTTAAAATAACATGTTAAAAAAAATTAACTCGTTCGGAACCCTTTGCACGCGAGTCCGACTCGCACTTGGCCAGTTTTTTTTTTTTATTAAGAATGCCTCAATGCAGTGCCTTGAATTGTAAAAACCGGGGGGTTCATTTGTTCCCCGAAGACTTAAAACGCAGAAAGTAATGGTAAGTGATACAGCAAAGTTATGTAGTTGGCACTTCAGAGTAAGTGATTATTTCGGAAGAAGTAATTAGACAGATTAATGAAATGTGACTTATTTATTCTCCAAAATACATGTATAAATATTTACACCATAGTCGTACTTACACTTTTGTACTTTGAAAGTTTTAAGCTTTGGCAGGTACATTTGAACTGTCTTCTGCAAGATCAAAGTCACTTCAAAATTTTGGTTTACACATATGAATCTAGAGAAAGAAAAACATTTAAGTTTGCTTTAACATAAAAAAAGAAGAAATATGAAAGATAACCTCAAATATTTAAAATGCCTACCTATCAATCAAATCGGCCTTTATCCCTGCAGTCAACGCATTTTTTCGTCGAAGCTCAGTTCGACGTTCACGTAAAGATAACAGCGAGTACATTTTGCTTGGTAGGTAAATAACAAATTTAACACAGAAAATCGCAACTACACACTTGATAATAGACGTAAACAAGGTACAGTCGCCGAAAGCGCCATCTGCATCTACCTTTTAGTGTACCTACCCATTGAGTGCTTTAAAACTGTATAATATATGCACAAACTGATAATTGCAATTCATTATAATTATCACTAGAGAAATGTGTTTTCCATCTTATACTGAATTAAAATTGAGAGCACAAAATAGAAAACCGTAACCTTCTTAGAAAATTTATTATCTGCATTTAAAAACAAAATAAGCTATACACATCTCTAGTTGAGCCTGCAATACTGAGACGGTTTTCGTGTTTTAATTTATTACATTGCGCTTTAAATTCGTTTTCCTTTGGTTTTTACTTCAATAATTTAATGGAAATCATTTAAAAAATATTGTCTTTCTATAAAATCAGAATTCCGTAGTAAATTTCAACTTATATGACATTTTGTTGCCGTCCTCATCACTCGTGCAAATGGATGATACAGTGATTTCGCCAGGTACACTGCAGATAAAACACGTAAAAAAGTTTATATTATTGATATTTACTTTTTTTTACTTATGCAAATTCATTGTAGGTAATAAGATGGCAGATTCAGCGTCTGAAAGCGACTCCAGCTCGTTGGATGGCGGAGCTATGTTACCTCCAAGTACAGTTTCTCGTGATCAGCTACAGAAAAGAATTGAATCTCTGCAACAACAGAATAGGTATGTTTCTCTCGTAAATATATTAGATTCTTATGAGGTTCTGATTAACTGAAGTTTGTACATATTTTTCTATTGTGTTTTACCAAAATGTGGTTTGTGTTTATGTGCTTATTAGAATATATATTTTACACACCAAACGATACGTACCTATCTTATTTACTATAAATTTGTATGTCTACAGATGGAGGATATTAATGAATACCATGTTATGTCTTTTTTCAGTCTGCTCAATAATAGGTTTCAATAAAAATACACAAAGAAAAAAATTTTGCTAATGATGTTCTTTTTTTAGGGTACTCAAAGTGGAGTTGGACACTTACAAGCTTAGGGTGAAGGCTCTTCAAGAAGAGAATCGTGCATTGAGACAAGCTTCGGTATCAATTGTAAGTTACTGCAGTTTTTCTAGAAGCAATGTAAATGATTTTTAATTTAAGTATTTTTAGAATAAAATTGCTCTTAAAACTCATTTATCACAAATAAAAATGACTAATAAGTTATCAATATCTATTCATAGCAAGCTAAGGCTGAGCAAGAAGAAGAATATATTTCCAACACATTATTAAAAAAAATTCAAGCTCTAAAAAAAGAAAAAGAAACATTGGCACATCATTATGAACGTGAAGAAGAATGTCTTACTAATGATCTCTCCAGGAAACTAAATCAGGTACCTACATTATTAAATTAAATGAATTGTACCAATATTCCCATAGATGATTTTTGAGAAATTAAAATACATGCATGGTATAATCGTACAGCATATTGTTTAAGTAATTGAATAGGCTTAATTCTGTAGTTAATGGGTTGTGGAGGTCTAGTAGGCAGCCGCTCCATGTAAAATACTGGTAGTCAGCTAAATCTGGCTTGACTGGAAGCCAACCCCAATATAGTTTGGAAAAAGGCTAGGCAGATGATGATGAATTCTGTACACCACCAAATCATTCTAATATCTAAACTAATATTATAAAAAGGAAAGATTTGATTTTTTGTTTGTTTCTTACAATTCAAATAAAAAACTACTCAACCGATTTTAAAAATTCTTTCACCATTAGAAAGCTACATCTTTACTGAGTAACATAGGCTAAATTTAAAAGAAAATAGAGATCCACACCTAAAATGGAACAATGTAACCCAAGGTATTGAAATGTTGCCTATAAAGTACTTTTTTGCATGCACTGCAAAAACTATTGATGATGTATAATGTTCTCTAAATTAATAGTACTCGTGATTGCTCACAAAAAAGTCTGCAATGGTATATGTTCAAATATTATAGTTAAGCCATAATAAAAGTTGTCATTTAAATTATTATGTTCAAACACGGGAGGAAAAAAAAAAAACTAAATTATTCAGATCAGACTTTTCGTTTAGAAATTATGACGGGTATAAAAATTGTAATTTTTTGTTGAAAATTAAGGTTTCCTGAAATCTTGTTTAAAGACTGGCCTAAGCAAATAATAAAGTTTGTCATATCCGTTTTTCACAACTACCCCCAAAAGACGATTTATGGGGTGTAAGTTTGTATGGAAGAATCTTATTTCTTGAGTTTATAAAAATGAAACTTGGCATGAATACTACTAAATAAATACGACTTCCGAGCCTTTGGTTGCATTTTTATTGTTGTAAAAAAGATTTTTTTCGTAAATTACCTACCCTATAGTGGGATTGGAAGTTGAAGTTTGTAAAGTATGTTTTGAGACAGAGCTTGTGGATACCAAATAAAATAAAATGAAAATTAAGTTTATCTTTGTGATATCTTGGTTGTGTGCTTAGGATTCAATAACTAAGTAATTATGTCTACAATGAGTATTAATATGATTTATAGTGTGTAGTAAAAGGAAAAGCAGAAAGAAATTTGGATAAAACACCAAGTAATAAAAACTTTTAAGGTTTTTTTTAAAAATCTGGATAAAACTATATGTTTTATACCATTTTTGTTACACCTTGTACATGTGTGCAAAAAAACATACTTGAATTGATACTTATTTATTTAAAGAATGATAATGAATTGTGTTTCAGTTACGCCAAGAGAAATGCCGGCTGGAGCAAACTCTAGAGCAAGAACAAGAATGTCTGGTGAACAAATTGATGAGAAAAATAGAAAAACTTGAAGCTGAGACACTTGCCAAGCAAATGAATTTAGAAAGGCTTCGTAGGGAAAAGGTAATGCTGGTGATTTTGACATATTTTGAATCTCATTGTTTGGGCGTTTATCTTTATTTGGGACGCTGCGGAAACTATTGACAATAGAGTAAAGTGATGTACTACAGTTTTATAGAGGACATCAATATCTACAAAAAAGTTCACGAGGGTATACAACGTGTATCAGAATAAACGCAATACCTCTTAAGGGGTCATTGTACTCATAATTATGATCATTTTTTACTACGAAACCAATCCCGAAATCGCAAAAAAAATCAGCTGTTCAGTACATTTTGTCGAGTTATGCGCACATAAATGTATAGGGGAGTCGATGTTCTTTTCGTGATTTCAGTGTTGGTCCCATAGTGAAAGTTGATCATAACGATGAGTACAATGACCCCTTAAGAAGTATTGCGTTTATTCTGTTACAGGTTGTATATCTAACTGATATGGTTAAGTCACAATGACCGCTTTTTGTTAAAATTATTCAATCAAAACCCAAAAAGGGTGAAATGGAATAGTGGTGATTTTAGTATCATGATATTAATCCTTATCTATTTAAATTGTTTAAGAATTAGGGTTGGTTATGTACATGTAAATTGCACTTTAAAAATTATTAAAATTGGACCTTGAGTTACAACGGGTATAAAAATACTCTAAGTAAGAAAAATGTGTTACTTAGTTTTCACTTCTATTGGCAGTTCCCAGACAGCCCGATTTTTTTTTCTATAGTAAAAGTTTTCTGGATTCCTATTGTATAAAGTCTTCGCACGCCACTGAATGTATTTGTTGTTCTATGCATGTTTTCTAAACTGCTCAATAAGTCTGGCCATAATTTGTTTAAAGAAGGAGGTATGTACACCAAAGTTTCTGATCCGATTTCTGTTTTTTTTAGTTCGATATGGTATACTTGTCATTTGGTCTCGTATAAAATTAGGTAAGTTTGGTTCAGCAGTTTTTATTTAATGAGCATTTTTGAATATTTCAATTTCTGTGTAGACGAATACATCGTCTAAGTATCACCACTTAAAAGTGAAAAATAAAAACTGTGTTAAAAAACAAAGAAACAAAACCGAAAACACCGACTTTCGAAATTAAGGTTATTTTATACTTTGTAGTGTTTTGTTTGGAAGTCAGTTATATTTTTTTTGTAAAAAAAAAATTTTTAAAAGCATTAAGTTCCCTAGTTTGTGTAACATTTTCTAAAACGATCCCGAACATGACCATATATAAATTCCAGGTAGAAAAGGTAAACACACTGTCATTTTGGTAATTTTTATACCTTCACGGGAGTCATAATTATGTATAATTATAAATCCTTCGCCATAAAATAAAAACATCTACCTATCTATATATATATAAAAATCATATAGGGAATATGCATGCGATTTTTTTATTTGCAAAATGAAATACTTATTAATTCTAATAAACAATTATGAAATTATTTTTTAAATACCTTCATCAGGGATGAAGTTATAAAGCTTCCAAGTTTACAGTTAGAAAGAGAAGTCCGATATGAATTGTGACGTCAAAGTTCTTGGCGCTGCCATAGAAAACAGCGTTTTCGCGAGAGGGACAGATACATTTGTTTAAAATAATTATATCTCGTTTGTTTTTCGAGCAATTTTGATTCTAATTTCACTGTTAGTATTATATTTGTGTATATTTTTAGATAAACTGTATAGATAATAAATATTTTTTTCGTGCATATTCCCTATTAGTCTCGCTAAAACTCGAGAACGGCTGGACCGATTTAATAATTCTTTTTTTGTTTGGTTCGCCAGAATACAGGGACGGTACCACGGATGCATTTCTTTTTGCTTTTAAAGCAAAAAAAAATGGGTAGGTAGGTAGGTAGGGTAGGGTAGGTAGATAGGTAGGGTAGGGTAGGTAGGTAGATTAGGTAGGGTTGGTAAGGTAGGTAGGTAGATTAGGTAGGGTAGGTAAGGTAGGTAGGTAGGTAGGTAGGGTAGGTAAGGTAGGTAGGTAGGGTAGGTAAGTAGGGTAGGTTAGGTAGGTAGGGTAGGTAAGTAGGGTAGGGTAGGTTAGGTAGGTAGGGTAGCCAGTTGACGGAGCGAAGCCGCGCGGGTCAGCTAGTATAAAATAAAAGGTTATGGTTAAATCACTCGTGATACTCGTAACACTCAGTTCTGACGTTTTCCGCATCTGTCATATTGCGAACCTGTCATTTTGCTAATCGGTCTTTTTACGATTCTGACCATTTGTGACAAAATACTAATTTCTGACAATTTGCTAATCTGTAATTTTGCGTTTCTGACGTTTTTTCGCCCAAACTCCTGGTCCCTTATGCTAATCCCAGGATTTAAGGATCATCGTAACTGCTAATCCCACGATCCCAAATAAATTAACCTCATTTTTATAAAATTTTATGTTAGGTTTTGTATTAACTCTTTGACATATTTCCGTGCCCCTACCGCTCGTGTCGTATTTCTGCGACAGAAAACATGGATGATTTTTTCGTTCTATTTTCGTCCTATTAAAACCATTATTAAATGGAGATATTATTAAAAATCATTTTTTAATCGATACATCGATTGCTCCTCCTTATTCATTGTAGGTATCATTTTATCGATTTGTAGCCGCGCGGGCCCTCGCGCTAGGGGCACGGCAATCGATATTTAGCCAAGCGGTCAATAGGTTAATCATGAAGGATATATACTAATTAATTATATATATACTAATAATTATAAAGCTGAAGAGTTTGTTTGTTTGGTTGAATACTGTACTCCCAAGGCCTACTGGTTCGAATGGAATAATTATTTTAGTGCTGGATATCCCATTTATTGTGGAAGGCTATAGGCCATGTTATAAAATCACGCTTCGATCAATAGGAGTGGAGCATTAATGAAACATGTGACGCAGACGAAGTTGCGCGGGTCAGCTAGTTTTTAATACAAGGCAGATGTATATATATACACGCATTTGCTTTGTATTAACAACTAGCTAAAAATCTCAATTGCAGGTGGAACTTGAAAACACACTGGAACAGGAGCAGGAAGCTCTAGTGAACAGGCTGTGGAAGCGAATGGACAAGCTGGAGGCAGAAAAGAGATCATTGCAGATCAGACTTGACCAGCCAGTGTCCGACCCAGCTAGTCCTAGGTGAAAATCTTATAATTTATCATTAATTGTGTTGTTTTGAACTTGGTTTATTTACTCTTGTAATGTGTTCTTACATTTTTGGGGTGCAAAATATAACACAAATCCAATTTTACTCAGGGGCATAGTAATTTGAAACTCCTTTAGTAAAATAAATTAATTTCGGGATTACAATGCACAAATTTCATAGAACCCAGTCCTGAAATTATATCATACTTTTTAATATGCATGATAAATAGTTTTAAGGCATGGTACTCACTTATTTTATTAAATAATTCTTCATGCATCTTGCTATATTTTCATTGTTTTATTATTAATGGAGTTTTTTCTTGCTAGGGACATTAGTAATGGTGATACAGCATCCAATTTAAGCAATCACATTCAGACCCTGCGTTCTGAGGTTGTAAAGTTAAGGTGAGTAAATAACATATTATATAATTTACTTGAAATACATAATTTTACATACTCTTGGTCAGTGACAGGCATGTGTTGTTTGCGCATTAAGTCTTGGGTCCAATAACGTGAACTATACATTTTATGCTGATATTATTCTTTTCTGGACTCAGTAATAAATAAAACTGGACTGAGTAAGTAACTTGTCAATATACATCTTCTATACAAGGCCTTGACACACTAACTTTGCTATTGCTCAGTTGTGTTGTGTGTTTGCAGATGGTAATAATTTAGTCATAGCTTTAGAAATGGCTCTGGATCTATCATAATTTATTATGGTAACTTCATAATATGAATAAAATGGGCTCATAAGATATCATCATTGTTGATGATGATATTTTATGCACAAATATTTCAATGCGATACAGTAAAAGTAAAGTGTACTTACTCTAAAACAATGTAATTTTTTTTACATGATATTTACATTCCAAGAAAGAAAACTTTTTGTTTGATCAACCATATCCATTATATTAAAACAAAACAATTTGCAACAGAAATCAGCTGGCAGTCTCCCAAAATGAGAACAAGGAGAAGATGCATCGCTTCGCGCTCGAAGAGAAGCACATTCGGGAGGAGAATGTTCGCCTGCAGCGGAAACTGCAGCAGGAGGTGGAGCGGCGCGAGGCGCTGTGCAGGCATCTGTCCGAGAGCGAGTCCTCGCTCGAGATGGAGGAAGAGAGGCAGTTCAACGAAGCTTTGAGTGTGAGATACTCTAACATGTTTCTTTTTCTGTTCAATATTACAAATTGAAAGAGTAAAAGGCGAATGAAATGAAATGCGTTAACTTATTTCAGAATAAGGTGCCGCTGTTAATGTGAAGGAACTATGAAATAAGATAAGCCTCTTATTTCATAGCCTTCATTTCATTTACGAAAACGCGAACATGTGGTATTGCGATGAGTGATTGGAAAGCGATTTAATCAAAAGTTCGATAAACAGCCTCGCATTACAATGAGGTAAAGCTGTAGCTAACTTGTATAAATGATTAGTAATGTTCGATTCGTAGGCACGGTCGCGGAGCGTGTCGTCACCAGGCGGCTCGCGGCCTCTGTCGCCGTACGCGTCGCCATTGTTGCCTAACGCCGCCGGGATGCCGCTGTCTCGGCCTTCACTGCATCTTAACTCTCAGGTAACTAAAATAATGGTATTTTGTGCTAAAAAACGGTCCATATGACGCCGTAGCTGGCATGGGTGATACTCAGGGCGGATAATGTGGAGTCACCCCCAAATAATTATGGGTTGTGTCCTTCGTTCTGGTGACGCCAAGCTAGCGTTGAAAATGCCGAAAATAACAAATTGTGGTTTTCTCAGTTCTTTTTCGCATTACACAGGAAATTAAGAGAAGGAATACTTCGGAAAGACAGTCTTTTTTCGAATTTTGTGCTTAATATTTTGAAAAATTGAAAAAAAAACGAGTTTTATTGGGATTGAAAAATATTTTTAATCGGTGAAATAAAAATAAAAAAAGAAAACATGCAGAAAGTGAATATAATTAGGTCTATCAATCTAGCTCTCCTCGGCCACCATCTCAATTTCACTGTCCGAAGAATAGTTGGCTTCACCAGCTCGAGTTCGAATTCGAAAGCTTCTTTTTAGCTTGCATTAAATGTTAATTTGATCGAACGTAAACAAGTTTATAAAGTTGCTCTGGAAGTAGGCGAATTCTATCTTAAATATGCGTTTGACCAAAAAATCACCAATATCTTTAACGCGCGCGCCTAACTCGCTGATATTTTTTATTCTACCCACCATTTTATTATGCTTTAACTCTTTCCATAACAATATGTATTACGTGTAATACATATTGTTATGGAAAGAGTTAAAGCATAGAATATCCTAAGATAAATATACTGAGTACGTAATTTGAAAATAAACATGAAAAGTTTCCCGTTTCTTTCATATTCTTCGGTTTTATTGGAAAAAAATATGAAATATATCCTGGCCAATTTTCTTCAAACTTTCGAAAGTAACATTGAAAAAAAAAACAACGGCATTGGAAAAAAAACGGTTTTTTTTCCTGCTTTTTCAACACTACTTCAGTCGCAAGTCATTCCATTAGTGCTGCAGGTGTTTTTTTTCATTAATCTTCTTACTTCACACAAACAAAATCTCAAAAATTTGTGCACCTCGCCTCAGAATGAATTTATTTTTTTCATCATTATCTAAATTCAAATAAACTTAGTTGACTGGCGCAAGTAAGCTCAAGAACTAAGAGGGTAGAACACAAGAGCGAGCGAAGCGAGCTCGTATATTTTTGCATCCCACCTCGGATAGGTTTTATTTTCTTTTGAAAATTCACACATATCTATTACTAGCTGACCCGCGCAGCTTCGTCTGCGTCACATTTTTCATTACTGCTCCGCTCCTATTGGTCTTAGCGTGATGATATATAGCCTATAGCCTTCCTCAATAAATGGACTGTCTAACACTGAAAGAATTTTTAGAATCGGACCAGTAGTTCTTGAGATTAGCGCGTTCATGCAAGCAAACAAACAAACAAACAAACAGACAAACTCTTCAGCTTTATATATTAGTATAGATATATGTGAGAAGTAACTTTATGAACTGATGCAAGAAAAAGTCATTAACTGACATAACACAAGAGCGAGCGAAGGAGCTCGAAACGTAATGCATCCCGAAGGTTACATTGCATACAATAAATAATAAGAAATAAAAATCTTTTGCACCCCACTTCCGACAGGTTTCAACGAACAGGTCGGGTGTAACCCACACCCTCGCTACGCTACTATACATGACTGAGATTTTTGTAAAGGATGATTTTTTTTGTATGGTTTTGAATTTTACTTGATGAAATATATATATTTGTACGACACATGCTCAAAAAATGCATTTACGAGGCCTGTATACATTATTCGAAAGTTAAAAATTACGCACCATACAGTGGAACGTTCGGTAAAATAGGTACTCTCACCTAAGTACCTACTTTACCTCACGCTCAATACAACGGAGCGTGCGGTAAAGTAGGTACTTACGTGCCGTGTGTATCCTCTACGGTTCCTTTTTTTAATTTCCTAAAAAAATATACAAGGAATTCCACCAAGGAGTTTCACAATACGAGAATAAGAAAAGTTCAGAAGCAAGGAGGTGGCATAAAGCGCAGTATACTTTCTAATGCTTCCTTATATTTCTCAATAATACTCAATTAATTATTAACAAAATTATATTCAACTTTCATGGCGGAAGACTACCGAATACCACATTAAAAATGACCGCCACATTAACTAAAGCTCATTCATTTTAAGTAAGTAAATACTTTAAATTCAACTAAATTAAAAATGGAACATCCGAAAACTAATGCTTAATCATTTCTAGTAAATCGATTATTTTGGGAAGGGCACATGTCCATCAGACTAAATTTTACAGGAGGCACAAAAAACCTTCTGTTGAAAAAAAAGTCTACTGAAGGTGCAAAATAATTTATGGAAATTTATAGATCTATCTAACACAACAGCGCCTAGGTTTTTTGTTTGAGTTTTTATTTATTGGAAGTGACAGAAAATATCAAAAAAAGGTGCTGGACTTGTGCCCTTCCCAAAATTTACAAGAATATTTAAATAAAAACTACATTATTTTTATAAAACACTGGACTTTATTGTTATAAAACATGTATCTTGTCAAAATACATTTTTTTAATATACATATATGTTTGTTACGGAGCATCTTCTTCAATAGTTTCCATGTTTTTGACGGGCCAGTTAGTAATCTGATTATAAAATTCCTTATATTCTGATGGAATGTGAACCATCACTTTCTTTATATCTTCTATTTTTTTTTCATTTATAGGCACACATGTCATATATGCCTTTCTGACAGGCAAGACTACATCCTCTCTTCCGTGGCTTAGCTTGAAGTCATATTTGACATTGCTATCGATAAACTCGCACACTTCGACATATCCTGGTTTCTGGGAGTCATAATGAAATTGACTGAACAAAGATACATTGAAGTTCATCTTTTTGTCTCTAGGGACTTTTTTTCCTAGAGATTGGATTGCCAGGCAGTTTTTTTTGTAGTACCTAGACCACCAAGTTTTAAAATCTATAATGTCATCAGTTGCTACTTCGTACACAGAAAACTTGTTTGTATTGGTACTTTGATTTAATACTCTTTCCCACATAACCGCATCTTCTTTACAACTTTCTGAGCGTATTTTTCATCATTTCTTACTCCTCTTCTGCGTTTATTCACTTTATTTTGCTGATTTTCAGTCTCACTCGAATCACTCGTTGACGACATTTTTAGGTTATGTTAGCTGTCAAATTGTCAAATTGTTTTGGGAAGGGCACTTGTCCTGGACTAGTGCCTTTCCCAAAATAAACGCAGAAATTGACAGTGTTATATTTCAAAGAATATTAGTTGGACTAGAGCCGTTCTCGGTGGAAACACGCGTCTCTTGACGTAAAGTGTTGCCACATACTTAACTCAATTTCGAAAAAATGTGGACTAGTGCCCTTCCCAAAATAAACGATTTTTAAGTTTTAAAAAATATAATATCATCCGAATAATAAAAGGTAACAGTTAATAAGCTGAATGATCGAACCTCCTCGGAAGCACACTAAAGAATAATGAGCCAAAGATGAAACGACGATGTAGTTCTAATTTTAAATTTGCAAATTCGTGCCATTTTTATACTGCAAAGTTTGTTGCGACTTTCCGACTTATATCTAAAAACAAGTTTGTCTCATTTCCTATAGTACTGTTTTCTCGCAAATGTGTCGTAAAACGTATGATACACGTGCGGATATTGGTATTTACAAACTCATGACTATAGTAAGCCTACTCGTTTGTAATAATAACCAACTTACCGCACTAATATCATAAATAACTATTTTCAAATATGGGTTTGTTCGATTCAATTAACAGACACGTCGCACAAGCGACAGGTTCGTGAAGCCAGCGATCCCGGGCGGCGCGGGGCTGGGCGCGCGGCCGGGCCCGCTGGAGCCTCCGCTGGCGCCGCTGGCGCCGCTGGCGCCGCCCGCCGCACCCGCGCCTCTGTCGGCCGCGCCGCCGCCCGCGCTGCTGCAGCCCGCCAGCCCCATGGACACGTCCTCCAAGGACTAAGCCGGCTGCCGACAGCGCACCGCGACGTGAGAGCGCTTCACCGGCTCGCGTAGGCACGTATCGTCGTAACCCCTCGTTCCAGTTTATGTATGTATTTGAAACTACGAAGGACTAGGCGAATGACGTTTACTACGGCTGCACGATATGTATAGTGTGTTGTAGCCGCATCATCGAATTAAATTATATTGGGATTCCGTGAATTCGCCCTTACGTCGGTGTGCGTTCGAATTTTAAGATTCAATAATAATTGTCGGGTGCAGTCGTGTAATTTTGACGGCAGACTCCATCATTCGATCTGTTTATGAAGTTAAGACAAATTGAACTGCGACTGATTCTGGCATTGCTATTGTTTAATCTTATGTAAACCTACTGTGCACTCTGCTCACTGCCCTGTCGACTCGGCACGCTCCTAGAATTACATTCTTATTTCTGCTCGGTCGTGATTCATTTACTAATCAAATTGGTAATGAACGAGATTATGGAATACGATTGTATTCATAATTGTCGAAGATGTTAATAAGGAGGGGATGATGAGATGTGACGATGGCGTTGGTAACTTTCGATTAGGATAGTAATAGCTAGTTCTGATTAAAAATCAATTTTGGAAATATCCGGGCTTAAATTTTGCGGCAGTGGGTTTTATTTATCATAAGGCTGTGTATAAAATTCACTTGTGAGTAAAGTTAGTAAAGGAGAAGGAGATAAAGATTGTAAGCTATTTGATATATCACACTCGGGGTCTAGCAATACTACTCCTACGCAATGTTTTGTGAAGGAATGTAATATATGTAACGAATGTTGTGTTGTGCCCCCAGGGCAAATTGTTGTGTTCGATATAATTAGGCTCGTAGGAGTAGTGAGTTACTGTCCTCGGACTCAATTCAATTATGCAAATTGTCACATAATTTTTTTTCATGTTATAATAAAACAAAATATATGCATTACTATTATGAAGCCTTTTATTTTTTTATCTTTCAACACGTAATCGCCGAGTGTTTTCCTCTGTGTTCTATACTTTGACAAAATTAAAAAAAAAACATACAAGACGTGGCACGTGCGGTGCCGGACATCACACAGTAAAGGGATCGTAGTCAGGATCAATACAGATTAAGATATAGGGTGTCTTCAAATTTGTCGCAGCGCGGCTACAGCGCTGCCACCGCGCGGCACTTTGTGTTTAATATTTGTACGGATTAACAAAGCAGCGCTGCTGCCGCGCGGTACTTTGCGACAAATTTGAAGGGGCCCTTATTGTCGACTGAAAAATAAGTATGCGTTTCATTGTATTTCGCAAAGAAACTGAAAAGAAAATTAGTATGTGTGTATGGGGATGGGGATTACCAATGCAAATATTTTTTACCGTACGGCAAAGCCGGGAAGTTAATGTTTTGTGGTCAATGTACCAACGCAGCGCCTAAACTTTTTAGCTGATTTTGAAAATCTGTACAACGGACGTTTTTTCAAAAAAGTGGGGGCCTTCATTTTTAGCGTTCCGCACCTCAAGAAGATTCACCACACCCTTTAAAAAAACAGAAAAATGAACAAGACAGATGTGAAAAAACTACCCCAGGGCGTTACCAGCTGCTCAGCAGCTGGAGAATCCACCACGTCTCCTTTGAAGGCGTCCTGCCCCTCGTGTTCTGAGGGGGGGCAACGGATGTCTTCCACTTGCCAGTGGCAACAAGAGCCGAGGAGGCTCCCGATCCGTAAAGTCCCTCGAGGACATGATCGGTATTAATTTTAATTACTACATCGTTTACCAATGTATCGTATCGGTATTACGAGTGAAAGTAGGTAGCCAAGCATCTCTCACCAATGTATTCACTAATTTCTCTTTTCAGCTTCACTACCAGACCCTGATCACACACAATATTTATATTTGTAACCTATTCATTACGACCATATGAATACAAATACGAAAGGACTGCTCTAAGTAAGTGTGGAGTTGGGTATCTGGCAGATTTCAGATCATGCTGCAGGATCAGGTTAAGGTTACTAATCTACCTGTAGTCTATATTTGTTTATTGAAACCATTTCAATGAGCCAAAACACTGTAGGTACCTGTGCTGTAACTTAGCGAGGTGTTGGTTATTCTGCAGTCCTCAGGTCATACTGCAGCATCAGGCTAATGTTATTTGGTAATTATTTATGTTCTTGTAATATCATTGAAATAACGAAATACCAAATTTTAATCATCATTACAGCCGAAAGACGTCCACTGCTGGACATAGGCCTCCCTCAAGGGGAGGGGGATTGCCGTAATCGCCACGCTTGGCAGGCAGGTTGGCGATCGCAATGTTTGATTTTGAATCGATCAAACATATTATAGAAGTTGCTCACATCCCTTCATCAACGAGAAAAGAGCTGATGATCGACAAATGGCTGAACAGATTTTTCCAGAATCATAGCTAAAAACGCTCTCTGAGAGGATCTCGTGGCTAGATAATAACAGCCGCACGGGTCGATCTTCAAGGTTAAGCAACGCTTGCCAAGGGTTGGTCTGTAGATGGGTTACCATTTTAACATACCGAGTTTCCTTCGCGCCTCGGAAAGCCGTCGGTCCCAGCTGTCATTTGTAGATCTTTGGCAGTCTTTACTGATAGTCAGAAACCAGTAAATCTGACTCCAGTCTTGCCATGAAGTACTATGCTACCCAGTTACTGGGTTGTGGAAGTCTGGTAGGCAGCCGCTCCACGTAAAATACTGGTACCTATTCATGAAATCCGGCTTCTTTTTTTACTATTGATAGGCACGCGATTGACCACTATCTCACCTGTTGGTAAGCGATGATGTGGTCGAAGAGGGAGCACGCTTGCCTAGAAGTAAGCAAAAGTAGGAAGTATTCACTCTTGACTTAAAGACTCCCATGTTGTAGCTTTCAGCAAACACAGACTCCGACAGGGAATTCCACTCCTTAGCTGTACGCACTATGAATGTGTTCTCAAAACGTTTTGTGCGTGTGAGTAGGATGTCCACCATGTACCGGTGGCGCATCGCCGTTCGTCTTGTGGTCCGATGATGGAACGGGCTTGGCGGAATCAAATTATGCAATTCCGTCGCACATTCCCCAAAATGCAAACGGTAGATAACCGACAGGCCAGCAACTCGTCGTCGATGCTCAAGACTTCGCCGCGACGGGCTTATCATTGACGATGATCCTCTTGGCTCGTTTTCTCAATTGACTCAAGGGCAGCTGGTATCTGGCAGATCCGTCCCAAAGATGAAAGCAGTACTCCATACACGAACGAACTTGCGCTTGATAGAGTTTGAGCAGCTGTTCCGGCGTGAAGTATCGTCCCACCTTTGCTAGCATCCCCAACTTCTTTGCAGTCACTTGAGCTTTTACCTCTATGAAAGGGCCAAAATTGAGAGTAGATGTTAACGTAACACAAAGAAGCTCAAGTCGGCCGGTTATCGGCACGGTTACACTTAAAAAGATGGAGCTGTGTGGAATTGGCTCCTTTTAGTGGAAAAAAGACACGCTTGGGTCTTAGCAGCATTGAACTTGACCAGATTGGCATCGCCCCATTCAGAGACAGCCTGTAAGGACAAGTTCAAGCGCTCAACCATAGCCTCCCGGAGAGACCGGATCTGCCGGATCATCAATATGCAGCAATAACAGTGTTGCCGAAAGCACCGACCCCTGAGGAACCCCGGTATTAATATCCAGCAGTCCAGATGAGCAGCCATCAATGACCACTCGGATAGACCGATCCCTCAGGAAATCCGCGATACAATCACACAATCCGGCGGGCAGATCGAAGGAAGGAAGCTTATTAATAAGGCTATCGTGCCAGACCCTATCGAAGGCCTTCGAGATGTCAAGGGAGACTGCTAGTGCCTCCCCGTGCCTCTCTATGGCCTCACTCCATTAACTCCATATGTGTATGGCATACGCTAGAAGATCCCCAGTTGACCGATTTCGGCGGAACCCGTATTGTCGGTCACTAAGAATATCATTCGCTTCTAGGTATGCCAGGAGGATAGGGATACTCTTACAGAGTATGGATATTACCGAGATGGGTCTATAATTCGACGGGTCAGCTCGACTACCCTTCTTGGGCACGGGCTGCACGTTACCTTGCTTCCAAGCCTTCGGCACTTTTCCAGTCCCTAGTACCCTACGGACGTCCCTCTGATGAATGCGAATGTTCGACATACTCGACTCGCATCCAGCTGGAGAAGCAGGGGGCTCCGCGCCACCAGGATCCAAACGTGAAGATTCCGCAAACAAAGAAGCAAGCAAGTTCGCTTTCTCCACAGCGGAGTTGGCCAGCGTCCCGTCAGGTCTCAGCAGTGGTGAAAGAGAGGGACGGCAGAAGTTAGATTCGACCGACTTAGCCAGGGACCAAAAAGCCTTACTACCTGCTGGGTATGAAGCAAGTTTGTTCCCTATTTGGGTAATGTGGTCAAACCGAGCCCTCCGCAACACTTTCATGCAGGACTTGGCAGCCCTGTTAAAGGCTCTCTTCTTCTGACTCACGTCATTTGCTTAGCGCGTACGGGCGTCGACCTATGCTAGGTACGCCGCGTGCTTAAGCGCATCAGCGCGATTGCACTCGGCACCAAACCATGGACGAGTTTCTCCAGACATTGTTATGTCAGAGAACGGAATGTGGTACTCCATTCCCCTCCGCGGCACATACGTCACAGCGTCCGCGCACGACGAAGCATCAGTTGAAAAGCAAGTAGGCTGCACTACTTAAAAGCCTGTCTTTCTTAGTTTGGTCTTCGTCATGATTATTGTGAGTTCTCTTGATCAGAAGGATTATTATAAAACATCATATTTATTAGTTTATTATTTTAGCTTATATATGTATTTTATTAGTATTAAATATATTATTTGTATAATGTTCCCCAAAAGATTCCATCAATTTTTATTTTTTTTGTTGTACACCTACCACAGTGTAGTCTTTTTAACCCAAAGGTTGACTGGTAGAGAATGCCTTGTTGCATTAAGTCCGCCTGTTGCCCGATGTTTATTTATTTATTTATTTAAACTTTATGTACCACTACTGTACATAAAGTTTAAATAAATAAATAAATAAACATACGAAGAATGATCGCATCTGCTGACCTGTATCGCCATACCCGCCGGGTGCCTCTGGGGCTAGGATCGGGCGGGGAGTAAACGGACACAGACTTCACCAGACAGTGGTCTGAACTACCCAGTGGTGAAGAAATCGTCACCGAGTAGCGGTCTGGATCTGTTGTCAGTAGAAGGTCCAAGCAATTGGCTGTGAAGATTTAACGCTAGCGCTAGCTTTCGCGTCTCTCGTCCAGCATGGTCTGTGCACTGGTATGTGAAGAGCCACTCCTGATGGTGGGCGTCGAAGTCCCCCAGTAACACCAATTAGGCAGAAGGGTAGCGCTGCTGAGCCACATCCGCCGCCTCACTCAGGTGCTGTGTGAGCCCAGTTGTCTCCAAATCACCGCTGTGCGAACGGTAGGCACAGGCGTAGACAATTTTGTCCAGGCCTGTGTCCACTATAACCCACAGCGTAGAGAACCTGGAGTCTTCAAGGTAGCGGAGACGCCGACAGCAGACGTCCCGGGCATAGGTACATACTTACGCCCGCGGTGCTACAGGGTAAACCCTGGGTAAGACAGGTATGACACGTCTGACGGACATCCGATCTGCGTCTCCGACAGGAATAAGAGCGCTGGTTTCTCAGTCTCAAGGTGGTGATGGACTGCGGCGAGATTTCAGTGCAGACCTCGTATATTAGAAAGGTGCACTTTGTGTGAGAGGGAGTGCTGCCGCTGTACAGCTTTTTTCTTTTTATTCCTGTTCATTTTTGAGTGAAGGAGGTTGAGGAGAAGGAAGTGAAATGAGGTTCCATATTGCTAACCCACAGGTACGCTTTGACAGGACGACATCATTGGGGGACTAGCCTGAAGACTGCGGGGACGCCCGAGCCCCCACGGGAATGACCATCGGGCCCTCTCGTCTGGTCGTCAACCAGCACGATGGTGCATTCCGGGATTTTTCGACAGTTGGCGGGGCAGCCTTTCATGTGTGGCTAGCACACTACTTGGGCCCCCAACTACCTGCGATCGGCCAGCGGCGCACCGTGCCTCGGATCCCGCTACCCTCCGCGACTAGTCTCCCGATACGCCCATGTCAGCGCAAGCCTGGTTGGTCTGCCTGCATTGGAACAACTATTTCGACCCAACTCCTATGTATTGGCTACACTGAGCATCGTACCGGAACGCAGCTAGGCCGCTTAGCGGGATGTCTTTGCACAGTGGGTGGTCACAAGCCATCGGCCGAATCCTACCACCAGTTAAAACTTCGGCTTGACTGGAAGCCCACCCCGATATAGTTGGAAGAAGGCTAGGTAGATGATGATAGCTAGAAATACTCTATTAAATTATCTTTCAAATAAAAAAAAACCGCATCCAAATCGGTTCACCCGTTTAAGAGCTACGGTGCCACAAACAGGCACACAGCGGTCAAAGTTATAACACCCCTCTTTTTCGTCAGGGGTTAAAAATAGAATTATAGTAAAATAGTGTGTGCAGTCTCAGCGGAAAAATGTAGTTTTTTTTTTATTTCAGTTTATGTGTATGACGTCGTGTAATTGTGTACGGTAAGTACAAAGTGCATCAAACCATTGCAGAGCTATTCGTCAAAAACTGTTTCTGCTGGAACTACGTCGTCCTAGCGGCACTTTTTTTTTCCTATGGACGCACAAGAAAAATAACTTAATAGTCATACAATCGGATGTCAAACAATATAGTGGTCCGGTCGTAGTAAATTATGCCATTACTCATTAATTACTAAGAGCACATAAATGAAACTTGGCAGGTCATTGTAGACCCTAACAAGATACAAATAACTGTTATAAGTTAGGCTCTAAAGTTTCTATTTTAAGTACTTGGATCTAATAACCTTATTTTACTTTTACGTGTGTACCTTCTGAACGGTATGTTTTTTCAAATTACACACAAATTCAAAGCAACATGCGTAAAAAGTACAACTCTCCACTAAACTGTTTAATATGATTTTCATCAAATAGCCAAACGTCAGCGCAGCGGAATCTTCGCAGTTTCATGACACACAAATTTCATTTCAATATAATACACACTAATTATTGAATGTATTATTTTTTTTGTACGTCCATATGAAAAAAAAGTGCCGCTAGGACGACGTAGTTCCAGCGGAAACAGTTTTTGTTGAATAGCTCCCTAGTAGTTGGATGCACAAATTAATTTGTACTTACCATACACAATAGACTTGTCCACTGAAAAAATCTAATTAGTCCGTCAGTTATATTATCAAAAAAATTTGACCCGTTTTTTTTCTTTTGTTACGTAAACCAAAATTGACAAAGATACGACGCTTTTAAAATTCTCAATACGTCACGCCATGGTATAATTTTTAGTGCGTTCTGACGACACGAGCCCCCACTCCCGGGTTTTGATGCGTTTTATCTTTGTAAAAAATACGTGTCTATTATTATTCAATACTCTAACTGACGGACTAAATAGATTTGAAATTTATTGATGGTGGAAACTAGCCTATTTCACGATTTCATGCTCTAAATATCTGCTAAACTGAAAATAAAAAAAAAAAACTACACACAGCAAAATAATAAAAGATAACAGTTAATAAGCCGAATGATCGAACCTCCTTGGAAGAACTCTTGCTCTTTACGCTTGCCTCAATTTAAAACTAAACTAGACGATGACGAATGTTCAATTCGCAAATTCGTGCCATTTTCATATTGCAAAGATTGTTGCGACTTTCCGACTGAAATCTAAAAACAAAAATTTTGTCTCATTACCTATTAGACTGTTTTCTTGCAAGTGTGTTGAAGAACGTTGTATGACACACGTGCGGAAATTGTTATTTACAAACTCGTGACTACAGTAAGCCCTTTGTTAAAACCAAATTAGGTACCGCACTAGTAGTATGAGTATCACAACCTCTCTTGTGTAACGCCTTGTGGCGCCACTGTGGAGTACCTAACCGTTGCGTTGCGCCCGGCCGAAATTGCGCGATTTCGCCGCGTTCACTAAAACTACGATATCTCAGAAATTAAGCATCGTAACTCCACAAACCCTATTGAGTATTTTATAATTTCATATAACTTCCTATTCAATTAGACGTTCACAACTTCGACCCATTACAATAGTTCCTTAAATTTAGGTACAAAATGAAGTTCTTTTTTAATCATTTGAAAGCTAACACTTTTCTAATGATACGTACCACAATCCATAGTTCGATGCATAAAAATTATAATAAATTGTTTAGAGCAACGCGCGATGAAGTGATTTCAGTTTATTGCTCGCAAGTGTATTTAGCAGGTAACCTGGAATAGTTATTTGTGCAACAAGAGAGCAAAGTCGTTTTTTGCTGCGAGTGCCGATTTTGAATCCTGAGTGTGGCGAGGGATTCAAAGGCACGAGATGCAAAAAACTTTGCTCTCATGTAACACACAATAACTTTTCACTTCGGCAGCGAGAACACTTTAGGAGATAAAATAATAAACAGGAATAGATTGTAATAACTATTTATTGTCATCAAAATAATTAACATTGTAGATAGAGGTACCAATTCAATAAAATGGAACATTTTAAGAATTAAAAGTAATATTACTACAATTCTGCAAATTACAAGTAACAGATTTATTTGGCAACGTTCGTTATAGTTGCATTGAGTTGAGTTTGATTATCTGGGGTTAAGGTTTCTGTTTCGGTGGCGGATTGAGAAGGAACAACGGTAAACCATTTGGAAGTTGGAACGGTTGGAAGTGGATGGGCGTGGGTGAGACCAAGGATCTGAGGTCGAATTCAGACTTATTGTTTCCACTATACGCTTACAGATTTTCGATTTATTTTCTATTGAGTCTTCAATATAGCCTTCTGCAACCGTATTGGACTTCCACCCGCCGTGACGTTTTAAAGTGGTGAGATCGGCTCCGGAATCAGCCAAGAGCGTTGCCGAAGTTCTCCGAAAGCAGTGACCAGTGAGTGTATAGCTGAGGCTCTTTTAGTTTTAAGAAAGTGGCAATTTCTTGCGGTATAGCACCTATTTTATTTACTCCCACAGGCTGTCTTGAGCATTTATTATTATGGTATTGTATGAATAATCGGTCGGTTTTTATATTGGCTGGACGTCAATTTTGGTATTTTTCTTTCTATAATTCTTTGCGTACGACAAAAGAACTGCTTCGTATTTTTCAATTTTACTAACAGTAATTTATCTGAATGCTTTTTGATATTATTAACTGTTAGCTGTAATAGTTCGTTATTGCGACACGCTCCACTAATTCCTATGATCAGTACAACCTGTACCTAATGAAAATATTACATAATTAATATGCATAATTGAGCATTTACAGCATCTTTTACATATCGTAATAAATATTTAACAGCTAAGCCAGACTAGGATTCATTGTGCCTCCAAAAATTAGTAGTAGGCAGTAAGTACTTTTATACATAACAGTCTACACACAAATTTTAATAACTAACAACATTGATTCATAGGTACCACTTACTTTAGCGGCAAGAAAATTGCAGTCCGGAGCTTCATTAAGAAATTTTTGTATGTTAAGGGCCGTGAAAATTTTGGACTTTTTAGCCCAACTGACTTATGCACGTTATGTTTTGTTTTTAAAGTAGGTTTCAACATTGAGTAAATACTCCACATTGTAGATGAACGCCTCGTCTGTGATAAATCTAAAAAATAAGATAGCAACACCGTCTCTGAAAAACTGCTTGCGCCCTTTGTACTTGTCTCCATTCATTGAAGACATGGTATGCTTTCAGATATTTCTCGCGAGACTTCTTAGGTAGGATACTTAATTCTGCATTAATAACTTGTTGTTTTAACTCTTCCGGTGTTAAAATACTGTTCTCGTCGCTAGTTACACTCACATTTTACGATTATTTTATTATTTTTTAACTTATTCAACTCTTTACGCCAGCCACGAAATTTTATTCCCACTCTTTTATTTAAATTAAGGCGTGTTCGGAAATAGCACCCATGATATTATATTATTCAAAATATATTACATGCGTAACATTATTGAAACTAGGTATAAATGTTTAGGTACAGGTTAAATATCAGTTTTATTTGCAGTAAATACTTATTTTCGTTTAAATACAACAATAAGTTAAAAATTCAATAAATTACATTAAAAGACATAATTATCTTTTTGCAAAATTTCTTAAGTTAGTACGAAAATCCGAACGTGTTTTTCTTTGAGGTCGTATTCAAAATCGGAACTTCGAAAGGGCTGGTCTTTGTCTCTCTCTCTTTCTAATAGCGGGAAAGAGATAGAGTGCGAATGTTTCGAATTGTATAATTAACCCAAGGCTGAATAAGATATTCGGGACTTTCTGAAAAAAAAAAAGTTACTTGGGTCACTCAGTGACCAAAATCGCATTTTGCTCTCTGATTTCAGGCAGCAAAACCTACATGTTTGAGCTACTGAAGTGAAATAGTACATTGTTATCTTAGGGCTGAAAGTAACTGATTTAGTCCCGAGACAGCGTTTGGCGCCCGAACGTAGCGAGGGCGCCAATAGTTCGAGGGACTAAATAAGTCTTTCACCCGTGGTAAACACTGTGCTTTTCATTACGAATATAAGGAAAGTAAAAATAAAAACACGAATTAGCTAAAGAAAATATTCATATCTGAATCTTATGAACTCATCGACGTGTTAATACAAATCTCTCGAAAAAGCAAATTAAGATCGGACTGCCGCTTTCCCGTCGATTTTGTTTTTTTTTTCTTTGACCAGTGACCAGCCACCTATTCAGCCATTATTTTACATTATAATTATCGTTATTGAAAAAATGGTTATTTTGCCCAAATCTTTGTTATATTAAAGACTAGTGGACGTCACGCGGTTTCACCCGCGTAGTTCCCGTTCCCGTGGGAGTACGGGGATAATATACAGCCTATGTTACTCCCTGATAATGTAGCTATCCAATGCTAAAAGAATTTTTCAAATCGGTCCAGTAGTTTCGGAGTCTATTCAATTCAAACAAACAAATCTTTCTTCTTTATAATATTAGTATAGATTAGATAATGCTGTGCATACCTATAAGTGATGTATTCGTTTAACGCAGAATTGAAGATTTGTGATTGCCTGTTATTGTTATCCTTAATTGTAAATATGTCGCTGGTGTGCCTTACTTAATAAATAAATAAATAATTACCTAATTAATTGAAATTCGAAACCTAGTCACATAAAGTACTCTTCACAAAAACGACAAAGAACTTACCAACTTCTAATTTACATTTCAGTTTGAAAACGTCCCGTAAACCGCAGGCAGGTGATTATTTAATTCGTAATTATTTAAACAAGGCCAGTCGGCATTTTGTTGCTGGACGCTTTGGTCATTCGGCAAAGAATAGTCAAAGAAATAATCGCGTTTTACACACGCATCGTAAACCTAAGCAAACCAGGATAAGGCATATTTCTATTTGTCTTGGATGCTGCTAGGGTTACAGGTAAAATAATTTGCATAATACCTCCCACGGTGATTTTTTGCTTTAAAACTTAAAATAATGTTTTAGCTGGCAACGTTGTAAAGGGCTAGATGGCTCATTAGTTTTGTTGCCAAAATATGAACTAAACGTTTAGTACATAGAAGGAGTTAGGTTCGTACGTAGGTCCTTAAACTTTGATTGGTTTTCTTATTGTGGGTAGCCCGCGTAGAGACCGAGTGGAAACGGCACTAGTAGTCAGTCACCTTAGTCAGCATTTCCCTATTTGCAGCTACAGGTATTGAGGTTGGCTTTAAGTAACCGGATGTAGTTACATACCTACTAGTGTTTGACATGGGGCGACTGCCTATCCGAGCTCCACAACCCAGTTACTGGGTAATACGATACCCCTTCGTCTTGTTGTCAGACTTTAGGGCTTCGGAATTATCTAACAACTGTCAATAACTTATGAATGGCAGCCGAGCCGGGACGAACGGCTTAAAGTTTCGATACGTAGAAAGTGGGTGGTCAACTATCCACGGACCGTCCTAAAGACGTTAGAGAATGAAGTTGCGGATGTTATTACCTAGTAAGCCACAAGTTGCTATTGAAGTTATCTAATTTACTGAACTGAAATTATTTAATTTAACTTTTTAGGACCTGACCAGGGAGAATTTTTCAAATGGATGAATATTTCCGAGACAAGAAATAGCGAAATCTGTAAATAATTATTTTGTTTGACAAAAACTAAAACTGCTTTATTGAATTTTTGAAAAATCAATAGGAATAGGTAAGTAAGGACCTTTTAGGTAACGTACCTACGAAACGAAAAATATTTTTTTTACAAAAAAAAATACAACCGACTTCCAAAGAAAAACAAAATAACACTACAAACATTGATATATAAGAAACCCAAGATACACACTCAGCATCTCAAAAACGTCCGCAAAAAACAAGCGCACAATGTATGATTGTGCGCTAGTTTCAAACAGTTTCGCATCGCTCGCCATACTGCACTGCTTTGTAAAAACAACTTTAAGCGATCCGTGTAAGGTTGAATTTGCAAAAAAAAATGTTTATAGTATAACTACACACAACTCACACATGACACTTGATACGTGTCATTTTTGACGACAGTTTCGAGTGTTGCATTTGTTCGAGACTGTGCATCATGGGTTTTTATATATCAAACAAAATAACTTTAATTTTGGAAGTTGATGTTTCTGATGTGGTTTCTTCGATTTTAGACACCGAATTTTTAAAAAAGATTTTTATTTTTCACTTATTACTTTTGGGGGAGTAGCCCCCCAATAAGTAAATGAAATTGCGTATTTTGGTTTCCAGTGGTTTTGTTAGGTGTGGGGTACCACTAAAAAGTGGAAAATTAATTTTTTTTTACACTTTAAAAAACACTACACCGACTAAAATAACTTAAATTTCAGAAGTCGGTGTTAAATTACGAAGAAACAACCAAAAACACCGACTTCCGAAAATAAAGTTATTTTAGACTTTGTAGTGTTTTTTTTATTTGGAAGTCGGTTGTGTGTTTTTCATAAAAAAACGTTTTTTTTTGTAGTCGGTTAATAAAAAAACCAGTCAAGAGCGAAGTCAAACGATTTAGAATTTTGTGACCCCTGTATTGGGGAGAGTTGTTTACACCTGATTGGGACACTTTCAGGTGTGTGGGAGAAGTGGTAAATAGATTTGTACCGTGTCTCCCCATACCTGATTATCATCGATCAAATTAACTCTATTCGCGCTCAACAATGCATCTAGAAATAGGAAACTACACAGCGAACAGGTATTTACTGTGCCTTCCATATCTCAAAGTTTATAAATTAGATGACTTTTTTGGCAGGAATCAATTCTCCCATACACACATGGTAAATAGATTTTTAGCGCATATGCTTAATTCACGAATTAAGAGGAAATCTACCATCTGCGTATGGCATATGCCATTCATTCATCATTCCTATGGCTTAACTTCATGAAGTTGAGCCATAGGAAGTAGATTTATCAGGTAATCAAACACATGGTGATTCTTATTTTAAACAAGAAACTGCAGTATTTTTCAAATAACAACCCAAAAGTGGTATTCAACTTTTTACTTTGAAAAAATCAAACTTTCGGTAATAGAAATTGTAAACTTAAGTACAGTTTCTCTTAACAAGTAGATCTATAAGTATTATAATCATGTCAAAAAAGTTAGACAGTTTCCAAGCAACGGGATGGAAATTGGACGTAATAGATATCCAAATTGTGGTATTATTGTCAATTGCTCTCATTTATCATTAAGTATCACGATTAGAGATTAATTCATTCTTCATCCGATTCTGTTTGAGAGTCTTGCAGAGGTACACCACTTTTTTTGGATATTTCTTTTAATGTAGCATTTTCAGCTAATACTGCAGCGACAGCATTTTTTAACGTATCCTTATGTATTAATTTTCTTATTTTGAACCTTCTTTGGTCTTATACTTTCGCGGCATGGCTTCCTAAAGAAAAAATAATATAATTATGACAGACAGCTTTATGAAACGTCTGGTTGTTTGACGACAGAATAGACTTGATCCCTCATGGGAACACATGATCCCGGGATCATGTCACACCCAAAGAAAAAGACAAAGTCTCCCCATATATAGTAAATTGTAAAACGTGACGTACTCAAAACCAGTGATTACGTATTTCAAGTTAATCAAAGCTAATCGACACTTAAACTACTAACAAAATAAGTAGACTCACTAATAGCATTGCCTTCACATTTCATTAAATAAATCCAGCTAAAACTCACCGAAAATTTAATATAACACGACGCAAAAATAACGCTCTTTCATATGATACCCCACATGCCCTAGTAGCCCCACTTCGATTTTTTAAGAACCCCTTTCAGTCGCTGTTGCAAAACAAAGATACTCATTTTATTTATTTTTTATTTAGAAAATAGTTACTTGAGCAAACGTCATCTAAAACAATTCCATATTTCAATTTTATAGCGTTAGTATAGTTCTTCAGATATCCAGCTGTGACAGACGGACAGACTTAGTCACACCATAAGGGTTCCTTTTTACCATTTTGGCACGGAACCCTAAAAAGTATATCTTTAAAAAGAGATTTTCCCGTATATCCTTACTTCCAAGAATTTGATCCTCAGTAGCGATACTATTGAACGGTATAATCAATGTGTTCCAAAATCACCGTCAAATCTGAAATCCAATGATGCAGTTAAAATTTTCATCTAAATCATGCCCGCGGCTCCTTTATGTAGGTACTAGTTGACCCGCGCAACTTCGTCTGCGTCACATTTTTCCGCTCCTATTGATCTTAGCGTGATAGTATATAGCCTATAGCCTTCCTCGATAAATGGGCTATCCAACACTGAAAGAATTTTTCAAATCGGACAAGTAGTTCCTGATATTAGCCCGTTCAAGCAAACAAACTCATCAGCTTTATATATTAGTATATATTGTTCGCTATTATTATTATTGTATCCGCCCATTTACGCCCACTAGAAAAAAAAACACCCTATTTATCGTCTAGTTAGGATGCCTAAAACAAAATAGGGTTATAACTAGGTACCTAATAAGTATTTATTTATAAGATATCATCCTACGTAATTTGCATCTTGAGATTCTCAAACTGAAGTTCGGTTTGAAAGCCGCGAACTGAAGTCTGTGAAACATTCCAACTTAACTTTTACAATTACCCGATAACTTTTACGTGCCCTCACATTAGTATTTTTGAGTTAGTTAAAATAAACTGAGTTTTAAATTAACATTCAAATAGAAACGCAGGTCCAGCGTCCGACGGTCAGGCGCGGCGCGTCGCTCATAAAACATGTTGACCGAGAGACGAATAGTTGGCGTAGCGTTATTGATCCTTCCAATAATTATCGAACACGTTTCATGTCACCATGAACAAACACTAAAGTGGACGAGTATGGCGGATACTTGCTGCGACGTTGTTTGTAAGTTTACGCACGGAATCGTAAAGTAGAGGCAGGCAGTAGGTAGAGCTAACAGAAAATCTGAGACAGTGAGAGCGACGTGTTTGGTTCAATAAACTTAGCGAATGGTGTTTTCTTAGGAGGGCCTGTACGTTTTCCAATTGATTCGATAATAAGTTACCACAAACATGTTGTTAGGTTTTAGTAATTGTTAAATCTAGGAGCTAATAACTAACTAAATATGTACGCGAGTTTTAGTACTTATCTACGTACATAACGATAAATGTTTTGTGGACATTTGAAATCCTGAGACAAAATTTCTAAAGATAAAACTAAATCCAAACTTTATAAGTAATGTGCTAACACTGCTCTCCATTAAATCTTCAGTGTCTGTGAACAAATCATATGGTGGTCTCGAAATTATCTTCTACGGAACCCTAAGTAGGCATTGACTATATGTATCTATGTAAGTATTGTATGTAGACACATCTGGGAAGTTGAGAATTCAAAATGGAGGTATGTAAATGTTGATTTTCTATCATGACAGTCCGAAACTGCAATCTTTAGCGTTTTGTTAACGCTTTAAATGACAATAAAATATTAGGTGTTTCTAGAGTTAAACGAGCAAATATAAAAATATATATGTATATATGTTTTCAGATCGTATTATTCGTATTTATATAACCGAAGAGACAGTTACTTACTATAACGGATATCAGTTTCGTTGGGGTTAATATTCCCCGCATTTCATCAGGCCAGTATTCCCCAAGGTTTTGGGGAATACCTACTACTAAATATGCATCAGTGTTTTAAGTCCCGTCATCCCACGTAAAAGGAGGCGAGGATTATTCCAGACAGTTCCTCTTAAAAATGCATTACGAAAAAAGCACGAGCACTTTCCCCCTTCTCTGGTATAAGCTGAAACCTGGGAACTCCTGAAAAAAATATATTTTGTGGCAATTAAAGAAAATTGATAAGTCTCTATGTGTATTAGAAATCTTTAGAAGGTATGTTACGTCGGGAGTCTGAAGTAGCGAAGAACAGCTTTTTCACCGGCATTTTTTTTGGAGCAGAATAATGATTTATTTAAAATATAACGTGTAAAACTATTAAGTCCGCCCTTGTACCACTATTGTACATAGGTACGATAGTGGTACATGGGCGGACTGAATGCAATAAGGCATTCTCTACCAGTCAACTTTTGGGTTATAAGACAACTCTTTGGTGTACAACAAGGGTTATTCCCACGAAGGTACTCGGTCCATTGTTAGACCACTAATAGGACTATTGCCAAGATTGAGAACAAATAAATGTTTTCATTCCATCTATTCGAAAAGGACGACTTGGTTCGCCTTTAAGCGCATCCAAAAGTGGTGTTTTATGTAAAAACTTTGAGCGGGCAGTAATTACTTTTTAATATGTGCAACACAATTATCTTTGCCGCGCACTATTTGAATTTAGAACATCTTAGTGTTCAGCGCCAAAGAAATCGAACGCAAAGATTGATGTTATAAGGACTGGCTGGTACGACGGCCCATAGTCGCGCACTCGCGCCGCCGGCTGAATAAAAAAAGAAATCAAATTAAAAACGCGCGAACTACAGCCCGCGTTTTCGTCAATTTTCACAGATTGTTAGAAATTCTGGTTTTGTTTTGAAAAATGAGTTCTTCAAGTGACAGTGAAAGTATAGAATTAACTCTTGAAAGTATTAGAAGTGACGCAAGAAATGTGATGGATAATCTATTACCTGCAAAATCCCGGGAGAAATATATATAAGCTTATGGTAATTTTATTGAATGGAGAAATGCATGAGGCACCAAGAATTTGAATTTGAATTACTGGTTCGATTTGAAAAATTATTTCAGTGGTAGATAGCCCATTTATTGAGGAAGGCTATAGGCTATATATCATCACACTAAGACCAATAGGAGCGGAGCAGTAATGAAAATTGTGACGCAGACGAAGTTGCGCGGGTCAGCTAGTACTAATATATAAAGCTGAAGAGTTTGTTTGTTTGCTTGAACGCGCTAATCTCAGGAACTACTGGTCCGATTTGAAAAATTCTTTCTGTGTTAGATAGCCCATTATCGAGAAAGGCTATAAGCAACATCATCACCCTAAGACCAATAGGAGCGGAGCAGACGAAGTTGCGCGAGTCAACTAGTTAAATGATAATATTACAATAAAATATGAGGCGCCTTTTATTTCCTCATAGTGGGTGATGAAAAGTAGAGTGTATCACTCGGGCGCAAAATATATTTTCGGCTCGGGCGACGTACTTTGAATCCCTCGCTACGTTCAGGATTCTACTCTAGAATCCCTCGCTTCACTCTGGATTCAAAAAAGCGCCCTCGCCGTATAAATATTATTTTTCTTCCTTATGATACAATGTAATATTGTTGCCTCTATCCGCAAGCTTAGCTGTAATGTAATGGTCATTATGTTTATGCACTATTAAAAAAAAACTCAAACATTTTATCCATAAAACTATTTCCGTCTTTATGGCAATTACACGTGATCTCGGTTTAGGTATTGCAACCAATTAAAAAGCAATCTAATCTTAATAATTAATTTAAAAAACCGATAACAATAAAGAACGTCAGCAAAATAATAAAGTAGCTCGTGCGGTCACAGCTACGCTTGTCGAATAGGTGTCTAATTGGTCTTATACGTATTTGCTGGCAATTAAACACGACCGCCAACGTAATCTTGTGAACCATAAACGACACGGCCATTCAGTAGACAGGCTTCACATGGCACGAGGTGACCAGACTAAATACTATTTACGCCAAGGTGTTAATTTCAGGAGGTTAGAGTAGCGTGAATTTTATTTATATGAAAAGTTAATTCATGCCCTGCTAGCACGTAGTGTTTAAACGGCGGAGTTAGCATGGGGCTCCGAATAAACACCGCCTGAGCTTACGTTCAGCGGCGGCGCAGGCGTGGCGGAGGTGTGCGCGTGCGATGTCCACGCTACTCCTACAGATTTCTCCTCATCCTTTGGTAATCTTGTTTGTTTACTACTTATTATAGCTTATAATATTTATGGTCATTTTCGTCTAGTAACATCCGCATAGTTAATATATGGATATGAATATCTAAAACATTTAATAACAGTCAATTAGGAAGAAAATGTTGAATAGGTTTTTTCTAATACGGATATTTACTGGCGAACATAAACATAATTAATACGGATTCATCAAGGAATAAAGTTGAAATTCATTATTAATATATTCTATAGGTCCCTATTTGAAAAAAGGAGACACTGCTACGCTCAGCTACGCTGCTATTTATTTCGTAGCACTAGCTACGAAAACTGTGAAAAACTTTAATGGTAGTTCAAAATAACTTTCGTGATAAGTAATTTACTGCTGCATATCAACCCACTGCAGCCACTCATTTTATCTGATCAATGATGACTAGTAACTGTTACTTATTGAAACTTGTAGTATGTATATGCATTTAGAGATACCCTGCTGCACTTATTATTCTAGCTATTCCTTATTGAATAAAGGACACCAATCATTGTGTAGCTTGTGTGATAATTTTTGTTATAACTGCCACTAATGTGTTCGGAAATTGTCCACTTTGTATCGTTGTGTAAACAAACAGACCAGAGAATTTCGGTTCAGTAGTTTCTAAGAAGGGACGGGGTGAAACTAACCAGGCATGGCCAGTTTTTGAGACGAGTTTTTAGAGTAGACACAATACATATGTACATTCGTACCGTACCTACACGCATACCAACCAAAAAGAAAGTGCGAAAGGCATTCAAATATTTCATTGCGAAATTGAGATTTCATTGAGGTACTGGTCTAATTGATTCAAGACTAGACTGAGGTAGATTAGGACTGTGTTACTTCTGGTACATAATTTCTTTGGTAAAATATTATTGAATAGGGACACGTATTCAAAACTATTTTTAAGTATAAGTATTTAGTCAGATCTACTCTATTGGTATCATAGCAACACCTGGGTAGGTATGTGATAAGCAGACAGTTAATTAGGAAAACAAATTCGTGTTTCAAGCTAACCTAGATATCATGCATGAGCTTTGGTCATCGACCAGCCTCCTCCGAGAAGTGCAATGAGTGTACCTATCTATCGGTTATAACACTTATAACGGTCACTGAGATGTTTAAAAATGAAACATTTCTGTGGAGAGCATTGAGCTGGCTCGTTGTTTGAGGTTTCCTTTTCCAATTAGCACTTGGTCGGCCGGCAGACCGTAACTGGGTGAGGCGGGCCCGATGCATTGGAATGCTGACTAGGTGTCTACAGCAGTTCCTCGCGGGAGGTTCGTTTATCTTTGTACATATGACGTGCAACTATCGTGTAGCTTGTGAAAGCTGTTTTAGATTTCATCGATCGGTATTTTAGGGTTATGTTATATCTGTTGATGATTCGATGAATAAAGGAAATGTCTTACGGATTATTTAGGATTTTCAGTGGAATGCAAAATGAGAGACATACAGTAAGCTTTACGTTTGAACATACTCGTATATGAAAGCCAAAACTTGATCTTATTCAAAACCCGATGCGAAAGTTTTCGCATCAACGAAAGTAGGTAGGTAATCTACTTTTTGTAATGAGCAAGTCAGAGAGCGCCAAAATTACAGATCCTGTATGTATCACGCATATAGGTATGTACGTTTCACATACCTACTAGATTTTATTACCAGAAGGTAAATTAGAGGTAGAATGACTTTTCAATTTTACCTATGTTCAAATTACAATGATGACTTATGGGTTTTAACGATGGGTTTTTGTTTGGAATAGCAAATTTTATTGCATCTAGTTTTTTACATGAGTTGTTTTATTATCAAATAATCAAACAATGAATTTTATTTTGGTTATATTGTTTGGTTTAGTGAGTTTTTGCGTATCGTCTGATAGTAAAACCTTATAGGTAGTGTGTTTTATTTTTTTTTGTAGTTAGTTATTTGAATCAAAATATTTTCTTTCTATTATTAGATAAAGCAGGAATAGAATGCTATTATTATTATTATTTCTTCGTATATGGGAAAATATAGTTTAACTACACATCACTTAACACACAATCTGATTGATGGCAAGTTTCGTATTGGTGTGTGGAATTTGGAAATACATACTAAGGTACGAAACAATTAATGTTTTGATGCATAGTTGAGTTGCTGTTAGGTACTTACTGGTCATCCAAAAGAACAGTTCAACAAATTTAAGCTTACGGAACGGAATTCCTAATCGTATCTAAATAATAACAGCCCCATGGGTCGATCTTCACGGTTAGGCAACGATTGCCTAGGTCAGTCTGTGGATGGGTGACCATCATAAAATACGGAGACTCCTCCGTGCCTCGGAAAGCACGTTATGCCGTTCGTCCCGGCTTTTTTTTTTGGGACTAGCCCGCCACACATTCCCAACCACTGCAACTCCTGAAAGCCAGAATCAACAGTGGCGACCACCAGAAAAACGCCGAGCCAATGAAGCCCTACGAGTCCCGGACAAACGATTTAACTGTCTTGGATCCTGCAACGAATTTAATCAGAAAAGTACAGCGGACGAGTAGGAAAAAAAAAAAATATAATTTCCACTTCCCTCCTTATCAAGCAGGAGACAGAATAGAGCTAGGCCAATAGGCACCAAGGGACATATACAACACCACGGATTATATATTAACACTAAAACTAATGGGTCTTAAATTGTTCGTCCCGGCTGTCATTTTTAGATCTTTGTTAGTCGTTACGGATTGTCAGAAGCCAGAAAATCTGACTCCAGTCGAGCTTAAAAGTACCGTGTTACCCAGTTACAGATTGTTGTTCCGGGTCTGGCTTTTTGTGTACGTGAGTTTATGTTTGTAAACGCGGAGCAACGTTTAAAAAAAAGTGGGTTGTAGAGGTCTGATAGGCAGCCGCTCCACGTAGAGCACTGATATTCAGCTGATTCCGGTTCGACAAGAAGCTGCCTTCAACAAAGTTGGGAACACGGCTAGGAAGATGATGAGAGGAGAACGAAATTAGTCTAGGTAATTGTGTCTCTTGCCTCCTCAGTCTTTACTTTGGCTGAGTTAAGGATGCCTGATAGGTAAGCAGTTAGTTTAAAATCATGACAACTAATTATTCTGTGTACCTATAGTACTACTTTCAAAGTTGCCTAATATGCAATATCAGAGGTTTTTATAAACTTGCAAGAGGGAGTTATTCCGGTCGGATCATCTGCTGGTTATTATTATTTTTTAATTCCTGTCTGATCCCTATAAACTTGGTCTTTCCGGTCTGACCCCCTTACTCTTTTTGCCAGGTAAGTAAGTACAGTCAAGAGAAAGACGGTTGTCTATTAAAAAATATTTATTTTTATTTGTTTCCATTACGTGTACCTATTTCAATAACCCTGTTTGTATATTTTGTTGCTCACTGTCCCAAAAATCTGTTAATAGAAAACTACTAAGGAGGGAAAAAGCGAGTTATTCCGGTCGGAATAACTCGCTTTTTCCCTCCTTTGGGTGCCTACCCAATTCTGAGTAAGCGGAGTCAAATCAGTTGAAGAAACTACTTAGTGCAAAACTGATGTTAATATAATGAACATGCAAATTATTTGAATATTTGTTTGTATATTGTCTCCACGGTGTCTGCTTATGTTTAATAGTAACGTATTAGTACTAATAGGTAAGTAACGCTATCAATGATCTGCTAGTCCAGTTGCATGAAGTCATTATAAGCATTCGGATTTATGAAGTTGTTATCTACGAGTACATATTGTGTCGCTTTGTCCGACTGAGGGAGGTTTCCTATCGGCAAAAGCCTATACATATTTCTTCTTCCAACTCTTTCAATCTTGCGCAGGTTCAAGCCCTGTCTTCTCCCACTTGTATTTCTTCTGGGCCTTTCGACCTACCTACATTTTTCTACTTTTCTACTTATGACCCAACGAATTATTCGCTACATGATGTGTCTCTTTCATTAATTTCCACTTAGATGAGCTTTTGCTTTAGTGGGAAGGGTTTCTATTTAATAATTTATAGGTACTAGAAAAAAGCTTTCTTATCGCCAAGTAGTAAATAGAACTGAATTTGGAGACACGGTAGAGGCTTTAAAGTCGTATTTGTCACACAAGATTCAAATAAATTAAAATATATTTCATAAAATGTAATTGGAGGTAAAATTTATGGAAATACAAGTGTTATCTAAGTGACCGCCTCAATGTTGCGCAGGATTGCCTCGCTAGCGCGCTCTCTCGCCGCCAATCGCTTTGTTTGTCAATATATCAGGGGCGGGGCTTCGCGCAGTTAGCCTGTTGGCGTCATCTCAACCAACACAAGGTGATATGAAACTCTATTGTTATGGAAGTAAAGTGTTTTCTCGTCCGTCGTCTTACAGCAAAAGATCTAAGCCTTTTACAGAAAAAGATGTTCTACAGTGGGGCTTTATGAGTGGTTATTGAGTGATGAGTTAAAATTGTAGTGGGTATGTTGTGCTGTATACGCGCTAATGAAGTGTAGTGCGGTCGAGTTTGCGGTAGTTGCTCATGCAGTTGGCACGCCACCACTTATTCGTGATTTGTGACAAATATAGGAACTAATTTTCAGCATCGTCATTACTGAAAAATCTGTTTTATTGACTTTCATTGGTTAAATAATTGAGTGCCAGAAAAATAGAGCTCTGAATAAAATGTATTTTGTATAAATAAGTTAATGTGAAAAAACGTGGACTGTGAACTTGAGTGGTAAAAAGGAGTTTTCATTGTTTTAAATGTGTTATATTAACCGTCGCAATTGAGGAAAAAGTAGCAGGCGACGAAAGGTAAGCGAAAATATTGTATGAAAACTTATATTTCGAAAAAAATATCAAGGAATTGAAAAAAAGTCGTTTATGAAAAATATGAGTCATATTTTTATGCGAAATGAAAATGCTGGTTTGTCTTAATCATTTACCTTCCATTAGGAAAAGGTTCGATACCCAGATTGCGCGATTTGTGTAAGGGACATTGTATGTCGTATTATATCCTACTAAGTTACGTGAATGGATTCTATATAGTATGTGACTGCAACAATACCCACTGACTGAAGACAAATTTTACGCAATAACTTGACTTGATTAGTCTTGGATAACCAAAACAGTTGTGTCTGCTGAGCCTGATATATAAGGTTAAACATAAACTAAAATACAGTTAGTTTGGCTTTTAGAACCATACGGGCAAACACTAGCCGTATGATAAAATGTTTACGACAGTGTACGGTCACTAGATTCCCAAAGGAACCGCTGGCAGCGGCACTAAAAGAAAAAGGATGTTTTGACTTTATTGTCCCCATGCCCATATCGGCTGTCGATCTTCCGTACGGCTATTGGGGTCTTCGCTTCTTGTCTTTCTTCAACATTTCCAAGCAAAACCGTCTTCTTAATTATATTATTTAATAAACTGTCCTAGTTCATTTAAGTAGATGACACAGTAAAATTAGAAAACAGCTCCTTTCCCAAAGGCTCCACAGTATTACTACTGTGATGAGCTAAGCTATCTCCAGTTTAGTTCCAGATTTAAAGGCAACTGCAAGTGGTTTAGTGGCAATATTTTTTTCTGCTAGCCTAAAATTGTGCTGGGCCTAGGCCCCAGTGAGAATAAATTTATTTGATCACAGTATCTAACAATGTGCTACATTCATTTTGCAATATTTCTCATTCCTGATACTTTGCCTTAGGTTTCTACTGCCAAGCAGCGCGCGTTCCTATGCAAGTGTGTGCAGTTTGCAAGGGTATGGATACCGTTGTAAACACGGGTGCATAACACGTCAGTTTTGCCACTAAGATAGCTACGCATTTCTGATGATTGTCGAGATTTTAGTCGGAGTAAGAAGGAAATGACAAAAAAAAAAGATCCAGAGGGCAAATTCTACATAGGGTATGCCTATTAATCTTTAAAAGCAAGGCCCGCATTATTATTTCAGTCGCAGTTTGTCAAAATGTAGGATTTTTAAAGGGTTTTTTGACAGATAGCGACTGAGGTACATTGGCTCTCTGATTGAATGCCACCATTATGTCATCAAATAAACGCTTTTGCATTGCATTGCAGCTACTGGACTAAAGGGCTAAAAAATAGGTATATTTCATCTTAAAATACAAGAAATACTGGAAATTTGCTTTGGGGAAGTGAACGTAGAACTGGTATTGGTCTAACTCTAGCTTGTTAGCTGGACTTGGAACTAGTAGGATTAGTGATGGTAGAGCCCCTTTATGGATGAATGCCTAAACGTGAGGTAAAGTTATGAAAAACTTTATTCTATCATAGGACTACTTGCCATAAGGCGATGCGCTACCGATACATGGTGGACCCAAACGCATTAAAACGTTTTGGGAATACTTTCGTTATGTGTACAGTTAAAGAGTGGAGTTCCCCGCCAGAGTCTGTGTTACCTACAGGCTAAAGTCTAACAACAGCATTGTTCTAACTTTGAACTATCGGTATTGTTTGGGTTATTTGAAGTACCCATAGCATATAGTAGTTAGCCATTGGAAATTCTTAAGCTCAAACGAAGAATTAAACCCAAATGTTAAACTGAAAACCAGACAAATATTTTCATCTAGCCAGTCATCATCAATTCGGTTTGGATAGAATAAACACTGCTGCTGGGAATATGCATGAGTGTATTCCATTTATGGTTCGTAGCCCGTATTCGGCCGCAGATGTTTTCGGTGACTGAACACGGTTGATTTTTTGAAACGCGCCACTCATTGTTAGGCTGAATACAGTCGCTGAATCCGGTAAATCGACAACTTAAACGAATACGGTCGCCGTATTCGGTTACAGACTTACCTATGTGAACAGCCCAATTCGATTAATCATTGCGCGTTTATATTAAGACGTCTTAATGTAAACGCGCCATTTTTATTCATTCAAAGGTCGACTAGCAGGAAATGCCTTAGACATTTAGGCATCGTGTGTCTGTCATCGTGCCTCTGTACTTTTGTGTGCATACAATAATAAATAAATAAAAGCGATTTTAGACAGACCTAATTTCTTTGGCTCAATCATGGCAATAAATCGGCCAGAGCTTTAGTCCATCGGCCATTTGAAATAAGAGCTGTAACAACAAGAAACTCCTTTTAAAATTTCCCATCTAGCTTTATAAGTAGGTAGGTTATAAGGTACGGGCTAGAACGATGAGCATTTTATATGAGACTAGTTTTTGCCCGCGACTTCGTACACGCATATGCCGTTTTCCGGTTCCCGTAGGAACTTCGAGAAATCCTCTCTTTGTGCTCCACTACCCTCCTCAAGAAACCTACATGCTAAATTTCAGCTTTCTAAGAACAGCAGTTTGATTTATTGATTTTATTGAAGTTAAGTCCTGTCTCAAATCTAATAATTATTCAAATAAGGAACATTCTGGCTTATCATGCGCATATCAATGCTACTAAATTGAAATGCAATGCAGACATTCTACTTATGATGTGGAAAAAATAACTTGAAACTTGTATCTGTAACAATGTATTCGAAATCAAGTGTAGTAATAAGATTCCTGTTCACATTGATTACTTTGAGGATGAAGCCATACTACTAATATCGCTCTCAACTTTGCTGTAATGGTCCGTTAACCTACAGTCGTACCTTCAAACTGTAAAAGGTTTCTGCTTATCGACGTGTCACAAACTTACTAATCTTAGCAGTCAAGCCACGTTTGACAATTTGTTACACTAATTTTGAAATCATTTTCTTTCGACAAACTGGGCCTCACTCCACTCGAAAGATGCTATGGTTTTACGGTTATGACTTTTTATGTATTAATAAGTATAATTTGGTTTGTTTAGAGTAGCTAGGTACATTTACAAATTTACACTTTAGCTGGTTCTGATATAATTAATCCGATAAGTCGTATTTATTTATGATACCAGTTTTGAATTACCTAGATCTATAAAAACTCCACATTAGCAAAGCGCAAAGTGATATAAAGGGTGTTGACGTGCATAATAAAGTTTTGTAATAAGACGCATCAATTTATATTACCTACCTAGGCAATTTCTTCCTCTGTTATTTTATGGTAGAGGTTCGCAATTTAATTACAAACATCGCCATCTCGGCGTGCAGCACTCGTCTCCAGTTTGGCTTTTAGTTGCAGCTATAAAAGGTGCACTATGCGGCGTTAGGTAGCACCTGATGCCGGGATTTATAGAGTGAAGACGCGTGCGGTATTGTAGCCGGCTCGGCGCGGGCGCAGGCACAAAGGCGGCGACTGACGGCGGCGGCGGAGGTTCCGTCATCGAACGCGAGGCCTATCGGCGCGTCCGGCTCGCCACAAAGCCCTACAATAAACTTTTACAACGCGCATAAAACCCTGACTTTTTAACCCGAGTTATTTGAATTAATATCAATTCGGGGTTCCTCAATGGGCTTTACTCGTCAAACTTTAAAGTTTTATGACAACCACAGAATTGAGGAATAAAATTTAATTGAAATGTAGCCCGAAAAAAAGTTTGATTGTGGTTATCAGCTTCCGAATTTGAATATTTACACTGAATACAAATAAAGGATAACAAAGTTTGTAATTGCCTATGAGTTGAGAGAAGACGTCGCGTATTTTACAAACAGATAGACGGGGTTTAACATTGTGACGTTAATACTTGGAAGGTATATCAATTTTATATCACTCAATAAAAAAAAATACATAGTCTGTGTAAAACTTGTCATGCCGCAAACGATGGCCTTAAACAAATAAAATTTTAGTCAAATGGCAAATATAATAAACGACATAAATCAAAATGTTGTAAAACTAGCTTTCATTAGGAAATCAAACGTTGTAACGGTTCAACATTATTTGACGACGAAATACATATGTAAAACATTTAATTATTCTAAATAAGTCGTAGATTCCTTGCCAGCGAGTAAGGAACTTTAAAATTACATACTTTCACACCGATTTATTTTTGGAGAATATTATCGAACATCCAAAAAAACATTACATATTATTAACCGACTACAAACATCGAGTTTACTTAAAAATAACTGGTTTTACACTAAACTAGAATTTCTTAAGTTCTTCAGGACTTACATTACACGCGTTTTATATTTTTCAACTTTAAACTTTACACAAAAGTCTAGTTACAGGTGCATTTTTATACAATCTATCATCCCCTATTTTCTTTGCCCTGAGGGTTGAATTATTAAAAAGTCAGAGGAATTTAGGTGAGCTAGAGATGGACACGTTATCCAGTCAGTCAGTATCTAAACTTTTTGATGGTGACAAGGTAGGTTAAGTTGTATTTAAAAAATCTGTTCATGTTCGTGTTGGATGTTGGTCGTTGCACATTGAATTGTTCCGTATAGACGGTGAACGGACGGCGACGGGTGTGTGTAGTTAGGTATAGCTCTGCTTAATCCGGAGCAGTATGTTTTCATTAAATAAAACAATGAATATAATAATTAAGGATCTGTAAGCATATACGTATATATGTCTTCCTCTAAATTTTGATATATAATTTTTTTAGATCAGTCCAGATTTGAAGAAGAAAACAGCGGAATACGAAACGTCTTTTGGTCAAGGTTTTATAATTATGTAAAATCAGCCTGAGCTGTAGTTGTCGCTTTTGCACTTTACTTGATAGGGCGCAGTGCTATGGCATCGGCAATTGTTTCTACAAATACCTATTTTTCAAATACCCCGGTACTAGAGTCCCCTTTTAAGCATGGTCCGCATTCGCATGCAAGTCGCAATCTCTTAAAAGTGTATAGAACTTGAGGCTCTTTTGACAGATTGCGACTGACATGCAAATGCGAATGTTGTTTAAAATAGCAGAATTGGCCCTCAGGCCATTGGCTAATAGTAGGGGAAGGACTGATGCTAAATGTGGATTTACTAGAGCATCATGGGGACCTATTACATTTTGTAGTTTAGATGATAAGAAGAATGAAAGATTCTGTAATGTTTCTTCGTTTAGTGGTGGGCGAAGCTTCCAAAGATTTTCAAAAATGTAAAAAAAATCAGTTACATGGACATACTCGAGCGTGTCAGATATTGATAGTTTAGATGTTCCAACGTGTCTATGATACCAAAGGTATGTTCATCTGCCGACTTGCATGGTGGGGTTGTCTATCCAGAAGGATAGAAAATAGAGAAAAAAAAATTCTTTCGAGCGCGTCAGATATTCAGAGGTGATGTTAAGTGAACCCTAAAAATGCTCCCATTCAAAAAGACTGACGTTTCGGAAGTGACGCAAGCTCGTAGAGATTTATTGAAAATCCAAAAAAGAATCGCCATATTGCAATACTCGAGCGTGTCAGATTTTTATACAGGAGGTTCAGCTTGATGTTCCAGTCCCTTATAAAGCCTCGTCATATGCAATATGGCATCGTAGGGAGACATGGCCAATCAGCGCGCTGCTGTCATTGCTTAAAATGTTGCCACTATAATTCCAATTAAATGTTGCTAGATTATTGTCATAATATTTACCGTAGAAAAAACGTGTAACGTTACAATAGAGAAAGAGTGAGAAGGGCAGAGTGGGAAAGACATAGTTCTCAGCGACTGCACGCACCACACTTTATTTATGATGTTAGCTACTACGGCTTGTGCAAATTGGCAGATTATATTATTTCCTTGATTCGTGACTAATTTCCTTCAAATTAAAAAAAAATCGCGCTCGAGAATGTCCAGGTGACGTTATTTCCTTGCAACTCTGTGACTCTCCCATTTCCTTATGTCACGCTCAAATTGGCAGATTATTGAAATTCACACTTTTCTGCATGTAACTAACTTACCTTACCTTAATCTGACGCGCTCGAGTAAATCGAGAGATCGATTTTTTTTACTAATCTGATCAGCTGCCTTAGACGTTTGACCCTATGTACAGGGCTCAGGTATTGTAGGAGTACTTCACAAGGTGCAAGGTTGCCCCCTTATGTTATTCTGACGCGCTCGAGTAAATCCCGAAATCCTCCCAATAGTAATTAGGGATTACTATAAGGATCCTTAATTAAGAAGAGTTTAGTGATTGTGAATCTTATGCCAGACTTTGACTTCGGTATGTGACATTAATTGTCCTCTAGAATGTTAATAATAAGGAAAAAAATGTCTAAAACAGAGTACATCCTACTAATACATATATGTACTTAAAAGTCGTAAATAGATACTGTGTCAAGCTTACATAGTATGTATTTATGTACATAAATGTGTGTCTGCGCAAGTCAGGTAGGTCTTCAAACTAATCGAATATTGTGTCAACAGTTGGTCAACAGTAGAAAAATATATTTTATTCGTAAGGTCGAATCTTATTGATCATGTGTTGCGGTTATTTGATTTTAGTCTATTGTTTGATTAACATATCAAGGCTGGTGGTGGTAGGTATACACGTAAAGTGATAATGAAAATTCAAGTTTGAAACACGGATGACGCAAGACCATTAAAATACTTACTTGGTTTTCGGCATCGTTCCATTTGCATAGGCTTCTCGGCCTTCATTACACAGCTATTCCGCAAACTTTGAAATTGGAAAAGACAACACGAGATGTATTGTTTCAATGGTTTCAATATCGGTTTGGTCGGTCTTGCATTTGATAATTAGCACCTCCGCGGAGATCGGGCGAGGAGCGCGGCTCAGCGCGGGACAATTGCGCCGCGGCATCGCCCGCACACATAATACGTACATTTATCGAAGCGAATGCCATAAACGTCCAATCACTGGACCCTGGTTCCTTTCGAAACAGTCTTCAGAGCCACTCGTTGTTATCTTTGATATTTTATAGGATCTGTAAAACGTCGGCGCTGCGACGCGATTAAGCGACATTCCAGTGCACGCGCCCGTGCCGCCGCCGCGCCGCGCTGTGTCGAGGTGAAGCGCGAGGCGCGAGGGATGATGCCACGCAGGCAGATAAAAACGTTATTACACGTAATTAAAAGGCGATAACTATTCACATTGTCCGGCACGCTCCGGGCGCACAGTTTGTTGCGGCTCTATGAGCTCGGAGCTGAAACCGGGGCCGACATTCGCATCGCGCATCATATTATTTAACCTCGCCATTAAAAAGAAAATGTTCGCAGTACATCTATACGACTAAGTTTAATATTTATAACTCATGGAGTCGTAAAACGATGAATAATGACGCTGCAGTCGAGTGGGCTAACGCTGTAATTACTTCGCCTTTATACATACCCGTTGGTTGCTTTCTTGTTGTTTAATGCTTAAATGTTGTAGGAATACGATCCGAACCTTCGGATCTATTCTCTGATGTGGACGTAAAAACAGATTACAAGTTCTTTCTCCTTTGCCGAGCTTTTATGATGATAAATATATAATTTTCAATAAAATTCTGCGTCAGGTTTAACTTCGGCAACAAGAAAAGGTCTTTCAATATTTGCAAAACTATATTGTAACTTACTGTACGAGTGAAGTACCTAGACTACGTTAGTACTTTCTACCCTGTAAAACCTAATTATATTTCTTTTAAAATTTTAAGTTGAGTTATAAAACTGAGGCAGTACTTTCAAAAAGTGATTGGTATGATTTACAAACAAGCTTATGTTTAGTAGGTATTATGTCAATTATGGATTATCAACGTTTTCAATTAATTCTCCAAAACGACATGTATGAATAATGCAACTGTGACTCATGCAGAATTTCTTCGCGTGGAAACTATCCTCCTTGCTGAAGTATAGTATAATCTCTGTCAAATAATTGTTTTGTTCACGGAACAAAGGAAGTTGAGACGAAAAATAGTGTAAAATTAATTTGTGAGTATATTGATCTTAAAGCATTGAAAAAGGGCTCACTATTGTCTGGCAAAGAAGGTGCCTATAGACAGACTGTAGCTCACCCTGACTTTGTAAAAATCTTTAATCGTATGTTGTAAATAAGTGAAATAAATTAAATGCAAATAGGGCCTAATATCGCACCACACAAAAATCACTTAATACGATTGCAAAGTTACGTCGCTACCACGGTAATAATATCTACAGTATTCTATCTTCATACAAACGGTCGGAACGCGAGTCATACCTACGCGCCTCGAGTTGAAACTGCTATCTAACTGCAACACTGCAAGCAGTCGCGAATGCGCCGCATTGACGAAATAATGATGTGATTGTTTTGTGAGCAGTAAGCAGGTGATTTGGGAATATTTGTTTTGAGATAAGTACAAGTAAGTCCTTACATAAAATGGTAAAGAAAAATTATAGAATAAACTGTACCCAAAGATATCATTTTGTGGTTTACCTGGTACTTACATAATTTGTTTCTTTAAAATACCTACCTTGATTCATTAATAAATAAGTGGATAGGGTGAAAAAAGTGACACAAAAGTGAAATTTTACGCTCGCTAAAAAAAATTGTAGGTAGTTTCATAGGCTAATCTTATCGACTCACTTATGTACTTAGCTACTAACATTTATATTATTGAAGAAGACGAAATATCACTCTGAAATGATTATATGAGTAATTAATGGTAGGTACTTATCTAGTAAGATTAGGTAGCAGTTTAATTTATTTTTTAAGTAAGATGGTTAGAGGTTTTGATTACTATAGGGCCTATAGGTAGCGCACACGCGATGCGATAGTTGATATTAGGTACCTATTGTTTACATCAGATAGGTGACTAAAAATATTGTTAATTCGAGTTGCTCCATGCTGTAGGTAATAAGGACGAAAGAATAAGCTGAAATGAAAAAGATATTATAATTAAATGGCAGCTGTTTCTTGCATTTTGGTTGAGTAGGTATATTTGAAGTTTGTAAGAATTGGAGTTTGGTAAACTCCGGCGACAAAAGTCTATTAACCCCCGACGCAAAAACGACGGGGTGTTATAAGTTTGACGTGTCTGTGTGTCTGTTTGAGTGTGTGTGTGTGTCTGTCTGTGGCATCGTAGCTTCTGAACGGATGAACCGATTTTGATTTTGTGTTTTTTGTTTGAAAGGTGAATTAGTTGGGAGTGTTTTTAGCTATGTTTGATGAAAATTGGTCAAAGATGGCCGCCGCACCAAAATGGCGGCTGACATATTTTTTCACAACTCCCTCAATATGGGTTCCAAATGAAAGGGCTTTACTAGTAGAATAATGTACACTATATTGAAAGAGAATGAGCAATATTTACTAACAAAATTAAGTTTAAAAAGCATGAGATAAAAATTAAATTTATAAAAACCTCGACAAAAAAGCCTTTAAAAAGTTACGATTCTTTGGGCTAAGCGTCTTAGCCTCGGCAGACCGCAAATTTTTGTATATACTAAGTATAAGTATTATTAGCGGTCTTCCAACGCGATTACGCTTGGCCCAAAGAATCGTACCTAAATTGAACTAAAAGGATCAAGAGAAATTATTTTTAACTTTTTAAAGTTTTTTTTTGTCGGGGTTTTTTTAAATTTTTAATTTAATTTTTATTTGTTTGTTTTTTAATTATTTTTTATCAACAATGTTAGGTATATTTACAATCGCAAAAGTAGAAAGAAACTCAAGTAGGCAAGTAAATGAAATTAAAATATTGGAGGCGGGCAGCCCTATGGCATGTTTACGTACCGCGCGGTTGTAGGTAATTATTTCAAGGAGAGGGCCGAGTTACAATACTGTACATATTTATACTGTGTCACTACTTAGGAATAAGAATCACTTTGGTCAGTAACGATTGAAGTTGTCTATCGTCCATAAACTCAAGGATCTGCCCTCAATTCTGGCCGGTTCCAATTTTATTTGTTTTCGCCTACTATCTTGCACCTGCAATCTAGAACCGAACAAGTGGGTTTAAAAGTAATGGCAAGTTATGACATTAGGTCGTTTTAACCGCTTCAGTTGCCGCCCGTATTCGGTCACTGGCAAGTGTAAACTGGTTTCTGGTTAGCCGTACTCGACCGCAGTCCGTAATCGTTCACCGACTAGTGTAAACAGGTTTTCGGTGATCCGTATTTGGCCGCAGACAGTTTTCGGTGACTCAACACGGCAATTTTTTTAAACGTGCCACGCATTGTTCGGCTGAATGCGGTCACCGAATCCGGTAAACCGACAACTTAAACGAATATTGTCGCCGTATTCGGTGACCGACTTAATGTAAACGCGCCATTATTCTGATTCTGCGCTTGGAACTACTTACGCGATTTTTTAAATATATTTTCCGGTGACATCACCGGAAAATTGCAAACGTCGTAGACTTGTTAAATATCACGTGAAATTTTAAAATTTTTTCTTACTAAGCCACGGAAACAATGGAAACATTTGAATTTGGTTGGGATTTATTGTATGTAAAACGATTTTTTTATAATATATCGAAGAAATCATAATCTAATAAAGATTTATTACAATCTTACGGAGTCTGCAATTTTCCGGTGACATCAATGCAAAAGAGATTTGTTTTTGTTATCCTATGTTGTCCCACTGCTGGGCAAAGGCCTTCCCATATTTTTCCAGCCAACTTTGTCTGGTGCCTGCTCCGGTCAATCGGCCAGGATTGAGTCCAAATCGCCACGCTTGCGTTTTTTGGGCCTGCTTCGGTTGCGACGTTCGTCCGTCTTCAGGCATCCACTACATGGCGATCTTAGCCCATCTGTCCTCGTGCTTCCTGTAAATGTGGTCCGCCTTATTCCACTTTAGCCTCGTCGTTTGGTCTCCTACATCGGCGATACCGTCTTGGAGGGTTAAAATGTGTTGCAAATTCTGTCAGTCCGTTTGACCTGCCGAATGCTACGCTCCATCGCTCTTTGGCAAACCTTAAGACTTCTGAGCCTCAGTCAAAGACCAAATCTGAGCGCCGTAGGTTAGGATAGTAATAAAATTTTAATATACACAGGGACAAAAAATACATAAAGAAAACCTTAAAAATTAAAATATACAACTGAGGTTTTTGTGCAAAAGAAACAGATGATAATACAATGTTTTTATGGTTAAAACAGTTTTATTAAAATTTAATTTTACAAATTAAATGCGGCTGGATTGTAAGAGTCAGGTGATGTAAGATCTATACACTTGGGTGTTACCTGCCTTTGGTACTAAATAATTTAAAATGCTTCCATGCGGTTCCTCATGGAACGGATGAGAGTCACAATCTTGTGTTGTGGGATGTTATCCCACTCTTTTTGTATAGCTGTTTTAAGCTAGTCAAGCGTCTCCGAAGCAGGACCTCTCGCTCTAACTCGTCTCTTCAACTTAGCTCATAGGTGTTTTATGGGATTCATATCCGGGTTTCTTGCTGGCCAGCCTATAATCGTAATACCGACTTCGCTGATGGCATTGTCCCGCATAAAAATGAACTCTTCTCCAATAAAATGTTTGTAAGGTACCACATGAGGCTCCAGGTACTCTTCGATGTAACATGACCCAATTAATGACGGTAAGCCAGGTCCAGACACAAAAGCAAGTTCGGTTTTACTATCAGCGCTTATGCCTCCCCAAACCGTCCAGGAACAAGCACCGTAACTGACTCTTTCTTCAATGCAGCACTGTGCAAAACGCTCTCTCGGCGGTGCGCTCTTTGTTCGTTCGTCTACCAATACGTCAATTTTGGGACATTAGCTGGTTTATGAGGTTTCAAGCCACACTCCGCCAATCTTCTAATGGTATAATCGCTCACAGTCAATCCTTGTTCTTCACGGAGCCGCTGCTGCAGTTGAATAGAGTTTAAGTGAGAGAGAAGTGAGTCTTAGAGAAACTTACACAATATACCGGTCATCTTGCTCAGATGTGATTCAACATCTACCCGATACTGGAGGGCGAGTAAACATATCAGTCTCCCGATAACGCTGACTATTGACAGCAGAGAGGTGAAGCCCCAACACGCTAACTATATGCCTTGAATCCAGCAACGCCATGACTTGGGCGGCTTCTGTGGGCGATTCATATTTTTAAGGAAAAACTCTTTTTGGTAGGATGTCACAGAGCTTAGTTAGCAAACTATTATAAAAACAATCTTTTTTGAAAAAAAAAGTGTATTACATTTTCTTTTTATTTGCAGAAATTCCAATGGAAAACACATTGATAACAATTGAAAGCGTCATACATCAGTAAATATTTACTTTGTATTTGTTGAATTTAAAAGTAATTCAATCATTTTTACGTTAAAATTCTATATTAATTCAATCATTTTTACTGCGCTTCGTTGTTTCCAAACAAATTCAGAGTCCACAGTACTAATATTGTTTTTAGGTTTTTCCGGTTACATCTTACTTAAGCAATTTCACTTAGCATAATATTTGTTTATATCGAATTAATATCAACGCTAAACAACAAATTAACATAAATAGATAAAATAAAAATCACTCCATTTTTGGACGCGCGTTGATGTCTTTTGTTCAGAGATTCGATTTAGGGATTTGGCTGGACACGCAAAATCGAAAACTCGAGTATTGTTTATTCATAGCAAAATGTTGTTCTATATGAGCCTTTAACGACTCAAATCCAAGATAATTATACCTTTTTAGAACCTCCTCGCGGTTGTTGTGGTAGGCTGTTGCGGGCCTGTATAAGGGCGTTGGAACGATGGACTTAATTTTAATAGCCGTAGGTATGTGGTGTAGTTCTGAACCTACTTGGGTAATATCTACGTGTAAACTTGATTCTGAAGTAAACTTTATAAAATCCAGTTGGTTTTTCACACACAATTCAGTTTAAATGGACAATTAAACTGAATTGTGTGTTAATTAATTTTATTTATACATTTTAAAACTTAAGCATATTTGAATTTCACATATAATCCAAAATACAGAAAGTCTAGTAGGTATATAAACCTTACAATAAATCAAATGTGCATGTACCCAAGATAGATTTTGGAAAGATTCTTTGTCAGGGAGACCATTCGAATATATTCAAGCGGGATTACTCCCAGCGCTTTATAGCCAACGTAAACTTTGATGTTTGTTTAAATACCAATGAATATTTAGGATTACCACAAAGTCTTTTTGAGAAATAGTCATTAAACATTCGTGTGTGCATGGATACCTAATTTAAGAACTGAACATGATGCACGAGATAAAATTCAATGCATTTAATGGAATCAGCACTAGCTACGGTCATTCTTTAGCCAATATTATGCTTATGACTTAGGTATGTTTGACGAACTACTGAGCTCACAGATATATTACTTTTATTCGTTTTAAAGTTGAATTTCACATAAATAATCAGATACGAAGATAGATAAAGAGAATATATTACCACAAAGAAATAAAGAAGCTGCAGAGACAATACGAATCATCTTTCGAAACTATGTTTTCCAAGAAAAATAATTGCGACTCATTATGAGAAAATGACAAGCATGTGACAATTCAACTAATAACCCCAATCTCATTAACTTGAACAAGACTTTCTCAAACTCCAATTTAGAAATCGAAACTCTCGTTTAAAGAAATAAAAGCGTGTTAAAATCACACAATTTACAAGTAATATGGCATTTTAAGCACAAAAGTGTAAAATTCTAGCTACATAACGAGAACCTGAATTTGTCAAAAATACCGTGTCAGAAGGATTGGGACGTTGAACCGACGTAGCCGGTGATAATAGGTACAATAAACATTGGGAGATCGTGCATTCGTGCTCGAGACAAACTTACAATAAAATATCCGGCTTATTTGCCACTGACGATGGCGGCCGATGGATTGCGTGAAGCCTTCCGTTTGGACACGAGTTTCAAGAATTTTAGGTACACACCTATGTCTATTTAACTTATAACTTTTAGTAACCAGGCTCTGACATATGTCCGTAGATGTGAATCAATAAAAGTGTGCTGAATTTAACTTGAATGCACATATATTTAAAAGTACCACAATAAAGCAAATAATATGCTTATTTTTTTGAGTTTTTTTCAAGTAACCAGAGGCTCTAGACAAAGTGCCATTCTATCAGCGACTACGAGTGTCGACATACCATTCTATCAGCGAATACGAGTGTCGAAATACCATTCTATCAGCGAATTTGAGAATCGAAATGCTATAGGTAATAAATAAGGGATTGATTGTCATTTTTGACGTTTTGGGAATAGCCTTTGCCATGCTACCGCTAACAGAATGTCACTTGTCCAGAGCTTTTAGATATGTTCGTAGATGTAAATCAATAAAAATACGATGCATAATTGAACGCGAATGTATCTATCTTTGCAGTGTCAAAATAAAGTAAATAATACGTTGTAACATTTGAGTTTGACAACAACGTTATTAAATTCAAGGACTTTGCCTATCATTTCGTCAAAAGTCTGTAAAGTTTTAGAACAAACACATACGTTCACTATACCTGTATGCCAATAGAAAACGGTGCTAATGATGCTGCAACTACATTTTTTTTCTAATAAACGAAAGCTTTTAAACGTTTTCGTCGTTACCTTTATGTTTATGCTTTTTCCACCCTAATAAAAATTGAAATATATTTAGTTAAATAAATAAAATTACAAACAATAATATCACTGTCATCATATCAGTCGAAATCACTGTCAACGATGAAGTAAAACATCGTGCGTGAGGTAACCTGGATATGCATATAATGCAAAAGTGTGCCTGCGTGTCCGGTACGTTTTTACGTCCGTAAAGCACTAAACGTGCATGCTGCACGGATCACCATTCATGTTCGTTCAGGATAAAGAAAGAAAAAAATAAATCTATTAAGCACATACTTGAAACACGCACAGTACATAAAAATAACAAAAAGCGGAAGGTACATATGCGACAAACTGAGTGTGTGTCTCACGACTGCACTAGAAAGTTCCATTTCAGCGATATGTCAAACAGACTGATGCTGTCTGAAGCTGGCTTTCCATTGAAACTTTCAAAGGACAAGTGACGGTTTATTTGAATCAATATCTATACTTAATATATAAAGCTGAAGAGTTTGTTTGTTTGTTTGCTTGAACGCGCTAATCTCAGGAACTACTGGTCCGATTTGAAAAATTCTTTCAGTGTTAGATAGCCCATTTATCGAGGAAGGCTATATATAATCACGCTAAGATCAATAGGGGCGGAGCAGTAATGAAAAATGTTACACAGACGAAGTTGCGGGGGTCAGCTAGTAATATATAAATATCATCGCAATAAGTCGATAAGAGGCCTTTTCCAACAAGCTACTATGACAATGTAATGTAAGGGAATTATAACGAGGCATATATCCGGGAAGATGTTCAAGCGTGATTTATGATATAAGAGATTGATATTAAACCAGAGGTGCATTTTTCGTATTTTTTAAAAAGAGCATTCGCGTTCTCGGTTACGGTAGTCGCAAAAAGTCGAGAATACCTCTAATTTCCCCACATTTCCACATGTTTCTAAGAATCAATCGAAAAGGGGAGAATCGGACGAAGTTTTTCTGATGACCGAATTTTGAGTCTCACCCAATAGTTATGGTGCCATGGAGCTCATCCCTTTATTGAAAAGGACTTTTGTGAATTGTTTGGCAGTTTTATTGTACAACTACATTTCTCTAGTTATGTTTAATCTAATATATAAAAATCTCGTGTCACGGTGTTTGTTACCGAAATCTTCCGAAACCGCTCGACCGATTTTCATGAAATTTTGTGTGTATATTCGGTAGGTATGAGAATAGGTGGTAGGGTAGTTTTTTTTTGTATGGAAAAACAACGTTTGCCGAGTCAACTAGTAATATGTAATAATAGATAGATACTAAGCGACAAATTTTCGTCAACAGGATGGCAGCATCGCACATCCTGAGCGCTGTGGAGCCGACGGTGGGCGGAGGCAACTCTCGTAGCGGTCGCGAAAGAGAAGTCAATGTGGCTCTCGACGACAGAGAACTGTGGGTGCGCTTCCAGACGCTCACAAATGAAATGATCGTCACTAAGAATGGGAGGTAAGAATCATGAAGATAATGTATTTTTTTTTATTTGTGATGGGTTTACTCTTGACTCCAGTCTAGGTCAGAGATGACCGAGACAAAGTCTACGATGGAGCGAGCTTACCCAGAAGGATCCTGTTCACTCTAACTTTGAAGAGATTAGGCTACCCAAGTTATCCATAGAACAACGGGGCAATTCTCGGTTTTTAGGGAACTCTCGTAATCGCATTGCAGTCACAATTGTATATTTTTAAAATCAGAAATGTGCGTCTGTTTGGTAAGAATAAACAAGTTTTTTTTCTTTTTTTTTCGCTGTGCCTTCCAGTAAGTTCGATAGCTTTAGGGACTGGTAGCTACAATAGCTATTGGATTCAGTGCAACCAGTAACGCATTTTAGCGTCACCGATTTGAGGTTTTTCCACACACAAAGTGGAAATAAAGTTTTCAGAAGATTTACATCCATCATTTCAAGCTATCGGTTTATGTCTGAGGGTCTATGGGTGCATTTAAGACTCAACTGAACAACAACGATTTGCGTCGACCATGGCTATCATGCCGACGGCTTATGTTTTGATAAATAGCCATCAATGTAAATCGGTTAGCGACCTATCGACATGATGATAATAGTTGACTGATAGGTACTTGTGAACTGCGTGAGAGCCCATTAGATTCTCAAGCATTTAGAAAACATTATATTTAAAAAAATATGAGTTGTAATAGCTGCATGAAGCCCTAAATTATGCGAGTTTTCATTTCTCTAGGAAATCACATTTCGATTCATACTTGGTTATGTATTTTTATGGAAGTGAGAACTGATAAATAAATAATAGCTTTAAAATATAAACGATTTGCAACTCATTAGCAGCATAGTGTTATTATAAACAACTGTACAAAAAGTAAACAACGCTTTCGTATAATTATATTAGAGCAATATAATGCAGGGCTAGTGGCCATTCGTATATTATCGCTTAACATTATCTCCGTTGTCTGTAGTCATAGTGTCTGAAAACCAGAACTAACCCTTTTTTTTTGTTCAAACCGGCGTGGCTATATTAGTCAGAGCAAAACGTTCAGAACACAGTGATGGTGTAGGTACTCACAGGGTCACATTTTGCCAGTGCTAACCGTTCCTCGGCCGGCGGCTAGTTTTCAGCTATTAACGCGGTAGGTCTTACTCATTAACGCTAGGTGGCTAAATGATACCGCCCGATGCCGATGAGCAATGACGGAACCCTTACCCTTGGCGAAGTGACGTTTTGTTCTACAGTAACTTGGCTATAAGAACGAAATTATTTTGTTTTCTATTTGCTGTATTGTTTGTTAAATTTTAAACCATATAAAAAGAGCTGGATATACAGGGAAATGATGAAAACATGAAAACAGAGATTTGGTCAAATCCCTAAGTGATTTGATCAAATCATGGAGGATGTTAAGATAACAACACGATTTTATTATTTCCCTATATAAATTTGGGGAATTGATAAAACCACCAAATTGATTCAGTGAAATGACAAAAAAAAAAACAACTCAGTTCTTGTTTGCCTCGCGTTCGTGCATCCTATAGTAGAGCGCTACAAATATGCTACGTGTTATAATAAATCAATATTACAAATTGTTATTTGTACCATACGTAACTATAGGGTTTTTAAGAATTTTTTTTTCACTCGCTTCAAATCTATGTTCTAGTGGTGATTTTTGAGCTCAATATTACATTAAACTACACCTACTAATTATTAGTACCTGGATGACCGAACTTTGGTCATTTTTTTTTGCGACGTTTTCTAAAAATGAAACCTAGCTAGATCGATGTATCGCTCCCGAAAACCCCTGCATTCAAAATTTTATGAAAAGGTATTAGATAAGTATGTATGTAATTACAAATAATCGTTTAAAATACCACCATACCAATTTTTTTTTATTTCACGGAACCAGTATGGTATTTGTTCAAATCCCTAGATTTGTTAAGGGAAAGGATAAAGTCGTATTGTTATTTATTTATTTATTTATTAATAAGGCACACCAACAACTTATTTACAAAATTAATGTTATAAATTGTCACGTCAAAGGTCCTGTGTAAATAAGCCTGTTGTTGTTATTTTAGCATCCTCCGTGATTTGATCAAATCACTTAGGGGTTTGACCAAATTTTTGTTTTCATCATATCCCTGCGTCATATATAGCTATAGCCATTTTTAAAAAGTTCTACCTAGTTTTGAACGCGTGAAGTTTCTGAGCCCATCCAGATTCAGATATCAATATTAATGATGATTGGCTATCGTGTTTCGGTTTCAAATAATCTAATGAAATGCACCCGACACATCTTTTAGCGTATAAGGATCGTTGATCTTCCGCTCTGGGCCGGGCGGAAGGAAGTGTCAGATTTTTACTGACTAAAAGCTATCCTTGTTCCTCCTAATTCTTTCGAACAAATTCCGCAACCATCGTTTGATCCTGCAGAGCATTGTTTTGACCACTTGTTTTATCTACCAACACCCATATTTGAGCACTACCTGTCCGAGGTAGTATCCGGCTTGAGATAAGAACAAAAAAAATAATTCGATGTTATCTGGCTGAAATCGTTTATCTACGTCCGAACCTTAGAGCCAACCCTGGAGTCTAAAAGCAAGGATCGTCATAAATTCATTAAAGCTTGTGTATTCAGGGTTTTTGTTTTATTGCAGACGAATGTTTCCCGTAGTCAAAGTTACTGCCAGTGGCTTGGACCCGACGGCGATGTACACCGTGCTCTTAGAATTTGTGCAAGTGGACTCGCATCGCTGGAAATACGTTAATGGAGAATGGGTATGTAGAAAACAATGTGTTACAAAATATGGGATCATTTGAAACAGTTAACAATGTTTTTTTTTCATATTTCATCGAAATAAATAATATTTTTCGTAATAATAATATAGTTAAACGCAGTCTTTGCAGCACCTAGTATGTTAATATTATTTAGCCAGAGTTATAAATATTGATTGTCTCTTCATAGGTTCCCGGCGGCAAGGCGGAAGTCCCACCATCTAACGCAATTTATATTCATCCTGAGAGCCCAAACTTCGGAGCGCATTGGATGAAAGAACCAATCTCTTTTGCTAAAGTAAAACTTACAAATAAAACAAATGGAAATGGACAGGTAAAGTTGACAACGTGATACATATACATGGCTTAACTTTGAGACCAAGTTTAATGTTTCAGTTAATGATTGTGATGTTGAATATCCTGCAGTGATTCAAGAAATGAGTGAGATAGGTCAACGAACATGAACAATTTAATAGCTCAATAATATAGACCTACTGCATAAAGAAAAACACATTTGCGAATCAGGCGTCTGTTTACGAGATACTTTGTAGAGTTTACTGCAAGAATTTACATTGTTTCTCATAGGCATAAATGAGTCTCGAGCTGGATAAACACAAATTACAGATTCAATATTTATAGCGGGATCCACGCCAGATTATGTGCCTGACCAAGCATAATAATTAGTTCACAGTATAGTCGGAATACTAATTTTATAACAGAAAGCTCTCGATGGCAAGGTGTGAGTGTGCTACAGTTTCGTGGCTACCGCTAGTTCGTAGAAGGCAGTTCTCACGGTTGTATGTGGTGCGAATGAATATGAAAGCAAACATCTGATACATCTAGATCCATACGTTGACGGCTCGGTGTGAAATCTGTAGCTTTACCAACTGTTTAGCGGCTGTGTGTACGTACTATCATTTGTAATAATTATTGTCTCTACGCTATGTTTACATTACACATATCTTAAAAATAAGCTGATGCCCCCTGTGGTCGTTATGCTAACAGTAATGATGTACACGTCTCATTGTAATGCATTTATTACAATAATTGGAAGACGCGTGGCAACTTTGTTCACCTGTATAATATATATGTGAATTCCGCCATGTCTCTGTATAATATATAAGCCATACTGAAAAGCCCTGTGAAAGCATTTTTGGGAGAGAACATTTATTTGATTGCTGAAACATTAAATATTTGTTTGTTGAAGTAATTCGTAGAATTATTTTCTTGATAATAAAAACTTTCGTTTCCTGGAAATGTTGGTTGGTTTGTTTAGTTGAAGTCATTATTACCAGCTAATCGTAAATTCATAGCAGTTGTTACTACAACTGCTACGAAAAGCAAAGAACAAAAATAAGTTTATAGGTACTTCTATTAACTTATTTTTGTTCATTGCTTTTCGTATCCTCTGAAACTATTCGTAGTTCCTATGTTCGTATTAACTCATCATCATCTGCCTAGCCTTTCCCCAACTATATTGGAGTCGGCTTCCAGTCAAACCAGATTTTGCTGAATACCAGTATTTTATGTGGAGCGGCTGCCTACCAGACCTCCACAACTCATTAACAGGGTAGCACGGTACTTCTTGGGAAGACTGGAGTCGGATTAACTGTCTTCTGACAATCCGTAACGCAGTCGTTATGGATTGTCAGAAGCCAGTAAATCTGACTTAGATCTTCAAATGACAGCCGGGATGAACAGCTTAACGTGCTCTCCGAGGCACAAAGGAAACTCGGTATGCTAAGATGGTCATCCATCAACAGACCAACCTTGGCAAGCATTGCTTAACCTTCAAGATCGACCCGTGCGGCTGTTATTATTTAGCCACGAGCTCCTCAGTGTTTGTATTAACTATTCGTAGCATATTCAAGCAGAAGCGGTGGTGAGTTCGTACTTTCTCTGAAGAGTGTCAAACCTGCAGGGAAAATTCACAGTGCAATTTCAATTGGCTGCATGTATATCCAAATATTTTTGATTACAGATAATGTTAAATAGTTTGCACAAATACGAGCCACGGGTACACCTGGTGAAAGTGGGTACAGACCTTCGCCGGATCATGACTTACCCATTTCCCGAGACGCAGTTCATAGCTGTCACAGCTTACCAGAACGAAGAGGTGACATCGCTGAAGATCAAATACAACCCGTTCGCGAAAGCCTTCTTAGACGCCAAGGAAAGACCTGAGGGTTATTATCAAAGAGATTTTGTGGGCACGCATTATCCCCAACAAAGTTCTTCGCCACATCAATATCCGCAATGTGAGTTATTTGTCTAATTGTTAAAAAAAGCAGGTTCCAAATTATTGGGCAAGCACAGTGTCGAGATAATGATACAACGATTTATTTTAGCTTTTACCCGCGGTTAAAGAAGCCTGAAACCGTCCTTCCAGGCCCAGTTTGAGAGAGTTAGAGATAAAGTTAGCGGATGTTGCTTACTTTATCTCTAACTCTCTCAATGATTTCAGAATGTTTAATATTGAAGTTTTACTGTCTCATTAATATTTTGACTTGATATTTGAAGCAGGGATATTAAGGAACTCCGTATCTGAAACTATCTCAAAAATCTACCTGTAACCAATTTCAATTAGACCACTAAAGGCACTTTTGAACGTCAAATTTACAGTTTGAAAATAAAATATAGTGACTCTAGTCGTTTTTTATTTGCAAAGAGAATGTTTAAAATTTACTTTCGTTTAATTCTATTATATCACAAGGTATTTTTTTTGTAACATTTAATATAGTACGCCATAAAAGATGTCTGTCACTTATTTTGCTAAAAGATGTCGATTTTTCCTTACCGTACCGAATCCGATAAAATGGTTTCGGATAAGGGCAGAGTCTAACCCCCTGGCCACAGCCCAGAGCGGCGCGGATTGCGGCGCGGCGTACGGCGCGGCGTGCGGCGGCGGATTTATGGTATGGATGTCAAAACATCCATATCATAAATGTAGACATGTTATAAAATCGGGATAGTTCCTATATTCATAATAAAGAGTGTGAAATTCGTCAAGTTCTTTCCTTTTCTAGTTAACTGTTTGCGCTCTTATTCTTGACTGAATGATATCTTGAGCTAAGAACGCACTTGTTTCAAAGCAATACCATGCCACTTTTGATAGGGCCATTCTAATCTAAATACGTTCACCGCTGACGCCGCCGCGGTCGCAGCTAGTCGAGCTGTGGCATACCACCGCAAATCGCGCCGCCCGCCGCGCCTCTCCGCGCACCGCACCACGCACCGCCAGAAACTGTGGCCAGGCCCTAAACGAAAAAAAAAAACAAAATCAAATAAATAATTTTGATTTGATTTTGATTTGGTATGACAGGATTATCTGTCCGGCCGAGCATAGGTTGCCATCCGTCCGGGTTTCCCCGGATTTGTCCTAGTTTGGAGGGCGTCTGGGGTTTCCAAAAAGGGTCCTCTAGCTAGCTCGCTACGCCCCAGATTTCGAGTTCGCTCGTTTGTTACATGTGTATGGCTCAGAGGTAGTTAGTTACTTACAGTTGAGTTGTTGGATGTGAGTTGACGAAAACCACAGACTTCACTATAATTCAGTTTATTACACGAAAGTTACAGTAGATGCTAATCCGCGGTTATAGCGCTACGGCAGCTAGATATTGGTCAACTAAATAATTATAAAAGTAAATAAAATGAATAGCGAAAAGTAGGTCGCGGCGTAAGCAATTTGCCTGTAGGTACGTGAACCGTACAACCACAGTATAAATATCTACCAGTATTGTGACCCGGCCCTCTCCTTGAAATAATTACCCACAGCCCGGGGTACGTAAACACGCGATAGGGCTGCCCACCTCCAGTACCTATTTGAATTTCATCTACTTGCCTACTTGAGATTTTTTTTGACGCGAGTGTAATAGTTCACTCGTGTGTCACTTTCTTTACCCTATCCACTTGTTTATTTATGAAGGTATTTTCATCGGTAGAAAAAGCGAAATACCTACCTATTAATAAAAGAAACAAATTATGTACCAGGTAAACTACAAAATGATATCATTGGGTGCGTTATTGATGAATACAAGCAATCAAACACACCACAATATTATATGTATTCTATAATTTTTCTTTTCCATTTTAAGTAAGTACTTATATTTATTTTAAACAAATATTCACAAATCACCCGCTTACTGCTTACAAAACGATCACACCGTTCGTTCGTCACTGCGGCGCATTCGCGACTGTTTGTTCGCAGAGAGTCCGCTGAACTCGAGACGCGTAAGTATGACTCGCGTTCCGACCGTTTGTATGAAGATAGAATACTGTATATATCTTTACTGTGGTACAACGTGCCTTTCCGCATGCGCGCGTTTTTGTGTAAATAGTTAAAAAAACATAAGGTACTCGTACCTATTAACCCTACAAGCTCCTAAAATTTTCGCGGTCACTTTGCTCGCTTTTAATTTCGATTGTTTAGGTTATTTTTGTAAAAACACCGTTAAACTACTGCGAAAGCATCTAGCACGTTGTGTCAATAAAATTCTACCCCGCACGGATCCTCGTCTGAGTTACATTACACGTTAGACCAGCTATACTCAACCTACGGCCCGCGGGCCGCATGTGGCCCGTCAAGCTTTTTAGTGTGGCTCCGTGTGCAAATTATTGATGCTATATTTAGTCAGTGTATCAATGTGCATGGATCTATTCTGTACTCATTAATTCCTTGACGATGGGTTGAAACTATTCCTCACCCAGTATTAACGTGGAAAAGTTGGCATATGCCATATGAAAACGGCCCTATTGTTACAAATTCAAAAGTCCCATTCATGTAAGTAGTTACTATTAAAATATTATGTTTGATTTTATTTTACTTTAGGATATTGCAGCCCATCATGACAATAGTAGAAGTGCAATGTAGTCTAGTCAACAAGTTCTTTTCTGTTCAACTTTTTTAGCAGTTTCGGAAAAATATGAATGAGGTGTCATTCAATTCGGAAGAGCATATCGTCGTTGCGACTTTAAGACCTCTTATGTGTAAAATTCAACTTTATGAGAAAATCGATAAAAAATATAATGAAACCAACTATAACAAAAAATATGGGTATCAGCCATATCATTTCCTCCTTTTATTTTTGCTATTGTGTTGAAACTAAAACTAGTATGATAGTAAAAAAAAAAAAAACATTTTCATTCAGTTAACACATAAGAGATTTTCATTGCGCTTTACGTATCACATCAGAGATTTTGAACATAAATGCCTATTAAAATAAAAAGCTACTAGTTTGAATAAAAAATATATATATGTTTCTTAGAAAACACTAATTTGGATATAATAACAGTAGAATCAAAAATTAGAATAAGATGAAAGTTACAAATCGAAGTAATATTATTTTCTCAGGTGTCGTGATTGAATTGTGGATATTATTATGCATTAAGTACCCGGATTAAACTGTACTGCATTTAAAAACGGATGATAATCCTGATCTATTACCATTTTCAATTCCTGTAAATGTTTAAACTTGCTCTCAGTCATTTCTAACGGAGATCTGTACAAACGGTTCGGAGATACTAGACCGTTTCGTTGGTTATTTCTTCGCTGCGGAAGTACGGATAACTCATCGACATGTCTTAACCAATAAAATATGGTTCCATCAGATAAATATCAAATACCCCTTATGTCCCCATCGACAGGATTTCCCTTCTTTTTACCAGGCCTTATGGATTTTAAGTTCGATTCCATCTCTTCAAAATTTAAAAAGAAATCATGGTGAATAGATTTTGTGGTCGAGCTTGTCTTATCCGGGTGATGTAATCACTGGGAGCGAAAATTGGTGGTTTTATGTATTGCACTACATAAAATCACCAATTTTCGCTCCCAGTGATGAGCTTATGAGCTTGTATTAAATCTGTTCATGTTCTTCATCGGATACAAGAGCATAAAGAAGAGAATTTGTAGATTTTGGAACTACACACGTGTGTAAGCAACGTGGTTTCAAAATTCTTTCAGGCTTCTCAACGCACGCTGTCCAGTTGTCAGCTAACTTTTTATACCCAAGCTAAGATTTACCGGCAACGTGGGCTTCTTTATTCAGTTTAACGGTGCATGGAAGTGGTCTTTGTACAAATACAGAGGTATTACCATCAATATTATCAGGCAATGATACCCCACTAACATTGTCGTCACTATTACTAACTTCATAATCCAGAGAAGGCAAGATCCTCCGTCTTAAAAACAAATTCCTGTTTCTCTTCAAATCTTGCACAGATAGCGACCTGATATTTTATCGATGTCCAAATGTTCTTCAACCTGGCTGCACAATGGATAAAGACTCCGCCTCCGCCGCGAAATCACTCGAACCCAATCTGGATCATCATCACTGTTATCGCTCAAATTTTCAAATATAGGTATTGGTGATAGCACTTGCTTCGATTCAGATGCAATACCCAAGTCTTCAGTGGCATGGAGTATGCTAATGCTATGATCAGATGAAGCATTCGTAACGTAATCTTCAGACGCAATACCCTGGTCTTCAGCGGCATAGAGCATTCTGATGCTTTGATCGACTAAATCTTCCGTAACATCATCTTGATTATTCAATCCTGAAGATAATAAGCCCAAATCTTCTGGCGTAATAAGGGAACTTCTAGAACAGCTCTCCATCCTTGGATGTTCTCCAAAATTATAAAAAGTGCTTGATTCAGAATCACCTGTATTTTGCTGATTAACTAATAACTCAATCTCACTTAGATAGAGCGGTTTACTCATTTTTTATGTGGTTACACTCACAAATCGAGCAAAGTTTCGTTCTATGTGACGCGAATCAAGTATCAACGACCTGCACGCATTGACAAAATGCATTAATACCTAAAATGAGCGACATCTTTCATCTACGATTGGAGAATAATCAAATGATTAATCTGTCTCACCCGTTCCCGTGATATTATTGGTCTAAAGTGACCTGACCTATGAATGACAGTGTGAAAAAAGAAGGGTTTGGTCTTTTGCAAATATCTCAAAATCTGATCAATATTTTTTGAAGAGTGTATATTTCAATTTGAGTATATATAAAGCAACAAAATATATACCATATTTTGTTGCTTACCCTTTTTTTGCGTGGGAAATCTTTAAATGGCTCCTCTCTTTCTGGGGGAACGGAAGAGAGTGCCAGATTCTTACTGAATATAACCCACCCGTGTTCCTCCAAATACCTTCTGCGTTCTAGGGCCGCGGTAACTGGCCGTAGTGGGCCCCCATCCATGACTGAAATCTCTTTGAGGCGGGCGTGGAACACAACGCACCATTGCCTGAAGTCCACGTTCGGTTTTCTACTCCGTACCTTAGAGAGTAGGCCCCTGGTCCTTATCAGACGGCGAGCTACTCATCGCTCTAAGTTCGAAGGCTCGCGCCTACGGTGGCCGGGAATCGCCCTGCAACTTCAGATGCCCAGGGCGTCTTTTTCTGCTGCGGCAGCTGGGCAAGCGGAGCGGGCGGCTGAGGTTTGCATCCCCTCACGAGTCACGCCTCTTCCTTCGCTAGAATTACTGCTTCACAGAAGGAGGTTCTGCTTCCTATGCCCTCTCGCTCCGTACCATCGATAGGACCGCTTCGATGACACGGTGGTATTCCGCCCAAGCAGGGCAGACCTCCACCGTATGCTCCACCATATCTGGCGAGTACCTGCGTCAGGCGGAAGGTGAGCATGCTGCGTCGCGTCTCTAGCACTCCTCAAAGGAGTTATCCTTTTAGGAATTATCGCCACGATAGCAGCGTGCCAGTGTCAGATACTAAGACTATTATAAGTTGTAATTATACTTACGTAAAAACGTAAGTGTAATTACAATTTACAATAGTTGAAGGGTGTCCAACAGGGGTTGCAACCTTACTGTCTGACAATGGACGAAGTGATTTCTAATTTTATGTCAAAAAAATATGTGAAAACTGAGCTTTATTCTTTAACGAATGTGAGGTACAATTATATACACATTTGCTACCTGTTTCCAGCCAAAGTTACCATGAGTCAAACTTCATAGTCGGGGATTGTTCTTACCAGTATTGGGGACATACACAGAAACATTCAGCTTTTATAAATTAACGAAGGTCTGATCGTCGCCGGCTCTTGGTCCATAGCCTGTCGCCTAATAAACTTATTTTAATTGTGAATGGAAAATCTAACCTTTGCGAGGCGGAGCGCTAAAATTTCCGAGCTCGCTTTGCTCGCTGTCGATTTTTTTTTGGAGAACTCAGCGCAAACTCACTACCGTAGCAATCACTTTCCCTTTTTTATTAGTTCAATGGACTGTTAACCAGCCCTTGAGGCGGTTTAGAAACTCTGACACTAGAGTGTGTGGGGTCGTTAGACCTTACTGTCCACACGATAAGAAGAAGACTGTTAACCTATTGGCTTTTGGGCTTTAATCTTGGCCTTGGTTAGGTACTACCGGGACGTTCAAGCTACGCACCGCTTGCTCTGAAAAAAATACTTGAGAGGTGTCAAGGGACACCCGGATGGAACGAAGTTCCTTTCGAATAATTAGTGAAGGAATTTTTTTGGTTAAAGTTAGAATCATATTTTTTCATTATTAACAAATATAATGTAAACAGAAATAGAAAGACGAAACGAAAATAACTGGCTTACTTTCAATGAGAGAGACAACTATAGCAAAAAGTGTCGTTACAACTTTTCGTATGAATTTTTTTCGTCTAACCCTCTTTCACAACGCGCGATAAGGAACTTCGTTCCAAAAACCGGTCAAGAGCGAGTCGGACTCGCGCACCGAAGATTCCGTACCATCATATAAAACGTGCAATGTTTTATATATATATAAATTTTTATGCCTATATTCGTCAGAGAATTTTAACACTGCGGTATTTGTTGCAGTTATAGATCAGCGCCATCTCTTGACCGATAGTGGAACTTTATGATTTTTGTTGATGATTTCTTAAAAAGTGTGTTTTACTTTTGTTGTAATCTTTACATAAACGTCTATCACATAGAAAAATTTCAGATTTTTCTTTATACAAACTTCGGAGATAAGTGAGCATGGTCAATTTTTTTTAGATTTTTAGTCAAAAATCGAAAACCATGCGGCCCAAAAAATATAGTTTTTTTTTAGAATGTGTAATAGCGCTCTTTCATATGATACCCCACAAGCTCTAGTAGCCCCATTACTTAAAAATCCCTTTCAATCGCTTTTGCAAAAAAAAATAACATTTTATTTCTTTCTTATTTGCAAAATAGTTGAACATACGTCAACTAAAACTATTCCAAATTTCAAGTTAATAGCATCAGTAGTTTTTGAGATATCCAGTTGTGACAGACGGACATACTCAGTCACACTGTAAGGGTGCCTGTCCATTTGCGCGGAGCACGGCAGCGAAGTGGAGAAACGGAGAAATATTAACCAATCATGTCAGTCAAAATGTCAGTGAGTCACGTGGTGCGGAGATTTTATGCAATTCCATTGGTTAAAATTTCTCCGTTTCTCCGCTCCGCTGTAATTTACAGGCACCCTTAGGGTGCCTTTCCATTACAGGCACCCCTTCCATTACAGTCCATTACAGTGGAGCGAGGCAGCGAAGCAAATGGACAGGCAGCCTCAGTGTTCCTCTTTACCACTTTGGTGCGGATCCCTAAAAAACAGAAACTGAACAATGAATATTGTTAAATTTGCAGTCGGTGGATGGTTTGTCACGTCGCAGTCGTTGTATGGAGGTAGCAACGCAACCTCCAGAAGACCTGCGCCTTATCCTCCGCGGCCACCGTCACGACCACGAACATTGTCACCACCTTGTAAGTAAAACTATGAACTGTGATGTTATAGGTTATTCAGTTGACACAGACAGGCAAAAGGGGTGTTATGACTTTTCCAACTGAAAGAGACTCAACTATAGTAACTATGAGATGAAGTAACAAGTAGCAATCGCTATAGCAGCTAGGTGTTATTTAGTCTGTTATTTAATCTGTTACTTAATTTCGTATCTAAATTCTGCCTCACTCCTGGAGCAGCAATGTTGGTTGTGGCCACAAGCTATAAATGAATGAATATCGATTCGATTACAGCATTTTCGGGCACAAAGTACCTATACTACTTGTATATGATGCGGTACTATGATAATAATAATATATCATTGAATTCAGGTAACAAAGACCCATAACATATTTTCCATACCATATCATACTATTTACATTTATTAGAACATTTACCTCCGTTCCACAGCCTCCTACAGCAATCCAGAACGTACGACTACTGCGACGAACGGCAGCGGCAGCTACACATGGGTGAGCAGCAGTGGCTACTGGAACTCAACGCAAGGCGGCAGCTCCCCTCAGCCCAACACCTCCCCTGCCCCGTACCGAACCCCTCCACACGCCTACCCAGCCCCGCTGGAATATGCGCCCGCGCCACCAACCAGCACTTCAGCGCCATCATCAGCCCCCGCGCCCCTCTACCCGCTACAGTACGAAACTCCAGCGCAACATCATTCGCCGTACTACCAACATGCTTACGCACCATATGCTCATCATGCGATTGAAGACATATCGTATTGGCCAAACAGGTATGCATAATTCATTACTGCCTAATTATGGGCTCAAATTTTCTACACATTACTCATTATTTCTCTTTCATAACTTGACCATGTCCATTTGGAACAAATTCAAATAGTGTTTTTTTTTTCAGTTTAAATAGTTACGGCTATCAGCCCTCTGAGTACGTCGGGACTGGAGAAGTGTCATACGGCGCAGAAGGCATGTCATTCGGGCCTACGGGGCCTACGCTCGAAGCTGCTACGGCTGGCGAAGGCCGAGCCACGCCCCCCGGGCAGGAACACCCACAAAGCGAACGAGAGTACAAGTTCAGCACTGAAGAAGAACGTCAGTCGCCATGTGAGGAGTCTGCACTACCACCGCGATCACCAACGCAGTGATCACGTAGTAATAAAATGTAGTTGCAAATATATTATAATTAATCACGGATTCCGAGGCCTTCTGAATGATATTTTTTTAATAAACGATGTTAGGGTTGAAATAAAGAAATATTCTGAGGTACTTATGTATGTTGTATACTTTCAAAATATGTGTTAATGTAAATAAGAGTAGATTTAATAATGTATTGTTAAATAAGAAATGAATCTACGAAAGTGGGTACCTACGTAGATATTGTAATAGTTTCAATTTATTATAAGTATTTTTGCACTCAGTTTTATTAACCTAAAATAGATTTAGCCATACAAGTTTCCAGGAATATTATTTTGGATTGACTCATTAAGTTAATAGTCACATATTTACCTACTTGTCAGTATTCCGTATCATTACTGTAGTAAACGAACAATTAAAACTGGCTAGTGGTAGCATTTGTCGATCTATCTTATTGCAACATCCACATTCCTGTTCCTCCATATATTTCTACCACGTAATCGTATGGCAGTTTCTTCTGTTGGGTTCTTGCTTCACTGCAACTATAAAAGCATTTGAAATCATCGGATATATTTAGGTGTGTTACTCAGTAATGGCGCCTAGGGCACGCATCATGGTAGTACCCCTTTGTAAATTATCGTAATATAAAAGAAAAACAAATATACTAAAAAAAAACTACATTTTAGTTACATATTTGGGATCGTCTCCTCGAGCCCTTTATCTTGATACCCCACTCGACGGGTTTTGAAATTTAAAAGAAAATTGAAGGCATAATATGGCCCCAAAAATCGGCCATTTTAATTTTTATATACCCAGTGTCACTCTCACAATCAAGACGAATCTAACGACACCTCTCAAACTAAAATCCATCGAGCCGTTCAGGCCGCAGAGCGTGCAAAACAATTATACATGCATATATATTTGCATATAATTATACTCTCAAAAAACATAACCCTCCTTCTGGCGCAGTCGGCTAAAAAAACCGCATTTCATCTCGGATAGGTTTTCGATTTTCTAAAAGTATACCATTCATATATAGAATTAACTTTCTTGACTGATGTAGGTAAGAAAGCTCAAGAATTCAGTGGAGAATGCAAGAGCGAGCATAGCGAGCTTTCAAATTTTCGCACCCCATTCCGGATAGATTTGATTTTCTTTAAGCTACATGCAAGAAAGCTCAAGAACTTAGCGAATGTAGAATACAAGATTGAGCGAAGCGAGCTCGAAAATGTGTGTACTCCAATCGAATAGGTTTTATTTTCTTTTGACAATTCATACTTAAACACAAAAAATGACTAATACGATACGACGTAGAAAATGCCCGCCCGCAACTAAGCCCGAAACTACGGATTTGGTTAGAGAGTAGCCTCCCTGGTGCGTAAAACCGACGCAAACATATCAATGATGTTTTCGAAATTAGTTTTATCTTCACCTTTTAGATTGACGTTTTGTCATGCTTTGGAATATCCAATATTGCTTCGTATAACTTTACTTCGTTAGTTAAAATCGCAACTTTAAAAATCGCTTTCCATTTATTTTCCGAATCGTCGTAATCGTCAGTCGCAGTTCTTTGATTTTTGGCGATTAATAAATATTGCGCGCCCCCTTCGATAGGCGCCCGGGGCTCGTGGCCTACTTGCCGCACTCGAGGTTCGGCCCCTGGGTATTCCAATCTACTTCAGCATTCAGCAGCTGTCGCCTTTAGTAGGGCCTAAACATACCGTAAACTCATCCATTTCATATTTCTTATAATCGATGAAATAGCGATAATATAATAACTAGCTTTTGGCCGCAACTTTGTACGCGCTTACCCCGTTTGTAGGGTTCCGTACCTCAAAATAAAAAAAACGGAACCCTTATAGGATCACTTTGTAGTCCATTCGTCCGTCTGACTGTCAAGACCCTGTGTCTCGGGAACGCGTGGAAGTATCGAATTGAAATTTAAATCATATACTTAAGTCTACAGTCCATTGAAGTTGTGAAAAAAGCAAATTTCTAAAGTTAACTTAAATAAGATGCGACCGTTTATGCCGCAAAAAAAGTATATTTCGACACTCTTAAGGGAATCAAAATTTATAGGATATTTCCCATTGACCTCGAATGATGAAGCTTGGCAAGAAATGCCGTCTAATACTACAAACGTAGGGAAAAATTAACTGTCCAGTTTTTTTTTATAAACATGTCCCAGCGTTCTAGGAGCAGTAGTTTCAGCTGTGCGTTGTCTGTCACTCACTCAGCCAATCAATAACGTAAGAATTTTGTATCTATCTACATATAGAAACATACATTGGCGTATCCTAGGGCTTTTTTCCAGGAGGGCCTGGCAAAAAGCCCTAGGATACGCCAATGTATCAACTTTAGATTCGACGCGTGAAAAATTGTTACGATATGCACGATAAAAAGTGGAATTAGGTAGCTCCTCAATACTGGGGACTTGGGACTATTCAAGTAACTTTGTTGGCAAGAGCGAGCGAAGCGAGCTCGAAAATTTTTGTACCTTTTGAGATAGGTTTGATTTTCGGCCATTATTATCTAAATAGAAGCAACTTTAAAATCGAGTGACGCGAGCTCGAAAATTATTGCACCCTGGATAATTGATCAACTTAATATGCAGATTGTAAGTAATTGTCTTTTCAGTAAGAGCCAGGTCCTAGGCTGGGTGGGCTTCCTAACCCACCTAACGCCTGTCTTGCGGCCTGCCCCGCAAGCCAGGACGAAGAAGATGAAGAAATACTCAAAACTATAATTTCTAACTTAAAAAAAAAAACGAGATTTGAAGTGCTGTATCTCGACATGTATTTAACCTAGAGACACGATGTATAGTGAAACTGAGGCAAGTTTTGTGTACTTCAAAAGTATGTGGATTGACTTTTTACCTCCAATGCACCGTTTGGAAAGTTTTCCGAGCAGTGTACAGGTACACCCTGGTACACTATTGGCATCTTTCCTAACAACATCTCAAAAAATCAGGATTGTGCAATTTATTGGTACCGAAGACGTTTTATATGTCTGGCCAATGTATTATTTAGGTAATAATATGTTTGTATCTAGGTTTCTCGGTGGTAGATTGTTTAAGTATATGATTGATGATGATTTTGTGAAGTTAAATTGTCCAGCCTAGAATTTCCAACCGGTCCCCAAACATCCAGGTGTAGGCCTCAGACAATTCTGGGGTGGGCCCAATATATACGCCTATGTAGGTATACAAAAATGAATCTATTTCCCTTGGTCACGGCATCAAGAGTTAGTGAAATCGACCCAGCCGTTCACACGCGTGAACGGCTGGGTCGATTTCACTAACTCTTTTTTTGTTGTGTTTGTTATTGTCAGGAGAGGTTTCTTATGAAAGAAAACCTGCCCAAGTGCGAGTCGAACTCGCGTGCAAAGGGTTCCGAACCAATTTTTTTTAACATGTTATTTTAACACTACATACTTGTTATAGGCATTCCTGTAATCTTTAGTTATATAATAGACCTATTATCTCCAGTTTTACAAAATTTTAAGCTCAGGAGTTTAGGAGATAAGGGGGAAATGGTAATTTTTGGTCTAATTTCTTGAATATCTTCAAAAGCATTTATATTAAAATTATGAAAAAAAAAATGATTAAAACCCGCACAATAAGTCCTTTCCTTTGAGATATCACACGATACGGTTTGAATTTTTTTAGTATTTTTTTAGTTTGGCCCCCAAAAGTGACCCCCATACTAAAAATTTTGTTATTTACGTAACGCGTCCATGTTTGGGTCACAAATGTCCATACGTATACCAAATTTCAACAGAATCTGTCCAGTAGATCCGGAGAAAATTGGCTATGACAGACGGACAGAAAGACAGACAGACACCCGATTGGTCCTATAAAACCCTAAAAAACTAAGAAAGTTGCCAGTTGACGGGACCGAAGCCGCGGGGGACAGTTAGTATTTTGATAATTGATACTTGTCATAGGTACTCGAAAACTCTGAATGGGTAGCCAGCGGCGAAACACAGGCGTTTTGTCCTCAAGCATTATTATTATTATTGTGTAATGTGTATAAAATTGTAAGGCCACTTCGAAGAAAAGTTTGATATTGACAATAAAATCATGTTTCCGTTACTAAAATGTCGGCGTTTAATTTCCTACCCTTTCCCGCTACAACTTAATTTAATAATCTGGTTACTGAGGGCTTTAAGTCATGTCCTTAGTTGTTTGAAAAAACGCAGTGTTTTGCATTAGAACACGGATGTAACACATTGAAATGTTTGTTGGAGTAAATAAAACGAGGGCCGAGTCACCCGCGTCCGCAGGAGAATAGCCATTGCTAGTCCCTACACGTGGTCCCCGGGTGGTGCAAATCAGGTGACACTAACTGGTGGTAGGTTTCGACCGATGGCTTGTGATCACCCACTGGGCAAAGCCGTACCGCCAAGTGGCCTTGCCGCGTTCCGGTATGATGCTCAGTGTAGCCAATTCAGAGGAGTTGGGTCGAAATAGTTGTTCCAATGCAGGCAGACCGACCAGGCTCGCGTTGATATGGGCGTATCGGGAGACTAGTCGCGGAGGGTAGCAGAACCGAGGAACGGTGCGCCGCTAGCCGACCGCTGGTAGTTGGGGGCCCGAGTAGTGTGCTAGCCACACACGAAAGGCTGCCCCACCAAATGTCGAAAAGTCCCGGAATGCACCATCGTGCTGGCTGGCGACCAGACGAAAGGACCCGATGGACATTTCCGGGGGGGCTAGTCCCCCAATGATTTTGTCCTGTCAGAGCGTGACTGAGGGTTAGCAGCAGAGAACCTCATTTCAATTCCTTCTCCTCAACCTCCTTCACTCAAAAAAATGAACAGGAACACAGCTGCAGCACTCCCTCTCACACAAAGTGCACCTATCTAACATACCAGGTCTGCACTCAAATCTCGCCGCTGATTGAGAAACCAGTGCTCTTGTTCCTCTTGGAGACGCAAATAGGATGTCCGTCAGACGTGTCGTACCTTACGTACCCAGGGTTTACCCTGGAGCATCACTTCAAATCACGCGCGGGCGTATGTTTGAACGCCCGGGACGACATCTGCTATCGGCGTCTCCGCAATCTTGAGAACTCTACTGGACAAAATTATCTACGTCTGTATCTACCGTTCGCACAGCGGTGATTCGGAGACGACTGGGCTCATACAACACCTCAGAGAGGCGGCGGATGCGACTCAGCAGCGGTACCCTTCTGCCCAATAGGTGTTGCTGGTGAACTTCAACGCCTACCACCAGGAGTGGCTTTTTCCATACCAGCACACAGACCGTGCTGGACGAGAGGCGCGAAAGCTAGCGCTTGCGTTAAATCTCACCCAGCTGTGTCTGTCGCAGTGCCGGATGTTGATTCGCACACAGCCAATTGCTTGGACTTTCTGCTGACAACAGACCCAGACCGCTACTCGGTGTCGATTTGTTCTACACTGGGTAGTTCCGACCACTGTCTGGTGAAGTCTGTGTCCGTCTACTCCCGGCCCGATCCTAGCCCTGGAGGCACCCGGCGAATATGGCGATACAGGTCAGCAGGTTGGGATGGCATGCGATCGTTCTTCGCATTTTACCCTTGGCAGCCTACTTGCTTTTCTTCAACTGATGCTTCGTCGTGCGCTGATGCCGTGACGGAAGTGTTACGGAAGGGATGGAGTACTACATTCCGTTTTTAGACGTAGTAATGTCTGGCGAAGCTCGTACACTACCACCACTGCTGAGACCCGATGGGTAGCTGGCCCACTCCGCTGAGGAAAAAGCAAATTTGTTCGACTCTATGTTTGCGGAATCGTCACGTCTGGATCCTAGTGACGCGAGGTCCCCTGCTTCTTCTGTTGGATGCGAGTCGAGTATGCTGAACATAAGCATTCATCAGAAGGACGTTCTTAGGGTACTGCGTAACCTAGACGTGAACAAGGCTAGTGGCCCCGATGGGATTCCGGCAACTGTATTGAGGACTTGTGCGCCTGAGTTGTCTCCAATTTTGACACGCCTAGGCTATTTCGGCTTTCGTTTGATACTGGAAAAGTACCGAAGCTTTGGAAGCAAGCTAACGTGCAGGCCTTACTTAAGAAAGGTAGTCGAGCTGACCCGTCGAATTATAGATCAGTAACGTCCGTACCCTGTAAGAGTATGGAACGCGTGCTGAATCATAAGCTCCTAGCATACGTAGAAGCGAATGAGATCCTTAGCGACCGACAATACGGGTTCCATCGAAATCAGTCAACTGGGGATCTTCTAGCGTATGCCATTCACATCAGGAGTGAGGCCATAGAGAAGCATGGGGAGGCACTAGCGGTCTCCCTTGATATCTCGAAGGCCTTCGACAGGGTCTGGCACGATAGCCTTATGAGTAAGCTTCCTTCCTTCGGTCTGCCCGCCGGATTGTGTGATTGGATTGCAGATTCAAACTCAAACTCAAAATATTTATTTCAAATTAACCATTTACAGGCACTTTTGAATTGTCAAGGTCGGTCAGTCCAAAAAGATGAAGCTATTTGCATGTTCCAAAGCGTAGATTTCTATGGAGAAGAACGTGCAAGAAACTCCACGGACACTCTTTTAAAAATAATAAAATTATACATACATGTGAGAACGATGTAAAAGACGAGCAGGATAAAAGCGTCCGGAAAAAAAAGGAATAATTCAAAGAAATATTTAAAATAAACCATGACAGCTGAGAAATGACCAGTCCCAACTGACAGCGCCTGTTCACAAACATGACGCATGCGCTAGCACCATTCGGCTCAACCGTTTTGAAGGGCATTGGAAAGCCAAATGATCCAACGCATACGCCACCATTAGCTAGACTTTTGAGTGAGCATGACACTCCCAACCGCTAGGGTACATTCAAGTAAAAAAAAACACCGGTAGCACTCCGGGAGTGCCGGCAGAAGTGAAAACTTTAGTATTAACGTTGTGTTTAATTATAAGTACAAAAATACTATCATTTATGAGGTAGAATACAATGTTTATTTATTGCGCTATCGTACACAAATATGACAATTTACATGTTATTATTCATAATATTATATCGTTATTTATTTATATATTACATTAATTTTTATCTCTTAGAAAAATCAACTTTCATCCATAATTTCGTAATTCCGTAATTTCGTATCCTTGGATACGCGTGGCACGCTGTACATAAACACAGACGGACATTCGCGCAAGCGCCCTGTGCCGCCTAAGCGGAGCAGCACACTCAGGCACGGTAGAAAGAGTGGGAGATACTAGTTCCTCTCCCTTCCCCTCGATCTTACGCTTTTTCGATCAGCATCACGTGACCCTGACGCGAGTCCGTCTTACGCTTTTTCGATCAGCATCACGTGACCCTGACGCGAGTCCGTCTTACGCTTTTTCGATCAGGTCACGTGTCCTGACGCGAGTTTAAGATTTTATACCCATTACAGAAAAAGTGCTCAACGCCGCTAAAGAAGTTTTCACTTCAAAAACCTAAAACTGAGTTATAGCTTAAGTTTAAGATACACAGTACTCACACATGTGCTGTTAAAAAGGATGAAATTATACATTGCTGAATAAATTGAGTCTATACAATGCAAATATTGGTTTGTGCAATAGTGGCTGTGGAGCAGGACCAGCATTCAGCCAAGCATTTTCATCTTCAATATAATCCCCCACTTTATAATATGCTTGCCTGCATAGTGTGCGTTTAATACAAGATTTAAACTTTGTCTCATTAAGTTCTATATATGTTATCTTATTATAACATTTAACAGTACCTCATGTAGATGAGGCTACTTTAGCCAGTCTGAAACCTGGTTGAACTAATTGGTCCCCATTTCTAGTACCATAATTATGTCTGTCGCCTCTTTTACTGAAAAGATTTAAATTCTTTCTGACAAACATGTTTTTTTCGTAAATGTATTGACAAGGTACCGTCATGATGTTAATATTCTTAAACAGTGCCCTCAGAGAATCGCGCCGGCGGAGATTGTATATCGCTTTGATGGCTCTTTTCTGCAGAATAAAAACAGACTTAATGTCTGCAGCCCGTCCCCATAGTAAAATACCGTAAGACATGAAACTGTGAAAGTAATTAAAATAGACTAGTCTCCCGGTATCGACATCCGTTAACTGGCGGATTTTCCTAACATCAGCATAAGCTGCTGAACATAGCCGTCCTGTATAAGTTGTTATATGAGGGTCCCATTGTAGCCTTGGGTCAAGTGTCATTCCGAGAAAACCACTTTATCGACAAATTCTAGTTTGTGTGTATGTCACAATCACTGCTTTTGACATTGGGTAAGGCAAATCTTATACATTTCATTTTCTATACATGCTCGAGCTTCAGGAATAATATATCGTGATCAACGCAATCAAACGCCTTCGAGAGATCACAAAAGACACCTATGGCATCCTCTGCATCCTCCCACGCATTAAAGATGTGCTTTAGTAAGGTAACACCAGCGTCAGTTGTATTTAACATCCTTTGGTGAAACCATACTGTTTATCATGAAAAATGTTATTCGTGTTAAAATTATTGAGCGTTTGATTTAGCATCACTTTTTCAAATACCTTACTAAACACTGGCAACACAGATACTGGTCTATAATTATTTGTGTCTTTACTATCCTCGTTGATATCACCTTACTGAACTTCATTAGGTCCAGAAAGAATCCTTGATCCACACACAAATTAAATATTAAAGCTAAGTACGGCGCTACAGTCTCGATAATTGAGGTACAAACTTTGATAGACAATCCCCATAGATCTTCGGTCAGTTTAATTTTGATTTGTTTAAAACTTTTATTACTACTATGGGGTTTATATGTTTAAAATATTAAATTCAGTCGGGCAGGCTGAAACGTTCGCCTGTAATAAATCAAAATCAAGCGAAGGCGAGGAATTTAAGGTTTCAGTAGTTTGAATAGGGATACTCGTAAAGAAATTTATAAATTCTTGAGCAACTTGTTTGTTATTGCTAATAAGTCCATGAGAAGTCTCCAATCCGTAATCAGTGTTATGTCTTTTGATTTCCTGAGGGATCGGTCTATTCGAGTGTTCATAGATGGCTGCTCGTCCGGACTGCTGGATATTAATGCCGGGGTTCCTCAGGGGTCGGTGCTCTCGGCAACATTATTCCTGCTGCATAATAATGATCTGCTAAAACCGGTACCTTTGGGTATACAGACGACAGCACTGTTGCTGAGAAATACGTGTCCGACGCACGAGCTAGTGGGTCACAGATCCAGTCTCTCCGGGAGGCTATGGTTGAGCGCTTGAACTTGTCCTTACAGGTTGTTTTTGAATGGGGCGATGCCAATCTGGTCAAGTTTAATGCTGCTTTATTTAGCGGTAAAAAGACACGCTTGGGTGTCTTTTTACCGCTAAATAAACGCGTGATAACTTCATTTTTAATGATTTTCATTGTTCTCGTATGGTGACTTTACCTTCAAATATCTCGGCAACGTGACATTTTAGGGCACTATGTTGCACATTTTTTGTTGTTTTAAATGTCCTATATCCGTACATGCATATTACATCGTGCGCCGCGATTTTGAAAAAATATCAAAATGCCAGCTCCCATACAAAAAAGTTCGAACCCCTTTTCAAGCTCGCTTCGCTCGCTCTTGTCAACAAAGTTACTTATATCGTTCCGGGCCCCGGTATTGGGGAGCTACCTAGGCATTCTAAATATGACTGGCCTAAAATTCCACTTTTGATCGAGCACATCGCAACAATTTTTCTCATACTGGGCGTCGCATTTCAGGTTAGGGCTAGGCCCTCCCTCGAAAATAGCTCTAGATACGCCAATGTCCGTATAGAACTATAGACCAGATCCGGGGCTGTTTGGATTTCAGATAGTATGGCAGCATGAAAACAAAAGAAAAAAAAAACGAGTTTTTTGAGCGAAGTATGACCACAACAAAATAAACCAAATTAGTGACTTCATCCGCAGAAAACGGTTGTCGCAGTGTGGTAGGAGTGATATAGGAGGACTCGTGTGTGAGATATTTCCATGGTTTTCAGCGACATTTTTTTGTAAGTCCAAGTGCGGGGACCCCCAATGCGCGGGGCTCGTAGCATTTCCTACTCTTGCTACGTGGTTAATCCGGCACTGATTCTCTGTTAAGTAACTTAACTTCTGATCAAAGATCTAAGTGACCAGTAACAGGACCTAGTGGACTACAACGAGCAAACTCGTCTTCATCTTTTGATATCACACCTAAAGATCTTAGACCTTTGCCACAAGCAGGTCTAAGGACTTTATTAAATAAAGGACGTAAAAACGTAAGACGGCAATATTAACGGACACACCTGAAAAAATGCAATTGAAGAAGAATATCAACAAATAAATAAAGCCAAGAAAACAGTTTAACAACCCGATACTGGAGAAGGAATTGGTATCCACATAAGGAAAGGGAAAAGGAAAAAAGACAAAGAAGAGAGCTAACGGGAAGGAAAATAGATCTGACGACGAAGATTGCTTCTGTCTCGTTTGTTTAGAAACTTTTAGCAACAGTCGACCGAAAGAGCAATGGATAGAGTGTACGGAATGCAAACTGATTGCGGTCACATGCTGATTGCGTCAATGATGAAAGAAATGATGTGTGCCATAATTGCGAGTCTGAAAAGAAGACTGATACTTAATAGTCTGACTGTCATATAATAAATGATCTCATTAGATACCTACTACTATTGATTGGTTTTCTTAAGTAATATATGAGTCTTGAGCATTTAAAATGGCAATGTTAATTTGTGTTATTACCTAATACTCTAATAAATAATTTGTGATTTAATGTTTCTACAATCATATTCATTACATATACCTTCGTCCTGTTACTTTCGACCCACAACGTGTTACTTTTGACCTGCCACTGCACGTGGTCGAAAGTAGGTAACAACTGACGAATTTTTTTTAAAGTCTCTGAAATTCATACAAAAAAAAACACCGGTAGCACTCCGGGAGTGCCGGCAGAAGTGAAAACTTTAGTATTAACGTTGTGTTTAATTATAAGTACAAAAATACTATCATTTATGAGGTAGAATACAATGTTTATTTATTGCGCTATCGTACACAAATATGACAATTTACATGTTATTATTCATAATATTATGTCGTTATTTATTTATATATTACATTAATTTTTATCTCTTAGAAAAATCAACTTTCATCCATAATTTCGTAATTCCGTAATTTCGTATCCTTGGATACGCGTGGCACGCTGTACATAAACACAGACGGACATTCGCGCAAGCGCCCTGTGCCGCCTAAGCGGAGCAGCACACTCAGGCACGGTAGAAAGAGTGGGAGATACTAGTTCCTCTCCCTTCCCCTCGATCTTACGCTTTTTCGATCAGCATCACGTGACCCTGACGCGAGTCCGTCTTACGCTTTTTCGATCAGGTCACGTGTCCTGACGCGAGTATAAGATTTTATACCCATTACAGAAAAAGTGCTCAACGCCGCTAAAGAAGTTTTCACTTCAAAAACAATATTAAGATAAATTAAGGTAGTTATTTAAAGAACAAAAACAAAATTTATGTATGGCTATATTCAATATTCATAAAAAAAATAACACGTAACCAGAAATAAACGTATAAAAGTACAAAATATTACTTTTGTATCTCCCCTACCTATGCCCATAGGCGTATATAGAGGAGAGGGGGCGGCTAGGCCGTTCAGTTTCAGCATAAATCGTATCGGTAGGTTTAAAAGGTGTCGAGATACAGCGCTTCAAACAGGACTTTTTTCCCAAAAAGTTAGAAATTGTAATTTTAAAGCATTTGTGAAAGAACGACGAAGTAGAAGATAAGTACTTTGTCGTTCTTTCGTTTGCTTGGCTCACTGAATAGATAGGTACTGTTACTTACAACCTACATAGATGATAAATTATGCAGGGTGCGATAATTTTCGAGCTCGCTCGCACCATTTTTCAAGGCTTTTTCTATGGATATGTTTTAAAGTAATTTTTATGAGTTTTCGAAATTTATACTTTTAAACTTGCGAAATATGCCCATTACCTAATCGAGCGAGGGAATATTGTACATCCTAACTGCAAGTTATAACAGACGGTCAGGCTCCTTATTGCGTAGTATGATAGAGGTATCATGCCAGAAAGCGGACAGAGTGGGAATTTCACAAACTCGGTGTCGGTAGGATACACACGAACTTCTATTTTCGCAGAAGTCTGAATAGGATTTGAAGGCACTATGTGAACCTCGTCTTTATTTGAACCTCTATAATTTTCTTGATTGTATATTCTCTAAAACTTTATGGTGATGTGAGTGCCATGTCAGTTTATTTGGAATTTGGTGGGATTTGTTCGAGTGAAGTTCAGCTTCAGCTGTTTTGATTGTTCTATTCGCAAATAAATTCCCATTGTACGAAACAATTGAAACAGACGGAATCTCGGTAAAGTGGAGCTGAGAATTTTAATATAGTATTCCGCAGTTGTAGCATTAGTCAGTAGTTACATCCGCATTTTAATGCAAAACAAAGTGATTTTATCAAACAACCAAAGACTTTATTCAAAAGTCTTAGTAGCCAGTCCATCATTATTCCAAAAAAGAAATGGAAGTGACATCCACCACTGTCACCGACGAATAGTCCATAGGGATGGGCAAGTGAAAAAAATAAATCGATATTTATCGTATCGAAATTTTCAAACAGTATAGATAATTATCGACTGAAAAATATCGATAAATCGTCAGTTTTCGCATAATTATTCATACATATTCCCAAAGCATTCAAACTTCGTAAAAAAGAATAGAAGAAAATAGGTTTTTTTTATTAATGCTCGAGCCTAAACAATTATAAACAATTTAATCAAACCATTACTCATTAGATATGGACATTAGTATCTAATAACATTAAAAACGAAACCAAAGTTACGTTAAAAAAAAAATCGATGCTCCAAAATAAATATCGAATATCGATTTATCGCGATTAAAAATATCGACGATATAAATTGATAACGGTTTGTAAAAATGTCGATATTTTGATGTATTGATATTTTTTGCCCATGCCTAACAGTCAATGTCAATGTCGTTGACCCAGTGACAATCATCCAGGCTTTGGCGCGCCTTTCGTGGTATGGTATATAAGAATGGAGTCAACAGTATCGGTTTCTAAGGTAAATTAATATTTTATTTAATAGTTGATGCATACCTGTAAACTTTTTGCGAATCAATAACTTTTATTCTCCAAGGAAATTTCTAAAATATTGATTATAATACTGAAATCAGACGAGTTTCTAATTTTGACTTTCATATACCTACTCACTACTGTAATAAACATCTTGTGTTCTATTTATTATATTATTTTGAGCGTATAGTCTACTTCATAACGACACGACAAATACCAACATTATGCATTATACTTATATAATGCGTGATTTTGTACCACTTACAATTTGGGGAAACAACAGAGATAATTGTTTTACAAACAATCCACAAAATTAACAAACTCCAATAGACATGGAAAAGCTTCTTTCGTTATTGACTTTGGTTCTGTTAGTGATGTAAAAGCTTAATTAAGCATAATTTATCCTATGTGAAACCTCATATGGTTTAACATAGGATAAATTATGTTGACACAAAACACAATAACCTTGTTCAAATTGGCGGTTCTTACAATTAATATTTCAGGTAAGTACCTATACTTTACCAATCCAAATGATTAGAAATATTTGATTTATTTTGACAAAATAAAACTTAATTTTCAGGGTGTTTTCTTATTCAGAAATGGGTTTAAAAAGGGAAAAGCTAATAAGAAGAAAGGTGAAAAAGTATTATTTGAAAAGATATTTATGAAAGAACCTTGGTATGAAACATATAAACAGAATTGGAACTCCATTGAAAATGAATTACAGGCAAGTTGTATTTTAATGTACCTGAAATTGAATGCATGTATGTACTTCACATCTATGAATTATATGGACATTAATATAGTTTATGCTTATGTCTTATAACCTGGATTGTTACAATAAAACATCCAACACTACATTTTACCCAGAAATAATTACTAAAGTTACCATGAATTTACTTCAATCTATTGATATAAATAAACTATGTTACTTTTTCCAATTAAATTCATAGGTATACTAAAAATTAAAATAATATTTCTCTTATTTTTTCAGGATCTTCATCAAAAGACATACAGTTTGCTACTGAATGATATTGTAAATTACATTAAGAACAATGGAATCACTGACTCATCTACATTGGAGGGAATCATTCCGAGTGCCACTCTTTTGACTGGAGTCAGTCAGCCAGACCATGTGTCCCAGTTTACATCCCTTATTGATATTATCAGGTAATTTGTACATTATTCTTCGACCAGATGTATGAATGTAAACAAACCAAAAGGAGTATGCTAGGGTTGAAGAAGGTGGCATTCTGTAGGTTCTACTTTTCCCCATAGGAAAAGGTGTTAGTTTGTAGAACATTGGAAATGTTTGTTACTAACTAGGTAAAGTCATTAGAACTAAAGTAACAAAAGTTTATAAATTAACCTGGTCATGATGCCCAATTAGAAATTTTTTCTGCTCACATAAAAAAATGTTGGTTCAGCCATAAACTTCAAATTCTTTCTCCAACACCCAGATATACACAAAATCAAAAATAGTAGTATCTCCTTGAGCAAAACACCTTCAAAATCTATACTAATATATAAAGCTGAAGAGTTTGTTTGCTTGAATGCGCTAATCTCAGGAACTCCTGGTCCGATTTAAAAAAATCTTTCAGTGTTAGATAGCCCATTTATCGAGGAAGCTAATATATCATCACGCTAAGACCAATAGGAGCGGAGCAGTTATGAAAATTGTGACGCAGACGAAGTTGCGCGGGTCAGCTAGTGTTAAAATATTCTTGTAATGTTTCAGAAATGAAGTGACCCCACATGTGGCATTAGTGAATTCACAAGATGCACCCACCATTAAACATTTAGTTGAAAATGCTGTTTGGCAATTAATACATGGAAATCAAATATTGGTTAGTTTTTTACATGAAAACCTAAAATATAATGTAAATAGTGCATTTATCTGATTTTGAAATGTCGACAATAACAAGATAAACTTATTTTTTTCTAGGATTATGATGAGGAATCAGAAAGCATCAGTAGCCAAACAAAAAAATTAAAAAAGCATCAATGTACAATGAAGACCCTTAAAAATTGGTATTTGTCTAAGAGCATATCATCACCAATGAAGAAAAAGTCATCCACAACCAAAAGAACATTAGTTATTATTATTCCTGATTTTGAGAGCTTTAACTGTAATGTTTTACAAGACTTTGTAATGATTGTGAGGTAAGCTGTGTAACGTGTCAGGCTCCGCAAATTAATAAACAATAGTAAAACAGTATAATTTGGCCCTGATTGGGGCTTACGGTCCCTAGCAAGCTAAGTAAGTTTCTAAATGAAGGTGATGTGCAATAGAATAGATGTGATGATACGAAACATCAAATCTATTGTTATTCAATGCAACTTAATATTATTTTAATATGCTGGAGTCTGTGCTTCCTGATAGCTACAACCTGGAAGTCTTTAAGTCAAGAGTGAATAGGTTACTTCTAGGCAAGTGTGCTCTATCTTCAATCACATCACGGTTTACCATCAGGTGAGATAGTGGTCAAACAAGAGCCTACCAATAGTAAAAAAAAATGAATCACCAAATAATCTATTATGCATGCTGATTATGGGTGTGCCCTATAATGAGTAAAATAATTACAGTTCTAACCCTATCCCTCTGTATGTTTGTTAATCATCACACCTTAATTGCTAAACGAATTTGTATGAATATTGGCACATGGGTAGAAAATTACTTGGATTGATAAAATGATTGGGATATTTTTTATCCCTGTAATATTTCTGTGAGAAAATCTTAGACTTCCACAGGTAACAAAACTGGAAAAAGCTTGTGATCCTCATTAAGAGAAAGAATCCCAGTTTTAACCCTCGTCCAATAGTAAAGAGTACTTGTAAGAACTTCAGAAAATTATAAAATTGAGTATAACAAGATGGACAGACGGATGGACTAACAGACCAACAACCAACTGTTGATAAGTATAGCATGACACTAGGCAGTGGCCAACATAGGTTTGTTGTATCACTCAACTTCTTGTTCCTATGTGACGCCATAATAAAAATTTGGGTGTCCTAAAAACTTTATAATAGACTAATAGACAGCGCGCGGGTTTAGTTGGTACTCCACGAACTTTGTCTCCAATCTAACCTCTTCAAGGATATGTGTAAATTACTAATTAACAGACTAAACGTAAGGCGGTTCACTCGCAACATTTTTCTTACTTACGAGTATTTTTAAAACCGTCGTAACTTTTAAACGAAAGGTCCGATTTGAATAATTTAAAATGTAATTTACATGCACATAACCAACCTTAATTATTAACCAATTTAAATAGATAAGGATTAATATCATGATACTAAAATCACCACTTCCATTTTACAAGGGTTTTGATTGAATAATTTGAACAAAAAGCGGTCATTGTGACTTAACCATAATAGTTAGATACATACCCTTGCGGACTTTTTTGTAGATATTTATGTCGTCTATAAAACTGTAGTACATCACTTTGCTCTATTGTCAATAGTTTCCGCAGCGTATGCGATGTAAGGATCTTTTTTTCACACCTCCAAGGTGTGAAAACCCCACATTAACGAAATGTTCATATGGTTTCCTAACTTTTTTGAAAATATTCTATAGCCTATGTTCATCAGGGATAATGTAGGATTCTAATGGTGAAGGATTTTTTCAAATCGGTCTAGTAGTTTCGGAGCCTATTCAATTCAAACAAATAAACAGTGTAGATGACCAGCCATCACATAGAAATAAATATATGAGAAGTAGCTTGTTTAATATCAATTCTAGTTTATTCTACTCTACTCTAATATATACCACATTTACCATAGCCTGCGCTACTTAATAGATCTAGCTCTATTCTATTGTTAAGATCAAACTACTTAATAGAAACAGAAAGTTTAACTATCACTAGTTCAATGGATGAACAAGTGAGAAAAAATCTCAGTTGTTTGATACACAATTTAATGCTATAATCGAATCCAAGTATTTCTCGATATCAAAGTATATTCAGTCTACCTGCATATTACTCCCCCTGATCGAATTTTTATAACAAATTTTTTACATGTTAGATTGGATGCATGGATTTTGGTAGTATGCCACCGATGCTGTTGAAATTTGGTACACATATGGACTTCTGAGATCCAAACACAGACGCGTTACGGAAATAAATAAATTTTGAGTATTTGGGTCACTTTTGGGGGTAAAAATGGAGATAATAGATTTTTACCTACAGATTACAGGAAAACCTATAAGAAGTCTATAGTGTTAAAATAACATGTTAAAAAAAATAATTCGTTCGGAATCGGAACCCTTCGCACGAAGTGTACTACGTGAGCTCGACAAATGGGTGTGCGATTAACGCTTATGCGACAAAACTGTACTGCGCCTCACCATAGTTCGAATGCACGCTTGTGCGACACACTGAAGATCGCTCCTGATCTTCGAGCTCACGTAGTACACTCCTTCGCACGCGAGTCCGACTCGCACTTGGCCAGTTTTTTTTTAGATACCTCTCATTACTGTAGGATGTGAGACAATTCTAATCCTTGTTCAACAATTTAACATGCAATATAATATACTTTCTCTTAAAGTTTAAGTTAACAATCTACGTTCATCTATCTATCTTTTTAATTTTTCAGTTCATATGTATCAACAATGCCCATAGTATTTGTGTTCGGAGTGGCGACATCGGTGTCAGCACTTCACAAGTCGTTTCCTTACCATGTGTCGTCCAAGTTGCTGATCAAAGTGTTTCATTCACATTCATCACCCGTTTATATGAATCAAGTGAGTTGGTTGTGACTAGTATGTAGGTAGGCGCCAGATAAATGTGCAATAACGGCCATTGATCCACATACGTTTATTGACTTTCTTATATCAAAAACGGAAATAAAGCTGTCCTGAATTGACTTCTATCGTGATCCTTTACATTCTCTAATAATGAAAAAAAGGTACATAATTTATTGTTCAGGTACCTGCGAAGGGAAAGGTCAATGTACTTTATTGCAAGTTTATCTGGCGCCTACCGTAAAAAGGGTTTTTTATTATTATTAACAAGAGGACATTCAAGATGCAGACTACAAAATCTGCTGTTATGTCACCATGTTAGACAAAGATGCAATTAGGAAAAGCTCAGGGATAATCCTTAATTAATATTATAAATGCGAAAGTAACTCGGTCTGTCTGTCTGTCTGTCGCGGTTTCACGCCAAAACTACTGAACCGATTTAAATGAAATTTGGTACACAGATAGTCTAGAGCCTGAGAAAGGACATAGGCTACTTTTTATCCCGGGAATATGTTCCCTAGGGACAACGCGGGCGAAGCCGCTGGCAGAAGCTAAATATGTACTGAAAACCACTTCCAGTTGACTGAATAAATTGAAGTGAAATCGTTTGATGTCTAGAAGTTAGGGGTTTCCTATTTGTGAATTTTAAACTTGATTCAATTTAGATTGTTTACAATTTATTTTCCCATATATTTAAGGGAGATAGAATCACTAATTCGGAATCTTTCTAATTTCCAGGTGTTGGAGGATATTTTCTTAACACACACAAGTCCGTTCCATTTGTCAGGCAAGGCGTTTGAGCTACTGACAGATGTCTTCCTTTTTTACGATTTTTCTGTTACAGGTCTCACTCAAAGTATTAAGGTAATTAATATTTATTTGATTTCTTTTCTTAGTAAATACTATGGTACTTGTGGGATATACTAATTTATATCTTAAATGTCTTTCATTTCATGCTGACACTAGTAGTAAGGCCAGTAAAATACTTTTGTACTTGAAACTATCGAGCAACTTGTGTTTCTTATAAATAAGTAAGTACATTATTTGATTTATATGTTTTAGTATTGTATGATGGATCATTTCTATGGAGACAACTTAAAGTCGCTATGCTGTGACCGAGACAAACTTGAAGAAGTCATAATGGAGTTAAGTGCCGATGATCTCGAGAGCATACGACAGTTGATGTCATTCAGGCCATTCCTAGAACAACAAGATTGCAGAACAAAGATTAGCCTGTTCAATGATGACAATTTCTTCAGAGAGACTCTTTACAAGAAAATGAATAGACTTCATGATTATTTGTATAGCTTTTATATGTGTTTGAGACTGTTATGTGTATTTGTGAAAGACTTGCCAAAGAATAAACTTGGGAAATCTGTGAGTATCTGATCCTATATGTATGGTTTAAAAGTTATACTCGAAAGCGCCTGTCGAAAATCGCATTGTAAAAGTCGCATGTGTGCGCTGACGCACCTTGTACAGTGTATCTACCATGAGTTTTATCAATCTATACTAGCTAGCGACTGTAGTTAAAAAAATGTATAAAAACTTAAAAAAAAGTTTCTAATTTATTTTTTAGTTAACTAAAGTTTTACTTGCAACTTCCTTGCTTTTTTAACTACAGTCGCTAGCGAGTATAGTTTGATAAAATTCATGGTAGACGTATTGTAAATCGGCCTGGTTTCCGCAACTCTACGGCCAAGCGCGTATTTTGCGTGCAGGCGGGACAAATGTGTCATTTGATTTACCCCAGCTCTCCAAGTAAGGCCAGCAACGCTTTGGTGTTACTATTTCACAGAGGGTACCTGGGTTTCCGAAGTACTTTTTTTTACTATTTATAGGCGCGTAATTAGCTGTCTCGTCGTCTGTTACTTCTATGACAGAGATGTTTACTAAAGGACTCATGTCCAGTTGTAATGGCTGTGACTGTATGCAAGTGTTGTTTAGTTAGTCTTAGGGCTTGTTTCGTAAAGCATGCGTCAACAGAGGGAAGTGCCTCTTTGGCCTGCCTACACTAGATATGAGCGCCGCGCCGGCGCGCCCCCGCCGCCGTTTATTTTCAACGGTTCGCTGCCGCCGCGGGATTGAACCGTCGCGCCGCCGCGAAGCATTTTTATTTGTATAAAGGTTCAGATTCATTCAAAGTATGCAAGTGTTTTAAACGAATGTTAACATTGAATTTTTACTAAAATGTTTATGATATAATTAACGTGAGCCATGCCTAGGAAGAGGTGGCGAGACAATCACCACCCTCCAACTAGGACGCTTACTGCTTGGATGGTTCGAGCTAGCTTGAGAAAAAATATCTGGAAGGACTTCGGGAAGGCCTTTGCCCAGCAGTGGGGCAGTATAGGCTGAATAAAAAATGCTTACTTCGTCCTGTGTAGCTCCATCAATCATGACGGTATTGGTACGTCATAGTAGGGCCCCAGGCTGTTCAGTTTTGAGAACTGCCGCGATGCCAAGTCGATTGACCATATATTAAAGTAGGTACTGAGATGTCCATTGCGCGTATGCGGCGACAATGAACGTCCAAACCGAGAACCAGCAAACTGAACATAGGATAGATACTACGTCGATAAGTGAGTCAGCTGGATGTAGCAAGTTGACAAATGCATTAGACAATGTTAAAAACATGGATACTTTCTGGTCTACACCTATGTTGAAGATAACTCAGTAAGCTATAGAAAATGTTATGCTCTGAGGGATCATATAATCACAGGGTGACATCTGCAAGATGAAAGTTGTCGAGAGTCGAGATGAGTGACAGGCAATTGGAGACGCCATGTTCGCAATGGACTGCTGTAGGTTGACGTTGACAATGAGGGGCAGGACCTAAATGGGATTCGAAATGTGAAGAAAGTTTTTTTAACAACACGACGCCCGGCAGAAGGCTATTTTCTTTATAGGGCAGCCAAAAAAGCGCTCCTTCAGCGATCGATTCAAGGCTAGGCCGCCGGCGCGCCGCCGCCGTCAAAAATCGCCTCGGCGCTCATATCTACCCTACACTCACCATAGTCAACACATACCTTGTGATGTTTCTTGTCACGCACAACGGACCGAATGAGAGTCTAGGTGCGGAGAATAGAGTCCCCCACCTTGTGATGTTTGTCTCCGGTGTGTTTGCCAACGGAAAGGGAGTGGCACAATTGGTTCTCATTCCTAGGTTGCCATACTCGAACATCTTGTGGCGAGTTCGTCCATTGCATCGTTGCCTCGGCAGTCGCTGTGTCGCTTGATCAAGTTAGTAAAAAATGACATAGTTACAATAGGAACTGTTCACTACTATAAAACCTGTTTATTGATATCAATCATGTCAATATCTTGAGTCCACCACAGCTCAGTTATCTTGGTGATCTCACAGTGTTACATAGTGCATAATGATAATTTTAGTTATCATTATGCACTATGTAATGCTGTGAGAAAAATATATCTGAGTAAAATACATTTTCTGAATTGCCATGAGATATCGCAATCCAGAAAACGTATTTTAATTTTATTTAGAGGTATGCGGAACAGAGAGTTCCGCATACCTCTAAATAAGTGTCTCCGTTGTGAAGGGAGGATACTCCGACCAGGCGGCTGTTGTGCCTGGCGGGCTACTGCCCGATAGTTGATATTCGGGCTGATGAATATGTTCAAATCGCACGGTAAACTCTGCTTGCGCGATGCAGGATTTTGACGTAGTAGTTCGCAGCTAATTGGGTAGATGGCGTCGCGGTTCTTTTTGTTGCGATGTTAATTTGCTCTGTTGGTTTGTCTTGTGGCGGCATTGATGCCGCTACACTTATCTAATTAAATTCTATGAATGTGTGTAATTTTATTGCAGGTCCGAGAAATCTATGCCAAGTGCGCCTTAGAATCTGTAACAGACACACCAGCATTTAGAGACTGCATGCAGCTACTAAAATTTCAGTCACAGATGAAATTGGTTGAAAGTATCAAAAGTGCCTTGAAGATAGTCAACTCATACTTACAAGCCGTATCACCAGTCAGGCCGCTTCGATCATCACCCTCAAAGAATAATCTCAATAATATATTTCTCAATGATGATCTTGGAGAAAACTTTGCCAAATCTTTGAGAGTGCATTTATTAACATTTTTGAGACAAATAGAGCATGCTAATACTGATACAACTGCTGGTACGAATGATTTACCAGAGACTGAAAATACTGATGAAAATCTACCTGGGAATAGATACAAGTTGAAGGAGGTAAGAGCTTTATATTATTTCAAAGCTTAAACTTCTTCAATGGCTCCCTTATTCAGAGGTGTTTAAATGATTGAGATCTACAGTAGTGATTGTTTTAATTGTACTGTGCCGCTCCACCAACATTTTGTAAGTATATGTACTGTCGGACATCCTCCTTGGATGCCTCACCCTCCAGGAACCTCCATCAACTTAATTATAAAAAAAGCTTTAGAAGAATTAAAAAGGATACTTCATAATTTAGAATAAGTTCAAATAATGACATACGTTGATTGATTTGTTTTTCTGACAGAACTGTAAAAGTTTTCTTTGGAGCACCAGCTCAATATAATGATCTCTTAAATCACCAAAAGTATTTTATTTTAAACACGATCCCCAGACGTTGCAGAAGCCCTAACCTGCAGCGTTACAGTACCTAAGTTCTTCGAACTAAGATTGAAGAGATAAACAAAGATGTCAATAATTATTAACAATGTTCTAGAAATTACTAAAAGCAACAAGAGTGGACCGCATCCAGTCTGAGTTCGAGATGGTTCGCTGTCGCTTCGCTCAGTACCTGGAGGACGTGCTGGGCAAGGGGCTGCGGCCGGCGCACGCGCACACGTTCCACGAGCTGCTGCTGTGCGGCCGCGTGGTGGACGTGAGGAAGCACGTCGTGGGCTCGCCGCGGGGGGCCGTCCACACTGCGCTCAGCAATCCTGTGCATTACTTACAAGTAAGGCTTGTTTCTTAACATTTTTATAAGTTTGTGCTTTTATATTTTTTAGATTCTGCCTTTGGCTTCGCCTGCGCCAGCCTGCGTGAATGTCGGAAATCATCCCAAAGGAACATACTCCCAAGATAAAAGTAGCATATGTGTTATTCGGACTATAATATCTGTGCCAAATCACCAGATCCATTTAGCCGTTTTGGCGTGATTGAGTAACAAACATCCATCCAGTTTGAATGGATGTCTGTTACTATGATGGATGTTAGCAATTATAATAGTTATTAGATTTCCTTAAAAATAACTAGATAACATCATTGCTTGGTCCCTTAATATTTCAGTCTCAATCCTATGTCACTGAGGTGCAAGATATCATATTCCAGCCCTTGCCCCGTGCAAGATATCATATTCCAGCCCTTGCCCCATGTTACATGGAGGCGACGCCATACGTTTTGTTCTTTCATTCCATCCTACCAACCGTGAGGTTATTTCTGACTCCCTTTTCTTTAATATCATTCCTCAAACAATCCCTCCACCTTTCTCAAAACTTCCTCTTCGTTTCCATCCATATGCATTTATCTGAGAGGCCCATTGTGAGCGACCACATTTCGATTCCATAAGTCATAACTGGCAACACGTACTGGTCGTCTTGAAACACCGTGGTGTGTGAGACGAGAAGATACCACGCAAGTTTCCGAACGCAGGCGCCGTCCAGCCGAGTCGGAAGTTAGCCCTGCCTAACTAGACCGTTTGTCCCGGGTAGACGTACTCGTCTACAATTTCGAGTGTAGTCTTCGATATTGATAGGAGTGGGTGCCACACATTTACCACGACCTTGGTTTCATCTAAAGGCTGAAAGTCACTCAAAGGGCATTGGAGAGGGCAATGCTTGGAGTTTCCTTGCGTGATTTATGATATCCGCTAGCGAATCAAGGTTACCGGCATAGCCCGAAGGATCGCCAAACTGAAGTGACAGTGGGCAAGCAATGTGAGGTATGTGTCCTACATTGCTGATGATGATGCGAGACGCACAGGACCAGTTGTCGTGACGAGACTTGGGGAGGCCTATGTCCAGCAGTGGACGTCTTTCGGCTGATATGATGATGATGACATTTATCTCTCGCACCATCCTTAGGTGCAAGATCTATAAGTTATTTATGCAAATGACATGGTGACTTGCTTAGAACAGTATATAAACTTATCCCTTTTTAATTCTGTCTCATGTTTTGCTCGCAGTGTTCCTGCTGTCACCTGGCATCATCAGACAGCGTCATAGATACGTTGCCGGACGTCTGCCTGGCGTACAAGCTACATCGTGAGTGCGGCAAGCATATCAACTTGTTCGACTGGTTGCAAGCGTTCGCAGCGGTTCTGCGGCCGGATGAAGATGACGAGCACCGACACCAGGATCCTAACACTCAGTAAGTGTCATAAAAAGTGGTATTTTCTGCTAGGCGTATGTGTTTCCCCTCTCTAAAAACTGAACCGTTGTTTTTGGATAAATGAAAGGTATGTTCGATAGAAGTATTATTTTATAACAAAATTTAAAGAAAACTATCACCGTAAACTAGTAATAGTCGACCATCTTATAAAATGTAACTGGATTGATAAAATGTTCGGAATAATTCCATTGACAATATAAGACTAATAAAATTGCATTTGTATATTCGTAATCTTATAGTAAAACTAGCTTTTGCCCGCGACTTCGTACGTGCATAAACCGTATTTCCCGTTCCCGTAGAAATTTTAGGAAATCCTCTCATAGTGTTCCCCTATGGAGTGTGGGAAAGCTACATGCCAAATTTCAGCTTCCTACGACCGGTAGTTTACGCAGTGCGTTGTCTGTCAATCACTCAGTTACGGAATAATTTTATGTATTAGAAATATTGACTAGCGACTTCGTACGCGAATTTTCCATATTTCCCGTTCCCATAGGAATTTCGGGGCGTATTATACATATAAAACTTCTCTTCAATAGTAGCGTGGCTAAGGGGGGGAGGGGGTTCAAATTCTAGTTTGCTACTGAAAAACTTGAAATGGAAAGACTCAATAATAATAATAAGGACGGGAAATCACAAAGTGACTCCTTCTTGCGGAGCAGAAGGGAGAGTCACTGACTAAAACCCATCCGTGTTCCTCTTAGTGCCCTTTGGGTTCCAGGGCCGCGGTGACTCGAACAAATTCCGCAACCCTGGCTGGCACTGGCCATAGCTGTGTGGCATGTTAGACTTTGTTATGAACATTGTGATGAATATTTTCTTAATTTTGATCTAGGCGCCATCGACAAAAACCAGTCTCGATTTCGACAGACACATATTAACATAATTGTTCCATCATAGCCGTTTATAAATGCATTTGCTACCAGATAAAATGGTCCTATTAATAAACAGTAATAGACCCAAAAAATACACTTATTACTGCCATATTTTGTTGTTTTATCCACCAAATAAAAATGTAAAATGACTTTGTTCCAGATTGAGATTCACTCGTGCAGTTGCTGAACTACAGTTCCTCGGCTTTATAAAGTCATCTAAAAGGAAAACTGATCACGTAATGCGATTGACTTGGTGATTTTGAACAAGTCCATCCAGTCCGTTACTTTAATTTATTAAACACTAGTTTGAAAATAAATAACATATTTTTATTTCTTGTAAAGCATTTTACTATCTCTCTTTTTCCGTGGTGCCATGAAAAACTTAATAAAACTTTGTCCAACTGGAAGCCGAACCCCGGACTCCAATGCTCATCAGCAGCAATTGCGGCCATTCAGAATATTGGTCTTTTCTTTCGACCGTATACTCAACCCTTCGATTTTTGATTCTGAGCCAATGCCACCGGTTGCGGCTCGTTTCTAGATTCAGTGAAACCTGAAAGCAAGTTGAATACATCGTCGCCTTAGTGGTTAAGGGAGCTATTCCACACTAAATTGGTTCCAAGATAGAGACAATTGAAATAAATAAGTGCCTGCAAAAAAAAAGTTTTTGATTTTATTCCTCTATTTCTATTCAGATTCCCACAATTTTTTGTGAGAAGGTAATAATTAATGTGTTGAAACTATGGAATTTCGAATAAAGCGCTTTCATTTATTATTTTTGAAGTTATTGAGAATAGTTTGCTTAGCTCTTTTCACCACATAATAAATAAAAACAGAAAAACAATGTACAGTTCAGGAAAATGAATGAATCTAAGCCACTTACTATGTATTCACAACCTAAAAAGATGATAAGTTTTGTTTTAAAGAGCAATATTTGTGAAGAGAGTTAATCTAATTTATTTTCTTTCTTTTTAATTACTCTATGAATTTAAATAAACAATCATCTCGATCAAACAAGTTTAGAAGTTTTAGGTAAAATAAAAAGAAAATCAGTTATTTTGGCAAGTTTTTAATCTCCAAGACCCAATAATTTACTCAGACAATTCTCTCAATCTTCAACTTCTGACTCGTCGGATGCACCATCATTAATGGACTATACATGTAGAAATCATGGTAGGCAGATGGAATAGTCCCATTCATGCTGAGTTGTTGCAGGTCTTCAACTTTTATTTTTAAATGGCACCTGCTTCTTGTAAAGAGGAAGTACTATATCATCCGCTGCATTAACTTTTCTAATAGTTCTTCGGATGGTAATTTTTTTGAACAAATTTTGGCAAGAATAAACAAGTTACTAATTTATTTTTTAAAGTTGTTAACTAACAAACAAGCAAGTTGTAAGTAAAACTTTAATTAACAACTAAAAAAATAAATTAGAAACTTGTTTTTTTTTAAGTTTTCATACATTTTTTTAATTATAGTCTCTAGCGAATATAGATTGCTAAAACTCATGGTAGACGTACAGTATCGGAAAAGAATGCTACTTCAGTCACTACAGGATTCAGATTCGCAATTAAATTCCAAAGACATGTCGAAACTTCGGATGCGCCTTTTGTGCTATTTGCTTCGTGCCACATAAAGTTAATGGGTTGCTTGTCTGCTAGATTATATACTGTGAAATTAAGAGTTTTTAATTTTCTTTTATAGTAAAGCTGCCCAACTTCTAAATGTGGTATCAGTAGGATCTTATCCATGTCCTTTGTATAAGAATGGAACGTTGGGTAAGTTTTGGCACGTTTCTTGATACCTATCTTTTTTTATGATCACGGGCTTCATGTTTCTGTGTAAGATGCAGCTCATGTTCAGCTTTAGCCTCTAGTTGCTCATTTACAGATTTCTTACTGAACTAGGTGCAATAATTTCACATGTCTTTTTTTGGACGATGGAAACCATAATTAAACTCATTGGTAAGAATATGTATGTAACAGGTGGAGGTTACTGGCCATTTCATGTTCCTTGCAGAATTCAACATAGTCCTGGTATAAACGCATCTCACGTAAGCCAGAGGGTAGGTATTTTTGCTTGCTACTACATCTACAATAATGTGAGTCACTTACTTGACATGGTTTCTAACCACATCTTTTCTTTCTTCTGAAATACGATTTGGAGCTGGATTTTTGCCACGTTTATCTTCTTCCACAACTCCGCTTGAATCCGAATTTCTCATGGCTGTTTCGAGTTTTTTTCAGAAATATCTAACGTTGCCAAAAAAATAATATTATTATTTCGTTTATTTCTTTTTATACACATATACATTACATTTTTAAATATATCTTAAAAAAAAAATACATTTAAAAATATAGAAAATAGTAGTCCGCCGGTATCGGGAGCAGAGTCCAAGCTAGCGTTAGGGCTCCAGAGAAAGGAACCTACTCACAATACGTGCCGTATCGAGGAGTACTGCCTTCTGTATCAGGCCCTTTATCCAACCGCGTAACACCAGCTTCGACAGATGGTCTTCGAAGCTTTTGGCTATCAGGCCATTAGCCGTAACGACTATCGGCACAATGACAGCTGAGTCCACATTCCACATGTCAACAATCTCGTGTGCTAAGTCGAGATACTTGATTTAGTTCTCTTTCTCAGCCTTCACGAGGTTCTCGTCATGCGGGATGGTAACATCAATTATCATTGTGCGGCGCGCTAATCGGTCTATCACTACTATATCAGGCTTATTGGCAGCAATAGTCCTATCAGTGATGATAGACCAATCCCAGTACAACGTGACATGGTCATTTTCGAGAACTGAGTCGGGCACTTGTAGTACGGTACCTCAGAATCCACAAGTTTGTATTTTAAAGCAAGTTGCTGATGGACAATCCTGGCCACTTGGTTGTGCTTGTGAAGTACACGCCATTAGTCAGACGAGAACAACCAGAGAAAATATATGTCTGATGGACTCACCCGGACGATGGCATGCCCGACACACGTCCGCCGTCCCATCCTTCATAACATGCCTCCGGTAGTTATTCGTCAAGATAACTTCGTCCATAATCGCACAGACAAAACCTTCAGTTTCCCCGAAGAGATCACTGAAACGTAGCCGGTAGCATGAAATGCATCCGGTTTGCGGTCAGCAGTGTACGGACCCTCCTATCCAGGCCGTCAAGTTCGGTTTGAGTCCATTTGAGTATGCCGAAAGAGTCCAATGATACCATAAAAAGGCGCTATTTCATTCAAAAGTGTTGTCAGAAATGGCGCGTTGACAAGAGGTTAAAAAGTCTATGTGGCGTAACTCTTTTCACTACTTATGATTGTACTATTTTTGTGATAGATACGAATAAATAGTGGTGAATAAATGTAAGCTGCTAAAACTTAATTCACCACTTAGTTTTTTTGTTCCTAGTTTTATATAACTCCTTTCACGTCTGAATGAAAAACCAACGTCTAGTTGAGGTATCACTTAGATCTCTTCACCAGTAGAATCTCCGTTTAACGCCGAGTATGGTGGTGTTCATAACTCAATTCGGTCAAAAGTGTGGCTTAGGGCGGATCTCCTCAAAACAATATTCTTGACAAAAATAATTAAGATTTTCTAAACCTCGCGGCAGAGCTTCTATTTAAGGCCAGATGTACAGATATATCAAATATATAGTATGTTGTAATGAAGGCACCCCAAGCAGTCCATTAATTTTGAATATTTTTCAAAATCATTAAAAAACGTTGTTGCTGATAATGTCACATTGTGAGAATTATGACGTTATTGTAAAAAATAATGACGCAATGTTGAATAAGTGTTATAAATATGGAGATGAATTTACATGTGACTTAAGTACTACTTTAGGTATTATGTTTTTATGATATTATGCTATGGACAAGGAAAATAAAATGCAATATTATAAAAAAATAATAGTATAAAAATCAATTTAAATCCTCTTAATATATTGATTCTTTGGTCTCCTGATTGGATATTCTGACGACAACAGAGTTTACGTAATCAATTCTTTTTTACCAGCGGTAATAACACTGTTTGCATCATCTGTGTAAAACATTGTTATGCGTTCCATCATAGGAGTTTCCTTTTCGTCTGATTTATTGCTATTGTCACTCTCTGATTGCGACTCTTCACACAAATCTCGATGTCTGTCTCTGCATCTCTTTCAAATTTATCTTAACTCTCTGGATATATTTATGTTGTTTTTTGTTTTTTTTTTTTTGGTATACTGCTATGATTCGCAGTATTTTTTTCGTTTTTTCAGCTCTGCGTAACGAACCTTTCTGACTTCTGCTCGAATGTGTGGGCAACGGTGCAAAGGATCATCAACTTTGTTAATGGTGGCTTCAGTATCTAGGATAATTGAGCCGTTGTCATCAGCAACAGCTTGGATATTAACCGTTTGAAATAATGGCTCCTTCCCTATGGTAGATTTTTCTGTTTTTTTTTGACGATTTCTATAGAAAATTTAAACATATATTTAAATACAACATCTATATAATTATGAAAACGCTAACTTTAATCATCATCTTCCTGCCCTCATCCCATGTTACTTGGGGTCGGCGCAACACGTTTTTTTCTTCCATTCTGTTCTATCAGTCGTCACTATCACTAAGTCCCTTCATATCGCTCCTCACACAATCCATCCATCTAAAACGCTTACAGGATCAAATTGTAAACGTAATGACAATAAATAAAAACGTCAAAATATTTTTTAGCCTCTTTTTACAAGTAAGAAGATCATAGAAATATAGAAACCTTTAAGAATTTTCTCTCCACTTTTTTCTTTGTTCTTTTTGTTCGCTAGACGATTTTTCTTTCTTTGTTTCTTTTTTTTAGGTATTGTTCTCTTCGTTTTCTTCTTTCTATTTCTGGTAATTCTAGGTCGTTTGTTATTTCAATATACCGCCGTCTTTTGCACATTTTTTAAGCCAGCCTTCTTCTAGACAGAGCTCCTTCTTCTTTTTTTTATTTAGGGGGCATTTTCGGCTGTAGGGCCTAATTTATTTTAACATAAGGATCTGTAAAGACAATAAAACTCATTAAATATCATTGTTAGCAACACGTATCATTGTCGACTCATGCGACGTTGCTGAAAATGATGTTGCCAATAATGATGAATTCTAGAAAGTTTCCCATTTTTTAAATAATTGGGTATATTCGCCGGAGAGAGTGCCACATGCAGTATTAGTTTCACGCATACTTCAACTTTGTTACATAAAAACACTTCATTATGAAGAAATAATTGAGATACAGTCAAAAATAAGAATGACGATTGTGGTGACAAATTTTGGAGAATCAAAATGAAATACTTACTGCTCAAATCGCGCGACGTCCTTACACTCCAAAGCTTGTCGGCCGACTGAGGCGCGGGGTGAAGTGTCGCTTAAACGTCATTTGACTCTTCGGTCGCGTCTCGTTATACTTTAAAAAAATACATTCAACATTGTTGCCGATAATGACGCTTATTTTTTGAACATTGTTTGATTACATTTTAGAGTAACTTTTAATAAAGTTTTCTAGCATTGTTGTAATGAAAAACGTTCTTTATTTATCTAAGTTTAATATTTATTCACACAATGTATCACATTCAATACACTGAATTGTTTATGTCACGAAATGTTGAAAACTATACCCAGGCGACACGCCAAATATTGCCAATTTTTAAAGTAATATTTGAATATCATTATTTTGTGTGATTTAAAAGCTTAAAATGGCTCCGATAGCATCTTTATCATTTATTTAAGTAATGGAATAAAAATGTTTGACTTTGAAATTCTTTAGTATTGATGAGTATTATAGCGAGACATCAATTTTGGCTCTCTAAAATATTCTTACACTAAGTTTAACAAACCCTTATATGACGCCCCAGAAATAGGCTATGAAAGCGCTCTACATCTGTAAAATGAACCTAACACCACTGAAATAAACCTAATAGAACAATCTGAAATTATAAGAGAAATTAACCTTTCGACCGCCACCGTCGGCTATAGCCGACAAGCAAACAACATTTTTAAGAACAAAATATATCAAATCAAATCTGTGATTACGTTACGAGTAATATTTTATTTAATTTATTTTTGATGGGTTTGCTCTTGACTCTAGTCTAGGTCAGAGATGACCGAGACAAAGTCTACGATGGATCGAGCTTACCCAGAAGGAGCCTGTTCACTCTAACTTTGAAGAGATTAGGGTTGTAAGCGCTTGGAAACACAGACGCAGGTAGAGAGTTCCACTACTTTGCTGTGCGCATTATAAAAGACGTTTGGAAACGCTTAGTGCGAATTGGTGGAATAGTAACAAGGTAGGGATGGTAAGATGCAGTGCGTCTGGATGTCCGATGGTCTACCATCGGACATCCAGGGGGCCGGTGGGATGAGGTCGTGGAGTTCTTGGGCACACTCAACGAAGTACAATCTGTAGAAGACCGACAAGCAGGCAACCTTACGGCGATGAGTCAAGCTATGTAGCTTGGCATCCACCAGTTTTACGTCACCGATGAGCCTCTTAGCTCTGCGTTCCACCGAGTCAAGCGCGGCAAGCTGATACTTAGCTGAGCCATCCCAAAGGTGGCTACAATACTCCATGCAGGATCGGACTTGCGCTTTAAATAGGGTTAAAAGCTGTCCAGGCCTGAAGTATCGCTTCACCCTATTTAGGATGCCCAGCAAAATATGGAACGAAAAGCAATGATTAATAATTGGTTGTCGATAAGATGTTGGAATCCGTATTTTTTATATTAGATTTTTGCGCTGAATTTGTGCTTGGCGAGGGACGCGGCATGCGTTTACGCTCTGGCGGTCAAAAGATTAAGCGCCTAAAATCTGGAAAAAATCCGGGACCAGACAGGATAACTAATGAAGCAATAAAAGAGGCTTACACAATCCTAGCCACACTGCTGATGATTCTCTTCAATAAAATACTAGACACCTCTACAACGCCTCAGCAGTGGTCAGAGTCAGATATTATATTGTTATACAAAAAAGGCGGTCTTAAGAATATAAACAATTATAGACCCATCAGCCTTCTTCCGTCGTTATATTAACCTTTTTCGTCAATTATAAAAAATAGAATTAGCGCTACACTCGATTCATACCAGTCAAGAGAACAAGCAGGCTTTCGGAAAGGTTACTCTACAGTCGATCACATCCATTCTGTGGAGCTACTTATAGAGAAATACCAGGAATTCCAGCGACCATACGGTAATCACTAAACCCTATGTAGAGCACATAGGGTTTAGTGATTACCAAAAAGCCTTCGACACTATACTCCATTCATCAATACGGGAAGCCCTGTAAACTCAGAATGTAGAGGCTAAATACATCAAAGTGTTAAAATATAGGGATTTATGAAAACAGCAAAGCTAGAGACAACTGGAACCCCCATTCCAATTAAAAGGGGTGTTAGCAAGGGGGCCCCCTCTCACCAATAATTTTGATCTCAGTATTAGAGTTCATAATAAATAAACTAAATTGAAATAAGATGGACTTAAATATAAATGGAAAAAAATATAAATCATTTAAGATTCGCTGACGACGACTGAGAACAGCGTAGAGCTAGAACATATGATGATACACTACAACAATCAAGCAGACGATCAGGCCTAGAAATCAACTTTAACAAAACAAAAGTGATGACAAACTCATTGAAAATTGAAATAAAAGTTGATAATACTTCGATAGAATTCGTTACCTCATAGGTAGATACATCTATCTAGGCAAACAACTCTCTATTCTTCTATTCTATTCTCTTTCGAGAGTAAAAGTAACGACCAGGCAATTGAAAGAAAGATAAAAGGGTCATGGAAAAAAATTTGGAGCCTAAGAGAAATTTTCAAAAGTCAAATGCCAATCAAAATTAAGTATACGATAATGAATCCACTAAACTTTTCGACGCCCATCTATATAATACGCGATGTGTCCTCCAGCGCCACGCAACAAATGTATAACGTATCTATAGTAAAACGTAACTTTTGTTTCCATATTATGCAATAGTTTTGCACCTACCGGAGATTGTCCTTAGGTATACTTCGATAGTGCAAACAGGGATAATCGTCGGTTGTTGCCCCATTTCATTAGAAATGTCTAATGGGGCCTCTGCGAGTTGGCTTCGGCCCCTCGTACGCCTACCAAAGGACAGGGACCTCAGGGTCCGGAGATTTTTCAAGACATACCTTAAATTATAATACAATATAATAATTTATGAATAATAATAATATTTGTCACGGTGTTTGTTACCGCACTCCTCCGAAACAGCTCGACCGATTTTCATGATTTTTTTTTTGTGTATATTCGGTAGGTATGAGAATAGGTGGCAGGGTATTTTTTTTTGTATGGCAAAACAACGTTTACCGAGTCAGCTAGTAATATATAATATGATGCATGATGATTTCAATTTCCTCATTTAGGTATATTGATTAATTATAATATTTGTATACTATAACTACACTAAAAACTGAATATGTAAAATGTATTAAGTAACTATTAGGTGTGAAATAAAAGGCTTTTTTATTTTTGTTTAAAAGATATTAAAGCTTTTTTTCATCAATCGCGAACAAATCCTACATTTCGGGGTGCTACTAAGAAATTCCTAATGGACATGTCACTGTCACCATTGAACCCTATAGAATCGCCCTTGTAACAGCGAGTCAAATAGTCGGGCGACTATTCAATATCAATGAATTTATGATTCCGACTAAATCATTTATAAGTTGTCATCGATTACACACGCCTGTTCGAAGACCACAATACAGACAAGTAGGTTCTTATAGTGATGCAATCAAGTTCATGACGCAAAATCTTAAAATCCCCAGTAACGGCAAACAAGGTTTTTGATAGATGATGCAACAGAGTGTTACAGAGATATTGCCTTATACATGGACATTATTTTGTTTCTCATATTCAAATACGTTTAGGTGCAAGAAAAATATACTACCTAAGACTATTTTTGCACATCTAAGTTCTTCGATTTTCGCAGAAATCCACTTCAAGTTCAAAGTTCAAGCATTGCGTGGGTTGGCTCGAATGTGTTGATGACGATTACGACTGAGGTATAAAGTAGTCCTACTTTTCAGGGTTACGTACCTCAAAAGGACAAAACGAAACCCTTATAGGCTCACTTTGTTGTCCGTCCGTATAACTGTATGTATCTCCACGCGTTCCCGAGATTAATGGTCTAGACCATTAATCTCGGGAACGCGTGGAGATATCGAGTTGAAATTAAAACCATATACTCAGGTCTACGGCCCCTTGCAACTGTGAAAAAATCAAACTTCAAAGTTAACGTAAAAAAAGATAAGGTCGTCTATGCCGCAAAAAACGTATATTTCGACACTCTCAAGGGAATCAAAATGTAATAGGGTATTTCCCGTTGACCTAGAACTATGAAAGGAGATGACCAGTTTCTGCTTAGGTGAGTTCGGGATCATCTGTAGATATAGTTTTTACACCAAGATTTAAAAATAAAGATTAACTTGTCTTGGTTCTAATATTCCGAATAAAACCAAGGCTAAAAAAACAGTATTTCAATTGCTTCCGCAGTATTTTACGATGTTGTTCCATTGTATCTGTAATCATCCGGTAACTATAGTAACCTACACATAGTATAACGAGTTATTTTCGATCAAGTGAATAATGACTAAGGAATATTATGTAATTTTTTTATAATTAATTTTATTGATTGACAAGCCCACCTTACCTGCCTACCTTACCTAGGTTAACTTTTTATTGACCTGTGTGTGTATTTCTATGAATTTCTATGTTCATATTTTTTTTAATAATCACTGCGTGTAAAGGAGTGTCATTTCTTTCAAAATGTATTTGACATTAGTGGCGGATACCCTCCTATATTATTACTATACTCTTTGCGGATACCTGTGTAGAGACGGCCAGCAATCTGTTTCTTAAAATTGATAATTCTATTGATTCGTGTCAAATCGTGAAAAATCGATTCACAAAAAATTGAAATTGAAATAGTGTTTTGGATTGATATTTTATTTTACCTTTTTATCTTTTAAATTATAAAAAGGTAAACCGTTTATAGTCATGAGTTAATGTGAAGATTAATTTTGTATTAAATAATCGACATTTGGTTATTTTTATCGTAAATGAGATTTACGTTTGAGATGTTTACCTTTATATTAGCACTTTTCTAGTCTATCTCTTATTGAAAAGTAGAGTTATATAGTGAAAACTTATCTTTAATTTTCTCAGTTTCCTTAGCTTTTAGACTCGTGAAACTTTTTATGTGTAAACTACAGAATATAACAATTCCAAAAACATAACAATATTTGCTGCACATTGATGTTGATACCTAGGCACGCTCCCATAGTATCACTGGTCACGTCTTTTGTAAATGTGAATGCCATGAAGCCATTTAAATACCTATTATGTGATAAGTTATAGTTTTACTTGTTGGACATGGACGAGCTTGTTGTTTGAGAGCATGTCAGGCTCACTCAAAGTCTCGCTGATGCTGGCGCGTGTGTTAGATCATTCGGTTCCCTTCAAAATGGTTGAGCTGATTGGTGCCGAGTACATGCATCATGTTCGTGAATGGGCGCCGCCAGTTGAGACTGGTCATCTCACTGCTACTGGCTTATTTTAATCTTTTGTCCGGAGTCCTCGGTGGGCGAGTCCGACTCGCACTTGGCTGGTTTTTTTTACTTGGTGGGCCCCATGACATTGATGATAGTAGATACCTATCTAGTATATTGTAGATACCGGCAAAATAATCATCTACGATGCAATAAACAAGACATTGACTTCAAATCGAACTCTGTAGGTTGCATCATCGGTCAGGGGAAGACTGGTAGCTTTTTCCACGGCTTGGACCCTGTGAACCAAACTACAAGAAACGCGTTCATATATCCTGGACAGAAAGTAGGTAGCAAATGGCACTCAGAGCCAGAGTGTGGTTTTCTACAAGTCTAGTTCAGTATTTATTGTACTTATCTACTTACTTCCAGATATTAGGCATCATACTAGAAAACAATACCACTGACTAGGCACATACGTTTGAGTTTATAATCATTACTAGCTGACCTGCGCAACTTCGCCTGCGTCACAATTTTCATTACTGCTCCGCTCCTATTGGTCTTAGCGTGATGATATATAGCCTATAGTCTTCCTCGATAAATGGGCTATCTAACACTGAAAGAATTTTTCAAATCATACCAGTAGTTCCTGAGATTAGCGCGTTCAAGCAAACAAAACAAACAAACTCATCAGCTTTATTAGTATAGATTAATTAAAATAACGCAATAAGTGCCAAATTATTTAATCTTTATTGTAATACTATGATATTACCATTATTACCAAAATAATTGAACACTTGGGTAACGCATTAATCTTTTTTATCACCTCTTTTATAATGTCCAAGGCGACCCTTGCCCATTTCGTTGAGCGATATTTTGTAGGTTAATATTATAGCCTATGACACTCACAGAATACTTAGCTTTCTATAGGTAAAAGAATTTACAAAATCGGTTCAGGAGATCCAGAGATTACTCCCTACAACCTCACTAACTTTACCTCTTTATAATACTAGTATAGATTTCTAACCGGTTGTAAGTAGCTAATCCTCCTCAATTTCAAGTGATCGCCTAAACCAGACTCGACGTTAACAAAGACGCGTTTACATTGTCTGCAGTAGTCGTCATCATCATCATCATATCAGCCGAAAGACGTCCACTGCTGAACATAGGCCGGTCATAGGTAGGCCCTGCGCGTCCCGCATCCATCGGCTACCCGCGGCCTTCACCAGGTCATCGGTCCACCTTGTGGGACGCCTTACAATTTTGCGTCTTCCGGTACGAGGTCGCTACTCCAGAACTTTTCGGCCCCATCGACCATCTGTTCTGCGAGCAATGTGCCCTGCCCACTGCCACTTTAGTTTGGCGATCCTTCGGGCTGTCGGTAACCTTGGTTCTCTTGCGGATATCATCATTCCTGATTCCATCACGCAAGGAAACTCCAAGCATTGCCCTCTAAATTGCCCTTAGAGTGACTTAATTTGAGCTTTCTGATGAGGCCCATTGTGAGCGACTATGTTTCAGTTCCATATGTTATCACTGGCAACACGCGCTGGTCATAGACTTTCTTCTTGAGACACTGTGGTATGTGGGACAAGATGATACCACGCAACTTCCCGAGGCTGCCCAGCCGAGTCGGATTTGATGGTTGACCTCTTTCTTGAAGCTGGCCCTGCCTAACTGCTTCTGCCTGCCTAACTGATCTTGATGGGAGTGGGTGCTACATGGGTACCTATTTACCATGATCTAGGTTTAGGTTGTTGATCGGAAGCTCTACTGAGGTCATCGAGCACTGCACTGAGGTCCTCTGTAGTCTCAGCCATGACGACTATATCGTCGGCAAATCGAAGGTGGCTGATGTACTCGCCAATGCCTAGCCTTCTCCAGTCCAAAACCTTGAGGGCATCCTCCATTGCGGCCGTGAACAGTTTCGGAGAAGCGACATTTATCTGCCTCAGGTGCCCCGCTGCAGGAGGATAGGTTTCGAAGCCTGATCCTGAACTCGGACTGACATAGTGGCGTTTTTGTACAAACATTTCAGCACCTCGATGTGCCGATAATAGATCTGGCACCGTTGGAGAGACTGCAGCAAAGCCCAAGTTTCGATCGAATCGAAGGCTTTCTCGTAGTCCACAAGCGCTTAGCAGAGGAGCAGATTATACTCTTCGGTCTTCTGTATAACCTGACGGAGCGTTTGTATGTGATCTACGGTGCTGAAGCCTTCTCGGAATACGGCTTGTTCGGGAGGCTGGAAGTCGTCAAACCTGCGCGCGGTTCGTGATGACTCTGGAAAACAGCTTGTAGACATGGCTCAGAAGTGAGATGGGCCTGTTCTTAAGCAGGGCATTGTCGCTCTTCTTAAAGAAAAGTACTACCACACCTCTGCTCCATGCCTGTGGCGTTTTCCCTTCAAGTATGACGAAATTGAACAGTTCCTGAAGGGCCTTAAGGACCTATTTTCCACCCGCCTTCAGGAGAATTAAAGCGGCGGAGGTCGCTTTTCAGGGACTTGGAGATCCGTCTATTGAGCTGCCGGTATCTGCACGCATCTTCTGAAGACTGCAGAATCATCTCCCGCCTCTCCTTCGTGAGCTTGAGAGTAGGATCAGAGAGCCTGTTGGATGGAGTTCATCATAAAGAGGCCCTCTTTCTTCATAAAACTGGCCAGTAAGTGTCCCCGGTGGTTCCGACGTCCAAATCCAAATTGCTCCACTCGCAGCTCGTCGTCGTCTCGTTTGCCCAGTTTCGCGTTGAAGTCCCCCATGACGACGGTGAAGTGAGTTTTATGGCCATGTATGGCTCTGGATATATCCTCATACATTGTCTCTATTTCGTCGTCGTGGTGTGTCAAGGTTGGGGCGTAAACCTGTACGACCTTCAACGAATATCTTGACGATATTCTGAGTATAAGGTACGCCAACCTGATCGACACACTATCGATGTTCACCACATTAGACACATGAGACTTGTGAACGATAAACCTGACACCACTCTGGGACTTCTGGTCACCCTCCCGGAAATAGAGTAGATTGCCGGATTTGAGAATTATCGTGTCCTCCCCCTCTCTTCGGACTTCAGACAATCCCACAATACTCCATCGCAACCTGCTCAATTCCTCCTCAAGTTCGGTGATCTTTTCGTCGGTCCGGAGTGTTCTCGTGTGCAGTGTTGCCAGGTCCAGTCATCGGTGTTTGTTGGGGTAGCCGGGTCCACTCCGGGGATTCTTTGCACACCTTGCCTCGCCGTGACCTTGACCGCTACCGGAGTCAAGGCTGCCGGGCACTAGAGGGCATTTTTTGGTTGTGCTTGTCATCTTTGGGTTGCCATAATTGCCACGTTTGGCGGGTTGGCGATCGCAGTGCATCGTGTTGAGTAAGTCCCTCAGTCGCCTCTTACGACACCAACGGGAAGTGATGGGATGGTATTATTCTTATACGGCACCGGCCGACACCATTTGGCGTAGTCCTACATATTATAAAATTTCGTGTCTGACACGAAATTTGTCTGCTCCATGGGCGCCAGGAGGGGGGTGCACTTATACCCCTCTGACTTTCAATCTATACTAATATTATAAAGCTGAAGAGTTTTTTGTTTGTTTGAAATAATTTTTCAAACCAGTAGGTTTGAATTGAAACATTATTTTAGTATTGGATGGCCCATTTTGTCGAGGAAGGCTTGTGGTTCCCAACGGGGGCGGTACCGCCTCCTAGTGGACGCTGGAGCGTTTCGTGGGGGTGGTTCTTTTTTCTTGTAAAGTGGGCGGTAGTCCATATAAGGTTGGGAACCTATGCTATAGGTTATGTAATGCAACATCACGCTACCACCAATAGGGGCGGAGAATTAGACGAAGTTGCGCGTGTCAGCTAGTATAATATAAGTACATATTATAATTCATTCATAAATATAAAAAAAAAGTTTTCTGTATATTTCGACAAAGATAGTACCATCTCTGAATTAGGTATTGGGCAAAAGAAAACCTAGCCTCTTCAATGGGAAGGGGGTACCCCATGAAATGAAAATGGTCCTGCAGGCATGTCTGCTACGTAACTGTCGACCGTTGAGGAGTTGCTTGGAGAAGAAGTAGAATCAGGTCATATTTATTATAAAAATAATTGTCATCGGAACATCAACTCTGTTGGTTTAGACCATAGGCGTATATAGGGGGGAGGGGCGTGCCCACCCCAGAATGGTCTGAGGCCCGTCCCAGGATGTTTGGGGACCGGTTCGAAATTCTACGTTGGGCACTTATTTAACTTCACAAAGGATCAATCATATAAACAATCTACCACCGAGAAACCTACAAACATATTATTACCTACCTACATAAAACATAGGCCAGACATTTAAATCGTCTTAAGTAGAAATAAATTGCACAATCCTGATTTTTCCAGATGTTGTTAGGAAAGGTGTCAATAGTGGACACTTCTTGGTGCTGTAAAAACTTTAAAATGTTCGGTATTTTTTTTAAGATTTTGGCTTTTAACTTTCAAACGATGCATTGTAGGAAAAAGTCAATCCGTACCTATATTTTTAAAGTAGAAAAAACTTGCTTCAGTTTCACCCTTAATCATATCTCTGTAGGTTAAGTAGGTGTGTGAGATACAGCACTTCAAACACCGATTTTTTTTCCAAAAAGATCGAAATTGTAGTTTTAAGCATTTCTTCTTCTTCTTTGTCTTGGCTTGCGGGGCAGGCCGCAAGACAGGCGTTAGGTGGACTAAGAGGCCCACGCACACTAAGGCCCAGCTCTTACTGAAGAATTTTACAACCTACATATTAAGTTGGGAACGTATAATAATGCTGAATCCGCACTAACTGTCGTCATGACCTGGTTGAGAACTAATCTCCTTACCCTCAACACGGCTAAACCGCAACAAGTAGCGTTTTCGATACTGGCTAGTCAATCACCACCTGATAGTTACACATTAAGAGCTCAGAAATGCGCTTCTTCTAATGGACATTGCACCTGCCTAACTATCGATAGGGCTCTAACTGTTAAATACCTGGGCGTTCTCATTGGATATCGCCTTGACTGGCGCGAGCATTTAGCCAACCTAACCTCACGCATGCAGAGACAGATGGCTGTTTATAAAAAACTGCGGACATATGCAGGCCCTGATGTGTTGAAGACAGTATACTATGCCCTGTACTAGTCAATAAACTTAGTAGCGTAGCTAGTATAGGTGATGGGTTGCGGAATCTGTTTGAAAGAGTCACCGCGGCTCTGGAACGCAAAGGGCATTAGGAGGAACACGGATGGGTTTTAGTCAGTAAGAGTCTGACACTCCCTTCTGCTTCACCCAGAGCGGGAGGAGTCATTTGATGATTTCCCATCCTTAAAAAAAAAAGCTAGTATAGGTGATACCCGGGGCCGATAATGTGGTGTCACCCCACAAATGAACACCCCCCCCCCCAAATAATTATGAGTTGCACCTTTGGCCTTTCTTTCTGGTGACGGCAATCGCAAGCCATTTTTGGAAGGGAGGGGGGAAGGTCATTTTTGGAAGGGATTTGCGATGCAGGTTTTTATTTTCATGAATGTTCTTACATCATACTTACTTAAAAACAAAATCTCGAAAGTAAGATTATTTTGATTTTATTTTCATCATTATCTAAACCCAACTTTGTTGAGTACCGCAAGTAAACACAAGAACTAAAAGAAGGCAGAACACAAGAGCGAGCCAAGCGAGCTCGAAAATTTTCGCATCCCACCTCGGATAGGTTTTATATTCTTTTGATCATTCATACTTAAATAGAAATAACTTTATGGAGTGATGCAAGAAAGCTCATTAATTGAGAGAGGGCAGAACACAAGAGCGAGCGAAGCGAGCTCGAATATTCATGCACCCCAACTCGGAAAGGTTTTATTTTCTTTTGATCATTTCATACACAAACATAGTGATTTTATTGAGACATACAGAAACGCTCGAGAAAAAAGAGAGTGCAGAAAGTAAGAGCGAGCGAAGCGAGCTCGAAATTTTTTACACCCCAACACGGACGTGTTTCATTACGTCGCCCGTTAAGGGGTGACACCCGAGCTTGACAAAAAGTCAACGAACGAGTGTCGCCTCTAAATGCAGAAAACCTGAAGGACTAAAGAAATTTTTGCACCTCATCTCGGAAGGGTTTTATTGTATTTTGAACATTCATACTGAAATTTAAGTTTTTTGTTGTTTATACAGAAAAACTCTGGAAGACAAAGAGTGCAAAATGCAAGAGCGAGCGAAGCGAGCTCAAAAATTTCTGCACCCTACTCCCGACAGGTTTCATTGCGTCAAGCGTTAAGGGGTGCCACCCGATAGTGACAAAAACCAGTCAACGAGCGGTCGGGTGTCACCCCCAAGCGGGTGTCACCCGGTGCGCGCCGCAACCCCCGCCCCCCCCCCCCTCGCTACGCTACTGAATAAACTTTTACTGTCTTCCGATCTGGGGCGGTGCAGCAAATACACATCTACTCCAAGTTGAGAGAGCACAGCGAGGTTATGCTACGTAAGCCGTTCAGATACCCAATTTTCAACTATACGCTGACTGTAACGTGCTGACCGTTAGGCAACAATACGTCCTTCAGTGTGTCTTACGTAAACATTTCGTTCGTCCGCTAGATAGAAGCCCCGACGGGTAGAGTGAAGCATAGGGTGTTCTCGGTGGAATCTCATAGAACTACTTTCGCAACCCGTCACTTTCATATAGCCAACGCTAAGATATATAATACCATAAACAGGCACCTTAATATTTTCGGCTTGAGTAGCCACCTCTGCAAAAATACCTTGCGAAAATAGCTGCTTACCCTAAATTACGATGAAACCGAAGACCTATCTTAGCAGGACTAAAAAGACTCCACATAAGTAAAATGAATTGTTTAGACTTTTGTTATTTATTTTGTTTTTTATTATTGTTGTAAATTCTAACAATCAAATGAATGTCCGTAATATTATTTTATTTCTATGCAATTTCAATCTCATGACTTTATAATGATTTATTATTAAGTTATTTATTGTAATTTCATTTTGTTTGTTACTTAAATGCAAAAATTCAGTTATATTTATTTATTGTTTGTTTGTTTATAACGTCATTTTAAATTATTATTTTTTATTGAATACTTAATAAATTAATTTAATCAGATTAATTCAACGTTTTTAAAGTAGGTAAGTCGAAAGTTGTGCACTCATTCTTATATTTCCATCTTATTCTTTGAGGGAACTGTTCTGTATTGCTTTGATGATGAATAAATAAATAAATAAAGATCCCTTCCCGTATTACCTACCTACATACAAATAAGAGCTATTATTGAATTATTTGTGATTGTATGTCCAACCTGTGACCTGGTACCTACGCAATTTACCAAAGGTAACGGTCACAAATCCAATTGTATCGAAAAAATTATTAGATAAGTTTAGTGATTCTGCACTATCACTAAACTTGGATAATGATAACCCAGCTGAATATTGTTCAGGTTCGGTTTTACATAGAAGAGCTGTGTTTTAAAAGCGCTAGTGGTGATGTAAAACAGCTGATTATATAATGTATCTGCGACATATCGAAAAACTTATCGTAAAACATTTCTTTAAAATGGCATAACGCAAGGGATTTCAAATCAAACACTGGTGTGATCTTAGCACTATTCACTGACTACAAGTAGGTAAACCTAGGTATATTGAGACAACTGCCATGGCTTTATAATAAAAAAAAACATAGTTTATTAAAAAAAATATAGGTACCTACCTATTGTATCACCCTATGTAATGTTTTCTTCTTCTATCTCTTCTGTAACTTATTTATTTGTATACAATGCCTAAGGCATTAAGTCCGCCTTTGTACATCTCTGTGCGTAAAGTATTAAATAAAGTGGGTACCTACCTGGATGACCACGCTTTGCTCGGTTTTTTTTTTATGATGTTTTCTAAAAATGAAACCTAGATAGATCGATTTATCGCTCCCGAAATCCCCTGCATACTAAATTTCATGAAAATCGTTGTAGCCGTTTCCGAGATTCAGATTATATATATGTATGTGTGTGTGTATATACAAGAATTGCTCGTTGAAAGGTATTAGATAAATAATAAAAGTATTAGGCAGGTATAGTTTATTAGTAAGAAATAGTAACATACCTATTTGTCACCTAAGTCCACCAAAGATATTGTTGGCACGGAGGCCTTGTTGTTTAATTAGAGGTTAATAAAACAGCCGCAATATACACATCCTCCTACCTGTGTCGTAAAAAACAAACCGACCTTGAATTATAATTTCACGATATAAAGTATGGATCTGACCTCTGGAAAGGTTAAGAGCACATCACTTTTATTCGTGTCGTGCATACCACAGGACAAGTCTTAGCCTATTTACACCTGTTTTTATTTTCAGACTAATAATACGTTTCTAGACTCCCGCCATTTTTTATCGGTTGACCTTTTGAATAGGTATTAATTCGCTGGAAACCTCTCGGATCCTCTTTGTTTCTTATTCCTATTTTCATTTTGATAGTTTATTTTTGCTTATTGGTTTGTAACCTTTATCACTTCCAGAGGGTCTAGCACCAATGTTTTTGACGTATACCTAGGTAACAATGTAACGTAAAGTAAAATTTTACTATAGGTACCTAAGTATAATACTTGATTCACACATAATATTCATTTGAATAGGCTATACTTCATACCTAGGCATTAATTTTTCTATGAATCAAATTGAGTAATTCGCATAAAATTAAACCAAAATACTATGGGGTTGTAGTTCTTAGGGTTCCGTAGCCAAAGGGTAACCAACGGAACCCTGTAATTACTAAGCCTCCATCCGTTGTCCGTCCATCTGTTCGTATCTATTAGCGCGCTGCATCTCAAGAACCGTAATAGGTAGACAGTTGATATTTTCACAGAAAGTGTATTTCTATTGCCGCTATAACAACAAATAATAAAAATAAAATAAAAAATTAAAGAGTACCCATTAATTCATGTGTTCTTCATGTGTGAGTCCGACTCGCACTTGGCCGGTTTTTTATATTCAAAATTCACTTACGTTAACGATACTGTAACGTTAGTGTACGTCAAAGTACTCGTGCTTAGGGCCCTCTGATTGCTGATAGAGATAGGTGTTACAGTTGTTGCGTAGGTACATAGCATTATAGGCCTATAAGTCTCTGTGAGAGGGTCTGAGCTGTAAACACCACGCGGGCCCAGTGCGGGTTGGTGGATGTCACATGTCTGTGATATTTTCTAGGACATGGCGGTTACCTCACTACGCTTTTCATTGAGGTTGTGAGAGCAGTGGTGATGGAAATAAATTAAACGAAATACCTACTAAAAGCGCCTGCCTGAATTCAAATCTACGACCTAAAACTCATATGTCGAGGCCACAGGGCCACCTCTGCTCTCTGCTACTGCTTATAGTTATGATAAATTGTATTCTTGTATCAGCCTGTTTCCTACTTGATATTAAATGATCTTCAATAATGATGTCTACCTAATAAAAAATTCGTTGGTATTTGGATTCTGCAGTAGGGCAGAAACTGGGTAACTACCATCCTATATTAACAAGTTATCACAAAATATCTAATCTTTTTCAGTGTCCTAAGTCCCTTTCATAGTTATGGTGGACATTTAGATACCTACCTAATTCCTTACGTGTCCTTTGTACAGGGTTACTGGTAATTCGACGTATATCCTGTATGTCAGGGGACGACGTATGTCAGGGGCTGATAAGGGGTCCAAAATGCAACAAATTGAACCCCCCATATGTATGGCCGAAATTAAATAGTTTTCGAGATTGATTAATAGCAAGATACCAACAAAAACACAGATGATTTCTCTCCCCGCGCCGATTCAAACACATGCCATTACTGTTTTACTAAAAACTTTGTCGAATAGGGATACCTTCTTGAAACTGAAATAAATATTTGGCAAAGCAGTAGGTAAATAATAGGTAGTATGAAATCTATTAGGTAATAATGACAACATATTCTTTAACATCACTTGTCTTCATCTAGACCCGCGGCAGCGTGTCCATTTGCCCAGACGAATAAGTGTAGGTATGTCTAGGTATATCTAAAAGTTCAAAGTTGAAACTAATTTGGTATTCATAAGGATTAATATTAATTAAGTTTATAGAAATAATAAAAACATAAAATTGAAGACGGCGATATTGTGCTCTTGCGCTGCTGTGTCGTTTCGGTAAAGGTAACACTTGAGTGTGCGTTACGTACACACGTGTTGCAACTGTATGGCGTGCTCGGTGCTCGTGTGATCCTTCTGTCATTACTAGACCTTCAAATAACATATTTGTATTACAGAATGTGTATGCTTATAACTAACTCTGTTTCTAGGAACTTGGCATTTAAATATTCCCATTTTACAAGAACAATGTTTTTGTATAGGTGTACCTACATATTGTATTTATTTCCCAAAGAATATTACCTACTTCCCGATTTATTTTCTTGAAGTCAATTCATTAGGATTTCCTCGCGACAAGAATCGTAGATACCTATATGTTAAAATCCTTTCCTTACGCCTGTAGAGACTATTTCTGACGAAAACCACACTGAATTTATGAGCTGCAGCACAAATGTTGGTTTTTAAAATGTCACTGGTCCTATCTATGTATTTAGAATACTTAAATGCTTGTCATGTTTACCAGGCGTGACGCGTGTGAGGTAGGTACACACTAATATAATAAGACAGTATGCTCAAATATACTCTGAGAGCATGTGTGTGTACCAAGCACATTGCAGCTGTGAACATTGATGACCGAATCCGGAATATCGACATCGAATGTTTGCAGTCATTTGGCATTACGTTAGAAGCCGAAGAAATGTATAAAAGATTATGTCGCAGCTGCTGCAGCATCAGTCGCTCATCAGCCATCGAACCAAACCAAACTCACCAAAATGAAATCGGTACGTAGACCTACTTAGGTTATTTATTATTACATAAACAATTGTAAATCTATCTATACTAATTTATAAAGCTGACGAGTTTGTTTGTTTGTTTGCTTGAACGCGCTAATCTCAGGAACTACTGGTCCGATTTGAAAAATTTTTCAGTGTCTGATAGCTCATTTATCGAGGAAGGCTATAGGCTATATATCATCACGCTAAGACCAATAGGAGTCATAAATATAATTGAAAGATTTTATTTCTTGGTGATTTGTAAAGATGGATTTTATTGCAATCTTCATTTCACCACTTCCATTTGGCTGAATATTGACGTTTTCTAATTGAAGATCCCATGGCCGTTTATTTATTTGGAAGAGACGACCTGATGCTGCAGCAAGGGTCGTCTTTGAGGGCTTTGAAAAATAAACTAATTTTCATCTCTAATTACGTAATGCCTTTTTTCGTGTTTGAACTGTCTAACAACTTTATTTTGATTGACGTCTAATTTGTGTTTGTCGAGCAAAATTATTGCCTTGGTGGATATTTTATGTAAATTGTTGTTTGGTTTGCAGATGATCGTCGTCGCCCTCGCCCTCGTGGCTGTCGCCGCGGCCGTCCCCGTTGAGGTGCAGCCCGTACAGATCGTCAGGTCCAGCTACGATCAGCAGCCCAACGGCGCATACAACTTTGCGTAATATTTTTATTATGTTATTTTTAGTATTCTTGTAATAATTTTCCACTACGAATATTATCGAGAGTGTAATATTAATACATTCAAGTGAGTCCACTGATTTCCCCCAACAGACAATGTTATTTATTAACTTGTGTAATATCAACAGATTTGAAAACTCTGACGGCACCAACCGCCAAGAGGAAGGTGTACCGAAGGAAGTTTTAGATGAAGAGAACAAACCCCACACCGTCGTCGTCGTCCGCGGCTCGTACAACTACATCAACCCCGAGGGTGGTCAAGAGACCATCACATACACCGCTGACGAGAATGGCTTCCAACCAGAAGGACCCTCCATCCCCCAGCCCCCCGCGAGGAGATAAGCTAACAACCACGACACGCAGATGAATGGTCAATTGATTAATATTAATTGGTTATTCATCAGCTACCATGATTTGAGACTCTGATAACGTTTAAGGAATGAACAGAACGGTTACCATGGCGCAGGAGTGTGGCGCGGAGTATCAACTGCGCTCACTTCCTGTTGCTCATTGTTTCTTGACGCTCACTGCCATAATTTTTGTACGTTTTTATATTATTTGTTGTGTTTTAATGACGTGATCTACAGTGTAATTAAAGTTCAATTGAAGTCATGTGCTGTTTTTATTTTCAATAGGTAGGTATTTGTTTTAGGTGAAAATCCTTTAAACCATATGCAGTAGTATATAGGTGCCCACTATGTGTTTTGACAATAACATGAGTGATTACGGCGAATAACTTTCATATGGGCTATATATATTACCACTTTGGTTACCTACCTTTTGTTTACATATTCTTTAACATACCTAGTATTATTCTTGTCCACTCACGCAACAAGTAGATAGGTTGTATTCAATGCCTTGAAACGATACAAAAGTACAGAATTAACCGATAACTATGTTAAAAAAATAATAACGTCACTGCTGTAATAGAAACAATGTTTTCCTGTCATTGTGATCATGACAATTTGGTTACATGGCGTTTGTAACTGTCAATCGTGTAAGTTTTTTAGTTCTCTTGACAAATATTGTAGATACTTTTACTAGGTAACTGCAATTTTAAAAATCACCATAACGGAGAACGCGAAAGATGTTATATTAAAGAGTAGTCACGCGTCACTGAGCACGAAATTAAAAAAGATTATTTCACATAGCCCTACATGGGCACTCATGAAACGTCATTCAAAAGGTAGTACACGATTCCTATTGGTTGCTCCTATTGAAAGTAACCAAATCAGCAAAAAACGCCACGGCTAAAAAATATTTATTTATGATACAAGTGCGGTAAGTTGGTTTTTACATACCATAGTCACGAGTTTGTAAATACCAATATTCGCACGTATATCATACAACATTTTTCAACACATTTGCGAGAAGACAGTGATTGATTGATTGATTTCACAAGGTCTTTATTAGTACATAAGGTTTAAAATACAGTTTACAAATGATCTTATTCAATTTGTACACTAGTCACAATTTAATTTTGTTACATAGGCTATCGCCTTTACAAACATCAATACATGTTATTACTTAATATTGTTTGACATAGATTTAACTTATGGATACTTATTATTCAATTACGGGGTATGTGCAAGTCTTAGTAAGGACCCACATAAGTTTAAGATGGTTTAGTTACAAGATGTACGCTTTAATTATAATCTTTTATAATAATTCTAGCTTCTGCCCGCAACTTCGTACGCGCATATCCATATCCGCATATCCATCATTTTTTTTCCGTTCCCGTAGGAATTTCCCATTCTCATATCGCACCCTTAGTAATATAAAGGCTTAAAACAAAAAAGTAGTTTTTTGGGAATACGTGTTTAAAGATTCTGAATTGTTACATTCCAGCTTATTTTTTTAATAAAAAGCTTAGTACTTTAGTTATAAATGTGATTACCTTCAGATTTATTCTTCGATACCTAGACTATAAGTAGTCATCAATAAAAATAAATAATAATATGACGAGACGAGCGGGGGGAGTGTGAGAGAGACACATATATAGTAGTTACCGAGTCATTAATGTTCTTTTTCTCTCTCAGTCAGCGGTAGCCGATATATAATTTAGTTTTTTGCCCTTAGCATTCAAAATCTTAAACTTTACAAAAATTTTGATTTGAGCCCTTATATTATTAAGGGTGCGATATAGCCTATAGCCTTCCTCGATAAATGGGCTATCTAACACTGAAAGACTTTTTCAAATCGGACAAGTCGTTCCTGAGATTAGCGCGTTCAAGCAAACAAACAAACTCTTCAGCTTTATATATTAAGTAAAGATAAGCTTCGTAGCGGGTAGTTTGCAAAAAGATCGTGCCTTCTCCGGCCGTACGAGCGGCGCGGCGTCGGCTAGCAAGCGAGCTGTCGTCATGATACGTCACGGAGGAAATAGTGATAGGGCAGTCGGTATCGATTGTACGTGCGGGCGTACGGTAATGTACTTAATCTACTTTTACCAATTGATGATATAAGAATGTTCCGGTATGTAAATAAAATTTACGCGAACTTTTTAAAATGAAGGCTTTTATGAATGTATACTTTAAACGGTTGTGTAATATTTTAAGGTTGGTGCGAAATGGTGTGTTATATGATAGTTTTAAGGTTTTATTTTGGATACTTTGGAGTTTACTATTATTTTGTTTTTGACAGTCTAGACAAGACAGGTGCAGCGTAGGTTAGGCAAGTTCTAACAAGTGTAGAATAGATAAGCAATTTGGTTGTGGAACTAAGAACAGATTTGCGATTCAAAACTGGTATTAGTGAATTTAGGGCTTTTACACCTTTGCTTATGATTAGTTCAGTGTTCTTGTTCCAGTTGAGTGTCTTGTCTAATATGACCCCTAAATATTTAACTGAAACACGCCATGTAAGTCATTAATTGTTACAAGTCTGGTGGAAAGTGCGCGTTTTCTGGTAAACAGAATGCCTTCGGTTTTCGTTGAGTTTAATGTGAGTTTCCAGGTTTTAAAATATTTGCTGAGTAGTTCCAGTGAATATTGTAGCCGTCCAGTCACAATATCAACGTCTTTGTGTGTTGTGAACGTTGCCGTATCGTCAGCGTAAATGGCTAGTTGTGTGTGAGCCTGTTTAGGTATGTCGTTCAAATAAAGTATGAAGACGTATGGGCCTACGAGTGAACCTTGAGGCACGCCAGCTGGGATGATCTTAGGAGCAGAATGGTCTTTGCCTATTTAAACGGAGAACGATCGATCTCGTAAGTAGTTCTGGATGAATTTTACGAGGCAGAGAGGTACTAAAGATTTAATTAATTTGTGTAATATACCATCGTGCCCAACTGAATCAAAAGCTTTTTCGATGTCTAACAAAATCATACCTGTGGAGAGGCCGCTGTTTAATCCGCGGGCTATATGTTCAGCTACTCTAGCTAGCTGTTGTGTGGTAGAGTGTGAGCTTCGGAATCCAAACTGTTCGGGTATCAACTTGTGTGCAGTTGCTTTAGTAAGGCGGGACAGAATAATGGCTTCTAGCAGTTTCCTTATGCTTGGCAATAAACTAATTAGTCGATAGCTACATGGGATCGTCTGTTCTTTCCCAGGTTTTTTAATAGCTACGATTTTGGCATGTTTTAACGCACGTGGGAAGTATGCAATGCGTAAGCAACCATTAAATACTTTGGTCAAATAAACGATGGCTTTCTGAGGGAGGTTTTTAAGCAAACCATTTCCCAGGCCGTCAAAATAAGGCGCTTTGTTTGATTTTTGTTTACCTAGTAGTTTTCGGATTTCATTTGGTCTAGCAAGTGATGGGTAGTCACTTGTCTGGTAAGAGTCCAGCAGCCTAACGGATGCTCTGACTGCATCTTCAATACTAGGATAACTGACCTAATGTTTGATTAGATTCATATACTCAAGGAAGGCTAGTGTCTCACATTGTTCAAGCACTGAAGAGGTGGTGGTATTATTAGGCAATTTTAGAGGAGTAATCGATATAGGTTGATAGTTCAATGACTTGACCATTCTCCATAAGTCCGAGGTGGGATTAGTAACTTTGGCTAATTTATTGTTTCAGACATGATCGTTTAGGGTTTGGACTTGAAACATTTCTGCATGGTGTTGACTTGAGAGAATAGCTGACGTCGCCTTCATGGATCGTGCTCGTTTAAGGCCAGTTTTCGAATAAGATTTTTAGTTTTGATTTGTGACCTGATCCGACGTGGGAGTTTAACCACAATCGCTAGATAATTTAGGAACGGCTTTATCTCTTGCGTTTATGATAGATTGGGATAGGTGTTCAATAGCAAGGTGAGTTAAATGTAGTTTGATTCAAAGTTAACGACGTATTCAAGTGAGATCTATAACCTCTCCAGTACGCTTCAGGTAGGTGGTTTGATAAAAGGCGGGTGATTACTTGAGGTTCTGAAAGGTGGTAGACAGAGTTAGCTAGGATGATGTCGGGTGTAGATGGTGTATGCTTACTATAATAGTGGACTAGAGTGGGACAAGAGGGGGCAAGGATGTCGTATTCATTGCTCATCATGTGATCAAAAAGTACCTCGCCATGGATGTTTAAGCGAAAATAGTGCCAGTATAGGTGTTTGGTGTTCAGATCCCCCATTATTAGAGTTTTTGATTGAACGTAATAATTTTGTCTAGGTCTGCAGGTAGTAGGGCTAAGTAAGGCGATTGATAAGCTGAGACAAAAGCAATTATCTGATTTGATAAAGAAATTTGTATTCTAACACTTCAAGGTTTTGAGTAATTGGTAAATTAAGAGGCGTATGTTCAATATCCGACTTGACTAAAATGACAAACCCCTGATCGAGGCCATTAGATTTCTTATCGTCGATAACTGGTGAAACCCGGAGTATTTAACTTGGTATTGGGCGATATTCTAGTCCCTGATAAAGCGAAGATATCAATAGAAAGCTCGCTTACCAGATCCAGCAACTCCTTAAATTTAGAGCGAACGCCATCGACATTCCAGTATAGAATCTGTACATTTCTACACATATTGACCAAGATGCGTTAAAATTAGAATTAATTTATCCATCATATTAGTACATCTTAGAAATTGGGTTTTGATGGTTTTTATCGTCATCAATATGGCAAGCATATCAGCTGTTGCCGGATCTTGATTACTATCTGTGACGTCGGCTTTTTGTGTGTTGGAAGCAGCAACGAAGTTCCAGGGTCGCTCGTCGACGAAGTTTGTTTTCAGTGGGAGCTTCATAGTTCTGGCGGTTCTGGCGAGAAGACAGTAAAATGAGAAAAACTTTTTGTTTTTAGATACCAGTCGAAAAGTCGCAAAAATCTTTGCAATTTAAAAATGGCTCGAAGTTGCAAATTCAAAATTAGAACAACATCTTTCGTCTCGACTCACAAACGTACTGAGCACTTCCAAGGAGGTTCGATCATTCAGCATATTAACTAATCTTTTATTATTTTGCTGATATTCTATTTTCAAAACTGAACTTCAAAACACTTTTAATGAAAAAGGATTAGTTTTCGGATGTTTCATTTTTAATTTAGTTGACTTTAAAGTACTCACCTACTTAAAATGAATGAACCTTTAGTATACGGTCATTTTTAATCTGTGGTATTCGCGATTTTCCCGCCATGGAAAGTTGAATATAATTTTGTTAATAATTAATTGAGTATTATTAAAAAATATACGCATTATACTGCGCTTTATTTCAGCTTCTAGCTTCTGAATTTTTCTTATTGTGAATCTCACGCAGACGCAGACGGAAGCGTTTTTGCTTAGTACGTTTGTCTCACTTAAGAAAAAAAAAATGACTATCGTCTCATTTATTCTGTAGTTCTAAATACCATACTGCGCCAGAAGGGGGGTTATGTTTTTATCGAATGTGTGTATGTATATTTCTTAAGCACGCTCTGTAGTCTAAACAACACGAATCTAACGAAATCTCTCAAGTTAAAATCCATCAAGCAGCTACAGAGCCTGTCAAACAAATATACATATATACAATCAACACGTAACATAATCCTCCTCTTGGCGCAGTCGGGTAATTAGAACTACATCTATCGTCTCATTTTTTCTTTAGTATTAAAGTGAGACTAACGTGTAGAGCAAAAGTGCTTCTGACTGCGTCTGCGGAATTGCGGAATGAAGTGGAATTTTTATATATTGTTTATGGAAATTAAAAGAAAACCGTAAAGGATACGTACGGTGTTATTCAACGTAGCGTGTAGTAAAATAGGTACTTAGGTGAAAATACCTATTTTACCGCAAACTCCATTGTATGGTGCATAATTTTTATCTTTCGAACAATGTATACAGGCTCCGTATATGCAATTTTTGAGCTGTTTCGTTGATCAGTTTTCGAGTACTTGCATATATGATTTGCTTGCCACTCATTTGCTTGCTTGTGCTTTCATGATTAGTGTAGGATATTTGTTATCTACCAGCGGCTTCGCCCGCGTAATCCCTAGGGAACATACTCCCGGGATATATATAGCCTATGTGTTATTTTGGGCTATAATCTACCTCTGTGCCAAATTTTATGAAGATTTCCTTTCAGGCGTTCTGACGTGAAAGAGTAACAAACATCCATCTATCCATGCATCCATCCATCCATCCATCCATCCATCCGTCAATCCATCATCACAAAGTTTCGCATCATCACTACATAGTATAAAACAAAGTCGCTTCCCGCTGTCTGTCTGTCCCTATGTATGCTTAGATCTTTTAAACTCCGCAACGGATTTTGATGGAAGTTTTTGTAATAGATAGAATGATTCTCGAGGAAGGTTTTAGTATATGATTTGTCAGGGTTTTGTGTAAATTGGCTGATATATGAAGATTATTACTGAAGATGTAGGAAAAAAACTGGCCAAGTGCGAGTCGGACTCGCGTGCAAAGGGTTCCGAACGAATTTTTTTTTTAACATGTTATTTTAACACTAATAGGTTCTAATAGGTTTCCCTGTAATCTTTAGGTAAAGATCTATTATCTCCATTTTTTTCAAAATTTTAGGCTTAGTAGTTTCGGAGATAATGGTCATTTTTCGTCTAATATCTTGAATAGCTTCAAAACCATATTTTAAAAATATGAAAAAAATAATAATTAAAACCCTCACAGTAAGCCCCTGCATTTGATTTGATATGTCACACAATGTTGTTAAAAAAACATTTTTTTTTTAATTTTCTAGCTTGACCCCCAAAAGTGACCCCCATACTAAAAAATTAATGATTTACGTAACGCGTCCGTGTTTGGGTCACAGAAGTCCGTATGTGTACCAAATTTCAACAAGATTGATCCAGTGGATCCGGAGAAAACTGGCTGTGACAGACGGACAGACAGACATACACCCGAGTAATCCTATAAGGGTTCCTTTTTTTTCGGAACCCTATGAATGATCTAAAAAATTCTTTACATCGCGTGCGCTGCGAAAACTATTGATGGTAGAACAAAACGATGTACTACAGTTTTAGATAACACATCAATGTCTACGAAAAAGTCCGCAATAGCATATGCCTATCTATTATGGTTGACTCACAATAACCATTTTTATTATATTCAAATTTGATATTAAATACTGCTTCATTTGCAGAAGTTTTTTCACCAATTTAGTACAAATCCTTATCTTAATAAATATGTTAGTGTAACACTCAAGAGCGTGTTTAATTTACAGCAAATTTGCCGTTCACACCATTTAATTTGCATGAATATCTTAGGAGATATCTCAAAATTAAAGTAAGTCGCGCAACAAATAATTATAACGGAGGTAGAGATGTCCCGAACTGGTAGACACCTGAGAGCAGACGTCGTTGACGGTTGTCTATTGCACTTTTTATTTCAGCCTGAACCACAATATTATTAATTCTGGTAATTAGATGTTCACTTTATTCGTTTGGGCTAAATAAACAGGTCGCTAGTTTATAATATTGGTAGGATAGGACTAAATAGTGAAAAATAACGAAATAAAGACTAAATAAGAAAAAAAAACGATTGCGCGTTTGTTATGGTGATTTACGGTCACTGTAGGTATACAGTGGGCAAACTTAGTAATTGCAGCCGAGGCGGAATAGACGCCCGAGACAAAAACAAGGCCGTTATGGAGCCGAGATATAGATATATATATATATATATATATATTGTATACTTTTCCGCACTAGAGCAAAATACATTTCATCGTGTGCCTGAAAGCAGTAGGGTAAGTTACGAGACAGTTTTTAAGTAAGTGTTTTGAAAAAATACCTTAGTTAGGGTAGTAATTAGCAATAAAATTAAACGTGCTCGATGGTTATATAATCCAAAGCTTATTAGCAATGAAAAGTATAGAAGCGTATATAATGTAATGTATCAGAACGAGCGCGCGACGGTTAGTGGTCAAGGTCACAACACTGTCTGCATGCCAAGCGACTGATCTCGAACGTGTGTGTATGTCATCAAATGACTCGCCGAATTAGAGACCTTGCACACAACTTCATTGATATCGGTCGATAAACCTATCTTATCAAGATAATGGGTAATTAAATGACCTGGGTTAACATTGCTACGATCAATCGCTACGCCGTAGCTCCGTAGCGAGTAACCATATCGGTACTTCCGAATGTACTTGCACCTGTGTCGTGGCTCCCTTGCATTTGTTAAAAAATCCTATTTCTGTAGATATAGGCACGTGTGTTACTTATTATGAAGTAGGCATCATTTAATGAAATATAAGGTAAGGACGACAGTTTGTTTCCCCGTTAGCTATTTCGATCTCACACATTTTTGCCTTTGCGATCAATTGCCGTGTGAGAAGGCTCTTAATTTATTTGAATTCCTATTAAGATTCACGTCACTAGGCGGCCAAAAATAGATGTAATACCAGTTTCCATCTTCTATTTTTTTTGTAGAAACAGATTTCCAACAAGCTAAATAAAATAAATTGTAATATGGAGACATCTAAGGCATTAAGTCCGCCTTTGTACAGTGTGTTTTACTTGTGCATAAAGTTTTAATAAATAAATAAATAATCACTAACTGATAATGAAAGAGAGAAAGAAGGACAGACTGGAGACTCAGTTTTCTGCACTTACATACCCTTTCGGTCCGCTTTGCCTGGGAGTTCTAGCTGGCTGCTTGGCTCTAACCAGAAGCAAAGAAGCTTCTCGGAACGACCTCATTGTTCTGAGGATTTGTGCAGGTTGAGATGCGAATCGAATCAAAGACGATCTAAGATCACAAGGATTCAAAATAGAACAAGTAGACAACAAATTGAGCTGGAGGAGTAATGAACCACTCAACACACAGACACAGAAAGCAAGTATCCAGTCAACTGCCAAACCCATGCAAGTAACGTATGCGAAAGCTGCAAAATAAAGATCACAGCCTTTGAATCTAGAGGATAAAACTAATCAGATTTTAAAGTATATTACCACATTTGACAAGAGTTTAGAGAAACTGGAATCCGGCACTAGAAAAGCCGTTTTAAGTTTTTTTTATTTAGTGATGGGTTTGCTCCTCACTCTAGTCTAGGTCAGAGAAGACAGAGACAAAGTCTACGTTGGAGCGAGCTTACCCAGAAGGAGCCTGTTCACTCTAACTTTGAAGAGATTAGGGTTGCAAGCGTTTGGAAACACAGACGCAGGCAGAGTTCCACTCCTTTGCTATGTGCATTATAAAAGACGTTTGGAAACGGTTAGTGCGAATTGGTGGAAAAGCAACAAGGTAAGGATGGTAAGATGAAGTGCGTCTGGATTTCCGATGGCAGAAGGGGGCCGGTGGGATGAGGTCGTGAAGTTCTTGGGCACACTCACCGAAGTACAATCTGTAGAAAACCGACAAACAGGCAACCTTACGGCGATGAGCCAAGCTATGTAGCTTGGCATCCACCAGTTTTACGTCACCGATGAGCCTCTTAGCTCTGTGTTCCACCGAGTTAAGCGCGGCAGGCGGATACTTAGCTGAGCCATCCCAAAGGTGGCAACAATACTCCATGCAGGATCGGACTTGTACTTTGTATAGGGTTAAAAGCTGTCCAGGCCTGAAGTATCGCTTCACCCTATTTAGGATGCCCAGCTTTATGGCCGCGGTTTGGCAAATAAAGCTGGTAACTCTGGCTGTCAGATCAAGCTTTGTTTTTTTTTCTCCTAATTTATTCGTAAAATTAATACTTTTAGTCCTCACACATCTATAATTTCACTCACCTCACACATCGAACTTTAAAGCTGAGCTTCGCTTGCCGAGGTCGGGCCGCGGGTGGGTAATCATCCGTTAAGTTTCCTCTGTGCCTTGGAAAGCAAGCTTTGCCGTTAGTCCAGCCTGTCATTTGAACATCTTTGACAGTAGTAACGGGTAGTTAGAAAACAGAAACCTTGGACACCATCTTTCCAAGGGGTATCGTATAACCCAGTTACTGGGCTGTGGAGGTCTGCTAGCGAGTCAGCTGCATCCGGTTAACTGAAAACCGACCCCAATATAGTTGAGAAAGGCTAGGTAGACATGCCTATGTCACGAAAAAAATACGACTTTACTTACAACCGTCTACTAGGCGGTTCAAAGAAATAGACACCTACAAACATCCACACAAGCACACTTACATACATACTGCCAAAAAGCATTCGCACCTTCGTTTTGCAGCAGGAGTAAAAACTTCTGAACGTGTCAATAACAAGTATACACATATCCACACAAACCAATTTTCATGTGTTATAAACAAAATACAACCTGATGCAATACTTAACCATAGCGTACTCAAATTTACTCAATATAAAGTTGTTTTTTTTTTGTATAATCGATGCCAAAGTCCTACACCGCACCCACTTGACATACCTACATAAATGTATAACGAGCATTCTGCATGGGTTTCATATAGAATGCCCGGTATACATTTGTGCTGAAAATATCTACAAAAACTCTCAATATTTTCAATCTAATAAAATATTTTTGAATCACGCGCGCATTCTGAATTTAAATTTTGAGTAGGTAATACATAGGTAATATAAGCAGTTAGCGAAATTAGTATTATTAGTGGGTCCAATGAATTTGTTGAGTTAGTTTTATTTTATTCCTAATGTCCAAAACCCTGTTTAAAATAGATGAGAAAACATAAATAATAATCATCATCATTGCATATTATTGTATTTCATGCCTTTAACGTATTTTTATTTTTTTTTAGTATCGAATTACGATAATCGCTCATTTAAATTAATCGGGATGATTAAATTTGAAAAAAATATCGATTATCATAATCGTTTTGCTACACCCTAAAAATTAAAAAAAACAATATGTTTGATGGTGGATGGCGATTATCAAAAAAAAAAAAATCATAATCAAAAGGCATTTATTCAAACTAGGCTGAAAATCAGCACTTTTTGAACGTCAAAATTTACATGAAGACAGTCCCCCAAATCGCCCAGCCCGTCACCACTTCCTAGTGTTTTAGCTGGGAAGAAGAAGTGGCCAACAAACTCCCCAGCAACACAACTGTCTGTTAAGTTTAAAGAATTTGAACATTATTCAACATTTTATGATAGATGTCGGTCATTAAATTAAATAAATGGATGGCACATGTCCGCTAGCATACTATTTTATCCCAAAAAATACATATGAAACAATGATAAAACTAATTACATATATAGGTAATTAAATAAGTAAACTCAATTTAACCATAATCTGTGACCCAAAGTCACAAGTGATAAACTAGGACCATCGCAGTTAAATTATAACACTAAAATTTTAACAATAATAAACCACGGACAGCAAGACGACCAGTCACCACAAGCAGCACCCGTTCACGAGCATAACGCAAAGATCAGCCATTACCTCCCTCGCCATATTAGAGGGAAGGAGGTAACCCGATCCCCGACGCTACCGCAAGCAGCGACGTCTAAGGGAGCATGACGAACCTGCTGCCGGTTTCTCAGACAAAATCATACTTATCAATTTGTCGAGGTCGCTAGTTAATCACATACTGCAATACAACTCATAAAAAACAAGCTAATGAGAAGATTATGTCAATAAATAAAAATAAAAAAAAAACAAAAATGACCTATACGGTCAGAATAATAAACAATGTCATCTTGAGCAAGTAAAGAATCTACGAAAGAACATTTAGCATTGTCTCGTGTTCAACACAGCGACCAACTATTTTTATCGTCGAAGTAATCGTTTATAGTATAGTATGCCTTCGAAATAAGGTTAGATTTCACTTTCGCTTTAAAAGCATTAAAAGGCAAGTCTAGAAAAGAAAGAGGTAACTTATTATAAAAGCGGATAGAGCGATCCCCAAAACTGGCCCTGGACCTTACGAAGACGGTGGAAAGGAGCATGTAGTTTGTGCTTATTTCTGGTGTTAAAGCTGTGGATATCAGTAGTTTTGGCATATAAATGTATATTTTGCCTGATATACACTATGTTGGCAAAAATGAACTGCGAAGCAACCGTGAGAATACCTATTTCTTTAAAAAGTTCTCTTAAAGAGACCCCGGACCCTAGCTGGTATATCGCTCGTACGGCTCGCTTTTGTAGGACAAATATATTTTGTATGTCAGCAGCTTTTCCCCACAGTAGCATACCATAGGACATAACACTATGGAAATAACTAAAATACACTAACCGAGCTGTGTCGACGTCAGTAAATTGTCTAACTTTCCTGACGACGTAGGCGGCAGAGCTAAGCTTTCCCGATAGTGTTGATATATGAGGGCCCCATTGAAGTTTGGCATCAACTGTTATGCCCAAGAAAACAGCTGAGTCTACAGTTTCGAGCACCTCGTCACTTAAAATGATATTGGGTCCTAGATTTTTAACATTAAGTAAGGCAAATTTTATACATTTCGTTTTCTTAGGGTTTAGAACTAGATTTTTTGTTGTAAACCAATTCGTAACCATGGTGAGTGCACTATTTACGTCGTCAAAATCGTGTCTATTCCTATCAACTTTAAAAATAAGGGAAGTATCATCAGCAAAGAGAACAACATCACATATATCCTTTAAATAGAATGGTAAATCATTTATGTATACAAGAAACAAGAATGGACCCAGTATTGACCCTTGAGGTACACCTAACTGAACTGGCAGCCCGGAAGACTTCGCACCATTAACATCTACACATTGGAACCTATTATGCAAATAAGAATCTATTACGTTAAGAGCTTCATTTTGGAGTCCGTAGTGACGTAGCTTTCGCAATAGCGTGTCATGGTGTACACAATCAAAAGCTTTGGAGAGGTCACAGAAAACTCCAATCGCATTTTGCGAGTTCTCCCATGCGTTAAATATGTGTTTAAGGAGAGCAACACCCGCATCTGTAGTCGAACGACCTTTTGTAAAGCCATATTGATTTTTATGAAGGAGGCTATTTATGTTAAAAAAAAACTTAGTGATTGCTTGAGTATCAATTTTTCAAATATTTTACTAAAAGCAGGTAAGATGGATATAGGCCTAAAGTTACCTATGTCATTCTTATTACCTGATTTCAACAAAGGAATGACTTTACTACTCTTCATGAGGTCAGGAAAAGTTCCTAAATCAACACATTTATTAAAAGTAACGGCAAGATACGGGGCTACGATGTCAATTATGTTACTCAAAAGTTTAATAGAAATGCCCCAGTAATCGCCAGTGTTTTTAGACTTAAGTGTATTAAAAACATTAACTACGTCACTTGGCGTTACATGCTCGAAACTAAATTATTGACTACATTTAGGCACACTACAATGTAAGAGCTTTTCAGCACTAGACGGGGACGAATTCAATTATATCACATTATACACTTTGATTTTATTTATGAAAAATAGTAAACTTGCAGGTTAAATACGAAAGAATTATTAGCGCTGTCATATGACCTTTTTATCCAATTGTTTTAATTAACGCTGATACATAAGAATTTTTAAGTAACTTTATCAATAACAACATTAATAAAAAGGATGTTGTATGTCGTAACTTTTAGTACCTAAAGTCTTACTACTACCGAGCCGGCGGAGGTTTGCTTGTCTAGTACCTTTAGGTACTAGTACCGAACTATACGGTTAAAATAATGGCGTGGAACTCTAATGGGCTCCTCAAACATCAACATGAGTTGCAGGCGGTCCTAGACACAGAAAATATAAACGTGTGTTTGGTTTCCGAAACTCACTTCACTAAGCAATCTTTTGCCAAATTTAGAGGATACGTGGTATATAATTCGCTCTACCCTGACAACTCTGCCAGAAGAGGTAGCTCGGTTATAATCAAAGACAACATTAGTACTACGTGCAGTGTAAATATGAAGAACAAGACATTCAAGCCGTGGCAGTATCTGTTTAAACCAAATATTGTCACGTGTCCATTGCTGCCGTATACTTCCGTCCACGGCACATGATTAGAAAAGAGCAATATTTACATCTCTTTGAACTATTAGGCCAGAGATTTATCCTATGCGTACGCATTGGGGACCAAGACTTACTACAACTATGGGAAGGCAGTTCTTAAGTGCAGTTTACACATTTAGTGCCAAGAACTTAGCGTATAGGTCGAGCAGTGATTCGTTCATGGCCTACAACCCGTATCTGAGTCGTCGTTTTAAGTACGAGTAGCTATATGTGACTTGTGTCCATGCGCGGGTTGCGGGCACACGAACGAATTGTTGTTCGGCCCATGTGTTCAGTGCTTGGCTCTAAAAATGTAAAAACACTTTTGTACTTGGCACTGAAAGTGTTAAAGATACACATTCCGAAGTTATGAGCATAGGTAAACCAACGTACTGGCCCACTGACCACCAGAAAATACCTGGTCTTATAGATTTTATTATATGCAAAAATATATCGGTCAATTACGTTTGGAGGAACGTTTACATGTGAATTCGGACCACTCTTCGATTATACTAAATCTTAGTCAAAAAGTTCTACTCAAAGAAAGCCACTTAACCCCGGTTAATAAGTTCACGGATTAGGAAAGTTTTGCCCTTGATCTAAATAATATAATCGACCTTAAAACTCCGATAAAAACGCGAGATCAGCTTGACTCAGAAGTAAACAAATATATTGTTAATATCCAAAAATGTGCGTGGAATAACACACCACAATTATAACGTTTATACATATAAGGGATTTAACTATCCAAAAGAAATTGTAGACTTACTATATGAGAAAAGAAAACAAAAGAAGCAGTGGCAGCAGTGTAGTGGCAACAAGATGCCCACGAGATAAAACATCAATAAATGACCTAAATGAATCTCTGAATACCAACCTTCAGCAGCTAACCAATGACAAATCAACTGATTACTCCCTTTGGAAAGCGACAAGAAATCTAAAAAGGCCGATTATACAAATACCACCCATCAGAGTGACCGAAAATGGGCAATTAACACAAAGCGTTAAGATTAGTAAGGTTAGTGTATGGTGTCGGCCGGTGCCGTACGGTACCGTAAAAGAATAATATCATCCCATCACTTCCCGTGGGTTTCGTAAGAGGCGACTAAAGGACTCACAAGAGAATGGGCAGCAGCGTTCTCTGTAAAACTCTACACCATACACTGCCATCACCAACCCGCCTGCCAAGCGGGGTGATTATGGCAACCCCCCCCCCCCCCCTTTGGGGGAGGCCTATGTCCGGCAGTGGACGTTTTTCGGCTGATGTGATGATGATGATGTTGTTAAGGTTTGCTCAACACTTTACAGAAACTGTTCAACCCAATGAAAGCTCGATGAAAATACTTGAGAGTGAAAATTTATCACAACCAAAGAATTAAGCTTGTGAGAGCTCCTTTATAAGTAATGAGATAAATTCAAAATAACATTAGCTCGAAAAAGTCTCGGGGTTACGACCTCATTACAGGTGAAATTCTAAAACACCTCCCGCGCAAAGCCATAGTAAAGCTGACCAAGCTAATTAATGCTGCATTTATCTTAATACACGTACCTGAGTCATGGACGGTTGTTGAAGTCATTATGATTGCGAAGCCTGGGAAACCACCCCATGAAGCATCATCATATAGACCTATTTCTCTGTTGCTCGTGTTATCAAAACTATTCGAAAAGCTGTTATTGAAACGGTTAAAACCAATAGTGGAAGAAAAAGAACTTATTCCAAATCATCAATTTGGCTTCAGGGAAAAACACTCAACAATAGTCCAGGTACATGGAATAACTTACATCATTGAAAAAACGCTTGAATTTAAGGAAGTCTGCGCCACCGTGTTTTTAGATGACGCGCAAGCTTTTGACAAAGTTTGGTATAAGGGTCTAATATTCAAGCTGAGACGTATGCTTCCAGAATTTGCAGATATTCTAGAGTCGTATATTACGAATAGAATGTTTAGAATACGGCATATTCCAAGCTAAAAGCTATAAAAGCTGGTGTACCTCAAGGAAGTGTGTTAGGCCCAATTTTATACTTGTTATACACATGTGACATCTCAGATCTGGAAAACACCACCATTGCGACCTTTGCAGGTGATACTGCAATTATGGCTACCGGATCAAGCCACAGAGAGGCAGTAGAAAGAGTTCAACTAGCTGTGAACAAAGTTTATGACTGGACACAAAAATGGAAGATCAAACTGAATGAGTCAAAATCAATTCACATTGACTTCACAAACACTTGGAATTACCCAATCTACATAAATGGCAAGCAAGTGCCGTATGCTAATACAGCCAAATACCTTGGCATAACTCTTGACGCCAAGTTGCGTTGGAAAGCTTATGTCAAAAAGAAAGACAGGAACTCGATATACGGCAAAAAGTATGTATTGGTTACTCGGAAGGAAATCCTGTCAATCAGTACATAATAAAATAACCCTATACAAGCATATTCTGATGCCTATTTGGACGTATGGTACCCAACTTTGGGGCTGTACTATACAAAGCAACGTCAAAATAATCCAACAATTCCAAAATAAAGTACTCAGGGATGCTGTCAATGCACCCTGGTACATAAGAAATGACGACCTCCACCGTGACCTTAAAATGGAATTCGTTACCACCATTATCCAAAAATTTGCTGAAGCCTACGAACACAAACTTCATCGACACGTGAATGTTGAGGCAATTCAGCATGCTAGAAAACACAGACTTAGTGCGTAGGCTAAAAAGAACTAAACCTTTTGAATTAGTGTAGTGTAAGTAATAAAGTGAATGAATAATAGTAACAATGTTGTGCTATACATATGACACATGATCATAGTGCTTTTATAAATTATATCAAACTCTATTAAAGTGCTACGGACTTGTGTAAAAGTGCAAATGTACACTATTCTTAGTTTTAACATAATCTATCACGTAACATATTAAGTCAGAGTTGAATTGCTCATTAGTCTTTTAGGCTAGATCGTTATTAATTATTAGGAAAAAAAAGGTTGAGATGCCATCCATGGCTTCGCAACCCAGGGTGACGTGGGCGCTGAAAATGTCTATTGTCACATGACGACTACAAACTAAGAGATACTAAAAATGCATATTAGTAGATTGTATAATGAAACCCCAATACAATACAATACTGCAAGTAAAATATTGTTTTGAAAATAATATATAAATAAATAATAAATAAAAATAAAATCTAATAATATATGTGTCGTTATCAAACCAGTAAAGTAACACATGTTATAATTACTGATTTGTAAACTTCTTGTTTGGTGGTTCTAAGCTTCCGGTATTTACTTTAAGAGCAACGGCTTAGTTTTACGTTAAGTTTTGTTTCGAAACGCCAACTTTGCAGGAGCCAGGTGCAAAGTCAAGGGCACTGAGCATCTGGAGGAACAGCAAGGACAAACACTTGCCCATTGTAAATTATTTTTGGTGGCGAAATGGACCAATTTTATTCTACGATTTCGGATTGAACCAGTATCGATCAATTTGAATACATTTTCGTAAAGGAACATATTAATTAAAATAATGAGCTTAATTTTCAACCACTCTAAACGCGACCGCGGTTCCGCCCAATGTCCCATTTATACAAGTTCATTGAATATTCATGTTTTTTTTTTAGTTTTCTTAAGGTTACAAAGATAATTATCATTGTCAACTTTAAAATAAAACAAAAATATCACGCAAATTATGCCTATTAAAAATCGAATCCGGATTAGCGACATCGTGCGTTAGAAGCCGGAGAAATGTATAAAAGCTTATTTTGCGATCGATCTGGCATCAGTCGCACAGCAGCCACCGAACAAAACCTATCAAACATGAAATCCGTACGTGCATTCATATTGTATTTTAATTAAAATGCCTATAATTTAATAACTATGTGTTTAAAATATGTGTTTTGTGTTTTTTTTATAAGTATAGGTTTTAATTGCTAACTTAACCGGCACAATATAATTAAGACATTTGCAATTAAAACACAACGTTATTTATTGGGTCTAAATAACTATATCTCACTTTAACTTGTGTATCGTTTGGTTTTCAGATGATCGTTATCGCCCTCGCCCTCGTGGCCGTCGCCGCTGCCCTCCCCGTTGAGGAGAGGAGAGAGGTAAAGATCGTCAGCTTCGACTTAAATCAGGATCCCGAGGGCTTTTACAGAGTTGCGTAAGAAATTGCATATTTTTATAGTATTCGACTACTTTTAGTACTTGATCACTTTCCACTACGGCATAATGCCAACATACTTGAGTATATAATCTAAATAAGTAAAATCAACAGTTGCGAGAGTGTAAAATTAATACATTACTTGTTTTTTTCTAAATAGTATGTTCTACTTACATAATACAAGCGAGTCCTCAGAATTCTTCTAAATAGAAAATGTTATTAACATGTGTAATATCAACAGATTTGAATCCGAAGATGGCACCAAGCGCTCAGAGGAAGGTAAAGTGAAGGAAGTTCTGGATGAGGAGAACAAGCCCCACAAAGTCGTCGTCGTCCGCGGCTCGTACAACTACATCAACTCCGCCGGTGAGCAAGAGACCATCTCATACACCGCTGACGAGAACGGCTTCATCGCGGAGGGAGCCTCCGTCCCCCAGCTTCCCGCGAGGAGATAAGCTTACTACGACGACACGTTGATAAAGAATTGATTGACCAACCTAATGAGGATTAATCAGTTGTTCATCAGCTATAATATCTATTGACTTTGATAACGTTTAAGGCAACAAGCAGCGTGTGGTGGCACACCCTCTTCGTATCGCTCTTTGTTATTTGATTTTTACTGCCATGTTTTAGTTACTTGTTGATTTAATAGAAAATGAAGATTTTTGTAAATAAAGTAAATAATTTAGTATCTTATGTTTTCTCTATTTTTTTATTACGTGTATAATGAACCAAAAGACCAATTCTACTACTTTTTAAGCAAGTCGAGAATTTTTACATCCACCTTGGGTAGTAACTTTATAGACTGATATAAGAAAGCTTATTAATTGAGAGAGGGTAGAACATAAGAGTTAGCGTAGCGAGCTCGAAAATTCATGCACCCCGTAAAGTTTTTATTTTCATTTGATCATTCATACATAAACAGTAATTTTGTTGAGTTATATAGAAGCTCGAGAACAAAGAGAGTGCATAATGTAAGAGCGAGCAAAGCGAGCTCGAAATATTTTATACCCACCTATGAGGGAATTCATTACGTTACCCGTTTAGGGGTGACACCCGACCTTGCCAAAAAGTCAACGTACGGTCGAGTGTAAGTAACCCTTAAATGCAGAAAACTATTAGAACTAAATAATTTTTTGCACCGCATTTTGAAAAGGTTTTATTGCCTTTTGATCATCTCTTAAATAGAAGTTTATTTATACAGAAAAGCCCATGAAGCTAGAGAGTGCAGAATGCAAGACATCAACAATTTTTGCACCCCAATCTCAACAGTTTTCATTGCGTCAAACGTTCAGGGGTGACACCCGACACTGACAAAAACCAGTCAACGATCGGTCGGGTGTCAAACGGTGCGGGCCCCCCCTCCCCCCTCGCTACGCTACTGGCTCCATGGACACTCTTTTAAATCAGTGTTTACAAAATAATAGTTAAATCCGTTTAGGAATAATTAATGCGTGTTATTATACAATGCAAAAGAGTTTAAGTCTACACAATGCAAAGATGGTCTTACAATTTTCAGCAGCTCTGACAATGTTTTCACAAGTTTGGGCGTTTTAGTCGCTGTGGAGCGGACCAGCATTGATCCATGTATCTTTATCATCAATGTACCTACTCCCTTAGTTTATAATATGCTTTAAGTGTTTTGGTTTTTTTTAAAATTTTGTTTCTTTCTATTCTAACATAAATGTGGCGGTATTTTATTATAACAATTTAAACAGTATCCCATGAAAGATGGTAGGCACTCCTCCGAATATTTCTATATACCTTTATATATCTACTTTAGCAAGTTTGAAACCTGGTTGAACTAATTGGTTCCTATTTCTAGTGTTTTTCGCCTCATTTACTAAAAAGATGTAGATTCTTTCAATCGTACATGATACTTTCATAGATATACAACGTGTAACAGAATTAACCCAATACCTGAGTAGGGGTCACCGTTCTCACCATTCACAAGAAATCGCGAAAAAAAATCAGCTGTTCTGTACATTTTGTCGAGTTATGCGCACTAAAATGTATGGGGGAGTCGATTTTTCTTTCGCGAATTCGGTGTTTGTCCTATAGTGAAAGTTGTTCATAATGATGAGTTCAATGACCCCTTAAGAGGTATTGTTTTTATTCTGTTACAGGTTGTATTCTATAATAGTTATTTGTGAAACTAGTGAGGTAAGTTAGTTTTTACAAACGAGTAGACGAATGTAAGCACGAGACGAAGTCGAGGGCTTACCATAGTCACGAGTTTGTAAATACCAATATTTGCACGTGTGTCATACAAAGTTTTACATCACACTTTCGACAAAACAGTATAATAGGTAATGAAACAAACTTTTTGTTTTGCGATATCTGTCGGAAAGTCGCAACAATCTTCGCAATATAAAAATGACTTGAATTTGCAAAGAAGAATGGCGAGATTGCATGTAATCGGGGACCCATTGATAGGAGTAGCGTACCTTGTTGAAACTGGTGTATAGTCAAAGAACGACGACACGGTTGACGCAGTGGTTGAGCGCTCGTCTGCTGCGCTGCGTGTCGCGGGTTCGATTCCCGCACGGAACAAATATTTGGCCAAACATGGCCTACAGATAGTTGTTCCGGGTCTGGCTGTTTGTGTATGTGAGCTTTGTATGTTTGTGAATGCACCCACGATACAGGAGAAATTCCTAGTCACAACCTGGGAGTCTTTAAGACAAGAGTGAATAGGTTACTTCCAGGCAAATGTGCTCCATCTTCGACCGTATCATCGCTTACCATCAGGTGAGATAGTGGTCAAACGTATGCCTATTAATATTAAAAAAAAAGGTGGTTTGCAGGCCCGCTGCCGATGAACTGCGGTGGTGAGCGTTAAAACCATCTGCGACGATAAGCTCGCGTGGGGTCGCCCAAACCCCGCAGCGCCGTAGCCATGACAGAAACAATGCTTGTTGCTTGTTGAAAGCTTGTATGCACGCTGCATGCTTTTTTGCACGCTGCATGCTTGCTTGCATACTGCATGTAGGTTTGCATGCTGCCACATTTCTTCTTGCATGCTGCATGCCTGCTTGCACGTTGCATGCCTGCTTGGATGCTGCATGCCTGCTTGCATGTTGCATGTCTGCTTGCATGTTGCATGTCTGCTTGCATGCTGCATGCTTGCAGCAAGCATGCTTATTACTGGGACCACTTAAAACCACTTTTGTTAACCATCACCACCACCACCACTACCGCACCACCATTATACCACTTAAATTAAAACAGTGGTATAATGAATGTTCGGAAACATAATAATTCGAACAAATGTTATTTCGGCTAAGTGTAACTTCGGTAAAAAGTTTTTCGACCAAATGAAACGTCGGAGTAACGAAAAAAATACAAAAATAGGTCAACTGATACAGTGGCAGACGACGTGACTTCGATGAAGTAATAAAAAAAAAACGAAACGATAATAGTTGAAAAGTTTTAGGTGAATGAAATTCGGACAAATGTTTTTCGAACTTATGATAAGGCTTATAGGTAAAAGGAACCACAGTAGTCCGGCAGATTATAATGTTAACATTTGCATAAGAGTGTATATTTAAATTAGTTTCCAATTCCAGTTTATCATGTTAATTCTAGTGTAATATTAAATTTCTTGAAATTTCTAGTTTTGATATGCCACGCATGTGTTGTATATATCAATACTTAAGTGTGCTATTTGATTCAAATACTTACATTGTGATCGAGTTTTATGGAAATGATTTTTTTTTTTAATACTGCCATAGAAATATATAAAAGATGACATTGGCATCGTTCTAGCATCAGTTGCTCATCAAGTTGCCAACCAATCAAATCAAAATGAAATCGGTAAGTGAATCTACAAGCTATATAAACTCCTTTTTGGTACTGAGCTCATTTTTTATTGGGGTTCAATTATATTTATTCAACCCCAGAGCAAAGTTTCGGCAATATTTCAAAGTAGTAGTAGTACTATTTCAATAAATTTAAGTACTGTTTACCGTGCTTTCTAATAACATTGTCCTATAACACCTCACCTTTTGGTTCCTCATAAATACGATTCCATCGTAGGTACCTACTTGTATCTCATCCAAAGGACATTGCTACGCGTCCATACATCGTTCGCCTAAGAACCAACAGAGACGTGAATTTACTTTCTGTGTTCTAAATAATGCATATATTCGACCGAAAATAAATTAAAATTACGGACACTCCTGAGAATTGTAAATATCCAAAATGCTTTCGGATTTTGTGGTTGTAAAGTCAAAGTCAAAAGTTATTTATTCAAATTAGGCTAAGTACCAGCACTTTTTGAACGTCAACGTTTACGAATAGACAGCCCCTCAAAACGCCCGCCCGTCACCACTTCCTAGTGTTTTAGCTGTGGAGAAGAAGTGGCCAACAAACTCCCCAACAAAAATTATATTTTGATATAATTAGGCCAATAATAGAAACATACCAAATGGACTAAGATCGCGGAGCTGCCAGACCTCTCTTATTTTCTCAGTAACAAAATGTGTGGTATAGAGTACTGTTAGTATGTACTTTTAACATACGTAAACGTGGTAACTTAGGCCGAGCGACGGCCGATTTCCAAGTAGCAGGTTTTTATGCCTCCGTACTGATTTTTATGTACGTTTTACAGTGCGAGTGAGATCTATCACAAGGCTGTAATTTGAGCATAGTTCATTTACAAGGTGCAAATAACGAAAGCTAAAGTCTAACAGGATTTAGGAGGATGCCAAACTACCTCTTTGACTAGGTACTGATATACCTTTGATAAATCACAGAAAAAATTTGGCCGTCGTTTCAATTTGAAAATAAAAACCGAAGTGAATTACTTTTAAAAATGTTTTCGTAATTATGAAGTGTCCGTTCTATTGTAATAATTAAAATGTAAATTAAAAAAAAATGTAGGAATTATGGTAAAGGTTTCATACGTGTTGATTCATAGGCCACTTTTTACAATGTCCTTTCTGTTATGACTGAATGCCTTGTTTTGTTGCAGATCGTTCTTGTCGCCCTCGCCCTCGCGGCCGTCGCGACAGCTGCTCCCGTCGAGGATAAGAAGCCAGCCATCGAAATCCTCGAATACAACTTAGAGCAGCAGCCAGATGGCTCCTATACTTTCTAGTATATATACATTTTTCATTTATTCTCTGTATTAAAAGTTTAGCTTTAGAAATATCTCTCATAATTTTAATATTTAATTAATAACAAGATGCCAAACTAACATTAACAATTTCAATAGTTACAAAACCAGCGACGGCAGCAGCAGGCAAGAGACAGGCGTTGTGAAGGAAGCTCTTGACGAAGAGAACAAGCCCCACAAGGTCATCATTGTCTCCGGAACCTACACTGTCGTGGATGCTCAGGGCAACCCCGACACCATCACGTACTCCGCCGACGAGAGCGGCTACCGCGCTGACGGAAAATCCATCCCCAGGGTCGTTGAAAGGAGATAAAAACTAAACCACCAATCGCCTTGTGATACCCAAGGACTGATAACTTCAATTGTTCAAAGCGTCATTGCTGACAACGATTACGTTAAGGATTATGTAACGGACAAGCATTACTAGTTTTTTACGATTTTTTTAAATTTAATTTCAGTATCGAAATGTATTTTTTTTCCAAAAACGCAACTCATGGATGTTTTTGTTTCATTAAGTAGAGTAAGAAAAACAATATGATGTAAAAATGTAATTGCTTATTACACGATTATTGTTTAATAAATAAGCAATGAAGAATAACATAAATTCAATGTTTTATTTTTGAATAACAAGATAAATAATGATTTAAAAAAATAATGGTTCCTTAATACTAATTACAAGTGGACCAAAAAAATGTTAATGAACAAATACGTTTATTAGCACATTTTTTTAAATTCAAAGATCGTTTTTTTTCAAACTATCACCATTTGCACTTTTGCGCTTTTGTTATAGCAATTTTTGAAACAATAGTAAATAAAAAATAAAGAAAAAGATTGCTATGCAGCTTTGGATAGTGAAATGAAAAAAGAATCGTTCAAAAATATGTAAGTAAAAAGAAAAATATTTTTTTTTAACGATTAATTCATATTTTTAATTTTTAAACTACGTAAATTGTTAGTAAAAATTCAAAAATACATATTTTTTCGATTTTCCAACGGGGATATATTCTGAAACCAAGTTTTCGGTGGTATTTTCACCTCTCTGGGAAAGTTATAAATATTGGTCCTACAGTTCCAAGAGTTAGACGTTTTATTGTAGAAAATTTCCTCCTCTTTTCGAATCTTTTTATAGATTTCAAAAATATTGATCGAATTTCTTTAAACTCCCTTCTTTTTTTTTCAGTTAATTGTTTATAACTTATGCAATTTTTTCGAACGGTACTTTATTTTTTTTTTCAAAAATCATCTTCCTGCTCTTCCGAATCAAATGACATCTCATTCATATTTTTCAGAAACTGCTGAAATAAGTTGAACAAAAAAGCTCTTGTTGACTAGACTACGCCTGGCTCGACACATTTCGAATGGCGTTTTGAGGTTTTAATTTAAATTGACCAATTAGATTTCCACTAAAACAATTATCCCGTTAACATCACTGCGTTACCGTTGCGTTTATATTAATTTCATCGAAATCGAGTTCAATTTAAAATTCTTCAAAACTTAATTCGAGCCAGGTGCCAAGTCACCGCGAACGGGTAGTAGGTATACAGATAAACAAATATTGAAATTCTGTAAAATTTGTTGCTTTGGAAGTTGAACATAATACGTGTGAAGTTAATTATGTCAGCCAGTCAGTATTGTACTTCGTAGCACGACCATGAACACATCCATTGTAACCTTAGATGGTAATAAAATTCTTTTAATTTGTACTATTTTGTACCACTAATTAGACATTTTATATCTCTCAATTATCGTAGATATACAGGTTGTGCTGGCAAGATCTTCTCCCAGCACGCCAACGCTCAAATTCCAGCTCACATAGAAGTTGATGAAACGGGAGCATGTCTAAAAAGGACATTGCTACGCGTCCATACATCGTTCGCCTAAGAACCAACAGAGACGTGAATTTACTTTCTGTGTTCTAAATAGTGCATACATTCGACTGAAACTAAATTAAAATCACGGACACTTTTCAAAATTGTAAAAAATGCAAAATGCTTTCGGATTTTGAGGTTATAATTACATTTGGTATGTTGTTGCTAATATAAACATATCAAATGGAGTAAGATCACAGAGCTGCCAGACCTCTCTTATTATCTCACCAACAAAATGTTTGGTATAGAGTAGTGTTAGTATGTTCTTTTAACATACGTGTACCTGCTAGTTTGGGCCGACCGCCAATTTTTTTTTTTTTTTTTTGTGATGTATTAAATGTATTTCATTAGACAAGGAGGTAGTAAAAAGGAGCTAAAAGTGTTATCTGCAAATTGCCAAAGTGTAAACTAATAAATAAACACTGACCGGGTGGCTGGGTTATAACCCGGTATCTGATAGAATCTTGACAATGAAGCTGAACACTATACCATGTGTACTGAACATTGTACAAATATACGCACCGACGGCACAAGCTAGATCTAACCCAGCTGGCGAATGTGCAACGCGGGTACCGGATGTTGACGCCCATACACCCAATTGCTTGGACCTTCTGCTGACAACTGATCTGGACGGTCATTCAGTATCGGTCTCAGCCCCGCTGGGACCGTCTGATCACTGTCTGGTGAAATTCGTGTTGACCTGCTCTTCTCCAGATAATAGTCCTAGAGTCACGAGACGAGTATGGCGATACGAGTCAGCAGATTGGGATGAGATGCGGCAGTTTTTTGCGCCTTATCCATGGCGGCAAGTGTGTTTCTCCTCGGGTGACCCCTCGTGCTGTGCTGATGTGATTGCGGACGTGATTTGGCAGGGGATAGAGTATCCTGCCGGGGTTGCGGAATCTGTTTGAAAGAGTCACCGCGGCCCTGGAACGCAAAGGGCATTAGGAGGAACACGGATGGGTTTTAGTCTGATATATACTCCCTTCTGCTTCACCCAGAGCGAGAGGAGTCATTTGATGATTTCCCACCCTTAAAAAAAAGGGGATGGAGTATTCCATTCTCCGACATCACCCTCAGTTACAAATCCCGGCCTTGGTAAAATGCAGAATGTGCCCACGCTGACCCCTGTGAAAAGTTTGCTTACCAAGCGTGGATCAAGGCCCGCGACTGAATGGTTAAAGCACGTAGGGTTCGCGTGAGGAAAAGAGCCTTTAATTCGGCCGCGAAGTTCTACGTAGGGCACGTTTTGACCATGTCGGACATATCGAGGCCAAACTAGCATCACACTCCCTGGGTAGTAAGCAGTTTTGGTCCCTGTCGAAAGCGGTCGAAGCGAATTTCTGTTGACCCACTCTACCTCCAATGTTGAAACCTGATGGGCCGCTAGCTCACTCTGCAAGTGAGAAAGCAAATTTATTTGGATCTCTCTTTGCAAGCAATTCACGTCTGGACGCTGACTCCAAGTAACCGCCAACTTTACCTCGTTGTGACTTCTTGGTGCCAGAGATCGCAGTTCACATGAAAGTGGTCCGAAGAGTATTGTGCAGTATAGACGAGCAGACCTAACGGCATTCCAGCGAGAGTATTGAGACAATGTGCGCCTGAATTATTTCCTGTGTTGACACGCCTGTTCCGCCTCGCTCTTGAAAAAAGAACGGTGTCAAAACCTTGGAAGCTTGAAAATGTGCAACCGGTGCCCAAAAAGGGAGACCGTACAGACCCTGCTCATTACCGTCCGATCGAAACTAGTGGTAGCAAAAAGTGCTCAACGCGCTTAAAGAAGTTTTCACTTCAAAAAACTCAAGATGAGGTAATTGAAGACTTTTATGGGAAACTGAAGGAAACGTTGAATTCAATTCTGGCTCGAGAAATTAAAATGATCCTTGGTGACTGGAATGCCAAAGTCGGTAGTACACTTGCTGATGATCATATCGGCACCACATTTGGAAAATTTGGACTTGGCATTAGGAATGAACGGGGTGAAAAACTGATTGACTCGTACTTTCATCATCATCCAAGACGTTTTTACAAATGGAGATTTCCGACGATAAGTACAGAAATCAAATTAAATACATCATCAAAGATACCTGCTAGAGATCCTCAGTTTTATTGTGAAGACCTTTCCCGGCGCAGAGTACGGTGCTGACCATAATCTACTCGTAGTCAATTTCTCGCTGCGCTTAAAGGCGCCTAGACGTCAACCATCAAACCTTAAAGCTTAGATCCTTCTGAACAACCGATCTTCCGAGGGGCGTTAGAGGCGAAACTGAAGCACTGTCCTACGCATGAAGACGTTAATGCTGACGTAAAGTGGAAATACTTGAAAGGCCATATTGACGATACTCTGGACCAGGTCTGTAAGAAGAAGAAGCCAGAGCAGAAAAAAAATGTTGGATCTCCTATTATTCGTGGGGCTCATTCAGCACAGGAAGGATCTCAAGACTACAAGATCGGGCAATTGTGACTGAATATTCCGAGCTTAGCAGAGCTATCCAAGCCAGTTGTCGCAACGACAAGAACAACTTCATCTGCAGCGACTTTGTGAGTCATTCGAACAAGCTAAAAACTGCAGACCTTTTTAAGAAAGCTAGTCCTTTCCAAGCAGTTCAAAGCTAAATCGTGGGTTATATCGGATGCCGATGGCACTGTTCTATACGAGCTCGACCGCATTGCCGAGAGATGGCGTGCCTTCTGTGAGCAGTTGTATACAGACCCCTTTTTAACACTCAGAGCTATCCCGAACTGGAAGGATCTAGAACTGGAACCCATGATTCGTCGCTCCGAAGTATCTGCTGCTCTACAGGTGCTTAAACCATGGTCCCCCATGGCTGGCGTGGCTTGGGCGTAGAGAAAATTTTCAAGAACGTAATTCTTCCACTGCACAAGAAAGGATCAACAAAAAGCTGCGGCAATTTATCGAACCTTGTCCCTCATCTCACAAGCCAGCAAAATCTTACTACATATTCTCGACAATTGCATCCTTGCAACAATTTGTCAATCCAGGTAGTAGTACCTGGATTGGCAAATTCCGTAGGAGTGAGCAGGTTTTGTGAAGGGCTAAGGTACGCGAGAGCAGATTCTCAATGCCAGGCAGCTCGTTGAGAAGGCATAGGAGTTTGATATGCCAGTGGTATTGTGTTTTGTTGAGTACAGCAAAGCTTTCGACTGTGTCAAGTGGAGTTACTTATGCCTGCAGGAATTTGGAATACCGAGTCATCTCATGATTCGTAAGAGTCGATAAAACGTCATTAAAACCCTTCAAATTCCACCAAGGAGTACGCCGGGGATGCATTTAATCGCCCATTCTGTTCAACGATTATGGAGAGCACATTATGAGACGTACTTGTGAGAATTGGGCTGTCCCAATTCTTCAAACCAAAGGCATCACAGTTCACAATCATAAATGATAATGATAAATGATATTTATTTTGCAAATAGGTAACAAGTAACTCTTTTACACGTCATTTTTTTTTTTGACATTTATCTAGATGAAGCCGGATGTTTCCTAGCTGACTACCCTGAGAAGAAGAAGAACAGATGAAAAACATGTAGGTTAACGTCTGAGGTGGCCTTTTGAGGAAAGCACCACGCAGGTTTGTCAGTTATCGTGCAGCTCAACTCAGAACTTTGAGTAGCTCAACGAACCGACGATCAATACCAAAGTAAGGACATTTGGGTAAGCCGCATAATATACTCAAACTGCCAGACAGTCATGAAATCAATCCTTAAAATAACGACCTACATAGTCCTCACACTTACAATACATATTTTTTTAAGAACCATGCAGATTAGTGTCTGAGATGGTCTTTAGAAGAAAGAACCACACAGATTTGAGTGAACCTGTCCAGTCAGTGCAAGCATTTGTCAGTAGTCGTGTAGCTCAACTCAGATCCACTTAGGAGCTCAACAACTCGAAGAACAATACCAAAGAAAGGACAAATCAAAATCAAATCAAATCAAATCGTATATTTCAAATAAACCATTAGACATTTGTGTAGGCCGTACAAAGCACTCAAACTGCCAGACAAACATTAAAATTACTCAATGAAATAAAAAATAATCCACATAGTCCCCATTCATAATAAAAATAATGATAATACTTTACAAAGTCAAAAGAATTATGTCAAATTGTATATAATAAAAAGAAAAATGTCACTTTGTATATAAAAAAAATGGATAAAAAATGTCAAACTGTGTATACTAAAAAAATGACAAAAGTAAAACTAAAAAATTCATACAAAATGTCAATGTATTAACCAAAAATGTCAATGTATAAACCAAAAATACGCACACAAACAATCACCATCGCTACGCCGATGACACTACTCTTCTTGCAGCAAATGAGTCGGAAATGGCTACTCTTCTAGACAGAATGGAGCGAATTAGCGAGGAGATGAGACTCTCCGTAAACAGATTCAAGATCAAGGTCATGGTGGTAGATCGATCTGGGAGGTTGGAACTCACTGGCGTGTTAGGAATAGAATCTGTGGACAAATTTATCTAACTGGGTTTCAACATCAATAACGATGGGTCGTGCGAGAAGGAAGTGTGCAGGAGAGTTGGCATGGCTAAGAGCGCCATGTTTCAGCTTGGAAAAATCTGGTGAGATCTTAATATTTCCTAAAAACTAAAACCAAACGGGTACGGATTCTAGTCTTCTCGATCTTTTCGTATGGCGCTGAGACTTAAAGATAAAAAAAATCTGCAGACCGCAAACGCCTTGACGTCTTTGAAATTTGGTGCTGGAAAAGGATGTTCCGTATTCCTTGAAAAGCATTTCAGATTATAGCAAGAACTCAATATCTCCTCGCGGCTGTCAGCCGAGTGTCTACGCAGAGTCCTAGAATACTTCGGTCACATTGCAAGGAAAGAAGGTGACAACTTCGAGAAGCTCATCGTAACTAGCAAAGTAGATGGAAAAAGACGTCGTGGACGCAGTCCAATACGTTGGACTTGCCAGATCCGCACCGCCCTTGACTCTACCGTTCACAACGCCCTCCACACCACCAGGGACAGAAACAGGTGGAGAAACATCATACGTGTAAAAGTGATGCAGAAGGAAGGTCACGACCCTCAGCACTGAGAAATACGACGCAAGGAGGAGGAGGAGTGTCAATTATAAAAATCATGTGCAGGCTAATAGAAAATATTAATTAATTACTGCAGAAAATATTAAAAAATTCGATGACGTTTCGGAAAGATTGCTCCAAATCAACATGCATTCGGCTATCACCATAATTCGTTTTTGCTGTTTCGGCCCTAAATTTATATATTTTGCTTCGTGCTTCCCATTTATGGAAGCACACTCATCTTTTAGACCAAATGGATCACATTATCCGACGCACTTTGTCATTGTTTTGAATTCATTTTGAATGTGGCTTTGGACGACCGAGCTTGGGCACAAGCTTCCTTTCCCATCCGGCTGGGAGGACTCGGCGTCCGCAAAATTTCTAGTATAAGTTTACCGGCTTTCATTTCTTTGGTCCACGGAGCTGAGGAATTAATAAGGAATATCATGGCTTCCACGCTTGTTGTTTTTGATGTGCCGTGCTTCACCGATGCTATCGATGCCTGGAAACTCGCTCGTCCGAATACTGACTTACCTGACAAACCATCTTTCCAGAGGCGGTGGGACGAGCTGCATTGCAGAGTACTTCAGAATATAATAATAATAAATTAATGTAATCAGGTAATTACAACTCATTACAACACAAAAATCATAAAATCACAAATCAAAATAAGAACAATAAATTAAAATCCCATTAATAAGTTAATAAATTAAATTTAACAATGCCAATAAATTAAAATATAAAATGTCAGTAAATTAAATTTAAAATGTAAATAAATTAAAAATCAAAATGTCTAAAAAAAATACAAAAAAATGTCAATAAATTAAATTATAAAATTTCAATTAATTAAACTTTAAAAGGTCAATAAATCAAATAAATTAATAATGAAAATTTAATAACACAATAATTGTTATCTCTACTGTGCATGCCCGTTAGCACAATGCCGAATGAAAGGACAATCCAGCCTTCCCGCAATCATGGCCAGCACGGCGTTGGAGCTGCCCCGCACTCTGCTCACTATGGATGCAGCGCGTTTGCGCATAACCGCGTGAAAGCAATCCGTGCGCGCTTCTACGAACATACCCGAGGCACTCCAGTACCGGGGCAGCCCCATCACCGCCCTGAACGCGTTGTTATACTGGACTCGGATGGCACTATAAATTCTATCCGCGTAGTGAGCCCACAGACTGTACGAGTAGAGCGATGTACAGTCAGCGTCAGATAAAAGGAAACACCCCAAGACTGAAAGATTATCGCCCGAGCGACGGCGAGCACATCACGTGTCTGGCCCCTCCCCGCCGCCCGCATCTATCTCTGCCCGAGCATCCACCGATCCCACTCAAATATTATTTCCATGTTTTTAATAATTATAATATGGTATTTTTTCGGCTTCTGGCCGAACTGTATACCAAGAATAACTTACAAAAAGACACTTTACGTGCGGTTGAGGATACGAACCCGCATCACCAGGCGCCAGCCGATTATATAGACCGTGCCTACCAGATAAGCTATTGGCTCAGTTAGCAATCTCAACGAAAATTCGAATAGCATTACTCCTTTTATAGAACAAGGTTGATAACGGTCTAATCTTCTAGATGTTAAGGTTTAAATTTCAACTTCCACCACATGTGATAATACTACCTTATCACATGTGGTAGTGGGTATAAGGGGTATAAGGTAGTGTATTTTACAAAATCCAATACGCTAAATAAAATACATTAGAACTCCTCAATGAGCTAAATGATAAGGTTGAAATTAGCATAAATTTCTTGTTGGTTGAATAGAATGTGCTCGATTCCGATTGTTGCCTACCGTGTTTTTACTTTAGAAACTTAAGTGTTTTATGAACTGCAAGTTAAGGTTGAATTTATAATACTTCTTCGCCTTAGTTACTAAACTGTGAGTGAGGGTAGGTATCTATAATTACTTTTCAAACCGTTTCGTTTCCGTGCTAATTCGCTTGTGTGTAATATCTTCGCCGTAATATTATAATAATAATAATAATGTTCCAGAGCGATGAGAGGTGGGTATATAGAGCTTGGGAGCGACCTGAACAAAGTGTGACGGACGTGTGCCGCCCGGATGATATCGCCACGAGTACATTCTGGCGAAGCATCTGGTCGGAGCCAGTCTGTCATACTGAGGACGGCTGGATGCGCGATGTCGAGCGCGTGTGTGAAGCTATACCAGAAATGGAAAAAATTAACATCTCCCCATTCGATGTAGCCAAAGCAGTCCGTCCGTTACCAAACTGGAAATCTCCTGGACCGGACGGACTGCATAATTTCTGTCTCAAATGGTATAGCAGCTCACACGCGCTCCTGGCAACTCAATTCCAATCATTCTTAGAGTCTGGGTCGCTACCACAGTTTCTAACAACTGGCGTTACCCACCTGCTCGATAAGACCGGTAGTCCCGCAGAACCCAAGTACTATAGACAAATTACTTGTTTGTCGACGGTCTATAAACTTCTTACATCCATTCTGAGAGTGAAGATCAATGAGCATATTGAGACTAACTCAGAATGGATGTAGGAATTATGTCCGCCTCTCAGAATGGATGTAGGAAGGGGTCCCGCGGTACTAAGGAGCTTCTCCTCATAGACATGGCCATAAGCCAACAGGTTCGTCGATCCCGCAAGGATCTGTCGACATGTTGGATAGACTACAAGAAGGCCTACGACTCTGTGCCACATACATGGCTCATGGAAGTGTTGGAGTTGTACAAAATAGATGCAACTCTACGCACCTTCCTTGAGTCATGTATGAGGCAATGAAAAACAGTCCTTCGCTATCCAGGATGTCAACCGATTCAGGGGAACGATGAGCCTATATGGATTAAACGGGGAATATTTCAGGGCGACAGTTTGAGTCCGCTTTGGTTTTGCTAGGCTCTTTTTTATTTTTTTTATTATATGTTATGGGTTTGCTCTTGACTCTAGTCTAGGTCAGAAATGACCGAGACAAAGTCTACGATGGAGCGAGCTTACCCAGAAGGAGCCTGTTCACTCTAACTTTGAAGAGATTAGGGTTGTAAGCATTTGGAAACACGGACGCAGGCAGAGAGTTCCACTCCTTTGCTGTGCGCATTATAAAAGACGTTTGGAAACGCTTAGTGCGAGTTGGTGGAATAGCAACAAGGTAGGGATGGTAAGATGCAGTGCGTCTGGATGTCCGATGGTAGAAGGGGGCCGGTGGGATGAGGTCGTGGAGTTCTTGAGCACACTCTAAGCACATTGCTGGAGGATTCAGGTCTAGGCTATCAGTTGAGAAGAGGTGGTCAGGCCATATCTCACCGTCTTTACATGGATGATCTGAAACTCTTTGCCCCCAACAATTCGCGACTGATGGAGCTACAGAAGGTAACTGACCTTCAGTAGTGCCATCAGGATGGAATTTGGTGTGGAAAAATGTGCAATCATGCATGTAAAGAAAGGGGAGATTATGGAATCTGAGGGAATTCAACTCTCGGATTCCATACGGGTTAGATCCCTCAGCTCAACCGAAACCTACAAGTATTTGGGTATGTCGGAAGCGTTGGGCATTAATGATACTGACATGAAGCAATCGTTGAAGGAGCGCTTCTTTGGCCGCCTGAAAAAGGTTTTGAATAGCCTTTTGTCGGGCGGAAATAAGGTGCGCGCCTTTAACGGTTGGGTCATGCCGGTATTAATGTACTCTTTCGGCATACTCAAATGGACTCAAACTGAACTTGACGCCCTGGATAGGAGGGTCCGTACACTGCTGACCGCAAACCGGATGCATCACCCACGATCATCGGTGATGAAACTGTACATCCCGTGGAAGTGTGGAGGCCGAGGCTTTTTAAACGCCAAGACTCTCCACAACCGCGAGATGTGCAGTCTCAGAGAATATTTTGTCAAAGCTGATGTGGGTATGCACCGAGATGTGGTCGCAGTGGACAAGGGACTCACCCCGTTATTCATGGCTAAAGAGAACTGGCGCAAACCTATGATACTTACCACAGATGACCGTAAGGAGGTATGGAAAGGCAAGGAGCTTCACGGGCGCTTCTATCGGGCTCTTCATGGGTCCGACGTAGATTTTTTAGCATCCGTGGCCTGGCTACGTTTCAGTGATCTCTTCGGAGAAACTGAAGGTTTTGTCTGTGCGATTATGGACGAAGTTATCTTGACGAATAACTACCAGAGGCATATTATGAAGGACGGGACGGTGGACGTGTGTCGGGCATGCCACCGTCCGGGTGAGTCCATCAGACATATTATCTCTGGTTGTTCTCGTCTGGCCAACGGCGAGTACTTGCACAGGCACAACCAAGTAGCCAGGATTATCCATCAGGAACTTGCTTTGAAGTAAAAACTTGTGGATTCTGAGGTACCGTATTACAAGTATGTGCCCGACCCAGTTCTCGAAAATGACCATGTCACGTTGTACTGGAATCGGTCTATCATTACTGACAGGACTATTGTTGCCAATAAGCCTGACATAATGGTGATAGACCGATTAGCGCGCCGCACAATGACAATCGATGTTACCATTCCACATGACGAGAATCTCGTGAAAGCTGAAAAAGTGAAACAAATTAAGTATCTCGACTTAGCACACGAGGTTGTCGACTTGTGGAATGTGGACTCGGCTGTCATTGTGCCGATTGTCGTTACGGCCAATGGCCTGATGGCCAATAGTTTCGACGACCACCTGTCAAAGTTGGCGTTACGCGGTTGGGTAAAGGGCCTGACACAGAAGGCAGTACTCCTCGATACGGCTCGTATTGTGAGGAAGTTCCTTTCTCTGGAGCCCTAACCACCGGTAGCTTGGACCCTGCTCCCGACACCGGCGGACTACTATTTTTTATATTTTTAAATGTATTTTTTAATGGTTTCTTTTTTTTAAAGATATATTTAAAAATATAAAATATCTATACTAATACTAGCTGACCCGCGCAACGTCGTCTGCGTCACAATTTTCATTACTGCTCCGCTCCTATTGGTCTTAGCGTGATGATATATAGCCTATAGCCTTCCTCGATAAATGGGCTATCCAACACTAAAAGAATTTTTCAAATCGGACCAGTAGTTCCTGAGATTAGTGCGTTCAAGCAAACAAACAAACAAACAAACAAACTCTTCAGCTTTATATATTAGTATAGATATAGATATAAAGCTGAAGAGTTTGTTTGTTTGTTTGCTTGAACGCGCTAATCTCAGGAATTCAGTCCGATTTGAAAAATTCTTTCAGTGTTAGATAGTCTATTTATCGAGGAAGGCTATAGGCTATATATCATCACGCTAAGACCAAAAGGAGCAGACCAGTAATGAAAAATGTGACGCAGATGAAGTGGCGCGGGTCAGCTAGTATGTATATAAAAATAAATAGACGAAATAATTATAAATAATTTATTTCAGATAGTTCAGGATCCATATTTGTTAGTAAAACTGCTTAAAAAAAATATACAATACATTAAGTTTTTGAACAGTTGATTTTATTATCCTATATTATGGTTCGATTAACAACTTTTTTGAAGGCTAAAATTGTTTATTTATTACAGAGAAACACAGTTCGTAGATGGATACAAATGTATCAAGCGACTGGTGATGTGAAGTGTGATCGCCAGGGCCGTCGCCCAATTGCATATACTAATGAATCAGAGCGACACCGTAATATCGTGGAAGTTCACTCAGTGGCACCTTTAAAAACTACGCGTTCAAGTGCTGAAACTTTTGGAGTGTCGCTTAGTACTTCGTCGACATCTACACGCTGCGAACATCCATCATTATAAACCGGCCGGAAAAATCAAGCTTACTGACGATCACCGCACCAACAGAGAAAATTTTGCAACTAGTTATTTAAATTACGACTGGGAAAATGAAATTGTTATATTTACCGACGAAAAATGCTTAAGGCAGATAAGGATGTACGAAAAATTTTATGGAGAAGAAGTGGGCAGAGGTTTAACCCTAAAAACGTATTAGACTTGAGAACAAGCGGGCGATTAACACTAGGTAAATAACATTCTTATTGAAATTATGTTTATTTCCAATTATAATTTTTAGCATTCACTTGAATAACTTAATGCAAAAGATTTTAAAAGGTTGATTGGGGTTGATAATTAACGAAAATCTCCTAATCAACGAAAATTAAAGAAACTAAAAAAAGAAAAAAAAAAAAACACCTCGACCGCAGAATTTAACTAGTGACCATCGTGTTGCTAAGCCACAGTCTTTACCACTAGACTAACACGCCATACACGTTATGCTACAAAAAACTTAAACGCTTTGATGCCATTTCCAAAGGGGGTTCCTTTTATCTGAAGCTTACTGTACAATACGCTCTAAAGAGCGTCAGCTTTACTTGAGTAGAGCATCGGGCGAATCTGCGGGTGATCATATTCGCTCTCACGGATAACGCTCTTCGCTCACGTTCCATGTCTGCATGATCTATGAGGTCGCCAGTCAAAACATGCCCGAGATACTTAAATTGTTCAACCCTTTCCAGAGGAACATCATTTAGGTAAACCGGAGGGATCTTCCTTGGACATTTTGTACAGGCGGTCTCAAAGACCATCCACTGGCTCTTTTTCACTTTATATTGCAAGCCGTGGCCACATACATATTCCTCGCACGTCTTCAACAGCTTCCTGAAACTACAGATCGACGCGCTCATCAGCACCATGTCGTCAGCGTAACTTAAATTATTGACGCATACACCGTCAATGTGGCAACCGATATGCTGACCGCTGAGCGCAACAATCAGCCTGTTTAAATATAAATTAAATAGCGTTGGAGACGTCAAGCCACCCTGCCTGACTCCGCATTCAAGCTGATAAGGATCCGACATTGCTCCCGCCCACCTAATGCAATTCGACTGGTGCCCATACCAGTACTGAACACGCTGATAAGCTCCTGCGGTAAACCAATGCTCCTAAGCTTGTCCCACAGCTGAGAATATAACACAAGGCCAAAGGCCCTGGACAAGTCCAGGAAACACGCATACACGAGCGTTTTACGATTTGTATAGTATTTGACAGTCAAACACTTTAGCAATTACGGTGGCAAGAGAAATAGGCCTTTAGTTACTCTCATCAGTTAGGTCACCAGTTTTGTTCTTCACTACAGGCACTACCACTGTCTTTATGAAATCGGCTGGCAATTAGGAATGGCTCACGCATAGCGAGTAAAACAAAGCCAAAACCCTAGCGATGTGTGGTCCAGCGTGCTGTAAGTGCTCAATGCCGAGTCCGTCATGGCCCGGCGACTTCCCTCTGGAGATAAGCCTTATAGCTTTAGATACATCCTTCGCCAGGAAGGTAGTCCCTAACTCTTGGTTGCTGACGTCAGCATTGAGCTCCTCCCCTGTCACACCCATTGGACACTTCACAGAAAAATGGTTCCTAAAAAGGTTCGCAACGCAAGAAGCCACGAAAATCTCCTTTGGAATGCTTGACAGCTAGAGCATCCATCACTATTTGATCTTGATGATCTTGGCACCATTTCAGCTGAGACTTGAACACTCTTCTGCTGTCACACATTTCTTCATAAACAAATCCCGACTTAGGCCTCCCACACAACACCCAATCATGGTACTTACATTTGGCCACCCTGTGAGCCCCACTGACATGTTTGTTCCACCCTGCCATGCGCGGGCCACCCCTGCCCTTCCTCGTGCTTCCCCGACTCACCTCTGAGGCCGCATCACGGAGCGCAGTCACGATGTCGGCGTAAAGCGTATCTAGAACACGCCTGTGGCCACGGTCATTACAATAACAATCAGCGCAGTTTGCACACTCAACAGGAAAGTCAATCAATCTGAGCCGCTCTTTACTATACCATGAAATCTGTTCCGCACTTTTTGTACCCCATGCCACATTTCCATTTAAATTTATAATATTTGGCTCAACTTTAGGAGTAAGTAATTTTAAATTACACAATAATATAAGTGGGAAATGATCAGACCATCGAGTGTCATACCTAACATCCACGCTCACAACAGTCTGCTTAGCCGAGTGAGTGGCTAAACAGTGATCCAACCAGCTGCTGGTCCCACACATCACTTATAAAAGTATAAGTACCCGAGTCCAACCCTAGCATATCTATGTCTATACATGACCATTGTTGATCATCACAAATATTCATTAGTTCATGGTAAAACAACTCACCCGGATCCGCATTAGAGTCGCCCAAATAAAAACAGATTCAATTCCATATTCGTCAATAATGGCACTTATCTCACTCAAACAATCAGTAAAATCCTGTAAATTGTCTACAGAGTTTGTTGGCAAGTAAACACTCATAACGATCATTAGTTTATCACCTGTTCTCATTTTAATGGCACAATTATGAGCATTATCGCACGGCAACACAGACACTTGTTCAAATGCACTACATCTCCATTACAACGCGATAGGGGCGACCGCGTAGGATGCCCGCAGACGTATTCACCGCAGATGTCGCAGTATATCCGAAATCACTGTTGATCGTGCTGATGTCAGGTATATCGAGTGGCATCAACCAAGTTTCCTGGAGACACACCACGTCGCACGTACGGTATAGAGCCCTGACGTCATCAATCGAGCGTTTCACATTCTTACAGTTGAAAGAAGCAAATCGACAAAGACTAGTCATTGTTTAATTTGTTTGGACCGTCGTCGGCGCCAGTGTACACCGTTCGAGTTTCTTTGTTTATAATTAACAAACCAATGCACATTGATTAGAATAACTTACTGCCTACGTCTGCTACTACTCTTAGGTAGGTCCCTTTTTACTCCTTGTTCGGCTTGGGTGTTTTTTGGCATTACTAATACAGACTTTTTCAAAGGTTTCCCACATTTCATTTGGTGTCATTTTGGTAGTGTCCATGGAACTTATATATTTCGATAAGTCAGTGGTGTACAGTTTGCCTGATGGTTCCTTCAAAGATCTCCATTTTATTTTTGGTGTTAAATTTCTGTTGACTTTTATTAGTTTACACGGTACACACGGTGACCAGTAACCTATGCTGGGTTGTGAGGGGCTCCCCTGGTATGATCTTACAGTCTCTGTACTATCCCAAATGTTTCCGCCTTGCTAAGATGAAATCGATTTGGGACGCAAAGTCTACGATGGTACCTCCATCACTATTTCGCGCGCCATACCCAAAACCACCATGACATCTCATCTCGTTGGTGTTGTTAGTACCAATATGGCCATTTAAGTCTCCGCCAAGGTGTACAGTTTCTTCTTGCGGAATATTTTGTAAAAGGTTGTGGAGGTCATCCCAGAAAGGTTCCTTTTCACAGATAGCAGAACTTGTTTGTGGCGCATATGCAGATATTATGTTCAAACAAGGTTGTTTTCAAGGACTAGTTTCACTGCCATCTGTCTTTATAAGTCTCAGAATTAGGTTTTCAGATAATATTATTCCGACGCCGTTTTTACCAGTGGTAGTTCCGTTATAGATGACCTTGTACCCGTTGCCTATAAGTCTTGACCTTTCACCCTTCCACTTGGTCTCCTGCACACAGCATGCATCCAGTTGCCTTCTCTTCAGGACGTCGCTTAATACGGCACTTCTGCCTGTCCTAGAACCTATATTCCAGGTAGCTAGACGCAATGATGTGCTTGTGTTGCTTCGACCGTCGCTTGCAGGGTACGCCCTAGTGTTCGTAATACCTCGACCGTCGCTTAAGGGGAACGCCCTAGTAGTTGTGCTCATTCTCTTATGTTGTACTTTCATTTAGACAAGGAGAAAATAGTGGCTATATATTTTTTTACGACCGGTTGCCACCTGACGCCAAGACACTAGACCAGCTTACTAGGACTATGAGAGCTGCCGTTGGACCTTAGGGTCTCTTCCGCCACCTACTCTATTTCAAATCAAATCAAATCAAATCAAATCATCTTTATTGTGGACTATAGGTATACATCATAAATACAGGTCTTAAATAATTAAAATAAGTTCAGCCATGTCCCGCCGTTGAGGCATACAATAATAAAATACAAATCAGAAGTTAAAGCACAATTAGTCATATTACATTATTAAAATATTCCAAATTATAAATACATACAAATTCAATTCCAAGCCAAATTAGTCAAAATTCATTATTACAAAATTGCAAATTATATTCTTACACAAATATTAAACAACAACAACAACATATGTGGGAGAAAAAGATACTTATTTTTCCTTTCTTGTCATTGGAATACAATATTTTTGTCACACAAATAATCTTTGACATCATAATAACATTTGTCTATTAATAATGAATGTAGTTTCTTTTTAAACTGGAGGATTGGTAATTGTTTAATGTCATCAGGCAATTTATTATAGATTAATGATGTCATGCATAAAATACTTTTATTTAATAGTGCCGTTTTACCATAAGGTATTTGTACCTCTAACCTTTTCTTATCCCTTAATTTTCGATAATAGCTTTTTACAGCAGTCTTATAGTAACTTAGATTTGACTTCACAAAGATATTTGATTCGTAAATGTATAGGGAAGGCAATGTGAGAATTTTTAGATTTTTAAAGTAAGGTTGACAGCTAATTGTACTATTTATTTGGCACATTGCTCTAATGCACTTCTTTTGAGCTTTAAATATAAGTTCCTTGTCTACCGAATTACCCCAAAATATAATACCGTATCGCAGTAATGGTGCCACCAGTCCGTGATAGGCCGTTAAAATCGCTTCTTTGTTAACTATTTTGGAGAGCTTGTAAAGAGCGAATGAGGATTTGTTGATTCTTTTGCAGAGATTGTCTATATGGGTTGTCCATGAAAGTCTGTAATCAATATTTATTCCTAGAAATTTTGTATTTGTTACAGATTCTACCGTCTGCCCGTTATAATTTACATTATTACACCATCATGCCTAATAGTGTAACTCCAACATGACCCTTAACCCTAATATGCAGGGCTGGCTCACTGTTGGGTGTGCCCTTTCCACCTGCTCCACCGTTTCACTGGATTCCAGTTCCGCCTTTGCAGCCATTATGGTGAAGACCTGTAACCCTGGGCAAGGATTCCGCGTTATACCCCGCGGCACTGGGTCCTGATCTAGACTTCGCCACCGGCCTACATCGGACTACTGAAATGGAAGGCGCCCACCACCGCGACGTGGACGCGCCAGACAAGTGTTACTACAGTGGAAGATAGAGAAGGGCTATCGCCCCTGAAGCCGGGGTAATGGCCGTATGTTACCGAGAGCCAAAGGCCAACCTGTATATTATAGCCGTATTTTAATAAATTAAATTAAAAGTCTAAATACAAACCCCAACTGTAATAAAATTTAATGATGTTGCGGAAAGACTTTTCAAAATTAACATACATTCGGCCTTTACACTTATTCGATACTGTTGCTTTGGACCAAAATTCACACATAGCCTTCGCTCCTCCCATCTATGGAAACATTCACATCTTTTGGAAAAAGTAGACCAAATTATTAGAAACATATTTTCTTCAATCCTAAAAGTGACCTTGGACGACCGAGCATGGCAGCAAGCCACACTTCCCATTCTCATGGGTGGACTCGGCGTCCGCAAAATTTCAAGTATTAGTTTACCGGCCTTCCTCTCCTCGGTCCACAGTACTGATACATTAACCAGGAATATTTTATCATCCTCACTGGTTAATTTTGAGGTACCGTGTTTGACCGATGCGTTGAATGCTTAGAAAATGGCTTGTCCCAACTCGGATTTGCCCGACAACTTGACCTCTCAGAGACGATGGGATGTGCCGCTCTGCAGTATTGTACGGAATAACTTGATTCATAAATCATGGAATACTGTTGAGCGCGCACGTCTGTTAGCTGTGGGAGAGTGGGAGTCGGGTTTGTGGCTTCAAGCACTCCCGTCATTCACCATAGGTACTATGATGGATGACGCATCGTTTCGGATCGCGGTCTGTCTCCGCTTAGGCGCACCTTGTGTTGCTCCGCATCGGTGTCACTGCGGAGTAGCTGTCGACAGCCTCGGACACCATGGCCTTTCCTGCTTCAAGAGCGCAGGCCGCATAGCACGGCACGCTAGCATCAATGATATTATTCGTCGAGCTCTTGTCACCGCCGGCGTACCTGCCGTATTAGAACCTAGTGGCTTGGTACGTGACGATGGGAAGAGACCAGATGGTATGACGTTGGTGCCGTGGAAGGTGGGTAGGCCTCTGGTGTGGGACGCTACATGTGTCGACACCCTTGCGCCATCACATGTTCCAAGTACGGCGAACTGTACCGGCGCTGCTGCTGCGACTGCTGAGGCCCTCAAGCGGCGCAAATACTGTAACCTTATTGGTAATTACAGTTTTGAGCCGTTTGGGCTCGAAACACTAGGGTCATGGGGTCCAAGCGCGCGTCTACTTTTTAAGGAAATTTCTCGCCGACTGATCGACACTTTGCGTGACCAGAGGGCTGGCTCGTTCTTTGCTCAAAGAATTAGTATTGCCGTTCAACGTGGCAATGCTGCCAGTCTTCTGGGCACGTTTCCAGATGACAGCGATGCGGAGGAATTCTTCGACGCCTGAGTGTATTTGTTTTTGTATATTCATATGTATATAGTTAGGATTTATTGCTTATTTAATATTACTTTTTGCAAAATAAATATCTCAGTCACAATAAAATTAAGATCCATCCTTTCGGTAAACTCTCAGATAAGGAAAAAAAAACTGATACCTACATAATCTTCTTCACTACATAGTATAAAACAAAGTAGCTTTCTCTGTCCGTATATCCCTATGTATGCTTAAATCTTTAAAACTACGCAACGGACTTTGATGCGGTTTTTTTTTTTAAATAGATAGAGTGATTGATTGAGGTTTCTAATGTGATGTCGCAAATAATTACATTTTATGACGCAGACGAAGTTGCGCGGGTCAGCTAGTAATATATAAAACAAAGCCGGGTTTGTTCGAACACTATGATGGTTTTGTGTTTTTGGATTAGTCTTTGTCCAGAATAGCATAAGGCATAGGTTAGGTAGGTAGGGTAGGTAGGTAGGGTAGGTAGGTAGGGTAGGTAGGTAGGGTAGGTAGGTAGGGTAGGTAGGTAGGGTAGGTAGGTAGGGTAGGTAGGTAGGGTAGGTAGGTAGGGTAGGTAGGTAGGGTAGGTAGGTAGGGTAGGTAGGTAGGGTAGGTAGGTAGGGTAGGTAGGTAGGGTAGGTAGGTAGGGTAGGTAGGTAGGGTAGGTAGGTAGGGTAGGTAGGTAGGGTAGGTAGGTAGGGTAGGTAGGTAGGGTAGGTAGGTAGGGTAGGTAGGTAGGGTAGGTAGGTAGGGTAGGTAGGTAGGGTAGGTAGGTAGGGTAGGTAGGTAGGGTAGGTAGGTAGGGTAGGTAGGTAGGGTAGGTAGGTAGGGTAGGTAGGTAGGGTAGGTAGGTAGGGTAGGTAGGTAGGGTAGGTAGGTAGGGTAGGTAGGTAGGGTAGGTAGGTAGGGTAGGTAGGTAGGGTAGGTAGGTAGGGTAGGTAGGTAGGGTAGGTAGGTAGGGTAGGTAGGTAGGGTAGGTAGGTAGGGTAGGTAGGTAGGGTAGGTAGGTAGGGTAGGTAGGTAGGGTAGGTAGGTAGGGTAGGTAGGTAGGGTAGGTAGGTAGGGTAGGTAGGTAGGGTAGGTAGGTAGGGTAGGTAGGTAGGGTAGGTAGGTAGGGTAGGTAGGTAGGGTAGGTAGGTAGGGTAGGTAGGTAGGGTAGGTAGGTAGGGTAGGTAGGTAGGGTAGGTAGGTAGGGTAGGTAGGTAGGGTAGGTAGGTAGGGTAGGTAGGTAGGGTAGGTAGGTAGGGTAGGTAGGTAGGGTAGGTAGGTAGGGTAGGTAGGTAGGGTAGGTAGGTAGGGTAGGTAGGTAGGGTAGGTAGGTAGGGTAGGTAGGTAGGGTAGGTAGGTAGGGTAGGTAGGTAGGGTAGGTAGGTAGGGTAGGTAGGTAGGGTAGGTAATATATAAATGCACATAATAATGAAAAGGTACAGTAATAGACATAAGAATAAACCATAGCGTAAACCAGTTATGATGGCATTAGGTCCTAAAGTGATAGAGGCTATCGCAAGACTACTTGCATAAGTAAATCACACTCGGTTCAATAGTTAATGATGAAATAATGATTTGAGGAATTCTACGAATTAAACATGCAGGTGATTTAAAGCAACGTTTGGTCTTTCGTTTTGATGGATAGTAATATTAATCAGGGGTCAAGCAAAAGCGGTTTTCGCTCTGTGGTATGACCTTGGCGCGGATTTTATGCAGCGTTGATAAAATATTTGAGTTACAATGACCTTATACACTGAGCTAGCTACTTGACACCATTTATACCCGGTTGTAATGTTTTTTAACTTAAAATGTTCCTGCCACGTGTTTCATGAGGCTGAAAAGTATATTTCTAAAAGTATATCAAAAGGAAAAAGACCCAAGACCGAGACCCTTTTTCTCAAAACACGTGATGAATTTTAAAAATAACCGGTCCAGAGCAAGTCAGACTCGCGCGCCGGTGGTTCCGTAGCACCATATAAGTCCCTATTAGGTGTATAAAAATCAAGGTCCTGAGTCAACACAGTAAAAATATATGGGCAAATTTAGATTCCTGAGAAAATTGGTGGTGACACACGAACAGACCGACGGACAAGAGAGTGATCTTATAAGGTTTCCTTTTTTACCTTTTGAGGTACGGAACCCGAATTAGTTTGGTCTCTATGAACTTAGACGTGAAGCAGAATTCAGGATGGACGAGCAAGCTCATGCTGATAATGCGCGTTATGATGGGGGCAAAGCTAAAATATGTCCTTTAAAACCGGTGACATTGTGACTGTCAGGAGGAACCCTGGGATACTAGCCAAATTAGGTGAAAAGTTTTCAAATACAGGTTTGTGACGACTGAGCATTGAAAGCTCCGCGCTTTGTGCTTGTGACAATTTGGCATTTAAAGCTCCGCGCTTTGTGCTTGTGATGATTTGGCATTGAAAGCTCCGAGCTTTGTGCTTCTGGCAACTGAGCATTGAAAGCTCTGCGCTTTGTGCTTGTGACGGTTTGGCATTAAAAGCTCCGGGCTTTGTGCTTGTGATGATTTGGCATTGAAAGCTCTGAGCTTTGTGCTTGATACGATTGGACATTGAAAGCTTCGCGCTTTGTACTTGTGATGATTGGACATTGAAAGCTTCGCGCTTTGTACTTGTGATGATTGGACATTGAAAGCTTCGCGCTATGTGCTTGTGACGACTTAGCATTAAAACTCCGCGCTTTGTACTTTTGACGATTGGACATTGAAAGCTCTACGCTTTGTAGTTATGACGCTGCATTGAGCTCTACTCTCTTACCTTTAATGTTCCAGTATGGAAACCCCGTGTTTTAAACTAATAGCGGTCGGCATTTATGAGAAAAATTGTTAAAAGATCGCGAGAGAACGCGCTAGCTGTCAGTATGGCCTTGTCGGAAGAGTGAAGTAAAAGGCTTGTTAACGTACTAGTAGCGCCATCTATTACCGTTTGAGATACCTTAGTCGATTAACAAAATCGATAACAGCTGTCATAGAGTCAGTAGTTCGACTGGGGGTAGTCAATGAACTGTCAAATGTGGCGTTTGACATCTGTCATATGCCAAAGTGGGGTTAGTCTGTTAGCAACACGACACAGTTGACACCCAGAGCTCGACCGCGCCAGTTGTGCGCACTGATTATACTCAACCACGTGCAAAATGGCGGACACTATTGAGATATCGGATTTAAATCGCTCTGCATCTCCGACAAAGTAGTGAATATTGAATGATAAATAATAAAGAACGCGGATTCATTCAATTTGACTGGTGTTTCATTAGAATTAATGGCAAATTTTATGGTAAATGATAAAAAGACTTGATTTACTTAAAAAAAATGTCGAGTCATACAAAGACAAAAAAAAAATAAGGCTATTCGGCCTTTTTATCCAAATGTCCGGCTAAACTGGTTGATCTCTCCGGCTTTTCAGTTTGGAGACCTGGCAACCAGAGGAAAGAGCTAAAGTGCGGTCTTCACTTAACTGTACCTATCTCTTCTCTTAGCTTTTGCACGCTACTTTGTTCGCGCATAATTCGTTATTTCCCGTTTCCGTAGAAATTTCGTAAAATTCTCTCTTAGTGCTCCCCTACGGATTTTAGGGCAGCTACATGCTGAATTCTGCCATCAAGTCTCTGATTTTTTTCTTCTTAATATATACAGGACACTTAGGGCACTTCTTTGCCAAAGACATGTGATTGTTAGCACAACTATTATTTTACATGTTTCGCAATTAGGATGATTGCTACTACATTTTAGACATATTACTTTACTAGCTGACCCGCGCGGCTTCGCTCCCGTCAACTGGCTACTCTACCTACCTACGCTACCTACCTGCCTACCTACCCTTCCTACCTACATACTCATTTTTTTTTTGTATTTTAATTCTTATTGTGCTATTCTGGACGAAGACTTATCCAAATACATAAAAACTATGAAAATCGCTCGAGTTAGTTAGAAAAGTGTTCGAACAAACCCGACTTTGTTTTACTTATATATTAAGAAGAAAAAACAATATTCTACTCCGTATCACCTAACCACTGAGAACTAATGATAACACGAAATGACAGTTACTGTGAAATCGTGTTGTCATTCATTCTTAGTTCGGGTTCGGAACTAATCGTAAGTCTGTAGTGTGATACGGAGTAGAATACGCCCGCCCGCAACTAAGCCCGAAACTACGGACTTCGGACTTAGAGAGTAGCCCCCCAAAATCGATCGTTCCCGTCGCCGTGACCACCTTTGGTACGGTACCTTATTATTATTAGCCTTGTTTCGCAAATCGAACCGTTCGTTGCTTCGCTCTAAACGGAATCAATCGCGGAGGCTTAGCAGTAGGGTCCCGTCAGCACAGCACCTTTGGTACGGAACCCTACAGGCCTGATCCGCAAGTCGAACCGTTCAGTACTTCGCAAAACTACGATAAATGCACTTTAAACGAAACCAGCACAACTCGGAGATTTAAGCAATTTTTTTTTTTTTTTACTATATGTAGGCATACGTTTGACCACAATCTCACCTGATGGTAAGCGATGATGCGGTCGAAGATGGAGCACGTTTGCCTAGAAGCAACCTATTCACTCTTTGATCCCTAACAGTTTAAGACCTTTTAGAGACCAAACCGAAATTCCTACGAACACGACTGTGTTTAAAAATCGTGTGAGGTCATTCTCCAGTGGAAAATCTTAACACCGCAGTTCAGAAAAACGCGTCATCAGTGCAACGCCATCTATCGAACATGTAAACTGACAAAATATTTGGCAGCGGAAGACGTTAAATAAGAAGCCCGTATGTAACGATAAATAACGATAAGGTATTTAAATGTTTACTTTTATTTTGCTACTATTAAAAGTTTACGTCTACGTTTTAAAAGTTTTACAAATAACTCAATCAATGTGTTTTGGTGTAACATTAATGCTTTCATGCATTTTTTGGTTCCTCAATAGATGGCGCTCTGACTGATCAGAATACATTAGGAAGTTTCTTACTAAACTAAAAATTCAATATATTTTGATTTCTGGGATCGATTGTAAAGATAAATAACGAAAAGGTAAAAAAATTATCACTTTTATTTTGCCACGTATTAAAAGTTTCACAAATAACTCAACAATTTTGAATGCTTTCATGCATTTTATTTTTTCTCAATAGATGGCGCTCTGACTCATCAGAATACATTAGGAAGTTTCTTCCTAAACTTAAAAATTCAATATCTTTTGATTTTGTGGGTCGATTTTGATGAAATAAACGCTAAGTTTTCCTCGGGGTATCACTTAATATTTTTAAGTACTTAGATTTGCAATCCAATCTGTGGTTTATGCGTGATGCTCCCACAAATGCACAGACAAACAGATAAACAGACAAACATTTTAAAAATTGCATTTTTGTGTTTTATACCTTTTGCCTGAGTTTTTGTGTAATTTTCATGCAAAAATATTCAATGTACAGACACGGTTAGTCTACGATTTTATTATATGTATAGATAGCTGACCCGCGCAACTTCGTCTGCGTCACATTTTTCTTATTGGTCTTAGCGTGATGATATATAGCCTATAGCTTTCCTCGATAAATGGGCTATATAACACTGAAAGAATTTTTCAAATCGGACCAGTAGTTCCCGAGATTAGCGCGTTCAAGCAAACAAACAAACAAACTCTTCAGCTTTATATATTAGTATAGATTGGATGATTGGCATAATTTACCTTGTTGCAAAGGTCCTTTCGGAACAAGGTTTTTGTTCGTCGAGTTGTTGAGCTCCTAAGTAGATCTGAGTTGAGCTACCTACACGACTACTATCAAATTTGACAATTTGACATTTTAATTTAATTTTTCATATACAATTTGACATAATTATTTTGACTTTGTAAAGTATTATCATTATTTTTATTATGAATGGGGACTATGTGGATTATTTTTTATTTCATTGAGTAATTTTAATGTTTGTCTGGCAGTTTGAGTGCTTTGTACGGCCTACACAAATATCCTTTCTTTGGTATTGTTCGTCGAGTTGTTGAGCTCCTAAGCGGATCTGAGTTGAGCTACACGACTACTGACAAATGCTTGCACTGACTGGACAGGTTCACTCAAATCTGTGTGGTTCTTTCTTCTAAAGACCATCTCAGACACTAATCTGCATGGTTCTTAAAAAAATATGTATTGTAAGTGTGAGGACTATGTAGGTCGTTATTTTAAGGATTGATTTCATGACTGTCTGGCAGTTTGAATATATTATGCGGCTTACCCAAATGTCCTTACTTTGGTACTGCTCGTCGGTTCGTTGAGCTCCTCAAAGTTTTGAGTTGAGCTGCACGATAACTGACAAATGCTTGCACTGTCTGGACAAACCAACTCAAACCTGCGTGGTGCTTTCCTCAAAAGGCCACTTCAGACCTTAACCTACATGTTTTTCATATGTTATTTGGCAATTGTATGGACTTCAAAAGAGACTGTGACCTCTGAGTTTGTTTCGGTGTTTCTTCTCAGGGTAGTCAGCTAGGAAACATCCGGCCTCATCTAGATAAATATGTAAAAAAAAATGACGTGTAAAAGAGTTACTTGTAACCTATTTGCAAAATAAATATCATTTATCAAATGCTTGCACTGACTGGACAGGTTCACTCAAATCTTTCACTCAAAGCTTAGCCGGTCGATTCTGAGAACATGTCGAAGTGAAGGCTTGGGTGAAGTGATCACGAAGCGAGCTGTCAATCCTTGTAATCAAGATGGATAAACAGCTCGCTTCGTGAACACTTCACCGAAGTCTTCACTGCGACATGTTTAGAGAATCGCATTGCTGCATGGTTCTTAAATGAAGCATTGTTAATATGAGGACTATGTAGGTCGTTATTTTTAAGGGTTGATTTCATGACTGTCCGTAGTTTGAGTAGACTATGCGGCGTACCCAAATGTCCTTACTTTTCATTGTTCGTCGGATCCCATCGAGCATCTAAACTATTTCTGCGTTTTAGCCTTTTCACTTCTATTTTCTGAATATCACTCTCCAAACCCTTCCCTACTTCCTCTTCAGATAAATTCAGGTTGATATATTTCACCATCCCATAAGACTGAATTTTATCCAAAGTTTTTTGACATTTATAACCCTCATTCTTAAAATATATGGAGTTAATGAATCGATCAGACCCATCTTCATTACTATTAGTACTTTGTGAGGGATAGCGTATTTATTCGTGTGATATCCACCTATGTTCACAGATTTTAAAATCTTTGCCAGTCAAAGTATGCGTTTCACCGAAAAGCGTACTTAGTCGATGAAACGTATACTTCGATTCTGTCCTCTGCTATTCTGATTGTATCATCTACCTCACTTCTTCTAGCATACTTTTTACCTGGCTGTTGACTGTTCTCTAAATCTCGTCTAACTTATTTGTTGATTCCTCTTATTATTTGCTACATCTGTGGTCGAATGTTGTTGAGACACAACACTCGATACGTCTACCTCCCGATAATCTCTCGCTTGATTTAATTCTTCCATACTACTTATCATCTCACTGTTTTCCCTAGTCATACTACTCACATTATCACGTTAGTTAAATGCTGTATCAATTTTTAATTAATTGAATGAATAAGATTCTAACTCATCGCTAACCATTCTTAAACAACATCGTAATGAGCCAACCGCCACACTATCCAAATATTAATGAATATGAAAAATATATGGAATATGGATGATGTTGATGATTACAAATCAGCTAGTCTATTCTGTAAATAACTATTTCGATATCAAGCTTCACCTGAGTGACAAAACTCACAAAATGAGCTTTATTGCACACAACATAAAGGTCTTAATTTGAAACTCACCTCAGATTCCACTGTCGAGTTAAGAAAATGTTATTACAGAATAGCACTACAGTCCATGCCAAGCTGATGTTAGCTAAGTATGAAAGGGTTCTAGAGATCAATCAGATGACTGGAACACCCTGCAGAATCCATACGCGATGCGATCACTCTGAACTCATCGCAGGCGCATCGTACGATTAGCATAGCTAGAATACAGTGTGGTGCACGGATTGTATGCCAACGAACACTTTTAACTTATTTCTAGTTAAGTTAAATACAACTCTGTTGTTTTTTTTACTATTGATAGGCACGCGTTTGGCCACTATCTCACCTGATGGTAAGCGATGATGTGGTCGAAGATGGAGCACGCCTAGAAGTAACTTATTCACTCTTGACTTAAAGACTTCGAGGTTGTAGCCATCAGGAAACACAGACTCCGGTAGGGAATTGCAGTCCTTAGCTGTTCGCACTATGAATACCTAACTAACTTGTTATGTATTGTTGTTGTAGAGATATATTGATGATTACCTTATTTTCAACTATGGAGTTAAGTAATATTAGGTATCGCGGCGCAGCGCAATAAGGTATTTCCACATATATGTTTACTATTGTAGTCTTTGATAGGACTTAGGCAGTCTGGATTTTTTCTTTCCTCTACCTAAACCCACAGTTAATGCTAAGGAGGTCACAAAAACTTTGTCTGTAGACAAGAATTACAAAATTGTAATGACCTATTTATTCTACCTATGTTAACTACTAGGTATGCACATTTGTTTTGGCGTGGCTTCGCTTCTGTGCACTATGTCACAGGGAAACGAGGATCATTTTGAGGCAAATAGTACCTAAAACACTCAGAAATAATGGTATAGTAAGAGGCTTTATATTCGTGAAAACATATCAGTAATCTTTCTACAACTAAAAAAACAATTAAAAATGTTGATATATTAGTTAAGATTAGTATTAAGAGAAAAGGAAGGTTTTTGTTTTCAGTTATTGTTTAGGTGTCTATAAAGGTATTGGTTTTGCTTGGAACTATACCATATCGCTATAATACTAATATAATATCGCTTATTTTATAAAAGTGTCACTTTTACATTAAAATAACTTACTTTTATTTTTCAGAACACAATTGTTAATTAGCCTGAACTAGGATGAACCTGTGCTTCAGGCTAGAAAGTGCTAACTTATACATTTTAACTTAAAAACAATAAATTATTTGACTACAATGAAAATAAAAATTAAAAGACACAACATGTTTTATTTACAGACAAAAAGAAGATCTTCCGTCTCTACGTAAAAGATGATTAGTAAATATTGCACAAATGTCTTTTTGCAGCTATAATAATTTAACTTATAAATGCCTAGTTTTCTATTTAGTCTATTGTACAGAAATGGACCTAAAATGAAAAAAAATCTTTTTACAAAGACATATTTTGAAAACGCATTAGAGTCGCATACAATTTCATTCCGTCTCTTATTAGTATTTTTTGTGTTGCATGAAAGCATGGTGTGCTGTTTTAATACCAAGTGTATAATGAAGGCTATGTAGGTATTTAATTTTGGATGCACAGATACCTACCTATTACAGCAGATCCTTCAATCTCCATGATACTCCAGAAAACATTCATATCGTAGACTTCTATTGGGATAAATATTTATGGCCTAATTAAAGCAGATCCAGTCAAATATGCTCATAACTTGTTTTTTTTTTGTCAAAACCAAACGTATTTCAATTTCCATTTTCTACACATATATTATCTCACACACAAGCGGTTAAAGGTTAAAGTCAACTTAAAAATAAATATCACGCACATTAGGCCTATTAAAAATCGAATCCGGATTAGCGACATCGTGCGTTAGACGTAATGTTAGAAGTCGGAGAAATGTATAAAAGCTTATTTTGCGATCGATCTGGCATCAGTCGCACAGCAGCCACCGAACAAAAACTATCAAACATGAAATCCGTACGTGCATTCATATTGTATTTTAATTAAAATGCCTATAATTTAATAACTATGTGTTTAAAACATGTGTTTTGGGCGCATAAGTATAGGTTTTAATTGCTAACTTAACCTGCACAATATAATTAAGACATTTGCAATTAAAACACAACGTTATTTATTGGGTCTAAATAACTATATCTCACTTTAATTTGTGTATCGTTTGGTTTTCAGATGATTGTTGTCGCCCTCGCCCTCGTGGCCGTCGCCGCGGCCCTCCCCGTTGAGGAGCCCGTAAAGATCCTCAGCTCCAACTTCGATCAGCATACCGATGGCACTTACAAATATGCGTAAGAAATTGCATATTTTTATAGTTTTCGACTACTTTTAGTACTTGATCACTTTCCACTACGGCATAATGCTATACATACTTGAGTATGTAATCTGCATAAATATAATCAACAGTTTCGAGAGTATAAAATTAATATATTACTTGATTTTTTCTAAACAGTATGTTCGACTTACATAATACAAGCGAGTCCACAGACTTCTTCTAAATAGAAAATGTTATTAACATGTGTAATATCAACAGATTTGAATCCGAAGATGGCATCAGTCGCTCAGAGGAAGGTAAAGTGAAGGAAGTTCTGGATGAGGAGAACAAGCCCCACAACGTCGTCGTCGTCCGCGGCTCGTACAACTACATCAACCCCGAGGGTGTGCAAGAGCTCATCAAATACATCGCTGACGAGTTAGGCTTCCGCCCGGAGGGACCCTCCATCCCCCAGGCCCCCGCGAGGAGATAAGCTTGCTACGACGAAGCGTTGATAAAGAATTGATTGATTTATAGTATTTTAATTAATCAATATTTATTAGCGAAAGTGCTGTAACTCTGACGACATTAAGCAAATAACAGAACGGTTACCACGACACAGGAGCGTGCGGAAGAGCGTCATCCGCGCGACCAACTCCTAGTTACTTGATGCTCACTGCCATATTATGTTTTATTAGCTGTTGTGTTTAAGAAGCGTAATTCGTACTGTAAATAAAATTTAGTTTAATCAATCAACGCATTGCTTTCATTTTTTATCTACTTACGAAAAATTTATGAGATGAGTCTTACTGCCATCATCTGTCTAGCCGTTCCCCTACTACATTGGGGTCGGCTTCCAGTCAAACCAGATTCAGCTGAATACCAGTAGGTATCTTACATGGAGCCACAGCCTATCTGACCTCTAAAACCCAGTACTGGATAACACGGTACTTCTTGGCAGCGCTAGTGTCCGATTTTCTGACTTCTGACAATCCGTAATGACTGCCAAAGATCTATAAATGTGAGCAGGTACGTTAAGATGGTCACCCATATACAGACCGACCTGGACAAGCGTAGCTAGAAGACCTTGAAGATCGGCCCGTCGGACAGTTATTATTTAGCCAGTCACATAAATAGATGCTATACATTGATCGAAATTATCTACAACAAAGTTTAGATGGCAGCTCTCTCATGGTGAAAATTAATCGTTATGACAAAATCAAGTGAATAGGCTATAAAACCAATATTTTGGCAAGGACACTACCAGCCACACTACCAGTAGTGTCGTTTACAATTAACGACACTACCAAGCCTATTTTGGATATAACTGTACAGTCAACTCAGTTCAGAAGTTCAGAAAAATAATTTATTTCTATGTAAATCATGAAAAACGAAGGGTAAGCCCCCTTCGGGCTATGTTGGGTACACTCCATCGCAAATTAAAGTGGCAGTGGACAGGGCACATTGCTCGCAGAAAGATAATCGATGGGATCTAAGTTCTGGAGTAACGACCGCGTAGGTACCAGAAGACGTAACGTTGGAAGGCCTCTCGCAAGGTGGACCGATGACCTGGTGAGGGTCGCAGATAGCCGATCGATGCGAAACGTACAGGACCGGTTGTTGTGGTGACACTTGGGGGAGGCCTATGTTCAGCAGTGGACGTCTTTCGGCTTATATGAAGAAATCATGAAAAAAGCGCCCACCCACACGCACTAAACGTTTTGGGAACACATTCATAGTGAGTACAGCTAAGGAGTGGAATTCCCTGGCAGAGTCTGTGTTTCCAGATAGCTACAACCTGGGAGTCTTTAAGACAAGAGTGAATAGGTTGCTTCTAGGCAAACGTGCTCCATCTTCGACCGCATCATCGCTTACCATCAGGTGAGATTGTGGTCAAACGTATGCCGATATATAGTAAAAAAAAAGGTAACTTCAGAAATGTACCTACTAGCTGTGACCGCGACTTCGTTCATGTGCATGTCGGAAAAAAATAATGTGGTTGGTTGATAGCATTTTCATTTAGTTTGACATATGTAATTACTTCCCAAAAGATCTTTATCAGCGACACTTTCAGATGGTGTACTAATACAGGGTGTGTGTGTTTTTTCCTAAAATCGACAGGTTCGGTTTCTGGCTGGTTACAAAAATCCAAATATGCAGTTTTATTTTTAATAAAAATCGGGCTCGAGACTCCTTTCAGTGTTTTTCGATATTCCTCATAGTTTCGGATTTGGCCATCAAAGCACACTTTAAAAAATCTCTCATTCTCTAATTTTTAACAAATTAGTTTTAAATTTTCTGACTAAACCTACCTACCTAAACCGTAACTAATATTTTATCAAAAATCCAATTATGCAGTTCTCGGGCCCGATGTTAAGAAAAACTAAAAGTGCATTTCTAATTTTGAAAAAATTGTCAGTTGATATTTTTTTTGTATTTAAAAAGTATTTTGTTAAAAACTGGCCAAGAGCCAGTCCGACTAGCGTGCAAAGGATTCCGAAACAATTGAATTTTTTTTAACATGTTTTTTTCTTATAGGTTTCCCTGTATCTAATTTTAATGTATAGAACTGTTATCTACATTTTTTTTCAAAATTTTAGGCTCAGTAGTTTCGGAGATAAGGGGAGGAAGGAAGGGTCATTTTTCATTTGATATGTCGCACGATGCAGTTTGAAAAACTTTTTTTTTTAATTTTCTAGTTTGACCTCCAAAAGTAACCCCGCTACTTGAAAAAATATTTATTTACGTATCGTTTCCTTGTTTGGGTCATAGAATTCCATATATACACCAAATTTCAACATAATCAGTCCAGTAGATCCGGAGAAAACTGGTTGTGACAGAAGGACAGACAGGCAGACAGACCCGAGTACCCGAGATAGTATAAGGGTTCCGTGTTTTAGGATGTTCGGAACCCTAAAAATGAGCCCATTCCTTTAGTTTGCCATGAGTTATTACTCCCTCTCCAAGTCTAGGTGCACCAAGTCCCAATACTGGAGAAATAGCTTCGAGTTGTATTTTATTACTTTTACCGATGAGAGTAGTGAATTATAAATAACAACTGCTTAAAGTTATTATTAAAAAAATAATTTTTATAATATTATATTAAGGTAAACTAAATATTAATAATGGTGAATAATTATTGCTTAATATGTTTCTCTTAATCACAGTTACCGTGACATAATTATACGAATGAAAACCGTACATGTCCGCACCGGAGCCGCGCTGGAAGTGCTGGTACCGCGTGTACTCCGCATAGATACCGAGTTACATAGTAGGCAAAGCAAAAATCCTTCAGTAAAAAAAGAGTTTGCATAAAATAAGTTAATCATCATTTAGTTTAACTCGTTGAATTTAGTGGAATAGGGAGTCCAAAACTTCTGTGTTGACTGTACAGTTTTATCCAAAATAGGCTTGGTAGTGTCGTTAATTCTAAACGACACTACTGGTAGTGTGGCTGGTAGTGTGGCTGGTAGTGTGACTGGTAGTGTGGCTGGTAGTGTCCTTGCTAAAAAATTATAAAACCTCTGTTACCTTTGCAAAAAACTTTTCCATCATCTGTATACGATGCGAAACGTAAGTTTTCATGAATATGAACAAATTATAAAATAGGAATAGTAGCAACACCAATACAGCTTTATAGGCGTGAGCTAATCAGTCCCTAAGGCATTGTCAGTGAAATATAAGCCAGCCAGCATCGCTAAGTCCTTCATAATGTGATGATTCAGATTCTTAAACGTCACGTGACGACAATACATATTTTATTTAGCAGGAGTAAAAAAAACAAACAAATTAATTAGTAAGAGTTAGGCATCGTACCAAAATACCAAGATGGAAAGGTATGCGCTTTCATATTTCATCTTTTTTGCAACATACTACGGCCTTGACGCTATTGCCTTCTGAATTTAAATAATTTCATTTTTATAATTATTAATAGAAAACATTAGGTTTTTCTTTTGTCTTCGTGTGGTTTAACATTGTTTGTATTCTTTCACAACAGAAAAATGAAAAAGTCTTCTAATAGTGACTTAAAATATTAGTTACATAAGTACATAAAAATATTCAAATAAAATGACATCGAATGCTAATTTGGGACACTAGCCTCCCAAAGTAGCATTCGATGTCTTGAATTAACTAACACTATACTAAATCTAATTAAAAATTATTATTTAAGGATTCATTTAGGTGTCGCCAAGAGTTAGTGAAAACGAGGGTCAGGAGCAAATTAAAAAAAACGGCAAAGTGCGAGTCGAACTCGCGGACAAAGAGCTAACATAAACCTTTAAGTTTATTATTTGTTGTTATAGCGACAACAGAAATACACAATCTGAGAAAATTTCAATTGTCTACCTTTTACTGTTCTTGAGATACAGCCCGCTGACTGACAGACGGATGGACGGATTTGTTGTTATAGCGACAACAGAAATACACAATCTGAGAAAATTTCAATTGTCTACCTTTTACGGTTCTTGAGATACAGCCCGCTGACAGACAGACGGATGGACGGACGGACGGACGAACAGTGGAGGCTTAGTAAAAGGGTTTCGTTGGTTACCCTTTGGGTACGGAACCCTAAAAACGTACAAACACCGTGCGTTTATATGTCATCAGTCCCATTTATTGCAATATTTCTGTTATTTTTGAACATCTCATGCTAGCGGTAATCACCTGAGGCATTAGACGATTGTCTTTAGAATATTGACTCTTTTTGATATCTTTCGATCTTAAAATTAACTGTTGCCTGTGTTCCAATATTTATTTTTTATTTTTTAAACGACCCGATGAAAGATAAGGAGGAGATGCTCAACTTGACACATATAAGGCACTCGTGATTTATAAGTATTATAATATATTTTTAGATGATCACGCACAACTTTGAAGAGTGTCGTCCGATATTATAGATTTTTTATATTTAGGATCACTCGGATGATCTTTTCCGAATCTACTCGACCGATTTTGTTGAAATTTGGCGCACATATAAACTTCGGTGATCCTAACGTTACGTAGATAAATACATTTTCAGCATTGGGATCACTTTTGGGGGACAAGATAAAAAATTACAAAAAAATGTGTTTCAAACTTCACCGTGTGATATATCAAATAAAAGGGCTTTTGTCAGGATTTTTTTTTCCATAAAGTAAATAGTTTTGGAGTTAATCGAGAAATTAAATGAAAAACCGTTTTTGGTTTTGTTTCTTTGTTTTTAACACCGATTTCCGAAATTAAGGTTATTTTACACTTTGTAGTGTTTTGTTTGGAAGTCGGTTATATTTTTTTGCAAAAAGCTTTTTAGTTTTCCCTTTTATGTGGTGATACTTGGACTACGTCTTCGTCTACGCAGAAATTGAAAAAACAAAAATACTCATGGAATAAAAACTACTGAAACAAACTGAATTTTTACAAGACCAAATGGCAACTGTACCGCATCGAACTAAAAAAGAATCACAAAAATCGGATCAGAAACCTCGGAGTAATCGGTGTACATACATAAAAAAGAAATATCCACCGAATTGAGAACCTCCTCCTTTTTTGGAAGTCGGTTAAAAATGTCCATTTCCTCCTTATCTCCGAAACTATTGAGTCTAAAATAAAAAAGTAAGTGCTGATACAGTAGTTTTTTACCTATTGATTACAGAAAAACATATAAGAAGTGTATAGTATTAGAATAAGGTGTTCAACAATGAACCACCTAAATTTCTAACCACCATAACTCAAAAGTTTACTTTCGAAATGAACTTTTATCTGAAATACTGCATAGGTAGGTGAGTTGTCTACCGTACCGTACCGTATTTAGAAAATGTAGCTGTTTTCTGAACAAGCATTTTTTTTCGAAAAGATATTTGGCTCATTGTGTCCACCTCCTGGTACACAATAAACTGGGGGGTCTGTTACAGTTAACCATGAGGTACACATTGAACCACTAAAAGTCAAAATGTTATTTATTCAGAAATAATTACACATAATGCTAGAAAATCTGTCTGGAATAAATAAATATTGCAAAACTTGTTTTCTTGTGACCGAAATTATTTATGTTTAACGACAAATTACCAGAAAAAGAAGCAATATGTTTTCAATAAGTGACAAATTAAAAGCTAGGACAGTTTGTTTATAATTCATAATGTGTGAAAGGCTTTTTAACATAAAATAATATATTCTAATATAATACTTATTACATAACCATCGCATAAACACCATAGTTACTGGAAACAAGACCAATTTGTATATTTAGCTTAACATATTGTCACTTAAAATCAGTCTCAAGTTTTAGAAATATATTCCTTTATTTTGTTATTTTATGGCAATAATGCTTTTACTTAATATGATACGTTGTTAAATCTTTTACTTAATTTCATTTGCGTCTTTTATTTGTATTTTTAATCGACTTCCAAAAAATTAGGAGGTTCTCAATTTCTTTTCTCGGTTCTCGGTGGGTATTTTTTTTTAATGTATGAACACCGATTACTCCGTGGTTTCCGATCCGATTTCCGTGATTCTTTTTTTGTTCGATGCAGTATAGTTGTCATTTGGTCCCATAAAAATGTAACTCAGTCTGGTTCAGTAGTTTTTATTTTATGAGCATTATTGCTCATTTCAACTTCTGCGTTGATGAAGACGTCGTCCAAGTATCACCACTTTAAAGTGAAAAATAAATAACTTTTTACAAAAAAAAAATATAACCGACTTCCAAACAAAACACTACAAAAAATAAAATAACCTTAATTTCGGAAATCGGTGTTAAAAAACAAAGAAACAAAACCAAAAACACCGACTTCCGAAATTAAGGATATTTTATTCTTTGTAGTGTTTTGTTTGGAAGTCGGTTATATTTTTTTTTGCTGTATTGAGTACCACAGGCTCACAAGATTTTACGAGCTCAAGAGCTGCTTTCATGTATTCTTCCGTATGACCCTTTTAATCCGCATCTATAAAACAAAAAATATTACATATTTTGCTACATCTACATAATTAACTAGGTATAAAGTTAGCTCATTGTTAAACATAGCAAGTTGGCTAACTGTGGGTAACTTTTTAATTACCAATGCCAAATATACAGTTAATATGTCAAAAGAAGCACAATGAGAGTATCTACGGAGCTAACACAATAGAATACTTGTAATATTAAACTAAAACATATATTATAAAACGTATATATTAAAATAACATATATATTATAAATTAAATATAATTATGTTGTCATTAATTGTATTGCTGTTTGTATATGAATTTATCTGATAGCGCATAAGTTTGACCAGTCTTATTGTGAGGGCAGTAAGGTCTAACGACCCCACAAACGCTAGGTTCTGAGTTTTTAAACGGCCTCAAGGACCTCTGACATGGCTTTATTTGACGACCGGATTTTGGCGGCCGGGACCACCGGCTTATACGTGCCTTCCGAAGCAAGTAATCATCTTTTTATCAGACGAGTTATGCTCTTCCCGTGGGAATTGAAACCACGACCACCGGGTCACAAGGCAAATGCCTAAACCACTACATCACGGAAGCAGTTGATTATTGAACACACCGGGGTTGTTGTTGAATATTGTGAATGATTTTTTTTCGGTACCAATAAACAACTTTTTTTTTAAGTGCTAACAATCTTCATTTTATCGTCAACAAAATCAAATCAATACCCCACCTTTTTAAAACCAGTATTATATTTAACTTTCGAATAGCATTAATAAACAATTGAGTTATGGGTCTTTTTTGCGTCTCAATTTTTTTTTATTCTATTCCGTCCTACTGCAGGGCAAAGGCCACCTCCCCCTTTCTTCCATCCATTCTTCCCGACTCCGGGCTAATGTGAACGTATCCTGTCGATAGATATCAAGCTCGTCCTGTCATTTTTCCCTGGGTCTGCCGCAATGCCACCGGACATTTCTGGGACCCACATTGTGGTTGCTTTAGCCCATCGTTCGACATACGGCAGACGTGTCCGGCCCTGTCCCATTTAAGCTTGGCAGCTTTTTGAGTGACGTCAGCGATTTGTGTTTTGGCGCGCAGCATTGGTTTTTTAACGCGGACCGTTAATCTGACTCCCAGAATGCTGCGTACCATAGCTCAGTGGCAAACCTCTAGCTTGAACCTCTGCTGAGCTGTCAAAGACCAGGTTTGAGCGCCATATGTAAGAATAGGGAGAATGCACATGCCCATCAATCGTATCTTGTTTTTGAGGAATCTAGTTGAGCTTTCCAGTCGCTTGTAAACGTATATCTTTCAAGAAAGGCTCTTTAAAAACCCTAACATAAAACAAACAATTGTATAGGAAAACTGCATTTAAAACCGCGGTACAAAAATATAGTTTAGTTAAATTACAAAAGAAAAAATCGCTACAAAATTGAATTTTTACATCTATGTGGATAATCGATATACATACGAGTAATACCCCTGTTCGACGACTTTGCCACATGGAGGGAAAGTACCAAATAGAAAAAAATACTGAATGAAGACTTCATTTTAAATTTAAAAACAATACGAACTGTATTTAAAGAATTTTAAATAAGCGCCTCTGTGAACCGGGAATTGAAATTGCTAAATTAGGCCAGTCACCGTTGACAGATTAAACGCGTAAGGTCGCAGAAAATTGGACCATCCTGATTTTTTGGGTGGTCGTTAGGATAGATGCCAATAGTGTCCTCCCTATTTTTCAACCTCGAAAGACCTGTGCTAACTGCGTGGTGCTCAGAAAACTTCTTAATTTTCGGTCATTTTTCAGAGTTATGCTTAATTCTCCTAAACGTTGCTTTCTACGGAGAAAGTCAATCCGGTTACTTTTAAAGTAGATAAAATTTGCTACAATTTGACTTTAATGGTTACTTTTTAGATTTGATAGATGTTGACGTACAGCAATTCAAACATAGATTTTTTTTTCAAAAAGTTCGAAATTGGGGTTTAAGTTTTAAAGTCGGGGTAGGCAATATCGTTACATCACCATATTTTTTGCATAAAACATCTAAGAACACTTCAGTGAATACACGCTGACGTATATATTACTCATGTGAACTTTTCCGTCGTGAAATTATAGGTAATTCTTTGGTCGCGCAGAGTAAATCAAGAGGATTTTTTTTCAAATTCCCACCCTGCTCACTGATGTGAGCACTTATTACACGACATTGTAAGTACTTTCACGGGCAAGGCGAATCAATATATTTTCAGAATATATACCACATATGGCGGTACAATTTTTGAATTACGAGATATATCACATTTTGGTGACGTCGAAATCGGTTCATCTCCACTTTAGTATCTACGCCTTTTTAAAAACGTTTTCACGTTAAAAGACTCACAAGGAAAATCGTAAGAGATGAATCGGCGTCTCAAAATCTGTTTTGCGTCCTGCGACCTGAGTCTTGCGTCCTGCGTCCTGCGTTTCTTGTCCTGTCTTGTCTTGTCTTGTCTTGTCTTGCCAATGACTACGAATTCCTATTTTTTGTCTATTTGCTATTGTACCATGTTACTTTACCGTAACGAGGCCCATAAACCGCTAACTGTTTTAGTTTATTTTTAACTGTAAGTTTAACTTTAACTGTTGTACATTCCTGGCTATATCTAGGTCTATTCTATGTCTGGATAGGGGTTGATGCACCTGTCTGTAAAGTCCCCGAAATTCCCCGTCGAATGGGGTGAAAATCAACCCTTCAACCCTGCCCACTTAGGGGCTTGTTGCATTTATCTATCGAAACTATTTACAAGTATGAACTTGTTTACTATTAAGGGTTGACTTCCCGAAAAACTGTGCCCTAAGGGCTGTTGGGCTATATGTCTTACGGTAGGTGCATCATCCCTCTATCCAGATACACAACTTACAAAGCCGCCCCTCTAGTACTTCCAACTATACGGTCAGAAACCCGGAAGGGGAAAAAATCTATGTTTTTACATTTTTCTAAATGTGGCTTTATGCCTTATCTGACCATAAAGATGTTTATATATTTACATAGAGCTTAGCGCTAGCTTTCTAGTGCCGATTGTCTTAAGCCTAAATACCTAGATTTTTTGTATATTTAGTAAAGGAAGGTGTCTGTAAACGGTGGTTTGTCTGTCCACCCTATTACCTTTTGAGTAACTGTCCTGTGTCGGTATAGTTTAAATGTTCGATACCTGTGTACCTTCTTTACCATTACCTTTACCACTATACGTTTTAGGGGTTTACCAGGAATGTGCAGGGGAGTGTGTAACCCTACCTATATATTTACTTGAAAGAAATTAATTTCCCCAAGAACATCTTATGTGTCTGGGGGAAAACGACAACAAAATATTAATTTAATTTTGATTACAAACTGCTTAAATTATAATCTCTATTACATAAGCTCGTATGTACGCGAGTTATATAAATCTATTGTGACGATACCGTCGCGAACACGTGCATTCTTCCGGGATAAAAAGTAGCTCACGTCGTTCCCTCCTCAAAATTACCACTCTGCAAAGAATCATGTTTATCCCTTGCTCTCTGAAAAACAATAATAAATCTATGCCACGGGAACCGTAAACATTTTCAGGATAAAAAGTAGCCTATATCCTTTCTCAGGCTCAAGAGTATCAGTGTACCAAATTTCATTTAAATCGGTTCAGTAGTTTTGGCGTGAAGACAGACAGAGTTACTTTCGCATTTATAATATTAGTAAGGATAAGGATATAAGTTTGCAAATAAGAACGTTATTTAAGTTCATTCAATTTTGTCCATTCTTACACCAACTATCTTTTTCTTGTGAAAATCGGACAGTCAAGTCACTGGAAACAATTAAAAATCGAAATGTAGCGATTTAAATCTAAAGCTGTCAGTGTATAGCAGTGCGATTCTGTAAACAATAAGTCGAAAACTTAGGAGAAGTGAACGACGAGTGAGCTGTTAAACCATACAAACAAGATAGAATGACAGCTCACTTGTTTCGCCCTCCACGTAAGCGTACACGATATGATGTTGACAGAATGGACCGGCAGTATTCATACACTACCTTACACGTTAACAAATAAATCTCTAGCTCGTTTGCTAGCCTAAAATTCAGGACAGATTGTCTTATGTCTCTCCAAAGTTAGAGAAAGTCCCACTGGCTTAACACATACTCCGTTTTCTGTGACCCTGATCGGCTCGAGGCAATCTGAACGCTGGACTATTCCACCCGATGGATCACTTTCCGTTCCATCGCTTGGAATAGGCGCCGAACTAGTATTTTACTGCACTATGCAGGAATGCATACTCGACCTTCCGTTCTATCCGTTGGAATATTTTACTGCACTATATTGTAGGAATTCATACTCCACCTTCCGTTAAATGCGGTGGAATAGGCACTTTTTTTTAAAAAACCTTCCCCCAAACTATGAATTTCTCCTGTATCGAGGATGCGTTCACAAACATATATAAATATAAATGTATATATATACATACATAAACAGCCAGCCAGCAACAAAAGCCGTCGAACTATCATTTTATTCCTCCCTTCAAAAATATCGACTATTGATAAATCAGCCCTTAGACACATAACCGTAAGAAAATTAGTGTGTTTAAAACAATTGAACAAGATTTATCATTCGATCCGAAATAAATAATATAATATGGTATTTATTGTGATGATTAGCAGATAGGTACTATCAGCAGTCTGAAAATACTAAATGTCTCGCAGTTACTGCATAATAAGAGTTGAACTGAATCTCATTAGCATAATTAATACTTTTATCAATAGCCAATCCGGATTTTCGAGATCGTCTGACATGACAGTTGACATTATACTGCAGCGCCGGGACTTCTATAAAAATGACATCGTGATAGATAGTGCATCAGTTGCATATCAGCCACCGGACAAAAACGAAGCATTTCAACATGAAATTGGTACGTTATTTTGTGGGTCGTCATCCCTAACGATTGTGTTTCTCATAATTTATTATCTTGGAATAGTTGTCTAGAGCTTCATGTCACTTGTATACAGATGATCGTTGTCGCCCTCGCCCTCGTGGCCGTCGCCGCGGCTCTCCCCGTAGAGGAGCCGTATGTACCGATCGTCAAGTCGAGCTTCGATCAGCAGCCCGATGGCACTTACCAATTTGAGTAAGAAATTACTTATTTTTTATAGTATTTGACTACTTTTAGTACTTGATAACTTTTCACTACATACATACATACCTGGCACATCACACATCAAGTATGTAATCTGTATAAATATAACTAACAGTTTCGAGAGTGTAATATTAATACATTACTTGATTTTTTCTAAATAGTAGGACTTATGTCCTACTTACATAATACAAGCGAATCCACAGACTTCTTCTAAACAGAAAATGTTATTAACATGTGTAATATCAACAGATATGAATCCGCTGACGGCAGCGTTCGCCAAGAGGCAGGTCAAGTGAAGGAAGTTCTGGATGAGGAGAAGAAGCCCCACAACGTCGTCGTAGTCCGCGGCTCATACACCTACACCAACCCCGAAGGTGTGAAAGAGACCATCACATACTCCGCTGACGAGTACGGCTTCAGCGCGGAGGGAGCCTCCATCCCCCAGCCCCCCGCGGGGAGATAAGCTAACTACGACGACGCGCGGATAAATTCTTGATTGATTTACTATAGTACTACCATTAATCAATATTTATCAGCGAACGTGCTCTGTAATTCTGACAACATTTAGCAAATAACAGGACGGTTACCAGGCCACAGGAGCGTACGGAGGAGCGTCATCCGCGCGACCAGCTCCTCGTTACTTGATGCTCACTGCCATATTATGTTTTAATAGCTGTTGTGTATAAAAACCGTAATTCATACTGTAAATAAAATTTACTTTTATCAATCAACGTATTGCTTTCATTTTCTCAATCAAAGTACCTACTTATGACTTATTTGGAAAGTGTGGTCCTGGCTCAAAACTAATTTATAAGATGAGTGTTACTATCATCATGTGCCTAGCCGTTTCCCAACTAAATTGGGGTCGGCTTCCATTCAAACGGGACTTAGCTGAATAACAGTATTTTACATGGAGCCACAGCATATCTGACGTCCAAAACCCAGTAGGTACCTACTGGATAACACGGTACTTCTTGGCATGACTAGTTTTCTGACTTCAGGCAGTCTGTATCGACTACCAAATATGTACAAATGACAGCCGGTAAGTTAAGATGGTCACCAAACTACAGACCGACTTCGGCCAGTGTAGCTTGAAGCGTGGGGTTGTAATTATTTAGCCAGATACAAAAATAGGTGTGAAACAGTCGTTAAAAAACCGGCCAAGTGCGTGGTCGGGCTACTCGCAGTGTAGGGTTCTGTAGCTGCACGTCACAATTGACGACTTAGAGTGGTGGTTTTTGTTTGATTCATTGAATTTATTTAAACTACCTCTTTTACGCAACTAACAACTTTATCTAACTAATTTTCAATGGAATTTGTACGAAATTTTCCTTCTCCAAGTACATTTTGTAGGTTGGTCGACTATTACTCGTTAATTTGTAAAGCCTTCTTAGCTGAGCTATGATAGTTTTCATTTTAAATTCGACACCTCACACCACGGGAGAGACGATACTAAAAAATCATCGCCACTTTTCGTATGCCCCTAGTGACCTATTTTTATTTACCTAACTTTATTTTACCACTTTATCGGCATGATTAGTATGTATTCTCAAACCAAATTCCAACTTTCTAGTGCTAAGCGTCTCTGAGCTAACCCGCGTACAGACAGACATGGCGAAACTATAAGGTTTCCGTGTTGACTACGGAACCCTAAAAAGTGTAGTGGGTTTATTTTCGGTTTAGTAGGCGATTTGGCCGCTGAGTGTCATCCGATCCGTTCGAAACAGGAATTTCATAATTATTGATATTTTTGAGTGTTGTTTCGGCCGAATTCTTTTTTTAGAGGCAAAGAAACGTCAGAAGCAATTGAATAATACCTATTTTACTTTGAGGCCATGAAAAAAAATCCTTACTAATACATATTATATATTTATATATATTACTAGTGGACGTCACGCGGTTTCACCCGCGTAGTTCCCGTTCCCGTGGGAGTACGGGGATAAAATATAGCCTATGTTACTCCCTGATAATGTAGCTATCCATTACTGAAAGAATTTTTCAAATCGGTCCAGTAGTTTCGGAGCCTATTCATTTCAAACAAACAAACAAATAAACAAACAAACAAACAAATCTTTCGTCTTTATAATATTATATATATTATTATAGTGTAGATAAGTGTAGATATATGTATATTATAAATGCGAAAGTAACTCTGTCTGTCTGTCTGTCGCGCTTTCACGCCAATACTACTGAAGCGATTTAAATGAAATTTGGTACACAGATAGTCTAGAGCCTGAGAAAGGACATAGGCTTTTTATCCCAAAAATGTGTACGGTTCCCGTGGGATCGATTTATTATTATTTTTCAGAGAGCAAGGGATTAACACGATTTTTTGTATAGTAGTTGTTTAGGGGTTAAAAAATTATAGGCTTATTTTTACGTCCCAGAAAAAAGTACGGTTCCCGTGGGATAAATCTGATTTATTTTTTACAGAGCAAGAGTTTGAATTGATTCTTTGCATAGTGGTCATTTTGAGGAGGAAACGACGTGAGCTACTTTTTATCCTCGAAGAATGCACGGTTCCCGTTGCGAAACGAAACGAAACGAAACGAAACGAAACGAAACGAAACGAAACGAAACGAAACGAAACGAAACGAAACGAAACGAAACGAAACGAAACAAAACAAAACAACGACGCATAACGACGCTTGACGATGCCTGACGACGCCTGATGACGCTAACGACGCCCTCCTCCAGCTTTAGGATAAATACAAGGACGCTTTATGATGCTGCGTCCTGAAATACAGGCTCGGTCTAGCTCAGGCGCAGTTGCTCATTTTTATTGTTTTGCAAATAACAACATATCAATTTTAATACTGTACTAATTGTAACAATTTCTTAGATAAATAAATTATTATTATCTCCTTTATTCAATAAATATTCCTATAAATTACATTTTACAACTTTAAGCAGGGTAGGAAAATAATCTAGTAACTATATACACTCATTAACACGAAATTATATATAAAAACAAAATAAATCATTGGGCATCAAAAAAATAATCCACATCGCTGTCAGTGGCAAAAGTGCCCAGAACACTGACAGCATTGCCGCGTTGAATGGCAATGCTGATTCTTTGGCCGAAAAAAAGCCCAGCCCTCTGGTCACGTGAACAGTCGACAAGTTGTTTGCTAATGTCCCGAAAGACTCGATGCGCACTCGGACCCCATGGGCCTAGTGTTTCAACGCCAAACGGCTCAAATATGTAACTCCCAATTAAGTTGTTATATTTGTGCCGTTTGAGGTTTTCTGCACCTGCAGCAGCCGCTCCAGCACAGCCCGCCGTGCTGAGAAGATGGGATGGTGCAAGGGTATCGACACATGTTGCATCCCACACCAAAGGCCTACCCACCTTCCAAGGCATTATGGTCATCCCATCTGGCCTTTTCCCATCGTCGCGTGCCAAGCCGTTGGGTTCTAAAACAGCTGGCACCCCGGCGGTGACAAAAGCCCGACGGATAATGTCATTAATGCTAGCGTGCCGTGCTAACCGTCCAGCGCTCCTACTACAGGACAGGCCATGGTGTCCGAGGCGGTCGACTGCTTCACCACACTGACAGCGATGTGCAGCTCCGCTAGGAGCACCCAAACGCAGACACGTAGCGATCCGGAAAGTACTGTCACTCAGCATAGTACCTACGTTGGGTGACGGTAGTGCCTGCAGCCAAAGACCCGACTCCCATTCACCCACAGCCAGCAGGCGGGCACGCTCCGCAGTATTGGTGGTCGTATTTAAGAGGTTATTCCGTACCAATCTGCAGAGCGGCTCGTCCCATTGTCTTTGGGAGAATGGGTTATCGGGCAACGCCGTATTCGGGCAAGCCACTTTCCAGGCGTTCACTGCATCGGTCAAGCAAGGCACTTCACAGTTAACCAATGATGGAGTTAATATCCTTTTGGTTAACTTTTCATGATTTATTTTGTTTTTATATATAATTACATTTTTAAATATTTCATTAAAAAAATATTAAAAAAAAAACATTTAAAAATATTAAAAATAGTAGCCCACCGGTATCAGGAACAGGGTCTAAGCTACCGGTGGTCAGGGCTCCTGAGAGAAGAACCTTCTAACGATGCGCGCCGTGTCCAGGAGTACTGCTTTCTGGATCAAGCCCTTGATCCAGCTGCTCAACGAGAGCCTCCTCAGATGTTGGTCGAGGCTCTTGGCAATTACGCCATTGGCCGTCACGACTATCGGCACAATGACTGCTGTGTTCACATCCTACATGTCGACAACCTCGCGAGCCAAGTCAAAATACTTAGTTTTTTTATCTTTCTCAGCCTTCACGAGGTTCTCGTCATGAGGGACTGTTATATCAACAATCATTGCGCGACGCTCTAGTCGGTCTATCACCACTATGTCAGGCTTATTGGCAACAATAGTCCTGTCAGTGATGATAGACCGATCCCAATACAACGTGCAATTGCCATTTTCGAGAACTGGGTCGGGCACATACCTATAGTACGGTACTTCCGATTCCACAAGATTGTATTTAAGAGCAAGTTGCTGGTGGATAATCCTGGCTACAAGGTTGTGCCTGTGCAAATAGTCTCCGTTAGCAAGATTAGAACAACCGGAAATAATGTGGCGGATGGATTCCCTGGGTCGGTGACATGCCCGACATATGTCAACCGTACTTTCCTTTACAATGTATTTCCGGTAGTTGTTCGTCATCATAACTTCGTCCATAATCGCACAGACAAAACCTTCGGTTTCCCCAAAGAAGTCACCAAAACGCAGCCAGGCTACGGACGCTAAGAGGTCTACATCGGGCCCATGTAGGACCCGATAAAAGCGTCCGTGAAGCTCCTTGCTCTGCCATACCTCCCTGCGGTCGTTAGTATCCAACACCACAGGTTTGCGCCAGTTCTCGTTAGCCAAGGAGAGCGCGGTAAGGCCTTTGTCCACCGCTACCACATCTCGATGCATACCCACGTCAGCCTCTAGGAAGTACTCTCTGAGGCTGCATACCTCGCGGTTGTGCAGGGTCTTAGCATTTAAGAAGCCACGACCCCCACACTTCCGCGTGATATACAGCCTCATCACCGATGACCGTGGGTGATGCATCCGATTTGCGGTGAGCAGTGAGCGTACCCTTCTATCCAGGGCGTCAAGTTCCGTCTGAGTCCATTTGAGTATGCCGAAAGAGTACATCAAAACCGGCATGACCCAACCGTTGAAGGCGCACACCTTGTTTCCGCCTGATAAAAGACTGTTAAGTACTTTGTTCAGGCGGCCAAAGAAGCGCTCCTTCAACGATTGTTTCACGTCAACAGCTTTGATGCCTAACGCTTCCGACATACCCAAATACTTGCAAGTTGTTAGGAGTAAAGAGTTTCAAGTCATCCATGTAAAGGAGGTGCGATATGACCTGACCACCTCTTCTCAACCGGTAGCCTGGCCCGAAACCTCCAGCAATGTACTGAGAGGGTTGAGGGCCATACAAAACCACAGTGGACTCAGACTGTCACCCTGAAATATGCCACGCTCAATGCTTATCGGTTCACTGTTCGCCTGGGTCTGTCGACACCCTGGATATTGAAGGACCGTCCTCCATACACGACATCAGGAAGGTGCGTAGAACTGCATCAACTTTGTACAGCTTCAGCACCCTCATGAGCCATGTATGTGGCACTGAATCATAGGCCTTCTTATAATCTATCCAGCATGTCGACAGATCTCTTCGGGAACGTCGAACCTGCTGAGTAATGGCTATGTCGATGAGGAGCAGCTCCTTAGTACCGCGGGACCCATTCTTACATCCATTCTGAGAAGCAGACATTATTGAATTACTATCAACTAGATGACCCGTGCAACTTCGCCTGCGTCACAATTTTTCATTACTGCTCCGTTCCTATTGGTCTTAGCGTGATGATATATAGCCTATAGCCGTCCTCGATAAATGAGCTATCCAACACTGAAAGAATTTTTCAAATCGGACCAGCAGTTCCTGAGATTAGCGCGTTCAAGCAAACAAACAAACTCTTCAGCTTTATATATTAGTATAGATATGATGGTTAATCTTTCCTCTCAAAATGGATGTAAGAACTTTATAGACCGTCGATAAACACGTGATCGGTCTTTTAGTTTTTGGCTCCGCGGTACTACCTGATTTATGGAGCAGGTGGGTTATTCCTGTAGTTAGGAATTGGGGCAGCGACCCTGACTCTAAGGCAGACTGGAATTGAGATGCCAAGCGAGCGTGCTATCTTTTGAACCATTTTATCCAAAAATTATTATTATTGTTATTATTATCAAAAGATCATTAACAATGGTTTGGTATTGATTGAGGATAAAATAATTTCCACATTTGGAAATTGGCAGCGAAGAGAGGAATTGTCAAGTGATGTTATAATGGAGTTAAACTACTATACCGCGGTTTTAGAAGAGCATGTCAATGAAATGGCACCACGATTACTTCTCGAGCTGCGTCAAGTCTACGAAACGATTGTGCGCCGAGTAAATAGTGGAAAGGGGGAATGTTCCTTCTTGATGTTTCAGGAGGTAAGTTTGTGCTCAATCTTCTGCTGGTCCAACTCCACAAGGGCTGCAATATAGCTCTGGCTGTGGCTTCCTCGGGCATTGCTGCAACTTTGCTTGGCGGTGGTCGGACTGCACATTGCGTTTTTAAGTTGCCGCTTAATCTTGCAAGCAAAGATACCCCAACATGCAATATTACCTAAAACAGCTGCCGAGATGTCCATTTACAGCAGTGCAAAACGACGACGACGACGTGTCGCCAAAGAACGAGTGGGTGGCCTTAACGCCGTTTAATTTTGTTTAGCCGCCTAGGGTGGCCGGGAATCGCCCTGCCCGACGCCCAAGGCGTCTTCTTCTGTTGCGGCGGCTGGGGCGTGAGGTTTCCCTCTCTCTCACGCGTTCGGCCTCCTCCTTCGCTAGCATTACGGCTTCCAAGAAGGAGGTGATCGCTTTCCATACCTCCTCGCTTCGGACCATGGATTGAACCAGGGGGGCTACTCTCTAACGAAATCCGTAGTTTCGGGCTTAGTTGCGGGCGGGCATTTTCTACTCCGTATCACCTAACCACTGAGAACTAATGATAACACGATTTGACAGTTACTGTGAAATCGTGTTGTCATTCATTCTCAGTTCGGGTTCGGGACTAATCGTAAGTCTGTAGGTGATAAGGAGTAGAATACGCCCGCCCGCAACTAAGCCCGAAACTACGGATTTCGTTAGAGAGTAGCCCACCAGGGCCGGATGCGAGAGGTCGCCGCCGCCGATCGCCTCGACAAGGACACGGCGGTGCAACGCCCAAGCAGGGCAGTCCTCGAGGCAATCCTCGCAGTGGGCATGTAGCTTCCCTACACTCCGTAGTAGCATTAAGAGAGGATTTCCCGAAATTCCTACGGGAATAAAAAAAAACGGGATATGCGTGTACGAAGACGCGGGCGAAAGCTAGTAACATAATAATACTATTATAATCAACTAGACACATACGACTTTTTTGAACAAAAATGTAATACGGAAATAATTGTGTTTGTATTTTTTTTATTCGTGTCACAATATCTCCTCAATCAACAATAATTAAAAGGCATCGAGTAAGCATTTGTAGGTAATGAGACCATGACCGTAAGCAGGTAAACAAAGCTGCGTAATCGTGAACTCACAATAGCACATAATCACCGACTTGAGTAATACCAATTAATTAAGAGCACCCTAATCGTGAGAATTGAATACGGATTTAATTAAAATATAGTTGAGAAGTTGTCTAAATATAATGCATCTGTGCCGTTGATTTAAATTAAGTTACGCTTTAGCAACAATGTTGCCTTTAAACACAGCTTGTTAGAGATCCGCACACTACATTAGTCTAGAGATGTTGCCAATAAACACTTCCGCTGAATGCTGAAGATGTCTCTGTTCTGCAAAACAAAATATTATGTAGGAGTAGGACCATATAGTTCCATATTAAAATAGTGGTTTTAAATCCTCCTCCCCTTTTAATGCGTTTCGCGTTAGCATAGTGGTTATAAGTGCGACTTATCGTTTGAAGATTCATAAAATCAACCGCTGTTAAAAATATGATTCATTTCAACGTTAATTCAATTAGGCCACTAAACGGCAGTCTTGAACGTCATTTTCAACGTCGGCATGAGTGAACAGAAAAATAAAAACAAAATTGACACAGTACATCTAAAATTTAATACATAAATCAACAAGTTTGATTTCGTCTACACCCTTGGTTGTCCTATGGAGCAGGAGCAGCATGTATCCAAGCATTCTTATCCTGAATGTAATCTTCTAATGGAATGGAATGATGCAGGTAGATGTCATTTGACCTAATTTAATTTCTGTTGAAAATGTATTTTGATGGTTAAGTATAAAATGAGACAGCAATAATATAACTACATATAATGAGTTTGACGCCACGAGCGGCAATGACGGCACGGTTGGCGCAGTGGTTGAGCGATTGACTTCTGCGCTGCGTGTCGCGGGTTCGATTCCCGCACGGAACAAATATTTGTATGGCCTACAGATAGTTGTTCCGGGTCTGGCTGTTTGTGTATGTGAGATTATATGTATATAAACGCACCCACGATACAGGAAAAATTCCTAGTGTGGGGCAACGTTTAAAAAAAAATAATAATTTGATAATTCACAATTACCATACACATCATGTTGTTCAAAAGTTCATTTGGAGATCCGTAATGGTACTTATAGTATATACAAAAAAAAACCGGCCAAGTGTGAGTCGGACTCGCCCACCGAGGGTTCCTACAATTTTGTAGCTACAAATTACTTTAAATAATGTAATTTGTAGCTATAAAATATCTTTTTTCTGATTAGGTAGGTCCCAGGAAAATTGTGCCACATCGTTTGATTTGTCCTGCATATTTTATAAGTTTTTACCCACGACGACATACCTTCGAGGCTTCGACATACCGTCTCTGTACGGTATATGCGTTTGGGGTTTGGGATGTTTGTTTGTGCATGGTTTGCATTTTGCCATTTATCTCTAAAACTACTAGTCCGATTTGATGCGGTTTTCAGTGGTGGGTTTGGGTTTGATACGTTAGGTAGGTGTTACAGTGACAACTCACCAGGGGGCGCTGCAGTAAATGTTTGTTTGTGCAAAAACAAAACTACTAGTCCGATTTTCATTCGGTTTTCAGTAACGGGTTTGTGGTTGATTAGTGAGGGTTCATAAATTGGTGTTACGGTTATAACTCACTAGGAGGTGATGCAGTAATATATTTTATATTTGCTACTACATATTAAAAAAAAAACTCGGTAGAACTCATAGGTAAGTATTTAATAATACCTATGATCTCTAAAAGTTTGAAATAAAAAGAAAATTAAAAAATTTGAAATAACCTACGAATACAAACGTAATTGTAAAAATATAAAATAATTTAAAAACCCCTGATTGAAAGAACCCAAGAATATCCGTTGGGGCTGCCGTCACTATTTTAAATTTCAACATAAATATAAATAAGTATAGCAATAATATATCTCCAATTATTCACGTTATTATAAAACTGCAAAAAAATCTAGTTCATTTAATGGCAGCCCCGGACGGATATTCTTGGATTCTTTAAGTCGTTTTTTTTTAAATTATTCTATCCTTTTTCAATTACGTTTAAACCGTCGTGGGTTTTTTCAAAATTTTTAATGTTGCTTTTATCAAGTCGATTTACTTCGGGAGATAAACATATATTTTTTCAAAAAAAGTTCAGAATCAAAGTATAGTACCTACATAATTCTAGAAATGTCCAGCTGTAACCGATAGATAGACAGATGCAGTTGGACCTTCAGGTTTCCTTTTTACCATTTTGGTGCAGAACTCTAAAAACTTCAATGTATTTAATTGGTAAGTTAACGTTGGTGTAATCATGTTAATTAATTGACAGCAAGATTTGTATCTTTTTGTAAAGCGTAATGAAAACCAGACTTTTGGCCTTCCTAATGAGTTATGAGTGCAAATACATTAGCTTCTACGCCTCCGTAATACGTCTACACGTGTAACAAACTGCCTACTGCCTCCGTGGTCGAGTGGTTTAGGCGTTTGCCTTGTGACCCGGTGGTCGTGGGTTCGATTCCCACGGGAAGCATACTTTGTAAAGTTGTTTCCAGTTTGGCTAGGACATTGCAGGCTTGAATCACCTGATTGTCTGATAAAAAGATGATTTGTTGCTTCGGAAGGCACGTATAAACCGGTAGTCCCGGCCGCCAAATGTGGTCGGAAAATAAACCATGTCAGAGGCCCTGGAGGCGGTTTAGAAACTCTGACACTGTGTGTGTGGGGTCGTTAGACTTTACTGCCCACACGATAAGAAGAAGAGATGTAACAAAATGTAGGTTATGGGAAAAACACAAAATTTATTTAATTAATTACAAAATAGTACCGTTTTATTTATATTTTTCATGAATATTGTTTATTATAAAATTATATAGATGAAACAGCGGGTCTAAAAAGGCCATTTTAGCAAAATCATAATATTAATCATGCAACAATCTGTCAAATTTAATTTTCACCTTTGTCGCTAAAATATTAGGTTCAAGGTAGCTCTCACATCCTTCAAGAATGGTGACTTTTAACGAAAACTATTCAAGTGATCTTGTCAAGTTATCAGTTTTATAGGCGTTTATTTCTTAGCGAGATAGAAACAAACATGTTATAGCCATATCATAAAACTGGTCATTTCATGATGTGGCTGAGGCACCCCAACAAAGATTGGTTAGGTAAAAATGGGATGACGGGTGACAGAAATAAGAGCCAGGAAAAATAGGAGCAGAAATAGCACCGCCGTCGATGTTAGGTTTCAAGATGAAATGGCCAATTTTACAATATAACCACGATATACATATAGGTACGTTACTGACTACAATAATGGACGATTCTTTAAAACTTTCTTAAAGTAATAGTCAAAAAATCAGAAAATCATCCGAAATTAATGGTAATCTAGTTTGCTTGACGAGAATATAAAGTTGCCTTTGAACACGGCAGCCGCTGTGTTAATAGACCACCCAACCGTTACTTTGCAACATCCTAATTGAGTTGATGTCTAAAAGTAAGTACGCCCTGTAACATTTACGATAATTTTGACTTAAAATTGCTAAATGATTACAACCATCGTGTTCGTGTTGAGCTTTGGTGGGTACTGGCAACTATAACGCGGTTAATAATAGCTGATGGGTTAAAAAGACGTGTGTAACACTCACGTTTGAGCGATGGCACAACAAAAAATATCAGCTGGCAGCAACCCTGCCGCCTATAAATGGAATATTCGGATCCCACGCTAACAGTAACACTTTGAGTACAACGAGCGCAGTCCATTTGAGCATTGTTGAGGTAAATGAGCGAGCTGTAATTTATTTTCGGTTAAAATCATACTTCATTCTATGAAATAAAATATGTATCATTAAACTTAGCGACTTCGTAGGACAAAGATAGAAAACTATTATAAAAGTAGCATTTTCCAAAGTAAAAGTGCGGTAGTTTTAGTCATAGATCCTATACAACTTAAATTTAAACCGTTTTACGCGATTATTTGTACTTTACATATGTACGCGTTCCTATCAAAGAACGGTTTTTGTTCCAGAATGTTTCGCCTCATCAGCTGTGTATTGCTATGCAGCACTCTGACCACGGGGTATCCTTTTCCATTTCCCGCCGCACCTGTAGTTCCGCCAACAGCTGTGATACCGACACCGTATCCTTTCGTTCCGGGGTCCACACCAGTAGTGCCAACAGCTATTCCCTACGCCTCGGGGATCAGCCCGGTGGTACCGACTGCCATTCCGTACGCCCCCGGGGTTAAGCCGGTAGTGCCGAGTGCAATACCCCTCGTTTCAGGGGCTAGACCAATTGTTCCTGGAGCCAACAACCCCTACTACAACTACGCTGGAGCCCCGGCTATTCCTATTTTATCATATACTAGTGAGCACGGCCTAGATGGGACTTACGCATTCAGGTTTGTGTTTCGTAAAGTGACATAATTTATCGCGTAATCGTTTATCATAATGATGTTAGAGTTATTTTAATAGACTTTAACTGTCTCCCAACATGGGAAAGCCTCTCATATCCAATATAGTTACATAAGTCATGTTCAAAAGCCAATTAATGTTTTCAGTTTTTCAACTGCTGACGGCAAGCAAGCCCAAGAAAGTGGATATTTGAAAGATGCCTACATTGATAACACTGGAAATCCGCAAGGGACTCAGGTACGGAGCGTTTACTAAGACTTCTCAGCTGTTTTTCATTTGGTATAGTCTTCACATCGTTTAATTACATTTGTACACGTCCTACTGCTGGGATATAGGCGTCAAGCGACGAAAGCAGGAGGGCTAAAATTTAACATTCAAACGGGCTCGGCGCTATTTGGTGGATGGCTTCGAATATTTGGTTCTCTGTGAGGTCCTTGGGATCCCCGGACTACTGACGATGTTTTCACCGTTAGTAAAGCAATGGTGATGAAATAATTTACTTACCCAAAGTAAAGTACATGCCTCCCATGACTTACCTTTTGGATAACTCGCCTTATCTCAGCATCAAATGCTCTTTTTTACGGGAAGAAATCCTGATAGATGTCCTCCGCCCTAGGGCGGGCGGAGGGGTCTCTCAGACTCTCTCTGACTAAAACCACCCCTGTGTTCCATCTCTCATCTACGCCGGGGATCGCGGGAACTAACGCGACTTCCATAATCCCCGACTGGTGCCGGCGTCAGTAGGAGGAGTGTGGTGTTTGACTCCCGCTACGTCAAAGAGGGGCGCACGGGAACACCACGCGCCGCCACCTGGGGTCCGGATGAATGGGGGGCGACGGACATTTCCAAATCCTCTGTTCCTGGAACCAGTTAGGGGGGCCGGGAGAGGGCAACATATGCCCTCCTCCGACGCCCGGTGTGCATGCTGCGGGCCGAGAGAGATTTCGAGATCTCCTCTCCGCAGCTTTCTTCTGCGCCATAACTGTTTTGCAGAGCGAGACCACCGTGTCCCAGGACGCCTCGCCATCGACCGTAGAATGGACTACGGCCATTAGCGAGAGGTCACTGCCTACCACAGAGATGAAGGCACGGTGCGGCTCCTCCCAAGCGGCACACTCTGCCGGGTGCCGTTTCCAACCGACAGTCGACGCAGTGGTGACACCGAGCGTCCGGCTCCCTGCCTATGCGACACAGGAACCTCTCGCAGAGCAGTGTCCCGGGAGGACCTGCGTTGCTCAAAACGACAGGGACCGGTGCCTTCTCCCGAGCCAAAGGTCGAGCATTGGTTGGATGGCCTCGATAGTATAGAGGCCTCGACTGCTGTACTTGGCCAACTCTGGAGGGTCTTTAAGTTAAAATTTGGTCACTGATTTAGTGCAGAGAGTAATTTAAATTAAATAAATAAATTATGTGACTGTTCATAAACATACTTTTACACGATTTTGCTAACAGTAGTAATTTGTTATTTTTTCAGGTTGTTCAGGGAAGTTATGCTTACATCTCGCCTGACGGGACACCCATTCAAGTTAGCTACATCGCCGATGAAAATGGTAACTTAACTATTTTATAAACCAGCCTTGTTATGGAATTGTCTAGTACTGAGATAGTATTATTAGTTAAGTACCTGCCTAATATTTGGTAAGCGTATTTTATCAAAACGATTGATTCATTGCATGTGGAACTGCAACTGGACTGCTCAAGTGCTCAAAATGTAATGTTTTGTGTTTTCTTAGTCATAAGTGAAGTTAAGTTAAGCTAAATGAGCTTTTAATGCATTGAAAGTCTTATTCTATAATGGCAAGGTGTGAACTTAATTTTAGTCTTCACTGTTCTATGCTATATATAAAATTGATGATATTTAAAACGAATGTTCCAGGTTTCAGACCATCAGGCGTGCATATTCCTGCTGATGGAAAAGCAATTGCCCCCATCGTGCCTGTAGTGGATAGAGTCAACAAGCAAGTTTTCGACCCGACTTACAACCGTTACGATCCTTACTTAAACCGAAGCAGATATAATAATTTTGGTCAGTACAACAATCGACCTTATGACCCAAGATATCCCTACGACCCTACAAAGGTCAACCCATACTATAATAATAATAATTATAACCCCTACCAAAAAGAGACTAAAAAGGATTCCGCTTAGACTAACTGCCAATCCTGAATGAAATCATTATGGAAATCGGAAAGTATTGCTGTAACATAAGGAAATGTATATTTTTTATGGAATATGAATAAAACCTGTGATATAAGGTGTTCGGTTTTATTTTGCCAATACTTTACTACTAAAACTCATAGTTATTTTCTTAATTATATTATAGATTATAATTGGAACGAAAATTAGTTGCATCAGTCATCAATACCTACCTCGCTATATCCTTGTTATCGAAGCTCAATATTACATCAGTCCCTCTTTAGTGTTCTTCGTATCCTTTGGAAGTGCTTACTCCGGTGAGTGACAACATTAAGCGGCTTTTAAAGATGTTGCATGTCGTGGGTTGCCCAACAGTCATTACAATGCGCCGCACTTTGTATTAATAAATATGGCGCTGCAGATAAATAGCCGAAACGTTTAATACAATACGACATACATACAAACTTTATATACCGCATGTTGAGGCGGAGAACATAAACATTTTCTTTTACGTGTAAGTTTTCATGTAAATTAAAACTCAAATTGTTTTGACGTTGAGTAAATGATGGATATTTCAGGCATGTTTGGCGAATAGTGGAAGCCAGAAACCAACTTCGAATACATTTCACTGACTTATCGGCATTTTGGCATCTCTGTGCTGTACTGTAGTTCAGAGCCACACTTCTTGCACAAGTAGTAGACTGTGAGACATAAAACATACATCGACAACGCTTTTAGTCTCAATCTTATATGTGTGTTTGATGGTTTTGGGCGGGGCAAGACATAGCTTTGGCGGAATACTAAATTTTATCGGTGTTCTTATGTAAAAGTAAATAACAATAGATATACATTTATAGGCACACAAGTAGTTCCCTCGTCAAAAAGTAGAACTTAAGGTACAAAAAGACCATATCTTGGCTTATTTATTTTTGCAACAAATATACCATCTAAAGTAATCTACCAGTAGGGTGATAGCATACAACAAGAAAACTTCCGGTTTTTTCAGATCAGTGAGTTGCTACCAAAGAAACCTATACAACGACTCTACCGCAGAACCTACCGCGGCTGATTAAATTAGTCAGTGCAAGAGACATCAAGATTTCACCGGAATACCTACACGTATTTTTTCCATGTACACATTCACGCATAAGAAGTTTTATACTCGTGTTACCAGTCATAACTTTAGCTGAAGTATGAAGGTGTAGTGAGGCGTGGGGTAGTAATCAATTTCGTGTTTTATGTACTGGTTATTTAAATCATTCAATTCGTTGTGGTAACCTCGCCTCGTGTAAAATATTAAAACTACATGAAATTAAGCAGTCCTCATGTCCACTCCTTTATGTAATGTTCATATTTTTCAGAAGAACCAGTTCTATGGTCTCTGCAATCACCCATGGGAAAAAGGCGTGACCTAATATATGTAGAATCATCAAAGCAAATATCCACACTTACTGACTGCCTATCATCTATACTTATTTACTTCTATACTATATAATAATAACAATATTATCTGCTTATACCGTATTCGGCGGTATAAACGGCGGGTTGACCGATACTCGCAGAATCGCATCTTCCAGAGCGATGAGAGGTGGGTATATAGAGCTTGGGAGCGACCTGAAGAAAGTATGACGGACGTGGGCCGCCCGGATCATTTCGCCACGAGTACATTTTGGCGACGCATCTGGTCGGTGCCCGTCTGTCATACCGAGGATGGCTGGATGCGCGATGCCGAGCGCGTGTGTGAAGCTATACCAGAAATGAAAAAAATAACATCACCCCATTAGATGTAGCCAAAGCAGTCCGTCCATTACCGAACTGGAAGTCTCCGGTATCGGACGGACTGCATAACTTCTGGCTCAAATGGTATAGCAGCTCACACGCGCTCCTGGCATCTCAATTCCAGTCATCCTTAGAATCTGGGTCGCTACCACAGTTTCTAACAATTGGCGTTACCCACCTGCTCCATAAGACCGGTAATCCCGTGAAACCAAATAACAATAGACCAATGACTTGTTTGTCGACGGTCTATAAACTTCTTGCATCCATCCTGAGAGTGAAATCAATGAGCACATTGGGACTAACTCAATTATGTCCGCCTCTCAGAATGTATATAGGAACGGGTCTCGCGGTAATAAGGAGCTTCTCTTCATAGACATGGCCATAAGCCAACAGGTTCGTCGATCCCGCGAAGATCTATCGACATGTTGGATAGACTACAAGAAGGCCTATGACTCTGTGCCACATCCATGGATCATGAATGTGCTGGAGTTGTACAAAATAGATGCAACTCTACGCACCTTCTTTGAGGCATGTATGAGGCAATCGAAAACAGTCCTTCGCTATAAAGGATGTCGACCGATTCAGGGGAATGATGAGCCTGTATGGATTAAACGGACGGAAACGGAATATTTAAGAGCGACAGTTTGAGTCCGCTTTGGTTTTGCTTAGCTCTGAATCCTCTAAGCACATTGCTGGAGGATTCATGTCCACGCTATCGGTTGAGAAGAGGTGGTATATCTCCATATGTGACGCTCCATATATAGGTGGTGGCCATATATTACCTTCTTTACATGGATGATCTGAAACTCTTTACCTCCAACAATTCGCGACTGATGGAGTTACTGAAGGTAACTGAAACCTTCAGTAGTGCCATTAGGATGGAATTTGGTGTGGACAAATGTGCAGTCATGCATGTCAAGAAGGGGAGATTATGGAATCTGAGGGAATTCAACTCTCGGATTCCATACAGGTTAGATCCCTCAGCTCAGCCGAAATCGAAAAGTATTTGGGTATGTCGGAAGCGTTGGGCATTAATGTTACTGACATGCAGCAATCGTTGACGGAGCGCTTCTTTGGCCGCCTGAAAAAGGTTTTGAATAGCCCTTTGTCGGGCGGAATTAAGGTGCGCACCTTCAACGGTTGGGTCATGCCGGTATTAATGTACTCTTTCGGCATACCCAAATGGACTCAAACTGAATTCGACGCCCTGGATAGGAGGGTACGTACACTGCTGATCACAAACCGAATGCATCACCCACGATCGTCGGTGATGAGACTGTACATCCCACGGAAGCGTGGAGGTCGAGGCTTTTTAAACGCCAAGACTCTCCACAACCGCAAGATGTGCAGTCTCAGCGAAAATTTTCTCAAATCTGATGTGGGTATGCACCGAGATGTGGTCGCAGTGGACAAGGGTCTCACCCCGTTGTCCATGTCCAAAGAGAACTGGCGCAAACATGTGATACTTACCATAAACGACCGCAAGGAGGTATGGAAAGGCAAGGAGCTTCACGGGCGCTTCTATCGAGCTCTGCATGGGTCCGATGTAGATTTTTCAGCGTCCGTGGCCTAGCTACGTTTCAGTAATCTCTTCGGGGAAACTGAAGGTTTTGTCTGTGCGATTATGGACGAAATTATCTTGACGAATAACTACCGGAGGTATATTATGAGGGACGGGACGATGGAAGTGTGTCGGGCATGACACCGTCCAGGTGAGTCCATCAGACATATTATCTCTGGTTGTTCTCGTCTGGCTAACGGCGAGTATTTTCACAGGCACAACCAAGTGGCCAAGATTATCCATCAGCAACTTGCGTTTAAATACAAACTTGTGTTTTCAGAAGTACCGTATTACAAGTATGTGCTCGACCCAGTTCTCGAAAATGATCATGTCACGTTGTACTGGGATCGGTTTATCATCACTGATAGGACTATTGTTGCCAATAAGCCTGATATAATGGTGACAGACCGATTTGAGCGCCGCACAATGATAATTGATGTTACCATCCCGCATGATGAGAACCTCGTGAAGGCTGAGAAAGAGAAGCAAATCAAGTATATTGACTTGGCTCGCGAGGTTGTCGGGATGTGGATTCCGCAACCATTTTACCGATAGTCGTATCAGCCAATGGCTTAATAGCCACGAACCTCGACCAACACCTCAGGAGGCTTTTGTTAGGCAGCTGGGCTTGATTCAGGAAGCAGTACTTCTGGACACGGCTCGTATTGTTAGGTTTCTCTCTCTGGAGCCCTGACTGCTGGTAGCTTGGGCCCTGTTCCCGATACCGGTGACCTACTATTTTTATATTTTTAAATGTTTTTTTTTTAATATTTTTGATTTAAATATTTAAAAATGTAGAAATAAGTTAAGATATTGAATAAACGATATATTAATAATATTATAAAAAGGTAAAGTTTGTGAGTTTGTGAGGTTGTAAGGGATAATCTCTGGATCTACAGAACCAATTTTGAAAATACTTGTACCAAATTGAAAGCCACGTTATTTGTGAGTGTCATAGGCTATATTAATCTGAAAAATACCGCCCAATGAAGAGGGCACGGGCCAGCTAGTTCTCAATAATATAAAGATCAAAAATTTAGCTTGGGAGGAACATATTTAACAATCTTGCCAAAATGTCGAACTGGTTTGTTTATCGCAGTCATTATGATAATGACCCATTGTTGCATTTTGAAAATAGCTTCACAAGATACGATACGACGTCAGAACTTAAAATTATGCCATTTTATGCGATGGGATTGATCTGTAAATTATGACGAAATAATGTCATCATTCGTTTTTCAAAACGTTTTCCAAAAGGCAACCCCATTTGGAAAAAGTTTGGAGGATGTTCAAGTTTGTTTGGAAAAATCTTAACACTTAGTCCCATAAAGTTGATAGGTACTCGGCAGTAATAATTTTTATAAAAATAGAGTAAAGTGGTTTTTGATTTTTCGAAAATCAATCCCAAAATTGCGAAAAGGGGTGATGAAGTTTTTAGGGGAAGAGTTTAGGTACTGTTAGTTTTATTTACTTGGAAATTGTATGAACAACTAACTTAAAACAGTAATTGAAACGGGACTAACGATTTTTTCATGGGGTGAAGGGCCCAAAAGTTGCGTTGGTCCTATAGTTTCAGCAGCTAAAATGGGTAGTAATCAAATTGTTGTGATTAATTTTCCAAAACCTACCGAGTCGTTGAACTTTACTGAGTAGATACCTACTAAATTCAAGTGGACGAAGTCACGGACGGAATGCATCACCATTGCATGTTTGCATAGGAGTATTTTATTCCTTGAGTTTATGAACTGGAAACTTAGTACGAATACGGAACTGAACATTTGTATGGAAGAATCTTAACATTCTTGACGCTTGTTCCGATGAAATTGAAATTTTAATAAAAAATAAGAATTACTAAGATTTGAATTTTTCGAAAATTAACCCTTGAAGCTTTGTTAAATTTTGTACGGAAAAAGTTTGCTTGCTTGAATTTACTCTAAAAATTAAAAAAAAAAAAAAACAAAATAAAAGTGAAAAATTAAAACGGGACTAACGATTTCTTCATAAAAACCATCCACAGACTGAACCAAAAAAAATACTTTTGAGGCTACAGCGCTGGCTAATTAAAAGAAATCGAAGTGATTAGTTTTCCAGAACCACCCTTTGAAGGGGGGTAGAGGGGTTGTTGAAGTTATTAGAGTTCCTACTAAATCCGAGCGGACGAAATCGAAGTTCTAGATAAAAAATAAAGATTGTATTGAAGATATTGTGCTTAAACTTTGGAGAGTATTTTTTTAGAACAAAATCTGAGTTACACTTACATCTGACATTCAAGTATTTTTATTACCACACGTATTCTCCATGAATTCTTTAAGTTAGTATGAAAGATACTTAGCCGGTTTTTTCCTTTGAACCTTGTTGAAGTATGTCACTAGCGTGAGATGCGACTGGTTTCTGAGATCCGCCTCCGCTGATGTGCCTAAGATTTAAGGTTAACTTAACTGCGACAAGTTACGTCATAATACTATATTCTTTAAATTGTTTTGTATAAATATATCTGCGTTCCACAGGAAATCTGGGAACCTATGTATGGCAGTATTAACTGTTTTATATCTGTTCGTTCTTTACATAGGGTGTCTTATTATGAAAATTTTCAGAGAAAAAAAGAGGTTGCGTACTACATTTTAGGGGTCCTATGTGTTAAATAAGCCTAGGTACTCCTTTAATTGTAACTTGAAATCAAGTCAAGTTCCACTAGAATTATCATGTCCCAATCGTCCAGCACGTAATTGGAAAACTAAAATTGTCTCTGCTTCGTTTAATCTACAAATTTGAAAAACAAACGTGTTTTTAATAAGTGCTTATTAGTATAAATGCGAAAGTAACTCTGTCTGTCTGTCGCGCTTTCAGGCCAAAACTACTGAACCGATTTAAATGAAATTTGGTACACAGATAGTCTAGAGCCTGAGAAAGGACGTGGGCTACTTCTTATTCCGGGAGTATGTTCCCTAGGGACCACGTGGGCGAAGCCGCTGGCAGAAGCTAGCCATAGATAAATGACACCAGATAGAGGACGTTACCTTTTGAGAATTTGAAACTAGGTATTTTAGTTATGCTTTTGTCATTCAATAATGAAGACCAAAAATTCATCTCCGGTATTAATTAGCTCGTTCATTACTGTCCAATCTGAACATTACATAAAACTATAGCAATAAAATTAAAATTAATGCATTAAAATTTAACGCAAAAGCTATAATTTCCAATTTCATTTGCAGTTTACGGTGTATCATTTGAGCCTTATCAGCAAGAGAATTAAGTTCTTATTCAATCGTTTCTTACGTTGTCTCGGTACCATAAGGGACATCCCAACTGTCCTTCGTTGTACAGATGATCATAAAATATATACAGAATCCGTTGCGATGTGTAATTGCGACAAAAGTTTTCGGTATAAATACTGGGGGTGAAACCAAAATGCATCATTACATCGCCTTTGTATCTCACGCATCATCTTGCAACTGTTTTGTACTCGGAACAACATGAAGTGTGTTGTAAGTTTTTCAAATCTATAAGTTTCTATAAGTTTTACCGTCTTTCAGAGAGAAAACTATTTTTTAATCTATCATACACGTAATAACTTCATTGCTATGCTCTATACATTTTCAGTTCAGTGATTCTAATTCCACTCTATTCCATTAAATGCTTTTTGTAGTTGACAGTTTTCTTTTGTATCAATTTTGACATGGATTAACGTCAATAGTCATCCTATTTTGATGAGATTGATTCTGGTATTCAGACCAATAGTTTTAAAAGGTCAAAATGCCTTTGACTACAAGCTTGAAACAAAATCTGTTCCTTGATTGTTACTAATCAATTATCAATTTTGTTCTTCATCTAGATACTACTTGCATTCCTGGTTGGCGCAGCTTTCGCTGACGTCAGTAGCTTCCAACAGTTTCAACAGCAGCAACAGCAAGCACAATACACAACGGAGCCCATTCCCATCATAAGACAAGAACAAGTGCAAAACCCAGACGGATCTTATAAATGGAGGTTAGTTTATGTGCCCGGTAATTCCCGTGCGTAGAGATTCCTAGACACAGTGCGTTTTTAGGGTTCCGAACAAAAAACTGAACCCTTATAGGATCACTCGGGTGTCTGTCCGTCTGTCATAGACAGTTATCTCCGGATCCACTGGACCGATTCTGTTGAAATTTGGTACACATATGGAATTCTGTAACCCAAACACGGACGCGTTACGTAAATGATTAATTTTTTAGTGTGGGGTCACTTTTGGGGGTCAAACTAGACAATTTAAAAAATCTATTTTGAACAATATCGTGTGACATTTCAAATGAAAGGCATTACTGTGAGGGTTTTTAATTATATTTTTTTCATAATTTTAAAGTAAATGGTTTTAAAGTTATTAAAGAAATTAAACGAAAAATAACCATTCCCTCCCTTCTTTTTCTCTTCCTTCTTCTTTCTTAAGAAGTCTATAGTGTTAAAATAGTATGTTAAAAAAAAACAAATTTGTTTGGAGTCCTTCGCGAGTCCGACTCGCACTTGGCCAGTTTTTCTAGCATAAAAGTGGTTACTTGTACTAGTTACTTGTAGGATTGCTAAGTTTCTTAGGAAAAGTCTCTTTAGTTTCGCCCGTGTGGACTATCCCGCAGAAAACCGAGGGATTGGCGTTGACGGGTTAATATCTTTATACGGTTAATTTGGTACTTATGGGTATGTACGTAAAGTATGCTAGTAGTATTGAAGCCACTATTAATGTATTATTATTTACGCAATTACAATTGTATTGCTCTAAATCTCCAATATTTTTATTCGAGCGTCCTCGTATTGATTTGATAGGTATGGGTTATATGAGTGCTTGAAATTAAAAAAATAAATAACAGTCATAAAGCCACAATGGCCATACACGATTGGGTTTCTTTGAAAATAAACCACAAATATAAAATGCCAAGATTCATTTGACTTCTAATTGTAGGTATTTCCCCGTTTATTAGTAGGTACTCATAAATGACTGGTGTGTTTTATCTTATTTGATTTGGTTAAAGGTACGTCTGTTTTATGAAAAAAAAAATTGTACTAATCAACATTATGATCTATTAAAATTATTTTTAATTGTTTCACGACAATGAAAGTATTTTTAACACTAGTTACAAACAAAACTAGTTAAAAATACTTCTCATACTGTCCTCGTGAAAGAAAACACACTAACTTTTTTTCTATTACGAGGGCAAAATAGTGAACGGTTGCTAAAAAGGATTGTGTTTCCAGCTACGAAACTGGAAACGGCATTTCAGCGGAGGAGCAGGGGTACGTCAAGAACCAGGGTATACCGGAGCAAGAGGCGCAGGTCGCGCAGGGACAGTACCAGTACACCGCACCCGATGGACAGGTAACCATGCATCAAATGATATTATATTTAATCATACTACTGGCCAAAAAATATGTTTCTTTACATAGTATAAAACAAAGTCACTTTTTCCGTTTGTACGCCTATATCTTTTAAAATACGCAACGGATTTTCATGCGGTTCTCATCAATAGACAGAGTCCCGAAATTCCTAAAAAAATGGGAACAATGGGATATGTGCGTACGAAGTCGCGGGAAAAAGGTAGTGAGATATAAATGTTTTCTGGTTCTTCCATGAAAATCACAAAAAAGATGTCGCGAAGCTTTAATTTTTGCTAAACCAGTACCGTGCCTATTTTTTTATTTAATGCCATGTATTTTATTGAAGTGCCAATAAAGAATGCATTATGCAAAATACCCAAACATGCATTTATGAATGTCTATAATAAAATAACCAAATCATGTGAATTTATTCAACTATTTGTCATCATTTTCATATTTATGATAGTACTTGCTGAAATGCTAAACGATCCTTTGATTTAATCTTCTATTTATCAAAATATTAACATAGAATTTTAAAATATAAGGACTGTAGAAGGATTTATGTAAAGTTGCGCCTACGCAAACTGATAGAGCAGCGTTTGCTTTAATAAGCTATGCAGCTGAATCGAGAACTTACACAGGCTTAGCTAAACTTAAAATCGGCTGCAATCCACGATAGATGGCATACCATAAAATAAAAGAGCGTTATAGGTGATGAGTTTAAACAAAGTTTTGACATCGTTAAACAAGTTCATACATTATTAATATGTTCACATTACTCTAAAGCCATTAAACTTATGACAAACGTCTAAAAATAATGTTTGAATAGTGGTTACCGAATCGTATTAATCTTTAATTTTAGGATGATGTCGTCATCTATGTCTTCCGCCTATTTCACTATTATTCAAATATGATAAATATCTATCTATTTGACTGATTGCTAAACGTACTAAACGTAGGTACTTTGTTAGTTTGACAGCCTTCGATTTCTGTCTTCTGTTCACCTCAAATATCTTCATCTCCTTCTAGGTATATCCATATTCTATGACAATATTGTCTAAATTCCTGAATTCTTAAGTAGATGATAATTATAATATCCTTGTCAACTTTTATATCTACACGACCGGATACAATTTGACTAAACAAAAACTGTTAAGAGGCCTATTACAATTTGACTGTTTTTTGCGTAAAATGAGCAACTTTGGCTTTCTTATTCTCAGAAACTGAAATATTTAGACAACTTTGGCTTATTGGGTAGTTGAGAATGGTTATTAGTATTGAACATAGTGGCCTCACTTTCGCATTTTTCTCTTATCTATTTGTAAAAAGCCAAAATTCCGAAGTAAGATTCGTATGAAAAGCGCGACAGCACTTTTTGGAGCTCGTTGATTGAACTATAAAAATATATCATAATATTCCTTATATGTATAGTGGTTTCGTTCATAGCGGCCTTAGAAATGAGAAATAAGAATAGAATATCCGTTAAAAAATACCATTAAAATCCATAAATACTACTAAAAATGCTCAGAATTAACTGTTAATTTCTCTTTTATACATTAATGTTATAACGTAAAATTTATACCAAAATAAACCATAGTTCATAAGAAATGAAAATTTAATAAACATAAATTAAATAAACTAAAAATAAACCCTAAACGTAATTGAAACTGCCTAATTTGTCAGTCAGCAGTTTTGCGAGTGGTAATGCAATTCTGTGATAGGGCTCTTAAGGTCTTAAACATTCAAGCATAGTATGCCTATTCATTGTTTGCTAAAATAGTCAGTAAAGTCTTTGAAAAACTGTCGTATTTTATTGGCTAATTCAACTTTATGGCTATGACAGAATATAACAATTGCATTGAAAAATATCCTGAAATTCAAAGTAAGGCTCTTTAAAGTTTGTAGGCACTTTGTCTTTCTAGCATACCGTAGCGATGACACATAATTACCTTCGTACATAAAATAAGGTATTTATCAAGGTAATCGTAATAATAAATAGATACCTATCATAAAATATTGACCGTGGGTCGGCAGAATATTATTGCGTTCTCGTCTAAGTCAAAACTACAAAAACAATATCTCATATGACTCTAAACGATTATCTAGTTCTTTTATTGGTAGACATTCAGCTTAAATAAATATGATTTTACAACTAGGTAATTAAGGTACTTTTCAGAGGTTGAACAGGCTATAAATTTTTGTCAGATATGTGTCTTTCAGATTTCTCTATCTTTTTGTCAATGAGGCACCTACATAACACCAGAACTATAACGAAAACCGCTCTAAATTAGAATGGTCTCTGTAACTGTGACATTTACCGCCTTTATCATTGTTGCCTGGTCTCGTTTGCTATTAAAATAAAACACTATGATTTTTGCAATAAGGTTCTTTTTCATGTTACATTTGCTTGTCCAGGTGATCCAGTTGCAGTACTTAGCTGATGAGAACGGTTTCCAGCCCCAGGGAGCACACCTACCGACTCCCCCTCCAACCCCCCGAGACATCCAGAGCGCACTCGATTACCTCGCGACGCTCTCCCCGCAGAACCCAGACAATAGAGAATATCCCAGGAACTAGATCACAGCCAAACATACACATCCTTTTTGATGAACACGGAATTAAGGTTACTGCCTACACAGTTGTTGGTCATTGATATTTTCCACGGTGTTTAGTTTGGCATAGCTTTATTCCAGATTTTTTTCATAAAGGACTAGGATTTAAACAATTGAAACTCAGACATACATAAGTTTATGTAGGTACACTTTTGTGATTCCAAGGTCTTAAAAGAAAAAATACAAAAAAATAAGAAGTTATGTACAATATCTGTTGTAATTTAAGATAGTTATATGATTTGTTAATTTAAAATAATATATAATGGTTTTATGTTAAGCTTGTCATGTTTTATTGTAATTTCTATGAAAACCAGTTTTCGCGTATGATTCCCGAAAGGAACTTGTTTTTTTTTATATTTTTATCAAAATCTTTATGTGTTGAATATTATTTATTGCTTCAAGATCCATTAATAAAAGTTTTATCCGGCACTTAAATAAAACGAGTTTCATAGAGAATATAGAACTGTTTAAAGATTGCGCAAAGAAGTGTAGAATAGATTGCCAGTCCTCTCAATTAAAAACCGTTTATTTTGATCTAATAATTTCGTTTCGTAACTTGAAGATTAAATATTTGTTTGTTCGTTCACAAGGTTAGAGTTTATAATAACACGTTAGTGGTGATTATCGGTTCACGGGCTGTCAATGGTAATTACACCCGGCGCTTACGCCGCGATGCTCACATGTTTAGCGCGCCAGTCGTCCATGTCAATGTTCTCTCTCTATCATGCTTTTGGTATAATATCGGTGTAACTCCTATTAAACTGCGACAGTTCAGAAATTAAATAGATTCGAAAATAAGTTTAGCTATATCTTGTTAAAGGCCCAATAAACTAATAAAAATCAAACAATAAAAAGTAATAATAGATGACCATGAGTCTGAGGCCACGTTTCCACCTGTAACCAACTCGAATGCAAGTTGCATTACCTCCCTACATTGAGGGCTACCGGGGTATAATGTGATCATTCACTCGATCGTGTCCCGCAATACAACTTGCATGCAAGTTTAATTAAACTTGCATGCAAGTTGCTAACAGGTTGACTAATTTGTGACAATTAAGAAGGAAGCAATAGTGGAATATCCAATCTTCTTGTGACCTGCGGCGACGGAAAGACAAGCTAGAAATAGAAGTTCCATAGGTCATCAAAAGCGATTTTCCTTTTCTAAAACACAGCTCCATCCTCTCCGAAATGATCATAATTCCGCAACACACTGATCGTACATTAAATGCATCACACAATCATGTTCGAGTCCTAAGCGGCTGAAGTTCGGCGCGACCCCTTGCTCAACAACCGGTCGGTTCACTTTCCCCGCACCTCCGTGTCAAGGTCGCCCGACCATCGTCGCCATGCTCCAAACAGGTAGAAAAACGTCGGAGAATACCCAAAACATGCCTGATCTATGCATCGTGCCTAATTGTGAAGGTTAAACTATACCTTGTGCAACTCATTGAACAGGCTAGTGTTTTAAACCATTATTGTTATGTTTTTAACTTGTTTTTTCGTTGATTTTGTATCCGCGTTCGACATTTTTATTATTTTTAATGTCACTAATAACATTAATAAAATAAACAAAACTTCCTATCCAACCAGCATTGCTTGTTGTTGCTAGCTTGTAAACATAATGGTTATTTTTTATTCTTCCTCCATCATGATGTACAGAAGGTAGCTGATATAACATTCTTATTCTAACTACGTACATAGGTATACATTGTCTTATGAGAAAACTGACAGACTATCAGGCTACATCTCGATGCCTATGGTAACTTAGGCATTTATTACTAACTTAAGAAGACAACATTAGCAACTTAGGCAGAATACTTGATAGTACTAGCTATTCTCCACTTCGAAAATTCTATAAGGCTACGACATTTAATAAAATGGGAAAAAGTTTTCAAATTGATTAAATTTATTATTAAATTGATCCCTTAGTAACAGAGTGTCAGCTATGTCTAAAATGATTATCTTTTAATACTACAAAACGAAGACGCTTTGTAAACTTGTCTGCTTGTTTTTTTTTATTGTTTATTCTTCCTTTAAATCATGCACGGTATTTCCATACGGTTTTTAATATTTATTTTGTAGTTGAGTCTATTATGATACAGAACAAGCATTTGTGAGACTGAATGTTTTAGAAAATAAGTGCTTTTAACGTCAAATTAAAATAATTTCTTGAGTGAAAAGCTTTCGCCTTTAATTTAGCAATCCCAGATATATTTTAAAACGTTTTCAAAGAATATAATGTTGCTATTGTAGGCAATTTTTTCACACAGCAACGCCTATATTTACATTTGTACACTTTAGATACTAATCGAGCCGTGAGAGTTGTAAAGCTTACTGCTCACGAAATGTAATGTGAATGTCATCAGACGGAAACTGCAAAAAAGCCATTTTATCAGTCTCAAGAAACACAAATGCATTTCATAGACGAGCTACCAGGACTAAAAACTGGACTTCATTACAGCGGAGAGAGGCAGCGGAGCGGAGAAACGGCGAAATTTTAACCAATGGAATTGCACAAAATCTCCGCACCACGTGACTCACTGACATTTTGATTGACATGATTGGTTAATATTTCTCCATTTCTCCGCTCCGCAGGCCCGTTCCGCGTAAAATGAACAGGCACCCTAAGGCCTGGACTCCACCAAAACGGAGACGAGGCGAGCAGAGCAGAGCAGAGAAGTGTTTAAAAAAACCAATAGAATTTCGTCATACACATCTCGTCTCCACTCAGCTTTAGTGGATGATCACTGAGCGATGAGATATTTGTATGGCGCGATGAAAGCAAGATGTGAGAAAATTGAGCTGGGCCGCGGTACAAGGCGGAGATGTGAGCTTTGCCTCGCACGCTGACGATGGCGCGCAGCGGAGACCAGATATGTGCGGCGTGCATAGTACTCAATGGATCCGTGTTATCTGAAATAAATGTATTATTATACCATTTATTCATTTTATATACATTATTATCTTATACTTTTAAATATTCCATTTAAAAAATTATAAAAAAAAATCATTTAAATGTATAAAAAAATAGTAGCCCACCGATATCAGGAATAGGGTCGAAGCTACCGGTGGTCAAGGCTCCTGAGAGAGAAACCTCCTAACTATGCGCGCCGTGTCCAAGAGTACTGCTTTCTGTATCCAGCTGCGCAACGAGAGCCTCCTTAGATGTTGGTCGAGGTTCTTGGCAATTATGTCATTTGCCGTCACGACTATCGGCACAATGACTGCTGTGTTCACATCCCACATGTCGACAACCTCGCGAGCCAAGTCAAGATGCTTAGTTTTTTATCTTTCTCAGCCTTAACGAGGTTCTCGTTATGAGGGACTGTTATATCAAGAATCATTGCGCGACGCTCTAGTCGGTCTATCACCACTATGTGAGGTTTATTGGCAACAATAGTCCTGTCAGTGAATCATCATTTGCACATTGTATTGGGATTGGTCTTGATAGACCAATCCACCCACTAGATCAATCCACTTTCGAGAACTGGGTCGGGCACATACCTGTAGTACGGTAATTCCGATTCCACAAGATTGTATTTAAGAGCAAGTTGCTGGTGGATAATCCTGGGAACCAGGTTGTGCCTGTGCAAATAGTCTCCGTTAGCCAGACTAGAACAATCGGAAATAATGTGGCGGATGGATTCCCCGAGCCGGTGACATGCCCGACATATGTCAACCGTACCTTTCTTTACAATATATTTCCGGTAGTTGTTCGTCATCATAACTTCGTCCATAATTGCACAGACAAAACCTCCGGTATCCCCGAAGAGGTCACCGTAGCGCAGCCAGGCTACGGACGCTAAGTCATCAGTCAGCTACATCAGGCCCATGTAGGACGCGATAAAAGCGTCCGTGAAGCTCCTTGCTCTGCCATACCTCCCTGCGATCATTAGTAACTAATACTACAGGTTTGCGCCAGTTCTCATGAATGGGGACTATGTGGATTATTTTTTATTTTATTGAGTAACTTTAATGTTTGTCTGGCAGTTTGAGTGCTTTGTACGGCCTACACAAATGTCCTTTCTTTGGTATTGTTCGTCGAGTTGTTGAGCTCCTATGTGGATCTGAGTTGAGCTACACGACTACTGACAGAGGCTTGCACTGACTGGACAGGTTCACTCAAATCTGTGTGGTTCTTTCTTCTAAAGACCATCTCAGACACTAATCTGCATGGTTCTTAAAAAAATGATGTATTGTAAGTGTGAGGACTATGTAGGTCGTTATTTTAAGGATTGATTTCATGACTGTCTGGCAGTTTGAGTATATTATGCGGCTTACCCAAATGTCCTTACTTTGGTATTGTTCGTCGGTTCGTTGAGCTCCTCAAAGTTTTGAGTTGAGCTGCACGATAACTGACAAAATGCTTGCACTGTCTGGACAAGCCCACTCAAACCTGCGTGGTTTTTTCCTCAAAAGGCCACCTCAGACCTTAACCTACATGTTTTTCATATGTTATTGGCAATTGTATGGACTTTAAAAGAGACTGTGACCTCTGAGTTTGTTTCGGTGTTTCTTCTCAGGGTAGTCAGCTAGGAAACATCCGGCCTCATCTAGATAAATAAGTCAAAAAAAAATATGACGTGTAAAAGAGTTACTTGTAACCTATTTGCAAAATAAATATCATTTATCATTTATCATTATCATTTATCTCGTTAGCCAAGGAGAGCGCGGTGAGGCCTTTGTCCACCCTTACCACATCTCGATGCATACCCACGTCGGCATCTAGGAAGTACTCCCTAAGGCTGCATATCTCGCGGTTTTGCAGGGTTGACATTTAAGAAGCCACGACCCCCACACTTCCGTGGGATTTACAGCCTCATCACCGATGACCGTGGGTGATGCATCCGACTTGCGGTAAGCAGTAAGCATATCCTCCTATCCAGGACGTCAAGTTCCGTCTGAGTTCGTTTGAGTATGCCGAAAGAGTACATCAAAACCGTCATGACCCAACCGTTCAAGGCGCGCATCTTGTTTCCGCCTGATAAAAGACTGTTAAGTATTTTGTTGAAGTGGCCAAAGAAGCGCTCCTTCAACGATTGTTTCATGTCAGCAGCACTGATGCCTAACGCTTCTGACATACCCAAATACTTGTAAGTGTCGGTTGAGGAGAGAGACCTAAGGTGTATGGAATCCGAGAGTTGGGTTCCCACGGATTCCATAATCTCCCCTCGCTTTACATGCATGACCGCACATTTGTCCAAACCAAATTCCATCCTGATGGCGCTACTGAAGGTTTCTGTTACCTTCAGTAGCTTCATCAGTTGCAAATAGATAGGAGCAAAGAGTTTCAAGTCATCCATGTAAAGGAGGTGCGATATGACCTGACCACCTCTTCTCAACTGGTAGCCTTGGCACGAACCCTCCAGCAATGTACTGAGAGGGTTGAGAGCCAGACAAAACCCCAATGGACTTAGACTGTCGCCCTGAAATATGCCACGCTCGATCCTTATCGGGTCACTCTTCGCCTGGGTCTGTCGACATCCTGGATAGTGAAGGACCGTGCTCCACTGCCCCATACAACACCAATCAACAAGACCAATCAATCAATCAATTCGGGAACGACGAACCTGTTGGATAATGCAGGAGCAGCTTCTTAATACCGCGGGACCCGTTCTTACATTCATTCTGAGAAGCAGACATTATTAAATTACGATTAATATGGTATGGATGGTTAATCTTTGCTCTCAAAATGGATGTAAGAACTTCATAGACCGTCGGTAAACACGTGATCGGTCTATGATTTTTAGGCTCCGCGGTACTACCTGATTTATGGAGCAAGTAGGTTATTCCTGTGATTAGAAACTGAGGCAGCGACTCTGACTCTAAGGCAGACTGGAATTGAGATGCCAAGCGAGCGTGCGATCTTGTAAATCATTTGATCCATAAATTTTGCAGCCCGTCCGGCCGTGGAGATTTCCAGTTAGGCAACGGACGGACTGCACGAGCTACATCTTGGGGGCTGATGTTAATTGCCCCCATTTCTGGCATCACATCGCACGCGCGCTCGACCTCCCGAGTCCAATCGCCCTCGGTATGACTGACAGGCACCGACCAGATGCTGCGCCAGAATGAACACATGGCTTCATTGTCCGGTAGGCACGTATCAGTTACACTTTGGTCCGTTCGCTCCCAAGCCCTATAAACCTACCTCTCATTGCTTTGGAATGTGCGATTCTGAGTGTGTGTACGTTTGCCCATGCATAGATTTTCTGCTTCAGGAAGTCGATACGCTCTGTGACGCGGGTCAGATAATCCCGAGGACTAATATCAGTCTCCGAGAACGCTCGCCTCAAAGCGCATCACTCTACGACGAGTGCTGCCCTCCCTGAAGCATATAAGTTTGCTGATGAGTGCTCTAGCCTCACCGATACGATGCTCAATCCTGCACTGCCAGACTGGTACAGCTGGTCGTGTAGCTCTGTCACTGTTAGGAAATTTGACATGAGCTACACGACATGCCGCTGCAGCCGCACAGTACAAAATCAAGTGAGTATCAGCAATGTCTTCGCTGCTTTCAAAACAATTTGTTAGTTGCGAATATAGAGCAGACACCAGCGACCTATTTTTATTGTGCATGGGCAAATGTGGTAGACGAGGTCTAAGCTCAGGCGGTGTGGAGCGATACTTTCGGAAAGCATCCTCCAAAGCGCTCCTCGATCGCTCATTGCATTGGGTACTCACGGATATAGCCCCGTCAACATCTTCTCCAACGTAGTCGGGTCGCGGCGAAACACTTGCACTGGGTTGTATTTGCACCGCGGCCGGTGGCGAAGCCGCGACCGCTTCGTGATTCCAGACGCAGTCTTTCAAGTACGGCGTCATCCAGCATACAATTACGCTGGATGACCCGCATCTGATCCGATAATCGTTGGGCTGAAACGTTGACAGCTGGCTCAAGTACCTGAAACAGAGAGAGCATCCGACCACGGTACGCAGTTAGGTTAGTTCCCCCTCTGTAGCCCCAAAGTATGAGCGCATGACATTTTCATTAATGCCTTGGGTTCAACGCATGCGCTGCACACTTCCACCGATAGAAGAGACCCTATCAGAGACCGGTGGGCCTCGAGGTCCCAAGCTGGTCGGTGGTCGGCCTCGTCCGCGCCGACGCGCAGGTGGTGGTATCGTCGGCGGCGAGAAGTATTCGCCGCTCGAGCTCGACGCAACTGCAGCTACTGAAATCTCTGGACTCACGGCTGGCGCTGGTGGCTGCGAGGCGGAGAACCCAAAGATGGAGTTGGTGCGGCTTGTAGTCGTATCCGGCTTCTTGTCAGCATTGATTTATTGCATTTGTTAGTGGTGTTTCTATTTAAATACTAGTATATGGTATTTATTGTTTTTTTTTCTTGAACTATCCAGGAGTTTGTGGATTTGAAACTTGGTTTTTATTTAAATTAATATAAAAAATCGGGATGAAAATGAAATTTCCCTGTCACTCAAGTTGACAGCCGGACCACAGATGTATTATTATTATTTCGTTTATTTATTTTTATACACATATAAATTACATTTAAATATATTCAAAAAAACATTAAAAATACATTTAAAAATATAAAAAAACTAGTGGACGTCATGCGGTTTCACCCGCGTAGTTCCCGTTCCCGTGGGAGTACAGGGATAAAATATAGCCTATGTTACTCCCTGATAATGTAGCTATCCATTGCTGAAAGAATTTTCAAATCGGTTCAGTAGTTTCGGAGCCTATTAATTTCAAACAAACAAACAAACAAATCTTTCCTCTTTATAATATTATATAGTGTAGATAGTAGTCCGCCGGTGTCGAGAGGGGTCCAATCTACCGGTGGTTAGGGCTCCAGAGAAAGGAACCTCCTCACAATACGAGCCGTATCGAGGAGAACTGCCTTCTGTATCATGCCCTTTATCCAACCGTGGAACGCCAGCTTCGACAGATGGTCGTCGAAGCTTTTGGCCATCAGGCCATTGGCCGTAACGACTATCGGCACAATGACAGCTGAGTCCACACTCCACATGTCAACAACCTCGTGTGCTAAGTCCAGATACTTGATTTGTTTCTCTTTCTTAGCCTTCACGAGGTTCTCGTCATGCGGGATGGTAACATCAATTATAATTGTGCGGCACGTTAATCGGTCTATCACCACTATATCAGGCTTATTGGCAACAATAGCCTATCAGTGATGATAAACCGATCCCAGTACAACGTAACACGGTCATTTTCGAGAACTGGGTCTGGCACATACTTGTAATACGGTATCTTAGAATCCACAAGTTTGTATTTCAAATCAAGTTGCTGATGGATAATCCTGGCCACTTGGTTGTGCCTGTGCAAGTACTCGCCGTTAGTCAGACGAGAACAACCAGAGATAATATATCTGATGGACTCACCCGGACGGTGGCATGCCCGACACACGTCCACCGTCCCGTCCTTCATAATATGCCTCCGGTAGTTATTCGTCAAGATAACTTTGTTCATAATCGCACAGACAAAACCTTCAGTTTCCCCGAAGAGATCACTGAAACACAGCCAGGCCACAGACGCTGAAAAATCTACATCGGACCCATGAAGAGCCCGATAGAAGCGCCCGTGAAGCTCCTTGCCTTTCCATACTTCCTTGCGGTCATCTGTGGTAAGTATCACAGGTTTGCGCCAGTTTTCTTTAGCCATGGACAACGGGGTAAGTCCCTTGTCCACTGCGACCACATCTCGGTGCATAACCACGTCAGCTTTGAGAAAATATTCTCTGAGACTGCACATCTCGCGGTTGTGGAGAGTCTTGGCGTTTAAAAAGCCTCGACCTCCACACTTCCGTGGGATGTACAGTCTCATCACTGACGATCGTATCTCGTGGGTGATGCATCCGGTTTGCGGTCAGCAGTGTACGGACCCTCCTAGCCCTCCCAGGGCGTCAAGTTCGGTTTGAGTCCATTTGAGTATGCCGAAAGAGTACATTAATACCGGCATGACCCAACCATTGAAGGCGCGCACCTTATTTCCGCCCGACAAAAGGCTATTCGGTTATAATATCTAGGTTTCAGTTGAGTTGAGGGATCTAACCTGTTTGGAATCTGAGAGTTGAATTCCCTCAGATTCCATAATCTCCCCTTTCTTTACATGCATGACTGCACATTTGTCCACACCGAATTCTATCCTGATGGTACTACTGACGGTTTGTTGGAGGCAAAGGGTTTCAGATCATCCATATAAAGAAGGTGAGATATGGCCTGACCACCTCTTCTCAACCGAAAGCCTAGACCTGAATCCTCCAGCAATATGCTTAGAGGATTCAGAGTTAAGCAAAACCAAAACGGACTCTAAACTGTCGCCCTGAAATATTCCCTTGTTTAATCCATACAGGCTCATCGTTCCCCTGAATCGGTCGACATCCTGGATAGCGAAGGACTGTTTTACAGTGCCTCATATCCATCATCGTATCGTCATATCTACTGATTGGATTCAAAAATTAATATTTTAATTCTACTAAAATTAGGTCTTTGATCTGGTCTCTTTTAACGCCACAAAAACACAGGCGTGTGTTTTTACCGCAAAAAGAAGTCGTTTCGACCAAACTCCTACTTTTCGGGGTACATCTTGTGACTGATCGGCTCGAGCTCCTAGGCCTGGAGTTGTCATCCAGTCTCAACTTCGGCGCAGATTGTACTTCGGTGAGTGTGCCCAAGAACTCCACGACCCACCGGCCCCTTCTACCACCGGACATCTAGACGCACTGCAAGTCCCTACCTTGTTGCTATTGCACCAATTCGCATTAAGCGTTTCCAAACGTCTTTTATATTGCGCGCAGCAAACGAGTGGAACTTCTTGAAAAATAAAAAAAAACGGTCAAGAGCGAGTCGGACTTGCGCACCGAGGATTCCGTACCATCATATAAAACGTGAAACGTTTTTGATATTTTCATCAGCGAGGCCTATTTTCGTCAGATTTAAACCCTGCGGTGTATATTCCAGGTTTAGATCAGCGTCATCTCTTGACCGCTAGTGGAACTAATGTACTGTTTTATGATTTCTGAAAAAGTGAAAGAAAAAGAAAGAAAGAAAAGACGTTTATTTGCCGACGTTTTTTTGACGTTGATTTGTTGCTATTTATAGACATCGTTTTATTTTTCCTGTAATTTTGACCTAAACTTCTATCACATAGAGTAATTTCAGATTTTTCTCAATGCAAACTTCGTAGACAAGGGGGGGGGGAATGGTCAAATTTATGTCAAAAGTCGACAACCATGCGGCCTAAAACAATGAGAATGTGCAAATACCGCTCTTTCATACGATACCTCCCCACATGCCTTAATGTATAATACACCATAAGTGTTCCTTTTACCATCTTGGTACGGAAGCCTAAAAAAAAAATATTGCAATAAATGGGACTGACGTATAACGTTTTTACTTAGCTCCTGACCCCTATTTTCACTAGCACAAGGTGACACCTAAATTAATCCTAAATTATCGTTTTCAATAAGATTTTGGTATAGTAATAGTTAATGCAAGCCGAAGACGAGCATTCGATGTTATTTTATGCGAATATTGATAAATGAGGACTGATATTTCACGGTTATAGGTAAAGCTGTATTGGTGTTATTACTATTCCTATTTTTAGGGTTCCGAAAAAAAAAACGTAACCCTTATAGGATCACTCGGGTGTCTGTCTATCTATCTGTCTCTCTGTCTGTCCGTGTGTCACAACCATTTTTTGTCCGGATCCACTGAACCGATTCTGTTGAAATTTGGTACACATATGGACTTCTATGACCCAAACGCGGACACTTTACGTACAGCATTAAATTTTTAGTATGGGTGTCACTTTTGGGGGTCAAACGAGAAAATTAAAAAAAAAAGTTTTTTGGACAACGTCGTGTGACATATCAAATGCTTGGGCTTACTGTGAGGGTTTTAATTACATATTTGTCATGATTTTAAAATAAATGGTTTAGAAGTTTTTCAAGAAATTAGACTAAAAATGACCATTCCCCCCCCTTATCTTCGAAACTACTGAGCCTAAAATTTTGAAAAAAAAAAATGGACATAATAGATCTTTACCTAAAGATAACAGGAAAACCTATTAGTAGTCCGTAGTGTTATTTATAATTTGTTCATATTCATAAAATAAGATTTCAATGAAGATGCGTTTCGCATCGAAGAAAATAATCTCAATTTCGACCGAATACGATGGAAAAGTTTTTTGCAAAGGTAATAGAGGTTTTATGGCCACGCCTATTCACTTGATTTTATCATAACGATTAATTTTCACTATGAGATAGCACATCGATATTTTGTTGTAGCTAATGCGACCAGTGTATATTTATTTATTTATAATTATTTATTATACACCAAAAGTATGAACAAAAAGGAAACTTAAAACTAAACACATACAACGGGCAGTCTTATCGCGTTCCGCGATCTCTTCCAGACAACCTGGGATGGGCAGTATTTTCCAGGACATGAGATGGGCCTGTCATTGGTGTGACAAAAACTAATTCAATTATAATATAACATAATAGATATACATACATACGAACAATCCGCACACCACATCTTATGGGAGTGTATTCTTTGGCAAACTGAACGCAATATTATGTTAGATAGTATTCAGGTTACATCTGGAGTAGTTTACTACACGGACCTTGTAGAAACCAGAACAAATTTCCGTGCTTTCAGGCGATTTTGCCATACCTATTACTGGAATCAAAAGATCAAAAGTAGCTCACAATTTAGGACCCATTAGTTTTTAATTAATATATAATCCGTGGTGCTTGACAACTGGGCTTAACCCAGTTGTATATGTCCCTTGGTGCCTATTGGCCTCACCGCCCTCGACCTCGTCTCCCACGCCTGACGACCCCATCGCTCTCGCTAGCGACTTCACCACCGTCTTTGGCTTGAGTGACTCCGTTATCTTAGCGGGTGACCTCAATGCCAAGCATCCCGCGTGGAACTGCAACACTGCAAATGCCAGAGGCAGGGTAGTGTACAACCTAGGTGAAACCCTAAACTATGACGTCATCGCTCCGATGACTCCCACTCACGATCCCAACCAGAATCCCGATGTCCTCGATGTGGCGTTGCTGAAGAATGTAAACCTCCGTTTACAATCTGTAGAAGCGCTACACGAGCTCAATTCTGATCACCGTCCAGTGATCATGCCAGCTCGATCCCGACCAGCCTCCCCCGTCTCACGTGATCACCGACTGGAGGAAAGTAAGCGAAAGACTGAAATCCACCACGTCGCCTCACCTAGACGCCATCCCCGACCATATTGTCTCAGTCGCTGACACGACGGCGGCGATCGACTTGCTTACGAATCACGTACAATCCATCTTGAATGAATGTTTAAGGGAGATTCCAGTGGACGAAGACCACCGCTGGAAGCTCCCGGACGATGTACGGAGTCTGATAACCGAGAAGAACGCAGCCATCCGTGCGTACAGTTCTTTTCCCTGTGACGCAAACAAAGCTCACATGCGCAACTTGCAGCGTGCTGTGAGGAAACGCACTGCTGAGCTGCGTACCGTGCGCTGGGACAAGACGCTAAGCGAACTCGAGCCCACCCACCTCGCCTTTTGGCAACTTCAGAGGAAGTTACGATCCAAAGAAGAGGCCACAATGCCCCCTCTCATCCGCCCCGACAAGAGTGTCGCATTTGACAACTCTGATAAAGCGGAATGTCTAGCCGACAGCCTAGAGTCCCAATGTTCCCCCAGCTCTCAACCAGTAGACAAAGCTCACCTCGATATCGTGAATGCCGAAGTCGAACGTAGGGCTTCCCTCCCACCAGTCGAAGATCCTGATGATCCTCTACTCCCCGTCACTCCTGAAGAGGTGGAGAATATCATCAAAAGGCTTCAGCCTAATAAAGCCCCTGGCTCCGACGGCATCACCAACAAGATGTTCAAACTCTTCCCCGCCCAACTCATAGTGCTAATGACTGCCATTTTCAATGGCGCATTAAGCAATAACATCTTCCCCCAAGCATGAAAACAGGCCACCGTTATCGGTATCCCCAAACCAGGCAAGTCCAAGTCTGATCCCGCCAGTTACCGTCCCATCAGTCTACTCAACGTTCTTGGTAAAATCTACGAGAGGCTTATTTACAAGCGGCTCAAAGATTTTGCCGAAGCAAAGAGTCTTATCCCTGACGAGCAGTTTGGTTTTCGAACCGAGCACTCGTGCATCCAACAAGTGCACCGCATCGTCGAACACCTAAGCGCTGGCTTCCAGCGTGGCTCGATGACGGGCGCCTTGTTCTTTGACATAGCGAAAGCATTTGACAAAGTCTGGCACAATGGCTTAATTTACAAGCTATACCAACTCGGCGTGCCAGACCGCCTCGTGCTCATCTTGCGAGACTTTTTGTCAAACCGCACCTTTCGCTATCGAATCGAGGGTACACTCTCGTCCCCTCACCCCATCCGAGCAGGAGTCCCCCAGGGCTCAGTGTTATCCCCCCTATTATTTACGCTGTTCACCAGCGATATGCCCAAAAGTAATAAGGCTCATTTAGCCCTTTTCGCAGACGACACGGCCATGTACTATAGCGGTCGTGACCCTGACTCTATCGCTCGCACTCTCCAAACTTACGCGAACATCTTGGGCACATGGTTCAGAAAGTGGAGAATAGAAGTAAACCCTGATAAGAGTCAAGCGGTTCTGTTTTCAAAACCGCGGCTTAAACCCCCTTCCCCCCGTCCGATCACCATGTATGGCAAGCCGATCCCTTGGGAAAAGCAAGCCAAATACCTGGGGGTCATCCTGGACAGACACCTCACTTTCGCTGAGCACATAAGGCAGGCCCGTTCACGCGCCGCCTTCGCCCAGGGAAGGCTTCACTTTATCACGACCGCCCGCAGCAAATTGTCACTCAAGTGCAAATTGCGACTGTTCACCGCGGTCATCCGTCCCATCATGACGTACGCTTGCGCTGTCTTTGCACACGCAAAGCCTCATCACCTCCATAGGATGCAGACGCTCCAAAACCGTTTCCTCCGTAAGATCACGGGAGCCCCCTACTATGTCCGCAATGAGACTCTCCACGTAGATCTCAAATTGCCCACCATACAGCAGTTCATGAAACGCATTACTAAGCGTTTCTTCGATACTGCTGTCAAACACCGCAACCCCCTTATCGCATCGGCAGCCCGATACGAACCCTCCCGCATCTCAAAGATCCGCCGTCCGAGGCACACCTTAACCATTCCTGATGATTCTACCACTCTTCTACAAGAAAGTCGTAAAGAAACTAGCACACTCAAAACAAGACCGCCGTCCTTTCGCCCTCGCCGCCGAGGCCCGTCGCGATCTTTCCTTCAATGTTCACCCCGACCTTTGCTCGAGGCAGCCCGCGCCGCTGAGCCTGTAGTTTTAAATTCGCCCCTAAATAATCAATATTCGATCCAGCCCGTCTCTAGCTGTCCTCCCCCCAGCGACGCCCTAAGCCGAGGTCCGTACCCCACAGGGGGTGCCCTTAGCGTGTAGTCGCTTAGATTGTAAGTTTAAAATAAGCCCTGGCTGGAGGCTTTAATATTTATATTAAGGCCACCACAGGAAAGTCCGGTTAAGCAGTCGACAACCTCCTAGGTTGACCTGCGAGAGGCCACACATAAAAAAAAAGCCTATTGGCCTAGCTCTATTCTGTCTCCTGCTTGATAGGGAGGGAAGTGGAAATTACATATCTTTTATCCTACTCCTCCGCTGTACTTTTCTGATTAAATTCGTTGCTGGATCCAAGACAGTTAAATCGTTTCTCCGGGACCCGTCGGGCTTCATTGGCTCGGCGTTTTTCTGGTGGTCGCCACTGTTGATTCTGGCTTTCAGGAGTTGCAGTGGTTGGGAATGTGTGGCGGGCTTGTCCCAAAAAAAACATATACATACATACAAAGCTATATAATAGATACATAAATACATACATACCTAGTATACAAGTAGTGAAAATAAATGACGACTATCGATAATCACAGCGACAGGTTCAGGACAATGTTCTTTTACAAGCCTTTTAAAAGCAGGTAACGACTGAGCGCGTCTTACTGTGACTGCTAATGCATTCCACAGACGAGCAGTTTGTACAAGTGTAAAGTAAAGGATTTGTCCACGAAACTTGTTGAATGCATTGGCATTCTTAGACGCAAGTAACACACATAGCACATTTTTATGTGTCTGACTAACTAATTACTGCCCCATGGACCGAACTTCAAGGTCTTCAAGCTACACTGGCCGAGGTCGGTCTGTAGATGGGTGACCATCTCAACTTACCGGCTGTCATTTGTAGATATTTGGCAGTCAATACGGATTGTCAGAAGTCAGAAAACTAGTCATGCCAAGAAGTGCCGTGTTATCCAGTGCCTACTGGGTTTTGGACGTCAGATGGCTGTGGCGCCATGTAAGATTCTGGTATTCAGCTAAGTCCGGTTTGACTGGAAGCCGACCCTAATATAGTTGGGAAACAGCTAGGCAGATGATGACAGTAAGACTCATCTAATAAATTAGTTTTAAGCCAGGACCGCACTTTTAAAATATGTCTGAAGTAGGTACTTTGAGTGAGAAAATGAAAGTGTATATATATTGATAAAACTAAATTTTATTTACAGTACGAATTACGCTTCTTAAACGCAACAGCTAATGAAAAATAATATGGCAGTGAGCATCAAGTAACGAGGAGCTGGTCGCGCGGATGACGCTTCTCCGCACGCTCCTGTGTCATGGTAACCGTCCTGTTATTTGCTAAATGTCGTCAGAGTTACAAAGCACGCTCGCCTGTCGCCGTAGTTAGCTTATCTCCTCGCGGGGGGCTGGGGGATGGATGGTCCGTCCGCGCGGTAGCCATTCTCGTCAGCTTCGTATGTGATAGTCTCTTGGCCACCTTCGGGGTTGGTGTAGCTGTATGAGCCGCGGACGACGACGACGTTTTGAGGCTTGTTCTCCTCATCCAGAACTTGCTTCAATTGACCTGCCTCTTGGCGGGCGCTGCCGTCAGCGGATTCATATCTGTTGATATTACACATGTTAATAACATTTTCTGTTTAGAAGATATCTGTGGATTCGCTTGTATTATGTAAGTAGGACATAAGTCCTACTATTGAGAAAAAATCAAGTAATGTATTAATATTACACTCTCGAAACTGTTAGTTATATTTATACAGATTACATACTTGATGCTATATGACAAGTACTTATGTATGTATGTAGTGGAAAGTTATCAAGTACTAAAAGTAGTCGAATACTATAAAAAATAAGTAATTTCTTACCCAAATTGGTAAGTGCCATCGGGCTGCTGGTCGAAGTTGGACTTGACGATCGGTACATACGGCTCCTCTACGGGGAGAGCCGCGGCGACGGCCACGAGGGCGAGGGCGACAACGATCATCTGTATACAAGTGACATGAAGCTTTAGACAACTATTCCAAGAGAATAAGTTATGAGAAACACAATCGTTAGGGATGACGACCCATAAAAGAACGTACCAATTTCATGTTGAAATACTTCGTTTTTGTTCGGTGGCTGATAAGCAACTGATGCACTATCTATCACGATGTCATTTTTATAGAAGTCCCGGGGCTGTAGTATAATGTCAACTGTCATGTCAGTCGATCTCTAAAATCCGGATTGGCTATTAATAAAAAGTCTTAATTTTGCTAATGAGATTCAGTTCAGCTCTTCATTATGCAGTAACTATAAGACATTTAGTTTTCCAGACTGCTGATAGTACCTACCTGTCTGCTAATCATCATTATGTATGTCGCAGTCGGATTGTATAAATCGCCGTATTACATTACGGCTAGCCGTTTTCAAAAACAGGGCCGTTTTGTATTGCGGCGGGTCAACGATTAGCTGGATTGTCATTGCGGGACGTTCTACAATATGGCGGCTCACGTTTAGACTCATTGTACTTATTCCACAATGTAGGGCCTCAAAGAGCTGTCAGCATTAAAGGCGGGGCCCGCTAGGGCCAGTGCCTGCTCGGGCTGCGGACTTTGTTTGAAAGAATCACCGTAGCCCTGGAACGCAAAGGGCACTAGGAGGAACACGGATGGGTTTTAGTCATTAACCTAGAGCGGGAGGAGTCATTTGATGATTTCTCTTCTTTAAAAAAAATGGGTAACCATGTACTAATAAAATGAAACATTGTTTAATTGAAAATCAATTATAATGTAAAAAAAATGGTAAGTACCTACTTTGTAATGACTTTTTACATAGTACGACTCGGATAGGTTAGGTTAGGTGACCAGCTCTGTTACATTACGGCGAGCTATATTGAATAACATATATCGCCGAATACTTTCTAGCGGACTTTGACTCACCCGTATTCAATCCGGCTAATCGTTGACCCGCCGCAATGCAAAACGGCCCTGTTTTTGGAAATCGCTAACCGTAATGTAATACGTCGATTTATACAATCCGACTGCGATTTATACATCATATGTAAAAACTAGTCAAGTGCAAGTCGGACTCGCGTTCAAAAGGTTTAGGAACAATTTTTATTTTTGTAAATTGTTATTTTAACAATAGAGACTTTATTTTTAGGGTTCCGAAAAAAAAAACGGAACCCTTATAGGATCGCTTGAGTGTCTGTCTGTCTGTCCGTCTGTCACAGCCAGTTTTCTCCGGATCCACATTACTGATTCTGTTGAAATTTAGTACACATATGGAATTCTATGACCCAAACATGGACGCGTTACGTAAATTATTAAATTTGTAGTATGGGGGTAACTTTTGGGGGTCAAACTAGAAACTTAAAAAAAAAGTTTTTTGAACAATATCGTGTGACATATCAAATGAAAGGGCTTACTGTGAGAGTTTTAAATGTATTTTTTTCATAATTTTAAAATAAATGGTTTAGAAGTTATTCAAGAAATAAGACGAAAAATGACCATTCCCCCTTATCTCCGAAACTACTGAGCTTAAAATTAAAAAAAAAATGGAAATAATAAATCTTTACCTAAAGATAACAGAAAAACCTATTAGAAGTCTGTAGTGTTAAAATAACATGCTAAAAAAATTAAATTCGTTCGGAACCCTTTGCACGCGAGTCCGACTCGCATTTGGCCAGTTTTTTTTAATTTTAGGATTTCCTGTAATGTGTAGGTAAATAACTGTTATCTGCATTTTTTCAAAATTTTAAGCTCAGTAATTTCCTAGATAAGGGAGGAATGGTAATTTTTGGTCTAATTTGTTGAATAACTTCCAAACAGTTTATTTTAAAATTATACAAAATATATAATCCAAATCCTCACAAAAAGCCCGGACAGACAGACACCGTTCCGTTTATTACGAATGTTCTGAACCCTAAAAATCGGTAGTCGAACAAATATGTACCTACTGGAGTTTAAAATGTCAAATGACTTCATCAAATTATCATAGCCATACATAAGTCACCCGTAGGCCACTCCCAACAAATAGATGCTAATGCAGCAATATCAGAATTTGCCTGAAGACATTCTATTCACTAAATTGTCTATAATATGATTTACATAAGAGATATGAGTGAAATCTTTTGTTGTCTGAATACCTATTCATAAAGACTACAATGGATGGTTTAACTTGTATAATATATCGTAGGCTGTATTGATCCGATGCCGATAATTTCAAATGATTGAGTATTTTTATAAGTCATCATGATTAAGCACTTTCTTTCGTTGAAATGTAAGTACTTAATTGTGCCACGTGGTGTGAAACAAATACATATGAATACATGTATGCCATTAGCATAAATCATCAACAAAAAGATTAAAAAACTGGAAAATTGTACCACAAGAGTACAATACATAAATGCATGCATGAAAATGATGGAGATTACATATTGTAGATACTTTACCGAAACGACCGTCATCGGTGAAGGCAGACGGTCAAATCAACTCCTCAGTGTCAAAAAAGAAAACATTGAAAGTACTTTGAAATTAGAATGTAACATCTTAGTTTCTGCAAATTGATAGAATAAAGACGGCACTTACGATACCGACACGTTTATTTTATCAATTTACAACCTTATTTTTATATTTTCTTATCCTTATATTTTATTGTACCGTTCTATTTTTACAAAATTCTGTATTATTTACAGTTTTTTTTTGACGAACAAGCACTAGACAAGCAGGTTTTTTTAATAAAATATGGAAAAATACATTAATTTTGTACATCATTAGAATGCTCATCGACAGACATAGCCGCGATTAATGCTAAGCTTATTTTTTGGTTTTTCTACCTGTTTGTAGTTAAATCAAACTTACAGGCTGGCTAGACTCATTAATTTTATTCTTATTACTCCTAAGTTTTGTTGATAATGAAATAAATGGCATAACCCTTTCACATAACCGTAGACATTAAGTGAGATAAATGTAATGAATAGGTAGAGAGGTTAATAACCATGCTCATTATTTGCGGACAAACGATGGCGAAACTGTAGACTTGATTGGATCGGTGTGTCATGGATCCCCTCGAGAGCTTTACGTAATTTCGCTGTACGTCGCCGCGACGGCACGCTATGTACTTGAAGCTTGCCACGAGCCATTGAAGAAATTCTGCTATCACGCACCAACTTCGTGAACTTCACCTCGAAAACACTCGGTTCGCGTGTTCGTATGATAATTATACTAGTTTATTCAACAGGATACTTTGATAAAAATACTTAATCTTATTAAATCAGTTGGAAATGTCAGTGATAGAGACGAATTCCAAGAAAAGTAGTAATGGAGGCGTATTGTCCGAGGACGTTCTTTTGAGAATTTGAGTAACTGTGACAAATTCGGGCGTGGGTAATTGCCAATTTGTATGTATGTAAATGTTTTGTGCAAACAGCGCGAAGCTTGCGCTAGTAAGGCCGCACGAATGGAAGATCCGTTATGTTTGTTGTTTACCATTACGTCGCAGGCCAAGTTGACATACACGAGGCGAGGTAATGCATCCAGTGTTTACTTATCTCATAGATTTTGCGACACCACAATGAGTTGTGAAACTAGAATGCAGGGAGGTGGGCAAATGTGATAACTATAAAAACTCAAATTTTCAGGACTGAAAGCATCAGTCGACAACAGTTATCATCACTGCTTGTTCCACCATCACCAAACACTACAAAATGAAATCTATTGTAAGTGATTAAAAAATCAGTGCTTAATAAGTTTCCTTTCCATTTCCATGGTGTTCCCAAAGAGTTTAGTGACGTCATAAAACCAAGTTCTGTGTTGTGCTTTATCATGTTAATACGAGCCATTACATTTGTGGACAAATCGTTATACAAAATCGAATGAGTTTTTATCTATAAATTATTTAAATGATTTAACAATTAAAGCAGCACATTAGATGAAATCTGCTTTTATTATTGCCTATGTTTATTTATTTGCATTGTCTAACTTAAGTTTTGTTTGTGGCAGGTGTTGGCTTGCATGCTGTTCGCGGTGGCGTTCGCTGCCCCTCAAGGTGCCCCAGCTGAGCCCATCCCCATCGTGAAGGATGACAGCCAAATCAACGGCGACGGGTCGTATCAGTATGCCTACGAAACAGGCAATGGTATTTCTGCTGATCAGAAGGGAGAGCTCAAGAAGGTCGGGGAAGTCGAAGCCTTGGAGGTGCAGGGAGAGTTCTCTTACCCTGGCGAGAACGGCGAAGCCATCCACCTGACGTACACCGCTGACGAGAACGGCTTCCATCCTGCGGGCGCACACCTGCCCACCGCGCCGCCGGTACCCGAGGCCATCCAGCGCTCCCTCGCCTACCTCGCCACCGCGCCTCCCCAGGAAGCTGCAGCCCCACAATAGATTTCAGGTTGGCTGATGCAATAATACTCAAAATTACATATTGTGATGTGTATTTTATAATTTTCTACTATCAATAAAGCTAAAACACTTAATCCAAAGTTTTATCTTTGAGTCCCAACTGAATCGAATTTTAATAATATTTCGAGACTAAATAATGATAATTGAATTAATAGAACTTGTTTAGCCACTAAATAGCTGATGGTTCTCATTTAAAATACATTTTACTCTCTTTACTTATTTTCCCTAAGCTGAAATGTGAAGGTCAGATAATTTGAATAAGAATAATTTGATCGACGGACCAGACAAACCGGTGGCAGCTGTCTAATTTTAATTAAAGTTTAAGCAGAATCAACATATTTGGAAGAATATTTGTAAAAGAGACTATAAAATTGGAAAATATCAGCGTCGGTATATAGCCTATAAGATAAAGATGTTAGAATTTGTTTTCTGCGAATTAGGAAACTAAGTAATCAATTTGTTTTCAAATATTAAAAGCATTGCAGTCTGACGTGACCGATTACCCCTGACATTATGTTAGCAGTAACAATTAATTGCTATAATCACCACACCCAGTGTTTATGCATATGTTTTGGAGACGATGTTAACAATCTATCTTGGTAATCCAATCAACAAACTCTTAATGAGAGGCGCTAGATATTATCACTATTGACAATTCGGGGTATAAGGTCACGACTGTTTCTTAAGGATTCGATTACATTAAATTGATTAAATTAATTATGAAAGTGGCCATGTTTTACCGAGATAAACAGTACACATCTAACAATATCGTGATTAGTAGTAATGAACGGGGTAAAGCAGTCCTTAATAAATCCTTTTTGGTGAAAATGTAGATTTTAAATACTATGTAGGACTTCTAGTTGATACATGATATTACTTTTGTAAAAATAACACTGACACGGCAATCAGTTTAAACTAGATGAAGGCGGATACCTAAATGCTGAGGCTGCCTTTTCACCAGATGTGCTATGCAGCTATGCTGCGAGAATGTAAACGAAACTATGTGACCGTTTCCACTGATGCTAAGCTATGTAACGGAGCGAGTAAGATGTGCTAAGAAAATGCGCCGCCGCAAGGTTGCTCTGCGAGGAAGATACATAGCTCGAGTTATACGACGTATCGATATTAGGGAAGGCACACACTGCTCTGCACATAGCTACACCATTTGCGATCATCCTTTGCACGCATAGCTCGCATCCATATCACGCATGCAAAGCATAAAAAACGTAGCTTAACAGAATCATTTTCCACCAGTGCTATGCTATGTGGACCAATGAATATGACTGGTGGATATCAAACGCATCCATAGCAACGTTGCATAGCACATCTCAGGTAGAAGGCAGCCTTAATCTGCTAATATCAAAAGGCTATTAGGTATAGATACTAGGTATAATTAATGGTAAAACATTAATGAGCATGGGCGCGGACGCACATCTGAAGTGTTGAAAGGTCATGGCGCAAGGTGAATAATGCTTTGAATGAGATTGACACATAGTTAACACAAACAGTTGCTGTTGTAGGCCACGCAGTTTAACTTTAAAATGAGAAATTAAACACATTCGTGTAGCAATAAGTATACTGAAGAACGAAATGCATAAATGTCATACTAATGTGTAGACAAAACAAGGTCCATTGGCACAATTGTCGACATCGGCACCATTGCCATAAACAAAAATAAAATAAAATATTTTATTTTTGTTTGTTTATGGTTTTTTTTATTTTTTTTTATTACGTGGGATTGCAAAGGTAGAGGGCTTTGACGGGGGTTTTATGTGACACAATAATGCCGAATAAAACCAAAGGCAAGATTTACAAGAACGCAGTCAGACCAGCCATGACGTATAAGGCCGAGTGCTGGGCCATAAAGAAAGCCCACGTACAGAAAATGCACGTAAGTGAGATGAAGGGCAGCAGGTGTAACCCGACTCGATAAAGTGCGAAATGAGCACATCAGAGGAAGTTTCAAGGTCGCGCCTATAGCAGAAAAACTCACCGAGAGCCGACTACGATGGTTTGGTCATGTCATGAGACGCCCCGAAGACCTTGTCGTAAAACTGGCCTTAGCACTGCCGAATAATAAGAAGAGTAGAGGACGCCCACTAGTCACCTGGCGGTCCACGGTAGCCAAGGACTTAGAGTTTGCCCAAACAAATGTTTCGACCACCCAGGACAGACTGTCCAGGCGCCGCAGAACAAGGAGAGCCGACCCCGATAGGAAGTGGCTAGGACAAAGAAGAAAAAGAAGATTATATTATTAGAAATATTCGTCAAAAATGACATATTTGTCACATTTTTGCGGACGGGCTGCCTATTTTTTTAACAGCCCCCATATGAATACCTTACTCAAAGAAAAACCTATGGTTGTGTGATATATTAATAACACTCAACCCGAGAAACACATGTTGTGTTTCGTAGATAATAATGTCCCTATTACCAGAAAAATAATCGTTTACTTCCATCACGTATAGCAAACATGAAATTGACATTTTTTAAATCATGTTTCTTAGTAAATGTAGAGAATGTTTTTATTATTTTTAGGGTTCCGAAAAAAAAGGAACCTGGTGTCTGTCTGTCTGTCTGTCCGTCTGTCACAGCCAGTTTTCTCCGGATCCACTGGACCGATTCTGTTGAAATTTGGTACACATATGGACTTCTGTGACCCAAATACGGACGCGTTACGTAAATCATTATTTTTTTAATAACAGGGTCACTTTTGGGGGTCAAACTAGAAAATTTAAAAAAAAGTTTTTTGAACAATATCATGTGACATATCAAATGAAAGGGCTTACTGTGAGGGTTTTAATTCTATTTTTTCATAATTTTAAAATAAATAGTTTCGAAGTTATTCAAGAAATTAGACGAAAAATGACCATTCCCCCCCCTTATCTCCGAAACTACAGAGCCTAAAATTTTGAAAAAAAAAATGGAGATAATAGACAAAGGTCTATTAATAATACTAATAGGTTTTTCTGTAATCTTTAGGTAAAGACCTAAAGATTACAGAAAAACCTATAAGAAGTCTGTAGTCTTAAAATAACATTAAAAAAAAATTAAATTAGTTCGGAACCCTTTGCACGCGAGTCCGACTCGCACTTGGCCAGTTTTTTTCGGTAACCTCCCCAATATTATCTTATTTTGTTAATATTAGTATCGTAAATTCATAGTGTTTCGATTTTGCCTTAAAATTCGAAAAACGAAACCAAACCAGAGGGTTTGGTTACGTTTTATTTGATTTAGCTTAGTTATTAAAGCAAAATCTTACTGCTTTGAGATGATAGCCTTGTAAATTAATTGTTAAATTACTATAACGAATTGCGGTATTACATATCATTAAAAATAATTTTCCTGCACACATACCTAATTTTTTTATCAGAAAACCCAGGTACAGTGAGTGGTGAACACGATGAGCGCATCCACTAAGAAATTGCTTCATTGGAAAAGTGACATCAAGGAAAAAGGACTCATGCAATGCTTGCAGAGTACTGCTGTTTTTTTTTTAGGTAGATACCAACACCTGCTTAGCAATGACAGGCAAAAATAAACAAAAATGTTTATTTTTCACTCTTGAAAATAGTATTGATATAATAAAAGCGACGAAAAACTGTGAACATTAAAGATGAACATATCTTAAAATTTGTATGTGACTGAAAAGTTTGATTTAGTGTCCCTAGTTTTCTGTACCATGATAATTACAAATCACATAATTAAATCTCGGGCGAATTTTTTTTTATTTTTTTTGCCTAGTGTAATATGTCCTTTTGTTACAGAGCATTAAACAGTATTATGGTTAAAATAAAACTTACGAAATGGGCATTAAAACAAAATATCTATCTGTAACGTTTATAATTCGGCTACGTTTAAAGCTATTGTATTTTTTTTGTTGCCAGTACAGACGAAAAAGCAGCGGACGAGCAGGAAAACGCCTTAAAGTTTCGAAAAAATATGTTCAAAAGGAAAATTTAATTTTATAAATATATACTATATGGATTCTGATCATTAGGACTTTGTGAACGAGTTTGGCTGTGCAGAGGTCGCTATGTATGTCGGATTTTCAGGTATAAAAGCAACTGCAGTGCCAAAGAAGTGGCATTCCGTCGAGCTACAGGTTATACAAAACAGTCATCATTTAGCTTCTATTCAGCTCCTCCCGTTAGGTACACTGTAAGTCGAACCCAACAAAGTTGAAAAAAGGCAAGGTAGATTGATTGGTACATAATCAATCCATGTAAAATTCTTCCGTGTCTGGTGACTGACTGAGTGACTGACAGACAATGCACAGCCAAAAGTACTGGTCGTAGAAATTCGAAATTTGGCAGGTTCCTTGGGGAGTATTGAGAAGATTTCCCGAAATTCCGTTAGGAACGGGAAAAATGGGATATGCGCGTACGAAGTCGCGGGAAAATACTAGTGCAGTATGATTCGCCTTATAAACTTTAGCAGCAACATATTACACGACGCAGCATTCACTCACGAGTATGCAGAATCGTTTCGATGAGCTTTTTACACATTTCCAGTAATTTCAATTTAAATCTTTTAAACCGTGCAAGGTCTTTAGATTTGGTGTAATATTATATATGCGAAACTAATTCTGCTTGCCTGTCTGTCTATTTGTTTGCTGTCTCTTTCCATCTCAATGGATTGGAATGACACTTGCATTTGCATACCATGTCCTGGATAGGTGTGTATGTCCTGGGATAAAGAATACTTTTCATCCCAGGAGTATTTTCCTTGGGATAAATTTTAACTTTTACGGGAGTGAAGCCACTGGCAGAAGCTAGAGCCAGATAAGTATTTGAGAATAAAATCAAACATACGTCGCCAGTTCACTCTCGATAGCAAAATCCCACGTGTCTAATATTTGCTTTGTGGTATTCTCAGTTTGCCTCAAGTATTTAAGTACTAAAAATAAAGTATTTTAAATAAATATTGGCATAGCATACTCTTAAAATATGTATCAATATAAAAAGAGTACCTAATAATAATAAAATGTCAAACCAATTTTTTATTTATAATAAGGCTTGGCCAAGGAACTCGTGACAAGATAATAACAGCCGCAAGGGTCCATCTTCAAGGTTAAGCAACGCTGGCCAAGGTTGGTCTGTGGATGGGTGAACATCATAACATTCCGAGTTTCCTCCGTGCCTCGGAAGTCATGTTAGCCGTTGGTCCCGGCTGTCATTTGTAGATCTGTGACAGTCGTTACGGATAGTCAGAAGCCAGTAAATCTGATTCCAGTCTTGACATGAAGTACCGTGTTGCCTAGTTAATGGGTTGTGGAGGCCTGGTAGGCAGACATTCCACGAAAAATAATGGTATTCAGCTAAATCCAGTTTGACTGGAAGCCGACCCCAATATAGTTAGGAAAATACTATGCAGATGATGAGGCTTGGCTCAGGAAGCCATTAATTAGGAAAGCCCATTTAAATGAGAAAAATAGTTCTACATTATATTTAACGACTTAAAAAAAATATAGTTACTTAAAAATAAAATATAGAGCGGAAACATCTTGTAGTTATAATTTTAAATCAATGCAAAGTTAGTTTTTTACGAGGTTTTTACTGCCTTTTTATCAAATAATCATTTGTTTGAAAACAAATGATTATTTGATAAAAAGGTTAATATCGTTTAATAAATATTAAATATCCTTTCCTCAAAATAACCATAGCCGGGAATTCTTAAAGAGACTTCATCTTATCTGATCTTATACAACCTGTCACAGAATAAACGCAATACCGCTTAAGGAGCCATTGTACCCACCATTATGAACAACTTTTACTATGGGACCAACACTTTTTGGGAACAACACTATGGGAACAAAAAATCAACTACCCAATACAATTACATGCGCATAACTCGACAAAATTCAGTATTTTATAGTTCCGAACATCTGTAAAAAATGAATGATAGAATATCAATAAAATAGAAATGAAATATCATGATATATTTGTAGGGTTCCGAACATTCGTAAGAAATGGAACCCTTACAGGATCACTCGTGTGACTGTCTGTCTGTCGGTCTGTCTGTCTAGTTGTCTCTCTGTCCGTCTGTCACAGCCAGTTTTCTCCGGATCTATTGAACCGATTCTGTTGAAATTTGGTACACATAAGAACTTCTGTGGCCCAAACAAGGACGCGTTACGTAAATAAATATTTTTTTAGTATGGGGTCACTTTTGGAGGTCAATCTAGAAAATAAAAAGAAGTTTTTCAAACTGTATCGTGTGACATATCAAATGAAAGGCCTTTTTTCATAATTTTAACCCTACAGCGCATAATGTGCCACATATGGGTCATACGGGAATATTGCTCTTAGTTTCGTACAATACGTTGTTAAGCGCCATCTAGTTATCATATAATTATGATAACTACGCACTCTAGTGATGTATAAAATAAGTTACCTTTTTAGCCACTGTGGCGGTAAAGGGTAGGGTGTAAATATGAATTTGAATTTGCAGGCAGTTGAGAAAAAGTTCAATTACGTGAGTTTCGATCCGACAAAATAACTAGAAAATACTGTATTTTCGTGCATATAAAATTATCAGAGGTAAGTTTATTTTATAATTGTCTTGTGAATTAATTTTATTTACTATATTTCTAATAAATCAATGTTTTATCGAAGGTTTTATCGTATGTGCCTAATGTGGCACAGCGTGCATTATGGGTAGTATAAAACTTTTTTTCTATTTCAGATGAAGCCTCACAAATCGGTAACAGAATCAGAAATTGAACACTTTTTGAATGTTCCATCGGGGAGTGAAGATGATCTGGAATCGTCTGATGGGGACAGTGATGATGACCTGATTAAAATCAGTGATTTGGTGATGGAGGAAATAGATGGAACACCTCAACTGCTGCAGGCTGACTTTTTGAATGCTATAGTCGATGATTTTCCTTCTCAACCAGGTAACTTGTCAGCAATTATTGATAATCGTCAACTCCAACCCAGCGTTTCTGGTCATCTCAGCGCTCCTTCAGGATCTGATGTTTTACCAATACCACAATCCATCAATGTGGGTCCAACAAGACGGTCAATGGTACTACCTCAGCCATCTACTTCTACAGTTCCTACTGCCAATCCAACTTTGAGGACTACTAAAAAAAAGAGAAGACATGTCTGGCGAAAGACCATGTTTTATCCGCCATCTGTGTTGTTCAAAGGAGATGACAAGATAAATGACCCCTATATACTGAGTTTTGAAACGCCATTGCAGTATTTTTTATATTTTTTTGATGACGATTTACTGCAACATATTTCTGAGGAATCTACAAAATTTAGTATCCAAAAAAATACTTCTAAACCATGCCGTATCACCAAGGAAGAGATCAAGAAGTACTTAGGTATTTGTCTTATACTTGGACTAAATCCTCAGCCTAATATCCGAACACTGTGGAATAATGAATTAGGCATGTCTCTCGTATCTGATTGTATGCCACTAACCCAATTCGAGAAGATACGACGTTTCATACACTTCAATGATAACCAAAATATCAAAGCCAGAGGGGAACCAGGACATGACAGACTATTCCGTATCAGACCTATTCTAGAAACATTGAAGAAAAAATGCCAGAGCATTCCGAAAAAAGAAACCCTCTCGGTTGACGAACAAATGTGTGCTACTAAGGCTTGTAACTTTTTACGTCAATATCTTCCTAATAAACCCCATAAATGGGGTTACAAGCTATTAGTTTTGTGAGACGATTCCGGTTTTGCCTATGACTTTGAAATCTACTCGGGAACTGAAAATGACCCAGAATTGAGACTGACTAGTGAACCAGATTTAGGTGCAAGCAGCAATATCGTAGTTCGTCTGTGTCGAACTGTCCCTAAACATGAAAATTATAAAGTTTTTTTTGACAATTACTACACTTCGCCAGAGTTGATTGCTCATTTAGCCAAATTGGGAATCCACACACTAGGAACAGTGAACAGAGGTCGTTTAGGATTGAATATTGAAATGCCATCTCAAAAGGAGCTCCTAAAGGCCAAAAAACCGCGTGGTTATTCTGAAGAGTGGCAAACTACTGTTGAAGGTACACCAGTGGTCACTGTCATATGGTTAGATAATAAACCTGTGACACTCGCGTCTTCATTTGTCGGCGAGCAACCCAAAGACAAGGTTAGAAGATTTTGTAAGAAGACTAAGCAGTACATCAATGTCGACTGCCCTGACATTATTCGCCACTACAACCGCCATATGGGTGGTGTAGACCTATTGGACTCATTCATTGGAAAGTACAAAATAAAAATGCGAACAAGGAAATGGTATATGAGGATATTCTACCATCTGCTCGATGTGATGATCATAAACAGTTGGCTTCTTTACAAGAGAGTTGAACAGCAGAGACAAAATAACACAAAAATAAAACTACGTGAATTTCGGCTGGAAGTTGCAAAAGCTCTTTGTCTATCTGGACCCTCACTTACACGCAAAAGAGGAAGACCGTCATCATTGGTTGCCGATATGCTTGAGGAAAGGAGAAAGAAAAAACCAAAAGCTGTAGTACCACCTAAAGACGCCAGAGTTGATGGCATCGAACACTTCCCTTTATGGTCCACTGCTAGACAACGTTGTAAATTACCAGCTTGTAAGGGAAAATCATTCATTATGTGCCAGAAATGCGGAGTGGCACTGTGCTTGAATAAAGATAAGAACTGTTTTTTGGCATTTCATCAGTAAATAAAACAATTATAATGTCAAGGAGTAAATAACTTGCATTTATAAAATTTTGATCTCGATTTGTTCCTTTTTCAATTATTTTTTGTTACTTTTTTATTTTTTAATTTATTGATAATTTCATTAGTTTGATTATAGTTTCATTATAATTTGTTTTAAATTTCATTAAAGTTTAATTATTTACTATTTTGTTTAATTGCTGCTGAGTATCCTACATAATACTTTTTCAGCCTTAATGCTATTTGGGACATACTAGGCACATACACTAAAAACAGCATATCTCAATAAATAATGCATATTGTTTTTTTTTATTATTTTTCCCTGTATAAAAACGGCCTTTAGAATCATATATATTTTTTTTGTGGCAAAATAACAAATCGTGCATTGTAGGGTTAAAATAATAGTTTTGAAGTTATTCAAGAAATTAGTCCAAAAATGACCATTACCCCCTTTATCTCCGAAACCTCTGAGCCTAAAATTTTGAATAAAATGCAGATAATAGCTCTATACCCTAAAGATTAAAAAAATAACTTAAAAAAAAATGAAATTGGTTTGGAACTCTTTGCATTCGAGTCTGACTTGGCCAGTTTTTTTTTTTCCAGGTCTGACTTCAAGACAATAAAATTCTACACTGAACGCCAAAAAAAATGTTGAAATGAATTGTAATATAAGTAAATGGTGTAACGCCGGACCTGTAACTTCAGTCACTTCCGTGTAGAGGTTTCAGGGTGTATGTTCCAACATTGTTCTATCTGGAAATATTAGCAAGTGTAAAGGGATGTTCAAAGAATTGGTGCACTAAATTGAAAGTTTCGATTATTGAAAGCCTGGCCTTATTCTTCAATACTTCGGGTTGAGCAACTTTACGTAAATGAAGAAGTAAAATATCAAAACCAGGTGGTGAACTCTTTCAGGACCAAGATGTAAACAGGTATATATAGCCTGTGTAGACACACAGGCTATATATACCTGTGTGTGTGTTACCTGTTACCTGTTAGTGTAGACACACTAATATATACATACTCTAAATAAAAAAAATGTTGCGGTTTGAGCTAAATGCCCTACGTTTAGTCTATTAATAAGTAATTTACACATTACCTGAGGGTAGAAGGGAGATGAAGTTCGAGGAATACCAATTAAACCCGCTCAAACGAAGTCGCGGGCGAAGTGCTAGTGTGAGATATGTAGGTAATTGGTGAATGCCAAGACAAGACATATCTTCTCCACATATCTATTCCATGCTATGGCGAATAAGCTCCTGTACACTTGTACAAGGCCTTCGTACAGACGTGCTAATAGATTGCCTATATAATATCGCAAGAAATCATAGATATTTTACCGAATATAGTAATTTACTTCAGGTAGGTATCTGATATTGACCTTTTGATTGTTCGAGTTGCGCAATATTAGTTAATTTGACATTTTAACTAAAATTCTTTGCAGGATAATCTAAAGGTACTTAAATGATAAATGTTAAATAGGAATCTGTTTGTATCTGTAAGCTCAAGTTAACGCCGTGCCGTTAAGGCTTAAAGTCAAATAACAACGTTTATTCATTTTATATTATAGAATTATTTTGTCTTCTCCCAAAATCTTCGGAATATATTGTAGAAACATAGTTGGTTAGTTTTTTATACTCGCGTACCTACTGTCTTATAATGAGACGACCTTGTGTTACCGGTTTCGTAGAACTGGTAAACTATTGTGTTTTAACGTTTTTAGACATCTTTTTATTGAAATTATTGCATAAAATTATCGTCGTAGAAACATGTTAGAGTTTACCTAATCACCCAGAAATAGATAAACGAGATTCGTTGTAGAAACAGAAAACTTGTAAGAAAGTAATGCGTTACGAGTAGTAATCGAAAGTTATTTAACTGTATATAAAAAAAAACAGTAAATCCTAAAATATAAAAATCTTCCGTTACTGAGTAACTATGTGACTGACAGACAACACAGCCGAAACTACTGGTCGTAGAAAGCTGAAATTTGGCATGTGGGGAGTGTAGGGGAGGTTGAAATTCTTACGGGAACGGGAAAAAACGGGATAGTCAAAACTAATATCATTAATGCGAAAATTAGTTTAATCCGTCTGTCTTTTTGTTTGTAATGTTTAACGTCAAATCAGTACTCCAATTTTGATGATTTTTACCATAGACATTGATTGGACCGTTGAGAATACCAAAGGATACTTTTACCTCGGGAGTACGTTTCTATGGGATAATTTTCGTATTTCACGCGGGCGAAGTCACTGGCAGAAACTAGTGAATTTTATACATAATTAATAGCTTTTGCCAGCGACTTCGTACGCGAATATCCTGTTTTTTCTCGTTCCCGTAGGAGTTTCGGGAAATCCTCTCTTAGTGCTCCCCTACAATCCGCAAGCAACCTACATGCCAAATTTCAGCTTCCTACGACCAGTAGTTTCGGCTGTGCGTTGTCTGTCGGCCACTTAGTAACGGAAGAATTTTATGTATTAGAATTATAATGTTACATGGTTATTGGGTTCTCTTACAAACAGCTTCTTTTAAACCCCGACCAAAAACAGGGTTAAGAGGTTATATGTTTGACCGCTATGCGTGTCTTTCTGTCTGCGTGTCTGTATGTGGCACCGTATCTCTTAAACAGGTGAACCGATTTGGATGCGGTTTTTCATTTTGAAAGGTAATTTAATAGAGTGTTCTTAGATATGATTCAAGAAAATCGTTTCAGCCGTTTGAATATCGTCAGCTCTTTACTAGTTGGTGAAGGTATGTGAGCAATTTTTATTGGATTGATCGATTCGAAAATTGGTATTCTGTTACTAAAATGATATTGCAAGGATATAGTAACTTTGACCTGATGCTGCAGCATGACCCTACTCTTCACTAAGTTACAGCTGAGGTACCTATAGTGTTTGGGCTCACTGGAATGGTTTCAATGAACAGATTATAGGTAGATTAGTTACCTTAACCTGATGCTGCAGCATGACCAGAAATCTGCCGGATACCCAACTCCTCACTTACAGCAGATCGCTCGTGCTTGTATTCATTTAAATGGTTGCAATGAGTGATGAAATGAATGTTGCAATGAATGAAAAAATAATGGGTTAGATATAATTTTCCTTCAAGCGTAAAATCTGAAAACACTACCTGAAAGACTGTCATTCTTAGTTTGGTCTTCGTCATTATTATTATGAGTTCTCTTCATCAGAAACATTATTATAAAATATCATATTTATTAGTTTTTTTTTTATTTTAGCGTTAAGTAGGTATATGTATTTTATTAGTATTATATATAATATTTTTTTGTATATATTTTCTGTACCTAACTAAATTCTATTTTAAACTTTATTTATTTGCATGAAATAAAAATTGAAATTGATTTGATTCTTTTAGTTTAATATAGGAATATGCGGTCTCCCGAGGCGAAGACGCTTTGCCCAAATAATTGCACCCATATAAAAGTAAAAGGATCAATACATATTTTTTTTACTTTTATTGTTTTTTGGCGAGGGGATTTTAATTTTTTTAAATATTTTTTTTTTAATTGCAATAACTTAGTTAAACCTAGTGATTCGATAAACTATAGGTAAACTAAATAATATAACGGGCGCATATTTTGTGCCATCCAGGTATAAAAGAAACATTTTCCTGTAAGAATAATTTGTTAATATCTACGTCAAGAATATGTTAATTTACCGTGCAAAGAAAGCGCAATAAAATTGATCGTGCAAATAGACACGCAAAAATGTGTTAGGGAGTTCTTGATTTTAAATAAATTGGCAGCTAAACGTCCCATCGCATCAAAAGGCAATGAATGGACTGAGAGCCGAACAAATCATGATGCTGCAAATATCTCGCAAGCGCATTGACTACAGCAGGTACGCACATATTTTGTCGAATTTATTCTGACGTGCCAAATGGTGCAATACCATCCAGAGGTGGTAGGCAGCGTAGTGACCCGTCCGTATATATACCGATAACACTGTTAGATCAACATTGTCTAGTGCCTTCACCGACAAACAACAAACAAACATGAAAACCATCGTAAGTGTTGTGATAGTGCATTCACTCTTTGGATACCTAAAAGAAAGTGCCTTGTGATCGCAGTGTTGTGTGAAATACCTAACTGGGATTTTCAGAAAATAAACTTGGTAGTTTTATTGAAAACCACCCCGGAAGGTAGCAGTTAAATGGCAATATAAAAATATTTATAAGAATTCGTTTGTTGCAGGTCTTCCTCGGTTTCTTGGCTGTCGCCGTCGCCGCGCCTCAGGGCCAACAAGGTGAACCCATCCCTATCGTGAGTCAAACGAGCGAGATCAACCCTGACGGCTCCTACTCGTATTCCTACGAAACCGGCAACGGTATTAAGGCTGACGAGAGGGGAGCCCTCAAGAACATCGGCGCCGAAGAGCCTGCGCTGCAGGCTGAAGGACAGTTTTCGTACCCCAGCGATGATGGTGGCAACATCCAGCTCTCATACATCGCCAACGAAAATGGATTCCAGCCCCAGGGTGCCCATCTCCCCACTCCTCCCCCCATCCCGGAGGCCATCCAGCGTGCCCTGGCTTACCTCGCCACCGCTCCTCCCCAGCCTGAAAACTAAATTCATGTTTGAACTATTAGGTTAAGCACTATTCAATGTATTATTATTTAATAATTATAAAGTATTCCTTAATATTTCAATAGTCAGGATCCATTGCTATATTACGGAATACTAAAAACGCCTATTAGATATTCACTTTTTTATATCTTTTTATTTTGTACATAAACTGTTTTGTATGTAAATATAAAATCTAAAAGTTAATTGTATTTTCTTCTCTTAACCTATTTCTACCATCAGGAGTTTACTGAAACTTTATAGATCCTAACTGGATTCCAGACCAACGTCGGAAGGCCTGGGTCCTGGGTAGTGGGAAATAATAGCTTGAGTATGCTTGTTTTTCATGGGAACCAACAGCATTCCATTTTGTGTGCACGTGATCATGTTTTTATGTTTTGCAGTAGTACCTATTCGTTATTTTCAGTGTAAACAAGCGTTGATTAACTACTATAAACTGTTATTGATGCAAATATTTATGTTCTTACAAAGGAATAGCCTAATATCATGTCGGGCCTATAAAATTACAAGCCACTGAGTTCAAAAAGGAAAAGTTTCTACCAGGAATCCGACAGAAGGTCAGGATGATACTCCATGCAGTGTTCTTTAGCACATTTATGACAAAAAAAAAACACCACTTGGCCTAAATTTAGTGAGCAATAAAATATTATTGATTGTTTCTGGCTGTTGAAGACTACGATAGTTTTATCATGAAAGTATGTTACATTCAAATGTCAAGAATTTAACCTATGAAAAGGTAAAGGAGATAAAACATTTAGTATGTTTGTGAACATGTTATTACAAAGCGCCCTAACCGCCATACGCAAGTAACCCTGAGAGTTTTGACATCATCTTGTATCAATAAACCTATAATTAAGTTTTAAAAGCAGCTAACGCGTTTGGAAACGTTATTAGGAAATATTGCAGCAGATAATACATACTAATTACAATATTAAACATGCTTCTGTGATATGCGTACTTAATTCTCGTATTTACGAAATAAGTGACAACAGATATGCGTCTGCACCGGCTGTTATCGAATACATGATGTGCAATAAAAATATATCTTTGGTAACATGCTCGTAGATGTTCACATTGTTCACGCCTGATTTATGTGCAAATCACTGAAATTCCCTATAGTGAAAGAAGACTGCACGTTATTTATTTATTTTATTGTGGACGTCTTTCGGCTAATATGATGATGATGATGAAATCCGCCAGGTCGCAGATAATTATGTAGTATGTAGATATGTAAAGTTTTCATAATCAGAAATAACATGATAACAATTTTTTTTAATAAATATTGAAGAATAGTCAAGGATGCGGCTTTTATTCATAACTTTATTTGATTGTAGAAGTTTATAGAAAGTAATGTGATTCTTTAATAACAATTTCCGCTGTCAATTTTTAGGGTTCCGTACCCGAAGTGTAACCAACGGAACCCTATTACTAAGCCTTGTTCCTTTTGACATCCCATAAGTGTAGGGTATCAATGTGACCATGTCAAAGAATCACCTGGCACATGTATTATTTTTAATTTTTTTTTCGTTTTAATTTTTCATTAGTACAAAATATTTCAACTAAGTCACGACTATTTATGTAAAATAAGTGAAACATTTATTTGAATTATTGATTTGAATTTAAAATGATTTACTTCTACTTGGCAATGAAACTTAGATAAACACATGGGAGTCTAGTGTCAGTATTATCTTCGAACTATGTATTTTTTTGGAACTCTTGTTCTAGGACTTTATGTACCAACTAGCTTTCGCCCGCGACTTCGTACGTGCATATCCCGTTATTTCCCGTTCCCGTAGCAATAATTTCGGGAAATCCTCTCTTAGTGGTCCTCTACACTCCCCAAGCAACCTACATGCCAAATTTCAGCTTTCTACGACCAGTATTTTCGGCGGTGCGTTGTCTGTCAGTCACTCAGTAACGGAAGAATTTTATATATTAGGATTACTTTTACAAATAGAATATAACCTTAAAGTTATTGGACATCAAAAGTAACACGTTGTGTATAAATAACTATTATCATGCTTGCAAGCATGGCAACAGTAGTTACGGGTTAAATGTCAGCTCCATCTAGCGACAGATACTTGAACATTTTAGCGTCTGAGTTAATTTGAATATCCAAGTTGATCCATTCAATCCATTTGATCTAATCTTTGCCATTTTAGTCAAGAAGCTGTGTTTTCCTTTAATTATTTCTATTAGAAATATAAAGATGGCGTTGTTCTTTAAATTGAATGTCTTCACGCAATGGCCATATAAACCCATGCACATAATGATGTGCATGGGTTTCTAAAGTGTTAATGCGAATTTAGCTTCGTTGCTAACACCATCTGGTTATCTGGTGAAGGTTGCACATAACTATATTTAGCTTAAAAAGGATGACTCCACACCATTTCAATGACATCAATCATTTTGGCGATTGATGAATGGACAAGTGACAATCATCGATTTCTGGCAGATATTGTGCCATTGTTTCGTAACATGCCTATCTTTTGTGCTACACGCGGTGTTAATATCAATACTGTTATGTAAAATCTCTTATTGGGAAGGTATTTTTTGCCGTTTTGCACAGTTGCAATACAATGCCTTTAGGCGACTATCAATATTGTAAGTATGTGTTGATTGACACCATATGTTGTATTAGAATTGCAGTCAGTCAAATTTGACAAGAAGAGAAATTGCGTTAGCTTATTCACATAATTTGGTTGCAGATGCTTCCATGTTTTATTGTATTCTATCACAGAATTGCGTTTTTACTCACAAAACTGCTGACTCATCATTTCTCTGACTCATGGTTTATTATTAAGTAATTAATTTAATGAATATTTATTATGTTTTAATTTCTTATGAACTATGGTTTATTTTGGTATAATGAGCGTTTTTAATAGTTTTTATGGATTTTAATGGTATTTTTTTTTACAGATATTCCATTCTTATTTCAAATTTCTGAGGCTGCTATGAGCGAAACCACTATATAAGGAATATTATGATATATTCTTCATTTTATTCGGTTAGTACAGTAGTTCAATCCACAGGCTTGAAAAAGTGCCGTAGCGCTTTTTATGAGAAACTTACTTAGAAATTTTGGCGTTCTACAAATAGATAAGAGAAAATGCGAAAAGTGAGGCCGCTATATTCAATACTGATAACTAATTTCAACTACCCAATAAGCTAAAGTTGGCATAATTATGTAATATGGTGGTAATAATGTAAGGAAATTATAGAAAGTCAATTATCTCATTGGTAGGAAGAAGGATTAATTATTTATGTTGTACATATTTTTGAGCTCGTGCCAACAACAGGGAAATTGTCCTTCACTAGCTTTTGTCCGCGGCTTCGTTCGTTTACATAGATTTTTGCAAAAAAAGTAGCCTATAACCGTCCCTATAGTTCCATTTATCTCTAACACTAAAAAACATCAAAATCGGTTCAGCGATTAAGACGTGAAAGTGCATTATTTTCACTGGACCGATTCTGTTGAAAATTGGTACACATATGGACTTCTTTGACCCAAACACGGACTTGTTACGTAAATTATTAAATTTTAAGTATGGGGGTAACTTTTGGGGGTCAAACAAGAAAATTAAAAAAAAGTTTTTTAATCGATATCGTGTGGCATATCAAATGAAAGGGCTTACTGTGAGGGTTTTAATTGTATATTTTTCATAATTTTAAAATAAACGGTTTTGAAGTAATTTAGGAAATTAGACGAAAAATTACCATTCTCCCCCTTATCTCCGATGCTACTAAGCCTAAAATTAAAAAAAAATAAGATAATACGTCTTTACCTATAGATTACAGGAAAACCTATAAGAAGTCTATAGTGTTAAAATAACATGTTAAAAAACATTGAATTACCTTATCTCCGAAACTACTGAGCCTAAAATTTTGAAAAAAATTGAGATAATAGCTCTTTACGTATAGATTACAGGAAAAGAGATATGCGTTCGGAACCCTTTGCACGCTAGTTTGACTCGCACTTGTCCAGTTTTAATTGTTTCACTTTCGTATTTATAATATTTATTAGCATTTTACCTCCTCCCTGCCAGCTAGGTCCACTTTGAGCTTCAGCAGGTACCCGCTAGGTATCCAACTCAGATTATCTCAGTAAAACGACAAGATCAAACCAAATCATGCTGATCAGCAATTGCCAGCAAATTAACCGAACAACAACAAGTAATATATAATCAAACTAATTTCACCGCAAACACGTGTGCTTGTTACGAAATTAAACGCCAAGGCTTTCAAACAACATAATAGCTTAATGATTCTTCTTTTGGTGATTACAATAATTGGCAATAGTAAGGCTACCATTACTAAAGTTTATTTTAAACCTATCGTACGGGCACGTGTCGCTCGGAGCATTGTTACTCCTTATAGACGGTCGTATTTCACCTAGAAAGGTAAAAAGGTTAAGTTAAGTAAGCATCTATTTATAACCAGTGATGGGTAGGGGGGGGGGGGGGTCTCGGCCGCCGCCTTCCAGGTCAAGGTGCCTTTTAAGTAGGTACAGCATTCTTGCTTTTCCGTTGCATTTCCTGGAAGTATGGTGAACTTTCTCGACGGTGACTAAGGTGGGAGTGTCAAATGTTTACGTGGTATCTCTCTTTAATTTATTTTGTAAAATTTTATAAGGCAGAATGCATTGTGATACGTGTGTCTTCTGTATTCTATTTTTAAGACCTGATATTGTAAAAAAATATCTTTTATTATAATAAAATATCTTACACTAAAGAACACAGTTACTTATTTGCCTGAACTAGGTTGAACCTTTGCTTAAGGCTAGATGGTGTTTCTGTTAACTTAAAATAGTTAATTAACAATGAATCAATTGAATATAGTAAAAACTTAAAATAAAGGACACAATTTTTTACTGACAGACAATCATAACCCTTCTTTTTGGCTTTGCCGTAGTCGGGTAAAAAGATCTTCTATCTCTCCGTAAGAGATGCTTAGTAAATATTGCTCAGTTGTCTTTTTACAGCTGATATCATTTAAATTATAGATACTCAGTTTTCTATTTAATTTATTTTATAGAAATGGACGCAAAAACGAAAAAACACTTTTTACAAAGACGTATTTTGAAAACGAATTACAATATCATTCCGTCTCTTATTAGTAAGTATTTTTGGTGTTTTAAGAAAATATCATGGTTTGCTGTTTTAATAGCAAGATGGTGAATAATGAAAATCTGACAAACAGTGAGTACGTTGTAGGATTGTAGGATTTGTACAGGAGATCAGATCTGTGGGACAGAGAAAGGGATAGAAATTGGCTACTTTTAAAATGGCTGTCTGAGCTCTTTCAAGACGGAGTAACACTTATAGTGCCAAGAACTCAGCGTATGGGTCGAGTAGTGATTCGTTCGTGTGCCCACAACCCGCATCTGAGTATTCTTGGGCGGGTTGTGGGCACACGAACCAATTGTTGTTCGGCCCATGTGTTGAGTGCTTGGCACTAAAAATGTAAAAACACTTTTGCACTTGGCACTAAAAGTGGTAAGTGAGTTTTGGATGCTTTATCCCTTGAAGTGATACAGTATTGGATTACAGAGTGATCTAAGGCCAAATTAACTTGTGTGATTAGTATAGCATGTCCTCAGTTTTTTAAAAACATAAATTCAATTTATTTCTAAATAGCGAATCTAAATACCGAATGTGTATGTTTCGTCTATTAAGACTCCGAGATATTTTATGTTGCGTGTTTCTAGGATAAAAGGACAATCACGTATAGGTACTGATTTAGTGGAATCCACATTTGGGCAAATATATGAAGATTAGTAATGTTAAATTGAGGCCTGTGTATGGAAAAGTGTATATATTTTGTCGTGTCAGCATTTAATGTTTGTATATTACTTAGAAGCTATTAGTCACAGTATTGAAACCTAATTGAGCGTATACATATGTACAAAACTTTACTGGGTATTAGCGGTGAATACTAAAGCCGTATCGTTAACATATGAAACTACTTTGCTTTGTTTAATGTTTAAATTGAACAAATCGTTCATACAAATCAGGAATTGGGTTGGGCCTAGAATGCTTCGCTGAGGAACACCAAACCAGTTTGATATCTGTCGAATGAAAATGTCTGGAAATGTTGTGTTAAGCTTTGATGAAGACTTTCGTAAATCTCTACTTGCTAAAGCTGCTTGTTGTCTAGTCGACTTTTAATAGAAATATGTCAATTTAAGTAAACTGGTTTAATTTATTCATAAGATAAAAAACTAATTTGGACAGATTTTTTGGAAGGTTTAGGTTAAACGTGTCGCCTTTAAAGGAGTACATTGACCTATGAAAATATTTAAATATTTCATAATCATTTTATTATCTAGAGCCTGAAAATACTACAAATAAATGTAATGTGATTGGAATTGTTATCATGGGTAATGTTTTATTAAACAGTGTTGAAATATAATTTAAGATAAATAGAAAAGAGAAAAAAAAACAACAAATATATTACATTACATTACATTTGTCTTGTAAATTTGTTAGCCTTGCATTTTAATAAATAAAGAACAGCGACGACAAGATTATCTCCTGAAACTTCTGTCTACCAAGTCTTTGAATTGTGCGACAGCTTTTTTTCAAGTTTTGTAAACCTAAAAGTTTAATCACCAAACCAGAAATGTAATTAATTATCTCGAAACAAAAAAAAAAAACGTATTATACCAATTACAAAGGTGTTAATGGATGGAATTTATACCGTGCAAACATATTTTCATTTTATATCTGTCATAAAAGTATTGCGTGATTTGTGAGCTGCAGATGGCACGGGTCACACCCTGCTGACCCGCGGAGGTGGTAATAATAGTCGTTGACATTTAGACGAGGAAACTAGTTATGTAGAGGCCCTCGTTCGGTTTGTGGTGCGTTCCGAGGATGTCACGTTTCAAGAGTGTGGCGCGTTATCACCAAGGTTAACGAGGATCTATTTAATTTATAGCTTATCTGAGATGAATATGAGTGGGCGTTGTATCCCACGCTACGATAAAATAGTATACCGTGTAGGCAAGGAAAAAAAGTGGCTTCACATCTTTTCAATTGTTCTTCTATTTAAAATTTTGAAATAATCGTCTAATCGGTATTTTACTTTCAACTTTTGAGATAAAGAATGAACTATTTCAATTAAATCAGTATTATAATTCAAGGCCATAGGTTATTGAATAATTGATTATGTAGTTATTTGAATATGGACGTAAGATGATCCCATAGTTGACATATAAACACAACGCCTTATTTACCTATTTTTATTTAAGTCTAGGCATTACGTATGCACCATTGGAATTCAAGATTAATACCAAGGTATATTTTTGATGCAAATAATACACAATCTTTTCAGCAGACTACTTGTATAAATCATTTTACGTTTTTTGTCTTTTTGTAATACCTAATACTATTTGTGACAATAAATTGATTGTTATTTTGTGATGAAATTTGTACTTGGTTATATACAAGCTCTACCAGTGACTTTGTCTGGGTGTGATATAGAAAACAGCAGCTAGTTTTCCGATTCGTAGGGACAAACTTTAACGATTTATGTGTGATGTTTGGGGTTATTCTGCGTGTTCGAATGAAAAGATCTGCAGATGAACCGAAGTATCTGAAATAGACTACAGAATTGCTAAAGGGCATGGAACCATTGTGGATATTACTATGCCTCCGCTGTCTGTCCGTCCGTCCGTCCGCCCGTCTGTCTGTCAGTGGGCTGTATCGCATGAACCGTAATTTGGTGACGGTTGAAATTCCACAGAGTGTGTATTTCTATTGCGACTATATATTCTAGTCAACAAGTGCTTTTTTGGTCAACTTTTTTTGCAGTTTGAAAAATATGAATGAGGTGTCATTCGATTCGGAAGAGCATGTAGATGATTTTTGAAAAAAAAAAGTTCCGCTCGCAAAAATTGCTAAAGTTATAAACTATTTACTGAAAAAAGAAAGAAAATTTTGTTCTTTTGCAAATATCTCAAAGTCTGAACAATATTTTTGAAATCTAGAAAAACGATTCGAAAAGAAGAGGAAATTTCCTAAAAAAAAGTCTGACACTCGCAACTGTAGGACCAATATTTATAGCTTTCCCAGAGGGGTGAAAATACCACCGAAAACGGGTACTCTGGCTTTCGCAAGCCACGCCCGCTTCGGCCACTTTAACAACAACATTGATTTAATCATATTTAATATTAAAATTAAGAATTGAAAAAAATTTGGCCATTACTAGATAGATGAATGCACAATAATCCGCCGGGAATTTGTTTTTATCGCGATTTTTCAATTTGTTATACAACATTTAATTAACAATTTTTTTCTGCTTGAACATGAACATTGATAACGTGATAATTGTTAAACTATAAATCTGAGATTTTTTCCTTCAATGGAGCCATTCTTAAAAGGTTTCAAAATATATCCCCGCTGGAAAAACAAAAAAAAAATATATACTTTTCAATTTTTTATTAACAATGAAAAATCATTATTTTAAAATCATATATAACCACAAATAATAAATTAATTGAAATTATAAATTAAAGGTGGCTTCCAATACAAGAAACGTGTTTTTTTTCGGTTTATGGTACGGAACCCATTGTGTGAGAATCCGAATCGCACTTAAAACCCGTGAGAAATATATGTTTTAAATTTTGAAAAAAATATGCAGATAATACGTTTTTACCTATGTAAAGATCTGTATCAATATTTTTTGGCTCAAAAGTTTTCATCTAATTTTTGGAACAACTTCAAAACTATTTATTCTAAAACTAGCAGCGCCTCGCGGTTTTTCCCGTTGCCGTAAGAATACGGGGATAAAATATAGCCTATGTTACTCGGTAAAGATGTAGCTTTCTTACGGTGAAGGAATTTTTAAATTGGTTGAGTAGTTTTTGAGTTAAATCGTAACAAAAAAAAAACACATTATTCCTCTTTATAATATTATTAGTATAGATAGTATAGATTATGAAAAAAATATAATTAAAACCTTTACCATACACGCCATTGATATATAAAAAAACCTAACATGCACAGTCTCGAACAAATGTAACACTCGAAACTGTCGTCAAAAACTGACATGTATCATCAAGTGTCATGTGTGAGTTGTGTATAGTTATACTATAAACAATTTTTTTTTTTGCAAATTCAACCTAACACGGATCGCTTAAAGTTGTTTTCACAAAGCAGTGCAGTATGGCGAGCGATGCGAGACTGTTTGAAACTTGCGCACGGTTATACATATTGCGCTTGTTTTTTGCGGACGTTTTTGAGATGCTGAGTGTGTATCTTGATACACGCCCATTAATTTGATATGTCACATGGTACAGTTTGAAAAACTTTTTTGGATATTTTCTAGATTGTTCCCCAAAAGTGAAAAGTTTTGAGTGTTATGTACTGTACTAAAAAAAATATTTATTTACGTAACGCGTAAATGTTTGGGTCACAGAAGTTCATTATGTGTACGAGATTTCTACAAAATTGGTCCAGTAAATTCGGAAAAAATTGGCTGTGGCAGACGGCTAGACAGACAGACAGACACCCGAGTGATCCTATATAAATTCTGTTTATTACGGATGTTCGGAACTCTAAAGATGACTTAATTATGTGCTTATATGCATTAGATTAAATTCAAATTTTAGTTCCCAGCTTGATTTAATTATATATTGTAAGAAAGTTAAAATAAGAACATGTGATAACCGCCTTATTAGGAACTTCGCATAATATTAGTGTTTAATTTATTGGTAAAATCAAGCCGAGAACTTTTATTGGATTACAAAATCTATTGCATAATATATTAACGCGTGGTAATTTCATTTTTATGGTTCCGTATCACAGCCGGCAAAAAAGAAACCCTTACATTATCACTTTGTTGTCCGTCTGTCAAGACCCTTGTTCTCAAGATCTGCAAGCTGAAATTAATATCAAATACTCAGCTCTGCTAGTCCTAGGAGCAGTGAAAAAATCATACTTCTAAGGCGGAATCTAAAGATAAGGCCGTTTACGCTCCGATTATGACGCATGTTTTGACCCTCGTATGGGAATCAAAACCTATAGGGTACCTACATTATATTTGGCAATAAGATAGATCTTACTCTACAAGTACAGGAAAAAGGCCAGACACGGACCCCAAATTGTCTCTCCTACTAGCCCGGCTTTAGTTTGCTCGCGATCACTTAGATTGGGATATGTACCTGCATGGTAGTGACCGTCGACAGAGAGTTGTCTGTAGGAGACCGGGGGAGTGACTCGCACAATGCTATTAAAGTAAAAACGGAGCTGATATTTGTTCCTGGTGGTGATCAGGGGCTAATTGGCGAAGATTCCCTGCTAATGTACGATAATTCCCGCTGCCACGCCGCTGCAGTGATTAGACAGTACCTGGAAGAAGTCGGAATTCCCACACTAGACTCTCGGCCTCTAAAGACCAGCCCTCAGTCCTGACTTGAATCCGATTGAATTGTATATGTGGGATGAGCTCAAATGTTTCTTCCTATTCATTTAGACGCCCAAAACTTTCTACCTACGTAGAACATTAAATTAATTTTAAATCTCTTTGGTATCAGCAAGTTAACAAAATTAAGTTTCACATAATACACCAAAATCCATAGTTTATGACATAGAATAGCGACAAAAATCGGTTTCGGCTATGAAAAGTGGAAAAAATATCATAAAATTACCGATTTTAATGAAAATTTAATCCAACTCCCGTCGCGGAACGGAACGGAACGGAACCCTATTACTAAGCCTTCGCTGTCCGTGCGTCCTTCCGTCCGGCCCGCCGTCCGTTCGTCTGTTTGTCAGCGGGCTGTATCTCAAGTTGAAATTTTCACACAGTGTGTGAAAATATTGCCGCTATAACAACAAATGATAAGAATCCTGTACGATGGTACGGAACCCTTCATGCGCGAGTCCAAGTCGCACATAGCCGTTTTTTTTTGTTATTTTAAATCGCAAAGAAATCTGGTAATACTTTTTTGGTATTGATATTTTGTTCAGTGTAAATTCATGGTTTTTTGACTTCAACTTTCCATATCACAAATATAAAAATATACGGAACCATTACATAGTGAATATGAAAATACATAGAATTGTTTGATTATTAAATAATGTCCTCCTATATTTAAACGATTTGATAATAGATCCAGTCTTAATGATATTCTGCTTGACATCGAGAAATTAATGTTAAAAACCAAGGTCACTTTTCCGAGTCAATACCCTTAGAATGCTAGCCGCTGTTTTTTATTGACTTCTATTTTGTATAAAAGGATAAAAATTCAATGGGAAGGTACCTGTTTGTTTCTGACATTCGTACAGATCTCAGCAAAAATGAAATTCTTGGTGAGATTATTTGTAAAATATGTCTAAGAATAACTCAAATAATTCTATCTAATTAAATATAAATTTCTGACTAACTTTCCAATAATAAGTTTTCAATAAGATCATCGTACAACAAGTAATAATTCGGGAATAACTTATTATTAATTGATTCGCAGGTTCTTGCTCTGTGCGTGTGCGCTGCCAGCGCGGCGAGCTTCGGCTCAAACCCCTTCAGCGCCGGCGGCTACAAGCCCTACAAGGCCGCCGCCATCGCTGCTAACACCGTGGTGGCCCCCGCCGCCGTCGCCGCTAAGACCGTCGCCGAGACCGCCGCCGCCGGGGTGGTCGCCCCGGTCGCCGCAGCCGCCGCCGCCACCTACAACGCTGGATCCACCGCCTATCAGACCGCCAAGCAGGTCGTCAACAAAGGTTACTCCGACGAGGGTAACGCCGCCATCCTCCGCTCCGACTCTGAATCCGGCGTAGACAACTACAGATACGTGTAAGTGTTTACTTTTTACACTCGTGCAATTTTAGTAATTAAGGATCTGACAGATGAACGATCCCAGATCAGTAGGATTCGCCGTCCACGGCACACCCTACTCGAACCCGACGATCCCATTACCCTTGTCCAATAGAGTTGTAGGGAAACCAGCACTCTTAGGAAACAAGAACACAAACCGCGACCCGCCGCCTTCCGGCCTCGCCGACGAGGCCCAGAGTGCGACGTCCCAGTAGTAATAGTAATGTTATTACTCCCCGTCTTTTGCCTAACGAGCCAGTTCACGCCGCTGAGCCATTAGCTTTAAACTCCCCTAAAAATAATGTCATGACCCAGCCTGTCCCTTGTTGTCCTCCCCAGAACGACGCTGCTGAGCCGAGGTCCGTACCCCACAGGGGGTGCCCTCAGCAGTGTTTTGTTGCCTTGGCTGGGGGCTTTAGAGTCATATCTGAGGCCACCACAGGCTAGCCCGGTTGAGCAGTGACCACCTTTAGCGAGGTGAACTGCGAGTGGTCCCGATCAAAAAAAAAAAGGCAGATTAACTTTTGATCAGAAATTATCAAACGCTTAATGCAACACAAGGGTACAAAAGCGTACTTAATGCCTTAGACATTCTCTACCAGTCAATCAAGGGTGGTGAAGAAATAAGATGGCAGTTACGTAAAAAATAAAGAATAAATATATTTTAAGCAAGACAGGACAAAAGGATAAATAGTTTAAATAATATTTGTTATAATACATACCTATGTATATGTAAACGTATTTCCGATCTGTTTTATGAATATTTAGTTACTTCGTGTGATTGTATTTCAATAATTAGCTTCTTCTTCCAGTTTCGAGACCAACAACGGCATCGTTGCCGAAGCTAACGGTGCCTATAAGCAGATCGGAGACTCCGGCGCTGTTGTGAGTATATTTCCTTAAGAAAAAGTACATAAACTTTTCTACACATTCACTATCATAAGCTGAGTGATATTAAGCACATAAATAATTTATGCGCTTATGCATTAAAAAGAACTAGTCTGGTAACGCCTAAAAATGTTATGATTAATTTTATCATTTATATGACAAGTTTTTGTTGAATTTCTGTGACTGAGGCAGGAAATGCTTTGGTGCTTGGCATTTCTGTGTGTGCAAGTTTTTAGTGCTAACAATATTCTGTTTTCTGTTTCAGGTGTCCCAGGGAAGCTACCGGTACACCGCCCCCGACGGTACCCCCGTGGAGTTCGTTTACACCGCTGACGAGAACGGATACCAGCCCCAGGTAACACTCCTAGTTTACCTTCAATAGGGTAGTAGAGCACACATTTATATATATTTTTAAAACTGATCATTCCCAAGGTATTTCTACGTTTATAGTACATGTCTTCATTCCAAGAACTAACATTGCTGTCATAATAACCCCTTTCTTTGCAAATTGTATCATATTATCAACATAAAATAACGATAAAAATATGAGAAATCAGTACTGGATTAGTATTTGTTTATTCAGAATAAAATACCTCAGGATGATTCAATTGTACTTTAAAATGCTGATTAGCAAAGACGCGGGCCTTTTAACTTGTAAATATCAAGAGGGAAGGGTGGAGTATAAAACCTGCAGTAGCCTGCTACTGACTACTCCATGATGTTGCCGTTGCGGTAATACGCCTGGTTTTACCTTTCCTATAATTTCTTAATGAGAAGAGAGAGAGGGAGGGTCGCGTGTTTATGCAGATTAGTAATCGTTATTGTATTGTTACAGAGTGCCTCTCTCCCCGTTGGCCCCCCGATCCCCCCGCAAATCCAGCGCGCCCTCGAATACATCGCCGCCAAATCCCGTGAAACCGTCCAGAAGTATTAAGCCTCGACTTGACCAACAACTGAGTGATTGCTGAACATTTCAGTGATTTGACTGCGGATACTACCTACATAAATATGAAGATATTGATGTTGAATTGCAGCAGATTTTTTTTGTGTTAATAAAGGAACTGTGCCATAACTTTATATTTTCAATATTGATTTGAAATCCTTCGACCCTCGTAATTAGAATGTTCCAATGGAATTGGTCAAATATTATCAGTTTAAAAAAATCCAAGTAAATACATTAAGTACTATTTGTTACATATCTTGCTCACCCCAATTTTGAAACAATGTCCTCCGACTTCAATTTACTAAGAAGGTACAGAAAATCAAAATAACTTAGCTCAGTGACTAACAAATTAATATGCTAAGAAGAACTAACTATAATTAATATTGCATCTTGAGCTAAAAATCCATACGACAATGCGACATTTGACGATACCCCAAAACAATAAAGGTTTATCTTAAGAACCGAAAAGTGACTAATAAAGCCTCTAACTTCTGTAGAGAGTTTTGTTTCAGCAAATTGCTAGTTAATTAAGTTAATGACTGGTTTGATTATGTGTTTGAGTAAATGAAAATTTCCGACCACTGTCTGGTGAAGTCTGTGTCCGTTTACTCCCCGCCTGATCCTAGCCCTAGAGGCACCCGGCGAGTGTGGCGATACAGGTCGGCTGATTGGGATGGCATGCGATCTTTCTTCGCATGTTATCCTTTGCAGTCTACTTGCTTTTCTTCGACTGATGCTTCGTCGTGCGCGGACGCCGTGACGGATGTGTTGCGGAGGGCTCGGTTTGACCACATTAGCCGAATAGGAAACAAACTTGCTTTTTACACAGCAGGTATTAAGGCTTTTTGGTCCTTGGCTAAGTCGGTCGAATCGAACTTCTGCCGCCCCTCACTACCACCACTGCTGTGACCCGGCGGGTCGCTAGCCCATTCTGCTGAGGAGAAAGCGAACTTGTTTGCTTCTTTGTTTGTGGAATCTGGTGGCGTGAGGCCCCCTGCTTCTACTGATGGATGCGAGTCGAGTATGTCGAACATTCGCATTCATCAGAAGGACGTCCGCAGGGTACTGCGTAACCTAGACGTGAACAAGGCTAGTGGCCTCGACGGGATACCTGCAATTGTTCTGAAGACTTGTGCGCTTGAGTTGTCTCCGATCTTGATGCGCTTATTTCACCTTTCGTTTGAGACCGGAAAAGTGCCGATGGCTTGGAAGCAAGCTAACGTGCAGCCCGTGCCCAAGAAGGGTAGTTGAGCTGACCCAGCAAATTACAGATCCATCTCGGTAACTTCCATACTCTGAAAGAGTATGGAACGCGTACTGAATGCTAAGATCCTGGCATACCTAAAAGCTAACGATGTTCACGGTGACCGACAATACGGGTTCCGCCGAAATCGGCCAACTTGGGATCTTCTAGCGTATGCCATTCACATCTGGAGTGAGGCCATCGAGAAGCACGGGGAAGCACTTGCTGTCTCCTTTGACATCTCGAAGGCCTTCGACAGGGACTTGCATGATAGCCTTATTAGTAAGCTTCCTTCCTTCGGTTTGCCCGCCAGATTATGTGATTGGATCGCAGATTTGGTATGCAGACGACAGCACTGTTGCTGAGAGATATGTGTTCGACGCACGAGCTGGTGGGTCGCAGATTCGGTCTCTCCGGGAGGCTATGGCTGAGCGCTTGAACGTATCCATACAGGCTGTCTCTGAATGGTGTGATACCAACCTGGTCAAGTCCAATGCTGCTAAGACCCAAACGTGTCTTTTTTCCGCCAAAAGGAGCCAATTCTATTTTTCCGAGGTGCAACCGTTCCGATAACCGACCAACTTGAGCTTCTTGGGGTTACATTAACATCTACACTCAATTTTGGTCCTGTCATAGAGGCAAAAGCTCAAGTGGCTGTAAAAAAGTTAGGGATCCTAGCAAAGGTGAGACGGTACTTCACGCCGGATCAGCTGTTCAAACTCTATCAAGCGCAAGTTCGTTCATGTATGGAGTACTTTCTCATATTTGGTACGAATCTGCCAGATATCAGCTTGATGCCCTGGAGTCAATTATGAAACGAGCCAAGAGGATCATCGGCAATGATAGGAGTCGAAACTCCAAAGTCTTGAGCATCGATGTCGAGTTGCTAACTCAAGAGTGGATAGGTTCTTCTAGGCAAGCGTGTTCCATCTTTGTCCACATCATCGCCTACCATCAGGTGAGATAGTAGTCAATCGTGCCTACAAATAGTAAAAAGAAATTCAGAAATATGTCGGAGTATTTGCGGGGCTAAATTTTCAATGCTAAAGATTCACAAGTACCTGGAGACTAGAAAAATGTCGAGGCATTTCCGAGGTTGGAATTGTAAGGGGTAAAGATTCACAAGTACCAAGACACCAGAAACAAGCCAAAATATTTTTACGCTGGAATGTGAACGCTAAAGATTCACAAGTACCAGAAGACCGGAAACATGTCTAAATATTATCGATACTGGAATTTTGAGTGTTTGAGACTCAAAAACTACCAGGGTAACAGAAACATGAAGATGTATTTCCGGGGCTAGATTTAATATTTAACTTCAGGCCCTTCGAGTATTCTTAGAAGAGTGAACGCCTACGCTTAGGTTCTTAGCAAATACTTCATTGTACATAATTTATAAAGAGAGGAGCTATGACTCTTTATCTGTCAATGAGTCGTCCATAAATAGCTGTCATACCGTGTGTTACATGCGCAGTCTAGCGCATCCGCGTGCATTCTCGGGTAGAAATTCGCCTAACGCGTCAAATCAAATTGAACAAAATCAATCAAATCAAAAATATTTATTTGCTAGAATATAGTAGGTACATAAGGTGTTACATAAATTTGTTTCAGCATATCCTGCCATTACACGGCGTGCAAATGTATTCACAGTCAGCGGTGTCAATTTAACTTACGATTTACAGATTCTATTGATTTGTATTCTAAATGGTCCTTAATGGTATAATATCTTTTAAAAAGTAATGAATTGAAAAGTGTTTTTTAAATATTGTCTGCGGTAAGTCTTGCAAATTGTTTGGTAAATGATTGTAAATAATAATCGACATGCAGTATACATTTTTCTTAAATAATTTTAGTTTTATCGCTGGCAGCCGAAGTCTATCTTTATGTCGTATTCGGCTATTTGGCCTGTCAGTACTCATTTCAAATACATTATAGTTCTTCATAAGGCTGCTCTCTTGAGAAATGATTAAAAACAGCGTGCAGATGAAGCAACTTTTCGTCGGTATTTACTGAAAAATAACATCTGAAAAAATAGGTAGTAATCTACATGATATCATACGTAATCTGGTTTAGCCAGAATTTATGTATCGGTATCACATAATAAGAAAAAAAAATCACCAAATCACCTCCAAATCGTTTAGATGAAACCATTTTACTCCTTCATTTTTTAATGAAGTCTAAAAAAAATGTCTACTGCTTTGCAATACATACGAAAATAATTTGGTTTTGTAACTTTTTTAAAATATGTGTTATTTTTCTACACTAATATTACAAAGAGGAAAGATTTGTTTGCTTGTTTGAAATGAATAGGCTGCGAAACTACTGGACCGATTTGAAAAATTCTTTCAGCAATGGATACCTACATTATCAGGGAGTAACATAGGCTATATTTTGTCCCCGTACTCCCACGGGAACGGGAACTACGCGGGTGAAACCGCGTGACGTCCAGTAGTTTATAATAAACTAAAAATGCGGGTAGCGGAGTGGCACGTAGAGGAGTAGTTAGATACGTTTTGCATGCACAAGGTCATTGGAATGTTTACAAGCCTTAACAAAATTACATATTTCAAAAATATATAAACATTACAAAGGAAGAATTTTAAGTTTTAGAAATATTGGTTTATAGCTGTCTAAAAAATGAACTCCACAAATTGCTCAAATACGTTTTTTTGAGCTTTAAAAACTCTATCAAAGTCTACTGAGGTACCAGGCTTTTGCTGAACTTTGCGGGCATGCTCTGCGCTGCTCTCCATGCCATGTGTGGCCGGCCCTAAGTGTACATGGTGTGATGTCGACAGAATAGACCGGCTGATCTTCATCGGGCGGCAAGCCACTCATCGCTCGCCGTCCACAGGCCCGCGACTACGGTGGCCAGGAATCGCCCTGCGACTTTCGACGCCCGGAGCATCTTCTTCTGTTGCGATGGCTGAGGCGTGAGGTTTGTCTCTCCCTCACACGTCCCGCCTGTTCCTTCGCTTACATTACTGCTTTGCAGAAAGAGGTGACTGCTTCCCATGCCCCCTCGCTCCGGAAGATGGGTTGAACCAGGGCCGGAAGCGAGAGATCGCCGCCACCGATCGCATCGACTTACACAGCGGTGCTTCGCCCACGCAGGGCAGATCTGCACCGTATGCTCAACCGTGTCTTCCGGGCCATCCACACACTGGTGACACCCGGGCGTGTCCTCCCGCCGAATCCAAAACAGGTAACTCCCGAAACAACCGTGTTCGGGAGTACCTACGTGAGTCGGTAGGTAAGAATGCCGTGGCGCCTTTCTAACCACTTCTCAATCCGATTGTAGAGCTACAACTACTATTTCGAACTTTTTGGGGAAAACCTGTGTTTGAAGTGCTGTACCCAAATACATTTTAAACTCATGATATTACGGTTACCTTCAAATTGTAGCAAATTATGTCTACTTTAAAAATGCACTGATTGACTTTCTCTGTGGAATGTACCGTTTAGAAGAATTAAGCCTAGGTAAATTTTAAAAACTACCGAAAACTAAGAAGTTTTCCGAGAACCACGCAGTTAGCACCGGTCTTTCAAAGTTGAATAATTTGGTGCACACTATTAGCATTTATCAATGTGCAATTATAATTTTGTTTATTTTAATTGTTATTTATTTGATTTGATGAGTGTGTTATGGATTTTTATTGTCCGAAATAAACGTTTTTGATTTTATTTGAATTTACTGCGACATAACGCGTTTAATCTATCTACGGTGACTGGCCTATAGTAGATACCTGTGACAAATATTAATATCTTCAAATTAATTTATCCATTAAATATATTCCTGTCCTCGCGTCTACTTAGCCTACCTATTTATAATAATTATTGTAACTTGTAAAATATATTTCGATCAAGTGTGGACGTTCATTAACCTTTTCACACTATTTTATTAATTTATCATAGTAGGTTTATAATAAATGTATTTATTTTTATCAAAAACTGGATAAGGGAGATTTGAACTGAGCTACATGAGAGGGCCAATCCTCCTTATTTTTAAGCAACGTTCGCATTCGTGTCACAGTTACAATCTGTCAAAAAAGTCTCAATTTCGATCATTGATATATAAAAAACCCAAGATACACACTCAGCATCTCAAAAACGTACGCAAAAAAACAAGCGCAAGATGTATAATTGTGCGCTAGTTTCAAACAGTCTCGCATCGCTCGCCATACTGCACTGCTTTGTAAAAACCACTTTAAGCGATCCGTGTAAGGCTGAATTTGCAAAAAAAATTGTGCGTAGTATAACTACATACAACTCACACATGACACTTGATACATGTCAGTTTTTGACGACAGTTTCGAGTGTTGCATTTGTTCGAGACTGTGCATCTTGGGTTTTTCATATATCAATGATTTCCATACATTTTTACAGTTTGCGATCAGGTAGTTTTGTTTCGTGTTAAACTGTTTTGTTAATTACCGGTTACCGTAGGTTTTACATAATTATGAAAAACCCTTTTAGGAAGTCATCGTTGCGTATCGGTTGCACTTCTTACTATACCGTTTGGGCTCACTAGGGAATGACGCTGGGGTGAATTTGGTAAGATAGGAGGTCACTTGTTGACCAGTTTTGTGCAGCTATCTCACTTTGCAGAAATTGTATTATGATTAGGAATTGGGGTAAACCTGTTCGTAAAATAATAGAGATAAATTATAAAGCTGTCGATTTGATAATACTTTTAACTCTTTGTAATATTATTTTTTTTTCAAATAAATTATTAAAAAATCATAAGTTAAATGTATGTAATAGCTAATCTTTATTTGTAAAAAGATAAATTGTATGTTTGTCAGTGTGATCTCTGTAATACTGATCCGATTACAAAAATTCTATCAGTAATAAGTATGTAAAAAGCTGCACTAGATATTACAGATATTAGTGAATGTTACAAGTTATTTTATTGCACAGTTTCTGAGGGATAGGACAAGATCCGGGAAACTAGGTCTTTCCCGCAACTGCGCTTTTCAACATTATATTGTGCAAGTTTTTACTTTTAAGATATTATGCCGAAATTTAAATATTTATTTTAAGATATTTTTTAAACAGAATTATAGATCTCACTTCAAAGCAACACCCAGGGAGCTCTATTAAAATAACCTGATTTATTTCGGAAGCCATAACTCGTATTTATACCGAGCGAATGACGCAAACATTCAAAACACGATACTAATTAGACATTAAATTATGGATTACAAATTACCTACTTTAAACTAATTTAATTAAACCGTTATAAGAACAAAGAATGTAAATAGGGAAATAACATTGTTGTAAGGTTTGTTCTGTGATAAATTCCTTATTGTAAAAGAAAACATGGTATTTAGTAAGTCTGAAAAAAATAATAGTCAAGTGTTTCTATCCTAATAATATAAAATACTTCCGTTACTGAGTGAATGACTGCCAGACAGCGCACAGCCGAAACTACTGATCGTAGAAAGCTGAAATTTGGTATGTAGCTTCCCTACACTTCGTGGGGGAAGCACTAAGGATTTCTCGTAATTCCTACGGGAACGGGAAAAACCGCTTATATATAAACCGCTTTCTAAATAGGAGTACCTTAACACTGATCAGGCTCTCCGGGCTCGCTCATTTAAATTTTAAAAGTATCCATTGCTTTCCATCAAGGGAGATGAAGAGCTGCATCACCATGCAAAATATATCTTTGGAAAGTTGGTACCAGCTGCCTTAACAAAAATCGTATTAGTAAATTATCATTAAACCTTTGAATAGTAGTAGGTAGTTACTAAGAACTAATTTAACTTACACCATTTAGAGTGTGCCACCATAGATCTATTTTATCTCAATGCCTGCGATTTCGTTAGTTCTAAATCACCTTAAATGTTATTGCTAGTTTTGCTGCGGTAGGCGTTCGTTACTTAGTCCTTTCTCTTTTACTTGTTTTTGTGGCTGAAAAATGAAATAATCCGAATGAAAAATCATTTTAAAAATGATTCACAACAATCAAAATGCTCTTTCTATACTTTGTATTTATCTGAATCGTGTAATTAGCTCATGAGACACAACGTTGTTGAGGAAGTGTGCACTGCCTGGCGAAAATTTCCTCGCAATAATTGGGTTACACGCATTTTGCTAATCTCAAAATGATTTTCGAGTCTTCAGAATTGACCAATGTTTTTAAAAAGTTTATATTTCTCTTTATTCAAAACGAAGCTTACAAACGAAGACTCAAATTTTCTTCTCGAATTATTATAGGTTAAAAAGCTATGAAGTAAATAAAGGATGTGAAACTCTTTTGGGCGTCAGAAAACACGATAAGCCGTTGATCCTGGATGTTATTATTGTAGATCATTGCTGGTCGTTATAGTCAATGAGAAGCCTGAAAATCTGACACCAGTCTTACGATACCTCTCACTGTCAAATTTTTCCAATCAAAGGTTTAAGGTTGATTGGGAAAATTTGACAGTGATTCGTTAGCGATAAAGATGAAAATTAAATTTGAAAGATTGTTGCGTGATTAATATTATGATTCTAATATTTTTTTTTTTTTTTGGGACAAGCCCGCCACACATTCCCAGCCACTGCAACTCCTGAAAGCCAGAATCAACAGTGGCGACCACCAGAAAAACGCCGAGCCAATGAAGCCCGACGAGTCCCGGAGAAACGATTTAACTGTCTTGGATCCTGCAACGAATTTAATCAGAAAAGTACAGCGGAGGAGTAGGAAATAAAATATATGTATAATTTCCACTTCCCTCCTTTTCAAGCAGGAGACAGAATAGAGCTAGGCCAATAGGCACCAAGGGACATATACAACTGGGTTAAGCCCAGTTGTCAAGCACCACGGATTATATATTAATTAAAAACTAATGGGTCCTAAATTGTGAGCTACGTTTGATTCCAGTAATAGGTATGGCAAAATCGCCTGAAAGCACGGAAATTTGTTCTGGTTTCTACAAGGTCCGTGTAGTAAAGTACTCCAGATGTAACCTGAATACTATCTAACATAATATTGCGTTCAGTTTGCCAAAGAATACACTCCCATAAGATGTGGTGTGCGGATTGTTCGTATTCATAGTCGGCTGTAGAACATTGACATAAAGGCGAGGCCACAAGCCTAAAGGAAAATAATTTACTCTTAAAGTTGCCATGACCTGTGAGAAATTGGGCAACACAATTATCCACCTCCAGCCATGTCCTATCCAGCCGCTCACGAACGGATGGAAAAAACTGGTGGAGGTGTCAGCCTTTAATGGAATTTTCCCACCTACATTGCCATTCGGATAAAAGTTCCTCCCAGACGTCAGTCTGGGGTTTTAGTAATCTACAGATCTTAGCACGGTCGCGTTGCGGTAAAAACTCTGGGTCCGTGATCTTTCTAGCGTAGTAGTACGTTGCAGCACGCCGCTGCACCTCTAGATCGACTGGGAGAACACCCGCCAGCACCGGTAAGGCTTCAGTACTAACCGTCCTATACGCCTTGCATAAGAATATCAAAGCCAAACGCTGGCTTTGCAGCAATTTACGGCGTACCGCCCCTATGGTGGCCCTGTCAGCCCAGACAGGTGCCCCGTAGCACATACAACCCAAGTAAGTAGCCCCATAGATAGTTTTTAAGGTTTGAAATGATTGATAATTCTAATATGCTTCTCCTAAAGCGGTCTTTTTAGCCCCAACCTCCCCCCCGATGGGCAGTCGCTCCGTGTATCCATCCGGAGACTGGAAGCTCACCACTACTTACTTGGGAACAGGCTAGGATTATTGAGGATTACGAGTTTGAAATGGTTTCATTATTACCGATTGTTTTGTGGATTCTTGATTGTTTAGTTTTTAATGACACACATATTCAGTCAAATACGTCCTTAGGACAACTATACGTATAAGGCTCTAAAATGGCTTCTGAGGTTATGCAACTACTAAACCCACGTATATCCCAGAAGCTAGATACTACATTCAATGCTGTTTGTGAAGTAAATACCTAGGAATATGATTATGGTTATGACTGTGCTCCGAGGATGTCTCTGCCATAAGCGATAAAAAGAACATATTAATATGATATCAACTGAAAATTTGCATGCTACAAATGGAGGTTGTGTCCATTAAATAGATAGTTTATGTTCAATTAATAATGTAGTCATAATGAAGATGGCAGGATTTTCAATTACGCATCAGTGAACTTAGAAATGTGTTCGTAAGTACGTACTTCGCAATGTTGCACACTGCTTGTATATAATATATAATATGAGTTAATCGTATACAAAATGATTCAAACTGCTGCAAGTGGACAAAATTAATATTTAACACAAATAAATGACATTTTAGACTTTATTGGTTTTGCAAGGATAACCGATTTTATAAAGAGCAAAAGTTTGACCTATGACAGAATCCATAAATGTAGATGGATCATACATAATATAGCGCGTAAAATCACCCTGTCTTTCTGTTAACTTTTTATTCTTGGATCACATAACTGTCCAATCTAGGTAGGTACTAGCTAAGGTTGTCTATTTGCGCGGAGCGAGGCAGCGGAGCGAGGCAGCGGAGCGGAGAAACGGAGAAATATTAACCAATCATGTCAGTGACTCACGTGGTGCGGAGATTTTATGCAATTCCAGACAGGCACCCTTTAGAGTAAAATTTTCATTATGTGGATGACGTTCTTTGACTAGGTTTAAGAAGGTGGAGGGAAGCGAGAGAGGACTGGCTTGACAAAATTATTACAGTTAATTTCATTAAAAACCGTCATCCGTACTACTTACTTAATCTTTAGCTTTCTTATTTTTATCAATCAAGAACGTAAAACAGGAAAGATGCCTACCTAGACGGTTATACTAAAATCTATACTAATATTATAAAGCTGAGGGGTTTGTTTGTTTGTTGGGTTGAACGTGGTTTGAATTGAAAAATTCTTTTAGTTATGGATAGCCCATTTATCGAAGAAGGCAATATAACATCACGGTATGATCGATAGGAGCAAAACATTAATGAAAAGTGTAACGCAGGCGAAGTTGCGCGGGTCAGCTATTTATTTATATTGCCCTAATTCATGAATCTTAATTAGTCTTCACGAGTTACGCAACGTTGTCGACGGCAATAAACATAAAACTTTGGATGTCAATAAAAGGACTTTTTACGTTATTTCTAAGCGGATACAATTTTATTTTAAGTGATGAAGCAACCATTCACAATCATAGTTGCTCAAAATCAACAAAGCTCAAAAAATACTGTGTATACTCAAAAATAAATAAAAATTATTACAAGGAAACGTGAGGTACTTTTAATGAATGCCTTAAAAAATAAATTTTAAATTTTGAAGTCAACAGTTATTCTAGTCAATAGTTATTAAATAAAAATGGTAACCTAAGTCAACTTTCAGATTACATATTCAATTGCCAGCAGTCTTGCCTACAGAGGTGCCTAAAATGAACTGTCCATAACTGTGTCCCTGCTGAAAATACATGACATTGTTATTATGAGAGTGTGTGTATCTCAAGTAGGATGTTCTACATCTGATTTGCAACGTACCTACGCTTAGGTTTAAAACTGATGTTAAGTGTTAGATTCCAAAATCACGTTTATTTTCGAAACTAAGGGCTTCAAAAAACAATTGGTCGAATTGATACACAGTTACCTCAAGAAAACAAGCTGACAATCAATCGATACGATAAGTTACTTCATCAAAAAACGATGAGAAGGCGCTATAAACCTGAATGGGTTCACGATTCAACAAAAAATCCTTAATATTAACATAATAGCCCAATTATAGCTCATAATAGGCCATTACCAGGCGCACAGTTATAATGAACGGCTGTCCAAGAAACTACTGTTTACGCACCATACATTATTTAACAGAATAAGATACAAATTGTATCCATGTTCTGTATCCGTTTGACCGAAGGAATTCGGTTAATTATTCCTTTTATTAACTTCGCTAAAATCGTTTAACAACATAACACAGTCATCATATAAGGTTTTTTTTACCTCAAATATATTAATTTATCAAAATGGTTTACTGGAGGTTTGGAGACTAGTTAATATTATAATTGGATCAATTTTACTACCGGCTGTGAATTAATTGGCCTCGGCGACAGTGATGATGCAGTTTATCAACGTATGCTCATCTATATTACAATATTGTGATTTGGATCTTATTGGAGCATATCATTAATAACAACTTACGATTCTCAAAGTACAAGTATTCCCAACTGATTAATTATTTTTCATTATTATCTTACTTAAAAATATAGGTTTTGGTACCATCTGCTTACCTCCTGCGAAGCAGTAATGCTAGCGAAGGACGAGGCGGGCCAGGTGAGGGAGAGGCAAACCTTACGTTCAACAGAAGAAGACGCCCCGGGCGTTGGAAGTCACAGGGCGATTCCGGCCATCGTAGGCGCAAGCTGGCGGTGAATAACAGGCGCGGGTCCACGCGCGCCTCAAAGAAATGTCAGTATAATAGACGGGGCCCGCAAGAATCAGTGGCTGCCAAGTTTGCGCTATTTGTTCGAAGGAGTCACCGCGGCTCTGGAACGCAAGGGGCATTTAGAAGAACACGGATGGGTATTAGTCAGTAAGAGTCTGACCATCCCTTCCGCTCCGCCGCAAGCGGAAAAGTGATTTGATGATTTCCTATCCTTAAAAAAGTACCATCTGCTATTTCTCAGTTTGCAGCCCTGTATTAATGCACTGTTGATGGCAGCTCGTCTCTTATAACATGGAAATCTGTAAAAACCGAATGTTTCTCTCTTTTCTAGTTCCTAGATACACTTACCCGCTTAGATAAGCACGTTAGAAAAAGGTCACTGTCAGCTTTTTTGAGTCTGAATTCTGATTTCTTTTATTTCTACTCTGCGTTGCTCAAAAACTTTATGGTTGTTGGCCACTATACTGTATGTTCAGATAAATCCTTCATTACATTTGTGTTAGGATGTAACCGTTTGAGTTCCAATTTTTACGCCAATGGGTAAAATGTTCTGATCCAGTGATGTGCAAAGCCACCTGGGTCAGAACATTGGGCTTGTCATGTTTTTATTTTACGACAAAACATGGTGTGGAATTGATAAAACCATGAAGGTTGTCAATAAACCATAGTCATTACGTTTTGAGGCAATCAACGTCGACTGGACTCTTCACTATCTACTTAGTTGCACGGTTGCACCTTAACCCACTGCAATCAGACAATACATCACCAGTAATTATTACATACTTACCAGTAATATAATTATAACATGTTTGCTATAAAACAAGAAGTCATACATTTTAAAATCATCACCATTAGTTACTGTTGTTCTGTCGTAAAACACTGATATTAAACTGCATCTGGTTAGATTGGCTATGGCTTGCGTGGCATACTTGGGTGGCTTGGCTGGCATGGCCTTATGTCAGACGATGTTAGGGCTAATTTCCAGTTTGATTAAAAGCTCCTCAATCTGATTTATTATAATGTTAACCCGTACTTATATTACTTTGAAGGTATCGTTATCCTCAAGTTTGAAAATAATTACCAGATTGCCAAACACAAATTGATGGTAAGTACTCTTTAGCATAGTAGTAGCATAGTCGGCCTTCTATAATGTTCCCACTGTTGGGACTCAGGCCTCCTCTCTAGGAGAGGGAATGGGCCGTAATCCACCACGCGGGCCCAATGCGGGTTGGTGAATGTCACATGTCTTCGAATTTTTGGTTCTAGGACATGCCGGTTTCCTCACGATGTTTTCCTTCACCGTTTTGAGAGCAGTGGTGATGAAATAAATTACACAAAGTAATGTGCCTGGCTGGGTTTGAACCCGCGACCTACAACTCGTAAGTCGGAGCCGTTACCACTCGGCCACCACTGCTCTAAGTACTCTTTAGATGCAATATATTGGAGTAATCACGCCTGTACCGCCTCTCTCTTGAAAAAAGAACGGTGCCGAAATCATGGAAGCTTGCGAATGTGCAACCGGTGCCCAAAAAGGGAGACCGTGCTCATTACCGTCCGATCGCCATTACCTCCATCCTTTGCAAGGTTATCGAAAGGGTTCTTAACAGTAAGCTGCTGACCTACCTTGAAGACAATGATCTCCTCAGTGACCATCAATATGGCTTTCGCCGGGGACGGTCAACTGGCGATCTTCTTGTGTATGTCACGCACTGCGGGGGCGAGGCCATCGAGAGACACGGCGAAGCACTTGCCGTGTCGCTCGACATCTCGAAGGCCTTTGACAGGGTATGGCACGCAGGCCTACTGAGCAAGCTTCCTACTTATGGCATCCCAGCTGGTTTTTGTAGCTATTCGATATCAGACTTCCTGAGTGAACGGTCGATCCGAGTAGTCGTTGACGGCTGCTCCTCTGACCTCATGGCTGTTGATGCCGGAGTTCTTCAGGGGTCTGTTCTCTCTGCAACTCTTTTCCTGCTGCACATCAATGACCTACTTCAGCTTGGTCTTGTTGGGTACGCAGATGACAGTACGGTTTCAGAGAGATACTTGTCCAGCGCAACTACCAGCGGGGATGAAGTTCGTTCCTTGAGAGAGGCCATGGTAGAGCGGACAAATTTGACCTTAAGCCTTGTCTCCCAGTGGGGTGATGACAATGTGGTCACTTTTAACGCCACCAATACACAGGCGTGTCTTTTTACCGCAAAAAGGAGTCGTTTTGACCAAACTCCTACTTTTCGGGGTGCATCTGTTCCTGTGACTGATCGGCTCGAGCTCCTAGGCATGGAGTTGATATCCAGTCTCGACTTCGGCACCTCCATCGAGTACAAAACCCAAACCGCGGCCAAAACGCTGGGCATCCTAAATAGGGTGAAGCGATACTTCAGGCTTGGACAGCTTTTAACCCTATTTAAAGCGCAAGTCCGATCCTGCATGGAGTGTTGTAGCCACCTTTGGGATGGCTCAGCTAAGTATCAGCTTGCCGCGCTTGACTCGGTGGAACGCAGAGCTAAGAGGCTCATCGGTGACGTAAAACTGGTGGATGCCAAGCTGCATAGCTTGGCTCATCGCCGTAAGGTTTCCTGCTTGTCGGTCTTCTACAGATTGTACTTCGGTGAGTGTGCCCAAGAACTCCACGACCTCATCCCACCGGCCTCCTTCTACCATCGGACATCCAGATGCACTGCATCCTACCATCCCTACCTTATTGCTATTCCACCAACTCGCACTAAGCGTTTCCAAACGTCTTTTATAATGCGCACAGCAAAGGAGTGGAACTCTCTGCCTGCGTCCGTGTTTCCAAACGCTTACAACCCTAATCTCTTCAAAGTTAGAGTGAACAGGCTCCTTCTGGGTAAGCTCGCTCCATCGTAGACTTTGTCTCGGTCATCTCTGACCTAGACTAGAGTCAAGAGCAAACCCATCACAAATAAAAAAATAAAAATCTGGTACCCAGTCTTTAATGTAGTAATCATAATCATGAAGATGATGTTGTAAAGAGAAAATTCCAAAATGTGAGCTTTAAAAAGAATGTAACGACACCTGCAAGGAATAAAATTGTAACTCATGTTTATAAACTTTCGAGGAGAGCGCGTCAAAGATTCTCTCAGATTTCGGTTAAGTCTAAATGACAGCCAACCTTGAAAATTTGAGTAAATGATGGAATAGATACACTTTCATATGATTATATTATTATATATATGTATATTTTAAGACTCTATATGAGTTACAATTATATTCCATCAGGTATACTGTATAAAATGACATTGTAAATTGTAACTCAGACATACAATTGCATAAAGTGTGTTAAAGATTATTTAATAAGAAGTAACAAAATACAAGAACAAGAGTGTAACTTGTATTACAATTTATACTAATAATGGCGAGCTTAATGATGACGTTGATATATAACTAAATATACCCTTTTATTAACTGTAGTTGTCTCTCACTTACAATCTTTCTACTCTGTAAAAATCATCACGCAAAGGAATTTAGACACAGAGGTGAGTGAATCTTCATTATTTGTACAGCACAAATATGATGTTATTCCTTGCAGGTGTTGATAATATGTCAAAGCTTGCCTAAATTTATTTTGTACCTGTAGTACACTGGAACTCTAAGACATATAATTATGATGAAGCAATGTGTGAATTATACCTGTTTATAAACTACGATCCTGGAAATATTATTGTGTATACACGTACTTCCAAGATCCTGGAATTTTTTTCAAGATAATGAATACGAGAAATTTACATGAAGGAACCATTTCTGGCTAGACTTCTAAGCCACCATCATCATACCTACAGCGAATTGTTAAGATCCTGAAACTGAAGCTAGCTTTCCTGAAGAATTGCCCGTGTTTCGAATTGTCCAGGTACAAAAGTAATGAGGGCTACCGTTTTTGTACTCACCAGTTGGCGCCACTGTCGAAAAACTCGCGTCAATAGCCCAACAATAGTGAAATTTGGCATTTAAAACCTCACGCTACACTAGCACTTCAAACGCGATAACCCTCAATGGTCCCATTAAAGTAGATGGAAAACCTTTTAGAAATCATTTAGACAACCAAAATAAGGACAATGGTACAAAAATAATAAGAAAAAAGCATTCGATATTTATTTTTTAGGTCAAAATAAAATCACTTCAGTCAGTGCTTTTTTTTGCTTAGATATCTTTGGTTAGACGTACTGAACGGTGCATCTATTTTAATGGGACATTAATATAGATATGTAAACTCTTTATTGTTTGCCCAATAAAAAAATATAAAAAGGGTTAAACAATGGTGCTGTAGTTGTTGTACAATAAGTAATTGTACCTATGCAGTACTGAAAAATAAAAACTTTGCGTTTTTTTAACTAAATTATTATGCAATGATTTCTGTGCGTTTTGCTTGAGGCTTTTTGATTTAAATGTTTAATATTGAAAATTTATACTTTTTTCAATGTTAAAATAATGAACAATGAAATTGGTAAGCTTTAAATGTCAAAAGAAGCTTCTTCGTTACGCACCACACCTAGAATTGACACTTGTTCGATAAGTTTGTGAAAATTCTGTGAAGTTGTAAAGTTTTTTATACATTTTTTAACATGTTGTTTTTAAATAATAGTGTTTTTTGCATTTGCTAGAACTGTATATTTTCACTCCGATAAATAGATAAATCTACTTATCCTGAAAAGGCAAGGCCTGTTGTTGGCTGAGCGTTATTGCAGTATGAAGATATCCTCTTAAAACATTCCCTTTAAAATATTTTGTTCATTTCAATCAATTTTATTTCGTATATTTTCTAAACGACCATTTTGAAATTAAAGTTAGCATGAGATTTTTTTAAAAGTCAAGGTTTGTTAAGGAGAACACTGTGAGCCATAGCGTTAAGGTTATCAAACAAAGCCCATATTTTAAAGATCTCAAATTGTCGCAGCTACTAAATTAATCAATGAGGATGATACCCAGATTGAGAAACGCTGTGCTAATGAATTAGCGTCAGACAACACATTATAAATGAGACGAACTGGACAGAGGAACATTATAAAATTATATAAAAAAGGTATAAATAGGCATTGATCTATAGAAGAGCACATTCAAGTAGTTAAGTCCGCTTGATAACAACGAAAATGCGCGTCTTTTTGGTAAGTGTGGAATGATGTGTTGCATTGTTGATACCATCGGTGCATGGCGTTGATTCGCCATTAATATGCAACTTATGACGGATATTCAGTGCTAATAAAGTTTTACGGATATTATATAGTATTAATTTAATTTATGAGTTATTAACGTCAGATCTTTGATTTTTATTATTAATATTTAAATTAATATCTTAATTTGTTGAAAATATTGTGTTATAAGTTTTGTTTATTTGTTTCAGGTAATTTGTCTGTGTATGACAGTGGCCCTTGTCGCGGGTCAGACATTAGGACCTGCAAGGTACTAATTGTTTTTTTTTAACACTATTTATTTGTTTTCTCCACTATTGTTTCTGTTTGAGTTTTATTGTTTCAAATGCGAAAATATTTAATTGTTGAAATGTGTCATTTTGAAAAGTACGGAGCTTATTTAACAATTGTATTCGCAACATCATATGAAATAGAAATAAATTCTATTGTAGTAAAAACTACATGAGATATTGTTGCATTTAATGATTGGTAAATAAAAATTGTATTGATAATAATTAAAATTATAATGTACGTAGATGATACTGCAATACCAAACAAAACTTTTACGTACCTTATTATTCACAATTTGAGAATTGACCTTAACTTTGTTTTTAAATCTTGTAACTGATTTTTTGGTACAACAAACACCTTCATAAACTTATAAATATTCCTCTTAACGAGGAATAGCATTTTATCCATGAGATTTGTCAACAAATAATGTCCACCAGATAAAAATTTAATATACAATACGTGTTTAATATGGTTATGTTTTATCATCCAGGGCTGCCTACAATCCTTTCGCAATCGGATCAACCACCCGGCGGTACTCTGGCTTCTTTGGCACGACCCCAACACCCCTAGTGTACAGACCCACGACCTCGAGGTACTACGCTACTACTTCGCGGTACGACGCGTCGGGTCGCGACAGCGCGGGCCGCTACGACCCTAGCCGCTACGACAACTCTGGCAGATACATACCCGACGACTCTGGGAGATACAAGTAAGTGTACTAACATCAATTTTGCATATTCGTTTTCGTATTGCATTTGGGCCGTGAAGGCTAAATTTAAATCAAACTGGCTCATAAGCTCGTTTGGCACAGCGAATATTGCGTAGGACGAGCATATTGTCGCTTAGCGTTATTGGGTTTATCAAAATTTGATTCTGCTATCCAAAATGAAATAAAGTTTTTAACTATTTCAACATTGACAGTTAAAAGTTGATTATGAGTCTGTTAAATTAACACAGCAATAAAAATTAAAAGTAGAATTGATCTAGGTTTGGCAACAAGTTTGAACTCGTAAAAGTCTGGGAACGGTACATTCATAAATTAAGTGTAAAAAAGCTCAATCGCCGATGTTTATGAAGTTACAGTCGAGTTGTATTGTTTAATATTATTTACATGGATTATTCACATTATCTCGGCAAACAGACTCAAGCCTGTTTCTAACTATGTCATGTTTTGCTTAGCGGTGACCGTGGTGACCGCGGTGGTGCCGGAGGTGCCTACACCGGATCTGGCTCAGCTGGCGGCCCCGGCGGTGCTTACTCTGGTTCCGGATCTGCGGGCGGTCCCGGTGGTGCTTACTCCGGATCCGGATCCGCTGGCGGTCCCGGTGGAGCTTACTCTGGCTCTAGCAGCGGCGGTGCCTACAAGGGATCCGGTAACGCTGGAGGCGCTGGTGGATTCTACAGCGGTGGAGACGATGCTGGTCGCTACAATCCTGATGGCAGCGGTGCTTACAAGTGAGTGCCTATATTCCATGTATTTCAATTAGATAATTACGCGCCTTTCGTGAAACTACAGAAAACCCCACAATAATTTAGACTCAACAAATGATCATTCAGGTTGATTCGTAAAATATCTGTGATCTTTATCATTATCAAATGATTGGAGAGGTAGATGTATAAATTAACAGGTGTTAATCAGATTTGTTTAAATATTTAACAGTTAATGACGACACTTGATTATTTTTACGATGTTGGCCTAAATTAAATGAATATTCCACAGCGGTGACCGTGGAGACCGTGGCTCAGCGGGAGGCTTCTACACTGGTGACAAGTCTAGCGGTTCTGGAGGCAAATTTAGCGGATTCGGCAGCGGTCTAGCCAGCGGATCCGGCAGCGGCAAATACGGCAGCGGTAGTCTGTCAAGCGGTCTCGGCTCCGGCTCCGGCTCTTCAGGCTCTGGCTCCGGCTCCGGCTCAGGCGCATACGGCAAAGGATCAGGTGCAGCTTCTGGTTCAGGATACGATTACAAATACGGCATCATCCGCCAGGAGACCGATGTCTTCCCCGACGGTTACCACTACCTCTACGAAACTGAGAACAAAATCCTCGCTGAGGAAGCCGGTAAACTGGAGCAGATCGACAGCGAAAGTGACGGAATCAGGGCTAAGGGATTCTACGAGTACGTCGGCCCTGACGGTGTCACCTACAGGGTGGACTACACCGCTGACGAGAACGGTTTCGTCCCCGTGGGTGCTCACATCCCCAAGTAAATCTAGTCCAGTGGTTCCTCAATTTTTTTGGAGTAATTAAGCTCAATGTATGTACCTAAGCAATATACTACACTGTACCTGTCCTAAATACTAAAAATAAAGACGCTACTTGTTATTGACTTTGTTTTATTAATTTGACCAGATTGTGACAAAAACTTGACAAAACATTGTTCAATGTCCCTAGACTTACTGACCTAGATTCATTGCCGTAGTGCTGATTCTGAAACAAACTCACCTTGATAGCTTAGGCGAAAAATGCTTCAAGTGAGCTGTCTATCCCTATCATCATTGGAACGACATCGACAGCTTGCTTCATTTTCGCTTCACCTTAGTTTTCACGGATGTTTACAGAATCGTACTACCGTGGCTATATTTCATCTTCTACTTACATTGGTAATAAGGGAACAAAAATATTCAGGATTTAGTGCATTATTACCGACTATTTAATGATTTTATTTCATGGCAATAAAATCTTCACTACATTTTTTCAAATATTTTTGGGCCGATTTTAGTTCAACCGGATACGGCTTTATATATCAGTAGTTAAAGTCATTAAAGCAGCTAGCTATAAATTATTATAGGAGGAATGGTTTTTGGAGAAACCTTTCGTTAGTAGGTACAAAAAATTAACATGTTGCAACCAAATAATACTTTTGCACTGTCGCATGCTGGTAGATACTAGATCGTATTCTTAATATTGTAAGATGAGTCGCAAAATGTTATTATAATACAAGTAAGGTAATCTGCATCTGAAGGATTTGTATAAAACCTTCAAAAATGGTGACCTGGCCTCGCATATTTTATGCAGTTGGAGCAGAATGAGGTTAACTGCGACTGCTTTAAAATATAGTTATAAAGGGGAAGAACGATTGTTGTTTCTTTCAGAAGCAACGATTTTTAAAATTGATCTTTTATTCACTGTCACTTTCAAAGACAACATGACCATAAAATTTAAGCGCATCACTATTGGGTGCGACATCCACTTCTAATGCATAACTTAAAGGCTTCTGCCCACTTCACTAGAATGATTGAGATTTTTACGGCTTGAATAAATCTGACTTAAAGGTCGGGATCTCTTTGGGTTTTAATTGCAGTTTTCACCGGTGATGTTTCCAGATTTTCAAAAACCTTTAACCTTTTCGCTATACCCAAGTGGCTTGTGTCTTAGAACAAAGCTTTTTCGGTTCCTAAGCTTACCTGAGTCTGGGATGCTTGTACTATGCAGATGCAAGTGGCTAAAATGCAGTGGTTTTATGATTTTTCAGACCTGATAACTGAGACTCTATTATGTTTTCTTTAGGCCATCTAAGAGTCAGTGGAAGATCCAACTGTTCATCCAAATTAGTTCATCTCTTAGGATTTATTTCTAAATCTCCATTTGAAGTGGAAAATTCTAGGTCTATCATTTGTAGGTCCGATTAATGGCAATATTCTGCTCCATTTTGAAGTATTACATGATAGTTAAAAGTTCCGGATGCAATTTGGGTCTGTTGAAATTAATAATAAGCTTTATTTGATAGAGGTACATAAATAGAATGTTGATAGGGCCATTGGGTTGATGCCATTAACAAATAGGTATATGTATACCTACAGTTGAGTGACATAAAAGCAAAATAAACATTCTGATTCTGATTCTGACATTTTTTGTTTGTTACAACGAAGTAAACTGACAGCATAAGAATAACGACTTCTCGGAATGACCTTTCGTAATGAGATGCAGCAAGGCATCCGTAAAATAGTTTGATGTGCTCTACCATCCCTTTTTAGAGAGCTGTATGAGAGGCAAATGGCATGTAGGGGGAAAAAAATCCACCACAATAAACTGTACATTTTTAATAATACAATAATCTCGTTTTAAATTGGAGAAACAAACATGTAATTAATGCACAGTTAATTATAGAACACTGCAGCATAATTGCCAATTTGCCGGTACATAAATAAATATTTTTTGTCGGCGAACCGTTTAGTTGATCGGTCATTGACGTATGATCTAATATGACTTCCTCTTCGTACACTCATTCTTCGACTAGTGCGAATAGTTTTTTAATTTATAATTAAAGGTTATCGACCTACGAAACGGGTTTCTGCACCTTGTATGTACAATAATATACTTAGCATATGTAAGCTGATCTTTGAGGGATATAAGACATCATGTTATTACTAGCCAGTAAATTCTTATGGGGCAAGGTGAGTAAGCAAAACTACTTTATGATAATGTTAATGTCTAAGAATTATAATTTTACGGTAATCCCCCTATAAAATTGCAACAAGGCAGTATTAGTTGTACTATAATAAGATTATACCCAGTGGGAATGAATAAAACGATGTAAAAAGCTTTTACGGGAAAAATATTGCTTGGTTGGGGTTGGAAAATATACCATAACATAATCGAACAAATGTAGACACGGGTATTTACATTAAAAAAAATACTCTGAGGTACATTTAATGAATCAAACACGGCTATTGAGTTTTAAATAGAATCAATATCAAAGCATTAGAATACCTAATTCTGGAAAATCTGATTCATGTATTTAAGGAAAACCACATCATATTGTGGAATCACATCCTCTTTGTTTCAAGGAATCACCTAAAGCTTATTTACTTTACTTTTAGGAAAGGAATGTGATAAATTCTTATTATTTTGTATCACTTATAAATACCAAATCATTTAACGGATATTTGCAGTCTCATAAAAGTCTTCAAAACAAAGGCAACGTGCCTGCATTGTTCCTGTGATTTGAAATTGGTAAGCATCCGTACTTATATGTAATAGGTATAATTGTGAAAGTAAATGTATCGGTTTGTCTGTTTGTTTGTTACTTCTTCAGGACATGAATTTTGATCCTAAGAGTAAGTTCCCTTGGGATAATGTACAATGTTTACGCGGACTAAGCTACTGGCAGAGGTTATTTTATATTTGTTTTGGAAAGATTCATAAAGGATGCACGACCAGTTTAGTTTGCTATAAAAAAGAAAAAACAGTAGCACTATTCGATGTGTGTTAGGAATTTTATTTGTTTTTTTCTTACAAGGTCGTTCGTAGTGCGTCGTACACAACATATTTTACATTATTTATTTTTTTCATTTTTGGGGATAACCACTCGTTAATTAAGCATTTAAAGTATTTACATGAGATATTTATTGTAAATTAAAAAGAGAAAAATGTTAGTATTTTTTACATGCATATCATAGGAATAAATCATTAATTAGTACCCTCTTAGGTACATGATAATAGGCATGTATTTATCGCGGCAACAAACTAATCTGAATTTGGAATAAAAGTATATTTTAATTATATAAATCAATTTTAAGTAGAAACTAGAACTACGTAAGTTCGCTCGCTTCACTAGATGTAGCTCCCGCAATCCCATTCGAACCTAACTAATCCGTGTCGGGGTGTCCTAAGTTCCCGAGCTGGCGTGGTCGCTCTTTTTTCAGCGGTTAGATATTTCCTTGCATTTTAAAGCTCATCTAATGTATTTATTGCTAAAATATTTAATCGCTGCCAAGTTATTTTTAATCGACTTCAAAAAAGGTGGAGGTTCTCAGTTCGCTTGTATTTTTTTAAATATTTGTTATCTCATAACTTCGTCATTTATGAACCGATTTGAAAAATTCTTAGTTGTATCTGAAAGGATATACTTCCCGATTGGTTCCATATAAATTTTATCAAAATCGGTTAGGAAGTTTGGTTTTAAATTAAAATAGTTAGAATTCGTTTACTTAGATGACGGTTTTTTGTTATCCAAGTAAACGAAATTGCGTATTTTGCTTTCCTGTGATTTTCCAATAGTATTGTTCGGTGTAGGGTACCACTAAAAATGAAAAATTAAAATTAAAAAAAAAAAACAATTCGAATGTGAGTTTGAATCGCTAACGTACAGAGATAATTATATGAGACCCTGATAACGGTTGCGGGCTATTATGACGCCAGAAAAACCGCGGGAAAAAGTTAAATAGATTATTAATTTATTGCATAGCATTTTAAGACCTTTAACAATGTCGTGACATGAAAGGAAACATAGAAAACACAAAAGCGTGTAGTTTCTTATCAGAAAATTGCTTCCCTGTCAATTTCAATCGAGGTACATAAAATTTATACTGGATTTGGGATCTTCCTCGTTATATCGAAGGTAACCGTTGCCAACTTCAGGCCCTTGACCCGGCCGCCTGAGGCAGAGAGGTGTCACCACCTTGTTCCCTTACTAAGCTTTGAAGAATCCCGCCGCCATCGGAATTATAATCGTGACAAAGTACTGAAACTGGTTTTGTTAACAAAAGAATAAAATCTGGCAAGAGCGAGTTGAAATTTGGAGTAGGGTTCTACATGAAGTAATTTTATTTATGTCTAAAAGACAGTATGCTGTGTTCTAAACCTGGGCAAATTTTATTAGTGTTCTGAATGTGCTCATCCCGCTGATGGCGTGATTGATTAACAAACATCTAAATATCCGATCATATAAATAACAAAACAAAAAAAGACTTTCAAATGTATTATTAGTAGAAAGTAAGATGGAATGAAGTAATTAATTAATACGATGCATATGTTAGATTACTCTAAAAAAAGATGAATGTATTACCTGGCGACAGTAAAGGAATTTAATTTTTTGAGTAAAAGGTATAATACAAGATCTATATACATTTTTTTACTGACATTTAAAACGAAAGCTTTGTTTGTTCAAAACATAATGCAAAATTAGACCTTATCAAATAAGATTAGGGTCAAGACTACATTTTAATATTATTGAATTGCCAATTGATATAATTTGGTGCATGATACACCAGAAGTAATTTAGTTTATTCTCTGAAGTTCTTGTAATCTATACATATAATAAAATCGTAGACTAACCATGTCTGTACATTGAATATTTTTGGATGAAAATTACACAGAAAACTCAGTAAAAAGGTATAAAACACAAAAATGCAATTTTTGAAATTTTTGTCTGTTTGTCTGTTTGTCTGTTTGTCTGTGCGTTTGTGGGAGCATCACGCTTAAACCACAGATTAGATTGCAAATCTAAGTACTTAAAAATATTAAGTGATAACCCGAGTAACATTTAGCGTTTATTTCATCAAAATCGACCCACAAAATCAAAAGATATTGAATTTTTAAGTTTAGGAAGAAACTTCCTAATGTATTCTGATGAGTCAGAGCGCCATCTATTGAGAATAATAAAATGCACGAAGGCATTCAAAATTGTTGAGTTATTTCTGAAACTTTTAATACGTGGCAAAATAAGAGTGATCATTTTATACCTTTTCGTTATTGATCGATACAATCGATCCACAAAATCAAAATATATTGAATTTTTAGTTTAGTAAGAAACTTCCTTATATATTCTGATTAGTCAGAGCGCCATCTATTGAGGAACCAAAAAATGCATGAAAGCATGAATGTTACACCAAAACACATTGATTGAGTTATTTGTGAAACTTTTAATACGTAGACGTAGCAAAATAAAAGTAAACATTTTAATACCTTATCGTTATTTACCGTTACATACGGGCTTCTTATTTAACGTCTTCCGCTGCCAAATATTTTGTCAGTTTACATGGTCGATACATGGCGTTGCACTGATGACGCGTTTTTCTGAATTGCGGTGTTAATATTTTCCGCTGGAGAATGACCTCACACAATTTCTAAACACAGTCGTGTTTCGAAGAAATTTCGGTTTGGTCTCTGAAAGGTCTTAAACTGTTAGGGACCATAATTGGTTAAATCTCTGGTGCTGGTTTCGTTTAAAGTGCTTTTATCGTAGAGTCTTAAACTGATTTAGTTTTGCGAAGTTCTGGACGGTTCGACTTGCGGATCAGGCCTGTAGGGTTCCGTACCAAAGGTGCTGTGCTGACGGGACCCTACTGCTAAGCCTCCGCGATTGATTCCGTTTAGAGCGAAGCAACGAATGGTTCGATTTCCGAAACAAGGCTAATAATAATAAATAAAAATTTCACACAGAGTCCATTTTTTGGTTAGTAGTTAGGTTTAGGTTTAGTTTAGGTTAGTAGTTTGGTTTTTTGTAATAAGGTATCGTACCAAAGGTGGTAACGGTGACGGGAGCGATCGATTTTGGGAGGCTACTCTCTAAGTCCGAAGTCCGTAGTTTCGGGCTTAGTTGCGGACGTATTCTACTCCGTATCACCTACAGACTTACGATTAGTCCCGAACCCGAACTAAGAATGAATGACAACACGATTTCACAGTAACTGTCAAATCGTGTTATCATTAGTTCTCATTGGTTAGGTGATACGGAGTGGAATATATTTTTTTTTACAATAGATAGGCATACGTTTGACCACTATCTCACCTGATGGTAAGCGATGATGCGGTCGAAGATGGAGCACGTTTGCCTAGAAGCAACCTATTCACTTTTGTCTTAAAGACTCCCAGGTTGCCCGCAACTAAGTTTTTAATACGTGCTAAGTATCAAACGGTTCGATTTGCGAGCCAAGGCAAATTATAGGGTTCCGTGCCAAAGTTGCTAATGGGACCCTATTATTTAAGCCTTTGCGTACGATTTTGATTCGTGCGAACCCAGTCGATTTTTAGGGTTCCGTACCAAGTTTACTAACGGAACCCTTTTTTTTAATAAGCCACCACTGTCCGTCTTCCTTCAGTTTATGCGTTTTATTTCTGTCTCGCTAATATAAAAAATGTCTTCTAGAAAAAGGTCGAATCTTTCACAATATAGCAAAATTCTCAATCTTCTTAATATATTTAAAACAAAGTCGGGTTTGTTCGAACACTTTTCTAACTCGAGAACGGCTCGACCGATTTTCATAGTTTTTGTGTTTTTGGATTAGTCTTCGTCCGGAATAGCATAATAAGAATTAAAATACAAAAAAAAAGAGTAGGTAGATGGGGTAGGTAGGTAGGATAGGTAGGTAGGGTAGGTAGGTTAAGTAGGGTAGGTAGGGTAGGTAGGTAGGTAGGTAGGTAGGTAGGGTGGGTAGGTAGGTAGGTAGGGTGGGTAGGTAGGTAGGGTAGGTAAGGTAGGGTAGCTATGGTAGGTAGGATAGTTAAGTAGGTGGAGTAGGTAGGTAGGGTAGGTAGGTTAGGGTCGGTAGATAGAATAGCCAGTTGACGGGAGCGAAGCCGCACGGGTCAGCTATCTATACATATAATAAAATCGTAGACTAACCGTGTCTGTACATTGAATATTTTTGGATGAAAATTACACAGAAAACTCAGGAAAAAGGTATAAAACACAAAAATGCAATTTTTGAAATTTTTGTCTGTTTTTCTGTGCGTTTGTGGGAGCATCACGCTTAAACCACAGATTAGATTGCAAATCTAAGTACTTAAAAATATTAAGTGATAACCCGAGTAACATTAAGCGTTTATTTCATCAAAATCGACCCACAAAATCAAAAGATATTGAATTTTTAAATTTAGGAAGAAACTTCCTAATGTATTCTGATGAGTCAGAGCGCCATCTATTGAGAATAATAAAATACACGAAAGCATTAAAAAATTGTTGAGTTATTTGTGAAACTTTTAATACGTGGCAAAATAAGAGTGATCATTTTATACCTTTTCGTTATTGATCGATACAATCGATCTACAAAATCAAAATATATTGAATTTTTAGTTTAGTAAGAAACTTCCTTATATATTCTGATTAGTCAGAGCGCCATCTATTGAGGAACCAAAAAATAGATCAGTCTTCGTCCGGAACAGCATAATAAGAATTAAAATACAAAAAAAAAGTAGGTAGGTAGGGTAGGTAGGTAGGATAGGTAGGTAGGGTAGGTAGGGTAAGTAGGGTAGGTAGGGTAGGTAGGTAGGTAGGTAGGGTAGGTAGGTAGGGTAGGTAGGTAGGGTAGGTAAGGTAGGGTAGCTATGGTAGGTAGGATAGGTAAGTAGGTGGAGTAGGTAGGTAGCGTAGGTAGAATTGCCAGTTGACGGGAGCGAAGCCACGCGGGTCAGCTAGTTTATAATAAATTTAAAAAAACATCAATTAATTATCAAGGCCGTTTTTGGTTCAGCCAGCTATTTTTGAAAGTTACTAAATAATTTAAAATCTTTTTCTCTAATTTTGTTTGTCTGTAAGCCTAAATATTATTCGTACATACTTGTTTCCATTCCTGAATATATAAAAGTATAATTTATTTCTTAACTTTATTTTTTTTCTAAAATAAATGCTTATATCACCTACCTACATATACCGAAACAGAACTACGGTTTCTATATTTCGGAAGAGGTCGACAGATCTATAAATGAGCATGTGTATTTTCTAGATCCATACTTTTATAGTCTAAGATCTAAACAACACGTTATGTCAACAGTAGTTTTATAAATATATAAAAGTGCAAATGGCACGATAAAGTTGTTATTGACTGCATATTTGTCTTTATAGAATGATGCCACTCATGCCGCAACACGTAGGTATCCCAACACCTACTTAAAGCCGAACGGACTAGATTTTGTATGTCAACTAAGTCAACCAAGTCAAGAACCTAGATGTAAATGGAATAAGGTCTTGTGATCGCAGTGGGCACTATATTGTTGCATTTTAATCATTTTTGTTTTATGCAAATCGTTGTGTGAAGTGGATCTTCAAACATTCCATAAGAGAATTACGACTCTCTTGCAAGTCGGTCGTCTCGAAACTGCACGGGTATTGCTCTGTTAGTGACTCGAATATTTTAATATAAAAAATGCAAAGTTGAAGTGCAAAGTGAATGATTAATATCGCTCATCCAAGTCGCAACGGAACTGTTTATAATTTATAAGCTATGCTAATGTTTTTATCTGACCTCGTCACACCTTGATTTAAGGATTCTGTTCCAATTTTGGTACGTTTTAAATAAAATTTATTATGCATTTAAATGTTAATTAAATGTCAATGATGAAGGAGATCATTTTTACAATATAAATGTATTTCCTCCGAGGTGCCAACCTATGACACATTGTTTGATCTAGTTTCAGATCTATAACATAATTTGTGGAGATAGCAAGCCGGCTGCCGGCTGCACGAGGCTCTGATAGCTGTTGCTGAATTCTTTTGTGATAATGGCGAATGCTCTGAAATTTGTAAGTAACAGTTTATTAAATTAATATGCATCGTAATTAATATATGTGGTGAATCTTTATTTTATGACATGTGTAGAATATTTAAATATTAATTATAAAATTAGAACTACGTTTGATTTAGAGTTTAGTCATCGTTTAGTAACGAGTTGTCGATACAAGTTTGGAATGCTGTTACATGAAAAATAACTTAACGTTTGTGAACTTTATGGTCAAGGACCTCTTTATCGACGGTCTTGAAACCCTATTGAACTGCGAAGGGTTTTTAGTGATACCCAGAATCGTTTAATTTTAAATTAACTTTAGACGTAAAGTATATAATATTGTTTATACTAAAAATATGCAAATATTGATCAGGGTTCTACCTTATAAATAATTGATAGAGATTACATACTTGCATGCCTTCATAATGATTTGACATTAGACAGTAATTTGTATTATAATCAGTGTATTAAATGCATTAAGTAGGTATTTATCTAATCTAATCAATATGCATTACTTCCAGGTATTTGTGATAACGTTGTGGGCAGTCATACATTGTTCACCTTATGATGATGGGAAGTACAATCCAAAGAAATATAGAGTATACGACGATGGAGGATACTACAGGCCGTTAGATGAAGGAAAATATATTCCAAGCGACGAAGGGAAGTACACATACATTTATCAACAAGGGTTATATCCAGAAGACGACGGCGATTACAGATATGTCCATCAAGTCGGACCTAATGGAGGATTCGGAGGCAACGGTGGATTTGGAGGTAACGGTGGATTTGGAGGCAATGGGGGATACGGTGGAAACGGAGGAAAAGGTGGTTACGGAGGAAATGGGGGCTTTGGACCGAACGGACCCAACGGTCCACGAGGTCCTAAAGGCCCACCCGGCCCACCTGGCCCACCCGGACCACCCGGCCCCGGTGCTCCAAGACCTAAGCCCAACAAAATTGACTACATCGGTTCAAGGAATTATGCCAACAGATATCCCTACATTCACAAAGTGATCAAGTCTCTAGTAGACAGATATGTATCGGACCAGTCAATTAATTTTGGAGACGAATTCGAAGGAAGCACAAACCACTACAGGAAGGTGTACGCTGATAAGGAAATAGCCGTGAAATGCAAATATTTGGAGCCTACTTCTAACCATTCAGAGTTTGTCACGCAGTAAGTACAATCTCCTTCATTCTTGACATTAACTTGAGACCTATCAGATTTTGTTAAACATAACTGTGCTATGTTTAACAAAACTTAAATCCGTATTTTTCATAATAATTTACCTAACATTATTATGAAAAAATACGGATTTAAGTCTGTTTATGTGAACGGTTTACATGGAAATATTGTTGGCGATAGATCAGTTATCCTAAAATTATCCGGTCCTTGACTTTATAACACTTTTTTGTTTTTGGGATTCTTGATTGAAAGCCCAAAATTAGGCTTTGTCATCTGCAAATTCTCTCACAGGGAATGATGATATGGGCTTATATCCCAGCTCTGGGTACATTTCAGGCTTATTACTAAATTGTTACGGGCACATCCTTTTCCATTCTAAATACGAAAAGTTTTTCAGGCGAATTTGTGTTAATGTGAAGTGAAGAGTTTTGAATTGGCTTTAACATTGGTTTTAGGGTTTCCTAACCGTATAGTCCAAACGGAGACCCATTGCTCTCGCTCATAAAAAGTTGAAACTAAATTTTTTGCACTATTTATATATCTAACTGATTTCAAGTCAAATATTTTTGGGTAGCAAAAATATTTTTTTGGAGGGGCAAAACAAGTAAATGGATTTGTTAAAAATCTATCCTACCCCTACGCAAGCCTGTGGGGTATCACTTTTTAGAGCTCATTGAATAGATTTAGAGTGTATTTGTAAACAATATTAAGTTTAAAGAAAAAAAAAAACAAAAACCATTAACCAAAACGGGTCCATTTAGCAAAAATTACAAAATAATCACACTATTAAGACTGTCATGCTAATTTCTTTGTTTAGTCTGAGGTATCTGGACGTATTTAATTTAATCTTTAAACATTCCAATACCTCAAAAAGTGCATTGGATCCTGAGCAAATATTGAAATAATCAAGAACAAAGCACCTTCCTCGGCAAAATAATTTTATTAAAAATATTTGATTTTACCTATTAATATTTTTTGGAAGAGTGAGTTATTTACTTGAAACGTCAAAAGCTATGGAATCCTCTGTAGAAATGTAATGATGTGAGCTTATGCACCTATGCACATCGTTTTCTATCCTTTTACTGAACTATAATTCTGATTAACTACATATATGGCTGCTCTCTCGAGAAATGCTTAAAAACAGCGTGCAGATGAAGCAACTTTACATCGGCATTTACTGAGAAATTACATCTGAAAAAAATAGATAGTCATCTACATGACATGATACGTAATTTAGTTAGCCAGAATTTATGTATTGGTATCACATTATAAGAAAAAAAATCACCAAATCACCTCCAAATTGTTGAGATGAAACCATTTTACTCCTCTATTTTTTTTGCAAAAGTGTAAAAAAAATATATCTACTGCTTTGCAATACAAACGCAAATAATTTGGTTTTGTTACTTTTTTTAAAAGAAATGTTATTTTTTTTAAATAATTTAAAAATGCGGGTAGCGGAATGGCGCGTAGAGGAGTAGTTAGCTCCGTCTGTATGAACAAGGTCATTGGTAGGTATACAAGCCTTAAGCAGACATGTCAAGTCTAGTAACAAACACTGGGCAAGTGCAAGTCAGACTCACGTGCAAAGGGTTCCGAACCAAACTCATTTTTTAACATAATATTTAATATACGTTTCTTTTTTTTACTGTAATTAACAACAGTATTTAGTTTTTTCAAAATTTTGAGCTTTGTGGTTTCGGCGACAAGGGCCAAGTGTCATCTAATTTCTAAAACTTACTTTAAAAACCATGTATTTAAAAATTTTATGAGATCCTATAACGGGTTCCGTGTTTTAATTCGAACGAATGGATAACCATTTCTCAGGTTCGATTAGAGTTTTCTACTACTGGACTCCAAAACATTTACACGTTATATTTTATAAAATACTGTTTGCTTAATATCATTCTTTGTTTGCTGTTTCAGGTATCCCCCAACGCTCAAGCTTCCTCAAGGTGAAAAGTTCGGATCCTACTACAGTTTTAGAGGCACTAAGGTTTTAAATACTGTGGAGAACGCTCTAACAAATAAGATTAAGTTAGAATATGAAGTTTTTGTTCGAGTTGTTGACACGACTACGGAGTGAATATCTCTCCCTGTTTAATGTATTATAACCGTGATATTTATGATATTTTATGATTTGGCAATACTGTAATAATTTAATATACTTAACTAAGTTGTAAAGATTCAAAATCTTTATTGTTTTATTACTCCTTGAAGTTTGAGCTAAGATCAAATTAAGTTTATTTTAATTGACGTTCTTTTATTAATCGTGGCCATTGTGCTATAATGGTGTTATATCATGTGCATACAGTTTTGACAGAAGTTATATTGTTCATTGCCACTTCACAAGGTTGGTGACCGCACGGTCATCCAGCAATTGGTAACTTAGCTGCCTTTACCAACTCTATACTTGTGCGTCTAACGTGCTCGATCTAATACCTCCTACTAACTTAATTTCATTTTTACGACATCTGCTTTTCTTTACTCAAAAACAAGAGCTATGTGAATCCTTACATAATATTATAAATGCGAAAGTAACTCTGTCTGTCTGTCGCGCTTTCAAGCCAAAACTACTGAACCGATTTAAATTAAATTTGGTACACAGATAGTCTAGAGCCTGAGAAAAGACATAGGCATACTTCTTAATGGGAAAAAAGGGTTGAAAGGGGGGGGGGGGGGTGAAAAGACGAATGGAAGTATCGTCATTTTTAGAGCTAGAAGCTTGAATCTTTTTTTAGGCTGTTGATTCGATATCAATAAATATGACAATCAAAGTTTGTAAAAGTTTTACCCTCAAGGGTGTAAAATAAAATAGGGAATAGGGGATGAAAGTTTGTATGGAAATATGTAATGTTTATGTGAATGCAAATACCTAGCTCATTAAAGTATTTATACGTATGTATCTTAATTATGAAATGTTTGTGAAAAATGCTACCTAAAGACACTATTCCACGTGGACGAAGTCGTGGGCTAGGCTAGTAAATTATAAATGCGAAATTTTGTGAGGATGGATGGATGGATGAATGCTTGATACGCTTTCACGTCAGAACGCCTGAAAGGATCTTTATGAAATTTGAACAAAGGTCTGGAATAGCACTTAGGCTTTATTATTCCGGGAGTATGTTCCCTAGCGATCACGCGGGTGAAGCCGTTAGCTGAAGCTAGTAACTAATAATTGGATCAAAGTGTACATAATCACGTTGCCACGTCTGAAGATCGCTAATTTCATTTACGCACACAGTTTTATATGATTTAGGTACCTACTTAGCGGTCCCCGACGCGACGATGCCTTGGTTTGTGTCGGGGTTTTTACAATTATAATGTTATGCTTTTATATTCTTTTGTATCAACGATTCTTTATTTTTACAGATACGACAAGGAACCCTACGATTGTCAATCATATAAACGGTACTACATCTTAAACTAAAATATCTTATCGATTAAACGTAGCTTAGAATCTCTCAATAATTTATTTTCATTTTTGCTTCATCATCAGATTTTGATCAACATAATATGTTCGTAACCAATTACTTGAGACAATTTCAATGAGCCCATGCATACGTCTGCTGTAACAGTATATAGTTGTTTTGTAGATTCCAGACTATGTTGCTGCATCCGGTCAAGGTTAGAATGTTCTTGTAATATCGTTGAATTGCAGAATATCATATTCCCTATGAAAGTTGCTCACATCCCTTCATCAACTAGAAATCAATGAATGCTAGTCTAAATTGTAGCTAAGAACATTCTAAGTCACCCTTCAAATTCGGTGCATCAGTTTAGGAGCAGCGATGTCACAGACACACGTCAAGTTATGACATTTCTCTTTTTGGTCGGGGGCTTAAAATACCAATTTTACTGAATATTGTTTACTTACTAAAATACATAGCTTAAAAAAGGTAGGTAAAAATTGCACTATAATGAAGGAATAATGGTCGTTACTTTTAAGAGACAATATTAGCATGAATATTTCGGTAATGGCCTCTTATTTTTGCAGCTTGCAAAAATAAGAGGCCATTACCGAAATATTTATATTTATTAAGAGGTAACACACATATAAAAAAGAAATATACTACCAAATTGAGAACATCCTCCTTTTTTTGAAGTCGGTTAAAAAGATAAGAACCATCAAAACACTAATAAAGTAGATGAAATACAAAACAAACATAAGTTATCTTAATTAGTTGCACATTTGGCACTAATTATTGTTTTATGAGTTTAAAAAAAAACATGAACATGGTTCATTTATTTTTGAGATTCCGCTTACAAAAATGTACATCAGTAATTTCAAATTTGTTTCAGTTATTTTCACGCAAGGAAAAGACATTCACCTCCTCATTTTTTTACATTGCACGATGCATAGTTTTTCACCTCTATCTTTTGGACGGGAAATCATCAAATGACTTCTTCCGCTCTAGGATGGCTCTGGGAGCGAGAGGGGGTGTTAAACGCTAACTACTAAAACCCATCCGTGTTCCTTTAAAGGCCCTTTGCGTTTCAGGGCCGTGGTAACTCTTTCGATTGCGTTTACTGCTTTCGGACAATTCCGCAACTCTGGCAGGTACTGGCCCTAGCGGACCCCGTCAATTATGCTGACATCCCTTTGAGGCGCACGTGGGCAACGCGCCGTCGATCTGGGTCTGTAGTGTAAGAACATTTTCGTGTCTCGACAGCGGAATCCGAGGTGAGTATAATCATAAGACCTTTATGTTGTGTGCAATAAAGTTCACTTTGTGAGCTTTGTCACTCAGGTGAAGCTCGATTTCGAAATGGTTATTTACAGAATAGACTAGCTCGTCCTTATTGGACGGCGAGCTACCCATCCCTCGCTATCCTGCGTCTTCTGCGGCGGCTGGGGCGATTGGCCTTCTCCTTCGCCAGAAAGACGCTGCTACCCAGAAAGACGAGACTGCTTCCGATGCCCTTTCGCTCCAGGCCGTGGATTGGACCAAGGCCGGACGCGAGAATTCACTGCCATCGACCGCCGCTACGAGGACACGGCGGTGGTCCGCCCAAGCGGGGCAGACGTGTCCTCCGGGATGTGACTCCTTCCTACGAATTTAGTTAGAATGTAATATGTCCACTTCTTGTGCTCATTATCAGTATCGCTTGGTAGCAATTAATTGAATGTCCAACCTTGTATGTTTAATTCTAAACGTTGAACCGAACGTTGAAAATCAAACAGTATATTTTTAATTTAGGTGCATCTAATAAGCAATTTAGATAAAATGTTAGCAACATTTATTACAAATACCGAGGGCAAGTTTATTATGTGCATGAAAAACCACTGTTTTAGAAAATTCAATACTGGGTATTCTTAAACTAGCTATAACATTGTCATGAGATGACGCATTTATATGCAGTGCATTGGCTGGGAAAACACTCCATAAATAATAATAAAGCATAAGTATGTAAATTTTTAAAAGGTTAGAATAATATTTTCTAAGAATAAGTGATTCACTTGTACCAAACAGGATAAAGTCTTCAACTTTTAAATAATAATGCAATAAACAGCAATAACAGATTCCTAATAACTCGTTTGGACTAAAATGTTACAGATACATATCATTATAAAAAGCAATCTTAGAACATTCTGCATACAAAAAAATATGTGATAAAACTTGTATAACGAGCAACAAATCTAGAAGATCGAAAGAATTATATTTTGTGGTATAAATATTTATAAAGCTTTTGAATTCGTTTTAAGCGGATGTGGAGATCCTTTTGTTTTTTTTTTCTTTTAGTGTAAGGTAGCAGTTACTGCTAGTTCTACAGGTTGATTGGTAATTGAGTGCGTTGCTTCAAATGGGGTTTTGTAAAGATATATTAGGCCCGGTAGTTAGGGACCAAATTGGGTGCTCTTCGAGTAATCGAATTCTTGTTTACACACATTTTCTTCGCTCGAACTTATGATGTATTTATTTTTGGACTTTGTATTTATTTGTTCATGAGCTTTCAGAAAAGTATCGGTCAAGATGAAGGAGATTTTACACAATTAGCTATATTTGGTCGTGAGGTAGAAAACTTAAATAAAAATAAAAAGGTCGATTACTCGAAAGAAACCAAATGTGGGGAAATTTGGTTTCAGTTATTGGGGTCCAAACCGTTGCAAATTAATTACCCATTACCCTAGACCCAGTATATTGCTTTACATTAAAAACTTTAACTGGGGTTCAGAAGTTTTAGCCTATCTTTCCTTCCTACCCCTACTTCCTACTAATATTATAAATGCGATTTGTTAAGATGGATGGATGGATGTTTGTTTGTTACTTTTTCACGTTAGAACGCCTGAAAGGATCTTCATGAAATTAAGCACAGAGGTAGATTAGGATATTATAGTCTGGATTAACCGACATGATATATTTTTTCGTCATTTACGCGGGCGGATCCGCTAGCGACAGCTAGTTGTACATAAAAGAAAAGCGTAATCTCGCGTGTTTGCGAACCGTTTAATCGCGCCTTAATAGGCAAACTTTTGAAGATTTCATCGATTGTATATTTATTTTGCTGCTATAGCAACAAATAATAAAAATTAAACTAATTTAAAAATTTAAAGGGGCCTCCCGTACAAGAAGCGAATTTTTTTGTTCAGTTTGTGGTACGGAAACATTCGTGTGCGAGTCAGACTCTCATTTGGCCGGTTTTTTTACTAGTTACTACGAAGATTTCGTGCAAATTTCAGTAACAGGTGAACTGTAACTGAAATGCGCACGAAATCATTACAAATGGGGTCTGCGATTCTGTCATTTGTGTTGATTTTATGATGGTCATCATTTTTATTAAGCTCTTTATTTGAATCTGCTTTCGTCTCAGTAAATAAGTTAGTCTAATTTAATATTACTTTAGGAACTGAGGGGTAGAGAAAAACTTTTTGTCCTTGCTTAACATAGGACTTCATACGAAAGAGTTCCGTAAAAAATATAGCTTCCTTAAAGGTGACTTATAATTTTGAACGTTCTTCCTCTTATTTGTAGTTTCTAACAGAATGCAGTTATGACCAACGGACTCTTGCTTCGTTGAGATCATTCAGAACTATGATTGCTGTAATAAAAAATTCTATGGCCAAAGTTGTCGCTGACAGTTTCAGCAGGTTAGACTCGTTATTAACTAATTCAACTTATGTAAAGCTTCTTTTTAGGTGTGAGCTCGGAATAGCAATAAAGACAGCCCGATTTAAATTTTCGGTGTTAGTTGAATACTGTGCAATCACAGATGTAGAGCAATCCAGTACTAGAGTTATTCAAAGGACTATGTACAAAAATGGTGCCTTTTTTTGATGGCACTCTAACGCCACCTTGAAAACTGAAAATGACTTTCTCATAGTGAACTCACACTATGCCACTTACGCGTATATGATGCAACTTGAGTCTAATAGACTCTGTACTACGAAATATATAGTATAGAATCATTAAAAGTAACTCATAATTATTTATAATTAAATACGCGTTACAGATTAGGACGCATAACTCTAGACCGATTTACTTTAGAGCTAAGCTTCCATAGTAACTATTGTTTGTATGGAAGTACTCAACACAGCTAAGAAGGTAGCGTAAATGTGCCAGCAAAAAGGCACTAATTGCCCATACATTTCAGGCAAACACCTTTTCTGTGACAAGTCATGTGAAGTGAGCAGTTAAACCTAGCTGGCCACTGGAGCAGAAAGCTCCGCATCAGTCACAGATTTTATGCAATTCTATTGTTTAATTTTTCTCTGATCTGATCTGATCCTCTCCGCTCCAGTGGACAGTCAGCCTTAAGAGCAATAATATATTTGTATTATAAATACATATTATAATTACGTGTAATAGTTAGTTAGATTAGGACATGATGAGGCTTTGTAAGGTAAAAGCCTCTAAATAAATAAAGATAAAAAAAATGTTAGCAGGACTGAAACACTCTTGATATGAACACTGTAATGATGATAATGGCAGTTTACTTCTTGTTCATTTCACTAAAGTTTTTATGGGAAGATGTTTAGAGAATACACAAAAAATTGTACATCAAGGCAAATTAAAGAAGTAGTCGCGGAATTAGATTGTTTGTATAATAATAATATGGGTAATCTGGCTTGCACTGAGCAAAATGCGTTTGTTGAGAATATTCAGCCCCTACAAATTAAATTAAATATTTGTTACCAGCAAAAAAAAGTTCCCGATTACGCTAGCCCATCGCTCTCACTTTATTTGGTTCACCCAATATGAGAAATAAAACAAAATTTAACTTGCTCGCGTTGTACCACATGTGCGGCTTAAAGGAATCAATATAAATAAAATGTGTTCATATTCAACCAATGGTATTTATGTGGTTTTTTAAAAAGAAGATATCCTTCGGTCCCTTTTTAAGAATGGAATGGTGAGAACTGAAAACAATAGTTTTGCGGACATAAATATAACCCGAATTCGGGCGGATGACCTACAAAACTCGTAAGGACAGTTTGTACTTCGAATTCCAAATGAATGGAGTTAACAAGCTGTATCAATATGCCCTCGTTATTTATGTTAATCGAGATCTATTCTTAGTAAGAAGATACCTACTGTTGTCATGTTTCCGGCAAAAGGTACTGTGGGCGTCTCGAGTGATCTAAGTATTCTAGTTTTGGGCGCGGTCAGTTGTATAATATATCACGTAGCGGCCCAAATAAGCTACGCAAACGACGCCTTCACAAATAAAATTTACATTTTTGCAATTTAAACGGAGGTATTGTTGCAATAAATACTCCATTTTCGATTTTGACGATCGTATATAAAGAAACGATGGGCGTTTAGGCTTTATTCCATTGTAAAGAAGCTACGAGAAACAATGAAAACGATTACTGTGAGTAGGCCAAAGGGTTTAATTAATTTTTCATTAAAAACAGTTAATTTACACAAATTGAATTAAATTATGTTTTACTATTTATAATCTACAGATGTAATTAATATATAACCGATAAAATTTGATAGACTATTTTAAAATTCATTTTACCAATGTATCAGAATTATTAGACGCCTCCTCATTAAGTAATTTACTTAAAAATAAAATAACAACGAATAAACCCTTGACTGTTTATTTTTTAAAGATTATTAGGCTTTTTATATGCCTATTGCCATAGAATAGGCATTTCCTTGAAAAGGTCTTACAGGCAGTCAATTCCTGTCCCTCTGAAAATATTGGAATATAAGCCTTAACCTTATTCAATTAATAATAAGCTTAAAAAATAAGATAAATAAGATTCAGAATTCAAAACCAGACCCATGTCCTTTTTAACAAAAAACCATATCATACAAAACGCCTGTCGTCTTTTCACCGGTTTTAGTTGACCCAAACCTCCTGTTGCTTTTCTCACTTCTCTATGACTAACGACAACACAAAGCGGTTTGTCTACTAATCATCTAGGCACTTTTAGAGGAACATTTTTAGTTTCATTCAGCTATTTCTAATGTCTTCTATATTTTTTATTATTATAGTTTTTTATTTATTTAGTTCATAGTTCTGGCCCTGACGGCTGTCAGCTTTTCCCGAGCTGACAACGACGGTCGGTACCATCCTGAGCTCCATGGAGGCAGTTACAAGAGCCTGCCGTACAGGAATGGCAAATACGGATCGATCTACAACGCTTACCAACAGCCGTTGTATTATCAGGCGCCCAATCGGGAACTTTTGACCCCAGCGGTTAGTTATGGCGACAGGTGAGATTTTTTTAAATTAAAGCATTTTTTTGGCAAAGCTATATAACAAGTTTTATAGTGTTTTTAAATCTTTGTACGTAGAATCAATCAGCTGATGGCAATGGGCTGGTATCCTAATAATGTGTCTTAAACAAAACTGGTAAAAATTGGTGCCCCTGCCTAACCCTTCAGGGAATAAGGAAGTGATGTTATGTACGTAAATGTAATCTGAAGTCTTTTGGTCAGTGGGTCGTTTTCCTTTTATTTATATTTCATTCATGAGTATGTTGACAATTAATTATTAACCTCTACATGTACAATTCCTATAGATTGAGTAAAGCAGTCATTTGCTGATCTGCGTAAAATAAAACAATACCGTAGGCTTTATAAAATCCAAATCACGATTGTTCGTCTAGATATGGCAGTAAGTAATATGTGCAATTGTTCCCCTGAGCGGTCGCGTTCAGTTTTCATAGAATAGAGGGTGTCCACAGGCCACAAAACTGTCCACACACATATGCCGCTACATTTTTGGTTATGCAACGATAATAACTTTGAAAAAATTGTAGAAAGATTCTCAAACTAAGATTACGTATAGTATCATAAAACTTATTACATTAATACGTCCATGACGAAGGAAATTCAATTGCATTTGACTTTCTCAGTCGTTGTGCTTAAGAAATAAACATAGCAATCTCGATATCATCACTACGTAATATGTACATATAAAAACAGGAATCTTATCAATGAGCCCAGCATTTAAATGTCAAGCAGGAAGCACCCACATTTGCATAGTTCAGTAGGATTAGAATTGAACTCACGGCCTTTAGGAATGAGCTTATGTTCCTTGGATATCTGCCATTTTGTTTATAAATTAATAAACCGAAATGACTGATATTTAGCAGGAGTATCAATAACGATATCTTTATTCATCATCTGCCTAGCCTTTTCCCAACTACATTGGGGTCGGCTTCCAGTCAAGCCAGATTTAGCTGAATACCAGTATTTTACATGGAGCGGCTGCCTACCAGACCTCCACAACCCATTAACTGGGTAACACGGTACTTCATGGCAAGACTGGAGTCAGATTTACTGGCTTCTGACTATCCGTAACGACTGCCAAAGATCTACAAATGACAGCCGGGACCAACAGCTTAACGTGCTTTCCGAGGCACGGAGGAAACTCGGTATGTTAAGATGGTCACCCATCCACAGACCAACCTTGGCAAGCGTTGCTTAACCTTGAAGATCGACCCGTGCGGCTGTTATTATCTAGCCTATTAACGATATCTTTATTAATAGGTGCTATTAAACTTTTTGGAACCAAATTACAGACGTTCTATGCTATTTAAATTCTAGCCTGCGGGCTGAATGAGCTGGTATTGTGTGTGATAATTAATAACCTTGTTTAGTTATGTAAGTCACTAATTGGTACTCTGGTCTGAAGCATATTTTAGACGATTCAATTATCATGTCATTGTCAACAGGAGAAGAAGACCCCGAAAGTAATATTTGTATTTTATACTAGTTCAGATTAACGTTAATGTTTCTCAGACACTTTATTGCATTCAAAATTATATATTAAAAATACAAAGAAAGACGTCAAAAAATTCCATGTTTTATTATCACAGTAGATCGTGTTATGATGATACATGTTTTCTGATATTATCATGATGGATGCGCGGTGTTCCGTACGTCCGCGTTGCCAACGTGACAGATGACATTTCCCATGACAGTTCAAGGGCAAAACACGTGTTACGAATTCATAATTAAGGCGTGGGTTCCTTCACTGTGTTTTACAAAATCAAGTTGATGAATAATTTTATTAAGACGATTAATCCGATTAATTGATTGGATTCCACGACATTATTTTTTGACTAACGAAGAATGAAAACTAAACTAAGCTGTCTGAATTATCATTTAATGTAAAAAAAAAACGGTTATGAGCGAATCGGACTCGCGCACCGAGGATTCCGTATCATCATCATCATATAAAACGTAAAATATTTTTAAATTTTCAATGGCGAGGAGTTTTAGATCAACGCCATCTCTTGACCGAGAGTGGAACTAATGTAATTTTAAGAGAGATTGTTTCAATTTTTCGGTAATCTTTACTTAAACTTCTATCACGGGGACGGTTCGGCCTAAAAAAAAAGAAAAAATGTTTGAGAAAGTGCGAAGCGCTCTTTTAAATGATACCACCCACATGCCATAGTAGCCTTACTTCGAATTTTTAAGAAACCCTTTCTTTCGCAGTCACAAAAAAATACATTTTTATTTTTCTTATTTAAAAAGTAGTTGAGCAAACGTCATCTAAAACTATTCCGAATTTCAAGTTCATAAAATTAGTAGTTTTTGAGATAATATGCAGCTGTGACAGACGGACAGACTTAGTCACACCAAAAGGGTTCCTTTTTACCATTTTGGTACGGAACCCTATTAGAAGTAGTGTGTTAGACACTGTAGACATAATGAAGACTTCAGAGTCCACCGAATTTAGATTTATTCGTTTTTTTACAGTGTTGAACAAGCCACTGCCTTCCCCGCAACAGTGACGTACCGCACTCCAGTTACTCCTATTGTGTCGACTTACCGGCCGATCGTGTACTCTACACCCAAGCCATTCTCGCTAAGTACCAAGTCAGTGCCTGCAGCTGTCTACCAGAAGTCAACTCCTGCAGCTATCTACCAGAAATCCGTTTCAGACGCCGCCGCAAGTATCGTCAGGGAAGAAAGAACCTACGATGAAAACAATTACCACTACGCATACGAAACCAACAATGGAATTGCTGCCGAAGAGTCTGGAATTGTTGACGCTTCCGTCAACGGAGTCGGTGGTGGAACCAGGGTCAGGGGATTCTACGAATACATAGGCGATGATGGTCTTAAGTACAGGGTAGACTACATCGCTGACGAAAACGGTTTCAGAGCAAGTGGGGCGCATCTGCCCAAAGCTCCTTAACCAAATTAGTTGATAATTTTAATTAAATCGATGTAAAATATTTCGAGACCACAAATTAAAAAATGTAAAGCATCTTGTTATTTTATTACGCTCGACAACTGAGATATTTTAAGTTTTATATCCCTACCTGAGGTTTTATGGGTCTGTAGGCGGAGACACATCCTTTGCCTTACAAAGCAGAACTCGCCTCGGTTTATTGGGCAATCGTGACGAAACATTTTGTATCGAAAGGAATTGCGCATATTTTTAGAGTTAAACTTTTAGATGTAAATAGGTACGTTATGAAAAGGTGATAGATTGGATTGATGAACCAGTTGTGTGCCGCTTAGACATTTTATCTATGAAAAATATATAAAATGAATCCCTATTTCCCTTGGTCATCGCATCACGCGTGAACGGCTGGGCCGATTTCGCTAATTATTTTTTTGTTGTGTTTGTTACTGTCAGAAGAAACTTCTCGTTCTTCTGAAAAAAAAAAAAAATAGAAAATGCAGTTGAGGGGAGCAAAGCCGCGGGGGACAGCTAGTGCTAAATATCTCTAGTCTTTTATACATAGTTAGGTACCTCTGAATTTTGGACACTTGACAGTGACACTATAAATTAAAACTACTTAATAGTTGTAAAATTCTTGGTGTCTGAGTCACAAGCTATTCTAGCCTGATTCTGGCCGGTATTTATATTAGTCTGGGAAGTAAGAAGTATCGTTCAGAAAGATTATGAATTGTATCATATGATTCTTTTTACCAAAGCATCTTCTTCTTTTCGAATCGATGGTTGGATGGTTGGATGGTTGGATGGTTGGATGGTTGGATGGTTGGATGGTTGGATGGTTGGTTGGTTGATGGTTGCCCAACTAACACCAAAGCGTTAAAAAAACCTATAAAAGGCTCTTATATCAATTCCATTTTTATATAAAAGTGTTAACGCATACCTGTACAACTATGTTAAAGCATGCTCTAACTCACTTATAACCACGAAAGAGGCCCACAGTTTTACAGGTAAGAGATATAGAAAGCCGATACTACGGTGTTACAAGATACTAAATCTACTGCACAAAAGCGTTTATTCATCGTCTGCTACTACTTTAACCGATATCACTGTTGTAATATTGGGTTGGTAATGACTACAGGTAGTAGGAAAGAGTCGCATATGAATACTTTGCCACTAAAAACTTCTTAAGTACATTACATATCAACTGTATAACTTTTAGCGTACGTCATGATTAAAAAAGCCTATATAACCTTAATACAATTTGATCTTCGTAGTGGAAGTGTAATGTCATCCATCATTCAACACAGCAGAATAATGTTATGGAATGAAACAGGTAAGCCATTTTAAATATTAACTTATTTGAGTTTGTGAAGTGAAAAATGACTGCCCTTGTGATTTCACGGTAAATGTATACCATGTTTCTCATCTCAATTTTAACGCGCCTAGGATTTATTCAAGATTTAAAAGAAAAGTTATGATAATAAAATAGACACCTCAAGCTAAACATTATTATTTATCCCTGCTCCCTGAGCAGTGGCATGTAAAATTAATTTGTATTCATGGAACGCTTCAAATAATATAAGAAATTTAGTATTTTGTGGTCAAATGTTGAATGACTCGAAATAATATTTATTGTTAGGTTACCAAAACAATGGCGAGCTTACTTTAAATATTAAATCTTCACTTAGCTCATTCGTACCACTCTTTGAGCTACATAGATGGTTATAACAGACATAGCTCAATACAATTGCTACAGTGATGACATTAAAACACCTATAAATTTTACAAACAGACTCGATTAGGGTTCTTCAACGAAATAATGAAAACCTGCTAGTAGGTACCTACGTAAGCGCCAAAAAATATTTGCTAGTGTTTTCTAATATTCTAAGAACTAGAGAATGATTGTGTATTTTAATTTTTAGGTGTTTTTTTTAACAGTCTTGTCTATGGTGTGAACCTAAATCAGTTTTGCTGTCTTTATCACACACTCGTAATCTCACACGAATATAGCGCCATTTTGGTGCTGTAGCTGTGTGATGTGTCAGAAGCTCGCGCGGTGTGTCGTCTTACTTTCATACCCGAATACGCTTACACTAGGTCAGTCATTCAATAAGATTAATATTTTTATCTTTACTTAATGTAACTGTATACCCAGTGTAAGTAAATTCTTGTACCGAAAGATACGTTTATTATAAAAAAAACTCAAGTTTATGTAGGTAGGTCTAATGTTTTCACAAAAAAAAACACATAATTAAAATTTGCATTAGAGTCTGTCGATTTATGGGTTGGGATGGGGTTCAGGAGCAAAGGGGGAAAAGGGGGTACCCCCTGTACCACCCCTACCTCGCGGAGCCCCTTGGTTATGGTCATATTCATGGTTAAAGTTTTGAGGTTAGAATAGCGAAAAAGAGTAAAAATTTAAAATCGTTTGGTAGTAGGAGGGAGGGAGGAGGTGCCCCTGTGCCCTGGCACCACTCCTATGTAAAGGCAACGCACTATTCTTGAGAAAAATAAATTATTATAGTAACCTAACCTCAAAACGTTTTATAACCGCTTAACATTGCACAGTCAAGGGAGGCCCGGTCGACGGAGCCACGCTTTGGATAAAATTTCCATTATAGTCTGCTGCTTTGGAAGTTCATATGTTTTCTATAGATAGTACTCATAAATAAAAAGCTTGTCACAAATTTTAAATATGCGGAGAGTCACGGTTTACGAGGTATAATTCTTTAAAGTTTCAATACAAATTGGAAAATAGCATGCCATTTGCAAATTTTTAGGTTGGATAAACTGTCATGGTAGACGTCAAAGTTGACATTTCACGTTCCGTTGACGTTAGAAGTGTATTTTATGAAATTTTATGTTATGTGTTTTTCATAAAAATAATTTTATTTTTACATATTCACATACTCTGGTGTGCATAAAATGTGCACAATAATGGGGTTGGCAAGTGAAAGCTGTTCTAAGATGGCGCTACCACTACACGAATCCTTTTCAAAGTGAGATAAACACTATTAGTCTGTGATTCCAGTCTTTAAAATTCATTTGTTCGTTTGTTTGTGTATTCTAGGCAGTCTGATTAATTTTGAGGTTTATAAAATCGAATTTGCATTATCTTACATTATAGGTTATGTGAGGTTATGTGATGTAGGTAAGTTTGGGATCGTACAAACAATTGAAAATAGTTTTTGACGATCTAATCACACTGAAAGTAATCATTTACCTATGTATTTACCCATCTTTTCATCAAAAACTGCTTTGTTATTGGTCTGTGCGCTACTAGCATTATGCAATTTCATTGACTTTTTACACTATGTGGAACGGAACGTGAGGCGTCGCAATGCTATCTGTCAGCCGTCAACGTTAGTCATCCTTTGTTGCCCTTGCTGTTTTGTTACTTTTTATAAACCATTCAGAAGTAGGAGTTCCGCGAAGCGGGCTCTGTCTACCGGGCTTCCCTCGACTGCACAATGTTGAGCAGCTATAAAACGTTTTGAGGTTAGATTACTATAATTAGATTTTCTCAAGAACGTTGGGTCGCCTTTATATGGGATTGGTGCCAGGATATAGGTGGCACCTTCCCCCTCCCTGCTCCTGTCAAACAATACTCATTTTTTTCCCCTTTTTCTAACTCAAAACGATATTCTAACCTCAAAACTTTAACCATGGTTATCTCCATAACCATGGGGCTCCGCGGGGTGGGGGTGGTACAGAGGCTAACCCCTGCCCCCTTCCCCCTCCTCCGTCTCGCCTCGCCCCATAAATCGACGGGCTATAAATGTAAATTTCAACCCAGAGCTCACATCCCTCGCTTTTAACAAAAAAACATTATTTTTTGTGTAAAAAAGTCAATTTAATTGCATTATACAGCAACAATTATTGTGCACATTCAGTACAACCCAAAAGTATGTGAATATGTAAAAATAAAATTATATTTATGTAAAAAACACGACATAAAATTTAATAAAATACACTTCTACCGTCAACGGAACATGAAATGGCAACTTTGACGTCGACCATAACAATTTAACCAACCTAAAAATTTGCAAATGGCGTACTATTTTCCAATTTGTATGGAAATTTTAAATAATTATGTCTCGTAAACCGTGAATCTCCGCTTGTTGAAAATTTGTAAAAAGCTTTCTATTTATGAGCATTATCTACAAAAAAATTATGAACTTCCAAATCAACGGACACTAATGTAAATTTTATGCTAGGTTAGTGTCCCTATGTCCTTCTAGGGCATCCACTCATGGCCTATCAAAATGGTGCTGGATCGGAATAAAAATCTCTATTAATAAGGTATGATTGATAGAGATTTTTATTCCAATCCTATACATTATCGGTTCTACACCTGCTTTAGCCAGACAAATATGAATATTTTTGCATGATTATAGAGGGTAAGGAGTCAGCTTTTTAGCTCTTGGAACATTCTATAAAAGCACTTTTGATGTGTTTCTTTCTTCATTTAACTAGAGGTTGAATAAATAAAACAACACACTTATTTTTTTAAATCTTGTTTTTTATTTTGTCAGCATGATAAGATTATATTTTTGTCACTCCCTTTATGTGTGGTTTGACTTATGTGTTCACGAAATTCAACAAATTATTTTGCATATATATATACTTACATGGCGCTAAAACACCCATCTTTGGACTCTTTCAACAATTTGACCACATTCTTCCGACAAACGATGTTTTCATAATCGAGCAATGCGTAATTATTGTCAATTAACACAACGCATTTCAACAGTTGACAAAGTCCAAACCACTTGCAAATTGTTACCCAGAATTAAATGTCATAGTCTAGGTTAAGCCAAGTCGTAAAGAATTCACAAAATCGCAGAAATTTAACTTGTATCTAACATAATGCCGGATGAACATGAACACAAACAAATAGTAAAAAAACATATTGTCAATTCAATTTGACACTGACGTATCGTTTTTCCGTTCCATGTTATTCATTCCGTTCATAACAAAAATAATCTTAGTCACATTTTTTACGGTCTGGTTACATGGTTGGTACAGTCATTTTATATTATATGTATGATATTTTTTTTTCAAAATATTTAAAAACTTTTTGACAAGATATATGGGTATAAGTAGGAAAATCGCCAAGCGGAAACGATCTTCTGTCTTTTATCTCATTATTAGCGCAGATTGGAATGTATAAGTTGCGTTCGGAAATTGCACGATGATTATTTTTATAAATCAGTAATAACTTTTAATTCCCGTTATTTTTAATATTACTCAATAATTTTTAGGTACAAAACTTGAACTTTAAACTTGTTATTATAATTCGTATTAATTAGACCATGAACAGCGCTACGTTAATTTTTAGCTAACTTGGGTCCAACCTCGCCATCGACGCCACCCTTCCTTTATGGTTTTTATTTTATCTAGATAATTAGTGCTCTTAGTTATTTTTTTATTGTTTCAGAATACCGTTCGAGGTTGTGCAAACGTTGGAAGGAAAAAATGCATATTATTTACTGTTTCCTCACTCAGTATAAGAAAATAAAAATATTTTGAGATATCCAAATAAATATTTAACAAGATTGTTGGGGATGGTGTGTTTGGCTCTTCCATGAAACGATTAGACTGTATAAAAGATGGTGTATTGGTGCTGCAGTGGTCGTACGGGACACAAAATGATGTACCCGCTCGCTATCGAGATTAAACGTGGGATGGTAGGGCGGCCGGTGGCACGCACGTGAGCTGCATCACCGTCCCGCGCGCCCCCTCCCCGCTGTCGTCTGACGTGGCGCCGTGCGTTCGCGCGTAAACAAAGATATACTATGCATGAAAATTCCCATTGCCAGATTGGGAAGTAGTAAAATGTAGAGTAAAATGGAGCAACATTACGACCTATGACGCTGCAGACAGAATTGTTTTGGAAATGCTGAAGTATAGTGACACACACGTCCTCAACATAAAATATCTTCCTCATATTCGCGTTCTACAGAACCATCTCACTCGACTCGGTCTTGACCACAATTATTATGAGTATTTGTATTTTGACTTGGTAACAAATCTTGTTCATTTTTCGTAATGATTGAACCAACGGAACCCAAGCGAATATTATCACAACTACTAGATTTGTTTGCGTCATTCGTACTTTAACAACTGAATTAAATATATTTATATAATGCCGCTGTGTCGTTTTTTTTTCCTTCCCAAAAATTGCGTGTAGTTGTGACGCAATTAGTTATGACGCAGGTACTACTTGAACACATTTAGAGGATAACTTTTACAAAAGTGAGGTTAGTGTTAATAACGACCCATACATGCGTTGTTTGCCACCAATAACTGTAGGACGTCTTTTAAGAGTACTGTCTATCACAATAATCTTTAGTTATATCGTTTATTAAAGGTCAAACCTAGATCGTGGAGTTTTTCGACACTTTTATAATCTCGTGTTTCTAAACTCTCGACAACCCCTATTTAATAACCTGCGTCTGCAATAATGATGTGTGATACAGTAACTATACAGCAGCAAGTGATAACAGGAGTCAGCAACACTGTAATAGAGATTTAGGTGACAGATACAGGTTAGAACTATAACTTCTTAAGTATACATGCTGATACTAGTGCTATTATAACTCTCAAAGTTGAATCACATCGTCCATTACAGTTGTAGTGCCGCGATTGGGGCTAAAACTTGTTTGTTAGCTCCTCTATATCGTCTTTAGTTAAAACTGAGATAAGTATAACTTTGTTATATTACTTAAACCCATAAAAAAGCCTGTAACTGACACCAAAATGTTAGTTGGGTGGTGGATGGTGGTGAATGACTCCTTAGCTTTTTTTGGGCTCAATAGGTAGCTACCTCATGCAGCGTCTGTGGCATTTATTAAATCTCCCAAAGTACAGGTGTATGGGCACTTGGGACACTCCAACGTGTGGCTCATGTTCTGAACAGGAGCACCGCATTCACATTGACTATTCGACGGGTCTATGAAACCCCATTTCGCCAGGTCATGTTTGTAGTGGCCTACGTGAATACGCAATCGGTTCAGTGCCTTCCATATAGGCCACTGCAGATCACGTCCAGTGGTAGATGTTCCTGGGGTTGCAAGTAGTCGGGTGGTGATGGATGGTCTTCTTCCCACAGCATAATAAATGCTTCTTTTTTTACAAAATAGGTAATTAAAACGGTCGCAGGACACGGTGGAGCATACGGTGGAGGTCTGCCCTACTTGGGCGGAGCACCACCGTGTCCTCGTCGAGGCGATCGGCGGCGGTGACCTCTCGCGTTCGGCGCTGTTTCAAGACATATTCCGGAGCGAGGAGACATGGGAAGCAGTCACCTCCTTCTGAGAAGCAGTAATGTTAGCGAAGGAGGAAGCTGAACGCGTGAGAGAGACGGAAACCTCGCGCCCCAGCCGCCGCGACAGAAGAAGACGCACCGGGCGTCTGGAGTCGCAGAGCGATTCTCGGCCACCGTAGGCGCGGGCCTGCGGACGGCGAGCATTGGGTGGCTTGCCGTCTGATCAGAACCAGTAGTGCTATTCTGTAACAACATTTTCGTATCTCGACAGCGGAATCCGAGGTGAGTATCAAATTAAGACTTTTATGTTGAGTGCAATATAGCTCACTTTGTGAGTTTTGGCACTCAGGTGAAGCTCGATATCGAAATAGTTATTTACAGAATAGACTAGCAGGCCCGGGTCGACGGCGCGCTGTGTTCCACGCGCGCCTCAAAGAGCTGTCAGCACAAAAGATGGGACCCGTTAGGAACAGTGCCTGCTGGGGCTGCGGATTTTGTTTGGCCCTGGAACGCAAAGGGCACTAGGAGGAACACGGATGGGTTTTAGTCAGTAAGAGTCTGACACTCCCACCTGCTTCACTCAGAGCGGGAGGAGTCATTTCATGATTTCCCATCCTTAAAAAAAAGGTAATTAAAACGTTAATGCAACTAAAACATTATTATTATGTTTTGGATTTGTACGTTTATAGGTACGTGTTCGTGTATGTCAATTTAAATTTCAGCTTTTGTATATTATAGATATGGGCTGAAAATGAAACTTGTGTGCCTCACTGGTAAACAAGTTACAAACACTTACGATGTTTTATAGAATACCTATCCTATAAATCTAGTACAAGCTATAACCGGAAATTTAGGGACACAATAATTCTGATTTTGTAGGTATCTTATTTGTGGTGCATCACATATATCTAGATTATTCGTTAACTACGTCAAATATCGATGAGACACATGTAATTTAAAGAATATTCATTATATCGTTCTAAAGTTCAATATCAGCTTGTCACTTTTTATATAGACAAGTTTTAAGACTGCAAACATCGCAAAAAAAGAAACTAATATCTATCAATTGTTAAGTACATTCAACTAAGTCCGTACACAATGGCTACATAAGATTGAATTCCGTCAGTATATTAAGTAAAAAATATATACTTCAAAAATAATACCTATTATTAATGTGAAAGTAACTTTGTATGTCACCTTTTCATGTCTTAACGGTATAAGGGATTTGGATGAAACTTTTTTCCCAGTAGTATCCCTTGGGATTATTTTCAAACAACACGCGGGCGAAGCCGCTGGATAATCTAGTTGGTTATCAGTGGAAATACTTAAGAAAGTTTTAGTTGGATAATATCGTTTAAGGAAAAGAGTCACCATCATCTATGTAGGTTGTATGATACATTTATGAGCTACTCAATCCTAAAGTCACAATATAAGTTAATTAAGATGAGCCCTTATACTTATTTATTTTCCTGATAAAATGTAAAATCAAAATATGAATAAAGGGATCAAATAAAATATTTATTAGGTGTAATTTCGAGTGAAACAAGCAATAACTAAAAAAATAGAAAATACCTCAAGAAAGCTATTCATGAGAAAACGTTTGTGCTAAGCACCTTCAAATTTGTCCCAAAGTGCCGCGCGGCAGCCGCGCCGCACTTTGCGAGAAATTTAAAGGCTATTCAACATTAGATGCTTGAAATAGCGCCATCAATTGTTTATTGAATTGTGGCTTTTTGTTGCTAAAATATTTTGTTCTACTTTATTTAGTCTGTACCTGTCCGTCTTAACCGTGACTAATCGCCGTGACAACTTACAAGAGACTGTGCTTTATCACTGTTCGTTAAGTTACACACTAGTTGGCCAACATAGTCATTATAATACATTTATAATTCCACTGCTTGCGATCGATGCTTCTGTTGACAACTAAATGTTGCATCTCGGTAATTAATACATATGCAAACATTATGACAATATCAATGCCGTCTTGCGTAAATATATGGAGTGGATTGGTATAAAAGTAAAAAAAAACTCACCAATAGATATCAGTTAACTAACAGATCTTCAGATCTACTCTTCTGTCTATCAACATTTAAACAACCAATTAAAATGAAATTAGCTGTAAGTGAAATTACCAACGCATTGTTTTATGAGTGAATTGTAACTGGTGATCTATACTGGAGTATTTGTTTTTAGATTGTCTTTGCCGCCGTGTTGGCTGTGTCCGCCGCCCAGTTCAATGGCTTCGGCAACCCGCCTCGCGCAGTTCCTCGTCCGACGCCACCTCCCAGGCCAGCTGCTAGTCGCGTCGCCAGCAGCGATCAAGCTGCCAACATCCTCCGCTACGACAACGACATTAGTCCCGACGGCAGCTTCAACTACGTGTAAGTATTTGCTAATCCTTCATTACACTTGTGATATACATCTTTTATAAATCTAGAACCATTTACTAAACAATTTGGTTACGTTTGAAGGTTGGAAACCGACAACGGCATCTCATCCCAGGCCCAGGGTACTCCTCGTGACTTCGGTGGCAATCCCCCTGTAGTTCCCGTCGTCATCCAAGGAAGCTACTCCTTTATTGCCCCTGATGGTCAGCAAGTCGCCATCACATACGAAGCTGATGAGAACGGATTCAGGGCTTCTGTGAGTAAATCTATAAATCTAATATAGCATCCGAAGAAGCTCGATTCAGAGTCACTTAAAATAGTTTGAATAGCAATACATACAAATGAATGAAAATAATATAAAAGAAAACAATAAATCGCACGATGATCACTTGATAACGTTTCGAGGAACGGGCCAGTGATATATGATCTAAAAAGTTTATCAAACAGATGTATGGTAGAAGAAGACCGGTTGCCAGAAATAGAAATGTCAGTGTTGTAAAATGATTGCATAAATATTTAAGTTCGTTGGTCTACATATTGTTTTATGTAAAATATGCTGATACAACTTAAGACTTACAACTTGCTCATACTTTCACTTGATAAACTAATCCTTTTTGTGTTTTAACAGGGTGACGCCATCCCCACTCCTCCTCCCATCCCGGAGGCTATCCTCAGGGCTGTCGCTTATCTCGAAAAGAACCAGAAGAAGTAAACGATCAACTAAATTAACTTTGCCAATTTAAGTCAACCTTTAGTCTTTATGATTCTCATGAACTTTTGTAAATAGGTGCATTTTGTAGATAATTATTATTTATATCCGACGCTCGAGTGGTAACATTACTGCCTATACCACTCGTAAGCAGGATGTATCACTCAAATTGGACTTAAATTAAATTGTTATTTATATTGTAATGGTGTTAAATGTTAAAAAAACAAGGTTTTCCAAATGATTTCCGTGATTAAATAAGAACGATTGAATTTGATCTTTTACTATGATTCCAATGGTACCCATCAATCAAAACGTTATTAATATTTTATTACTAGAATCAGATCATTTTTAGGGTTCCGTACCAAAATGGTAAAAAGGAACCCTTATAGTGTGACTAAGTCTTTCTGTCTGTCACAGCTGGATATCTCAAGCACTACTAATACTATAAACTTGATGATTTGGAATAGTTTTAGGTATTTGGAATAACATAAGGGGGCAACCTTGCACCTTGTTAAGTACTCCCACAATACCTGAGCACACATAGGGCCAAACGTCTAGGGCAGCTGAGAAAAATATCGATCTCTCGATTTACTCGAGCGCGTCAGATTAAGGTAAGGTAAGTAAGTTACATGCAGAAAAGGGTGCATTTCAATAATCTGACAATTTGAGCGTGACATAAGGAAATAGGAGAGTCACAAAGTTGCAAGAAAAAACGTCACCAGGACATTCTCGAGAGCGACTTTTTTAGTTTGAAGGAAATTAGCCACGAATCAAGGAAATAATATAATCTGCCGATTTGCACAAGCCGAAGTAGCTAAAATCATAAATAAAGTTTGGTGCGTGCAGTCGCTGAGAACTATGTATTTTCCACTTTGCGCCACTCTGCCCTTCTCACTCTTTCTCTATTGTAACGTTGCACGGTATTTCTACAGTAAACTTTATAAAAATAATCTGGCAACATTTAATTGGAATTATAGTGGCAACGTTTTAAGTAATGACAGCTGCGCGCTGATTGGCCATGTTTACGTAGGATACCATATTGTACGAGACGAGGCTTTATAAGGGCCTGCACGTCATTTCTCGGGAACACATCAGCTGAAGCGAATAGTCATTTAGTACTCCTTAAAAGTCTAGATCCTTGCTAGTTACTACGGGAAATCGTAACTCCAAAAGTTGTGAGTGCAGAACCCTAGAAGGGGTTCCTTCCTGCTTACATTTTCCTTCCTACTTCTCGAGGACCGACAAGATCGGAATCTGGAATTTTACGTGGTTTTATTTGTCACATTATAAAAAAAATAAGTTCAAAGTAGTCAGATTAACAATACCCCTCAAAATAATCGTCAGATTTTTGGCAAACATGACTGGAACATCGAGAAGCTCCTGTTTAAAAATTCGTCACATTATATAAAAAATAAATCAACAAAAAATTTCAAAGTGTCAGATTAACAATACCCTCAAAACAATCGTCAGATTTATGGCAAACATGACTTGAACAACAAGCTGAACCTCCTGTGTAAAAATCTGACACGCTCGAGTATTGCACAATGGCGACTTTTTTGCATTTTTTTAAAATCTTTACGAGCTTGCGTCACTTTTAGGGTTCACTTACCATCCCCTCTGAATATCTGACGCGCTCGATAGAATTTTCTACCCTTCTGGATAGCCAACCCCACCACGCAAGTCAGCAGATGAACATACTTTTGGTATCAGAGACACGTTGGGGTATCTAAACTATCAATATCTGACACCCTCGAGAGAAAATCTGTGGACGCTTCTCCCACCACTGAACGGAGATATATTACAGAACCTTTAATTCTTCTTATCATCTAAACTACAAAATGTAATAGATCCCCACGACGCTCGAGTAAATCCATATTTAGCATCAATGCCTCCCTCTATAACGTTTGTTCAGCTATTTTGCAAATAAGAAATAAATAAAAATATATGTATTTTTCTTGTAATCCCTTTCAGTCGCTGGACTAAAAGGAATTATTATAGATTCAAAGTGGGGTTACTAGGGCATGTGGGGTATCATATGAAAGAGCGCTGTTTACACTTTCTTAAACATTTTTTTTTCTTTTTAGGCCGCATTGTTTTCGACTTATGTCGAAAAATGTTTAAATTTTTACCTCCCCCCCCCCTTATCTCCAAAATTTGCACAGGAAAAAAAATGAAAATATTGTATGTGATAGAAGTTTATGTAAAGATACAGGGTACAGGAAAAATAAAACAATGTCTGTAAAAAGCGCACTTTTTTGAGAAAAATTCTCAACGAATAAAGGCCTCGCCGATGAAAATTTTAAAAAATTTCACGTTTTATATGATGGTACGGAATCCTCGGTGCGCGAGTCCGACTCGCTCTTGACCGATTTTTTCTGACGCGCTCGAGTAAATCGAGAGAACGATATTTTTCTCAGCTGCCCTAAACGTTTGACCCTATGTACATGGCTCAGGTATTGTGGGAGTACTTAACAAGGTGCAAGGTTGCCCCCTTATGTTATTCTGACGCGCTCGAGTAAATCCCGAAATCCCCGAATCCCCTACTATTACCTAAAACTATACCAAATCATCTAGTTTATAGTATTAGTAGTGCTTGAGATATGCAGCTGTGACAGACAGAAAGACTTAGTCACACTATAAGGGTTCCTTTTTACCATTTTAGTACGGAACCCTAAAAATGATCTGATTCTAGTAATAAAATATTAATAACGTTTTGATTGATGGGTACCACTGGAATCATAGTAAAAGATCAAATTCAATCGTTCTTATTTAATCACGGAAATCATTTGGAAAACCTTGTTTTTTAACATTTAACACCATTACAATATAAATAACAATTTAATTTAAGTCCAATTTGAGTGATACATCCTGCTTACGAGTAGTATAGGCAGTAATGTTACCACTCGAGCGTCGGATATAAATAATAATTATCTACAAAATGCACCTATTTACAAAAGTTCATGAGAATCATAAAGACTAAAGGTTGACTTAAATTGGCAAAGTTAATTTAGTTGATCGTTTACTTCTTCTGGTTCTTTTCGAGATAAGCGACAGCCCTGAGGATAGCCTCCGGGATGGGAGGAGGAGTGGGGATGGCGTCACCCTGTTAAAAAACAAAAAGGATTAGTTTATCAAGTGAAAGTATGAGCAAGTTGTAAGTCTTAAGTTGTATCAGCATATTTTACATAAAACAATATGTAGACCAACGAACCTAAATATTTATGCAATCATTTTACAACACTGACATTTCTATTTCTGGCAACCGGTCTTCTTCTACCATACATCTGTTTGATAAACTTTTTAGATCATATATCACTGGCCCGTTCCTCAAAACGTGATCAAGTGATCATCGTGCGATTTATTGTTTTCTTTTATATTATTTTCATTCATTTGTATATATTGCTATTCAAACTATTTTAAGTGACTCAGAATCGAGCTTCTTCGGATGCTATATTAGATTTATAGAAATACTCACAGAAGCCCTGAATCCGTTCTCATCAGCTTCGTATGTGATGGCGACTTGCTGACCATCAGGGGCAATAAAGGAGTAGCTTCCTTGGATGACGACGGGAACTACAGGGGGATTGCCACCGAAGTCACGAGGAGTACCCTGGGCCTGGGATGAGATGCCGTTGTCGGTTTCCAACCTTCAAACGTAACCAAATTGTTTAGTAAATGGTTCTAGATTTATAAAAGATGTATATCACAAGTGTAATGAAGGATTAGCAGATACTTACACGTAGTTGAAGCTGCCATCGGGACTAATGTCGTTGTCGTAGCGGAGGATGTTGGCAGCTTGGTCGCTGCTGGCGACGCGACTAGCAGCTGGCCTGGGAGGTGGCGTCGGACGAGGAACTGCGCGAGGCGGGTTGCCGAAGCCATTGAACTGGGCGGCGGACACAGCCAACACGGCGGCAAAGACAATCTAAAAACAAATACTTCAGTATAGATCACCAGTTACAATTCACTCACAAAACAATGCGTTGGTAATTTTACTTACAGCTAATTTCATTTTAATTGGTTGTTTAAATGTTGATAGACAGAAGAGTAGATCTGAAGATCTGTTAGTTAACTGATGTCTATTAATGACATTTTTTTACTTTTATACCAATCCAATCCATGTATTTACGCAAGACGGCATTGATATTGTGATAATGTTTGCATATGTATTAATTACCGAGATGCAACATTTAGTTGTCAATAGAAGCATCGATCGCAAGCAGTGGAATTATTGTTTTGATTATGTTGGCCAACTAGTGTGTAACTTAACGAAAAGTGATAAAGTACAGTCTCTTGTAAGTTGTCACGGCGATTAGTCACGGTTAAGACGGAAAGGTATAGACTCAATAAACTAGAATAAAATATTTTTGCAACAAAAACCTCAATTCAATAAACAATTGATGGCGCTATTTCAAGCATCTAATGTTAAATAGCCTTTAAATTTGTCGCAAAGTGCCGCGCTGCTTTGTTAATCCATACAAATAATAAACACGCGGCTGCAGCGCGGCTGCTGCGCGGCGCTTTGCGACAAATTTGAAGGTGCCCTTAGAACAAGAGTTTTCCCATGAATAGCTTTATTGAGGTATTTTCAATTTTTTTGTTATTGCTTGTTTCACTCGAAATTACACCTAATAAATATTTTATTTTATCAAAACGTTCAGATCTCATGAGATCCAAATCTCAAAACCTCCAAGTTGCAAAATATCTACATGTCAAAACGTTCGAGTTGCAAAATAATCAAGTCTCAAAACATCCATGTCTCATAATATGCAATTTTTGTATGAGTGGATACACTCAATACAAATTCGCTTAAGTTAAAGCGAATTTGTATTGAGTGTATCCACATTTACGATGGTTTAAAAAAAAACTGGCCAAGTGCGAGTCTGACTCGCGTGCCGAACGAATTTTTTTTACACGTTATTTTAACACTATAGACTTCTTATAGTATATAATATGTAATCTATAGGTAAAGATCTATTATCTCCATTTTTTTCAAAATTTTATGCTCAGTAGTTTCGGAGATAAGTGTCATTTTTCGTCTAATTTCTTGAATAACTTCAAAACCATTTTTTTTTAATTATGAAAAAAATATAGTTAAAACCCTCGCAGTAAGTCTTTTTATTGAATATGTCACACGATGGTACTCCCTTTCTTCTCCTAAAATTGTTTGTCCGAAAATCATTATCCATAACACGTTTGCTATAAACTTCAGTAACCAAAATATTCGAAATCCCGAAATTTTGTTTTACAAAATTATTTTTAGTTCTAAAAGTATTCTGTCATAATATCGAGTAGTATAATAATTGAATCTCCTAATTTTACATGACCTAAACTCATATGTCCTAAATATTGTGTTAAATAATGTGTATTATTCCGAATGTTCATTTGTGATAATTTTTTAGTCCTAAAACATTTGCAAAAAATTAGGTTTTAGTGACAGAAACGAATCGCTATAAATCCGACTCCACGCAGTCTTGTCTGCCCTACCCCTAGAGTCTAATATAAAATCGCGTAGGCGTGGAAGGACGAGGCGGCCCGTGAGTTGAGGAGCAGGTGGTTGTAACACTCGCCGCCGCGGCTGAGGCTGAGGAGGAAGCCGAAGCTGCGGTGGTGAGCGTTAAACCCACCTGCGACGATAAGCTCGCATGGGACCGCCGGAGCCCCGCAGCGCCGGAGCCGTGACAGAAACCATGCCTGCTGCATGTTGCATGCTTGCTTGCATGCTGCATGCTTACAAAAACCACTCACACATTACACTTATATTGTTTATTTTTGTACTTTTCACACACCCAGTAACATTTTTCGTTGTAGAATCAATTTTCGTCGTAAGTAAAGCCATCACAATTTAATTTTATGCCACCCTTATTAGTCTTTAAAAGTTCACATTGCTTAATTTTCAATAATTAATTTTTGATACGAGTATGTTATAAAACAAAAACGTATTTATCTTGCTACTAAACAGAACTACATAACAAGTGAACTATCTCAAAACAAGTCGGTAGGAGAAAAAATATTGCGCGTTCGTATCTACGTAACGTCTGAGAGAAGTTAATAGTAAAAGCTTTGTTATACAATTTTTTTCTAAAAATTTTTAAAAAAACATTATGTAATTTGAATTTAGGAATTTTAACTTTTATTGAAAACGGTTTTATGTCTTTTGTATATTATTTATTGTAATATTAATGACAAACGGATTTAGGACAAAAAAGGGATTATATTTAGGGATTTCAAGTTTATGGCATATGATATTATGTGATATTAAGTTCGGGTAAGTTAGCATTCGGACAAATGATGATTAGAACAATAAAGTTATGGCACTTTAAATTATGGTTAAAAAAGTTAGGTGACACAATAGAGAACCGTCACACGATATTATTCAAAAAACTTTTTTTTTTAATTTTCTAGTTTTACCCCCAAAAGTCCCCCATCCCCCATACTAAAAAAATAATTATTTACGTAACGCGTCCGTGTTTGGGTCACAGAAGTCCATATGTGTACCAAATTTCAACAGAATCGGTCTAGTGGATCCGGAGAAAACGGGTTGTGACAGACAGACAGGCAGACAGACACCCGAGTGATCCTATAATGGTTCCGTTTTTTGTGCGGAACCCTAAAAAAGACGTGGAAACCTAGATAAATGCTGTCTAAATCTGAATATCAGCATAATATGGTGAAAATAATTATGTTCAAACTACAAATGATTTTGGTGTTATGATGAATTGTCCATACAAATGGACAATTCATCCGTCGCCGCGCTCTTAAGGTGTGAAAAATGCAATACCTACAACTTGATAGTTAGACGTTCAATTGGTCTACATTTACTAGTAATGTTTAATCATTGATATATAAAAAACCCAAGATGCGCTATCTCGAACAAATGCAACACTCGAAACTGGCGTCAAAAATTGACATATGTATCAAGTGTCATGATTGTGTGAGTTGTGTGTAGTTATACTATAAACAATTTTTTTGCAAATTCAACCTTACACGGATCGCTTAATGTTGTTTTTACAAAGCAGTGTACACAAAGCAATAAAATTTTACGGTTGAAGTAAGTCAATAGAACAAGGCACGGAGTGGAGACGAATATATTTTATATTTTTTTTATTTGTCATTGAGTTAGTGTTTAAAGAGTTTGGTAAATTGTGTTCTCAACAAACAATTATACTGTTATATGAGCGTAAATATGTTTTTTTGCGTAGCGCATGTCGAGCTTAGGTTTGAGGTTGTCATTTAATGAAATGGCTGATTCTACTATATGGATACGATAGACATATTTTCGTCAAGTTATGCTACGTTCACACGGAGACAGGGTTTGTCATCTCTGATGTTAACCGTACGTATACGACAGAACTGAATGGTCTGTTCACTCGGCATTCGGATTGCTTTTCTGAAAAAAGAAAACCGAATGGCGTGTCGCCGCGTGAATACGCGATTCGGTTTTTTGCAGGAAAGCGCTCTGACACTGCCAACCCCTTGACTTCGATTACAAAACAGTTTTTTTTTTAATTTGCTTATATCTCGGAAACGGTGTGTCCTATCGCAAAATTAATGAAAAATGTCGCGTTATTCTCAACATGTAGGGGGAAAATAATAATAAAAAAATGAAAATTTTCAAATTCCGCTTCCGCGACCCTACTTGTCGCATCTGATTCTGATTTCTGGCATTCGGTAAAAACCCACTCGTGTGAACGAATGTATTGAAATGCTACTGCCACTAAACCGGCGGGCTGATTACGTATCTTACAAAAGCCGAGCGATAGCAAAAATTGCACAAAAATTGCTCTCTAATCGCAAATTCGTATTACGTATTAGCGAAAACCACACCATAGCAATCTCGCAACAGTGCTGCCTCTATGGAGCAATCAAGTAACTAAAATGTGCATTGTCCTACTAGAATCCCTAGCGATTTCGTTTTATTTCGTATTACGTATGGTTTTTGACAGCAATGCGAAAGCGATCGGCATGCAAATTTAGCTGTCAAATTGCGTTAACCATTTCCTTGATTGTTGATCGCTTGCTTATCGCTTTCTGATTGCCAAATAGAACTTAGCTTTAATTATCGAGTATTTAATCAGTTTAATTGTGTACTTATATCTGCAGTGTGTGTTAATTAACGTTTAAACTTATTGTGTGTGCTGTATAAGACTTTATTCAGTGTATTAAAGCAACATACAAATATTGTTTCGAATTGATTATAACCTACTCGAACAACGATGGCTCGTGCTGTTCTCTTGCTTGAAGCACTTGATGTTGAAGACAGAAGGATCGAAAGTCGTAATACAGCACGGGTGCGACGTTGCCTTCAAGACCAAGCCAAAGCTTTGAACCTACCTGACGCTGAGTTCAAAGCTCATTATCGCCTTTCCAAGGAACTGTTCATAGATTTATGCAATGAACTTAGACCATTCTTGGCCAGAACAAGAAGGAAAACAAAAGTTACTGTGGAATGCAAAGTAAGTACCTACATAATAATGTGTTGTTAAGTCTGTCCTTTAAACAAGGAACTTGATTATACTATTAATCAATATAATATTGTGATACCACAGGTATTAACAACACTTTCATTCTACGCTACGGGCTCATACCAAAAACCTGTGGGCATGAGTTATCTGCATGGGCTTAGCCAAGCTAGTGTATCCAAAGCTGTAAACGAGGTGACCATCGCTATGAATACACAAAGTATTTTAAGAAAATATATTAGATTCCCTCAAACACAGCAAGAAAGAAACACTATTATAAATGGGTAAGAGAACAATTACTTTCTACACAGAAATGTGAGTCAATGTTTTATGTTAATATATAAATACTATTTTAATACTTTTTCAAGTTTTCAAACAAATTTGGATTTCCTGGCGTCCTAGGTTGCATTGACTGTACTCATGTAGCTTTAATTCAACCCACAGACCACGAGGAAAGGTTTCTTAATAGAAAACATTACCATTCCAGAAATGTACAAATAGTAAGTTGTGCATTATTATTATTAACCTTTTTTCTAATATTTCGTTGGTCCTGTGTGGACTATAAAGAATACTCTATCTGTCTAGTCCTGCAAAAATTCTGGAACAGTATAGTTAATATTATTTTATGTATGTTAAAGATTATAATGTAATTGCATCAATTTGCTTATTTATAATGTTTATTTTTAGATATGTGACAGTGATCTGAATATTATAAATATTGATGCATCATTTGGTGGAGCTACACATGATGCTTATATTTGGAGAAACTGTGAGATACAAGATCATCTCCAAGAGTTACACCGTAGAGGAGAAACTATCTGGTTGCTAGGTAACATAAAATTGAGCCAATTTTACATGCAATTATAAATTTACTGCTTAAGTTTACAATGCAATTTTTATGTTTAAGGTGATTCTGGATATCCACTGAGGCCATGGCTTTTAACTCCAATTGTGAATGCTGAACCTGACAGTCCAGATGAGCATTATACAAATATTCACTGTCTAACCAGGAATACTGTTGAACGCTGCATAGGTGTTCTGAAAGCACGTTGGCGATGTTTACTAGCACATAGAGTACTGCATTATGATTATCACATGGTGGCTATGATCATAAATGCTTGTGCTGTATTACATAACATCTGCAACAAACATCGGCTACCAGTACCGCAGTTGCCAAGTGCAGATACTGAAGGAGATCTCGGCAGCCAAGTCACACCACAAATACAGCAGGATACAGGTGCTGGTGTTGAACAACAACTCCTAGCTAGAGGCCGACAACAACGAGATCGCATCGTCCAAAGGTGGTCAACTAGAAGACTATAATTATAAATTCAACACTGTTAAGTGTGTATAATTTTATATTAGGTGTATGTTAAATAAGACAATATAAAATTTATCATTATAAAAAATATTATTAAATGTGCTGAATTCATGGTGTGTAAGTGTAGTGAGTACAAGAATAAGTTCAAATATTAATATATATAATAGCAATTAAGTAGTATGTAAAAATATTAATAGTAAGTACATAATTGTGTAAGTAGATTATTTAATTCATTGTCATTATAGTTATTGCTCCTCCTTTTTAACTTTTTTGGGGATCTGTATTCTACCATCCTCTTTAAAAGAAAGTACAAGCCCAGAAAAATACTAAATGAGAGTAAGTATATTAATATTGCTAGGCAAAGTACACATCATGGGGGACCAAAAGCTCTATCTAGATAACTTCAGACTGATGGCTAACTTAAACATAGGTATATCTTTACTAATCGATGTAATGATTTGATTTATATATTGTTTTGTAGCATGTAAGATGTATTATTTAATTAAGCTGGTTTACAATAAAAATAGATTTGGTATATACAAAATATTTTATTTCTACTCCTTAAATCAAAGTTGTTTTACCAAACTTGTGTTTAGCATTCACATAACACCCAGAAATATATTTTATGTATTTTATTACAATACATAAAACACATTTGTGGGTGTCATGTGAATGCGTAGTTCACTATGTTCTATCAATTTAAGCATGCACATATAAATACAAAAATATTTTCATTAATTACAAATTAAAATTAAGTTACATTAGACATTACCTTATACACTTAAATCATAAAATCAACACTTAAAACAATAACAAAATAAAAATAAATAAAACCTTGCTAACTTAGTGCGAGTCTCTAGCAGCTAAAGCACTGCTTAGCTGAGCTACAACATCCGAAAAACTTTTCATTACCTCCACTTGCTGGCGAGAGGTCTCAGCAATTATGCGAGAAGTTTCAGCTATCTTGTTTACAGCATCGGCCATTTTCAAGTAAGCCTCAGCTGACATTTTAGCAGCTTCAGCCATTTGGATATTAGCTTCAGCCAACTTATTTTCCGCCTGCACTCGGCTCCTCTCTAATTCCATGACCCATTCAGGGTCAATTCTAGATCCTGTAATAAGTATTAACTTAATACCACCATCATAATTGAATTTAGAGCCGATGTATAATATAATATAGGATAAACCCGTGGGCTATAATTGTTTGATTTAATATCAATATAATATACTCACTAGCAGTAGTATTTGAGCTTAGACTGGGTCTATTATGGCTGCTGCGAGGGCGACTTCTGGCAGGCTGACTCACTGGAATCTCCGCTACTGAAAATTATGGTTTGGTTCATAAAAGCTTTGCTTACTTATTTTACAAAAGGTACATTTATATAAATTATTTGAGGTATATTACCTATCTGGTGTGGTTCAGGCGCTTGCGATGATGTTTCTATTGGACCTTCTACCAAACTGGCAACAGGTAAAGGTTCAAAGCTATCTGTAAATATATAGAATAATGGCATCAATAAAAAATTTTAATCTAAATATAGAGGCAAAGAAAGCAGATAATTAATTACAATAATGTTAATTCGTTAATTCTAATGTTAATTCGTTAGTCTATTCATGAAACCCTATGATTTTTGCTTACCTGTTATGACAACTTCTTCTGTAACCATAATATCTGGTGACCCAGGAGGCAGGCCAGGCACTTCAGGTTGAATGTTCTAAAAAAACATAAATTATAATATTAAAATATACTCTTTCAACTACTAGGTAAGATGTTATGTTTATGAAACATTTAAGGTAACTTACAAATACAGGGACTCTATGCTGACTGTCACCATACACAGCTTGATCCCCTATGATGGCCAATACTTTTTTATCTGTTTCAGATAGATCTTCTTGTGTACTTGGACCACCACCAGTACCCAGAGCATCCTGCCTCCGTTTGGCTAATCTGGTCTTTGTTTTATGTTTTAAATCAGCCCAGTACTATAAAATTAAAAGGATATAAATAGTTAATACATCAAAGTTATAATTTAAAGTATGCGGTTGGTAAAAACTGTTAAAAATCATGCAAATGAAATAGTCTCTGTACCTTTTTCCATCGGTCACCCGTTTTTGATGATCCAGAGCCAAAAGAATTCAACTTCATAGCAAGATCATTCCACTGCCTGTCTAAAGTTTCTTTAGACCTTGAGCCGAGGCCAACTCCTTTGGCCAAAGTGGTATGTTCTGCCAGATAGTCCAAAAGCTCTTCCAGTTGCTCATTGGATACACGGTTTGCCATTTTATACTGAAATAGGATATAGTACTTTTACTCTTTCAAAGTAACTTTATACATAAAAATAATATAATATTATTTTAAAACTTACTTGTTGATATAGCAGTAGAATATCGTTTGGAGTCCAGGTAAACACTGATTTCATTCCCTTATCCATCTTATGGTTGACGCCAAGCTATTTTTAGTAAAGTTCAAGTGGATTGAAGTGGATTTTAAGTTACAAAAGTTATTTCTTTTCCAAAACAATCACGTCTGTTCGACAGCTTTAAGTGGCTGTAAGTTTTTAACTCGTAATTTGATAATAAATTAGTTCTAGAGATTGCTAGTCAATTGCTGTTGGCGCTGGAAGCGCAGCAATAAGTGCATGATAACAATCGGCGAACGATTAGCAATCCATTTTTAGATAATACGGAATTTTTTGACGTTTAGCGATTGATCGCGCGTCGACTGCGCGATGATTGCGCGATTTTTGTTGATCGCTAATTCATACGTAATCAGCCTGCGGTATTCGGTTTCGTGACGTATGACCGAATCTGGGGGCTACTTTCTAAGCCCAAAGTCCGTAGTTTCAGGCTTAGTTGCGGGCGTATTCTACTCCGTATCGCTTACGGACTTATGATCAGTTACGCACAACACAATCGGATCTTAAGTTTTGCCGGTTTCGTTTATTTGTCGGATCTTAAAACCGAATGCACGTGTAAGCTCATTCTTATATATTGTATTGTGACTAAACCGTATCCTGTAAAAATCCGGCTAAGAAATTTATGTCGTCGTGTGAACTTAGCGTTACCGCCGCCCCCACACGTCTTCTCTTTCCCAGCTATTGTCTTTTACACATTGCCGGCTGCGTATTCGGTATTGTATAGAATACCTAGGCAAAGTATAAAATGAATAATATTTCATATATTACCTAAATGTTTTAGGTATTCTATACATTGCCTAGGTATTCTATAGAATACCGGATTAACCAGATTGCCGGTAACAGATAGATATTTACGAACATAAAAAACCGTCAAATTAATGACCTCTTCTCCTTTTAGAACTCAATTAAAAACTATATTACAATACTTGACGCATAAATATTTGTTAAAAACTAAATCCAAAAAAGTGAATAAATTTATTAGTAAAAAAATAGACATAATAAAAGAATCGACTCCATTAATAAGAACAGGATCATTTGTAGTATGCGACTAAAATAAAAGGAGGCTGTAATGTATGGTTTTTACACTGGCAAAGCGGCCATTGAAATTTGCCGTATTATGCTTGGACCGTTGAGTGAAGTTTTGAGACAAATTAAATCAAAATCACATATAGCTTTATATATTATGCCATAAAAACCACAAAAACAAATCAGTTAACTCTTTTACTTACCGAAGATACGATATCCCAATCTTTTTCAACGTTCTTGACGTAATATTTTTACAATTTGTCAACGAACACTCCGACATTTTTGACAAGCGTGCAGTACGGCGAGCGATGCGAGAGTTTTTGAAATGAGCGCACAATTTTAAATTGTGCGCTAATTTTATACGGACGTTTTTGAAGCGCTGAGTGTGTATCTTGGGTTTTTATATATCAATGTGTTTAATATTTATTTATTCTCTCTGCAACAATGAAGTTAGAGGCCAAAGAGTTCTCATCTAAATTCAAATGATGCCAAACACATACTTTAATTTTGTTGAAGAATTCATAATGTCGATGAATTTAGCCATGCTTATTTTGCCTCGTAATTTAATCAATGCTTGTATCGACAGAAACCAAAGATATACGACATACTTGAATATGCATATAATTATTGATTTCAATTTATTTCCTTATAATATGCAAATTGTATGATTACTTATATTTTTCATGATTTTAAAATATTCCATTACAAAGTTATAAAAGAAAATATATGAAAACTGACCGTTAAAAATATTAAAATACAGATAATAGTACCTATAAATTAAACACATCTTACAATATCAACGTATATATCGGCGTTTGACAGGGTTGCGGAATTGTTCGAAAAAGTTACCGCATACACTTTCTTTCTACCCAGCGCGGGAGAAGTCATTTGATGAATTCCCAACCAAAAACAAAAAGACCTTATTGTGTCCCGTACTTTTCTCGTAGGCTTTTATTACAGTACCTAACTCAAATACTACTTAAAACTAAAAGGTTTAAAAAAAAGACCACATGTAAGTCGGACTCGCGTGTAATGGGTACGAATGATGTATTTTTAACATGATACTGTTTAACCGAGTTCTTACAGTCTTTTTGAGGCGCACGTGGAACACATCGCGCCGTCGACCTGGGTCTGGTTCTTATCGGACGGCGAGTTACCCATCGCTTGCCTTCCGCAGATCCGCGCCTACGGCGGCCGGTTATACCCCTGTAGCTCTTGACGCCCAAGGCGACTTCTTCTGCTGAGGCGGCTGGGGCGTGAGGGCTGCCTCTCCTTCACGCGTCCCTCCATCTCCTTCGCTTGCATTACTTCTTCGCAGTAGGAAGTGACTGCTTCCCATGCCCTCTCGCTCCGGACCATGGATTGAACTTGGGCCGGCCGCGAGAGATCGCTGCCGCCTATCGACTCTACGAGGACGCGGCGATACTCTGCCCAAGCAGGGCAGACCTGCAGGTAATCCACGCAGTGGTGACACCCGGGCGTGTCCGACCACCGAATTCGAAACAGGCACCTCCCGAAACAACCGTGTCCGGTGTGTACCTGCCTCTATAGCTACGCCTAACAGTCGCTCTCTCTATATCGCCAAGAGATCTTACCGAAGCAATATCCGCCTGGCAGCGATTTGCCGCAGTAGCAGTGTTTCGCCTCGGCACCACGCCTCCCGAACACATGCGTGTGGGCTCTCGGCTCCAGATCCCATGGCCTTCTACAAAACTTTAAGGAGCTCAACGATTTGACGAACAATACGAAAGTAAGGACATTTGTGTAGGCCGCGAAGCAATCTACATGGTCCCCTATATTCACATTACATGAGAACCATGGAACCATATAGTTTTGAGTGGACCTATCCAGCTAGAGCAAGCCTTGGTCAGTAGAACAAATGAGGAGCTCAACGACTCGACGAACAATGCCAATGAAAGGACATTTGCGTAGGCCACAAAAATAGTTGAGGAGAAAAAAAAAATGTGATATCCCATAAATAGTCCTCATATTCACAATAGTGGATTAAAATAGAATAAAAATTATAATTCTTTACAGAGTAAGTATTCATGTCAAAAAGTATACAAAAAATGAGTATATGTAAAAATATAAAAGTTACCCATAAAAATAAACATAGGGTCATGTAAACCATTGAAGCAGTTCAATCCCAAGCCTTTTTGTCTTCAAGATAGTCTTTAACTGGGTTAAAAGCCTTCTGGCATAGTTTGCGTTTTATAAATGATTTGAATTTATTAACGCTTATTCTTGAATCTGGCTAGGTGGCATATTATTTTTAAAATGTATATATTGGCATCGAAACGAACCACCTATTTTCTTGAGCCTGGTTTTAGGATCGATAAAATTGTGTTCCTAGTATTAATTTTATGGATATCAATGTATTTTTAAACAAATTAATTAAAATTAATTTTATGTGCATACAAGAGATTCTCATAAATATACTGAGAGGGCACGTATTAATCTAAATTTGTACGCACGAATAGCCCTGCGAATGTCGGCGGCATTTCCCCAAAACAGAATGCATATGAAAATAACTAAAATACAATAAACGGGATGTCTCTAAATCAGTTAAGCCACGATTTTTTCTAAAGGCATATGCTGGACATAGCATGGACTATCGACAAAGGACCTTGGACCGAACGACCACCGCGTAGAATCTCCGGCAGGAGATGACGATAAGGACTCTACGATGGGTATCCTTTGAAAGATGTTGAAATGGCATGGTGTAGGTCTGCCAGTTTGCCTGGCCAGCTCGGGCACAACGCTATGCATAAATCCCAGTGCGAAGAAATATTAACTTAGCAACCATCTAAAAACAGCGCATTTCGACGTAAATGTTACAGAATATATTTACGTCAAAACTTGATTTTGTGTCATAGATTGCGACTAGGTCATCTCTTATTTTAAAATTTCACTCATCCATAGTTTTGTATACCTATACTAATATATAAAGCTGAAGAGTTTGTTTGCTTGAACGCGCTAATCTCAGGAACTACTGGTCCGATTTGAAAAAATCTTTCAATGTTAGATAGCCCATTTATCGAGGAAGGCTGAAGGCTATATATAATAGGAGCGGAGCAGTAATGAAAATTGTGACACAGACGAAGTTGCGCGGGTCAGCTAGTTTTACATAATTTATTACCGACTGCAGGACAATTAGCTCAAGGTTGATCCCCACATAGACGGGACGTGGCCGTGCAGTGTCAGGGCCGTGTCAGGGCAGTGACCGTGCCTCCGTGTCCCGTCAGGGAAGCTACCGGGCCGTGGCCGGGCTGTGCACGTGCCGCTCATTCATCAGTTTGTTTTCGTTGCCACGCGCACAAAAAGACACGCGTCGGAGAAAAGTGATTTCACCAATGGAGAGATTATTCGTTTGTTTAAAGTTGGGCAGTTGAAAAACACACGTTTTTATTTGGCAAACTAACCATTTATTTGCAAAATAAGTATAAATGCTTCAGTAGGTTTCAATTTTATAAATTAGCCGCAAATTGTTGTAATTCTGAAGGCTGTGTACCTATTTTATAATACACGACGTATAGATTTCAGAATTATCTGGTTGGTAATTTAACCACTTCATGTGCCATGGCCACATACATTGGTATTTTTCATTTTCATCGGATAGTTGAATACACATGGGCACTATTAGACAGGTCCACTAAAATCTGTGATTTCTTATGATACCTCAAACATTATCCTTCATGGCACTCATATGATATGACCATTTCAATATAATTGTATGGTCTTCGATAAGTCGATTTTCCTTCTCAAAATAGCCGGCTAGGAAAAACCGACCTCATAGAGTTTAAACAATAGAGAAAAAACAACTCACAAAATAAATACTTATTATTGATTCACGTTGAAAAATAGTTTTATTATATTCTTAGAAGTTACTTATTTTAACATAGGTATAAGTTTAAAACACACACATTCATTTTGAACATAAAGTCACACACAAAACATACAGGTAGGTAGCAATATTTATTAACGATTAGTTGCGAATTCTTTGCTTGCCCATCCAATCCAGATTGTACTTTGTTACAAAGTAATCTTGCTCATCTGAAAAAACATAATCAATCATCAATATATATCAATCAATTTATTTAAAATTCTTCCTTTACCGAGTGATTGAGTGACTGACAGACAACGCATAGCCAAAACTACTGGTCGTTGAAAGCTGAAATGTGGCATGTAGATCCCTTATGGAGTGTAGGGGAGCACTAACGAGAGAATTTCTTGAAATTACTACGGGAACGGGAAAAAACGGGTTAGGCGCGTACGAAGTCGCGGGCAAAAGCTAATTTTTCTATAAAATTGTTCCGTTACTAGTGATTGAGTGACTTACCGTTGCCGGGTCTGATGATATCTGACCCATTAAGCCACTTCATCTAGTTTGAGTTGCCGATTGCTCTTGCAGAAAACTTACAACTGATTCATAGTTCAACGACGATGATTTCGATGGGGTTGCCGAGCTACTCGTAGATAACATAAGCTCATAAGTATCTTCTCCCAGTAACACAATATGACTGGGTAACTGGCCATCAGCGCCGATTTTGTTCGCCACGACATATATTTGAAGGCGTTTACCATACGACAAACAACCGGATTGCAAAAAAGAAATCGCTTATTTTACTGATGAACGTTATGAACGTTTTGATTATACTTGACATCTTAAAATTTTTCACTTTTCCTCGTCGCATGTGGGAGAAAATGTTTTTTATATTCCGTGTTGGTAAGAATCCCAATCAATGACAGTAAAACTTGCTGAATATCCGAATACTTCAAGGATTTATCTTCACTATTATATCAGTTTTACAAGCAATAATATCAACCAAAAAATCTTCGAACCGTCAACATGACCATGACATGACAGAAAACAACCAGACAGACCTGAAACTGATGCATGGAAATAGTTAGTGCATCCTGTCTAATTAATTATATTTATAGCCATGTTGCCAACTCAAAATACGTTACGTACGAAATAATCGTTTGGGAATGGCAGAGGCGTTTTAAAACCAAGAAAATCACTGCACTTAACTATTTAAAAAAAAAATGCCGTCGAAGTTGTAATTAATGGCGGACTTGCATTCAAAAGCGTTTATTGAATAATTGTCTTTGCCATTTTTTGGCCAAATTGTCTATGACAGCTGTTGTCTCGTTCATGCCACAAACTTCATCGTGGCCATGCATAACAAAAGCCCGGAGAACCCTGATGACGTAACCGCACGTCACTGCGTCGGCCCGGCCACGGAAGCTCCGTCGCCTGCCCGGACACGGACGAGTGTGAACGAGTTCATATAAAATGTATGCAAGGATATTTTTGTGAGCTCCTGACAGCGCACGGCCCGTGCACGTCACGGCCACGTCACGGCTATGTGTGGATTGAGCTTAAAAGCGGTGGGGGAGGGGGAAAAGGTATCTTTTTTCAGTTTTTTGCTTGTATCTCCAAAAACATTAAAAACATCTCCTTACTTACTTTTACATTAATTATCTACATTAAATTTTCTATTCATTATGTTAAATACATTTTGCTGTGGGATCAATACGTTAGGATGTAAGAAGGTATCTAAGAGGGTATCTAAAATTGGAGAAATATTTTTTTTTTCATAACTCATACAAAGACAAATAGACCCTGGTCTATAAAGTAAGGATCCTACAACAAAATTTACATAACACATAATGAGATATTTTAAATGTTTTTGGAGACACAAGCAAAAAACTGAAAAAGGTACCTTTCCCCACGGCCCCACGCGCTTCTGCGGGTGGGCGCCGGCACGTCTGGGAACTTGCGGGGCCTTTTAGTGTGTTCATCTCAAAGAAATACTGTGCCAATTTTCAAAACTACATGATTATTCGCTCTGATTTCCTTAGTTTTCTGTTACTTGTGTGAATAGGTAGATTTATTATATGTATAGATTATCATACGTTAATAAACGTGTATAATATAATGTACGTCTTGTTGCTTGTCTTTTATTTAAGGTTGCGTACTTTCGACTGATACTTATACGCGTGCCTCTCTGTCCGTTTGACAGGTAAGCGCATTTTGCTCTGAAACTACTGGACCGATTTGAAAAATTCTTTTAGCATTGGATAGCTACATTATTCGGAGCCTATTCAATTCAAACCAACAAACAAACAAATCTTTCTTCTTTATAATATTAGTATAGACTAGCGTTTGCCCGCGACTTCGTACGAGCATATCCCGTTTCTTCCCGTTCCCGTAAGAATTTCGGGAAATCATCTCTTAGTGCTCCCCTACGCTCCCCAAGGAACCTATATGCCAATTTTAAGCTCTTTACGACAAGTTTCGGCTGTGAGTTGTCTGTCAGTCACTCACTCAGTCGCTCAATCCGTCAGTAACGGAATAATTTTATATATATATAGGGTTTCGTACAAATCTTCAATTTGTACGAAACCCTTCGCGCATTTGGCTGGTTTTTAGGGTTGCGTAAGCCACCGCTGTCTCTCCGTCCGTGAGCCCGTCCGTCCGTCTGTCTGTCAGTGGGCTGTATCTCAAGAATCGTTATAGGAAGACAGCTGAAATTGTCACAGATTGTGTATTTCTATTGCCGCTATAACAACAAATAATAAAAATTAAGGTTTATGGTACGAAACCCTTCGTATGCGAGTCCGACTCGCACTTGGCCGGTTTTTTTTAAATAATTATAAAAGCGAGAAAGGTATAGAAACACAAAAAGTACGGCTTAAGGGCTATGCACACCGGGACAAGATGGCAGAGAATTTTGCCACCGGTCAGCGCACACTAGCCGCTGATTAGCAAAAAATCCCTTTCGATGCCACGGAATTAATATATAACATTGGCATTTATGTCGTATTCCAACCAAGATAACCAAGGGAAATAGAGGTTTTTTTTTTTTTTCGTGTATCAGAGGTGATTTTCTTCCATTCAAACTATTTAGGGCAAGAAATTAGCTCTGACTTTCTAAACCGTTTCCCTTATGACATTATTTTTATTTGTTTGCAGTTGAATTTAGTTTTTTTTTAGGTATAAAACGGAAAAATATCTTTGGGATAAAGCAGAATGGTGATTATGATTTAATTGAAATTTTAAGAAAACAAATGTTCTTCTACGGTTTTTTAGAAGGAACATAAACAATTTAGGGTTCAATTTTCATGTAAAATCATAGCCATAAAAAAACTTTTTTACAAACAATATAACCGACTTATAAAACCAAAACACTACAAAGTATAAAATAACTTTAATTTCGGAATTCGGTGTCAAAAAACGAAATAACCAACATTATCGTTATGATTTTACATGAACATTGAACCCTATATTGTTTATGTTCGAAATCGGTTATATTTTTTGTAAAAAAGTTTTTTTATTTTCCACTTTTTGGTGGTACCTGCGTACCCCTCGTACCCCTGCGTGTATTCACTGCATACCGGCGTGATGTCATGTTATGAACTGGGGTATATTTAATAAAACTTACTTAGTGCTTTCGCTGTAAAGGTCTCGTCAATACAAATGAAATAAACCCAAACACTTGGTAGTTCCTACATACCGATGTGGAGTTCCCATAATTCTCTGTCACCTCCATCATCAGGTCTGATCCAAAACTCCATTGTTTTGTAGTATCACCTGATATACACACGAATATCAAGTTTTTACCAACTGCATGCCTACAATTTTCGCGAGTTGCCCTCGATTTCTCACGGTTTCCATCATCAGATAATGACGTGGTGGCAATGGGACTACCTACCTACCCTTTCATATAAAAAAGATTCATGGAAATTGATTCATAAACGACGAAGTTATCCGCGAACACAAATAAAAAATATATATATACCGGGTGTAAAAGACATCGACGCACAAACGATTTCAATGGGTCCAGGACATAATTCTGGACACCCTCGCTTTGGAATTTTTCGTCGGCTTTTTCTTCAATTTTTCATTTTTTTCAGGAGTTTTTTTACTTTAGACTGCTCATAATCGTTATTCTGACCTAACCCAATAAGATTTTTAATAAAAAAATATTAATTCACTATTTTCACCAAAAACAGCAATGTAAATAAAACTACAAATAGGTATCTGCTCAGCTGTGCAAAAGTTCAAACGAAAGGTCAACGCATGCCTAGTACCTGACTGCACACTAACAAGTGTGCATGTGTGTATAGCTTATCAAAAGCGTCGCTCAAACATACCGTCTAAAGACTGCCGTCATTAGAAAATAATACGTATCACAATAAAACGAAGTAAGCGATTTCCAACATTAATATAACTGCTTAAAAACGCAAATCGGCTTCTTCGTTTTGTGTCGCTAAGTCGTATTTTCGTATAGCGGCAATACGTAGCGAACGTCTTTTGCACATGCCGCCGATGCTGACAAAAGAGTCGATCTAGGTATTGCGTTGATAGAAGAGAGCGAAAGGGGCGGCCCACAGTGTCTAACTCGCTTAATGGTGATACCCGACCGAGATTTTTTTTTTTTTAATATCCTATTAAAAGCACGCGTTTCACAAACCATAATAAGGCTTATGTTAAAATAAGTAATGTTACGCTTATCTCAATTGGCTCTTGTTATACCCAATTTACGTTTTGATACATCAATGTGACAGAATGTAAAATATGGCAGCACTAAATTATGTACATGGTGTTGAGACTTAATAATGATAAGTGATGACGCTAATTTGTTTGTTTTAATTAAATAAAATCATATAACTTGTTCGCTTCGTTCGGTTTCTTGCAGCTTGGGTTCTCTTAGATCTTAATCTTTTTTTAAGGCGACCAAGTAACTACATAGATAAGTTTTTCAATTAAAAAAAATAACAATAAATAAATAAAAACTCATGATAGCTATGCCACTGTATTAATGCACGTAGGTATGTCGGCGAAATCGAAGGAGAGTTCGAAAAGAACATTTCGTGATGGATTTTTGTCAGTTCCTTGTTGACGTTGATCACGAACGAGTGTGCTCTTTTTTTGCGAAATTTTGTTTTCGGAACGTTAGAGAAGATAAGTTTTGGTTTGATACCAAAACTAATTTTCTCTCTGTTTGTGTGTGTTTAATTTAAAAATGTCATCTGGACTTGTGGAATCGGTAGATTCGGCCTGGAGCCATGGCCAGTTCGCTCACCAGACTTGACCCCATTACATTTTTTTCTTTGGGGTTCCGTCAAGGACAAGGTGTTTGTGTCCGAGTGTTTGCGACGCTGCGTAAAGAGTGTGCTGAGGACCCAAAGTTTCTGCTCCGTGTCCACGCTGAAACTCTGCCCCGTGCTCAGATATGCGAGCGTGCTGGCGGCGGCCACTTCGAACCCTATCTGGCTAAGGATGAGCGAGCTTAAGGTGATTTAGTAGTAGATTGTAAGTACATTGAGATCCGATAATGTAGGCACCCTACATTATCGGATCTCAATGTACTTACAATCTTCTTTTTACTATTTCGTACCTGAAGCGTAACCAACGAATCCCTTTTACTAAGCCTCCGCTGTCCATCCGTCCGTAGGACTTGGTAATTTAAGGGGGGCTCGCATACAAGAAACGTGTTATTTGGGTTATGGTACAGAACGCTTTGTTTTAGAGTCCGACTCGAACATGGCCGGCTTTGTTATCAATCCTTATCGGAATCGTGTTCGTGATTTGAAGAGACTAAAGCATGTTCCACAAGGATGTAATCCAGCGACCCATATTCATGTAATCCAGCGATTCATACAAAATTCGCGGATGAAAATCAAGCCCCCACCAAGTTCACCTTGCATAGAACGCTAGATTACATCCGTGTAGAAGGTTTTAGATAGTTCATTAGTTTGTACCTACGTTAGCGGATCTCAATGTAGGTACCTATTTACAAGTTTCTTTTTTGTTATCTTATCAATCCTTATCGGAATCGTGATTTTAAGAGACTAAGGACTAAGCATATGGATCCTTTTCTTCTCTTAAATTCTGCATAAACATGTTCCTACCATCATTAGGTGGTGGTGGGCATTTGGTTGATTAAAAATGATTTTATGTGATATTGCGGTCGGCGATAGGTAGGCGATATTCGTAGGTACCGACGACATTAAACGACCGCAGCGCGCGCGGTGTCGCTGCTTTGTGTATGTGTGTGTGCAAGAAGTGTAGGTACGTACTCCGTACAACGCTCTCGCGCGTTTAGATCGCGTTGTTCACAATACATTGCGCGCTCGAAAATGACAATTTCTGTAACCGATCATTAGCGAGATTAATGACTTCCATAATTTGGTTGGTGGCATCAGGTGTAGCCTTTTCGCGAAGTTTGCTTTACGATGTCCTTGACACGCTGTATATACGCGGTCGAATTGAGAACCTCCTTTTTTTGAAGTCGGTTAAAAATCAAAACAGTCTCCAATCTATTTCAATACATACTACACACATAGGTGGTAAAGATTAACAGTTATGAACTTGCGGCTCTAAGATTTTATACTGGACACTATCTCTCCCGATGACTTGGCTACCTGATGAAGACAGTAGATTCCCCAAATTGTGAGTTATCGATGGTGTGCAGCATCTTCTGAAGGAATGTGTCAAGAATCAAATAGCCATTTTTAAACTCTCTATACAAATTAATAAACTCGTCATGGGTGCTTTTTAGGGTTCCATACCCAAAGAGTAACCAACGGAACCCTATTACTAAGCCTCCGCTGTCCGTCCGTCCGTGCATCCGTTCGTTCATCCGTCCGTCCTTGCGTCTGTCTGTCAGCGGGCTGTATATCAAGAACAGTAATAGGTAGACAGCTGAACAGAGTGTGTATTTCTTTTGCCGCTATAACAAAAAATTATAAAATATAATTAAAAATTGAAGGGGGCTCCCATATAAGAAACGTGACTTTTTCGGTTTATGGTACAGAACCCTTCGTGTGAGGGTCCGACTCGCAATTGTTTAGATTTTTTATGTTGTCTGATCCAGTCAATGAAACTGCTAAAATTATTTACGATAGGGCAATGTGTCGGTAGTTCTACCTTTTGTAAATCAATAAATCTAAATCTAAAATATGCATACTTTGTGAAACTCCCTAAAAATAAACATAAAATAAAAGATTATGACCCTGATGTACAACCGCAGCAGTTCACTTCTGCCTACTAAGTCGGAGCATATAGCTGTACGTTAATATTGCCACATTGCGCTACATAGCTTACCTTAGTCTTATAACATTTTTTAAATAAGAATATACTTTTCGCTACTTTTAAAAATGAGCTAATTATTATGAATTATAAAAGTTAAAAAGTAATATTAAATAGGCAATAAATCCTTACTATATACATATGAATATACAAAAACAAATACACTCAGGCGTCGAAGAATTCCTCCGCATCGCTGTCATTCGGAAATGTGCCCAGAAGACTGGCAACATTGCCACGTTGAATGGCAATACTAATTCTTTGAGCAAAGAACGAGTCAGCCCTCTGGTCACGCAAAGTGTCGATCAGTCGGCGAGAAATATCCTTAAAAAGGAGACGCGCACTCGGACCCCATGACCCTAGTGTTTCGACCCCAAACGGCTCAAAACTGTAATTACCAATAAGGTTACAGTATTATAAAAGTTAGATACTAACGCAAGAAAAAGCAACAGTCAAAACTATTGCGTACATAAGCGACATTTCTGAATATAATTAATATTACAAAAGATATTGAATATAGAGCGGTTTTTAAATTCTCATGTATATTTAATAAAGCTTCTCATCTGTTGGATTCGTTTACAACTCATAAATCACGAAGCAATGGCGTTTAGGACACGTTGTAAAATAAAATGCCGAAGACCAAGCCTGAGGCGTTAACGTTTATTGAATTAATTCAACTTATTCACGTTCAGTTTCCTCTTACCGCCAGCAGAATATAAAACTGTATTGATTTTAATTGTTTAATGATTGATGATAATATTTGACATTTAATTTGCATACTATTATACAAAATACAAATTAATATTGATATTGTTTTCTAGTGCACAAAATCTCGTAATGTTTGTTTTATAAAGCAAAAGATGACTCCTTTCACTAACTACGCGTACACTTTAAGAGATAAAAATCTAACACCCCACGAGTAATTTTTTTTCACATTCGCAACAGTAAGGTTCTACGGATTGTCGCAGTCAATGTCAATAGCGCAGCCAAAGTTCACCGATTATAGCAAATTAAACTTCAATTTAAAATCAATTAAGTGGTAAAGGTGTCTTTTTTAAAGATTTAAACTGAGATTGAATAACATTTTATGATTCAACTAGTAATGTTTATTTAAAAATGCAAAAGTTTCGATGATAACATTTTATTGTGAAAAAAAAAAATATTTTCACTTCGACCAACATACATTTTTTTAATGAATTTTCTTTTTCCCCAGATATTATTCTGGACTCCTACCGACTGAAACCCCACAGTTCCTACAGTTATCATACGAAGTGTTTTTCTTTGCTGGGCGTCATAAATTAAAAAATATTAGTAATGACAATGAAAATATAAGAATAATGTAGCTTTCTACTGGTGCAAGAGTTTACAAAATCGGTTCAGAAGTTCCAGAGAATACTTCCTACAAACAAAGTTACAAACTTTACCCCTTTATAACATTAGTGTAAAAGTGTATACTAAAGCTTTAAGGTGTTTCATGTTGAAACACCTTACAAACCTATTAAGGTTTTAGTGATGTTTTTGTTTATAATTTGTGTTCCTTAATGAATAAATAATAAAAAAAAGGAAATTCATGCGCATCTCTGAGTGCCATTAGGCTGCCATGCCCAGCGGGCCCCATCACACGTCAACCCTGCAATTAAGAGCGTTCATGGAATAACTGCAGCTGAGCATACCCATGTTCGCTGTCCTTGTGGTGGCAGGATATCGTCATGCATCCTTTGATGCCCGACTGAATCGACCATGGACTGAATCAAGGTCGGGAGAGAGAGGTCACCCACGCCAAGTTAGCGACGAGGGCTCAGTGCTTATGCCCCTAAGCTGAGCACTCCTCTAGAGTATGCTGCGCCGTCTGTTCTTAGAGCAGTTAACACAGTGATAACAAGTGGGCGTCTGCGCCCGGCCTATGCGACGTCGGTACTTCCCAAAACATTCATTACCAGAGCTAGCCAAAAACTGAGTGCACAATGCCGCCTTTCCCGTCACTCTTGCAAAACAGAACTGTTAAGTAAGACAAGAGCAGCCGTAACGCTCTTCAATCTGGGGACCAGCTATTGCATGCGGTCCAAAGTCCTATCGGTTGTCGAAGAAGAATCTCAGGTTCTTCGCTGACTCGACAGCAATGCAGATGCCTTCTACCACTACGTGTGAATACCCGTTGCGCTTAAAACTGACTAGTAAAATTATAGTGGAGTGCCTTAGCGCCTGTAGTATGAAAAACTCGAAATCCAATGACTGTGATCGAATTACTATAAAACCGGTGGTTTGCATAATTGATAAGGTATATTACAAAGTTTACCTATCACAATTAGTTGCTATTTATTTAACAATGAATTTAAAAATAGAAAAGTATACATACAATCGGATGCATACAAGCTTATTTTACAATTTTTGTGCAAACATGTTATATTAATATTTATTTATTTGGAAATAATATTAAACGTTAATAGTCCAGTGCTTGTCATATTGAAGCGTCACGAATATAATTTTAAAGGAGTATACAAACATGTGCTAATGTACACCAAGTCACTATGGGTTGCATTCGTTCTTATGAGATGAATACAAACTGTTTGGCAAATCACATTACAATATACCCATAATCCCAGTGATTGAAATGAATTCCATAATGAGTTTCCACATTTACGTTTGCCTTCGCAGTTCAAGTCCAGATCAGCTCATGTTTAAATATCCACTTTCAAGTGAAATCAAATCATTGATTTGCTAAATGCAGTTATTAACAGATGTTACAAATAGATATAAAGTGCACTGTATCATTAAAATCATCAAGGTGTGGAGGTGTGGTGTGGTGTTCATTCATTAAGGTGTGTAAATAAATTTCTTCTAATTAATTTGAATTTTTTTTAAAATAACATTACAAAATTATTACTCTTAAAAAATAAAGCAAAAAAAATAAATTCAGAAAACTACAAATATCAAGGTTTAAAAATAAAAAATGAACGGGAAAAAACGGGATATGCGCGTACGAAGTCGTGGGCAAAAGCTAGTTGAACATAATAGTTAAGGTAAGTTTATACCACGGTGACCTCTTTACAACTGTGTACCCCTTCAGAACGTATCGGCCTCATCATCATCATCATCATATCAGCCGAAAGACGTCCACTGCTGGACATAGGCCTCCCCCAAGCGTCGCCACAACGACCGGTCCTGTGCGTCTCGCATCCATCGGCTACCCGCGACCTTCACCCGATCGGCCTGATTTCATGTAATAAATTGGTGTAAACAATAAACAGACATGGGTTTTCAGCAATCCCGGGATATTTGCTATCATTTATTGAAAAGTTCTTGAGCCTATCTCCGAAATTGTAGATAAGTTCTTTACCAAATTGAAATGAGATCACTCCGAAAAAACACTCTTTCAAATAACAAAACAATCATCAAAATTGGTGGACATTTGGCAAAAATATCACTGAACAACCAAATTCGATTCTTAAAACCACTTGTTACTCAAAAAACCAAAAACAGTTGTGAAGGAGATTATAGGAAACTATTTAAAATATATAAAATTCTACCGATCAGTAACAAACATAAATTTCTTCTAGCAGTTAATCGCCATGGTACCCAAGAGCACAACTTAGTCAACACCCATAATACACGATCTATGGCTGCTGGCAGATTCAGTGTGCCCAGAGTCACCAATCACTTTGGTGACAGAACTCTTAAAAAACGAAAGCCATAACTACTGAATAGTCTGCCGGCAGACCTAAGAAGTAAAATGAATTAAAATTGTTTTAAATAAATTAAGAAAATACTATTTAGAAACGTGTTAAAGTGCTACAGTATATAATTAGTTATAAGTACAAATTAACGAATGAGTGTTAATGTCGAGACTCACCGACCCCACAGTCAAACCATTACTACGGTTTTTGGGGGCTTAGTTTATTAATAATGTTAGCCATATGTGAAAATAAAAAAATAATAAAAACATTCATAATAAAAATAATAGTCAAATTAAGAACCTTCTCCGTTTCTTAAATCCGGTTAAAAAGTAACCAGGTACATGATATGAAAATAATATAAATTGTGATTTTATTACCTATGTTGAGTACGCAGGTGGCCATCTGATTATTATAAGTGACTAGTTGTGCCCGCGACTTCGTTCGCGTGGATGTCGAGAAATATGTGTTGTATAGATAAAATCTACTATAAGTTAATACCTTGCATATCCTGATCTCTCTCAGAATTAAGAAAATAGAAAGAGGGTACCTAATGCAGGGCACTGTATCATCTCTTCCAGTAGAAAAGCCGGCCAGCCCAGGTAATCTCCTTGTACATACCTACCTAGAGGTGGGTTTCAAAATGAACAAAACCGACTATCGGACGAATGGTGGTATGTAGCCTTCAAACTATGAAACAAAGAAACTGATGAATCAAGTTGATTCTTAATTTCGTTAAACCCAAAAAGAAACATAGTTTCTTTGATTTTCACTGACAATTGCAGATTATAGAACACTAATTAATTTAATTCATTTTTACAATTTATATTAAAGTTTTACCGGGATCATAGAATCGATTTATTGTATAAGAATTATCGAATTTTCAAAATCGATATTTAGTAGGTACTGAATGAAGAGATTGATTGAATGAAGAGCTCGTAGCTAAACAATAACAGTCGCACGGGTCAGATCGACCCGTGCGACTTTTATTGACATGGTTAACCAACTCTTGCCGAGGTCGGTCTGTGGATGGGTGACCATATTATTTAACATACCGAGACTCCGCCGTGCTGATCAGAAGCAGGGGGGCTACTCTCTAACGAAATCTGTAGTTTCGGGCTTAGTTGCGGGCGGGCATTTCTACTCCGTATCACCTAACCACGGAGAACTAATGATAACACGATTTGACAGTTACTGTGAAATCGTGTGGTCATTCATTCTCAGTTCGGGTTCGGGACTAATCGTAAGTCTGTAGGTGATACGGAGTAGAATACGCCCGCCCGCAACTAAGCCCGAAACTACGGATTTCGTTAGAGAGTAGCCCCCCTGATTCCTGGCTAGGCATATATTAAAAAAGTATGTAAATCGTTATTATTATTGTCGTAGTTATTATTACTGGTTGAATCTGCCATTTTATTGACCTTTTAATTGAACGGCGGTTCAATCAGCAGCCTAAAGATATGCAGCCAATGTGTCTAATACAACATTTAATTTAATGAACAGGCTGGCAGATGCTTAGGCCGTCTCTAGAATAGGGTAACTGTGTGACGAAAATATAATTATGAAACTACTTATTTTTGGAAATTCTAAATTCAATTAAATGTTGGGATGTCACTTAGGCTGTCTCCCTAGTGGATAAAGGAAATTGGAACAAAATTACGTTTGTAATCTGTGCCCAGTTTTGCCAACCTTGCAGTTCTTATTAACAGCTGTATATACCATTTTTTTCGCAAATTATTTCAGTTTTTTACCATGAAGCATCATCTGCCTAGCCTTTCCCAGCTATATTGAGGTCAGCTTCAGTATTTTACGTGGAGCAACTGCCTACTAGACCTCTACAATCCCACAATACTGGGTAACACGGTACTTCTTGACTAAAGGTGTCAGATTTTCGGCTTCTGACAATCCGTAACGACTGCCAAAGATCTCTTCTCGGTATGTTAAAATGGTCACCAATCAACAGAACAACCTCGGCAAGCGTAGCTTAACCTTGAAGATGAACTCGTGCAACTGTTATCTAAATTTTAGCAGTGTGTCTGTTATACACAATTCATCAATCACATTTTTTTTCTTCTTCGGTCAAACATAACGCTATCCCCTTCTAATTAGCTACATAGCATAGGTATATAACTTTCATTGTCACACATGGTCCAACGTCATTTAACAGCGGAGAATCTTAACACCGTGATTCAGAAAAACGCGTCATCAGTACATCGCCATCTATCGAAAATGTAGTTGAACTGTCAAAATATAAGTTCGAACTTAGAAGCTCATAATCATGTTTCGATAAATAAAATGATAAGATAACTAAATGTTCATTTTTCCTTTGCTACGTATTAATATGTATGATGTTTTGGTGTAATTTCCATACATTCATTCATGAAACAGTACGGATGCTTTACGGCGGCTTCGGGCGCCTTACGGCGGCTTCAGGCACCTGAGAGCTGCTTTGGGCGGCTTCGGGCGGCCTCGGCAGTCGTAAGCATACCTAAAGACGCCAGGGCTGTCTTCGGGTAGCTTGAGTGGCATTTTCCTGGGTAGACACGGCGCAGAACAGTAATAACGTTAACCGCGCGCGCCTCCATTAGCTTCGAAACACCCAGAGGATAATTTAAGGCAACAGAATCATTAATTACTCGTATAGGTACGTTTAATATGAAGATGACAGAAGAATAGTTGATTATTCTTGTGCAAGCTCACGAATGTCTGTATGACATAACATCACGATACTACATATATAATTTTTTTTCAACAGATATACATAAACGGAAATTAGATGGTATTTTCATTATGTAAGGACGGAGGAAAGCAAACAAGGCTTCAAAAATTTCATAATTCATCCTATAGTAGTCGTAAAATTTGCGACGCCATATCGTAAATCATTAAACAAGTTTTGAAATTCACCGAAAGTACATTTTTGCTTCCAAATCTTATTCACCCAAAATCTTCTTTTAGCCTTAATTTTAATTTTGCGGTATCTGACGGGTTACCCCATCAGTTACCGCAAAATCAAAAGACGATAGACGCGTCCCACATGTGGGACGGCCGGGGCCTGACGGATTTCTCTTCGTCTGCAGCAAGATAAACAATGAGAACTAAGGCCTAATCCACCATTATAAATAGGTACACACGCACAACTGTTTTCACGTAACGTTACGACTGCTCTGCGACGTGTCTGTCATCTAAACTATTCTTAGTATTGCCGAAGCTACCCGAAATTGGCCTCGGCGTCTTTAGGTATGCTTAAGACTGCCGAGGCAGCTCTCAGGTGTCCGAAGCCGCCCGTAGCAGCCCTCAGGCGCCCGAAGCAGCCCTCAGGCGCCCAAAGCCCCCCGAAGCAGCCCTCAGGCGCCCAAAGCCGCCGTAAGGTGTCCGAAGCCGGCGCGTAAGGCGCCCGATGCCGCCGTAAGATGCCTGAGCTCTACCGAGCCGCACCGATGACGACCGATAGTGGGCGCCGCACCTAAATTATACTCTCAGTTACGTACTATTTTAATGTATGAAAGTTATCTTTATTATTTTTGTATTTTTTATGTGATGCCTGAACATCTAAACAGACAAACAGACAAAAAGTTCAAAAATGATGATAATGGGTTTTGTTACTTATCCTTTATCTCCCTGGTAATTCTTTTTTAAATTATTTTGAATGTACAAAAACGACTCTCCAACAGATTTTTTATATGTATAGATATAGATAACGGAAGCCTGTAGATATGTGGCAGTACCAAAGCCACATTAAATACAAACCGAAATGGATTCAGTACCTAAGTTTATTCCCAGGACGAGGTCCATTACCAAACGCTCTACTAGGTATTACTAAACTTTATAAAAATATTGTTCACAATATAACTAACCTAGATTAAATTAGAAGCCAGGGAAAATGTTATCCTAGTTGCACTTAATGTACAATAATAAAACGAAAAATATTGCATATTGCGAAAAGATATGCTAATGAAGATGCATAATTAAATGCAAATTAACTACTCATTGTTTATGCACGCACACACGACATTACGCTGGAGTGTAGAGCCTTTTTGAAACTGAAAAAAAAAACACTTCAAAAAAACAAGAAGTTGTAATATCCTATATATTTTTGTGATGTAATTTTATAATAATCGGGTTTTTTGGGAACAGTGCACTTTAATTGAATTTTGCAATATTATAAGAAATAGAAAGTCCAAAGAAACAAAATAATAACTGATTTTGCCAAAAATAACACGCTTTATTATAAAGTTTATTTGAACTTAGTATTCCTAGCCAATGCGAAGTTTTCACGGTTCAAAGCGACCAGTTTAAAAAATCGGCAATTTATTAGATTTTATTATAAGACATTATTAATATTAAACAATCTTAAAAAATATATATATAAAACTTTAACGTGAAAAATATATAAAATGCAGTCATTCACGCTGTAAACTATACAACTGTACCATTATGTACATACTTCATAACGGTAATATGTTATCATTAAATCAATAACTTGAAGCAATTCACTCAAAGTGTTTTAATAAGGCGGAAATTCAATGTTCGTAAATATTTCTATCTTAAAAATATAAATCATCGCGGAAAAATATGCACAATACCTTTTATGACCCCTACAACTTGACCTTAAAAATATTAATAGCGAGCAGGATGGATAGCCCAAGTGTTATTTTAATACAATTTCTAGTCTCGCCTCAAATTATTTAAATGTTATTGCAGTTCGCCGCCTAAAGTGGGTGGTTCCTTGAGCGATATATAAGCCTGCGCAGATTTTTTACCCGCACACAAACTAGTTCAACGTAGCTAGACAACCATAATATCCAAAATGAAATTCGCAGTAAGTAAATCGAAGACGAATATTAATAAAAAATAATAAATTATATAAAAATAGCAGTGTGAAATAATGTGAAAAATCGAGGTGATACCTCCAGTGATTTTTAAATTGGTTTTTGTGGACACAGGTGGTGATTTTGGCGTGTGTGGCTGCCGCAAGCGCGCAGTTCAATGCTGGAGCATACAACAGGAACCCTTACAACCCTTTTGCAAACCAGTACAACCGTAACAATCAGTACTACAAGCCGACCACCCCATCATACCGTACCTACGCTCCTATTGCCTACCCCTCGTCCACCGCCGCGCCCCTCCCCGTCGTGCCCGTCCCAGTGCCCTCTGCCAGGTACCAGGGTGACGCCCGCAATGCTCAAATCTTGAAGTACGGCAATGAAGTCAACCCTGACGGCAGCTACGCTTACTTGTGAGTACATTTCTCAAATTTGTAATATTCCATGAAAGATTTTGGGAGCACATTTCCTAATGATTTTATTGTTTTCAGCTACGAAACCGACAACGGTATCGCGGCTCAAGAACAGGGCACTCCCCGTAACCTCGGTGGAAACCCCCCTGTAGTCGCAAATGTCGCCCAGGGATCCTATTCCTATGTCGCTCCCAATGGTGAGCCAATCTCCATCTCGTACGTCGCTGACGAGAACGGATTCCAGCCCTCTGTGAGTATTTTGTAATTGATTAAGTCATTCGATAGAAGGATTTTATTTTATTCAAACTACAACATAATTTCTAAGTATTATACGCTAATATTTTGTTTTATTTTTCCAGGGTAACGCCATCCCCACTTCTCCTCCCGTGCCTGCCCAGATTGCCCGCGCTCTCGCCTACATCGCCCAGAGAGGACAACTGAAGAAGTGAGAAGAAAATACCGAAACTTTCACATCAGTATAAGACATAAGTACATTACAGAATGAATAGTACAACCTAGAAGTATTTGAAGTAAAACAATATGTGATATATTTTAACGACAATTTTTATTTGCTATTTATACGTATGTTAATTCCTCCATAAAGTTATGTACGTGCAAGTGTAAATAAAACTTTGTTACCGTTTTACAAATCTGTTTTATAATTTTCAACCGAATGATTTCATCGACAAAATTCGAAAAGACAAATTAAGCTTTTGCAGTCTGTTTGTTACATGAAAGCGTCATGATTATTGAAAAGGGAAAACTTTAGAAAAAAATATTACACATTTTTAAATTAAAGTTATTAGTTACATACATAAAATGGGCGTAACTCTGGGCGGAATTGCGATAGCAAGAAGCTTGTGGTAAGACCTTGTGCATACACGTGGCTTATAATGAAACCAGTTAGATTTACAAATCACTAGCTTCTGCCAGCGGCTTCGCCCGCGTGGTCCCTACGGAACATGCTCCTGGGATAACAGTAGCCTATGTCCTTTCTCAGGCTCTAGACTATTTGTGTACCAAATTTCATTTAAATGATTTCAGTAGTTTTGACGTGAAAGCGCGACAGAGAGACAAACAGAGTTACTTTCGCATTTATAATATTAGTAAGGATTTTTGTAATAGAAGGTTTTTCATAAGTAGATTAGGGATTTATTTTTAGGCATTATTTTTTGAATAAACAATCACACACCACACCTTAAACATTTTAGATAGATCCGATTATATGAGAGAGGTAGTTTTTTAAAGACGTATTTAGAAGCTGACGTCGAAATCAGAAATTAACATTAAATATCATTTTGGGTTATTTATTGCAAAATCTATTAATCATAATATTCATTGCCACTCTAGACTATTATGATCTTTATAAGACAAAAAATCGGACAAGTGCTAGTCGGACTCGCCACACCGAGGGTTCCGTACTTTGTAGGCTTTAAATAAAGACTATAATTTAATTACAAATGTTTAGTTTTCCGATTTTTTCCCTATACTTGTAGTACTTGTAATGCCAAATTTCACAGTTGTCAAAAGGAAATACCCTAAAAGTTTAGGTTCCCTTGAGAGTTTGAGACGGTTCATATATCGTATCTTTTTTTACGTAAATTCAGAAAATTGTTTTTTTCACAGCTTCAGTGGGACTTGAATATTTGGTTTTAATTTCAACTCGATACCTCCACGCGTCCCCGAGATAAAGGGTCTTGACACACAGACGGACGGAAAAGAAAATAATGAAAATATATATTTTCTTACACCGAACATCAAATTCTGCCATGCCATATGCTTCTAAAGGGCGTCGGGCTGTAAATAGCCGTTCTGTCCTCTGTGGTTAAGATACGGCAGTTTAAAAAAATATCAAAAATGCAACGCTGCTTATTTTGTTAAAGTTTTGGTTGAAATTTACATAAAGTCTGGTAATGCACCATCCGTTTCTGCCATCTATAGTTCGTCACCCTGTTTTTTAGAAAATCCACCACGGTCTTTCAGTAAATATTCCCTTGTATTTATTAACACAATTAATAAACCAAACTCATAAATAATCCAAACATAATATCAAGTTACAGCTACCATTTTAGTGCGCATCTTAGTTAAATATTTCTGCGAAATAATACGTTAAGTGCCAATTAAATGTAGTTAACACGTTCTAAAGTGATTGTAAGAGATAGAGACCTCATGTTTACAGTATTGTTAAGATTATCTTATTGCGAAGTTACCGCTTCATTTACTTACAGTGCTAGTTTATCCTAAAATAATTATTTTATCAATTAACAGCGCCTACAAGACTCTAAGTTTAGACTTAATTAAAATAAGATTAGATCCTAAACGATTTTATTTGAATACGATACGTCTATGGTGTATACACGGTCATTCGGCTGCTAATGACGCTATAAATCGATAAGAAATCGATCACATTGTCTCTCATGGTAGAGTGTCCTTCGACTTTATAGATGTAACGTCAGTTGAGCACAGGCTGCTTAGCCCACACGATTGCGCGGTGCCCATCCATCTCACTGTTACATAATCTTAGAATCTTTACAGCAAGCAGGTTCTAGAAGATTTATTTCTGTTGCGACCTTAGTGGATTCGTTAAACAGATATTTGTAAGCTTTTAAAAAAACAGCGTTCTTGTTTATTGACTTACCGCGAATCTATGAACTTTATTAGACGATAATTTACATTCTGCATAACTCAAATAATAGCATCCGATGAAATTTATGGTTATTGAGGAGATTTTTACTGATTACAATAGTGTCAGCAATATAAAATCTATTTTTGTATTCAGTAAATCATTTTCCTACAGTTGACAAACACAATTTTTGCCATATAAATAATGAAATTAAAAAACAAGTTTCTGTTCCGTTTAAATAGATTAATGAATAAATTACGAAAAATATGTGGTTTACGTAAATTGGTCTAAATTTTATGTAAATTGATCGGATTAAAATATCAATGTCGAATGCCCTTCTTCGCAGATTAATGGACCAAAGCGGTTTGGTATGGTAGACTAATGACAGTAACAGCTAAACGTGGCAGCGGATTATTATAAATATAATGTTAATTTGACACCTCAAAGCCAAATGATAGATCTGTTTTGTATGTTTTCGTAACAAATAAAGGTTTAAATGTAAATATTAATCGTTTGTTAGACAAAGGCTTGGCGTGTGATGCGGCAGGTGATCTTCACCTCTCCATGAAGCACTATCGTGATGCTATGCGGTCCGTTCGGGCGCGACCTTAGCATTTAGCGTAAAGCACTTACCGCTTTATAGGAGCACGCTACAAGTGAATCCTTACGGCTATGCTTGTACGGCTGTTCGTGAGTTTAACATGATTTTCCGAGCAGAATTGTGATAATATTTTTATTATTCTTCAAATGGGCATTTTTGTTTTTGGATGGCAAATCGTCAAATGACTCCTCTCGTACTGGCCAGAGCGAAAGAGTGTGTGAGACTCTTACTCAGTAAAACCCACCCGTGCTCCGACAAATGCCCTTGGCATTGCAGGGCCGTGGTAACTCTTTCGAACAATTCCGCAACTTCAAATAGGCATGAGAATGAAAAATTGTGTTAGTGAAAAGCTCTCATCCAGGCGTTCGCGTTGGTGATCATTTCCACCTAAAGATATCCATTGCTGGTCATAGGCCTCCCTAAGTATCGCCACATTGACTGGTCTTGTGTGTCTAGCATCCAGTGCCGCGGCCTTCACCAAGTCGTCGGTCCACGTTGTCGGGAGCCTTCCAAAGCTCGTCGTTCGTCTTCCGGTACGCGGTTGCGACTCCAAAATCTATCGACCTCATCGACTCTCAGTTCTGAGAGCTATGGTTCCTGCCCACTGCGTCTAAAGTTTAGCAGTTCTGTAGTCTATGTCGGCAACCATGATTCTCATGAGGATATCTTCAGTCCTGATTCGATCACGCAAGGAATCTCTGAGGAAGGAAAGAAAATAGTTAATTTTAGAGAAACAAAACGCACACTACAAATATAAAATTGTTGGGAGTCCCCATAGCTTAAGAAAGCTTAATAATGGCTTAATTGTACCACCTGTAATCTTTGACAACACAGTCATTCCGTCTCTGTTTTTTCTTTCTTATAATTTGCACCTGCCATATTTTCTCTGCACCACCCTAAGGTCGACGGGTAGAAAATGCCTAAGGCATTAAGTCCGCCTTTGTACAGTGTTTTTTCACTTATGCATAAAGTTTTAATAAATAAATAAAATAATCATGACAAACACTTAAAACATGAAAAATTCAACAAAGTTATAAATACCTGAAAAACCATTTTCCCTTTAGGTGACTTTAAGCACCAATGAGGCTCATTGTGAGCGACCACGTTTCATTTATAAGACGAGAAGTCACCGCGCAGAATCTCAAATCGTCGTATTCGACGATTGACCTCTTTCTTAAAGTTAGACCTAACTAACTGGCCTGTTTGTCTTAGTTAAATGTAAGTAAAAACCACAAGCCAAACAGATGGATAAACATTATCGTTTAATATTCTTATATGCATTTAGTGCACAGACGCTTCATGATAAATGCGGGCTAGCGTGGCCTATAAGAGTACCTTCGCCCAGGGCGCATTTACTGTATTTTATTGTAGCCTTTTGTATGACTGCGATTATTACATATATTTAATGTGGCAAAGATGAAAAAGAAATAAGTTACTAGGAACATTCCTACTGCAATTTAGATTGATTGATGTTTTCTTTTGTTTTTTCATGCATTTAGCGGTCATGGTTGGCCAATGGCCAACCAAGTCCGTTGGGTAAGGTGAAGCTACGTTCTTTTCGAGACAGGTACCTGTAGCTGATAAACAAGAGTTGACGGGGAAAGAGTTTTCTTTGTCCTAATGATTGGTATCTATATTTTATTAGTTTCTATTTTATTTCCACCGAATCTTTGGTGGAATCGCAGTCTCTTAGGCCGCAGGTTTTCACAAAGAGGGAAGAAAAGTGGGGCATACATTGTGCTACAGCTCCATATCCGTACTTTCCGCCGAAACATCCTTACTTCACGAGATTGTTGTTACATTTACCCACTTAAGTTCCGAATCACTGTGATAGCAACGGAACCCTATTACTAAGCCTCTGCTGTACTACGTCCATCCGTCCGTCCTTCCGTCTGTCTGTCGTAGGGCTGTATCTTAAGAACCGTAATAGGTAGACAGAAGTTTTTTTCACAGATAGTGTATTTCTATTGCTGCTATAACAACAAATAATAAAAATTAAGGTTTATGGTAAGGAACCCTTCGAGTGCGAGTCCGACTCGCACTTGGCCGGTATTTTTTTAACGCTCTATGGGAACACGCTACTTTTATTATTCTTCAAATGGTCATTTTTTTTTTAAAGATGGGAAATCATCAAATTCGTCCCGCTCTGGGCGGAACAGAAGGGAGTATCAGACTTTTACTGACTAAAACCCATCCGTGTTCCTCCTAATGCCCTTTGCGTTAAGGGGCCGCGGTGACTCTTCCGAACAAATAACGCGACCCTGGATCACTGTGAGCCCTAGGTTCACATTACTGTGTCGGGTGTGTCGTGGCGCCTTACGTCCATCAAACGAATCTGTGGCCACTACCTCATATCACGACACGAGGCAACACAGTAGTGCGGCTTTATGGTGTCCTGATTGTAAAGGCGTGCAGTGGAATGCAAACTGCTGATGATTATAATGATATGTTTTGGGGCGCCATAATACGAGTTTTTGGTTTTATAAGCTTTTCGGAGTCATTGGTCCCAAAGGATGACTTATTTTGGGCGTTGAAAAGCTTTAGCGCAGAAAGACCTAGAGAATTATAAGGAGAACTCTCTTAGTTTTTCATTCCTTGCTCTCCATTCTTCTGTTAATCTCTATAATTTTCCAAAAATATGTCACATTATCCAGATATTATTATAATGTATGAAATCACGTGTTCTATTATAAATAATTATAATAACTGATATAATATGGATATTATTTTATTATTCGAGATTATTTTGTAGTTATTTTAAATCTGATAATCATGTATCGAATTTTGTCGTATTTGTCTGCTTTTAATGAATTAATAATCGATTAATTTTAACATAATATATCTATTGAATGTTTATTTTATTATTAGTACACGCAGCACACACCTGCTTGACAGTAATTCAATTCAGACATTAGAACGTCTATAATAGGGTTACACTTAATAAATACGAAAAACATTATGCCGTCAGTCAAAAATACGAATTCCAAAATACCGATTTTCATAATCCGAATGGTTCAAAATCTAACAACTGCGATTTATCATTCATCCTATTTTTATAGTTCAAAATTTCAATATTCCTAATGTTTGTAATTACTATTCTCAAAATACCGAGTTTCAATAGATCGAATAACAAAAATTCCAACTAAATGATAATTCGAACCTATATCTGTATTTGAAAAGTTCATGGCAAAACAGACTAGATACCTACCTACACATTTACACAAGTTACTGAGGCACATGGACGCGGCTAAAGATGGCTCGCAGCTCATGTCGTAACTCGTAATCTTATCACCATACGAATGGCTCTATATGACCACTTTTACTCCAAATCCCTCACAGTATAGATTTCACAAAACGATCACTCAAAAGGTTAATAGCTGATATGGCCTATTGCTCTGTTTCTAGTAGTGACATTGTAGTGAACGATACTGTCGATAATGCCTTTCAATTTTGAGGTCGAAAAGATGCTCGACGTCAACGTGTTTTTTTAATATAGACCTATTGAAATAAACCTATTAGTTAAGCATTATCGCCTTCTTAGTGAATTGCTTTTGAGTTCATCAATGCTGCGGCCTAATGTGTGTTTAAATTGATAGAAGTTGCCGTGGGGAATAGCTGTAGTGGATAATAGTGGTAGTGGATTTTTTCATGACGAGCTCGTGAATTGGACTTTAAACTAGTCTTTTATCAACAAATGCATAAAATTGCATTTGCTGACAAAACACTACATTTAAGAATCTTAATGTTTAGGGTTACCTTCTTACCTACCTACCTAATTTTTTTTAAACATATGTCGAGGGAAATATATTGGCTACCTTAACGGTGTGTTTATAGGCATTGTGTTTGCGGCCTGACACCAGTGTGGTGCAATATCTAAACACAGATTGTTTGCGCTTTAACTAATATTGGCTTCTTGAACTCTGTTAACCCCACGAACGAACTAAAAACTTAAAGCAATCCTTTTTTGTTCCCAATTATGGCCAATAATAACCGATTTCTGCCATATTGACGTCACAATGAACTCCCAATTTATTGGGTCAAAGTGGCGCCAATATTACCCACCTACAGAACATCGACATTCTTCGGTTTATGCGGGTATTTATATCGTAAGAAATTCCAATTGGTTGACGCCTAAATCCGGCTAAAGTTCGTTTAACTTCACCAGGTAGACAGTAAAAATGATAATAAACTAAAGCTCTTCTTGCAGAATCGTATCACACGGTTCATTCACGTGAACATTAAAATATATAATAATTCATGATTATACAAATTTGACAATATTTTATTAATTTTATTAATTAAAAAAAAAAATGGGGCAAAATTGCGATGAAATGTTCAAATGTCAAAGATTAAATTTTTTGGCATTTATTTTTATTCGAGGACGTCTAGCATGCATATTATGGCAAGAAGGCAATTTATTTGCATAATTTTGATCTTGAAAATAATATCGGAACAAAAATCGTCATAATGATGAATCTACACTATAATAATGTTATATAGAGGAAAGGTTTGTATTTTTGCAACGAATAAAATCAATAACTACTGGACCGTCTTCAAAAATTCTTTGACCATTAGAATGATACATTATCCCTGAGCCACATCTAGCAGTTTTTGGAAAGAAAAAAGCTGCAGCATTCTTGAAGCGAAATTGTGTGTTCTGTACTCAAGCCAAGCAAACATTTTAGTTTTTGCATAGGTAAACATTTTGTTTTCTTTGTACCTATGTAAAAACTAAAATGTGTGTTACCTTATATTTACTTATCATCTTTATGTTATACTTACATGAGGTACAGTTTTTATATCTTACTCTTCTTGAAATTTGATTTGCTGGTGAAAACTAATCAAAGCTGGTGAATTCAAATCTTGAACCTTCATTTACCTTATTTCAGGATTATTTACAGAACTTGGCGCCCATTTAGATCTCAATTTTTTTCGCTGAAATCGACTATCACGGATATTATTAACATTGAACTTTGGCTCCCATTTCACACTTATGTTTTTGATAGCATATTACTACATTTTGTAAAGAAACTATTATTATTCATCTTTCAACACGTAACCGTTCCTGCTCCAATATAAGTAGCAAAATTATAAACGGATGTATTTCTCTTGTATAACACATTGTTACAATTGTTCGCAATGATGTCAAAACGCTCAGCCGGCGGCGCTTCCAGGAGCGGCTGGAATTGTCATCGGTTATGTTAGTTTTATAAATAATTCGTAATTACCTATAAAAACGACCTTTCATCACGGAACTTATTCTCTTGTGGAGAAGAAAGTGGTTAGACATTGTTTTATAGAAAATAGTTTACTAGAATTTCGTTTCACATAAAAGTTTACTCGTATTATCATTTCATAGAATACTCAATACGCAGAATACTCACTTTGAATAAATTTAAATCATCGATTTTTGTTACAAATAAAATTCAAAGTTTCGATATTCCTTTTACATTTCGATATATATATTATTATAAGTTTCAGCCGCGGCGGCGGGCGTTAACACTTGCTCCTCAGCTCGCGGGCCGCCTCGCCCCTCCGTGCCTTCGCGGGCTTAAATTACACTCTGGGGGTAGCGCAGACAAGACTACGTGGAGTCGGTTTTATAGCGATTCGTTTCTGTCACTAAGTTTTATAGCACAACATTGACTTATTTTTATTTTAATGTAGGGTAAAAAATGTATTTTATAAAAATACCACTGTGCCTAGTAAAATTATTCCAAATGAAATTCTGCCATCTTCAAAGTATACCATTGTAAATTGACATGTAAACAATAATATTAAATATTGATTACATTTTCATTGAAATACAATACCATGGAAGTATATTAATACTGAACAAACAATATTCGTTAAAATATAATTGTACTGTTTGATAAGTTTGTTAAATAAAAAAATGTGAATCGAAATTCATTGAATTGTGTTTCTGTGAAATATGTTTCCTTCAAGTAAATAGTTGTTAAAACAATAATATTCGACATAAAATTATAAGGATCAAATATTATGGGAAACATTTTCTGCGAAACGACTATCAAATTTCTGTCTGCGAAACAAGGGAACACGGAAGAAAGTAGTTGCTCTTATAATTTTGAAAGTCGCTATGTGTTATCTAACAATATCGGTTGATTAGAAAAATAAAAAAATCGTAGATATTCCCGGTTTTCAGATTTTTTCCTTTGTATACACATATAGCTGCATGCCAAATTTCAACTTTCTAGGGCATCTGGATGTGGTATAGGTTTTTAATCTATAAGTAAGTGAGTCAGTCAGTCACAAGAATGCCGCTATTTAAACGTTAATATATTAATAACTGTTTGAGCTACATTTATGAAATTTTGGATTCTAGACAAGCAAAGAAGTTTTAATAATGTGCCAAATTTCATGTATGTAGGTCAAATAGGTTTCGAGTTGTGAAGGGGTCAAAAGTAGCTCGAAATGGTTCGTGCGTCGCCAGTTCCTTTTTCTTTGAACTATTGGTTGGACACGCTGCCACGTGTCGTGTGTTGTTGCATATGTCTTTTACCTACATGATTATATTTATTACTAACTCCATGTATGATAGCTGTCACTAAAAATGTGTCGCCAACTTTATCTTTATTTACATTTATTTATCTAGAGACCAGATACTTCTAAGTGCTCAACCTTTATGTTAAAATGTATGTTATAATCAAGTTTCTACTGACATAAGGGGAAACTGTGTAAAGATATTACAAAATATTGCTTAGTTAACATTCAGTTGGTGAATCATTTTTTCACATTATGATGTTCAATATAAGGGTTTCGTACATCTACTAAATCGATCCAGTTGACGTTTGGTACGTATTTTATGAGCTTCTGTGATCTAGAAATCGACGCGTATCGTAAAAATAATCACCTGTATTATTTTTTAGCTTACTCCTTAGGTTCCTTGGGGAGTATAGAGGAGCACTGATAAAGATTTTCACTGATAAAGGAGAGAAAAACGGAATGCGCGTACGAAGTCGCGGGCAAAAGCTAGAAAAACTTATTTCGGAGAAGTGGGTAAATGGAAGAACGAATCATGTTTTTTAACATGATTCGTTCGATTTTAGAACCATAGACCTCTTTTAGTAGTGTAATCTATACATAAAGAACTATTCTACACTATTTTTAGGGTTCCAAATAAAAAACGGAACCCTTATAGGATCACTCGAGTGTCTGTCTGTCTGTCCGTCTGTCACAGCCAGTTTTCTCCGGTTCCACTGGACTGATTCTGTTAAAATTTGGTTCACATATGGACTTTTGTGAACCAAACACGGACGCGTTACGTAAATCATTATTTTTTTAATATAGGGGTCACTTTTATGGGTCAAACTAGAAAAAAAAAAGTTTTATGAACAATATTGTGTGACATATCAAATGAAAGGGCTTACTATAAGAGTTTCAAATATACTTTTTTCATAATTTTAAAATAAATGGTTTTGAAGTTTTTGAAGAAATTAGACAAAAAATTACTATTCCCCCCCCCTTATCTCCGAAACTACTGAGCCTGAAATTTAAAAAAAAAAATGGAAATAATAGATCTTTACCTATAGATTACAGGAAATAATAACAATAAAAAGTCTATAGTGTTAAAATAACACGTAAAAAAAAATCGTTCGGAACCCTTAGCACGCGAGTCCGACTCGCACTTGGCCAGTTTTTTCAAAATTTTAGACTTAATGCAGACAAAAAAGGGGTAATTTAAGAAAATAAATGAAATGCAAATTGGAAAAGGGTCATTTGTACATGCACTAATCATTATAACCAACTTTTGCTATGGGACCAGCGCTGATATCCAGAAATATTGGAAAACATCAGCAATTCATTCATTTTTTTTTTGTAAAAGTTTGTCGTAATAATGGGACAAGTCTACTATTTTTAAGCAACGTTAGCATTCACATCTCTGTCAAAAATGCAACTTCCTATTGCGAACTTTATTCAAAAATTAGTAGAATTGGTTCTCTGATATTGTGTTGTTTCTGGTAATACCCTGTACACTTCGTCACTGGAAAGCTGGAAACTGGAAGCTATCAAGCAAAGACAAAAACCAATGTAATGTGTATTTTAAATTTTCTTTCTATTCAAATATTAACGTAATTTATTTAAAGGTAGTTCTTTGTTAAATTATTTAATATTTTTGCTCTAATTTTATTATTTTTAACCCCCGACGCAAAAAGAGCGGTCTTTAAAGTTGGACCGCTATGTGTGTCTGTCTGTGGCACCATAGCTTTTAAACGGGTGAACCGATTTGGATGCGGTTTATTTTTCTAAACTAGTTTTCCTTTTGCAAGATACCTACAAATAATTCGGGAAAAATCTATAATATAATAAATAGGAAAATAACTTCGTACGCTTGATACGCTTTCACGACAGCGAAAAAAACTTTTTACAAAAAAAATACAATTTCCAAACAAAACACTACAAAGTATAAAATAACCTTAATTTCGGAAGTCAGTGATTGTGGGTTTGTTTCTTTGTTTCTTAACACCGACTTTTGACACCGAAAGTTTTTTATTTTTCACTTTTAAGTGGGTATACTTGGACGACGTCTTCGTTTACGCAGAAATTGAAATAAGCAAAATTGCTCATAAAATAAATACAACTGAAGCAAACTGAAAAAAAAATGCAAGTTTACCGCATCGAACTAAAACAGAATCACAGAAACCTCGGAGTAACCGGTGTACATACATTAAAAAAAAACCCACCGAATTGAGAACCTCCTCCGTCTTTGGAAGTCGGTTAAAAACCTTGGACATAAAGTACTTTTTTTACGTTTCCATGGGTTTATTTGTGACATAACGCAGGCGAAGCCGCTGGCAGAAGCTAGTTCTTTATAATTATATAGTTTGATCTTCCCCATGGGGCGTGGAAACATTGCAATTATATTTATTACAATAATAATGATGTAACGCGTAGTACAAAAAGCCGTGTTATTCTGTATATATTTATTATCAAACGCCATATACAGGCAGTGTCTGAGGTTTTCCAACCTTAACACACCAGTTACTTCCATTTATAAAGGATGAGACGACTTCAAGAATTTCGCAATCTATCAAGTTCTTTTATGGATTGAATGTCAATTGTGTTTTGATTGCTCTTCGTTTCCTATAGTTTTATAATGACTCTGTAGTTAACTATTTTCACATATCTAATATGTGTTTAATAATAAAAGGTTTTTTAACCAGTAGATTTTTGCATGAATTATAAATCTCAGAAAAATAAGCCTAATTCCATAGTTAAAGCACGTCACTCGTTAGTCTGATAATGGTTTTTATTAATATTAAGTGGAAAGTTATGAAAATAACTTGATTATTTAATTGGTATAAAAAAGTGGCTTTTGCCATGCCAATATAATCTAATATATAAAAACCTCATGTCACAGTGTTTGTTATCGAACTCCTCCGAAACGGCTTGACCGATTCGTATGACATTTTTAGTGTGTATTTGATAGGTATGAGAATAGGTCGTAGGATTTTTTTTTTGGCAAAACAACGTTTCCTGAGTCAGCTAGTATACTTTAAATATTTAATAATAAAATACACTTCTATTTCACGATTTTTAGATACAAATTATGTTATGCAAGGCTAATGTGCATTAAATTCTTCTCCACAGCTAAAACACTAGGAAGTGGTGACGGGCGGGCGTTTTGGGGGACTGTCTTTTGTAAAACTTGACGTTCAAAAAGTGTTGGCTCTCAGCCTTATTTAAATATGCCTATTGAGAGTTCAGGTATAGTATTATGTGTCTATATTTCTTTTTGTTAAAAGGAAAATTCTTTGTAACTATTTGAACAACATTAAAATGTTGACATTCGGCAAAGCCAAGCCCAATAATCAGTGACCCCTGTGACATACGAATGTTTGTAATATTATTCAATTAGATGGAATCGGACGTTACAAATAAATCATTTATAATCCGAACAAGTCGTTGTTAAGACAAAGAGCTGTAAATCACATTTATGAAATCTGCCTATAAAAGACATCAACGCATGCTATAATTTATTTTAAATACCTACCTATTTAACAACAATGCTAAAAATGTTTGAATTTAAATATTTTGCAACTCAAATGAATGTGATCGTCTACCAAGGTTCTACCATAGACATAGCTTTCTAGGTCTTCACTCCGAATAAATTGTTTGAGCAGTTTCTGCCACACACCGTGGCTAAACAAACGGTACGTTTTGTGCGTCCAATTAGCATGGACGTGTCAATCCTGTTTCTGGGTCGGCTCTTATTAGCAGCCCCGGAGCTGACCAATTCTAGACAATAGCAAAGCCGATGATACACATTACGTTTTGTAACTTAATAATTTATTTGAAATGTTATTCTAGGTTACAGAGGTGAAATCCAGCTGGAAAATAAGCAATAATAGCAGTGGAACCTGCTCGCGACACGTTGGCGTTGCATCCTCGACGCCGCCAGTGCTGCCACTAGCATTAAACAAATAGGTTTGCAGGCGCGAGTCAGAGGTCGCAGTTCACTTGCACCACAATTTATTTGATTTACTTAAAACTGAGCATGGGCTTACTTGTACTTATAAATATAGCAATCATCCTATTATACCCGTAGGGCTCACGAAGACAGAGATGCAATACATATTCCGGTAATCTTCATATTTATGGCCTAATGCTATTGCAATGAACTTTATTAATAACTATTATAAAGTGATGCTAAAATAATTTCAATTACAATATCCTAGAGGTCGTGGTTTTATGCGAACATAATGTCCTCTGGAGCTCGATGTAGGTTATACAGTTAATGCCATATGTTCGAATTGCTGTGAGTAATCGTTCGTAGGTTGTACCTAAATGTCAGAGTTCTATTAAGTATCGTGTGGTGATGAGCCTACAGAACCCAAAAAACTGATATTCTGTGACAAACCATTGTTGAAGTCACTGTAAATTCACTCAAAGTACAAACGAATACGTCTGACTTGTTGTGTATGTTATTAAGAGTGCGAAGTGCGCGCGACCTATCAATGGGCTTAGTGCTAGATTGTCAGATATTTTTTTAGGCTCGACCTAAAAACAGCCCACATCGTTTTACAATTGACCTAAAACATAAAAAAACACAAAGTTAAATATTTACGCAGTATAATATTTAAATAAATAGAATCTTGACTGTATTCCAAAAGTAGTTAAAGTACTCTAAAATCTCCTCCACTACTGTAAAAATAAAGAATTTCTTTATAAGATATTCAAAGTAATGTTTCAAGCCATATTTAATTATGTTGTTGCATTGACTAAGCAAAATACGTAAACAACGCACGCCACAACTAGATAAAACGATTTGTAGAACAAAATACTGTAGTCTGAGATGTTTCTTAAGATTAAATGGGTAACTTTAATGTCAGATTCAATTCCTGCTATTACATTTTTTACATCAGTATTGAGATAACTCAGGAGGTCACGACTGGCCCTTATAACAGTCTTCTTTATGTTTAGATTCAATCGGTGCTTGACAGCAAACACTGTGTAATAGTGTGTTTTAACAAAGCTTCGTATTGTTATCTAACTGTTTTAATATATATATATGTAGACATCGTACATTTATAAATTAACTAACATAAAATATTGTATCACCATGAATGCTCTCAAAACGGTGAAGGACAGGAATACACAATGAGAAAGCACACACATTCCAGAGGGCCAATTCATGCAATTTTCAATCGCATATTAGTCGCAATCTATCAAAAATGTATGGAAATTGAAGCTTTTTTGACAAACTGCGACTGAGATGCGATTGCAAACGGCAAATTTTGGTCATGTTTAATGTAACTGACAATTCGACAAATTTTTCAAACATTGACATAATTGTAACAATTTTGAGACAGGTGTTGTTTAATAGAGCAAAAATTTTGGTCATGTTTAATGTAACTGACAATGCGACAAATTTTTCAAAAAATATATAAAGCTGAAGAGTTTGTTTATTTGTTTGTTTGCTTGAACGCGCTAATCTCAGGAACTACTGGTCCTATTTGAAAATACTTAATATATAAAGCTGAAGAGTTTGTTTGTTTGCTTGAACGCGCTAATCTCAGGAGCTACTGGTTCGATTTGAAAAATTATTTCAGTGTTAGATAGCCCATTTATCGAGGAAGGCTATAGACTACATATCACCACGCTAAGACCAATAGGAGCGGAGCAGACGTAGTTGCGCGGGTCAACTATTGTATGATATAAACGTAGAAAACTGTAGAATTGTCAGATTGTTGCTTGTTGCTTGTCCCTAGTCAGTTTTATTAAATAGGCCCAGATAATATATCCTTCCAAAACACAGACACATGTCACATTGATACATTTAACAATCTGCAATGGGCGTGTGGTAGATTTCAGTCAGATTCCTCGCAAAGAGAGAAGACTTGTGTTCCAGACTGTTGAGAATGTTTTGTTTGGATGATTACATATTAAACTAAAATCCTTACAATCTATAAAATGCAACATAATATCTTTGCTTGCTTGTCCGTAAGTGCGCTTAGTAGCACGTAGCATGAACTAAATCTAATATTTGCCCAAATAAGTGTGATGTAACTTTGATGTATTTTAAATCGCTTCCCTTAAAACCTCACTAAATCCTGCAAACAATGAGTTATGTGGATTAGGTATTTTAATATACCTAATTTTAGTTAGTTTATGTTGTAACCAGTAGTTGTTTTTTTTTTCGGCCAACGGGCACTATTCGTTCCTTTATGTTGAAAGATTGAATTATCCCTTATTGTTTACATTTACAAGATTTACATGTTAGTATGCTTTACTTAAAGTATTATTACTAACTAAAATATCGTTTGTGGACTTATTTTTCCAGTGATCTAACAAACGCATCTCAGGCCTACTGTAAGTTCTAGACTCTTCACACAAATCAAGTATTTAAGGCGCGCCTCGTATGTCCAAAACTGGTTTATGTTCAGATCTACATTTTTCACAGACTGATGTCATTTTTATCAGAAGGCACCAAAGAAATGTCATAAACATGTAATATTGTTACCTACTGGCCGAGACATCCGTTTTCGACTGGTTTTCTGAACTCTGAATGTAAATTCGAAGATTAGATTTAAGTAGCTGATAAATATTACCAGAGGATTTTAGGGATTAGTCTTGTATGGTAATATGTTCACACTGTCCTCAAGAAATCCTGACGCAGTGAGCGGCGAATGTTAACTTGTTGAGCATCGCAAAGTTCATTTATTCAGTAGGTATTTTTTGCTGTAGGTATGTTAATCGAATGTCTCTTTGATGTCACCCTTGTACTTAATGATGGTTTGATTGAATAAGACTAGCCGCAGAGAGTGGGCATGTCTGTGATTTGCAATTTGCAGTTTACATTAGCTTGTATTATTTGGGCTTGGCCATCAATCTAGTCGTTGAAAAAAAAACCGGCCAAGTGCGACTCTGACTCGCGGTCAAAGGGTTCCGTACAAACTCATATGTACATAGTTTGTCTATTAGGTACGGGAATCAGGTGTCGATTATTTCCGAGTATAAATTAGATACTAAACGATAAGAACGATTTAAGGTCAAAAAGAAAGAAAGAAAACTAGTTTATTTCAAACTAAAGTTTTCAGTTGAATAAATGTTGCAATATTTCTTCAACTGCAAATATAAAGTTTTCATCGGTAAAAATGTATTTTTTTATGTGATAAAATACAAATACATGTCCTGTGCTGTAAGAGCTTGCTTTATGCCAAATTTCATGATTCTAGGTTGACGGGAAATACCCTACAGGTTTTGATTTACTTGCGAGTGCCAATATATGGCACAAAAATGATGCATACATGCCGTGCCCTGTTGTCTTGTTGCTATATATTTTTAGAGTTCTAAGGTACCATCGATCTATGTTTTTGATATTAATTATAACATGATACCTCTACGAGTTCCTGAGAAAAAGGGTCATGACAGACTGACAATCGGACAATGAAGTGATCGTATAAGGGTTCCATTTTATCCTTTTGAGCTACGGAACCCTGAAAAGAACATTAATTATTTTTCTACTTAATAACCTACCTAGTAGAGTAGGTAGAGACTCCATTTTCCGCGCTTAGACTCCCTATTTGGTCCGTTGTGCGTGGAATATAAATAAACTACCTAATAAATGTACCTATTATACACTTTTTCATTCAACGGCGAATGATTTATGTACATTTTGCGGCAATAATAGTGAGCCAATTATGTCAAGATCGATGAAAGCAAAGAGCGAGGTAGTAACATGATTACTTCCAATCTTACAAAGAACCGAGAATTTGTTACAAATATACCATTGTTATTGTTTTTCTTGAATTTGTCAATGGATTATCAATTCTGTATGTAACTTTCTTTGGCAAGTTTAATTACTGTTGCTACAATAGGATTTTTCACACCTTTATCGTTTTCTTTATATATTTTTTGTTGTAGTTGAATTTTGTCACCTTGTATTATTTTGTTGGTTGGTGGCACTGCGGACCGAAAGTTGGATCTTTTTGGCAAAATTACCTAGAGCTGTTTTTGAAAGAAACTATCGAAGAAAGTACAGCATTAGGGTGTTATGGTTAAGGCGATGAAATCACAGATTGATGACTAACATTTTGCCGGTTATTGGACATTATCACGAAAAGTTTTCAACTACGCACCATTTACTTTAGGCGGCATACTGAGCGAATACAAATTTCTATCCAGTTATTTTGAGATCGTAATATGTTTCATGGGATCTGGAAACGGAAGCCCTCGCGCTCGTTTATGGGTGGCGCGTGGAGGCGCTACGCCGGGGCGAGACTCCGGCGACCTGCAACTGTCGCAACCCAGCGCTGGGCACGCCACAATTGCGGCGATGAGTCCTCTTTATGAAGAGTGGCTAGAGCGGCGCCACAGCGTCCTCACCTTCCACCTGACGCAGGTACTCACCGGACTAGGAAGATACCTGTTTCGGATTCGGCGGGAGGATACGCCTGGGTGTCATCACTGCGAGGATCGCCTGGAAGACTCAGTGTAGCATACGGTGGAGATCTGTCCTGCTTGCGCACCACCGCGCGCCGTGTCCTCGTCAAGGTAATCGGCGGTGGCGACCTCTCGCGTCCGACCCTGATTCAATCCATGGTCCGGAGCGAGGAGGCATGGGAAGCGGTCACCTCCTTTTGCGAAGCAATAATGCTAGGAAACCGCGTGAAAGAGATGGAAACCTTACGTCATCAGAAGAAAACGCCCCGGGCGACGGGAGTCACTAGGCGATTCCCGGCCACCGTAGGCGCGGGTATGCGGGCGGCAAGGGTTGGCTGGGTTGGGTATTCTGTAAGTGTCTCGACAGCGGAATCCGAGGTGAGGTATCAAATTTGTATTTGTATAAGACTTATGTTGTGTGTAATTTATTACACACAACACTTGTCACTCAGGTGAAGCTTCGAAATAGTTATTTACAGAATAGACTAGCAGGACCAGGCCCGGGTCGACAGCGCGTTGTGTTCCATGCGCGCCTCAAAGAGATGTCAGCATAGTAGACGGGGCCCGCTAGGGCCAGTACCTAGGTACCGGGTAGCGGAATTTTTTTCAGCATTAGGAGGAACACGGATGGGTTTTAGGTTTTAGACACTCCCTTCTGCTCTAACCAGAGCGGGAGGAGTCATTTGATGATATCCCATACTTAAAAAAATGTTTAAATTAGCTGAAGAATATGCTTTATAAAATATCATCAATCTAAACAAAAAGGTTTCGCCTAACCTTGAGTACCTACACTCCTCAACAGATTCCTTTGTTCGCAGTTTTTGGTTCTACAACATCACACTCGATGTGCAACTCTTAGAATAGTGTTCGTTTCAACATTTAAGTTCTTTTTAATAGGTTGGTAAGAGATTGGTGGGAGCGTGCGACACTTCCACCGAAACATAAGGTGTGAGAAACTGTCCCACACAAATGATCCTTCTAATCGCACATCTACTAAAGTAATGAGATTAACCTCCGCTGGAATTCGCAGACGCTTACTATAATGAGCTTTTGTGCGCGAAAACAATACTATAATAGTTTTATTGTTTAAAATTTGGTCCGATGACCTGTTAAACTAAAGTTTACACAATTGTACGTTTTTAAATGAAAACTTATCTGACGCATTGTGTTTTTAATTAAGTGGCAAATTGCTATGACTTATTCCATGTCTTATGAGACAAATTAATTGCATGCCAGTAAACTTTTAATATACCGTTAATTAATAATTGAGCCATAAAGATAATCGAAAAATGGGCACCTGATTTAGTTATTAAGCCTACGGAAATTTATGGATATTGAAATGTAATAACACAATAGTTGTATTCCTCTTTTCGTATGATATAATCATATAAAGTTTACATAGAGGAATGTCATAGTAAATCAGCTGGAAATTATTTGAGTACCTACGCAACTCTTTAACTCTTCGTTTAATTGATATTTTCTCTTCATAATCGATACTATTGTTTTATCCAAAGAAACATTATCTAGCCTTATAAGTTGTTATTTTATTACCCAGGTTATAATATGGTCAATCATAAATATATGTACATTGTCATTGATATTGTAGGTTATAGATATAAAAGTTCATTCAGCGATGCGTACAAAAGCAATAATTCTTATAGCATAATTTATTAGATAATAAAATACTATATTACGTATCTCGGTACTTATTGGAACGCAGGGACCCAGTTTATTGCCATAATAATAATCGATATTTGGGAAGAATTTTAAATAGGTATTTGATATTGGAAAAGCTTAATGGACGCAAATGATGCTGACCTCGAAATAATTTGGTAGTAGAGGTATATAGTCGATGATTAATGATGATGATGACGCCAAGTCTCGTCGCAGACAAAAACTTAATAATTGGAATTAATAAGTGTAAAAAAATAGAATTAGTTACCAACTAATACATCGATCTCGATATTTTTGTATGATGACAGAAATCTTTCGAAGATTATACAAATATTAATATCATAGCAATTTGATGGCTGGCCTAAAAGCATTTGTTATTTTCCGGGTTTTAATTTAACAGAGCTATTTTAGTATCTTTTTATCGTTTCCTAATTATATGAGTATGATACGAGTTATAGCATTTATCTTATTTATTCTTTTGCGAGTCGAGGCTTAATATTTTGTCGCGCTAACATGTAAGACATTGAAAAAGTCAAGCAAAGGAATTTACTTGAACATTGTCAAAGAAAATGTTAACAAATATAACAAAAAATAGTTTTTTTTTTCGTTTCCATGTAGCCTACTACATTAATGTGTCTATCGTATACAAAATTTGAATTGAAATTTTCCAAATTCGACTGGTAGTTCCAGATATCAGTTTGAACAAACAATCTAACTTCAGCTTTAACAAAAAAAAAAACATAATTATTTTACATATTATCGTATAGATTATAAGTCTTGGTCACAACAAACATGTTACTTTTTGATCTACAAAACCTTTTTAGGTACTCAAAATGGTATTCTTAATTTTTTGCGCACCTAAGGTACGCAAAATATTTGGAAAAAGGTAGGCATATACAAAATAGGGTTATTTTGTATATGCCTAGCTTTAGTGGAAACTGTCAAATGAATGATTTTGATTACAGAATATTTAATAGAGATGTAGTGACAATTGTTTTCATCAATTCTCTTTGAAACCATGTAGTTCCGATAAAGTGACCCATTACCTAGCTGTTTAATGTAACCATAAAATGACCATAAAACGCCCATGAAAGTTGAACTCTATGTTTATTATGCGGAAATTGATATGCTAAAGAGTAATAATATGTGTTTCCTAATCTGGATGTGTAGTCGTATATACGAACCATAACTTCGATAGTATCTTCTCAAAATTAAGTTGGGCTTGCATTAAATATCTCAGTGCTGCATATCTAGGTATACCAATTTGCAAGATGACGACCTACACATATAATCTTACGACAACTGCGCTTATGTGTCAAGTGCGCTTTGTGAGCAAAAAGTTAATGGAAACTAATAAAATAGATAATTTGAGAGAGATCTAAAGTAATCTTTCCTTAAATTCTCTAGTTTAAACTTATGAGCCAAGTTGCATCTAAATGTGTAAATGTCTCTAGCTAACGAGCGAATATTGACTCTGCGTGTTTCGTATGTAAGTGTGTTGGTGTGTCAAAGTAGTTAATAAGTTCCAAGTTTAAATAAAATTGTAAAATGCCAAGCGCAGTGGCATCTTCGCGGCGGCGCGGGCGCAATTTGCAATGCATTTGACATAAAACGTGCGTACCATTTAAGTGTTGGGTTGGCCATCGTTTTACGAGTATTGATAGTTATTCTATTGTACGTTGAACGAGATAATGTTACGGCGAAGGGACGTACTATGGGACATGCATGATAACTTCATAATGTTTAATTTGAATGATCTACGAGCAGTACTCATGTTTTTTTTTTACAGCATGCCTATCTGCTGCAGAGTCATGACCACCGGAATATGAAAATTTAAGCTAAGGTTAACACAAAACCATCACCAACTTTTCAGAAAATTTTCCTAGTTACTTATTACGACACGATGACAGGAGCGAATTAGGTCCAGTCGTTTATGTATTATTCATTTATTTTCAGTCTGTTGTATCGTAGGTTTGGAAAAACTCAAAGTCAAATACATATAGGTAACTTTAAGCTACTCATCTTTGAGACTGAGTATCGAAGTGTATAAAATTTAATTTTATGTTCATAAAGGTTATCAATTAAAACACTCCTTATCAATTTTATAACCAATCAAATATGTGTTACGCCTTTTATTGCCATTAAAATTTTACAATCTTAAGTACTCGTATTAATAGCTTCTATCTATATCCATAAAACAGTCTATAAAATAGAGTCCGTAAACTGGGGCCCTTAATCATCACCCGAATCGATTCGTAATGAATATTTAAATTCATCGTTCGTTTTATTGTGTTTTACACAATATAATCAATGCCAATGAAGAATTTATGACTTAGTTAAACAAAATGGACACGCAAGTTGTAAAGAAATAATTTATATTGACTATATTATTTTGGGCACTCATAATATTACAATAAGAATGGTACTAACTTACTAAAACTGAGAAAACAATAATAAAATTGACAACGAAATGCCAAAAACACAGCGGGGTATTACTTTAAAATAATGCACTTTTGTTTTATATTGTGAACTGCGAATTAATAAATATGCAGTGACATCATATAGCTACAATTATTAATAATAGACATATAATTAAGTCGTAAAAAATCGCTTTTATAGTCGAAACTTCAATAAAAATCACTTTAAAATTAGTAGGTATGTTTTATGTTAATTTGTTAGAAACTATATTCTTTTGATGACCATATTGTTATCCGGTGAGACATCATTATCTACTTCTCATGGCTTGTGACATCAAGTCAAGATTCATCGTACCTATTTTGTTACCTACATTCTTTTGACAGACATAGACGTTAACGACGATATTCACCTGAAAATAAAACGTTTGATCACGGTACTCTGGGCGGCTGTATGCTATTTTAAAATTGGAGGCCCTGTAGGCAAATATACAGCAGCATGATCGGTATTCTTTAGTATTTGTAATTACCAGATACTGTTTACAACCTAAATGCACTTGGACGACTTTGAACCGTTTACACGTGTGTACAGTGATGCCACAAGATTTGACATACAGTAAGTCTAAGACACAATAATAGTACCAGGAAAAACCAACCAATTTTTCAAAGGACTTGAAATAGAACTTGAAAACTTAAATTACTATCATGAAAATCTGAAAAGACTCGTCAAGTATCATAAAATAAATTATGTTGCAAAATATATGAATTTTCTCGCACAAGCCGTAGGCCTAAGTCCATCCCTGTATTGTGCACTGAGTGCAAACTCCCCCGGCCGCATGCAATGGCTAGACAAATCCGCGTCTCTATAAAAGGGACAGGTGATTAGACGAGTAAGTACAATCGGGCGCACACGTCGCCATCGCCTACCACACCACATGGGATAATATTATCACTTTTGCTCATCCTGAATAATTATTATAAAGTGCTCCATTCAATATGACAATGGTAAGTCTTAGTCGTTTTTAAACGTATTTTTTAAATATACGTCTTGCTTAGGTATATTTTGTGTATACGGGATTAGCGTTGATTAATTTTTGTGGCCGTCAAGCTGTCGAACCTTTTTTTTTAATATCACCTTTTGGTACGAGTTATTAAGGAATAGAGATATTTTACGTTTGGGGAATAAATGTTTTTCTATTAATTACTGTGTCCCATAAAACGTGATCCTTAGTCTGGAATATTTATTTTCATTTTGCTCCTTAGGTGCCAGTTATTAAATGGTCCCTTTTAACTTATTTTTATATTTCAGTGTAGGGATAAAACAATCATTTGACTATTCTTACAAAAACTATACTAACCTTAAAAAAAAAAACAAAAATAAAATAAAGGTGACATATTACAGGTACATTTAGGTCATACTCCATTCACTATGACAGATAAATAATCCCATGAGACTTATTCAATAAAACTATTATTCAATAAAACGGATATTAACTTTTTAAATTTAAAGATCAAAAGCGTTAAGTATTTATATTGATTGACACTCACTACAGATTCAGCTAGAAATGGAATACAGAAGACATTTGCCGAACCTCAATTAAATTCAAGTTTTTATAGAGTCTTTAAAGTGCTAGAAACAATTTAACCATACCTTAAGCGGTCTTAAACGATTCTATAAATTATAACCCATGCTGGGATGTGAACTCCTGACCCCAACTATAGGATGTTGCATCTTTAACATTTAGGCACAGAAGGGCGGGCATCTTTAACATCGCAGGTAGGTCATCTTATTTTTGATGATATCTTATAAGGAAGCTTGGAATTCGTGTCCCTGCTATGGTGACATAAATATCGTGATTTGTTAATATTTTTCAATAACATGCCTATAAATTGGACTTGTTTATTCCATTTCCGATAACTTATTGGCCATTAGTATTTTATGTAAAATCAATATTGATTTATGCTGTTTCCAAAAAAAAAATGAACACATCTTTTGTTTAGTAATGGAATGTACAACGATGGGTAACAACCCTACAGATATGGAAAGGTTTAAAGATTTTTCTACAAGTTTTCACCCTTATGGTTAGTTTGAATCTAGTAGGAACAGGCGTAGCTTATAAAATTATAGAAAATTCCGATATTTAAAATAATTTTAATTATGTTAAAACACTTGCTGTAATTCCTAGACGAATAAAAAAACAGAAAATTATCAAATTGTAGATTATGATTTAGAAGTGATGTGGCTCATAACTAATCTGAAATCCAATGTTATTGGAACAAATAATAATAAAAAAACATTGGAACAAAGAAGTCGGTTAAAAATAGCATTTTCATCTATCAAACAGTTCATCAATTGAATGTTCCCTAAACTTTAAAGGAAACTAATAACACACAAGAATCCGAAATACTTGAAATCGCATGTTAATGATCATAATTATGCAGATAACTCCCGCTCCTATCTAATTTAACTTCTTAATTAGTACCGAGACATCTTCGTACATTAATCTCGTTTTTATGGACGTAGCCAAAGTGGGTGCATAGGGCATAGGGTCACCGGCTAGTTATGCAACGCGTCGTGCACTCGTTGCGCCCACAATACATAACCTTTGCCGACAACTGTGCTGTTTACCTCAGTGACAAGCGTGCCATCGTCTTATGCAGATTTATTATAAGCATGGCGCGTTTATTTATCAATTGCAATGTATTGAAGAGATTTATTGATTTTGTAGTAAGAAGGTTTATCAACAGTGTTCAAAGAGGTAGGTAGTGTTTGTGTAGAATAACATGTTTCCTAAATTCTTTGAGTGACACATTTAATTTTATCCTAATGTATAAAGTTCTTCCGTTACCGACTGATTGAGTGACTGACAGGCAACACACAAAGAAGCAGCACGCAGAAAGCTGAAATTTGGCATTTAGCCTCCCCACATTCAGAGGAGCATTAAGAGAGGATTTCCCGAAATTCTTAAGGGAACGGAAATAAACGGGATATGTGCATACGAAGTCGCGGGCAAAAGCTAGTATATATATATATATATATATATATATTTTTTTTTACTGAGGAATTGAGTGACTGACTGACTGGCTGGTTGATTACTGAGAGACAACGCACAGCCGAAACTATTGGTTGTAGAAAGCCGAAATTTACTAACGGGAAAAACAGGATATGCACGTACGAAATAACGGGTAAAACCTAGTTTAAACATAAAACACCACGCCTTTATTACTCGAAGGGTTATGTATCATGTGGAACCACCACATGACGAAGACTTTTGTCCGTACAGACTTTCTGCACAAACAAAATTATATAAAACTTTACACAGGTCTGTATTGTATGGACGGTCCATTAGGCATAGGTGTACCTATGGCACAACAAATTTTCACCAGCTAAGTTTAACTGAAATAATTTTAAATTGAATTGAAAAAATTATACCTTCCTATATATATATTTTTTTTACAATTTATAGGCGCGCGTTTGACCACTATCTCACCTGATGGTAAGCGATGATGTGGTCGAAGATGGAGCACGCTTGCCTAGAAGTAACCTTTTCACTCTTGACTTAAAGACTCCCAGGTTGTAGCTGTCAGGAAACACAGACTCCGGCAGGGAATTCCACTCCTTAGCTGTACGCACTATAAATGTGTTCCCAAAACGTTTAGTGCGTGTGGGTGAGATGTCCACCATGTACCGGTGGCGCATCGCCGTTCGTCTTGTGGTCCGATGATGGAACGGGCTTGACGGAATTAAATTATGCAATTCCGACGCACATTCCCCAAAATGCAGCCGGTAGAAAACCGACAGGCTAGCGACACGTCGTCGATGCTCAAGACTTTGGAGCTTCGTCGCGACGAGCCTATCATTACCGATGATCCTCTTGGCTCGTTTCTCAATTGACTCCAGGGCATCAAGCTGGTATCTGGCAGATCCGTCCCAAAGATGAGAGCAGTACTCCATACACGATCGAACTTGCGCTTGATAGAGTCTGAGCAGCTGTTCCGGCGTGAAGTACCGTCTCACCTTTGCTAGGATCCCCAACTTCTTTGCAGCCACTTGAGCTTTTGCCTCTATGAAAGGGCCAAAATTGAGGGTAGATGTTAATGTAACACCAAGAAGCTCAAGTTGGTCGGTTATCGGCACAGTTGCACCTCGGAAAGATGGAGCTGGGTGGAATTGGCTCCTTTTGGCGGAAAAAAGACACGCTTGGGTCTTAGCAGCATTGAACTTGACCAGATTGGCATCGCCCCACTCAGAGACAGCCTGTAAGGACACGTTCAAGCGCTCAACCATAGCCTCCCGGAGAGACCGGATCCGCGACCCACCAGCTCGTGCGTCGGACATGTATCTCTCAGCAACAGTGCTGTCGTCTGCATACCCAAAGATAAACCTAGTCCTATATTAAATTAAACGTTTTTCCTAAATAACCTTCGTCATTAACAGTTTATCACCCATTGCAGCTAATTAGAATAAGAATACGTTAAGATCATAATGTATGTGGCGCCAACATTGTTAGTTTTGTTTTTGTTGGAATTCTTGGTAGTTCAGCTACCTTGCACAACATACGGATCAATGATATTTTGCTTTCAAAGACAACCAATGAAATGAGTTAGTTTAAAAGTACAATAATAAATAACAATGATATATTATCTGTTTATTTTCAGGCTATTTTGGCCCATAGATTACCGATAATAATTAATTAATAAAGATCCTAAATTAAAGAAAACTAATTATTTCCCGGGGCTTTGCACCCGTGTTCGAAAAAATGAACACTTCGGTCGGGATACAAGAACAACATTTAATTTTCCGGGCTGAAACTAATTTCAGCCCGGAAATCTGCGTATTTTCAAATACCACGTCGTAATAACTATTTGGATTTAAAAATTAAGACACATTCCCGGGATGAAAAGTAGCCTATGTCCTTTCTCAGGCTCTAGACTATCTCTGTACCAAATTTCATTTAAATCAGTTCAGGAGTTTTGGCGTGAATGCGCGACAGACAGTCAGAGTTACTTTCGCATTTATAATATTAGTAAGGATAAGGAAGTAAAGATTAAAAATTAGTTCAAGCGATCCTGAAATGTTGATCCCAGAATTGGTTTAATAGGAGTCACATACAGTAAAGACAAGATAATAAAACTAATATTTTTTACTTTCCTCCTACTTTCTATTCGAAATTAAAAGTAGAGGGTTTAGCCAGGGTGAAAATCATCAATTCCTACTCGGAGTGTAACCGCAAATACGTCGTATGGGAATTGATTCCTTTCGACCCTTGGTATGACAATCTACTATTTCGGACGCCACCGCCACACGGGGACAAGCGCTTAGTTACACTTACTGGCCGGTCTCACAATGCGCATCTATTTATTTTATGTAGATTTTGCAAAAACAAATATTAACATTCACATAGCTTTGCTTGATCATGGTTTGTTACCAATTTACGCATAAAAATAAACATATTTTGAACGGTTTACTCAACTAGTAGGTTAACTAATAAATTATTGAATTTGAACATGATTATTGACAGAACAAAGACTTATTTTAGAATTTTAATAATCATTTATAAAAACTGCCATTAAATAACAATACTGCTCATTAATTCAATTAGTCATTTGAATAATTATACGACACTCCTTTTGTAAGCATTTGTACCTAAAATATATTACCTACACATTAAGAAGAATTTATATTAAAATATATAGGAAATAAGATACGTTTTGACAGGGTCATTCATTCGGGTCACATTACAGATATCTTTATTTGCGTAACTCAAACGAAATTTATATTTTTTGACTGAAAATTAGCGCACGAAGCGGTTTCTGAGATCTTTATTTTAATTATGTGGAATATGATCATCAGTTTTGCATAGTAAAACTAAAATCCTGCTCAATATAGCCTTCTGAACTGTATTTAATTAGGGTACGTAATTGCACATTTTAATAAAAAAAAACTTCGTTTTCTTAGAAAAACAAAATATTGTCGATCTATTAAGTTTTCGCATTAAATTTATCAAATAAATTTATTATTTATAAATAAAAAAGAAATACGGTCATCAACTCGTTAAGTCCGTGCCTGGATTCATTCGGAGGCGTGCGAGCGGTTAATTAGGTGCACACCTTTTGTTTTTGCACGTAGTACATTGTTTTCGAGGCAACACTCGAATTCTATGACATGTTCCCACAACTCTATACACTTGCAAAATAGCTAGTGTGCCGACATCTGCATACCGCAGCATCCACAAGTATTTAGGCGATGCTAAGAATAGTTTGTGGGTGACAAACGGTGACTTGGAAACCCTTTGTCTTACGGTAACGTACTTAAGCATATCTAAGTAGATAGCCTGTGTTAGTACTCTAAATTTTACGTTGTGGACTATCGTCGGTACAGCTAACGGAAACCATTGTATAAGGTACTTCAGGAAAATCCCTCCTCTTCTTTTTCCTTTAAGCAGTAACTCTCATCCATCCTTCTTTCTCTATTCATTATGGCCTTTCTTTACAGGATATTATCTTGAGTTTCTTGGCACTAAGTACCAACGATTTTAACTTCGTATTAATTAGTTTGTACGTGTACTGAAACCAGTTGGATTCACAGGTTCATAGAAACTAGACATAATAATGTCCTTCCCTAATAATAGGCGAGTGAGGCGCTCGTAGGCAGTTTAGTCAATGACTTATACATAGATGGCTTACCAGTAGTGCTATTCTGTAACAACATTTTCGTATCTCGACAGCGGAATTCGAGGTGAGTTTCAAATTAAGACCTTTATGTTGTGTGCAATAAAGCTCACTTTGTGAGATTCGTCAATCAGGTGAAGCTCGATATCGAAATAGTCATTTACAGAATAGACTAGCTGAACTTATAATGATGCAATTTATATCTACAAGCATTTACATATCATAAAATATCAATTTAAATTCACGATGATAAAGCATAGGTTTGAATCTTGGCTGGATAATAATAGTTTCCATTGAATTGTATGTGTCAATTTCTATTGGCTCGGAAAGTGCTTCTGCTGAACATGAGGTCCTAGTTTCGATTCACATTTCGTTAGGGAAAAATTTTGTTGCATTTTTCATCAGATTTTGTTCAGTAATTGTTATCACAGTTACTGAAAAAAATCAAAATTATGTAACTACTTTAGTGTCTTCAAGTCAAGAAATTTCCACTTTCATGGGTAAATTACTTTCTGAATCCACCGTTTAAGTTAAACATGTTCCACTAATCGAGCAGGCCTAGGTTTCAAGTGACGATATCTATTTCTAACTAGACTCTGCTAATGGACTGTGAAGCGTATCAACCTTCGTAACTCTACCCCGAGCTGGTAATACGCCTTGCATAATAGGTCAATGAAGAGAGTATATGTTTTTCGTGACTTAGGTTCTTTCGATATTGACAAAATAGTTTGGCATCGCTTGCAAAAATGATCTTAACAAGGAATAAGGGGTTCAACCAAGCTTACCACAGCTAGACAATATTTATGGTATAGTACCTATAGATCCTAAGTATTTTATCAAAAACACCACCATTTTTCTAGGGTTCCGTACCCGAAAGGTAACCAACGGAACCCTATTATTGAGCCTCTGCTGTCCGTTCGTCCGTCCGCCTATCCGTACGTCCGTCTGTCTATCCGTTCATCCGTCCGTCTATACGTCCGTCCATCCGTCCGTCCATCCATCTGTACGTGTGTCTGTCAGCGGTGTACCTCAAGAACCATAATTTTCACAGAGTGTATATTTTTATTAATAAAAATCGAATTCAATTAAAAATTAAAGGACCAGAAACGTGTTTTTTTTCGCTCGACTCGACTCGCACTTGGCTGGATTTTTTAAATACGTTCCTAATTGTTTTTAATAATGTACATAAAGTACAAGAAAACAAATTTTTACGACTATTACACAGTAATCAATTGATTCAGTGGTTTTATTTTCTTTATAAACCTGTATGGTACAAGGTTTATAAGCAGTTAATTACCTCGTCCACGTAAAGGTTGATTGAAACGGGTTTATAAATGGTTCATTTAACCATTAATTGGGATGCACCAGCACGGGTCAGGGGGCACCAGTAAAATCTATTTGTGGAATTACAGCTAATCGTAAAAGGCTACCGACATGGGTCAAATATTCTTCTTTCATTTAATTAATACTTAATCGTCGCACTATTTGGCAAGTGTGTAGATTATGTAAATATTTATATAATTTCGGGCTATAAGAGATTACTGTTGAGTAGTTGCCGTTCATAGGGTCATAAATGATGGTGTTTATAGAGCCTAAACATAGGCAGAAGAGTTAAGAAAAAATCCAAGCTTCCTAGGACATACACTATGATAAGAAAGCGATGTTTTCAAAAGACTGGAACATATTGAACACATTATTAAATCTTGGTCATATAAGGCTTTTAACAGACGAGCCGCATTTCAACTGCATTTTCATTTTGTCATGCGAAAACTACATGCTAACTGAAATTTTGAAGCTTGCATGCAGTTGAAATGCAGCCCGACTGTTTAGAGCCATAGAAACAAATCTATGTAATAGTCAAACTAAAAGTCACCGAAACCACAATACGCCTGAATATCATATTTTTCTTTCATTTAACTTTAAAAGTTAAATAAGATTGCTCCGTTATGCAGGCCTATATTGTAACGAACCTTTCGGGATGCCGTATGAAAACGTATGCATTGTTTATGCATTGCTTTAGGTATGCCTAAAGTACGTCATCAAATAAGAACTTACCTAAACATCTTTAGTAGGTACCAAGCTCAATCCTTCAATATCTGTTAATGATTCGATTGATTTAAGATTTTAGTAAGATGTTAACTGTCAAGGGATCATAAACGATGTATGCGCACATCGACACCGATTAGACACAGTTCAAAGTATCAATGTGACTGGTAATACACGATTACTTAGTTGTGTAACCAATCATATTCTTTTATGCCTTTGTACTTGAATAGAATAAGTTTATCTTTGCTTAAGCATTTATAGGGTTCCGTACTAAAATGGTAAAAAGGAACCCTTATGGTGTGACTAAGTCTATCCGTCTGTCACAGCTGGATATCTCAAGAACTACTAATGCTATCAACTTGAAATTAGGAACAGTTTAGATGACGATTGCTCAACTATTTTGCAATTAAGAAAGTTAAAAGGTTTACATTTTTTTTTTAGCAACACAGACTGAAAGGGGTTCTTAAAAATCGAAGTGGGGGTACTAAAGGCATGTGGGGTATCATATAAAAGAGCGCTATTTGCACGTCCTCAAAGTTTTTTTTTTAAAATTAAACATTCCCCCCCCCCTCCGATTACAGGAAAAATAAATCAATTTCTTTAAATAGCACACTTTAATAGAAATCATCAGCAAAAATTACATTAGTTCCACTAGTGGTCAAGAGATAGCGCTGATCTAAAACTGCAATATGGGGTATATTGCAGTTTTTGATCAGCGCTATCTCTGCAGTGTTAAAATTCTCTGACGAATATAGGCCTCGCCGACGAAAATTTAAAAACATTTCACGTTTTATATTATAGTACGGGACCCTCGCTGCGCGAGTGCGACTCGCTCTCGACCGGTTTTATATCTATTTTCCATTCAGTTATATCGACCGTTCGTAATAACTGACTTTCTTTTGTTTTCAAATCATTCCTGATACAATTCATCCACTTTTTGCTTTGGCTTGTACCCCCATCCATCAATTTCTATTCTAAACTCTTTTAGTCATATGCTTTTCACTACTCCTCGTAACAAACAATTTTTCTTTAAACTGTACATACTGTTAAGTATCGCAGATAAGCTCATTTCGCGCTTTGTACTTTATGGTCACTCCACACAGCTATCAAAACTGTATCAGATCCTCAGCTCGACTCAAAGCATTTATTTCAATTGAACTATTTACAGGCATTTTTGAATTGTTAAGATCGGTCTGTCAAAAGAGATGAAGCTATTTGTTAGCACGTTTCAAAGCGTAGATCTCTGTGGAGAAGAACGTGCAAGAACTCCGCTCTTACATATATGGTATTCGATGATAACTTAAATAATACCAGCTCTTAAACATTATAAATTAATATAAGAGTAATAAAAGCGTCTAGCATCCGTTACTACTTGATCGTATCAATGTCTAAAGTATTCATTAATAAATTTTTATCTAAAACCAGTTTTATTATGTTGAAAAGGTAATTAAAAACCGACATCTCTTACAAAATTAATCATCTTAGTTGTTTAAAACTTGAAATGATTCCTATTATCATATTTAATTAATATTTTAGATGAAACATCGCGTGATTTTAGTTTTTTTTTTGTATCCGCATTTGTCTTTCAACTTGAATGAAATTAATTGGGACCACGAGACTAAATATCGGTAAAAATCTTGTTGTTCCTTTAGGTATTCCCGTGGCCTGTGACTATACGTTTCACGCAGCGACAAAAACGGTAACATTCTATCTGTGAAACAAGTCATTTTAGTCTGTACCTACGCCAAGGACACGGACACCTCCACCGTATGCTCCAGCTTACGGTGGAGGTTTGCCCTGCTTAGGCGGAGCACCGCCTTATCCTCGTCGAGGCAATCGGCGGCAGCGACCTCTCGCTCGCGTGAGGGACAGGCAAACCTCACGTCCAAGCTGCTAGAGCAGAAGAAGACGCCCCAGGCGACGGGAGTCGCAGGGCGAATCACGGCCATCGCTGATGCACGGGCCTGCAGGCGGCGAGGGTTGGGTGTTCCACCGTTCGATAAGAATAAGAATCAGGGGGGCTACTCTCTAACGAAATCCGTAGTTTCGGGCTTAGTTGCGGGCGGGCATTTTCTACTCCGTATCACCTAACCACTGAGAACTAATGATAACACGATTTGACAGTTACTGTGAAATCGTGTTGTCATTCATTATCAGTTCGGGTTCGGGACTAATCGTAAGTCTGTAGGTGATACGGAGTAGAATACGCCCGCCCGCAACTAAGCCCGAAACTACGGATTTCGTTAGAGAGTAGCCCCCCTGGCCCGGATCGCCGGCGCGTTGAGTTCCACGCGGGCTTCAAAGAGATGTCAGCGTAATAGACGGGGCCCGCTTGGGTCAGTGCCTGCCCGGGTTACGGAATTTGTTCAAAAGAGTCACCGCGGCTCTAAAATGCTAAGGGCATTAGGAGGAACATGGATGGGTTTTTATCAGTAAGAGTCTGACTCTCCCTTCTGCTCCACCCAGACCGGCAGGAGACATTTGATGTTTTCCCATCTTAAAAAATAGCCCTCTGCACCTAGTTACTCCAACAAACAAACTACATATTTTAGCTCCTTATAGTTCAAATCGACAATAAAATAAATGATGTTACCGAAATGTATTATCTCAAAATGTTTCCTAAGCGTGCGTGCGTCACTCGCGTGACAGTCGCGTGAAGGCCGCGTGCCACAAACGGCCACCCGGCTACTGACTAATTGTATTTGTTTTGTCTTGTATTGTGGATACAATTAGCGAGTAAAATAATAACTTTGTTTACTTGAGGATGCGTGCCTGGCCTAAAATAAGTCGCCCATGGGTCCCACTGATAACATGATGTCATTTTGTTTAAATAGGTACATACATGTTGCTTACAAATGCACTTTAGTTTCGTAAACCAGTAAGGCCCATCAAATTGTATATTCTAAATTCCAATGTCCTACTTATTCTTATATATAGGCGTGATAAGTTATTAATTTGAGTATATATTATATTGTATGTATAGTTTATATATATTTATCTTTGTATTAATTTTAATCGCGTTTCGGGTTTTTTTATATCCACATTGCACCTACCACTATTATTCTCTTCATCACCCAAAGGTTGACTGGTAGAAAATGCCTAACGCATTAAGTCCGCCTCTGTTCATCTATGTGCGTAAAGTATTAAATAAATAAATAATAAATATATTCCGTTTCTGACATTTTCTGTTTCATTCTACGAAGCCTGAAGAATATTAAAATGTAACTAATTAAATAAGGTATCAGGCTTCAGTACATGCAGACTGCAGCTCCGAACTGTATCGTGTTATCTTACAAGACATTCAATTTTATAAAACAGCCGTCTAAATCTCAGTAGACAACAAAACTCATCTGCAATAAATTACTAAATTAAGATTGATTTTATAGAAATTAATTGGTCGATTGTGAATAATGTTAATGTTGAAATTGATATTGGTTACAAATGGGCTATAAATCTTTCAACGAACATGACCATAGACTAAAGACCACAAACTAAAGGTCTTATGTGTCTATGTCCTTGTAATTGTAGGTCACGATGTGTCTTCTGTAATCTTGTAACTCTAAGTCAGTGCCTTATTGATTTGAGCTAGCAAAATGAAAATATTTACGTGCGAATTTATAGCCTCGAGTCGGTTGGGTCAGTGCCTGCCCGTCTTTTAAATATTGACTGCAGTTTTACACTGTGTGCTACGCTTATTATGGAAGGCGTTTGATATGATTAGAGTCATTTAATAAATAGGCCTCTCTTTCCACAAACTCTGAGGAGCAATGAAAGATTATGGTTCCAAAACTATGAAAACCGTTGAAACTATTTTGTGCACTCACTTAATATTCAGATTTTTCATGTGTGATTCTGAAAGTAATTTAAAATATTGAAGGAACCTAAAATAATATATCTAAAGATACACAGTTTTCTTATCTTTTCTGTAGTTCTGAATCTAAATATTCGTCTTCCTCTTTTTTCCAGAGGGTGTTAATTTTGTTGGGAGTGGTGGCAGTATCGTTATCGGCGCCGCAGGGGCCTGCAGACAAAGTCGTAGCAATCCTCTCACAAGAGTTCGACCAGCAACCAGATGGATCTTACAGATACAGGTAATATATTAAAAGTACTACTCTTGCTTTTTACTGTTTTCTGTTCTGGAGTATGTAGTAGCCACAATTAAAACATTTTGTATTATTTGATTTGATCGTGAACCTTGTGTGTAAGCAAATAGTAAATCTTTCAGGCGCTGTGGTTTAGACCTATTGACATACGAAATATGTACATTTAAGTTGTTGCTTCGAATATTGTCAGCATCTGCCTACCTTTTTCCCAACTACATTGGGGTTGGCTTCCAGTCAAACCGGATTCAGTTGAATATGCGAATATTGTAATCATGCATAAATTGAGCCTTATTCATGTGATTAATCTACGAAATTCGACATTTTTTTTAATGCCACCCACTAAGCCTAATGGAAGATCAGAGATAAACGATCTAATAATAAACATTGTAATACCAAACACCCAAATATTTGCTATATACGTTAGGAAGCAAATATTTGATACTGGCTACAATGACGGACAGGTACATAATCCTTTATTCTATGTGTTAATCTATATAAGTACCTATAGCACGAAAATCGTGTGTGCCGAACTTCGTAGCGTTTTATTAGGCAGTATAAAAATAAAATTGTATTATTTAAATACAATAAGGATTTTGAGCAAAATCGGTCTAAGCATTAAATAAAACAATGGCGCCTAACGCAGTTTCGAACGTGCAACATTTGGCACAAGACGGTGTCATCGCTTTACGATAGCTTATACTCAAATGAAGTGGTATTAGAATTTTGAAATGACATTGACGTAAATTAAGTTCTCCAGATATTTTCACTTATCGATTTGTCATTGATCGGAATAAAGTGTAAATTCATTACTCTAACTGCAGTTACGTGTCGCCCGCAGGTAGTCCCGCTTCAGCGTTACATAATGGTACTCAAAGTGTTATGTTATATTAGCGACTTCACTATCATTGATTTGACCACCGGCGCTGACCGCCAGAGGGTCAGTTATAAAGGTCAAGTACAGACTTAAGTGACAAAAATGAGCAGACACTGGAAAATTTTATGAAAACAGCTCTTTAAAGTTTAAATGACTTGCCATAAAAGGGAGGAATTTGAAGAGAAAAAATCGAAATTAAATTGCCTATTGTTTTCACAACTATTGCAAACTAAAATATTAGTGATGCTCTCCGACTTCCTATCTTCGAATATCAGTATTTTACAATGCCATTCGAATATTTTGAATTTACGTTCCTTAAGGGTAAGAAACGGCAGAGAAACTCCACTTAGCGTACGTGTAGCGACTGCATATCTGACCTCTTATATAGAGTAACACTAAGTTCCTTGGTAAGATGAACGCATTATTTTCAGTATTCCTGAAATATGAATTTCCTCCGTCAAAATAAGTACTTCCCAAACTTTTTTAATTCTTTTATTGCACCATGGTCCTTGTTTCTTAAGTCACACCGTATTACGCTATGACATGTATCGCAAAACGTAAAACCTTGATCGAAAAAAAAAATTCTTACCATTCGTTTCGCACCTCATTTTGATAACACTTTTGAGAAAGGGCGCATCAATGACAACCTAATGTTGTTTGCTGTCAGTAAAAATTTTGTTAAAAAATACTCGAAGACAACAATACCTCTGCGAGAAAAAAATAGGAGCTTCATTTACCTATCTACAATATTAGAGTTACGTCAAACGTTTTCAGGATCGACCAAAATAAGTTTTTATGTAAACAACGGAGTTAACAGTAGATTAACAGTGTGATTCTGTAAACATGTCGAAGTGAAGGCTTGGGTGAAATGATCTCGAAGTGCGCTATCGGTGCAAGTAATCAAGATGGAATGACAGCTCACTTCGTGATCACTTCACCCAAGCCTTCACTTATTTATTTATTTATTATATACTTTATTGTACACCTCATAACAAGCACAGGAAAATCGTTTATAAAAACTAGTGTACAATGGGCGGTCTTATCGCACAGGGCAATCTCTTACAGACAACCTTTGGATGGACTAAACTAAAGAAGTTAGATTTAGGGCGGTCAGTGTACAAACATCATACATAATATTAATAGAGAGACATACATAATATAAAAAACAAATACATACAATACTAAATAATATACTAATAAATATCAAATATATCAATTAATGTTCCTTCACCAATTTTTTAAACGTTGGTAGCGTTTGAGCGCGCCTCACATCTATGGGTAATGCATTCCACAAACGAGCAGCTTGAATAGTGAATGATTTGCCAAAGAAGGATGTGGAATGCATTCGAATACTTAATTTAAGATTTTTCGATGATCTCAAGGACCTAGAATGTGTGTCACACAGAAACTGAAAGCGTTCTTTAAGATAAAAGTGAGTAGAAGGATTAAAGAGCACATTATAAAGTAGAGAAAGTATGTGGGCATTCGACATGTTTACAGAATCGACCGGCAGAATCTAATGGGTATGTTCACGAAAAGTGTGGTCAATGACTATTACACTAATTTGTGTTGTTGGGCGGAATTAGAGCCTCCATACTGGCAGCTAAAACCAACGATTATCAGATTTCTATTCGTGGGACCAAATACATTTGACAACTGAATAACCTACAGTGTACTACGCTGCTCCTGTATATTGGTAAGGGAATCTTCTCCATTCTAATGATGACTCTAATTCAAATTGTGTTCTGAAATGGAGGTGGCCTCTTCAAACAAACTCTTCAGCTTTATAGTATTAAGTATAGATACAAATATAAACATTTTTGATATAGATCACTTTACAGGAATTGCTCTTGCCTAATTACTCCTAAAAATAACAAACAATTTTTCAATACCCAATATTCTCTTCCTGCTAGCTACGAGGCTGAGAACGGCATCAAAGCTGAAGAGGCTGGCACGCTGAAGAAGGCCACTGGTCCTGATGCTAGTGACGTCATCGTTGCTCAAGGAGCTTTCAGCTACACCGCACCAGATGGCACTGTTATCAACTTAAACTACGTGGCTGACGATGAGAACGGTTTCCAACCTGAGGTGAGTTTTTATTTCAAATCAAATCAAATCAAAATCAAAAATATTTAAAAGAACGATTTTTTTTTCTTTTAAATAGTTAAAAGTATTTTGTCTATTGATAGAATGTCAATAAAATTGAAATGAAACGTCATTATATATTTGTAGGGTTCCGAACATTCGAAAGAAATGGGACCCTTATAGGATCACTAGGGTGTCTGTCTGTCTGTTTGCCCGTCACAGCCACTTTTCACCGAATCTACTGAACCGATTCTATTTAAATTTAGTACACATGTGAACTTCTCTGACCCAAACACGGACACGTTACGTAAATCAATATATTTTGAGTTTGATCACTTTTGAGGGATAAACTAGAAAATTACAAAAAAGGTTTTCAAACTGTACCGTGTGACATATCAAATAAAAGGATTTATTGTCAGACCTAAAGTATGTTTTTTTTTAAATAAATCGTTTTGAAATTAATCAAGAAATTGGACGAAATATGACGATTGGGCCTTTCTCCCAAATTACTGAGCCTAAAATTTTAAGAAAAAAATAATGCAGATAATGGTTCTTTACCTAAAGATTACCGAAAAACCTGAAGTCTTTAGAGTGAAAATAAAAAATAAATTCGTTCGGAACCCTTTGCATGCGAGTCCGACTCGCACCAGTTTTCTCTTGAAAAGTTAGTTTTGAAATTCAATTTGCTCATTTTCTTTGTTTTCAAATTTCTTTAAATTACATCCTATTTTCGGAGTTTCCAAGTGTTTTTAACTGATCTTAGTTGTTTATTACTAATCAGCAGTCAACACAATGTTTTAAATGTTCTTATTACTGAAAAAAAAAAGTTATTGCACTTTTTTAAGCGAATGGAGCACAACAATAATTTACATCGTCATAAAAATATTCACAAATCTTGACACAATTGAGGTATATTCTCCGAATTGCAAGAACAAACAATGATAAATCCATTTCTCGATTTATTTCGTCTCGCTAAATCTTTTTATTGCTTAGCAAATAAAATAGGCAAAACAAAAAATCAAGGTTATTACAATATGTTTTAGGATGTGGAGGAATACCTCTTAACCTTTAGATAAAGATTTTTTTATATGGTTCGGTCATTCTTTTAAAAATAGCCTTTTAAAATACCTTCGCCTAACGCTTGGTTACGTAATTATTTAAATTACATGTTTCTTGATATGGAATATTTTGACTTTATTTTTCTTTATAGGCTATCACCAGTTATTTTATCTTATGTTTAGTAGGAGTGTTATAAGATTACCATAATAATATAATTGAGAACCATAATAGCTGTTAAAATACTTATTTATTAATTTTGTGTGATCTCCTGTGGTTTTATCGGCAATTTCAATAAGGTTAAAATTAACTCTAACCATCGGTCAAATAATTGAATGAATGTTTACTTAAGTATTTCTTAAGCATGCTCTGATAGATATGGGCTTCAACTTCTTTCTTCAGGAAATCCAAATTGCCAAATTCATATGACCATTTTTGAAAACCTTCGATGTTTCTGTTCCAGGGTGCCCATCTGCCGACACCCCCTCCGATCCCGCCAGCAATCCAGAAGGCTCTCGACTACCTTGCGACCCTCCCACCACCACCTCCGGGCAGAAACTAAACTTTCTGCCAACTGATCGCCTGATGTCCTGACGACCTGAGCATCCTACGTACCTGTTACCCCACGAATACTCGTACAGTTTTGAAAACAGAATTATATGCTTCTTTTTTTTTTCGGAAAAAAAAATTGATAAATTATTTTTGCTGTTACTCCGTGAGTAATCTTATTTGTTTTATAGTTAAAAAGATCTCGTTGTGCGTTATATGCATCACCAGTCTTTTTTAGATAAGCAAACTTTTATAAAAACTTGAATAAAAACAACTTGAACTTAATAAGCCTATTTAAATTCTGTTTACAAAACTGCACTTACATTAAAACAATATAATTTAGTAAGCAATAAAAAAATCATATAAAAAGAATGTATAATGACTGAACTGTGATAGACAATGATTGAATTTACGTAAAATGTTTGTATATTTATTTAAATAAAAGCAAAATCAGTGCCAAAGATGCATTGCAAAATGTAAACTAGTTTTTTAATTTTCCCTCGACTGTCCTTACTTCTTACTCAATGGTTTAAGTTTACCTACTTATGTAAAAGTATATCTTTAACAGCCAGGATGGAAAAAGTCCATCAATATTGTTTTAGTCAAGCCAGAGGTGAAAGAATAACTAATTTTTATAATAAAAAACTAAGTCAAGCTTTGTACATAGCATAAATAAGATAGGCTTTACAATGAAGGAATGCGTTAAATATACAACAACATCCTTCTACTATTTTGTCATCTATATGGGATAACATATCAAGGTTTTGTACGCTTATAGAGATGAGACAATGACCAAAAACAGTGATTTTTCATTAGCATGATACTTACAGAAACTGTCAAATAGGTGTTAAATGTTGATGTCATATCCTATAAAGGGTAGCAACGGCTCTTGTGGCAGTTGGAACGTATATGAGATGGATATATTTAATTTAAAACATATTCTTCGAAGTATGATTTGCAAGTTAATTTTTTGTGCAATGAAATAAACTAAAAAGGCCCCAGAATTTTCAGTGTAGTCCCGTTTCAAATAGTTCTACAATTAATTTAGCCTATAAAATAGCTATGCATCTTTATTTAAATACACAATATTAAAAAATAAATATTAATTGCAAATTAAGACACCATTTTATCGTAATGAATATTGTCTATTACAAAATAATATAATACCTGCCAACCTAAATTCTGGTGGAAGAAACATCACCCATCTTCTGGGGCAGTCCGGTAAACAAACAAATAACAAACCACAACAATGAAGAAACAGAATAATCCACTCGCCTCCGCCGAGGAAATTATTACATAAGGAAATGTCAGTGAAAATGTTCGTTTCGATAGAAAGCAAGAGTGGTCCCGACAATACTTGGTATACAGCATTCCTATCCAACCTGTTTGAGAAGTGAGCGTCTATTTCAAGGTCAATGATGAGAACATAGAACAATGTGTTCTATCTATAGATCGAATATGATTACATTACTGGGAAGGCTATGAATGTAAGCATATCGACGATGATGAAACGTCAAGTAATAAGCACAAACAATATTGGTACTAATTAATGTATAAGCAGATACTTACGTAGTTCTTGTTATTGATCAACTGACTCAATCTTAATTGTATTATTAAGACTGCACTGTAGACAGTGTGCAATATGATTTTAGTATTTAATTTAAATAGTGTACTGGATTTTGTTTACGGAAATTATAACCACTAGGTAATTACTTTTTGGTATTATATGTGAGCCAGTGACTTTAGGTGTTGAGTTGTATTTATTTACACCAATAATTGTAATTTTACAAATTGTTTGATCGTTTGTATAAGGTCCCGCTAAAGTAGATGGACAAACTTTTAGAAATCATTCAGACCACCAATATAGAAAGATAGAAAGAAGAAAAGAAAGAAAAAGCGTTTATTTGCGCCAAGCATGACGCATACCAAAATATAAATAAAATGAAACAAAATTACAATTTTATGAAAGTAGGGAAGATATGATTCACATTCGCGCCAAAACGGCCATCGCTCAGCGTAATGCTGGGACTCGTGCGCGAGACAGAGCCACAGAGCTGGTTTTCAACGACAGCCGGTGTTAAGGACAATGACAAATAATGATGAGTATAAGGACAATGGTAAAAAATAACAAGAAAAACGCATTAGATACTTACAATAAAAGTCAGGACTTTTCTTTGCTTGGATATCTTTATTGTAGGCACCAGATAAATGTGCAATAACAGTCATTGACCCACATACATTTTTTGACTTTTTAAATTTCAAAATCAAAAATAAAGACATAAAGCTGTCTTGAATCGGTTAATGAAAACGATTTGTAATTATTGTTAAAGTATCTACGAAGAGATGTTAGGGAAAGATCAATGTATTTATTTATTTATGTACACACAATAAACTTAAAAAAAAGATAATTAAATACAGACAAAAGAGCACAAAGGTACTGCTTATTTCAATAGAAATTTCTTCCAGCAGACCTGCGACAGAAGAGTGGGATAAGAAACGTAGACACAGTGTGTAGAGAGACAGAGAAGGAACTTAAAATAGACTATACTAATTTAACTAAAGTATATTATGTACTACGCAATAATAAATATAAACTACAATAAACATACAAATAAATATACACAAATAGATCAGCCTAAATACATAATTACAATGTACTTTATTGTAACTATACATGGACGGCCGGCGCCTAACATGGACGTAATTTGTCCATCTATTTTAATGGGCCTTATACATATATTTTGAATGCACTCCAATACCTGCATGCAGGTCATCGTGCTAAAAATAGAAAAGTCTAGACAGACTTACCTATTATTCTAGTATTCTAGACTGGTCCATGTCATCGTTTTTGACGAAATTTATAGAATATTCCCCAGATATAAAACAAAAACGGTAAACAATGGAATCTCGTTTATTTGTCAACAAATCCCTGATTTCGAAACAAAACAAAACATGCAATGCAATTATTGCGATTCTTAAAACAATAACAGTGGAAACGGTGTTAAACTCTGCCTACACTAAAGGCATTAATAAGCTTTACACCCTACAACTATTTTGAGTATTAGAAAACTTGGATATGGGCCTTAGTAGGAATATATAAAATAAGACGAAGCGGGAATAAAATAATAAAAATTCTATTTTGGGGCGAAGAAAACATATTGTTTGGGATGACACAGGACTTTTTTATGTAGGACAAAACTCAGTGGGCCAAACAAAGGATACAGTTGTTGTATCGAGATGTTTAGCTACGTTAAATATTTCTAGTGTAACTAGATTTACGCATAGACCATTGAATATCTCGATAACGCTTACCAGCGAATGAAGCGTGTGAGTCAAGTTGTCAAATCCTTTAGATATCATTGAAATTTTCGTAGTGTTTTTATTCTCTCAGTGATGGGTTCTGGAGTGGTCTTCGTGGCGAGATAAGCTAGAGCACGCGCTATTGCTGGAGGAATGGGTGGTGGTGTGGGCAGGTGAGCGCCTATTGGCCTGTAGCCATTCTCATCAGCTGTGTATGATAGACTGAAGTCATTGCCGTCTTTATCCTGAAAATAGCAATATAAAAATAATGTGAGATAATGACATTAAAAGGGATTAGACAGAAAGGAGGACTGCCAAGAGTTTATGGAGCCCAGTCTGTCTCACCGCTGGTTGGTCTCTCAGCCTGGGTTCTGACCGCCAAGCGAGCATCGCTGAGCGAGTGTTGCTGAGCGAGTACCTACTACCTTTGATAGCTTTTGTCGCCGTGACGAAAATTGGTAAGTGAGTTCTCGCAGGCAGTGTAAACACCCAGCTATCGACTATTCATGTATGTGTCTTTTTACTCAAACGGGATCCAAATCTTTTATCCGTTTACCCAGCGAGAAAATAGTCGATAGCTGATCGCTTCCTTGTTGGCGGTGAGACAAATGCCTACTGATGGACCAATAACGTTATACGACATGTCGTTGGAAAGGTTTTTTTATCCTCGAAAACTTTTAATTTCAAATCTCCAATCGCTGTGGGAAAAAGTTATGGCGTAGTAAAAAGAAATAATTTAATGAAAAAATTAAATATAACCATGACTTGTTAACGTCTTAAAAAAGGTATATCAACAAATCAGTCAATGTACAGTAGAGTAGAGTTTGTCGGCTTTTGAAAAAGTCAAATCACTGTCAGTAGTAGACTGACAGTGATTTAGACTGCAGTTACTGTCTAATCATCATCTATTATTGATTTATCTACACTAATATTATAAAGATCAAAGATTTGTTTGTTTGTTTGAAATGAATAGGCTCCGAAACCACAGGACCGATTTGAAAAATTCTTTAGCCATTAAAATTCTACATTGTTCCTGATGAACATAGGCTATAATATATTTTTAAAAAAATTAGAGATCCTTAAGAAAATTGCAATAATGGAAATCAAAGTAGCAAAATTTGCCTATAAAATTAATTATTTGGTATGCGCTGAGAAAACTATTGATGATACATAAAAATAATGTACTCCAAATTGAAGTACTCATTATTACCTTTATAAAAGTCCGCGAGAGAAATGGTCTAGCTATTATGGTTAAGTTGCAATGACGGCTTTTTGTTCAAATAGTTGAATCATAACCCGGGCGGAATGGAATAGTGGTGATTTTGGTATCATGATATTAATCCTTATCCATTTAAATGGTTTGATAATTAAGGTTGATTATTTACATGTATATTACACTTTAAATTATTAAAATCTGACCTTTCGTTTAAAAGTTACAACGGGTATAAAATGCTCTATGTATGAAAAATGTTGCGAGTAGAGTGAACTGCCCTACGTTGAGGCTATTAATAAGAAGGAGGTATCGGATTTGAAGTTCGTGGAGTACCTACTAAACCCGCGCGAACAAAGTCGCGGGCGAAGTGCTATTTATTATATTTTTGATAGGCATCTTCACTCGTGACTTCATCTGTACAGATGCAGTACAAACGATTTTTGCCCTTCTTAGTGCACACCTACATCATAAAAAGAAACCTTATGCAAAATTGTATGTTCCTAGACCTAGTTAGTAGTCTCGACTGATGATCTCTTTGTAGATTGTACATCACATCACACATAAAGACACACCTAAAAGTATACTATATTTGGTGGACATCCCACAGTTACGTTACAAAAACAGCATGATTAATTTTCAGGGGCACTTACTTTATAAGAAAAGTTTCCTTCTACAGCACTGCCTGCACCACCATTTGAACTTTTTAATTCACCCCTCTCATACGCTTTTGTACCATCACCGCCTTCATAACTGCAATATAAAGATTTTGATGTCAATAAACCATTCATGTACCAAATCAGTAAAAAATAAATACATAGAAACCATAGATTAAATCAGTTTTATATTCAATAATGTGTCTCCTACCTGTAATGAAAATCTCCCGAATGCGAGAAAACGTAACTTTCCGACTCGATGATAGGAACTACAGGATCTCGAGTTCCATTTCTTCGCTCAAAAGTATGAGGGGCATGTATTGATGGCTCTACATGGGTTTGATTTGGCGTTTTTGTAACTTTTTTTTGTGTTACTTTGTTTTCAGTATTTTCTGATTCACTGACGTTCACATTTATTTGACTTTTATTATTCTTGACTTTTCTCACTCTTTGAACCCTTTTTACTTTCTTAATTTCATTTCCATTTGTATTAGATTCAGTGGAAGGTGCTTTTGGTTCATCAGGTTTGGTTACAGGTATTTGAATGGAGCGGGCTCTTGGTTTTACATTTAAATCTTCCTTGTTGTCAACAATTTTAGAAAATGAAGGGGGATGATTTGCAGGTGCAGCCTCTTTCAAAGATGTTTTCTCTTCCACAACAACATCTGATTTTTTTTCATTTTTATTTATCACTTTAATCACTTCTTCATCGTCGTAAACCACAGTGACCGGAATTTTATCGTTATTTTCTATTATTGGAGGGTGATTAGATTTATATGTCCTTACAACATGAGTTTGTCTTCGAAGCACTCTTTTATTATTGTTAAAATCTGCACTTGACGCACTGTGAAGTAACAATAAGTAAATAGGTAATTTTGATAACGACAATAACATTTTATCTAAATCCGTAATTATCTACGTAGCTAATGTGATCCTTCTCTCACGCGATTAACACAGCAAATGAAGATGACTCAAATAGCTTAAACGCCTAATGGGTTTTTGTTCGTAAGTTATTCACTGGTTTGACAAGACTCATTTAATTTTCTTGTTTTTGAATTATACGCACGACAAACAAACTCTTCGTATCCAAACAAATTCCTATATCGACATTCATGCCGTAAATATGCAAATACGACATACAGTATGATCCTCAACATTGGTTAAGAGATTCATTATAATAATAGGTAAAATTAATCCAAATTATTGTGAAGCTAAAATATTTAGATTATTGAAAATTTTGTTAGAATATATGTAATTCATACCCCACGTTTCTTATGAAAAGCACATCAAGCAAGTATTGTACCTTGCACGTAAGCCATGCACCAAAAATTAGAGCACTAAAATGTTTCAGCATGTGTGTTTGTTCAGACCTTGTTAAGAGTGGTCAAAGGTTTAATCGCGACCGATCGTCGCCGATCATGTCTTATTGTTGACACCTAGGTTATTGTGCAATTTTCCGAAGAACACATCAGTCAAGCGTTAAGGTTGAAATATTTAGCGTCCGGTGATGCTCGCTACTCCGGAACGCGGGGGGAGGATAGAGTAAATAAATGAATCTTACATATAAGTGGACAACAAGTCTGGAGCATCACTCATAAGTGTAAATCAGGAGTGGTTAGAATAGATATGTTATTAAAATTTGTTTGTTTGTGCTGGGCAGCGGCGTGCGTGCTTTCCGCACCCCCCACCGATGAGGTGCCACCGGAAAGACAGCAGCCTACAGTGATACCCATTGTTTCACAGTCTGAGGAATTTGAGGCTGATGGAAAATACAAGTTTAGGTAATTAGAACATTTATATAAACATCCTATGTTTGCAAAACTTTACATTTCCGCATGAAAATCTAGTTTCATTCATTCCAACTCATTAGAGAATCCGATATAGTTAATTAAATAAGGGAAATTTAAAATAATGGTATACACTCATGGTTTTACAGAAAGTTTAAGTGAAAAGAAAATTAAGTATGATTCTTATAATTGAATATGACAAAAACTATCCACAAATTATACTTTGACAACGTGTCTTTACAGCTATGAAACCGGGAACGGTATCAAACGCGAGGAGACATCCTTTGACAAAGTGATAGATGGAAAAACAGCACACAAGCACAGTGACTGCAGTAACGAGGGTGGTGAAGATGACGACAGCGGTGAAATCCACGTTCAGCAGGGATCATACTCCTACACTGCACCCGACGGCACCCTCATCAGTGTGAAGTAAGGATTGATTATATTTCTTGCAATAATAAAAATAATTTAGAAGTATGTCAGACATACTATTGTGGCGCACGATCAAAGATGCCTAAAAGGGTATAAGAACACGTGAAAACCACATTATTAAGAATTTCGCAAAAAATAATAGTGTCTAAAGTGTCCAAACTTTTTTCTATGGGGGCGGGGGGGCAATGCCAGCTCATAGCCCCCCCGCCCCCATTTTAAGTTTGTTGCGGCGCACGATCTAACATGCATATATGGGTAGAGGATACTTAAACAAGCAAGCAACATGGTGCCCTAAAGTGTTACGTATTTGAAGGATAAGTATATATTACTAGTGGATGTCACGCGGTTTCACCCGCGTAGTTCCCGTTCCCGTGGGATACGGGGATAAAATATAGCCTACGTTACTCCCTGATCCATTGCTGAAAGAATTTTTCAAATCGGTCCAGTAATTTTGGAGCCTATTCAATTCAAACAAACAAACAAATCTTTCCTCTTTATAATATTAAAAATATAAAATAATAATTATTATTATTATTATATATTGTAGTAAATTAGTATGTAAGGATAAAAAATAAAGAGAATAATAATAATAATTATTATTATATATTATAGTTATTATAATATTATATATGATGAGAACAATGACGATCATTAAAAATGAACTTAACACACGCTTATATGCAGTAGATTGTTTTCTAATAATATTTCTAGGCTTGATTTAACTATGTATATAAACTAAACACTATTCTTTTGCGAAGTTCTAATAAAGTAGCTTTCACGTGTTTTTGTTTTTACTTTCTTCCAAAAAATGCTAAATAAAGCTAGGAACTATTATTATATTTGAATTTAATCTAATGCATATAAGCACATTATTAAGTAGTTATTAATGATAGTCATGATGTCACATGGTGACTTTACCTCAAAATATTTTGGCAACGTGACAGTGTAGGCCACTAGGTTTCTAACATTTTTTGTTTGTATGTGTCCTCTACCTATTTATGCATGTTAGATCGTGCGCCGCAATTTTAGAAAAACATCAATATGCTATGCCAGCTTCCATAGAAAAAAGTTCGAATTACTTTCAGCTTTCTACGACCAGTAGTTTCGGTTGCGCGTTATCTGTCAGTCACTCAGTCACTCGGTCACTCAGTAACGGAAATGTTTAATATAGGTATATTGATGGTGAAATAAATATTTCGATTCTACTTTAAATATCTAAATTCAAACATGCTGTATAGCGGTAAAAGGTGCTGATGCTGATGGACAACCCTTGAAATTTTAACAAAGATCTGTTAATAAATGCATCAATAGAATTTCTAATTGGTCAAAGCATAAAAATATATTATTCAGTATTTATTTAATTGCGTTTTGGTAACTTAAATAATTAACAGTACCTAGATGACCGAACTTTGCTCGATATTTTTTTACGACGTTTTAAAAATGAAACCTAGCTAGATCGATTTATCACTCCCGATACCCTCTGCATACTAAATTTCATGAAAATCTTTGGAGCCGTTTCCGAGATTCAGACATTTATACAAGAATTGCTTGTTTAAGGTATAAGGTTATTGAGACACGTTTCACTACAAATGGCAGCGAGCACCATTCTAGTTGCACCTCTCATCATATCAACTTGTATTCAATGTTATTATTTTTGAGTGCTTTTATATAGGAAAAACTGATAATTTTGCATGAACTGTTAACAAATCTTATTTCAAATTAAATTAGTTAAAAAATAGTTATTATAAAAATTACAATTCCTTACAATAACAAAGAAGAATTTCTAAAGGGCAAAAAATAATTTTCAAAGACCCGTGTTAAGATTTTATGTTTCAATGTTACAGATATATTGCAGACGAAAATGGTTTCCGTCCTGTTGGCAATCACATCAACCTTGGACCACAGCCACTCACCACTCCTAGCCACACACACATGCATAAAACGTCACGAAAATTAGAAGTCAGTGAAGAAGACAATTCTAGTATTGCCCCCGAAAATAGAGCTTCATCAGAAAACTCCGAATCTGATTCACTTGAAGCCATATCTCCACCAAATGGAGAATTTGCTAAAAAGATTCCGAAAAAAGGAACATCAGCCGCGTTTATAACTGAAAAACTTGCAAAAGGTGAAAAATCTACCAAAGTAAGTGATACATCTGCCAAAACAGGTGAGAAGCTCATCCAGGAAGGAGAAGAGCAAACTTCCAAAGAAGAAGTCAAACCTTCCAAGGTAAGTGATAAGATTGTTAATGAAGGAGAAAAGTCCGCAATAGAAGGAAAATCAATTGTTACGGAAGACAAAAAATCTGTCAAAGAAAATGAGAATGCTACCAAAAAAGATGAGAAGCTTTCAAATGAGGGAAAAAAGCCTGCCAAAGAAGTAGAGAAACCCACTGTTAATGAACGAGAGAAGCCCTCTAGTAAAGAAGAAGTGAAAACTACTGCTAAAGATGGAGAAAAGCCCTTTGTTAAGGAAGGAGAGAAACCCGCTTCTAAGGAAAGTGAGAAACCCACTTCTAAGGAAGGTGAGAAGCTCGCTGATAAGGAAAAAGAGAAGCCTACTACTAAGGAAGGAGAGAAACCCGCTTCTAAGGAAAGTGAGCAGCCCACTGCTAAAGAAGGAGAAAATCCCGCTCCTAAGGAAGGTGAGAAGCCTGCTGCTGAAGAAGGAGAGAAACCCGGTTCTAATGAAGGTAAGAAGCTCGCAAATAAGGAAGGAGAGAAGCCTACTACTAAGAAAGGAGAGAAACCCGGTACTAAGGAAAGTGAGAAGCCTGCTGCTAAGAAAGGAGAGAAGCCCGATGCTAAGGAAGGTGAGAAGCCCGCTGCTAAGAAAGGAGAGGAGTCCAGTGCTAAGGAAGGTGAGAAGCCTGCTGCTAAAGAAGGAGAGAAACCTGGTATTAAGAAAGGAGAGAAGCCCGGTACTAAGGAAAATGAGAAGCCCGCTGCTAAGGAAGGCGAGAAGCCCGCTGCTAAGGAAGGTGAGAAGCCCGGTTCTAAGGAAGGTGAGAAGCTCGCAAATAAGGAACGAGAGAAACCTACTACTAAGAAAGGAGAGAAACCCGCTTCTAAGGAAAGTGAAAAGCCCACTGCTAAGGAAGGAGAAAATGCCGCTCCTAAGGAAGGTGAGAAGCCCAGTGCTAAGGAAGGTGAGAAGCCTGCTGCTAAAGAAGGAGAGAAACTCGGTACTAAGGAAGGTCAGAAGCCTGCTGCTAAGAAAGGAGAGAAGCCCGATGCTAAGGAAGGTGAGAAACCCGCTGCTAAGAAAGGAGAGGAGTCCAGTGCTAAGGAAGGTGAGAGGCCTGCTGCTAAAGAAGGAGAGAAACCCGGTATTAAGAAAGGAGAGAAGCCCGGTGCTAAGGAAATTGAGAAGCCCGCTGCTAAGGAAGGCGAGAAGCCCGCTGCTAAGGAAGGAAAAAATTCCGCTCCTAAGGAAGGTGAGAAGCCCAGTGCTAAGGAAGGTGAGAAGCCTGCTGCTAAGAAAGGAGAGGAGTCCAGTACTAAAGAAGGTGAGAATCCCACTACTAAGAAAGGAGAGAAGCCCGGTGCTAAGGAAGGTGAGAAATCCGGTGCTAAGGGAGAAGAGAATCCCGGTGCTAAGGAAATTGAGAAGCCCGCTGCTAAGGAAGGCGAGAAGCCTGGTGCTAAGGAAGGTGAAAACCCAGCTACTAATGAAGGGGAGAAGCTCGCTCATAAGGGAGGTGAAAAACCCGCTACTATGAAAGGAGAAAAGCCTGGTGCTAAGGAAGGTAAGAATCCCGCTGCTAAAGAAGGAGAGAAGCCCGGTGCTAAGGAAGGAGGAAAGCCCGTTGCTGAAAAAGAAGAGAAGACCGCTACTAAGGAAGAAGAGAAGCCTGGTGCTAAGGAAGGTGAGAAGCTCAGTTCTAAGGATGGAGATCAAGCCACTGTTAAAGAAGAAGAGAAACCCGCTACTAAAGAAGGTGAGAAATCCGGTGCTAAGGAAGGTGAAAAACCTGCTGCTAAGGAAGGAGAGAATCCCGGCACTGAAAAAGAAGGGAAACCCGTTGCTAAGGAAGAAGAGAAGCCTGGTGCTAAGGAAGGTGAGAAGCTCGGTTCTAAGGATGGAGATAAAGCCACTGTTAAAGAAGAAGAGAAACCCGCTACTAAGGAAGGTGAGAAGTCCGGTGCTAAGGAAGGTGAGAAACCTGCTGCTAAGGAAGGAGAGAATCCCGGTGCTAAGAAAGGAGAGAAACCCGTTGCTAAGGAAGATGAGAAGCCCTCTGCTAAAGAAGGAGAGAAGCCAGATGCTAAGGAAGGTGAAAAGCCTGCTGCTAAAGAAGGAGGGAAACCCGGTGCTAAGGAAGGTGAGAAGCCTGTTGCTAAAGAAGGAGAGAAGCCTTCCGCCAAAGAGGCTAGTAATAGCAAAGAAGGTGAGGAACCTGCAAAAGTGGCTGAAAATATATCAAAACAGGCTGTGAATGTCGCTCAAGACGCAAAAAAATCAGCAAAAGGAGCGGTGTTGTCTGCTATGGAAGCTTTGAAAACTGCAGAAAAGGTCATTAAATCAATAAAAGCACAGCGAGTAATAGGAGATCAAATGCTAGATAATGAAACAGTAGCACACGCACAAATAGCTAAAAACGCTGCTAAAGAAGCGCTTCAGGCGGCTCAAGTAGTTGGAAACGCCGCTGAAGCAGCTGAAAAAGCGGCGAACGAGGCCGTCATTTTAGCACAGTCGCTGCCTACCCCACCTCCAATTACTGTTCAAAGTGACAATTCCAACGAGAAGTCATCTGTAACCTTACCAAAAATAGATGATTCGTCAGCTAAACTGAAACTAGAAAAACCCGCAGCTAATGAAAAGCCGTCAAAGGAATCCAAAGTCGATGTCAAAGTATCTGAACCTGAAATAGAAGGGACAAAATCCTCAGAGAAAGCAGACAAAACTAAAACGGCATAAACATTGGAGAAATAATGATAAATGGTCATGAACGAATTTATATCCTACCGGTACGGATGAACGGTCAAGAGTTCTTGTATAAAATGTGTGATATAACGTTTTCTAAGTCAAAGATTAGTTTATTTTGTAAGAAAATACATTTAAGTTATTGTTGAAATTTTGTTTTATTACTTTGAACTGTCCAGTTCCAGTTTGAAAAAGTATCAGGTTTCAACTTCTTCATACGTTTCAATATGTCTAGTAAAATTGTTTTGCCTATTTCTTAAATTTCCTGGGATTCTTGTGATTCAATATCCCGGATGTAATCTCGCTATAATATGTTAAATGTTGATTGGTGCATTTTCGCCGTTTCTCTTTGGTCCAAATAGAACGGCAACGTAAAAGAAAATTATAAATTATCAAACGCCTACGACTTATGTTTACCATTCGATTTGTATCAATTTGGTAATACACCCATTACAACTATTATCAGGCGCTTGAAGTATTTCAAATACAAGTTGATCAAAACTAAAACAATAGGCATCGGAGGTGCTTTTAAATTCCAAAGCTAAAGCAAGAACATTGGGTACAAGTATCAGTAATAAAAAACTGGCCAAGTGCGAGTCGGACTCGCGTGCAAAGGGTTCCGAAAGAATTTATTATATTAATTTAGGATCCCCAACTTCTTTGCAGCCACTTGAGCTTTTGCCTCTATGAAAGGGACAAAACTGAGGGTAGATGTTAATGTAATCCCAAGAAGCTCAAGTTGGTCGGTTATCGGCAAGACGAAGCTGGGTGGAATTGGCTCCTTTTGGCGGGAAATAGACACGCTTGGGTTTTAGCAGCATTGAACTTGAAATGAAATGAAATTGAAATGAAATGAAATTATATATATTTGCTAGAATATAGGTACATAGTAGCGTGGTAAGATAATTTTTGTGTCACAATATTCGACTTATCAGTCGTGCAAATATTTCAAGAACATGCATAATAATATCATGAAATTCCATCAAAGTTATAATAAAATTTACTGTCTTGCTTCGTTAATAAAGATTATTTCATTGTAATATAATATAATCAAACAGTTAAGATCGTTCATCAATTTATTAGTTACATTCATAAATAATGTCAAAATTTAAATAATGTCAAAAATTAAATAATGTCAAAAATTAAATAATGTCAAAAATTAAATATTATCAAAAATTAAATAATGTCAAAAATTAATTAATGTCAAAAATTAAAATGTGTCAACAATTCAATTAAGCCAATAATTAGAAAATGTCAACAATTTAAATAAGCCAATACTTAAAATAAGTCAATAGTTGTTTGTTTGTTTAAAATTTAAATAATCATCTATGGAATAAAAACATCTGTCACAAAGCCAATTTGACCAGAACTTGACCAGATTGGCATCGCCCCATTCAGAGCCAGCCTGTAAGAACACGATCAAGCGCTCAACTATAGCCTCCCGGAGAGACCGGATCTGCGACCTACCAGCTCGTGCGTCGGACACGTATCTCTCAGCAAGAGTGTTGTCGTCTGCATACCCAAAGGTACCGGGTTTAAGCAGATCATTAATATGCAGCAAGAACAGTGTTTCCGAAAGCACCGACCCCTGAGGAACCCCGGCAATAATATCCAGCAGTCCAGATGAGCAGCCATCTATGACCACTCGGATAGACCGATCCCTCACACAAACCGGCGGGCAGACCGAAGGAAGGAAGCTTACTAATAAGGCTATCGTGCCAGACCCTGTCCAAGGCCTTTGAGATATCAAGGGAGACCGCTTGTGCCTCCCCGTGCTTCTATAGGGCCTCACTCCAGATGTGAATGGCAAACGCTAGAAGATCCCCAGTTGACCGATATCGGCGGAACCCGTATTGTCGGTAACTAAGGATATCATTCGCTTCTAGGTATGCCAAGAACTTATGATTCAGCACGCGTTCCATAGTCTTACAGTGTATGGATGTTACCGAGATGGGTGTAGAATTCGACGGGTCAGCTCGACTACCCTTTTTGGGTACAGGCAAACACGTACACGCTAGCTTGCTTCCAAGACTTAGGCACTTTTCCAGTCTCAAACGAAAGGCGAAATAGGCGTGTCAAGATCAGTGACAACTCAGGCGCACAAGTCTTTAGAACAATTGCCGCTATCCCGTCGAGGCCACTAGGCTTGGCCACGTCTAGGTTACGCAGTACCCTACGGACGTCATTCTGATGAATTCAAGTGATCGACATACTCAACTCGCATCCACCAGGAGAAGCAGTGGGCCTCGCGCCACCAGGATCCACACGTGAAGATTCCGCAAACAAAGAAGCAAACAAGTTCGCTTTCTCCTCAGCGGATTAGGCCAGTGTCCCGTCGGGTCTCAGCAGTGGTGGTAGTGAGGGACGACAGAAGTTCGATTCGACCGACTTAGCCAGGGACCAAAAAGCCTTACTACGTGCTGGGTATGAAGCAAGTTTGTTCCCTATTCGACTAATGTGGTCAAACCGAGCCCTGCGCAACACCTTCTTGCAGGACTTGGCAGCCCTGTTGAAGGCTCTCTTTTTCTGACTCACGTCATTTGCTTTGCGCGTACGAGTGTCGACCCACGCTAGGTACGCCGCGTGTTTAAGCGCAGCAGCGTGATTGCACTCGGCACCAAACCATGGACGAGCTCCGCAAGACATTGTTATGTCAGGGAACGGAATGTAGTACTACATTCCCCTTCGCAACACATCAGTCACAGCGTCCGCGCACGACGAAGCATCAGTCGAAGAAAAGCAAGTAGGCTGCCAAGGATAACATGCAAAGAAAGATCGCATGCCATCCTAACCTGCTGACCTGTGTCGCCATACCCGCCGGGTGCCTCTTGGGCTAGGATCGGGCGAGGAGTAAACGGACACAGCCTTCACGAGACAATGGTCGGAACTATCCAGTGGTGAAGAAATCGACACCGATTAGCGGTCTGGATCTGTTGTCAGCAGAAGGTCGAAGCAATTGGCAGTGTGTAAATCAACATCCGGAACCCTCGTTGACTCCTGGACCAGCTGGGTAAGATTTAACGCTAGCGCTATCTTTGGTCTCTTGTCCAGCATGGTCTTTGCACTGGTATGGGAAGAGCCACTCCTGATGGTGGGCGTTGAAGTCCCCCAGTAACACCAATTGGGCAGAAGGGTACCGCTGTTGAGTCGCATCCGCCGCCTCAATTAGGTGCTGTGTGAGCCCAGTTGTCTTCAAATCACAGGCGTAGACAATTTTGTCCCGGCCTGTGTCCACTTAAGCCCATAGCGTTGAGAACTTGGAGTCCTCATAATTGCGGAGACGCCGATAGCAGATGTTGTCACGGGCTTTCATACATACGCCCGCGCGTGGTTTGAAATGGTGCTCCAGGGTAAACCCTGGGTATAAAAGGTAATACACGTCTGACGGACATCTGATCTGCGTCTTTGAAAGGAACAGGAGCGCTGGTTTCTCAGTCTCCAGGTGGTGATGGATTGCGGGGAGATTTGAGTGCAGACCTCGAATATTGCCGAGGTGCACTTTGTGAGAGAGAGAGTCCTGCCGCCTGTACAGCTTTTCTTATTTTGTTCCTTTTCGTCACGAGTTTAAGTGTAGGAGGGAGAGGAGAAGGAAGTGAAATGAGGTTCCATGCTGCTAACCCTCAGGCACGCTCTGACAGAACGACATCATTGGGGGACTAGTCTGGAGACTGCGGGAACGCCCGAGCCCCCCTCCCGGAAATATCCATCGGGCCCTCTCGTCTGGTCGCCAACCAGCACGATGGTGCATTTCGGGATTTTTCAACAGTTGGTGGGGCAGCATTTCATATGTGGCTAGCACACTACTTGGGCCCCCAACTACCTGCGGTCGGCCAGCGGCGCGCCGTGCCTCGGATCCGCGACTAGTCTCCCGATACGCCCATCAACGCGAGCTGGTCGGTCTACCTGCATTGGGACAACTATTTTGACCCAACTACTCTGAATTGGCTACACTGAGCATCGTACCGGAACGCGGCTAGGCCGCTTGGTGGTACGTCTTTGCCCAGTGGGTGGTCACAAGCTATCGGTCGAAGCCTACCACCAGTTAGTGTCACCTGATTAGCACCACACGGGGACCACGTGTAGGGTCTAGCATTGAGTATTCTCCTACGGACGCGGGTGACTCGGCCCCCATGTGTTGTTGTAATAAATGCTTTGATTTCAAGATTTTATGGAAAACGTTCAGTTTTTTTCTGTTATTACTATGTTTACTTACTTTTTCTCATGTAGCAATACTATGTTATTATAAAAAAGCATGTCTGTAAAATTGTCTCGGTTTCATTTGTAAAATCATAATCCTAACTACATCACTACCATTATCACTAGAACACTACATATTACTAACTCATGACAGACAAGGCGGGAGACTTCTCGTCTGTCATAAAATGTAAAATGTAACATATAAGTGAAATCATTTCTAAATGAAAAACACATGAGTTGATCAACTGCAAATATTTTGCACCGTGGCGTATTTATTCTGCGAAGAAGTCAGCGGTCATCGGTAGGACGTCATATAACATCGTCGTGTTGAACATGAGGGGTCGCGGGCGCAGTTAGCATTTTCCATACAAACAGGCCCGAATAACCCAGCCTTAACGAGTAAAATTACGATACTTGCTATTTGTATACCTAAAATGTTTTTTTTAAGTTACTGCCGATTTTTTTTTCGGTCAGGCACAACCACTACATGAAAAGTGGAATGTAGAGTAATTAGACAAGTTTTTGGAAAGACCTTGCTCTTTCAATAAAAAGCAATAAGCTTAGATTACTTTAATGTGATTTTAACGACTTTTAGATTAGTAGGTCACCGAAAACGACGAAGGAGAATGCATAATTTAGAAAAAGATAATAACTCTGATTCACTACACTACCTTCTGAAACTCAAGCTCGGAAAAGAAAGAAAGACAGTAGTAAAATATTATAGATTAACTCTCAGACAAAGAGATGAGGGAATATTATATTTTTCTTTAACCTCTGCTGCTCTTTTTAGGGTTCCAAACATCAGTAATAAAGGGAAGCCTTATAAGAGATCGTGTGTCCGTCTGTCTGTCTGTCACAGCCAGTTTTCTCCGGATCTACTTTATGGATTCTGTAGAAATTTGGTACACATATGGACTTATGTGACCTTAACACGAATGCGTTACGTAAATAAATATTTTTTGAGTTTTAGGATCGAACTAGAAAAAGTATTTCAAACTGTGTCATGTGACGTATCAAATGAAAGGATTTACTGTGAGGGTTTAATTAGATCAAAAATGACCATTTCCTCCCGCTATCTCCGAAACTGCTGGACCTAAAATTTAAAAAAAAATGCAGATAACGTTCTTGAGCCATAGATTACAGGAAAACTTATAAGAAGTCTATAGTGTTAAAATAACATGTTACAAAAATGAAATTCGACTGTGTCCGACTCGCACTTGGCCAGTTTTTTTTACATTTGATTGCAAGATTCATTTGGTTCTTTCTCCGGAACTTGTCAAGTTTCATCGTCTCTTCTTTGATTCTTCTTTCATTTTTGTATTCAGGAGTCGCATAGGTAAAAAGGGATCCCCTACCAATCTATCCTGGCTTGACTGACTCATTTTTTAAGTTAAGCCTTACAATTGCGTAGCTTTCTCCCAAATATGTTGGACTCGACATATTACAGTAAGCAGCTGAATACCAGTATTTTACAAGGGGAGTATTATTTGACCTCTACAAATGGGTAACACGGTAACCCTTGGCAAAACTGGTGTCAGGTATCCTGGTTTCTGACTACCCGTTACATACTCTACTCAGTTTCAGTGTAAACAATGTGTTCATATCCCGTTTACAGAAAATAAAAAAGAAAGTACACCGGCTGCTCTAATACACCTTGCATGCAGTACTGAGCGATGCAAATTGAAATATCAGTTCAATGAAATGTCAAGATCAGTTCAAGTGTTCAACGCAAAGCGTGGAGAAGCGTTCCTCCTCTCACTTTTGTTGTGAAACCAATGACGTTTATCTTAGGTATTAGGTGCACTGATATAATTTTGTTTCGGAATGCTCTACAAAAGTCAAGGGAGTCTGAGTTTTTGAAGGTGTTGGTTCCAGAAATGTGATACTGAGTGGAGCTTACAAGAGATGATTACCCATGATAGCTTTTCTTATCATCGAAGCAGGGGAAAAGTCTGTTATTTTCAATTATTTTACGTTATGACAACGGTACCAAACGATACCAAAAGTGTATAATTTTCTAGGTCCAAACAAAAATAATTAGAGTTGGAATTGTGGAAGAAAATGATCTTCGAAAAACTACTATAAAAATATTGCTGTTAGAAAATTAACTTAAATTATATCAGGGAATTTCAAGAAAGAAACGAGATTAGCAAGATTAGGTAGGTTATATATTTAGGTTATCTAAACATAGAATAATGTTTTTTCTGGGTTACTAAAACTTGTAATCTTTATCTTGAGTACATATGGAAACTAATAATACAGAGGTAACATTTTTTGTTCGTTAGTAAAATATTTTTGTATAATTAAACTGTGGAGTATTGATTTAATAACGTAAGTTTTATAAGAGAGGATTTCAACAAATAGGTTTTTTCCCTAATTTTGGTGGAAAATTTTGTTTCTGTTTTTTTTTTTAATAATCTAAGATTTTGATAAGCAAAAATACGTAGTCAGGTGCATAAAATGTATTTATTCTTGAAATCTTCTATTATATTGTCGACACCAGAATTGGTAAGACACCAAAATTGATATCTGACAACAAATAAGAAGTAATGGTTTTGACAACAAATAATCTGCTAAAAGGGACATATTTATGTACAATGGGCGGCCTAATCTCCTGTTTTTCCTTGCAATTCCTCTAGTTTGACTAGATCATTCCTAATTTTTCTCTTCCTTTTTGCCATCCCTTTCGTCTCCAAGTAAAATTAACCATGACTTTTTTTTTGTCTGGCTGGAATGCAAATAATACCTAACTTATTTTTTTAATATTACTGAAGGCGTTTTTCATAGAAGCGTACAGTACACGAACGTCTTAAGAGAATTACTAGTGTGTTGTAAATTATTACTATCATCCTCACTCGTAGGTATACTGTACTTCCAAAGTTTCAACCGAGTTATTTTATTACGGTTCTTATATCGTTTTTCTGTGAGGTACGTAATTCTAAAAACTAATTTTAGTGTAATTTTGCATTTTGGTGAATGGTAAAATACCACCAAAACCACCAAAAATGCACCACTGAAATTAGAATCTTGTTTAAAATGTTTATTTAAAAAAACTGCTAAGAATATACTATTTATGTTTGTATAATTATGAAAGCATAACAAATATTTTTATTATAAACTATCACTTTATTACTCATTAATAGACTAAACGTAGGGCAGTTCGCTCACCCGCTACATTTTCTTATTTAGAGTATTTTTAAAACCGTCGTAACTTTTAAACGAAAGGTCCGATTTAAATAATTTAAGTGTAATTTACATGTACATAACCAACCTTAAATATTAAATAATTTATTTTATCATGATACTAAAATCACAACTATTCCATTTCATCCGGGTTCTTATAGATTAATTTGAACAAAAAGCGGTCACTTACTTAACCATAATAGTTAGATATATGCCCTGCTGGACTTGTTTGTAGATATTGATGTCTTCTATAAAACAGTTAGTACATCACTTTGCTCTATTGTCAATAGTTTCCGCAGCGTACGCGATATAAGGATCTTCTTTCACACCTTGGGTTACATTATCGAAGTTTTCATACGGATCCCTAACTTTTATGAAAATATTCTATGACCTATGTTCATCAAGGATAATGTAGAATTCTAATGATGAAAGAATTTTCCAAATCGGTTCAGTAGTTTCTGAGCCTATTCAATTCAAACAAACAAATCTTTCTTCTTTATAATATTAGTGTAGATGTAGATTAAAATTTCAACTTTTTTAAATTTTAACACCAAAATTGCAGGTTTTTGTCCGATCACTACGAAAAGAGTTACTTACGTTTTAGCGGGAAATCACAACACGATGACACACGTCTGGCACGTCCTTTTGGGTTTATTCTATACGAGCCACAAAACTTTAAATTTCGCGCGGACAGTCCTTTTCAATTTTCTGAAGGATAAAGTTTTGCTTTAACTAAAACTGTCTTTAGATAGAAAAACTCATACTGAATACAAATAAAATTAGTTATTTCTTGTAAACTAGTATAGTGTCGTTAAAGCAGTGGTAATTCCCAGAAAAAAAAAAAACTTAGGGCTGCTCTCTCGAGAAATGCTTAAATACAACGTGCAGTTGAAGCAACTTTTCGTCGGCATTTACTGAGAAATTACATCTGATGAAAAAAATAGGTAGTAATCTACATGATACGATACGTAATTTGGTTTAGCCAGAATTTATGTACCGGTATTACATAATAAGAAAAAAATCACCAAATCACCTCCAAATCGTTGAGATGAAACCATTTTACTCCCTATTTTTTTAACAAAAGTTAAAAAAAAGAACTACTGATTTGCAATACAAACGAAAATAATTTGGTTTTGTTACTTTTTTAAAATATGTGTTATTTATTAATAATAAATAAAAAATGCGGGCAGCGGAGTGGCGCGTAGAGGAGTAATTAGCTCCGTTTATATGCACAAGGTCATTGGCATGTATACAAGCCTTAATTGTACGTTTGGATTAAGACATGATTTTCAGCTGCGCCGCGTAAAAAGGATGCTTGAGAAAATCACTCATAGATAGAAAGCTACAATATCGCTGAATATCATAATTTATCTTGTGGATAGGTTAAGGAACCGAAAGCACTGAAAAACCAAGTGTTAAATATTACATTACAACAACGTATTTTTAAATCTAGTTTCTAGAAACACTAAAATGATTTAGCAAATCGTTTAAAGATGTCGATTCACTTTGAAAATAATTACATAGGTACATGTAGTTAGCCATGCACCTGACATTAGTATACGATTCTAATTTAGTCGCTTTGCCGGTCGCAAGTTTTAGGTAACTAGGCAGGAATGCTACTAGTTTTTTACTATTTTAAACTAGATTAAATTTCCTACTAAACGATTAATCGATTGAATCATGTCCGACTTTGGTGAAGGCAAAATGAAGGGTTATGAAATTAACCTTGTATTTCTAGTAGATGGTTATTTTTTCCACGACTTTTATGGGTTTTAAGATGAGTAATTTGTCAAAATCAGTTAGATTTTGAGAAGTTGATATCTTAACTCTCAATATTTGAGCCATAAACTGATTGAGAAACAACACACTTCTCACGAAAGTCAAGATGTTAAATATACATAATAGCGAAAGGTCACTCATTGATTAATCACGAAATCTCTAAAACTGCTAAACCGATAGAGAAGTTTGGCATGTAGATAGATTATGAGTAGGAGTTTTCTGCTAAGAAATGATTTTATGAAGCTACACCGAAAAGGGGTGAGTTAGGGGTGGAAATTGTTTGTAATAAATCGGCGCATAAGAAGTCGCGGGCGAAGTGCTAGTTCTAAATACAGGCACATTATCAACCACATCCACATACGTTTTATATTAGAAGTTTTGATTTGATGGGAGTATTCATTGCAGCTGTCTGTACATAGCACGAACTAATATATTTTACAATTTTGGCTCTTATGTACATTAAGAGGAAATGCTGGCGGTGAGACTTTGTATGTAAAAAGTACGAGTAATACGAGGTTTGGCTTTATTAACCGTATAAGCACTAAAACTCTCACAAAATGCTCAAATTGTCCGATAAATCGCTATCAACAGGAAAACATAGGGACACAGTATACATCCTTCTAATTCAGTTTGTGAAATATCTCTTAAATCGGTCCAATATTGGAGGAGAAAACAGTCGAGAGCAAAACCTCAAATTTTGACTTTTTACATACAAAAGTCTTGTCATCAATACCGCCACAAGAAAAACCAACGGAGCAAATTTACATCGCAACAAAAAGAACCGCGACGCCATCTATCCAACTACTACGTTGAAATCCTGCATCGCGCAAGCAGAGTTTACCGAGCGATTTGAACATATCATCATCATCATCATCATCATCATATCAGCCGAAAGACGTCCACTGCTGGACATAGGCCTCCCCCAAGCGTTGCCACAACGACCGGTATTTGAACATATACATCAGCCTGAATATCAACTATCGGGCAGTTGCCCGCCAGACACAACAACTGTCTGGTAGGAGGATCCTCCGTTTACAACAGAGGTTTGCGGCACTTTACTCTCTGATCCGCATCCCTCTAAACTGGTGACCCTCGACAAAAAACGACAGCGCAGCCTTCGTGCAACTACTCCAGCGTGACGTCATCATCACTTCTCCTCATCGCGACCTCAAGCTCTCGAGCAGCGAGACATACAGCCAGCCAGTACCCATGGCTTCTACGGGTATCCTGACCACCAGTATGCAGCAGCCGCACATTCCTGGTCGGCATCCTCAGCCTCTATCATCCTCATCGGCGACCTTGGCAAAAACACTGCATCTTCGGCCAGTCACATTAAGAGCCATGAAGAACCTCTCCTGGTCGACCCCAGCAGTCACGTCACTACGTCGCACAGCACCGCTCCGACTCACCGAGAACTTTGCGACTTCCGGTTCCGACTCACTGGAACCAACCTTCCACTGGCCTGGCAAGCATCTCAGGATGCAAGTTTACATCGCAACAAAAAGAACCGTGACGCCATCTATCCAACTAGCAGCGAACTACTACGTTGAAATTCTGCATCGCGCAAGCAGAGTTTATCGAGCGATTTGAACATACATCAGCCTGAATATCAACTATCGGGTAGGTGCCCGCCAGACACAACAACTGTCTGGTAGGAGGATCCTCCCTTTACAACGGAGGTTTGCTGGACTGTACTCTCTGATCCGAATCCCTCTAAAGTCTCACCGCCAGCATTTCCTCTTAATGAAAATGTTTTCTCCATGTACCTACTAATTTGGGTTCATTCATCCCTATCTGGTTACAAATGTAAACAATCTACACCTAACTAAACGATAATTCATTCAATGATAACAGTCATTTCTATTTCAATTTTTAAGTTCTATGTAGTGGGTATCTATTTATGTAGTACAGCTTACATAAGTTAAATGCCTCGAGACATCCTACGTTACAGTTTTACTTTCTCCGTTTAGTGTCTTTGTCTCCGCATATTGTGCTAAGGCACTATCTTGATGAAAATCTACTTTGTCATCCGAGTTTTAGTATATTTACTGTTCTAACATTTTATTGGCAAGGAATTCTACGGCGTCGTACTAATCGGCTAAAGATTGTACGAGTTAACGATTTCGTCGAACGACGAGATTTAACAAACACATTTCTTTAGTGTCCTAATTGAAGCTTGCAAATCGTCGCGCGAGCACAGGAATAATTTTCACGCACGACAAAATTGCATCGTTAAGTCGTTCGATCGTAAGCCAATTAAGACGACGACTACGAGCATCTGAAGTCTAGACAGATAACAATTGTCGAAAGGACAAAAATATGCGCTACAGAAGTGTGACGTGGTCAACCGCATATAGTATCACTTCGTCCTTGCCAGCGGGTCTAAAAAGGCCACATTAGCAGAATCAACCGGCACTTCAAACTACCCGAAACTATCAAATTTTCCCAATCAACCTTGAACCCAATGCTTTGGCGATAAAAATGAAAATGAAATTTGACAGATTGTTGTATGATTAATATTATAATCCTAACATGATTCCAATAAAGTGGCCTTTTTAGACCAACTGGTCTGCTATTTTACAAATCTTACCGTGAAAACTAAGGTTAGGTGATAGGTTTACAGAATAGGTCGACTGGTTCCGTACACGATGCTTTTCCATGTCCTTTTGATATGCGCATACAGCGATTAAATTCTCTTGATGAAAAATTTCAGTCGGGAAGAAAGCAATTGAAAAAACGATGATGATTATAGTATATAATAATATAGGAATATTAATTAATTAATCAACTTTAGACAGATAAATCTCGAACGTCTCTTTGGTCAGGCTGGGCTTTCGGTGGAACACCAGAACTCATTTCAATGACAAGGTGCAAAATTATAATCCAGTTATAAAGTGAATGTCATGTGCCGACAGGATGTGTATGCGGTTTCAGTTTATTTTAGTACCAAGTCGTTACTACCTGGTTTAAATAGATCGTGTTTTATTTTCAACAAATAAAGTAATAAAAGTTTTGTATTGATAAGGAACACAATTTATATGAATTGATTCTGCCTTCAGTCTCAAGAGAATATACGTAATCTACAGAAGCGTATTTGCTAGGAGTCTGTAATTAAAGAAAATGTTGTACGATGGTGGTATTTATAGGATTCCGCACCTCAAAAGGAAAAAGGAACCCTTATAGGAGCACTTTGTTATCCGTCCGTCAGTCTGTCAAGACCGTTTATATCGGGATCGCGTGGAGGTATAGAGTTGAAATTAAAACTGCCCCTTGTAGCTGTGAAAAAGTCAAACTTCTATGTAAGTAAACGTAAAAAAGATACGGTCGTTTATGCCGCAAAAAACGTATATTTCGACACTCTCAATAGAATCAAAATGTATAAGGTATATCCCGTTGACTTAGAACTATGAAATTTGGCAAGTTATACCGTCTTATACTACAAATCTAGGGAAAAGTCTGAAAACTATACATTTGTAATTAAATCATAAAAATATAGTCTTTATTTAAAGTAATTTGTAGCTACTATGTACGGAACCGTCGGTGGGCGAGGCCGACTCACACTTGGCCGGTTTTTTTTATTATAAATCAGCTGATATGATGGGATCATCTTTCTGCCCTTATATTATTTAGGGTCAGCGCAATACGTTTTTTTCTTCTATTCTGTCCTATCAGTCGTCAGACTATCAGACTCCCTTTTCTTTCATAATATCGCTCTTCACATAATCCATCCATCTTTTCTTTGGCTTCCCTCTCCCTCTCCATCCATCCACATTTATAACTCTAATATTTTAGTTGCATGCGTTTCATCCCTCCTCTTCACACAACCATACCAAGTTAAGCGGTTCCCTTTCAACTTGTCCGTCTCAGGAGCCACTTTTAAACTACCTTTAATGTAATCATTTCTTCCTTTATCCATTCTCGTCTCCACACATCCATCTCAACATTCTCATCTCCGTTACTTGTAATCTATTTTCATTCGTCTTTTTCATAGCCTAATATCCTTATCCATGCAGTACGACAGTGTTCTTATCATGGACATAAAGATTTTTGGGTTGCAAGTTGTTCCAGTGACCTGTCACCATATCATCTTTGCTGAGTTGATCCGGTGCGTTACGTCTGTTATATCAGTTGATATTATAGCGATATATTCATTCCCATTATCCGTAAGTATTTAGGTAAGTTTATATTTTCTTAAAGCGTTCGATATTCGCAAGACAGACAGCAACATTTAATGTTTTATTTAGGTTGTGTTGAAAGTCTCTTCATGTCATAACCCTAACCTCTAGCCCCGTCTGTCAATAAAATCGTAACATTCTTACAGATTGATATAAAAATGCAAATCACGATGTAACCATGTTTTTAGATTGAACAATCACTGAGAAAGGATTGAAAAGTTATAAAACTATACAAACTCTCAAAAATGTCAACTTATCTTCATAAGATTATGAGTCTTACGCAATTTAGCAGTAACAAAACTAAATGTAGGATTCTAGTTGCTAATTCCAATAAAGTAGGTAGTAGGTAGCTAAAAAATGCTAACTATCAGTTTTGATCATCGTCTCACGCAAATAATGGTCCATTGATAAAAACGTTTCACTTACTAGTCGCCGTACACTATAGGTTAGGCAATCTGTGAATATACTCTGCTACCGTCTTGCCATCTCGTCAAGAAAAAGGCGAATTCTGTCCACAACAAGTTTTGACGGAAAGAATGAAGAACTAGTCATTGCTAAGTATTTGCTCTTTACTATAACTATAGGTAATAAATGTAAATTATTTCTCTCAAAAAAGGTACAATTTGTAGGTTAATGGCAGATTAAATCCTTTGTGAGAGCTGGAGTTTATACTGGGTTCGAGACCTGTATGTCAGATTTCCACACTATGAGGAGCACATCGTCCTATTGCTTGGACATAGATCCTAACTATAAAAAGAGTAGACGGTAATCCCCCACGCTGGCAGGAAAACGCATAGCTTTATCAGATGCGTAACTAAAATTAATAAATTAATTTTCTTTAGCATTGAATTCAAAGTCACTGTCAAAGTTAGCAAGTTAACGTGCATTTGCTTGAACTGACTTTGATGAATGTATAATTAACTGGCTGCCGACGTAACAGTGCGATGAATGGCCATTGTAGTGTTCCTCGACGAACACTAACATTATAGGTACTAAATAAGATGCCTATAGAATGAGGCAACGTAGACAAAATGCCTTGACACACAAAATGTTACGAACAAAAAGAAATTCTAAATGTGTCATTCATTACAAATAGTGATGAAACTAATGTAAATTACACTTGCACTTGCAGAGAAAATTCTAAATACTTCAAATATTTCTTCTTGTAAAAACTAACGAAAAATAGTTTTAATATAATGTTGTCGAAGTTGCGAGTAAAATAATAAGTTAGTCAAATCACATGTATCATCGAAGCGTCTTAAAACGTAGTTTTTTTTAAATCTTTTGTTTTAGGGACTTTTATTCTATGAACATGTCAGCCCAGTTTAAAATGTATTTTTTTGACTTTATATGTTTTTGAAGAGATATTGGAGCCAACATTACCATCGGATCGTCATCATTTATTTTTGAGAAATAAAGTTCCAAAGCCATATTGAATGGTCGTCATATCGAAAGATGATGATGAATCAATGCTCTTAAATGTGGAAGCATATTATGAAATATGTTCTTAGGAAGAGCACTACTATAGGGTAGGCAGAGAACGGCACATCATTTTATTGTCCTTGCATTCCTCTTTTGTTTCGCCTACGTCGATTAAAATCTATTCAATCTCGCATACCCTTCGATGTGGGTGCTCTTCATCATTATTATGTTAATAGCCAACATCTTCAAGTTTATTACAAGAGCTCATTATGAATATTGTAATTACTACGTAAATATTATCTCATTTTAAAGCTGTGCTCATCTTTCTCCCACTAACTCGATTATGAAGCAAGTGCATTAGACCGCTCTACTCAACGAGTACGGAATTCCAAGGTTAGATGAATCAAATAAAAGTACGAGTAAGCATCCCTGCCTCATGCACGCCTAGTTTCGTCTTATAGTAAATCACCGAGTGATAGTAATGACTAATGAGTACAAAACATTTAGAATTGGGTGCCCCATGAGCCATGCGGCACGCAGTAGTGTCAGTAACCTCAAAGGCGCAGCTCCTTACGTAACAGACTCATCTCGCGTCCGCCAAAGACGTGCAATTGAAACTATATGACAAAATACTAACTACACTCTAACGATATGTTACGATATATAATAAGCCATATTGTAAAATATATGAAGTAAGTGACACTGGCAAAGAGCCACTTTCTCGCTAGAATTAGCTGTAAAGTTCATGGTTGGAACTATGCCACAAGAAAGTTTATGTTCAGATTTCAATGCCTACTATATGTCAGATCACGTTTTTGCTAAATAACTAGTTACTGCAAGTAGAACTTGATAAGTTTAATAAAAATATGTAGATTCATAATTAAGTCCCATAAAAAATATGATGTAATGTTTACTAAGGGGAAGTTACTGTTAATTCATTACGATAGTGTTGTAGCAAGTGGATTACTCATTTCTCATTTATGATCTTAAAATACAAAATCAGTTTGATTTTAACTGCACTATCGTCATAAATAGTTACACAACAACAACTGATACACGTGAATCAGATTAATAGCTGATCCTTATCTGGCATTATTACGCAAACACGCAAGAAACTGACGAATACAGAATACTTCTTATAAAGCATATAATGGAATTAATTTTCGCGCATCGGGCGCAAAAATGATCGGAAATGAAGCGCATCGCAGGCGTGCCTGCGTCCACGCACACTCCCTCTTGTGCCCATTGCGCAAGTTGCCTTGATAACTGATAGTAACGTGTTGCTACACTGACAAGCGAAAACAACGCCTACAATTTATGTAACAGCTACTGGCAACACAAGCGATGCCCCTTACACCATGTCTCTTAAGATAGTGCCGCTAAGATGAAACATCTTTTTAGACAAATTTTATGCATGAAGCAAAGGTGAGGCTGGGTGGAGTTCAGAAGTTCTTCTTTTAAATATATAAATGATAGTCAAAAAAGAAGTATGTAACTAGGACGCATATAAACAAATGTCACTAGGAAGCAATGCGTATTGCTACAAACTGAGCAAATGAGCATCTCACAACACTCGGATGAAACGTATGCGTAGATGCAGTCGTACATTTATACGTTAATGATCAAGTAAGACTATGTACCGAGGTACCGAGGTTCTATATAAACACTAGTCAGTCGCAAAGGAATCTTACTCTTTAAATGGCCCGTACCTAATACAAATTGATGCAGCTTTTTATTGCATCGTCTACCAAGGACATATTCCTGACATACAATAGAAAATAAGAAGAAAAAGATTTTATTGCACAAGAATATTTGGACACGTAACCTGTGAATACCTATTCTGTGGTTCATATCCTGTTTATCACCGTGACAACACAATAAATGAAAAAAAAAACAACTATGTAGTATGTAGGTATTCTATGTATAACATCAATAGGTACTGAGACATCGATATGTAGCGATAACATTAAGTGAACCTGGCAACAGGCCTAAGCTTGGTAGTTGGCAAGACATTAACTAGTTTTTTTATTCACAAAATCATTAACAAAATTAGGATCCTTATTGGCATCATCAAAATTAAGTGACCAATTAACTATGACCAAGATGATAGATAACAAGGATACAAAACGAATATGTAGCTATAACACCTCGATTTATAGGTAGACATCAAAATATCGATTTTTATAGCCTATTCTAATGAGTTCAAGGATCAGAAATTCAAAAGTATTTTTACAATTACCTAGGAAGTTATTTTAAACAAGAACTATTTTATTCAAGAAAGTTTTCTGTTCATATGAATCGAACCATTATTTGACAAAATTACTATTTTAATGATAACATTCATACATATCAGTAACGTTCAATAAACAGTGTTAAAGACGATGGTAATATTCTTGAAATAAGCTATTAAAAAGAATTCATAATATAATGGAAAGCTACAAACAAAATAGCTTAGCTTTAAATATAAAGCTTTAATTGATTGATCTAGTTGTTTTCCAATGAAATAATCATGCGACCAGTTGTCAAGTGTGATTTATATTGATGATTTATTTACATAACATTAAATCAGGCTCTACATGTATGTTCCCATTGTAGTCACAATCAAACGCTACACAATAGTCTGATCATTGGAAAGCTTTCAGATCTCATCTAACGAACCATGACAATCATAGGCATAAAGGAACAAATGAACAATGTCATGATTTTTGATATCGAAATTGAAATCGAAAAATCGCGACTTCGTCGGCGTCGATCGTGGCTGCACCGTATTGCAGCGGCAAGTCGGCTATGAAAGTGAGATGGCTCACAGTTCGGATAAGTGGCAGGGGTGCGGTATAAAAGTGAGCGCACTACTACCACTCTGACATAGTTCACGACACTCCACGTGCCACTTCGCTGCTGCACGACACCACACATAAACAACAATGAAATTGCTGGTAAGTGGGCACATTCATACAATTACCTATCCCTCATTTCTTCTTTCTTTACCCCTTTCATTATTATCTTTCCCCAATAAATTTAAAGAAACCCCTTTCTCTAAAAGTGAAGCAATAATAGAAGATTGTAGTTATTATAATGATTGGAATATATTAGCATTAAGTTAATTTCCAAGTTCTGTGAAGGATTGGCTCCAATCGTGTGTTGTGAGCGGCGGCACAGAATAGGGTCGGCAGATATGTCGACGATTGAACTTTGGCATTTAAATGTCTTCATCTTTAAATTCCTACATTTAATTATACTATTTATCGTTTATCGCGAGTGCAATCGGAACAACTGCTACGACCTTCAGCAAATGATTTTGTTTGTTTTTGTATGTTACCTAGATATTGTCTGAAGTGTTTGTGTTAGTGTGTTGTTTGCAGTCCTAATCTAGTTCAACTGTGTTATTTTCCATTAAAATTCAATAAGTCGAAATTGAAATCAAAGCCCTTAGCTATTATCGCAGGCCTTTTTACAAATGCTAGTCTTTCTTGAGCCACAATTCCACTTCCATTTAATATACCTCCTTATTTCGACTACCCATCTTTGGAGTGAAAAGCCTACTCTCGCTTATCTGGCCTCATAAATGAGGATTTGTATTAAGTAGGTCAGTGCTCTTTTGGTTTTTGTTGAAAAGGTCTATGGAAAGTAAATTTTGTACAGCTTTTATCCAATACTGTCTCTTAATAGTAGTGAAAACAATGTAAGAAATGATTGACTTGCCACAAAGATATTTTTAACCGCATGCCATACCAAATCACGCGCTTTAAACCTCTTTTATTTAAAAACGCAATATTTTATATCCTGTGTGGAGTGTGTCAACAATCTCGGGGGACGACATTTTTTTTCAATAAAACTATTCAATTGTTGTTGCGTCGCGACGGCTATTACGCCCGGTCCCTGACCGGGTAAAGGATTAATCGATTGAAATTATTAGGTTTTGTGCAGGTATGTAGTTTCTTCGTACACTATTAAAAATTGTTTCAACTTTCTTATAACTGAACCAGTACGATAAAAGCGTTACATATTTTTTGGGAAGTACCTATCTATACAACGTTTCTTTGATATCCTATAACTCTAGGGACCAATGTCAAACGAATGAGGAAGGGAATGAGACCATGTCAAAGAATCACCTGCCACATTCATTATTTTACAGTTAATTTTTGTTTTTCGTTTTCCTTACAAAATAATTCGACGAAGTCGCACACGTGAAATATGACAACGTCGCCTTTTCTTAGCTTAAATATAATTTTAATATCGATTGATTTGAATGAAAATTGTTTACTCGTCCATTTAAATGAAATTTAGATAAACACATCGAGAGTAGTGTTTGTATTATCTTAAACTATGTATCTTTTGAACACTTGTACTAGGACTGTTTGTATTACTTTTACATATAGAATATAATCTTAAAGTTATGGGATATCAAAAGGAATACTTTGTATGCATACACGTCTACATATTTCTTACCCTTGAATGTATGTGTCGAACTACCACGTTTATAGATATAAACTTAAATCCACATATCATTTTAATTATATCACAGTCAAAAGCACGTGCACTCCAAAAATAGTTGATTCTGTTACGATACTATTACCTAAGAGCTAATAATAGAAGCCGGAACCGGTTTACAAGAAAAAACTGAAAATAAACGATCAAGGGAACAATTAATTTTATAAACTACTAGTAATTATCAATCGTGTTTTCTAGATCATAACATCCCAAAGTGAAATGAAATTTAAATCGGTTCACTTCGTAATCGCTTATGTTTCTATCTGCGTGTGGTAATGTAACATCACGCAATCGAACGCATTTACGATAGAAAACTAGATATGAACGAAGAAAGAGTCATTAGCATATGAACATGAAACTATTACTTTTCAATTGACAGTACAACCTCGTTCTAATGAACTTTCGATCCACAAATGATCTTGTTCTTCGTAAGTTCATTATATAACAGATTTCTAGGTCGAATTATTTGAAAAGGTGTGCGTAAGTTAGGTATCGTAGTAAACGAAATGCTGTCTAGCTTGACAAATATCTTACCTACTTAATTACTGTTCAGAGACCGTAAATATTATTTTTGAACAGCAAAATTTCAGAGTTAGTTTAGAAAAAAACATTTGAGTAAATTTTGTGTATCGTGAACCTCGAGTCACGTTGACTCGATGTTCGAACACAAAACATTGGTAATAAACCGATCAACTATAAAACTAGTTTGTCTAATGCTTGTATGATAAAGTGCCCGACACAATGGAACAACTTGTAATTGGTGATCGTAACTACTTACATGAGGTTGCGCTGTGACTATTTATTTCGACGCTCATTTAGTTAACCCACCTGCTCTAGTCACCCATATAACGAAATCTTACATAATATGTAATAACACATACATATTAGCACATTCGTCCACCGAAATACGTTAAACATTGAACGAGACATCTGTTAACCACACTCTATTTACCTACCTTTTGTAATGAGGCATACATTGCATAACCTTAAACAAAAGATGGTCTATGTTAACGTAGCATAACTAAAAGTTAGCTGTTGATCTCAATGAAAACAATACCATGCTTGTCGACATGTAAGTGCCAATACATGTTGGAGCCCGCTTTCGCCCAACCTGCGTGTCGAATGAGCCGGTTTCACAAGATGCTGCCTATTGTATCTGTTCCATCTTATCTTGCGACATTCCGAATATGATTAAGCTCTTCTGTCTGACATCATTTCGTTATTTAACCAGTACCTTAAAGTTCAAGTGTGTGGCGTCGTTTAACAAACTGAGTTTTTGTGGTTTCAGGTCGTTTCTTGTGCGCTGCTGTCCCTTGCGACAGCTCTGCCGCAGAGGAGAGTTTCTCTCAAGACTGAGCAGCAAGAAGTAGAGGACCAGCAGCCCGCAGAGCAGAACTACAACAACTACCAACAACAGCAGGAGTACAGACAACCACCCCAGCAGCAGCAGCAGCAGCAGCAGCAGGAGTACAGGCCAGCTAAGCAGATCGATGACTTCAGGCCCAAGGTCTCTTTGGAAACCACCACCTTCATTCCCATCATCCGTTTCGACAAGGAGCAGGGTACTGACGGAAGCTACAAGACAGCGTGAGTATTATTTTTATAAAATAACAGCAATAACTAATTGCAAAAAAACTATTGTGTCAATTACATTAGCCTGCACTTTTGAAAATGTTGTCCTTTCATGCATCATCTGTCTATTCTTATTTTAAATTCTGTATCTTAAAAAGTAGTAGAATCATCACCACTGTGCACTTAGCTTTGAAGTGTCTCATTATTTGTTTTAATTTGCTCTTCAAACGTCTAACCCTGACCCATCACTTTTACCGTCTTGAAGATTACGCATAGTCATAAACTTAAGTAAACATGAATAAATTACCAGTATTAACATATTTATTGGTTATCATAGAATTTATGACCCAACATTTTGAGCTACAGAGTGTTTATTTTTGATAATTTAATATTACCATGATTTTGGGCACTTGATGGTCATAATTTTTTTGATTTAAAAATAAAACAAACACTGTAGTTTCATCTCATCTAACATCGCCTTACTCTTACTTTCTCAAGTGTAATCTAAATATCAGTATTAATTTCATGTTCAACAAATTCCAGGTACGAAACCGGCAACAACATTCAGGCTTCCGAGGAAGGTTTCCTAAGGGCTGTCGGTGAAGACCACAACGCGTTGGTCCAGCAAGGCTCCTACTCGTACACCGCTCCTGACGGTCAGGTCATCAATGTTGAGTACACCGCTGATGAGTTCGGATTCAGAGTCAAGGGCGACCATATCCCTACCCCTCCTCCCGTCTCCCCTGAAATCCAGAAAGGTCTTGACCTGATCTACGCTGGAATCAAGGCTAACGCTGTGAGTATTCTGTTGTTAATATGAAACCTCTAGAAGTTTTTAGTTATGAAACGTTTTATTGAAAGAACAACTTATGGGTCTCTGAACATACCCACTCTTTATATTAAATTGTGCTTTCAAATCTGTAAAAAAATACAGATTTGAAGGCACAATTTAATGTAAAGAGTGGGTATGACAGACAGCTTTAAGACCGTATTAAATACGGTCGGGGGTCAATGTTTACATACAAAATTGTCATTGTCATTTGTCTGCATAAATGTCTTCCAGAATTTGACAGTCGTATTGACACAAGTTGAACTGTCTTGATGTTGTACAATTTGGAGAAGAAATCTTGGAAGATCCTTTGCTAAACACTAAATAATTTAGGGCTATTATCAAGTTCCAATGCGTAATACCTTTGAAAATATGCAAATATTAGAAACCGCCGTTCTACTATCGCCCTTTAGGATATTGAAGGAGACAAGGCTGGACTTCGTGCAATTAATAACTGCTGTACAAAAGAGAAAGGCGCTACCTACGCAGTTCTTCCATACCTACACTATTACAAATCCAACATCGATTAAAACGACTTTTAAATGTTTTTTATCTTTAACTCCCACGCTCATCCACGTTCAAGTTGTAACAATTACGTTGCAATGATTATTTTAGAGATAATTGTATAAAAATATGTTCTTGAAAAGTTTCAAACTTTATTATTCACGAGGTTAATAATGAACCATATGATAAGTTCTAATGACAATAAAATGTATTTTTCCAGGAACGTGATGCCCTTGAAGCCAAGAACAACCCTGAAGCTGCTGCCAGACAGCAGGAAGACAGAGCAGCCCTCGACTACAAAGGTGCCTACTACCAGCAGTAAAGTGACTCACAGTGACTCAAGTGTTTATACCGTGAAAGTTCTCATGGCAGGACCTCCAAATGCCATATACATTAAGACTAGATAACGCCTATAACCTGCATTATGTCACATACAAAAAACTTGAGACTTGTTATCCAATCATACAATAAACGACTCCAATATTTGGACCAACCGTGACCAGTGATTGGATGATAACAAAATGTATTCATTGCCGTATGCAGTATTCACATATTGCGGTCATAGGCTTTAAGTTTAGGGTTAAGAAGAATTGTTATTTTACAAGATAATATAATACTCAATATGTCAGATAATAACTAGGTATGCTATTAGTTTTCTGGTCGATGTTTTTGTTCAGAAACTGATATCATTTTAAAAGACTTGATCTTGAAGCTTTCAAACAATGCAGTTATGAGAATCAACGTGTGCTTTAGAATCAGGTATCTTGTGAAATAAAAGGAGCGTCTGATTCTCATTATGGTGCCAATTTTTTATTGCTGCTGGATGGATGGAGATGTCAAAAAAAATTCTATTGGATGATATTCATAATTTTATAGAACTCAATATTATGGACTTGAGAAGACTTACAATGTTCCCATAAAATTATGAGAATTACCTAGATCTAGTTTTCTTTTTGTGATACAACCAACAAGAGAAGTGTTCAATTTTTATTTTTATACTTTTGTAAATACCTTACCATAACTTATCTATGTATGTTTGATTTAAAAAATAAAAATGTTGTAAAATATATTTTCACCTCCCTTTTTTGTATAAATCCTTTGCAGAACAGAACGGGCACAAATTGATAGGAACTCTATATTTGAATTTCCAGAATATAACTTTACTTATATCTCAGATTTTCCTTCACTACAGTTACTGGCAAAAAATAATAAGACAAACCATTGAAGCCGTGCATATTGTTGGAAGCAAAGCAAGTGGAGGAAAATGACCAAAAAGAGGGTCTTGAAACCGTGACGTGGCGTGGCATAACCCTGAGCATTAAGAAGATGCAAGGATACGATTACGACATTATTTGTTAAGTTGATGTTGTAAACTTCGTTCAATCGACATGATACAGTTCTATGTTATCTCTAATGAGATTGCCGACGGGTAACAAGGTATCGCACAACAGTTAGCTACTATTAATATGAAGTTGTACAGAGTATCATAGCGCTCATTAAAAAGGCAATAAAAATATATTAAACAGTAAGGCAAAGAAAAAAATGTAAGCGACGATTGCGATATTCAGCAGACAGCTAACTATGCTGTAACGTAAAGTTATGCGATGTCATTACTACTACCGTTATGAAATTGCCAAGCAAATGACGAATTGTGGCATGATCTGATGTTCAGGTCCAACTAATTCCATATAGAAAGCAAAGTAAAAAGAATTATACAATCGCAGGATACGAAGTTATATTAGAGGGTTACGTCACACTCGTCTGGGCACGCGCTAGTGCCCGCTATTTAGCTGTCACTCAATCCGAACCAGTAGAGTGAACCAGTTTTTACTCTACTAGCACAACAATCAGGTGTAGTGATACCTACTTTCGCTATCTAGATATCCTTACTTAAGTACTAACAATTTGCTACCACTTACGCTTCGTTAAACGTTCTAAATTAGCAAATTAATTATTTTAAACGAACCTGAAATGTTCATTACATTTGTATGTTTGTAATAACAGCTTTGGTTATGTTTGTTAATTGCTACGTTTCTTGAATGCCAATGTTTTCAGCGCGAATGTTGTTGAGTACTCAATTGTAACTTATTATGTGTTAAGAGATTCTTAATATTTAACTTAGCACAATTTTCATCATTCTCTTGCTCTAATCCCAATTCAATAAGTTGGGGTCAAAATATGTCTTCTTTATTCATACTTCTCTGTTAGTCCTCATTTCAGTAGTCAACCCCTTTCTAGATATATCATCATCAATTTTACTGAATCCTCCTCATCACATGCCCATCTCATAACAACCGACTTTTACACACCTTTTCAGTCAACGGTACCACTTTCAGAATTTCTTTTCCAATTCAATATCTACCCATTTGAGTCACGCCACAAATCTCTATTAGTATTTTCATCTTGGCTGTTTGAAATTGTGTTTCATTCATCCTTCGGTTTCGAACAAAAGTATGCCTATCAATAGTAAAAAAAAATCCCTTTTGTGGCCCAATATTCTGATCCTTTCAAGGCATAGTAGCTGTGTGACATGATTGTGCGAAGAATAAATGGTTAAAGTGACTGTGGTTGCTAAAAGAGAATAGGAGGCACTTATGAGAGTCTGTTGGATTTTCTGCTTAATTTATTTTTAAGAATCACCGTTGATTTTCAAACTCACAATAATTATGCCAATGAGGCACAAATACAAAATAAAATAATATGATTTCTTATCAGTAATTAGTAAATTGCTTATAAATCCAGCATCTACCATAGACGTTGTACCTATTAACCTTAAATTCCATCATAGACCCTACAAAATGAAAATCAATAAGTTTGTATTACTTGGAATTTAAATAAATGCAGAAGCTTTAAGTTGATTACTTTATATATTTTCTTAGTTTCATCAAATGCCACACGTAGAACTGGCTTCGTAGGGTCAGTGCGTGTCGACGCGACTCGTGTACCTACATGTACATATTTCACAACGGACCCTCGGTCTTTACCGGACATTAGCTCGTCTAGTGTATGACGGCTTTGTGCAACTTAAGCGTGAACCCAACAGTATTCAAACGAAACTTGATCAGTTTGCGCAAACACTTAATTAAACCTCTGAAGACGAGGCTTTATTTGCGGAAGATGATATTAATGATATTACCCAGTTCGTTGCAGAGAAAATTTAAGCGAAATGCACGTTGGCAAAGATGTGAGGTAGTAAACTCACAATCGTGACGGATTAAATCATGATAACTTTAAGTTATGTGGTAACAATTTTGTGAATTTCTCACTGCAGGGTAAAGGCATCTTCTCATTTCATCAGAAAATATGTAACCTACCTACCTAATTTAGCGCGGTGAATGCCAGCCTATTAGCGATTGCATTTAGTCTAAACCCTAATTGCACAGCAGCTATCATCAAAGTGCAGGTTAAGCTAGTGATCGGAAAAAATGACAATAAGTTTAATTGCTGAATATCAATGAACTTATTTAATTGCAAAGTAGCTTAGACATCTAGAATGAGACTTGGTATATTTTTTCTAAGTATAACTATTCTCCCAATATAAGTGCGATCTTAACGAGGAAATACAAAAGGATGTATAAAATTGTCTAAAATCATCAGTGAAGAATAAGTTTGTGAAACAATTTTGAAGGATGGGAATCATCAAATGACTCCTCTAGCTCTGGGTGGAGCAGAAGGGAGTGTCAGACTCTAACTGACTAAAACCCATCCGTGCTCCTCCTAATGCCCTTTGCGTTCCAGGGCCGCGGTGACTTTTTCGAACAAATTTCGCAACTCTGGCAAATTGGGGAAAAAAATCGTGTATTGCCATCTACTGGTGAAAATAATTTATGAACAAGTTCTGATACTATTGGCCCACCCATGCAGATAAGGTAGCTTTATATGCAATGGGCATAATTATATGAACTTATGATCAACTCACCTTTAAAATGAATGTTCTTAAAATACTATTTGCTAGATTTACGCTAAGCAATATCTACGTTAATGACCAAACGAGTTTCATTCGTAAGGGTGAAGGTTTATGTGACGGTTTTTTATGAGAACTGTATGTAAAAGAAACTGGAGAAAATTGGGAAGAGAGGAGACTCAGTATATAATTGGATAAGATATAGTACGCTAAACTGCCACGTTACCGTGATACTTGCTTTCATTTACCTAAAAATATCTCGGCAATGCATGCTGCATGCTCACAGAACATTTTTTGTTAGTTTGAGTGTACTATACCCATTTGTACATTGCAGTGTCATTTAGCATCGCAACTTTAAAATAGCGATAAGTGATACCAAATTAATTGTTCAATGCTCTTCATAAACAATACCTAACTAGCATAAATATTCTAATCGGTCGCGACATTTTCGAATATTAATTTTGCGGCAATTAATGTTTTTAGGGTTCCGAACAAACCCTTATAGGATCACTCGGGTGTCTGTCCGTCTGTCACAGCCAATTTTCTCCGAATCCACTGGACCGATGTTGTTGAAATTTGGTACACATAAGAACATCTGTGACCCAAACACGGTCAGATAACAGGAAGGTAAGATTACAGGAAAACCTATAAGAAGTCTGTAGTGTTAAAAAAAACATGTTAAAAAAAAAATTCGTTCGGAACCCTTTGCACGCGAGTCCGGCTCGCTCTTGGCCAGTTTTTATATATCAAAAGTATATTTTTTCCGTTTATACAAAGGTATCTTTACATACCCTGAACAAGATGGACAGATCTTTGCCTAGTTTTATCAGTAGCACTCAACGCTACGCTACTCATACATGCAACTATCGATGAGTAAAATATAACATTAGAATATGACCCGGACATTACTCACACGCAGTTGAAGTCGCAAGTCAAATGGCGATTCCCAAGGTTTTCTGAGTCCTTTCGCAAACTTACATTTCCAACTTACTAATAGCTACATTTTATAAAATAATGTGCAATTATTCCTTACAAAAACCAACGGTCGATAAAGAAATGTACCTATGATAAAGCTAAAGAGTTTGTTTCTTTGGTTGAACGCGTTAATCTCAGGAACCACTAGTTCGAATTGAAAAAATCTTTTAGTGTTGGATAGCCCATTTATCGAAGAAGGCTATAGTATATCTAATAGGAGCGGAGCATTAATGGAAAATGTGACACAGACGAAGTTGGGTGGGTCAGCTAGTGTATCATAAATGCGAAAGTAACTCCTTTTGCCTCTCTGTTAGTTACCTCTTCACGTCTCAACAGCAGAACGGATTTGGATGAAACCCGGCACACGGGTAGACCATATCCTGACGAAGCAGCTGGCAGAGGTACCTACATTTAAGTAATAAAAAAAAACAGTAAAGCGTGAATTTTGTGAGTTTGTGTAAGTGCGTGGTAGGAACCGTTGCACCTACTTGAAAAGATCTTTCAACATTTGAACCGCACATTACTTTTAAAAAGTACATATGATATGGGTAAAACCGGGATGGGCTTCTTGTGACATCATCATCATATCAGCCGGAAGACGTCCACTGCTGGACAAAGGCCTCCCCCAGGCGTCGCCACAACGACCGGACATCTAACTAACTATTAACTTTCTTGTGACATAATATAAATATTTTTTGTAAGACTGACAAACAAGGTTACGAACAGTCTTTTACGACCTAGTGATGCAATTTTTAATGATTCACATAGATTTCGCACAAAGTTTTACTATGCACTTTTACAGTTGCCAGTAAAATTGTGCCCCAACAAATGTCGAAATAAAATTTTAAATGTATAATTCCTTAAAAATACCTTGCTAAAAAACCCCAATCATCATCAATCCTAATATATAAAATTCTTCCGTTACTGACTGATTGAGTGAGAAAGCTGAAATTTGGCATGAAGCTACCCTACACTCCGTAAACTTTGAATAACTTATCAATAGATATAAAATTCTTCTGTTACTGAGTGATTGAGTGACTGACAGACAACACACAGCCGAAACAACTGGTATGAATCTTCCCTACACTCCATAGGGGAGCACTAAGAGAGGATTTCCCGAAATTCCTACGGGAACGGGAAAAAACGAAATATGCGCGTACAAAGTCGCGGGCAAAATCTAGTTAATAATGATAAATGCTTTTTTGTGAGTAACAATGAGACTCATGTAGTAACAATATACACACACAGTGAATACAATTATCAAGTGACAAATGGAACTTTGAAAAAAAAGTGTGCCTAAGAAATGTAGAATTAAGAGTTTCCCCCGGATAGCATCATGAACGTAAGAATAAAAAATAAAAGTACTTAACTAAAGTGAATTCGTATCATCACTTTGACATGGATTCTTAACTGTGAAAACTTACGCATTGTGTTTCTTGTCTTGTTAACCCGTAAAGAAAGAAGGAAGTGAAACAATACAACCTGTGAATAGAACCTTTCTATGGTTTGATAGCTAGTTGAAAAGGCAGATTTTTCATGCCTTCATAAGAACGTTGTTGTACCCATAGTAAGTTAATTCATACATTTGCCAAAGTGCATTGTTACAACGTCTTTGTGCCATCATGTAAAGAATCTTTTATTTTCTCGTCTGTAAAAAAGATTGCTCAAACATCACGAGTGTGTCATCAAAACTTAATATCATAAAATACTTTTATTATCCTTCTTCATATATTCTTAAGTCAGGACGTGTGAAAGAGGCCTTGTAAAAGTTAGTGAAAGTTACGGATACGAAGACGAACATTTTGATGTGGAATTATTTATTAAGAAAACTATCCTAGTAGTAGTAGGAACCGAATGCTATGCAATAAGTTAGACCCTCATTACTTACGACTAAATTATTAACTTAATCATATTTAGGCATGTCCTCTTTTTGGTTCTTAACGATTTGGCGTTACACTCTGGCGATATTTGTACGATATTTTACAATAATAAGTTCGGATCACACGTCAACAGCCCATTACGTTGAAAAACATGACATTGTGCAGTATGAAAATACCATGTGGTTTTATTGATCGCAAAGAATTAAATTAGTTAAAGGTATGGACATTTTTCTAAATTGAAAATTTTATCTGCAACTTCCAACCATCCCTCTATTTTATTTACCTACACTATAAACTTCCAAATACAGGACCTTTCAGGATCTTGTTGATAATGCGTACCGCTAATGACTAGTGCTCCGAGACTATAAATGTTAGTGCGGAGTCTATGAAACATCGTACTCTCATAGTGGTCGCTGTTTTTGATGTATTATGTACAGACAACAGCAGATATTTACATACGCACGCCATGCGTTCAAATAATTCTACACAGTACACTAATACGATAACTAATATCAAAATTATTAAAATTTTATTGTAAGCATCCTTGTACCAATGTAACCTAAACACTAATTTATCATAAACAACCATAGTCAGATGGTTTGTTGTATGTTGACGGCTTTCAGTTGGCTACTAAATATTTGAAGTTATGATTGACACAGGCTGATCACAGCAATATGAAAGATCTTGTTGCATGGATGTTTATGGTTGCTATGAATATGTAGTTATGTAGAAACTTAATGGTTTATCTTCTTTTGATACTAACTGGACGTTATCCTGTTTTATTCAAGCTCCAAAGCTCCATTACTATGCCGACCAATTTATTTCAAGCTTAAGGCACTTGTCTCACCGCTGGCGATAAGCGAGTAGCGAATAAAGCTTTAAGCTCACGAATTGGCGAGCAGCGAGTAGCGAGTCAAAAGTTTCGATAGTTTTGACGCTCGGCTTTCAGCGAGTGCGTTTGTGCGACGGGTTTTTACTCGCGTTACTCGCTCCAGCCCGCACTATAAGTAGAAATTACCGCTTTTTGGTGAGTTCTGACCGCCAAGCGTGCATCGCCGAGCGAGTGTCGCTGAGCGAGTACAATCTTTGATAGCTCTTGTCGCTGCGGTCAACTAGAGGTAAGAGTCACTCGTTGGCAGTGTGAACAGCCAGCTATCGACTATGAATTAGTAATTAGTGATTACAATATTTGTAAATGTGTGAGTATCATGTACTTATTTAGAAATTAATAAGTCTACCTCTGCATACTCTAGGTGCATGGTCCTCACATATAACTAAATTTTTGTACACCAAATTTTGTAAAAGATTTATTTGAAAAGAGTAACTATGGAGTTTCTTGTCCGTTCTTCTCCATAAGAATCTACCTTTCCGAATGGACAGTAGAATAAACTTCAGTATTTTATATTTTTTGTAATGTGAATGACGTTCAAAAGTGCCGTTTAATGGCCTAATTGGAGTAAACGTTTTGACTTTGACTTTGACTTTATCTCTTTTACTCACACGAGATCTATAGCTTTTGTCTCGCCGGCGGTGAGAAAAGTGCCCAATAGTGGGTCCACATGACACCGGCTTTTGTTTGTGCAGACTTACAACAAATTCTCCGCAGACAAACGTCGGTGTGATAGAACTTTTTAGGGTTCCGAACATCCGTAAGAAACGGAACCCTTATAGCATCACTCGGGTCCGTCGTTGGGTCTGTCACAGCCAGTTTTCTCCGGATCTGCTGGACCGATTCTGTTGAAATTTGATACACATATGCACTTCTGTAACCCAAACACGGACACCTTATTTAAATAAATGAGTATGGAGTATGTTGAGTATGGAGGTCACTTTTGGGGTTAAATTAGAAAATTAAAAAATAAGTCTTTCAAAATGTGTCGTGTGATCCCACGAAAGGGCGAGGGTTTTGACTATATTTTTTTTAATAATATTAAACAGTTTAGAAGTTATTCAAGAAATTAGACCTTTATCTCCGAGCCTAAAATTTTAAAACAGATGATGATAGTTAGATGCAGATGATATTTTTTTACCTAAAGATTACAGAAAAACCAAAAAGAAGTCTATAGTGTTAAAATAACATATTACAAAAACGAAATTGGTTCGGAACCCTTTGTATACGAGTCTGACTCGCACTTGGCTAGTTTTTTATTCAGAGTTCAAAATCTACGCAGACCCAGAGCCAGCCGCAGTCTGTATCGTGTGGATGCACTATTAATGGGCCAAACTCGGTTTTAGATCATTTTCCAACCATGCAATAGTATTTTTACCTGGGTTTTGTATAATTACATTTATTGTTTTGTACGGTTGAAACTTTGAAATAATTGTTTTATTTTGAAGAATACATCACAAAGTCACGCCCTGAAGAATAATAAGGGGCGAGGCATAAATTAAAAAAAAATCGAGCCTGATAAGCTTTCGTTCATTATTCGCAAAATGAGAGATGTCTTTACCCGTAGGGATCTACACAGGATTTTAAGGGGTTTGTGAAATAGAACATATAATTTGGGGTGTATGAGAGGTAAACCCACAAAGGTCCGTCAGCCCCCGAGGGGGCAAAATCGTTACCAACCGTTATAACCCGTAAGTCCCTATTGGGCCAAGCGAAAATGGACCCAAGATGCAAATAACATTTTAATCGCGCGCGCGTCGGCTTGTCCCGAGAGGGACTTACGGAATATAAAAATAACTAGTAAAACACTGTTCTTTTGGCATAAAGTTCAAAACAATTTATAATTATAAGTTTTTGTTCTATGAATAATAGTCAAACAAGCAATAATACATAGTCTAATGTAAAATGTAACTCAGACGCGCACGCGGATCCAGGATTTTGCAGCAGATAGCACGGGGGCAAATATATGTCTGTGCGGGAGAGAATTTCTGTACCACAACGTGTTAGATGATTCCACAGTTGTATAACAGTGTTTTTACAAAAATAACTAAATCGACATTAACAGCGCGAAAATTTTAGAAGCTCGTAAGGTTAATAGGGATACTTTAGGTTCTTTGACTATTTGTACAGAAACGCGCTTATGCGGAAAGGCTGTAACAATCAAGCGTACTCGAAATAGAGGGCGAGCGAAGCGAGCTCTCTAATTTCAGACTAGAAGTTTCCGAGCTGGTGGCTCGGATCGGATTGGAAATTTCTAGTTCGATAAAAGTTTCTTTGTCAAATTATACTTAAAAAGTGAGAAATAATGGTTTAAGAGCAAGAGGAGCGAGCTCGAAAATATCTTACCAAGTTAGCTAATATGCGGCTTACAATTAGGTACTTGTTAATTTTTACTAAGATTTGTTTTAATTTATTTCTACCTTTAACATTTCAATCAATCGAGCTTCCCTGGACGAAAACCCCGCCCGGACGCTCACCGGACGCCCTCCAAACTAGGACAAATCCGGGGAAACCCGGACGTATGGCACCCAAAATATTCCACGGGCCAAAAAAGTTTGAGGATCTTTGAGCTGGACTCCTGAACCGGCTGTTCAGTCCAGAAAAAGCTAGATTGTACAACCTCGTCACCATACTTGGCAGACGCAGTAATTAAAAGACTAGACGATATCATCGGATCGTTTTCAATCAGAAAATTAAGAATCCATCCGCGCACATTATTTTATTGTCATATTACTTACACCTATTGCAAGGACTGCATTAAACATGCTGATTAACTAGGTAAATCAAAAAAACATCCATCATGCTTTAATGGCTTCTAAACAGTCGCTAGTCGTTTTAATGCAGCTAACGAGAATTCTGTGGAGACATAATTAAAAAAACAAACTTCATTAAAATGATATTATCATGACTTCATAAACCTACTTTGCTCTGTTATTGAAATTCGTTTGTCCTAAAGGGCAGTAATTGCCTATTTTACATGGCAATGGCAATATCGACCTTATGAGGCTATACGGACATTTTGATATGAACATTTTATAAAGTTCCATCGTACATCGAGGACCAAAATTGTGCAATCTAATTGAATAAAACAATTCGATAAGCATTCCGATCTTTAAATTGTTAAGATAATTTGGTATCTATTAGTATCTGATTGTTTAGCATGCGTACGGGCACGTTTGTAAGTGAGCGTGGCGTCGCGGAGATGTACCGCCGGGATGCGCCTGCGCCGGCGTCGGGTCGCACGAAGTTCATAGGTAAACACGCCGGTATATAAACCCCATGCAGTGTCAACGAGCACACATTTGTGCCTGTGATTGCATCCAGTCCCTTTGTACTGACGCCCCTGTCTTACATACTTACACAATGGTGAGGAAACATTCATTAGTTATTTTAAAACTAACGGAAAAACTTTCGTTTTTATTTTAAAAAAAAATCGGTTTTGACAGACTGTCAATCATTAATCTGTGCTTTTTGTCGTGTTTACACAAGAGTCACTCAAAGAAAGCTTTCATAGAAACTTTGATTATTTGTTGCTTAGCGTATAGTGATGACTGATATACGTCAATTGTGTACATACTCCAGTAAAAGGCTTCAATCATAAGTGCTCTATGACTGACCCACATAATATGGGCTTACAATTTCGCCCCTTTGTGCAATACAAAAAAGTGCGAATATTACAATTCGGACATGCTGTAATCTATATTTACTTATGCAATAGACTGAAACGTGACTCTTTCTCATTTTACTTCCTGTTTGGCGTATACATTACTTTAAAATGAGTATCAGCAGTTTGTAATAATATTATCTGGAACAATGAATTGACATTTAATAAAAAAAAAGAAATCATTTCATTTTTTTTTTTTACATCACATTTAATTGCCTTCATTAGTCTATCCAAATTAAGAAAAGTTAAAAACACATTTTAAAAATTATAAAAATTCTTCGTCATTTGTAAAATTGTAAGTGCCTGAAAGTTTTCATTCTAAAATATCTTACAACCGAAAAAAGTCAGTGAAATTATCTGAAGGTTTTTAAATTCACAAAGGCTGCAAATTAAAAGTATGGGGCATTTAATTGACAGCCTTCTTTCATTCAATTTCTGAGATTTTAGTAAAAGCTCAGAGTGTCGGTAACCTACAGTCAGTCATTCTTAGCAGATATTGGTATGTTTAAGACATTTCAAAACCTATCCTGGAAAATATTATACTTAAACTGACTGTTGCACACTCATGAAATAGTCAACTTAATGTCAATTGCACAGTGTTGGCAAGATTACAATAGATTGACAGTTTGTGTTTGAATCACGACAGATTTGTTTTAAATAGAATAAAATACTCTTTATTATGTATTATATAAGTCATAGAAAAGTTTCATTAAGAAAACATTACATAAGGAAAAGATCGCTTTAGCGACAAGGCCATTATCGCTAAAAGCGATCTTTCCAAGACAACCTTTGGGTGGATTTTAAAGCGAAAAGTAAAAAGATAGTACTGTAGGTAGTCTTGGGTGTACTATTTATATATACAATAAATAAATAGTAGATAAATGTATAAAATAATAATTATGTAGCAAAGACGTAGAACCCAAGTAAAAATGATTAAAGAGAGAGGTAGTGATTTCTGACCATTGCTTTAATAGTGGACAGTGTTCCCATTTAAATGTAATATTTATGCCAAAGCAGGTATTCACAATTGCTTGTAAATACTTGATGTGCAGCAACACTGCTTAGGTACATGTCTAGGTGTCTGCATTCATTGATTCGTGTTTCACTTTGAAATAACTCAGAGTAATTTTATAATTCCTGGCCATTATTAAGGCGAAAAAAAAAATCTGCAGTTCAATACATTTTTGTTTATGATAGCGACTCCGGCGACGTATAATGAGTTCATATCATATTATAAAGTATGGTAGGAGATAGACATAGTAGGATAGGATAGGGTAACTCGAAAATAAAAAATAAAAGAAAAATCAATTTTCGTGATCCCGTTGTAAAATTTTATGAAATCCAAAATTATTTTATCCACTAACTTATTAATAGGTGAACGTAATCCTATATACATAAATCAATAGTACAATTATTTATTTTAGTTAGGATTTTAATTGTATATATTTTGTTTTAATAAAGGTTCTTCTATACTTTTTAAATAGTATAACACAAAGTCGCTGTCTGCGTGCGTCTGTTTCTCTTTTTAGGCTTTATATTGTTCTAAACCACCAGTGTTAAACAAAAAAAAAATTGCGTATCCATATAATTGCCACCATAGTCCAAATAAATATAGCTCGAGTCAGTCACAGTGCCTTCCCAGTTTCATGTTTACATTTGCAAAAGGTAGATAAGCAATATGTACTACACGTTACAATGCAGCAAGTTATGAAACTTTCAGCTTTCTCTTGCTACACATAACGTTTACTTGTCTTCAAAGATTTTAGTATGCAAATTTATTACTGTTACATTATCACGGGTCAGAAGTCATCACGTGTTTCATGAACAGGAGTTCAAAATGCTGTTTGAGATCGTTGTCGAATCACGGAATCCTTACTTTTCTCAAACCGACAATTTCTACTCACCTACCTCACGTTTTTGAGACGAGCCACTTCCTTTATGTGTAAAGTTTGCACAATATCAATCGTAAAATATAATGTAGTCGTTTTCCTACAAAGGACTTTTGTAACTGACAAACGAAACGTATGCTGCTTTGTGAGGCAGTGCGTGCAATACCTATGCGTTAGTAGTGTGAACCGCTACACGGTGAGCCTTTTCGGGACATTATCTTTCACAATTCTTAAACTGTAAATTAGCAGCGCGATTCTGTGAAACTTTCATCGTGAAGGCTTTGGTGAAGTGAACTTGAAGAGAGCTGTCAATCCATACAAACACTTCACTTCGAGCTCACTTCAACTAAGTTTATACGGCGACATCATTACAGAATAGACCGACTGTTCATTTTGATTCCATTAGTTCCCTGGCCTAAAATGAAAAAAGACTTCCAATCATTATTACACAAAATAAACAAAAAACTAAGCCGGCTTGATTTTCCACGCTAAGGACTCAACACGTCCAAAGCTCATTAGTAAATCTATTAAATATTTGACATACAATATGATTTATAATCAATTGATTTTAAAACGCTAAATACTGATTATTGCAACATGCGCTAACGTGCATTTATGCATAAATTTTAATGCGCCTACTTATAATTCTCTGAAATATCCAAGGACATTCGAATATATGGTTACTCTAGTGCTACGAGGAAATGTCAGTAGTGATTAGACCATTCATCTTGATAATAAAGAGATCAATAAATGCTTAATATATCAGCTTTGTGATAGCCATTTCTACAGAGCCTATTGCAAAGCTCATTCGTATACGTTTCCAACTGACAATTGCGACCTACAGCGACGGTCGTATAGAAATTGCAATGACCGCGCGTAACTGATTGTGTGATTACAGGGTTCAATTTGAGCAAGTTTTGTAGTCTTATCAAGTGTTAAGAGTAGTCTGCTGATTTCGTTAATTATTCAGGAAAAGATCAGTTGATTGAGTGAGATTAAAAAGATAATTTAGGTACTAACGCAAAAACGCTGAAAGACAGCCTTAAAATGCGTCAGCAATTTCTGCATTCAAACTAATTTTCAATTTTGTAACAAGGTCATTTAGAGTTCCAGGTGTATTTAAATGGCACAATAACTCCTAAATAGTTCTTAATAGTGCATGAGCATATATGCAAAGTGGAAACAGACAACATGAAAGTTACATGATTATCTGAAAAGAAAACATGTGATATTTTTTTCATTTACTGTCTTTGGTAACAGAGGTCGAAGGGAGGTAACCAATTCACAGTTCCATGAACGACATGTGTTCTGCGCTGATTGGTTAACTATAATCTTCGAAGAAATCAGGTGTGATTTTATGATTTTTATTTCCGTTTTTTTTGGCAAATTTCACATAAGTACATCATCTTTCGCTAAATAAAAGCCCTGCCTGTTATGCCTTGTGGTGTAACCGTGATGCATGTGCACGCTATAAAACTGACGGTGCATATAAATCACTGAGTGCGGTTAGCGGTTTCAACACACGATTTCTATAAACTTATTTTCATTGTTCACGAGGAAAGCACTTTCAACCTTTGTGTCTTCCGGCACGAGTTGGATATGCGTTGTGGACAATTTGCAAATTCTTTTGAATGTTAGAACGATGCTAACAATGGTGTTAACGATATCTGAGCAATTTTTTACTGGCTGTCACATTTGGATAAGATTTTTTTTCCTTAAGTTACTTTATTTTACGGATGAAATCTTTAATCATTCTGTTTTTAACAAATAACACGAAGATAGCCCTTTTTTAATTTAACTGTGTCAATAATTAACAACTTATATATTTTTTTTAATTTAATTTTTATCAAGAAAAAATCTTTGTTGTGTGTTTTTTCTTTAAATAGAAAAACTCTGATTGAAATTAAAAAATAAAACTTTATTTTTATTTTTTATTAACAAAAATTGAGTAATTAATCAGAATGTAATTGTAACAGGAATTTGATAGAAAGAAAAATAATGTTTAACCAAACTTAAGCAACAATTTATTAATGTAAGGTTTATACTAATACACAAAACTGAAGAGTTTGTTTGTTTGTTCGTTTGCTTGAACGCGCTTCTCATCTTAGGAACTACTGGTTCGATTTGAAAAATTATTTCAGTGTTAGATAGTCCGTTTATCAAGGAAGGCTATAAGACATGATTACGCTAAGACAAATAGGAGCGGAGCAGTAATGAAAATTGTGACGCAGATGAAGTTGCGCGGGTCAGCTAGTATTCAATATAATATAACTCCTGCCCTGCCTCGAACACATGCGGAGATTCTCCTGGCCATGCTGAGGATCAAGTTATCCAGCATTTTTTGTGGTTACCTGTCCCATTCTTGAATAGCGGCTTCCCTGAGCTCCGGCACTGTCTGGGGACGTGGCTGGACGTGGTTCCAAATAGCTCTCTTAAGAGCATCCCTCGCATGCTCTATTGGGTTTAAGTCAGGCGAGCTGGCAGGCCAGTCTACCCTTGTGATGTCGTATTCTTGGAGAGCAGCAATGACTCGTTGAGCTCGATGTGCGGGCGCATTAGCATCGACCAGTACAAATTGGTGCCCATGGTTTACTCGGAATGGTCTGACAATTCCATCAATAAATAGCAACTGTTTTATACATGTCTGCTATCATGAAATCTCGATACTCCCGTATCGAGATTTCATGATAGCAGACAAAGGCGTTTTAGCTCCAATCATAATACCACCCCAAAAGGACACCGATTTCCCGCCTTGCTGAACTATTCCAGTGGCAGTTCTTTGCCTTTCACGGTCTCCTGATCGTCTCCAGACACGGACACGTCGGTTATCTGGATGAGTACTGATTCGCGATTCGTCAACGAAGAGACAGTTTTGCCAAATGTTTTCTTCTTCATTTTGCCGAAGCCCACTGCAATCACCTTCGTTGACGTTGCCGGGAATTCAGAGGCGCTCGCCAAAACATCCGTGCTCGTAATCCAGACTGGTGTAAGCAAAACCGAATGGTCTGAATGCTAACTTCAAGCCCAGAGGCGGCCCCTAACTTCTGCTTTTATTTTGGTAGCGTTGAGTGTTGGGTCACGGGCTGCCAGTAATCTTATATTATAGCGCTTTTGGACAGCAAATCAAACAGTTGGGCGACCACTGCGGGGTCGGTCCCTCAAAGTTACTATTCTTGCTCGTAAAACTTCTCATAATCCTCTTGGAATTTTTTCAATTACAACTTTCCGAGAAATAGTATTTTAAATCCGCTAAAATTGACCAAATCAGAAGTCTGAATGAGCATAAGCAAAAGCATAGGGCTAATAAGCATAAGGCTTTCAGTCCTAGCTTGGACTGAAAGCCTTTTTATATGGAAAAACAATTGAACTGTTTTATTGTTTTATATTCGAAGTCTATATTTTTAAATAAAGAATCTAAAAAGAAGTAGAAATCATAATATATCGTTACAAAAAGTTTTCGATTTTTCAAAGTGATCGGACACTTTTTTTTATGTGTGTATGAAAATAAGACGCCTACTAGATTGTGAAACAGAATAAATAAAAATGCTTATGAAAAAAATGCTACTCGTAACTGCCAGGCGTTCACCTTTTAGTTTAGCACTTGCCTTTTAATCAAACTCTAAGTTACGAAATTTTGCTATAAAGAATGTCGAGTGATTGTAATTAAATAAAATCGGGCTTTAAAAGTCAAACAAAGCCTATACCTAACCATCACTTGAAATGAATAAGCATTTATTTATTAGAATAACAAACTATATACACTTAAAATCATACCATCACTTACAATTTCATTAACTGGGTTAAAGCTTTTTTGCAGAGGGAAAAAAGGCCAAAAAGAAATGGTTAATGGACCAACGCCACACCACGCACTTTTCCAATAATTCACTGGTCAATACTTCCAGAGAATATCTCCTAACATTAGCTTCAAAATCGATCCACAGAATAGTTAAGATGAATAAATAACTACAAATTACAGCATTCGTTAAGTACTGAGATATCACTCGACACAGCAGCATCCTGTGTCGCCTTTGTTGACATTTGCACTTAACTCGTTTACGCACCTTCTGTACAGTACTCAGCCACAAATATTGACAGATTGTGCACTTCTTGCTTTAAATGAGAACTGTTCTTATCCTTCATGTTTTCCTTAGGGTCGAACTCAAGCATAAATACAAATAAAGGTAGAAACACCAGGTTCATAATAGAGGTATAATAATGATGTTATTCGTTTTGGATAGAACATCAGTTAGAATTGATTTATTTATCCATATCCTAATGATGTTTAAACATTTATTACATAATTATAGGCTGTGTTAACGGTTAGCCACGTCCTTTCATATCAACTAGCTTCTGCCAGCGGCTTCGCCGTTAAAGTTTTGAGATAAAAGTATTCTGTGTTCTTGCTCAAGGTCCAATCCATCTCTATACCTAAATTCATACAAAATAGTTCAGCGGTTAAGGCGTGAAAACATAAAGAACAAACAAACAAACACTTTTGCTTATATGGTATTAATATGGATAAGTAGTTAACATATCGTAGCTACAGTAATGTTGCGTTATTCGTATCAGGTAACGGATCTACCGTAATTCGGAACTACTAACATATTGTAGTAGTAACGTACATCATTGACATGTTATAGTTTCATCTGTACATCGTATAAAATTTTCTAGACCACAGACAGTAATTTATGTTTTTTGTCCTTTACAGATCTCCTTATTCTTCGTACTCCTTGTAGCTGTGACGTACGTAGCAGCGCAGGGGCAGTCGACTCCTCCGATACCGATTATTCGCTACGAATCAGAAGGACCCAATGTTGATGGCTCATATAAATGGCTGTAAGACTCTTTTATTGTTTTATATATTTTAACTTCGGACGTGTGCTAATTAAATGGAGTCCAAAGCTTTTCTGAAGAAGCTGTTCCGACGGATGCGATGATATCTTAAGCTATCAGATACTAGCCACGAAACTTCAGTCTAGTAAATGACATATCTCATAACCCTTTTCATAAATAGCTTTCGTTACACCAAATTAAAAACATGGAATGAGTTCTATTAGGTAGTCTAAATACTGTTCAGTAGGCATCTTCAACTCAATATCGCTGGCATCGATTTCTTCAAAGTAATGTTGGTTTGTGCTTTTACAATTTACTGCTCTTTGCTTTTTGGGTTCGATTACCACACGAATCAAATATTAGTCGATAGTAGACCACCGATATTTGCTCTAAATCTAGGTGCTTGTCCATAAAATATTTGCACTTGTTCTACTTTAATGTTTCATCGTATTGTATAATGTGTAAATTGTTATGAAAAATTAATACCCTGTTTGCATAATACGGAATATGCATGCGATTTTTTTTTTCAAATGAAATACTTATTAGCTGTAGCAAACAATCTTGATTAAACTTGGACTATTTTTTAAATACCTTCACCAGCAATGAAGTTATAAAGCTTCAAAGATTACAATTAGAAAGAGAAGTCCGATATGAACTTTGACGTCAATTAAATTCAAAGACGAAAGTCCATGACGCATACAAAGCTGCCATATAAAACAGTAAAACGGGACAGAAACATTTGTTTAAAATATTTATATCTCGTTTGTTTTTCGAGCAATAATGATTCTATTTTCAGTATTAAATCTATTCACTAATATATAAAGCTGAAGAGTTTGTTAGTTTGCTTGAACGCGCTAATATCAGGAACTACTGGTCCGATTTGAAAATTTTTTTCAGTGTTAGATAGCCCATTTATTGAGTAGATATATCATCACGCTAAGACCAATAGGACCGGAGCAGACGAAGTTGCGCGGGTAAACTAGTTTTTGTATATTTTTAGATAAACTGTATAGATAATAAATATTTTTTCATGCATGTTCCCTGCACTGGTTTCGGAATTGTTTGAAAGAGTTACCGCGGCCCTGGAACGAATTGGGCATTTAAAAGAATAGGCTCTTACTGAGTAAAACCCACCCGGTTTTAAATTAAGCAGTAAGATTCTGTCACTCCTTCTTGCTCCACGCAGAAACGAATGTTTAACGAATGTTGAACCAACATTAGATTTTACAGTCGTGTAAAATCTGCTACTTACTACATTCACTGCGATTGCAAACAAGATTGTGAGGTAAACACATGTTAATGAAGCACATAAGCCATCCATATCATAATGTACGTCAACAAGTCAGCTTTTGAATAAAATATGAAATCTTAAGAGATAAGGATCACTCCTTTAGGGATTGCAAGGTAAGATATTATTTTCACTGTCTGTACAAGGTGGTGACAAAATTATTTTCGGTAGCATGTACATTTTATGAGTTAGGCATTCCTAAAAAAAATCAGGGACACGCAATTGTACGCAACCTGTAGTTTGTAAAGTATTTCTGGATTGAAAGTTTTAATATATTTTGGAACACACAAGTTATTAGGGACGATAATTTATATTGGCTCCTATATAGACCCAAGTGGAAAAAAAACCGTAAATCAGTGAATAAAAGTAGGTTTTTGGATTTCCAGTTACGAGACAGGCAACGAAATCAACGCTGAAGAGACGGGCTATGTGAAGAACTTCGGGCAAGGAGAAGACAAAGAAATTCAGACCGCAGAGGGCAAGTTCAGTTACAAAGCTCCAGACGGCACGCTCATCGCGCTCACGTACATTGCCGACGAAAACGGATTCCAACCACAGGTAACCATATTTATGCTAATAACCCACTTCCAAGAAATAGACGTCGTCACATTCAGTTTTCCTCCTTTTCAATCTGATAAGGTAGGAATACCAGTACTAAAATACAGAAACGGTAACCCACAGCAGTTTCACAACAAAACTTACTACTTACTTAAGGGATATAAAATCTTGTGAAAAAGTACTTATAACTCAAAGGCTCTCAACAATTTAACAAATTAAACACTGCTGGTTACGCCTTTAACCATAAAAGGATTCGTCAAGATTGAAGCATCGTTTCAACAATTGTGTAATAGCGCATAAAATAAAATGACGACTTAACACCTGCTAAATTGCAATTATATTTATACTGCTGATGCCACCGGCGAATAGAAGCCTTGACATCTTTCCATCGGGAATCACAATAAGTTGTATAATCTTCAGCAAACGTTTTGCGGAATCCGGTATTGTGAACAAGTAGGTATAATTTAATTAAATAGTTGACGATAACATCGATACGCAGGTTTAACGGACCGGCTCGAAGTAGATTATGAATTTTATTTTCGGCAACATGACGTAGTTTGTTCATTAAACGTGGTTAAATTAATTCATAACTTATAACGGAATCCAATGTAAAAACAAATAGCTAGATCGTGTCCATAATTCGGTCTTTGTTTTAGGTAACTAACCTCGAACGGCATATCACTCTAAATCTAGACAATACCAGTAAAATCAGCATTGACCGACAAAAGAGATTCGGGCAGCGTTTTATCGTTATTTATAAAATTCTTTCATTACTGACTGATTGAGTGACTGACAGACAACGCACAGCCGAAACTACTGGTCGTAGAAAGCGGAAATTTGGCATGTAAGTTCGTTGGGGAGTATAGGGAAGCACAAAGGAAAGATTTTCCGAAATTTCTACGGGAACGGGAAAGAAACGGGATATGTGCGTTACACTATATTTCATTCAAAACTAAAAGATATAATTGCGTCAGGAGACAGTAATTGTCCATTTGGCGTTATGTAATAAACACCTACAGAGGTGCCCACAGACAGTAAATACATCTTTGTTTCTGTAACGTGTAGATTGATTATTATTTTGTATTCAAAATGTCAGCTTTACGATAAAGGTCTTCGTTACTTTATACGCTTTTGATGATGGAATACCTAGTTAGAGTTAGCTCAACCACAAATGTTCCATCCTGTTGTAATTTTATTAGCTGGGCGTCCTTGTGCAGTTTTTAGTATATACCTATGAATATACGATCCCTAGTAAGGAAAACGTGTAAATGGATAGTCTACCGATGCTGTTGCCATCAAAACTGAATATAGGTAAAAATCTGCATTAATATAAAGGGTAATGCCAAGATAAAACAAGGAGTGGTCCGTGTGAAGGCATAGGTTGTAAATACTCGTAAAACGTCTCGAGCCTGAATCATCATTGCGTAAAGCTTTAGGAAGATGTCTGAGAGGCGCGCTGCAGTGGCGTAGATGTGGGTCTTAGTTAGCCAATGTGTGTGCAAATGTCGCTGTAAAATATCAAACGTCGACCCGTGACCCGCTCTTTGGAAATGGGAAGCCTTCTGGTGTCGATATTGAATATCGACAACTGGCTTCTGTCTCGCCTACCTGACAGATAAGGTGACTCATTAGTGATCCACTATCGTCGCCTGCGCAACCTTTGTCAAACCATTAGTTTCGGTTATACAACTAAAACATACAACGCCTATGGGCTCATGTTTGCTGAAGTGGTGCAACACAAACACAATAATTTTAAATGACCACCGCACCACGCATAATTTAATTGGATGGTTTGCGCACAAAATTAGCCGCAAGATGTTAAATTAAACAAGAAAGGTATCTGTCAACTTTTCAATTTATTTAATTTAATTCTTACATACTAATTTCCTGCAAAAGAGTTTTGTAAGACAACAAATTGATCGATTGTGTGCACAAATGTTAGAATTGAAATAAATTAATATGCCATCTATTATATTTGATGAGCTTTCTCAACTATGTATATTTATGGACTTGACTTTGGTGTTGAAAGTAATCTAATTCAGTAGTTACGTCAAAGCTAGTCCGTGAATTATGTATCGGCTATAACGTGATATTTGAAAATACACTTAAACCATGTCAATGTTAACGGTATCACGCGTAGCATTGATGCTTAACCTGATATATATTTGACCGTTAAGTTCATTCATTGATAAAGATGCTAAATCTATATAAATTGCTATTAGTAGAGTCGTTTATCCTTCTTTTTTAACCTACATCATGTTCCTAATTAGTTTGACCTATTAATTTTCTTTATATTCACTTTACAGTCCTTTCTATATTTCTTAATAAAGGAAACAAAAAAGAAATACAAAAAAAGCAGTAGTCCGCCGGTTCCGGTGACCGGTGATAAGCCGTAACCAGTGGTTAGGGCTCCAGAGAAAGGACTCCTCGACACGGCTCGCATTGTGAGGAGGCTCCTCACAATGCGAGCCGTGTCGAGGAGTACTGCCTTCTGTATCAGGCCCTTTATCCAACCGCGTAACGCCAGGTCCGACAAATGGTCGTTGAAGCTTATGACCGTCAGGTCATTGTCCGTAACGACAATCGGCACAATGACAGCCGTGTCTATTAATATTGTTATTGTGAAAGTATGTATGTTTGAATATAAACATGTATGTTTTTTAGGTAACCAGGCACCAACGACTAGAAAAATTGAGATAAAAACTAAACTATTAGACCATGTTCTACTAGGGATGGGATGGGATACCTAGAACGTTAACTTTGAATAGCTTCTGACTTTCACGCGGGTAAAGACCGTAAAGTCGCTGGCAGAAGCTAACAAGAGTGCTTGCAAACAATGCTAACATGCCTTGAACTAATTGTTAACGTAAAAATAGAAATTGACACATCCTATTTTGTCAAGTATTGGACTTGCAAAATAAAATGTCAAACCACAGCCTAACATCAAAATAATGTTTTATTACAAATGTTAAAATGTTTAACAAGTTGTTAATTGCGACAATTTTTCATAAACTCAGTGCATTTGAGACAAATGATTGCCGATGTAGTAATTGACAAGCACTTCAACACGATAGTGACATTTTGACCTCTTGCTCTTTTATAACAAACCTATGGTTCGAAACAAAACTTACTATCATTTCCTAAATAGTTTTTTTTCTAATCAAAGAACCAATCTGTCTACTGCTGTGAAATGACAAGACCATATGATAAGTCTTAAAAAAGACTTGTGAAACAAAAATACTGAAAATTGCTATAAAAAATGCCAGTATTTCAGATACAGTCAAATCAAGGTTTTAAAAGTTCTATGGGTTTGCTACCTATAAAATTCAGAATAAATCAGTATTTTGTAAGAAAAGCGTGGCTTAAAATTTTTCATTATTTATTAAAATAACATGTCTTAATGAGCATTGTTTTGAAACTAGAGCAATCATGCAGATATTTCTTGCCAAAAATATTTTATAGCATAATGACAGCTATGAAAACCAGGTGTGTGATAAAGTTGCAAACGACAATAATTTGCATTCACTTTTTTAATGTTAAAAAAATATATAGCTTATTTAATATTAATGAGATTGTAGTCAATTAATCAATGTAATTGCATAACTAGCAATGCTCCGCATTTTATGTGTGGTTATTCAAACTTACTATTATCCTCAGATCTCTCAAGTCTTTAGACCTGATTCTCAGTTTAGAACCTACGTTTTAGTCACGACAACTAATGTTATTTTGTTTTTTTTTTTTTTTCAGGGAGATCATCTGCCAACTCCTCCACCAATCCCGCCAGCAATCGCGAAAGCTCTTGAATACTTGAAGACTCTTCCTCCTGGTAACAACGACGGTGCTTCATCCAACATCAAGCCTCAGTATCAAGCCGCCCCCTTCAAACCAAGACGATTCTAATATCTTCAATTCTTCACACCACGCACTTAACCCAGTTATGTATACGAAACCGCGTAACATTAGAATGAGCGATTTTTGCACATTACCATAATATTGTGTAAATATAGAAAGTATAATATATTATAGATAAAACATCTGAAGTGTTAAATTTATGATAAATGAATAAAATAGAGTCTTCTATTCTTTTAATTTGTTTAATTAAAAGGTTAGGATTTGGTTTTTAGATTTATAAGATATCAGTTTTGTAAATCTTTGCTCAAATGTATGCTATGGCTTCATACATAACTTTTTTTGATTATTATTGCTCAAAAGATACTCAAAACTTGCTACATTAATTTTAGTGTTAGAAGGCGTATCAGGGGCCATCCTATGAGGTGTGACTGCCATCATTTCTTTGTGAAAAACGACATTATTATTCGTCCTGTATGGCTGTCTCTTTTTCGATTTGTAATAATGATGGCTTTAAGACATAACTCTTATTCGAGGTATTTAGAAAAATCACATAAATACATTATTATTAGACTAGATTGCATATACATGTAAGTAAATTGTCTTAGCCAATAAAAGTCATTTTATATTTTAAGTGATAATGCAATGTATTTGATTCAAATAAAGCTATTGAATGTATTATCAGTCTTTTCTTTTGATGCACTTGTCCTTGTTGTATTCTATTAATGTGAAAACTGTTTTATTAGCTTGATTGCCAAATCATTCTATTGAAATGTATCAATAAGCTCTTATGAATCCTTTTATAGATATGTAGTAAATGTAATATTTAGTTTTCAACTAAAGTATTAAACTGCATTGAATTTCTGATGAAGCTGCAAGTTTGTTTTTAGTTTAACTACTATTCAAATCAGAAATCTGAAATTCGAACAGTAAAAGGAAAGCTGTAAATTATACAGCTTTTTTATGGATAGGAATTCATCAGATGACTTCTTCCGTTCTCAGCGGAGCGGAAGGGAGTATCACTCTTACTGACTTAAAACCCATCTGTGTTTCTCCAAATGCCCTTTTTGCACAACCCTGGCAGGCGCCGACCCTAGCGGGCCTCGTCTACTATGCTGACATCTCTTTGAGGCGCACAGGAAACACAACGCACCGTCGTTGACCCGGGCCTGATCCTTATCGGACGGCGAGGCACCCATTGCTCGCCATCTGCAGGTCCGTGCCGGAGGCCGGGAATCGCCCTGCGTGGCACCACGGCATTTGACGCTCGCTCACGCGACTCGCATCCTCCTTCGCTTGCATTACTGCTTCGCAGAAGGAGGTGACTGCTTGCCATATCTCTTCACTTCGGACCGTGGACTAAAGCAGGGCTGCCGGCCGGTAATAAGAAGTCGCCACCGCCGATTGCCTCTACGAAGACACGGCGGTGCTCCTCCCAAGCAGGAAAGAACTCCACGATATGCTCCACTGTGTCTTCTGAAGTAATACACCCTAGTGGTAGTTTTTTTTTTACTTCTCTTCCATTTAATAAAGAGGTTTTGTTTTGTGTTTGTCAATTGCCACCACTCTTATGTCAATACTAAGAAGAGTGAGCTCAAACATCGCTTTGCTATGGGAACGCCAATCAATAAGTCAAATTTAAAAACGAAATTGAAACACGACCATATTTTCAGCAAGTTATGCAACCATTTTGAGTTCTACTTCCGCAATCTTAAAGGCTACCTTTGCCTCAAACATATTCAGTTCATTTAATATTTAATCATCACCATCATCCATCTTTCGAAAATTGGCCTAGCCTGAATTATGTTCGCAATGTAACGTAGGAATAGACTTCGTTTCACAGACAAGTGTGAAAGGTTAAGGTAGGGTTATATCCAATTTAAATATACAACAATTTTTTATTCAGAAATCTATAAGTATTAATCAAAGTTATGAATATTTTTGTTCCTACCCATGGGTGTTGAGAAGGGTGTGACACTTAGTTTCAACATTATAGCATAAGAATTAATCTTATTGACACATTTGTGCCTATCTTGTTGACCTTGTTTTTAATAAAATTTCTTAACGGACAGCTATACGTTATGGAGGCTAATGGCAACTTTTATTTCCCTTAACCCACCGGAATGACAAGAAAAGTGAAAATTACTGACATAACGTGTTGAAATAAACCATTAATCGGTTAGCAATGACAATATTTATAAATGTAATTAGCCTATTAACTACGTATTACAAAAACGCCTACACTTCCACTTTTAATCACAATAGACAGTCTCGCCGGAATCACTTAAGGTAAATAATTACTTTCTGTTAAAGCAAACAATATTAAAGAACAATCAATTACAATTGAATAAATCTTATTCTAAAAAGTCTTTATCGCTAATTTATTCAGAAACACTGTGGAGAATTGTTAGAATGCTCGGTAGATCCCGGTAGACAATAGTCTAATGCACTAACGCGTCTTCCATACACATGGGCTTCTTTAGATCTCTTCCTATATTTCTGTCTGCACTTATTAATGACTATTTTGCATTTCAAGCTCCTTAATCGTCGGCACATTTGCTTCTATTACCTTATTATCACATCTATTACTAATTGACTACTTATCATCATCTTCATCATCATATCAGCCGAAAGACGTCCATAGCTGGACATAGGCGTCCCCCAAATCCCAGTACCCCAAATCCCCTTTTTGCGCGATTGGTCAAATTTACCTTATTCGCGATTGATGCAATGTGCGGTTGGTCGAATTCGCAATTGGTCGGTCCATTTCGCGGTTGGTCCAAAATGTATGTGCGCATAACTCGACAAAGCAGATATGTGTACTAACAGCAGATATTTTTTACAATTTCCAGTTTTGGTCCCATAGTGAACGTTGTTCATACTGATGAGTACCTACCCATTAACAGGTTTTGCGTTTATTCTGCTATATGTTGTATATTGTATAATTTCGGAAACCTTGTTTATTTTGAACCAACCGACAATTGGACCAATGGCGAAATGAACTAACTGCGAATTGGGCCTACCGCGAATGGAACTAACCGCAAATTGGATTTTTTGTTGAATATTGGACCAATCACGCCTAAAGGGTGTCAACATGTAGGTAAGTCGCTAATCGGACTTTTGAAAAATCTACTATAGATACCTATTACTAGTTGCGTCCCGCACCAGCACCCAGTTTAATGTTTGGTATTTTCTATAGTGAAACGTGCCGCGCCGCTGTGGAAAATTACACTTGTGCAAGTATCAAGCTTATGATCTTGTTGGATAAGTGGTGTTACGTTAAAAACAACTCAAATAGGTAAATTACATGGATTAGAAATAGGTATGTTACCTGTTAAATCATTATTTTAACTCATTTTTATCATTACTAATGATAGGCTCGCGTTTGACCATTTTTTCACATGATAATAAGCATCTGCACTTCTGCAGCAATCGGCAAGATTCACCTTATAAAATAACTTCTTTTGTGAGGTTCATATTCAAGTTTCCTAATATGAGAGACTGAGTAACGAAACTCTTGTTCCAATCTTCGCACCTTATTAGAACCCTACAAGGGTTCTAATGAGGTCTAAGTAAGTACAAATTCTTGTAAGTATTCAGTTTTTTCGAATTCCGTACCCAAAGGGTAACCGACGGAACCCTATTATTAAGCCACCGTTGTCCGTCCATCTGTCTGTCAGCAGGCTGTATCTCAAAAACCGTATTAGGTGGACATTTGAAATTTTCACAGATCTATTTCCGCATTGATCTATTACAAATAAAAAAAAAGGTTTATGGTACGGAACTCTTCGAGTGCGAGTCCGGCTTGCACTAGGCCGGTTTTTTTATTTTCAAATTTTATTTCCTTAAATTCGAATTACTGACCTATGAATTTATGGGCGCTTTTCCACCAAAGGTGACCGAGCTAGCGACTATGCGAGGCTGTGCGAGCATATGTAGCGAACCTGTGAAACGGTGTGTAGATGAGTGGTACGAGGATGCATAGTGGACGCTTTTAGCTGTACGCACACACATTTATGGCCCTTATGTATGTAAGCATACCTAGCTCTGCAAGCCCTTTTTCATGAGTACTGCGATAAGCATGACTAAGCAATTGAAGGGATCCCCTTGTTGGATATTTTCCTCGCGCGTATCCTCGCTACCAGACGATTGAAGATTCGCATATTTTTTAGATATTCCTGAAGTACAACAGATGGCCGTATCATTTGTGCCTTTTATGTACAATATATAAAAAGCTTGGCAGCAAGTGACATCTCAAGTGTCATGAATAAATAATGTACGACAGCAGTAAAGCTTCCAAGATGCATATATGTTAATTTATGTGTATTTTTAAACGACGCCAGTACTTACCTACATCCATTACGCATAATACCTACATAAAAATTATCATTTCGGTTTTATGTGTTACAGAAGCATGAATAACCGCCTCAGGTTTGTTGAAATGTTCCGTAGCACATCTTCTTGACACTAAAACAAAGCATAGGTAAGCAATAGGAAGCTCGGAAACACTAGACAATGTCTATAATCCATTTGTAGTGAAATCAAGATTTTTCTTGTTATATAAATTACTTACTTTTATCCGCGACATTATACGCGCTTATCGCGTTTTTTCCAGTTCCCGTAGGAATTTCGGGAAATCCCCTCTTAGTGCTCCCCTATGGAGTGTAGGGAAGATTCATACCAGTTGTTTCGGCTGTGTGTTGTCTGTCAGTCACTCAATCACTCAGTAACGGAAGAATTTAATATCTATTGATAAGTTATTCAAAGTTTAATAAACAAGACACAAATCTTCTTCTTATCGTGTGGGCAGTAAGTTCTAACGACCCCACAAACCCTAGTGTCAGATTTTCTAAACCGCCTCAAGGGCCTCTGACATGGTTTATTTGACGACCAGCATTTGGTGGCCGGGACCACCGGCTTAATATCTACGTGCCTTCCGAAGCACGGAATCATCTTTTTATCAGACAATCAGGTGATTCAAGCCTGCAATGTCCTAGCCAAACTGGAAACAACTTTTCAAAGTATACTTCCCGTGGGAATTGAACCCACGACCACCTGGTCACAAGGCAAACCACGGAGGCAATTAAGACACAAATAATAAGTGCATTTAATTTTCAAGGTTTTGATTTAATTAACATATTCCCTAAACACAGCCATGTATCTTGCCCGGACTACCTTCATACCATGTACAGAATTAAGTATTCCATAACAAATGCTACAAGCTCATCGACCAAGTGTCAAATGGTAGCAAGATCGTGACTTCATGATGCACATAGTAGGTAGACGATAACGTTTTAGCAATTCTTTTGTCTCTTCATTAGCCAGGATTACCTAAAATAGCAGTGAATGGAAATAAAGTATTTCGCAACTCACTTTACAAGTAATGTTTCTGCATATACAATTTAAGAGCATAGCAGTCGGTGAAAATTACTTTAATGTTGTTTACTTAGAAAACCATTATCAACTCGGAGCTAAAGGTTAGATCCGTCCATAAACATCAATATCCAATAATGCGGATAAAATGTCTGGTAAATTAGTTGGTCATCACCATCAGGCAGAACAAGTCCCGATGTATTGCGAAACAAATTGCTATAATTTTCAAATAGTAAACTCCTAGCATGCAGCATTTAAGTTTTGTTTTATTGATTGAATTAGACACGGATAATGGATAAAATTATCAGAGCCTATAATCGCCCATTCTACTGCATACATATTTATTGTAGGCAAATCTTCGCAACAAGACATCCAACAATAAAATACCTCACGTTAAAAATAACGACTAGTAATATTAATTCAAATATCAACTCATAAATAGTCACGGAGAGCTTTAGAGTTAGCAAAAAACAATAAAAAGGCCATGACCAAGATAAATAATGAAAATAAAAGAAACAATTGCAGACGGTCAATTTATCAACTTATCTGAAGGACAGGCTTCAACAATGCGGAACATCTTGGCATTTTGATAACCATCTGCTACAGAGTAGGAATACTGGTCTGCTCGTCTACTGAATACCAAATAACGATATTCAACTTACATTGCACTGTTTATAGTGTATTATTTGCTACATCCGGGAGCTAGAACGCAATGTATTTTGAAACTAGGCCTTAACACTGGTTTTCTCATAAAAGGTTTCAGTCTGCTTCTTCACAAACATGTACCAATTTCCTGAAGAATTGTCTGATGTAAACAGAAACACTATGATAAAGTGATATGCCTACCCGTTTTTTTATGTAGCGTGACGGTTTACATGGCTGTTATGTCAAGCCTTGTAACAAAATTATGCAAATTTCTAACATAATACATGTATTTATGTAAGAAACCGTTGTTTCACACATTATTAAAAGCCTAAGAATGTAGCTTGATAAAGATAAAGCGAATGATTATTGTAAACAAATTGTATTCTTGATAAATTAGTGTCGTTAGTAGCGATTGATATCTGAAGTGATAAATACCTTTTATATGATCAAAGAAGCAGATTTCGTGACAACGCCATTTAGTATTTTTTATTTCGATCTTTGAATAGAAATCCCATGATAGGTACATTCATATTTATTAATTGAGTAAGAAAACAATTAGGTAGATATCAATAGTTATAGGTACCTCTCACAAATTAAGTGAGTTATTAAGATAATATTTTAAACCTAGGTATTTAACATCGGACAGCCACTAACCTGCAAATACGATTTTTTTGTGGTCCCAAAGTACTACTTAAAAATAATGTAGGTTTAATCCGTGGTCCCGACCCCGAAAGCTCCTCGACCCAAAACAATTTAGTCAGCGAAGATCAGTAATTCCGCTTCAGTAACTTATTAAGGGAATACCAAATATATTAGCAACAAAGTCGTCACTCCTCGCAAATAAAATTTAACGCTTCTGTCTTACAGTAATTTAGACGTGAACGTAAAGGTTACAGTTATAATTAAAGTCTAGCAATGGTACATTATAATTAAGGATGATTCAACATGGTGTTGTCTTGTTACACATTGTTAGGTTACAACATTATTGCGTTGTTAACTTTTGAGATCTGGAAGCAGTCTGCTTATCCAATGTTAAATGGTTACCGAAGCTTATGAATATTTCTAGTACTAGGTATCTATCTTAGATGCTTTGAAATCCCTGGGACGAGGCTAAAATGAGTCAAGTGCATTTTGAGTTCCCAGAAAACCTTTTAAAACAGAATACAGCAACTCTGCTTGGAACATTAAAGTGCTTTAGCAACTTTAAGAAAGTCTGAATAGATAAAAGTAGCTGCACCATTATATGCTTCAGTTTTAATAAAGCAAAACAGCTCAATTGATATTGTTAACCTACTCTAAACGAGCATAATGAGCAGATTTCTTCAAACAATTTATATGCGCATGGCGAGATTAAACCGTGATGCCCAAACCGGGGAAGAATTAAAGCTTTTCGTATTTGGGATTTCTGACCTATATTTATGTCCCTTAAGCCTTTATTTACGACTAACGCAAGAGTCAGACCATCAGTACTATTACTACTAAAAAATTGTAGCACTGACTGGTGATCTTTGCACAGCCGGACAGTACGGACTATTTTAGAAAACTTTTTTCATATTTTGCATTAATACAAAGGTTTAATATGTATAAAATATATCTGCCCACTGTTTTTATCCCCAATGTAGGTATCATTATGTCGCTCTTGTTGAAATAGACATATCAGATATAAGTATCTGAATAAGATTATTAATTTACAATGGAGTCAATGTCTAATACACGTCTGATTAAAAAGCAATTTGTTTAATATCTGCATATATTTGCATTATTATTAAATTCTTCATTGCTGAATGAATTATTCTGTTAATATTATGACAGGGGCATTCCTCGAGCTTACACATTAACAAGCAATAATAACAAATTACATTGTAATTGGATTCTATTGTGGATGCACTAAGCTTTATGTATTAAACGTTGCCTTAGGGCCTCATGGTGAACTGATCTAAAGTTTAGAGAAGATGAGCAATTTGTTACTCAGCGCAATCTATTACACGAGATTCTTGGATAAACCTTTACATAATGTTTCACATAACATTCTTATTGTTACATCTATGAGTAAATATGGCAAATTTAATGCTGACTTATCATGTTCAATAATTAACTTGCAAAACCAAATTTAAAGGTTTTTTATGATCAATAATGTTTAACTAATACTTAAACTTTGAGAGTTTATTTCTATTTCACATTTTCCAGTAAGATGCATTAAGCATTCCTTGCTTAAATATCAAACAATAATTTTAAAGATTAATAAATTACCTCCAAAACTTGATTAGTATTTTATTTATTTTCAAGTGACACTTACCTAATTTTAATTAAAAACTTAGCTTGTAAAGGTTTCTTGGAATTACAAATGAACCAAGAAATTCATTGTAAGAATTGACCGTCTGAAATGAAAACTCAGTTTTCTTCAAATATTGATATCGTTTTACAAGAAGAAAAAAAATAAAATATTCTGAATTTGTGTGAGAGAGAGAGCAATGAACGCATCATGCACGTGTACACCTCTGGGTATCACGGCATTATCAGTTTTGCATACAAAGTGGACGTCCAAAAATAAAATTTAGGTACCTCGTATCGAGGGTTAACGGTATTACCCACATGTATGAGTTTTCGATTTTTTTCTGAATTTTTGAGAATTATCGACCGGACCAATTTAAAACAATTCTAAAAAAAGAAGAAAACTGTCGAAATTTGCTTTTTTCAACTGAATCTTTAATTTTTTATGTCGGTGCCAGCCTTAATATTGTATGAAAACGTGAAAATACTTCTTTGAATTTTAAAGAAAACCATAATTTCTTCCCCTAAAATATGTAGCATAAAACAAAACTTCTGTAAATAAACTCAAACGCGTGCCTATCAATAGTAAAAAAAATAATGAAGCACACAGTTGATCAAAATACAATTGACACACTATTGTTTGCACAACAACATTGTATATCGAGGTGTGAGATTGCAAATAAAACAAAAGATATCTATCAATCTTCAAACTAAAATGGGAACCTGAAGATATAATTACTAGGTGCTTACCTTCCCACGCAATTTAAGTGAAGCGAATATATCACTTAGATATTTACAAGTAGACGCTTTAATGAGCAAGCAACTTATTGCCCATGTGTTACGGCTATCTTTACTTCTGAAACATTGTTACCTACGTGTGGTTAACGCAATATCAATTATTGAACTTTGCGGTTAGGCCAAAGTTTACACTGTGAAAATGTATTTCAACACCGTGTCAAGTAGTTATTTGTAGTAAAATGTAGACTTACATAGGTACTGAACCGCAAAAACTTATTGCACATTTTAGTCAATCATCTTTTGTACATTTAATGATCATAATTATGTAGAAAGGACACATGAAAATGCATTTCCAGTGATGGCCAAAGTTGTCAAAAGCCTGTGCGAACGCAAATACTCAACGCCTCAAAGCTATAGAGCACCGTGTGGTTTTGTGGATAAGAGTCTGACAGACCTCACGAGCCACGACACACGCCAAGGCGGACCACATCCTGGAGAATCATAACACGCAAAGAATATCTTATGAATACATACTCATTTCCAATCAGGAAATGTTTTATACTATGTTTTTCATTTTAAAGTAACCTTAACAAAGAGGGGGAGGAGCAAAACTAAACGGAACAAGTTTTTTCTCATGTTTTTTTTTTCTGCTTCGTAACCTCACGAAAAATAAAATCAACTCATTTCATACATTTTGGACTGGCCTTTCGCAATCTGCACGAATCTGCTTTTTAACCGACTTCCAAAAAAGGAGGAGGTTCCCAAATTGGGTGGGTATTTTTTTTATGTGTATACACCGATTACTCCGATGTTTCTGATCCGATTTCTGTGTTTCTTTTTGAGTTCGATGCGGTATACTTGCCATACGGTCTCATAAAAATTTGATTCAGTTTGGTTCTGTAGTTTTTATTTTATGAGCATTTTCGCTTATTTCAATTTCTGCGTTGACGAAGACGTCGTCCAAGTATCGCTTAAAATTAAAAAATAAAAAACTTTTTACAAAAAAATATAACCGACTTTCAAACAAAACACTACAAAGAATAAAATAACCTTAATTTCGGAAGTCGGTGTTAAAAAACAAAGAAACAAAACCAAAAACACCGACTTCCGAAATTAAGGTTATTTTATATATCGGCGGTCCATGTTGGGCGCCAACAACAACGTTTTACCGGGGAGCCATCGGGTAAAATTATCAAGACCTCTTATAAGACACGTTTATTACAATTAATTAAAATGTCAAGCCCCTTCCACGAGTTCAATGGGCACTACAACCTTGGGTATTACTGTCTCATTTAATTGAACAACTATCTTCAAAGGAAATAAAATATTGTTATGGCAGCCTGCTACTTTTTTTTAATCTCAGTGTTTAATCTTTTATTGAACTCTTGTGAAAAAGGGATATTACATAAAAGTAATAATGGGCTGTGCTAATTGACTTAGAAATTAATTACATTTATGTTACAATTTCGGCTCAGTCTTGTGGCTATTTATCATAAAGAACCTGTTCAAACATGTACATTACATTAATGTGTGGGTTATAAACAATGTCAATGAAAAACAACACCAAATTATTAGTCAATTTATTGCAAAACATATATATCGCTTGAAAGCAAACATGTTAATTACAAATTATTATTTAATTCAACAAGTTATTGATTAGATTCTTACAGATAAATACAACAACAATAAATAAAATTATACATTGATCTAACCCGCACCATCAATCTGCCTAGCCTTTTTCCAACTTTTTAGGGTTCCTTACCCAAAAGGTAACCAACGGAACCCTATTACTAAGCCTTCGGTGTCCGTCCGTCCGTCCATCTGTCTGACAGCGGGCTATACCTCTAGAACCGTAATAGGTAGACAGTTGATTTTCACGGAATCTGTATTTCTATTGTCGCTATGACAACAAATAATACAAATTGAGGTTTATGGTACGGATCCCTTTGTGTGCGAGTCCGACTCGCACTTGACCAGTTTTTTTAACTTCCAGTCCAATAGAAAGAAGCTGAATACAAGTAGGTATTTAACGTGGAGCCTACTTTTCCTCCATCTTGTAACTGAGTAGTACAAAACCTCGGTCCCAATAGCACGACTTGCTTTACTTTCCCACGAGTATACCAAGCATCAAGATTAAATGCTGTCAGTATTTCTGCCCAAGTACAAAGTCTCATATAAGTTACAATAAGTTAAAGCATAAGCAGTAACTGAGGAGTAGTGAGATAGGTAAAATTGCCTGATTTTTTTCGTTGTGACTCCAGAATCGTACCAACTGCAAGTTGACTAAAGGTCATGGCACATTATAACGGCACCGCAACGGCAAAAGAATAAGAAGAAGACGGCACAGCAGCAGCACGTCTACGGCTAGCCGCCAGCGCGCTAACTACGCGCTGGTTGCGAGGTGTTGTTTTGCTGACGACTCGGTGTCGGCGCGCTGTAACTACGTAGTCGGCGCGCTGTAAGCACGCGGTCGGTGCGCTGTGAGCACGCGGTCGGCTCATTTACAGCGCGTTGACTTTCTGCCGTTGGCTTTTTGAAATTGATAGTATGAAATACATTTTACGACGCACAATTTAATGCTCTAATTTGAATAACAAGTAAATTGCCGTGCTGCTGTGCCGTTATAATGTGCCATGACCTTCACTTTGCAGCCCAATCTTCTTAACGTACTATTAAAATGCGAAAGTTTGGATGGAGGGATGGATGAATGTTTGTGAATAAATTACGCCGGAACGGCTAAACGGTCGGGACCATATTTGCATACTTTTTAACCCGGGATTATGTTCTCTTGGAATAATTTCTGACATTTCAAACAAAAAAAAAACACAATCAACCAAAAACAAACAAACACACACAAACTATTGTTATTCTTTATTCTTATTTAGGGTGCCCGTACATAACAGCGGAGCGGAGAAACAGAGAAATATTAATCAATCATGTCAGTCAAAATGTCAGTGACTCACGTGGTACGGAGATTTTATGCAATCCCATTGGTTAAAAATTTCTCCGTTTCTCCGCTCCGCTTTAATGGACGGAACCCTTACGCAGGCAAGGCAGCTGGCAGAAACTAGTCACCAATAAATTGATGTCTGGCACCTTTTGATTTAATTTTGTCATCAAAAGAATTTTGATCTACAAAAACCACCGTGATAAATTATCTTGTGTAGATAGATAGTCATGAGCTCCTTAATTTAACTGACATTATTATAATTATAGTAACTAACAAATTCGTTCAAGTTGTGACATGTATCTATGATGGATGAGCTTCCACACTTCGCAGCGTTGATACATTCGTATTCAAGATGTTACGATGATAACCGTTGCGAGGAAGCGACTCTAATTAGACGTTAAAACTATGCTGTTAAAAATACAAAGTTGAAGTCAATTATAACTGATTGATTATTTGGTAGTTCATTTCTTTTCAATATAGGTAGGCAAAGGTATGGCTATTATTTTTTCGTTAAGCCAATATTTCCTTAGCAGTTGGCTCGAGACTTTTAAATCTGTAAGATGAACTGACCCCTTCTTATCACCTATGAGTTACTGTCATGCTTAAGTTAAACTGTTGTGGATGTCTTGTATAAGAAGTATTTTTTAAGCTTTCTGAAATAATTAATTTCATTTGGAGTAGGACTTCTTTAACTTGTGACTTAGAGCGAATTTCCTGAAAAACTGTCAATTCTCGAACGCAGTTTAGATATGCTGATTTAGTTCAGTTTTGTTGATGAAATTCGCCCTTAGCCAGCTTTTTGTTCCATTACTTACTAAAGTTATTGATAATGCATGAATGTAACATTTTCAAGAAATAGACATAGTCATGAATCTGACGCACTCTGTATAGTACTCAATGATCTTGCAATGAACAGGAAAATGCCAAATTGAGTTAGTAACACCTGTACTTAGCAAGTATGTAGGTGCGTGAGGAAAGTGAGGGTATTAATAAATCACTTGCACCTACCTACGCTAACAAATAAAATGGTGTTTGCGCAATCAATGAGCCAGCAGCACATACGTGGTCTGGAACGAGCTTGAAGAAATTCTATTCACTGTGTCTATTATACAATAGGTAGAAGTTGGGTCAAAATCATACCTACTGTTTCAGGGTAATTTGGACATTAGTTGAAAATAGATTCTTCTGTAGGTTTCCTTCTGCGATTACTAAAAAAATAGTTCCTACTTTCCTATATTAACACGGATTATTCATAGCGGAATATCTTTTCTTTTCTAATTGTTTCTGCCTGATTAGATTGCTGAGCCTACCTTCGACGTATTTGTCTGGTGACATCTTACACTCACCTTAAGTTAATTATATTATATCCCTAACATCTATATTGTATCCCTTATTCTCTTATTCCAAAATTGAAGTTTCAAAAGGAATGGAGTTGAATAGTGGTAAGAAACAAAGTATTAGGTATTCGAGAGTGCCAACTCTCACACTTTTGACAATTATTACACTAGTTCAATATCGAAACGGATTTGATTCGAACTCACGACACCTAGCATTCTGTTGCGGTAAAGTCGTCTAGTATCTACATGACCTCTTATTTTAATTAAGGAACAACATAGGGTCAATTTACATTGCGACGGAAGAGAGGGCTCTTCCCTTCACATTACAAATCGTTTTATTTAATTGTAGCATTTTGAACTTTATCTTCATTTGTAATGCACAAATTAGATAATACCAAAGACAGACAACTTGTCTTCCGAAGAATTCTCAAGCACTTTTGAGACGTTGTAAATTAGCTCTTATAATACAAAGGATAGGTACGCGACAGAATCTTCAACTCTCCTGAACTCGAGATGACTAAAATAATGTGTAAGTTATTTTTACGCAATGATTACTAGCTATTATTTTCATATCTCTTCCTAGTACAAATATTTTGACTGTACAGGATAATTACATTATTGTTATGATCGAATTAGAATCGATGAACCATTATTATAGTTCAATGCAATTATCTAACAAAAGGTTAATAATACGAATATATAGCATAAAAAACTTAATGTTTTGTTATATACATAACCTTGTACCATCAATCTTTAAATATGATGAACTTCTTTGAATGGAAGGCCTCGCCATATTTTATGAATATGGCATCAGGACGGGTATGTTAAAATCGATAAATCTAATCTAGAAACTTACTTTCGACACCACGATTATCTCAGATAATTTTATGGACCAAATTATCTCCTATAGACCCTGCCTGTAACTGGCTGGATTTATTTTGATTTAACCTTATAGGTTTACGATGGATTGGTCTTCGGGTACAGCGGAAGGCTATTGGGGTCGCAGGGACACAGCAGTGGAAAAATACAGTTTGTTGAAAAAAAAACTGACAGGTCCCTACATTATTGACGATTTGGACTCGTTCATAATTATAGCCGATTAGCCTGAGCTGGAAAAAAGGGGTCCTAAAACAACATATTTTAAGTAAAAAGACATAGTTTAAGTAACACTAGCCTTCACATGAGAAAATTAACTATGCTTACGAGTACATCATGATGCCGGGGGGCCCTTGATGCGTTTAACTGCTAAGCTCTAAATATTTTTTGACTCTAAAAGAATCTCAGGTGACCAACTGGTCATAGTTGCGTTATGTCTGGGAAGAACGACTAGTGAATCGCGATGGCCAGTGGTTTTCCCAAAATTTCGGCTGTCTGTCTGGTTTGCGGTTTGAAGATCTATCGCAACAACTTTTGATAGGCTAGGCAAAAAATGCCTGTTGTTTATCATACTTATGTTAAATGTCATACATTGTTCTGTGAATAATGTAATTGAGTAAGATTTTTAAAAATGTCGGTTATGTCTGGACGAAATTTGTCTTTATCCGGACCGATATTTTTTTTTCTAATCCTAGTTCGCAAATACTAAAAACATTAAGAATATAATATATTAGAAAAAGAAAATTATAAAAATGCTAATACTAAATTGCCAAATGCAGATTGACATCCAAATGTCAATGATAAATCTAAGCCCAATAACAGTTTATGCGTTTCCCACTTACTCATACGATATTTAATTAAACGTTATTTGTAACTGAATATTACAAGATAATATAACCTTATTAAGATAATAAAAGACAAGATTAGCAAATTAACAGTGCTTAAAGTTTTTATCGATGTCGTAAACCTGGTGGTGTGAGGACTTGCTGGTGCAGCAGTTTCCATGAAAAGGAAAGACTTAAGAATGGGGTACATACACATGGGATACATCCTTATAGGGACGATATGTCAATAAAACAATACGACATGTATTGTAAAGGACGGAGTGTGTCAGGGCGGGCGGCTACGCTCGCTTTGAAGTCTCCGTACGGGCCGCGTTGCGCCTGCGCTATCGTACTCCAATTTCACGAGGTGCGCTGACGCCGGCTCGTATAAAAGACGCTGCGGTCGATCTCAATAATCATTCCCGCCTCACACATCCACCGCAGATCATCACCTGCACATCCACCCACATTTTAAAAACACACAAAATGAGATCGGTAAGTGACCTAAGTGTAAATATTGTGTTACGGGTCATTTAATTAAATCTTCGAAAAAGTGAAATATAAGAAAAAATATCAAAGCTATATGTAAAAAGTTCGGTATTAATTAGTGTCGAAATCAAATTAAATAAATAAATCATCAGTGTGAAAAGTTCATCAATGTCAAATTACATTTCAAATAGATGAAGATATTTCTCGTCTATTTGTCAACAATATGCCATTGTCTAATAGACTTGTTTCTGTGCGCAAAATCCTGTCATATTCGTAGATATAATGTCTGATTCCCGTAGCTTGTCTTTACTTGAACAATGCTCGGCGATATGATACACCTCGTTTGTATGATAATTCCTGACATACATAAAGTATTTATCTTGATTCACATTTCCCACACGTAATTGATGTTTGACGAATATGAGAATAGTTTTGTTTTCATACAAAAATAGTGTAACAAATTCATGCCGTAGTTTTTTGTCAAGTCTAATAAGAATCATATTATGCTAATCTTACATTAACGGTAGATGAAAATTCATAAATGCGCCTGTATCTATTTCGGGAAGCTGTTTAATTCTAGTTAGCGTTGCTTCTTTGTGTTTTTAAGTGAAGTTGTTTTATTTTGATATCATTGAGGGACGCAAAAATACAGCTCTTCGTATTTTGGAAGCACAAGGGTTTCCTACTTCATTTGTTAGCTCATACACATAACATTGCTACTTAAATCGTACAAAAGTAGTGATTCCTTACGAAATATAAAGTTTACCAAAATCTGTAAATTTTATTCGAACATAAAAAACGTGAAATCGATCAAATAAACATAATACCGTTTGTAACGGTCATCTATCACCTTAAATTTGTGATTAAGATTCGTCACAAGCTAATCATCAAGGCTAAAGAAACACTTTCGATGAAAATGGTCAGTTTCGTTACGAAACTCATCAAAAATAGTGTTTCATATATTCGGATATAAAAATGTAAATGACGTATTCTGTTGTAACGATCGATCTTTGAGATATATTTTGTAAGCGAGGTCACTGTCATATGAACTTTGCAAAACGATTAGAAATACAATTCATCTGAAAACTCAGAGCAAGAAACAAAATTGTAGAAAATGTAAGCAGAACGAAACTGATTTCGTTGCATCGAGATGCGTAACTCAGCCAAAGTTAAAACTATAGTTAAAGCTCATCATAATCCTCACCTCTCTAATTTCGTGGTGAAATGTGCTGAACAACAAAGATAACATTGTTATATTTTTCCCGCAGTTCGTCGTCTTGTCCGTCCTCGTGGCCGCCGCGTGCGCCGCCCCTCAGTTCCAGCCTCAGTACCAGCAACAGCAGCAGCAGTACCAAGGCAACGCCGTCATTCCCATCATCAAACAACAACAAGAGGTCAACTTTGATGGCTCCTACCAATACAGGTAAATTACGTTCAATCTTATTCAAAAGCGAACATCTGTTATGTTCCATTCTTCATGCAGCCAAAAGTCATTGTTGTGAAATTAAATTATCTCCCGTGAAACAACAAAAATATATCTTTACTGAATCTCTCGTCAAGATTTATGGCGACCATAAAATTAGTCATGACCTATCTGTCATAATAAATATGTCTGCTTTGACCTTAAAAGTGCATGAAAGCTTTTTAAAAGATGTTTTTTAAACGTGCATCAGCCAAATACAATACGCATATTATTTTTTTAAATGTCGCAATGAACACAACTTGCCGAAAGAAGCTCTTTATTCACTGGTGCCATTCATGAATCCGATCCACTTTGGTATATGGGTTAATATAACAATTAATATTATAATTGATGAAATTCGAAAGGTTAATCATGGCCATTTCATTAATTAACTCCGTATATCGATGGTTAAAAGCAATTTTGTAAAATTTACATTCTCATGAGCCCTAAAATATGTATCCAAATCAGTCAAAGGATTGCGAAATAGGATGAGATCATACATGGATTCCTTCAGTGTCAGCTGTATTAAATGCTTAATTTGTGGGAGGCATCTGTACAAGAGTTCGCAGCCAAGCCCTGATTACGCAACAAATTGGCTCAGGTGTTATAGCAGTGCATGAATATGTTGATATTTTCTGATTCACCTGATGCAAGACTATTAGTAACACAATATGTCATGGCACCACCACCATCTATTTAATTTAATTTCATACTTAATGAGTTTTATAATGTGAAATATTTTTTTGGTCTTCAGACATAATAACACTTCACACAGTATGACTTTGTCAGGAAATGCATGTTTCATCAGACAGAAATCAAATGCAGAATTAATTTGAAAACTTTCAAATGACATAATAATCAAATTCAGTAGATCTTGACTGACTATTTGCAAATGTCAGTTTCAAGTCAATATGCAAAAAAAAAACTAAAAAAGAATGTTATAACAAAAATCACCATAAGTGGTTAGCTAACAAAAGATTCCCAAGAGCAATAGATTGACAATGCCTCATGATTGCACGACCTGAAAACGTTTTGGTGAAACATATTATTAGATTTGATCTTTTCGAGCGTGTGGCAGCGCCTTGAGTACTGTCTGATTCTTGTTTGTTATAACCCAAGTGATTTATGAAAACCTTAGAGTTAACAGGAAAAACTGTAAAGTATCTGATAATAGGATAAGATAGCATATTTCGTAGAAGTATTTATAATTTTATGTCTGTTGGTCATAAGTATACTGTAAACTATGCATTTAGTGAGGATTACTGTTGACACTACCGGGATGTTCTTAATATTTAACCTTTTTCACAGCACATTTCTACTTTCTGCAACAAGAACATTAAAACTTCCTTACTATGTATCCTGTCAGTATTATAGAAATTCTTATGTCACATGAACTTATTGAATTGCTAGATCTATCATAATTTGCCATGGTGTAATAATTGACCTCGATCGTCATTTGTCTTTCCTCATAATGTCCGTGACGTGCTTCTGAAACGGCATTTAGTACAGCTTTAACATTTAAAGCATTATTACTATTTTGTTTTTCTTCTTAGCTACGAGACTGGCAATGGCATCGCAGCCCAGGAGCAGGGATACCTGAAGAACGCTGGACAGAAGGACGCCGAAGCCCAGGTTGCCCAGGGAAGCTTCACTTACACCTCACCTGAGGGCATTCCTATCTCTCTCACCTACATTGCTGACGAGAACGGTAAATATAGTTTGAATTATGAAATCCTTCGTTTTTGGTTTTGAAGTTTCTAAACAGACTTCTTTGAAGAATAGCGTTAGAGATAGGTATTATCTGGTCAACTATTTGTCACGCAACGAATGCTTCTAATAGTCATAAAATGCAATGATTACAACAAGTTTACAAAGCACAGCCTTCAGAGAATCTCTAGCAATCAGAGACAATACTAAAAGTTTCTGTTACTTACAAAATATTTCAAATGTCACAGATTTTTCAAAAGCTCTAACTACTTAATGTCCTTTTAAAGTATTAACACATTAATTGGAAACTCTAACCAAGTGTTGCGTCTTATCTTTATAAGGCGTTGTTTTATTGAAGTTTTAGTAGTAATCCGTAGGTGGTCCACACCTAATTGCAATTCGTATTAATTTGGTGATACAAACCCACAGTATAGACCTTTACATTTATATTTTTATTTTACCTTTGATAAGGTTTCCGATAGCTACCATCTTTAAAAACAGCATCTTCACTACCTAGAACGATTTCATCGAAATACTTAAAAAACCATTGACCGGAGGTACAAGTTAAATGCCTAATTTCAGCCTCAGCGTTCACAGCTGGAACGTTTAATTGACTGTTAAAGCAATAATGATGCAAATATAGAAATTTTACGCTTAAAACACACATTTTGAGATGAGTGTTACACCTGCACTTGTAATTAACTTAGGCTTATTTGATCATTCATTCAGATATGAATATTAATTCACATAGTCTTATGAACTCTGCAAGTTGTAGAATTAGTTGCGCTAAAATGCGTGTAACACAAATTGCAGCATCCAAGCAAGTGTTATGGGCAATTAAGTAAAAGAGCGGAGCTACAAGCTAAAGTTACAAAATTCATTCAATGACTCCATTATAACCGACGACTTGAAACCACGTTCCATTCATGAAACATGCCCCATATGAATAGGCAAACTGATTACTAGATTTGATCAGCTTTGTACTTATACTAACAACTTTATTTGCTTACAGGATTCCAGCCCCAGGGCGCTCACCTCCCCACTCCTCCCCCAATCCCAGCGGACATCCTCCGCGCTCTCCAATACATCGAATCCCAGCCTAAGCAGCCCCAGCAGCCCCAGCAACCCATCTACCAACAGCAGGGCTTCCAACAACAGGGCTTCCGCGGTTAAGTGACCCCAACCCCAACTACATGACGATATCGAACGATACTCATGCACGACTGTACCTATCACCATATAGTTAAGGTGTACACGTAGAATAAGTATCTATAACGATTGTTACTGTGATTTATTATAATTAAGACCGATAAGTAAAAAAACAATATTTTATAACTTGATTGTTTCATTTCCTTTGAATCTATAAAATATGGAAACAAGATTTGGATTATTCTGTACAAACATACTTTGAAAACATATTTGGGGAAGATTTCTTACACAATTTACAAAGTTTTGTGCCAATAGTGGTAAACCATAGGATAATCTTTTAAAATGTTTAATAATAATTCACCTCACTATTTTTTTAACCATTTTTTTTTTTCATTTATATCGTTCAGTTCATTTTAAAATCTTCTCAGCTTGTTATAACTTTAGTCCAAATAAAATTATTGTATGTGCTATTTATAAATTAGTGGTACAATAACATCGTGACATATAACAGTTGAGCTAAATAGTCTACCCAAGATTTGACACGCAAAATTCAGTAGTCACCCCAATTCTAGCCATACCATGTTTCGCGTAGTTCATTCATTCTTCGGTCTTCGCACACTCTTGTAAACACCCATTGAGACTTCCTCTTACATAATATAAAATGATTAATAGGTACTTACTGTAACGAATTGAGAGATCCATGATAGTTATCAATCCAATAAATAATATTTAAAGGTGCAATAACTGAGCGACTTATAGTAAAATTTAAATCGATTACTGATTTGATACATTTGTATGCTTGCTACATGGGTCAGTGGGTCAGCCCACACACATACCATAACGCGTAGCTTTAGAGTTGATGCTCGTAATGCATTTATCCATACATTACTAGGCGCGTCTTACTACGTAATCAAAGGAGCGTACATGGCTTAGTTTATTGTATTAAGAAACAAAATACCCAGTTATTTTCATAATACCTACAGTAACGCCTTTATTTTTAAGATTTAAATATAGGAAGAGCAGCAAACTTGAAACCTAAGTTAATTTCAAGTTTCATAATCTAAATACCTACTATACCTAGGTATACGGAGTTAAGTTATCTATGGAAGTACTGATAAAAAGCTACAATACTAACGAGTGTCATATATTCCACTTTTTATCCTAGAATTATGCATATTCTGAAGAAGAATTGAAAAAAACAATGGTAGTCAGTCACCTCAGTTTTATTGGTTTCGATTTTAATATCAATAAACGGGTATTACTAACATTTTACAGAAGAATTATTTTTATAAAATTGATATTTTTCTAACTGTATACTGTTGAAGACGCAAATTATATGTTTCAGACAGTAGATTATACCCATTGGATATTGATGCTGCCAACAAAACTTGATAAACTGTTAGGATGAAAGATCAGCCATTGCGACCTACCTTTTAGTAGACACCATAAATTACCGAAGCAGAGTTAATAGAACTTGTACACACACTATTGTTGTCATTTATCACCATAACAAATAAATCATACGGCAATAAACACACTGCTGACCAATGAATTACCCGTGTTTATTTCATTATTTGACAGGCTTTTAATATACTTCTGATTATGTAACATGTTTAGTTAAAGCTTTACATAAGAATTGACAAGTAAACCGGACCCTTGTAGTAGGTCAGCAAACTGAGTGATAGATGGCAAATCAATGTGACAACATTTTATTATGGTTTGGAATGTTGAATCACAATGTCAAATCGTTTATTTCCATAAGGGCTGAAGTTACAACAAGCAAACAAATACCTGAAGACTATGGGTGCCTGTCCATTACAGCGGAGCAAGGCAGTGAAGCGGAGAAACGGAGAAATATTAACCAATCATGTCAGTCAAAATGTCATTGACTTACGTAGTGCGGCGATTTTATTTAATTCCTTTGGTTAAAATTTCTCCGTTTCTCCGCTCCGCTGACTCGCTCCACTGTAATGGACAGACACCCTTATGTTCCGCTGATGGCGCATGTTTTGACGCTCGCAAGGGAATCAAAAACTTACTTTCCGCTGACGTAGAGTCATGAAAGAAGATAGTTCTTACAGTACAAGTAAAGGAAAAAGTCTGTAAATTGGGAATTTGTGGTATTATCATTAAAAAAATATGTTTTACACGATTACAAACTTATACTTTCGGTTGAAGAATTGACCGTGACGTAAATTGATGTATGGGTGTATGATGTAAGTTCAGTTTGTCCTTCAATGTTACACACTATATTTTTCTCAGCGGGATAGTGCTTCCATAGTTTATAAACTTCCTTAGGTATACTCGGAAAAAAAAATAGACTCGATTGGAACTCTCTGTCCGGTATTTTTATTTCTTTGGTAAAAGTCATCTATTTAAAAATCGGCCCTTAGACACTTAAAAGGCAATTTTGAACGCCACCTTTTTTATTTTACTTTTTAAAAAAATAGTGGTTCTCAAAGTTCAGATTCTTATAGAGAAGACTCATTTCATGGGTACACAATACAGATTTTTCGTTTGAAATTCCAGTATTCAGTAATGTAGTACTACTTGAATAGCTATCACTAGTTGTAGCCTCTGCAGACCTGTTTAATATTGGGTAGTTGACAATAGTTATTAGTATTGAACATAGCGGCCTCACTTTTCGCATTTTTCTCTTATCTATTTGTAAAAAGCCACAATTCCGAAGTAAGTTTTTCATGAAAAGCGCGACGGCACCTTTTGGAGCTAGTGGATTGAACTACTTTACTAACCAAATGAAATGGAAAATATATCATAATATTCCTTATGTAATGTATACGTTTATTTGCTAGTAGTGGTTTTTTGATCACGGTGCATATTTTTCTTCCTGTCTAAATCCCGAAAACACTCTAGCTAGCTGGCCCGCGCCGAGACCCGTCTCCAGACACCTCAACCGTGCGGCTAGCTCGCACAGAACCGCAAAAAAAAAATGTATACGTTTATTTGCTAGTAGTGGTTTTTTGATCACGGTGCACATTTTTCTTCCTGTCTAAATCCCAAAAACACTCTAGCTAGCTGGCCCGCGCCGAGACGCGTCTCCAGACACCTCAACCGTGCGGCTGGCTCGCATAGAACCGCAAAAAAATTTAAATGTATACGTTTATTTGCTAGTAGTGGTTTTTTGATCACGGTGCACATTTTTCTTTCTGTCTAAATCCCGAAAACACTCTAGCTAGCTGGCCCGTGCCGAGACGCGTCTCCAGATATCTCAACCGTGCGGCTGGCTCGCATATAACCGCAAAAAAAATTAAAAAATGTATACGTTTATTTGCTTGTAGTGGTTTTTTGATCACGGTGCACATTTTTCTTCCTGTCTAAAGCCCGAAAACACTCTAGCTAGCTGGCCCGCGCCGAGACGCGTCTCCAGACACCTGAACCGTGCGGCTGGCTCGCACAGAACCGCAAAAAAATAAAAAAAATGTATACGTTTATTTGCTAGTAGTGGTTTTTTGATCACGGTGCACATTTTTCTTCTGAAGTAGTTCTGGTCCGCGTACCAGCAACAGCTAGAGATTTCCATGACCAAGATCCTCCCGGAGAGTTTTTTCATGCAGCTCTGAGAACGTCAGCTGCGATACGGTGGTTCCTTATTATAGTGGTTTTGGTCATAGCTGCCCCAGAAATTTAAAATAAGAATGGAATATCCGTAAAAAAATACCATTCAAATCCATAAAAACCACTGAAAACGCTTAGTTAAATCTGGAGATAATAAAGATACTAATAATTATAGACCTGTATCTGTATTGCCGGTTTTCAGCAAAGTGTTTGAAAAAGTAATACTCAATCAAATGCTCAATCATTTTAACACCAATAAAATCTTACACGAACAACAGAATGGTTTTACCAAAGGTCGTTGTACGACTGACGCTGGAGTCACGTTGTTAAAACACATATATACAGCGTGGGAAGAGGCGCAAGATGCCATAGGAATCTTTTGTGACCTCTCCAAGGCATTTGATTGTGTAAATTACGAAACCTTGCGTCTAAAACTAGAACATTACGGACTGGGTAAACTTGCACTCAGTTTAGTGAGGTCTTATTTGAATGACAGACAGCAGCAAGTTCAAATAAATGGTGTCAATTCACGGGGTCTGAAAGTTAAAATGGGGGTACCACAAGGCTCAATATTGGGTCCGTTCCTCTTTCTAGTATACATTAATAATCTTCCCCATCTTTTAAAAAATCAAACTCAAATGGTGTTATTTGCTGACGATACGTCCTTAATTTTTAAGATAGATAGGTGTGCCACAAGTCTTGACGATGTAAATAACGCCCTTCAGCAGGTCCAAAATTGGTTTACTGCTAATAATTTATTTTTAAATGAGAAAAAAACAAAGTGTATCAGATTTGCATTACCGAACGTTAAAAGTATTAATTGTGACATAGTATTGAACCAAGAGAAACTTGAATTCGTCGATGACACAGTTTTCTTGGGGATCACGCTTGACTCAAGGCTACAATGGGGTCCTCATTTAACATCTCTTGCGGGACGGCTGAGTTCAGCAGCCTATGCTGTCAGAAAAATCCGTCAATTTACTGATATAGACACCGCGAGGCTGGTCTATTTTAGTTACTTTCATAGTATCATGTCTTACGGTATCTTATTATGGGGACGTGCTGCAGACATCGAGTCTATATTTATTCTGCAGAAAAGAGCTATCAGAGCCATTTACAATCTCCGCCGGCGCGATTCCCTAAGGGAACTGTTTAAGGATATTAACATCATGACGGTACCTTGTCAATACATATATGAAAACATTATGTATGTTCGGAAAAATCTTCATCTTTTTAGTAAAATTAGTAGTATATAGGCATAATTTTAATACTAGAAATTGGAACAAATTAGATCAACCCCGATTCAGATTAGCTAAAGTACACACTTCTTTTATAGGGTTAGTGTTAAATTTTATAATAAAATACCACTTGATATTCTCGAACTGAATGAGAGAAAATTTAAAACATGTATAAAACGCACACTATGTAGACAAGCATATTATAAACTGGAAGATTAAGTCCTTGATAAAAATGCTTGGCTAAATGCCGGTCCTGCTCCACAGCCACAGCAGTATGGGTACACTTGTTAGGTTTTTGATAATTGGAAGAAATGCTTACCCTTTTTTGTTCTCCTATACTTATTTATTTATTTATTTATTAAATTTGGGAAAACAAACAGTAGTACATTAAACATAAACAGTGTTGTCTTAACATTAAACTTAACAAATATACTACCCACAACATTTTCCACAGATTACTTTGATAAATAATAAAAACAAACTGTTAGCAAACGTTAACTGTAGCAGGGCCAAATTAATAGAAACAAGTTAAAAGAAAAAAAAATAAAAGGTAAGGATAAACAACATTATATCAAAGAGGTAACCAAAAAAATATTAATAATAATAATAATGCGTGATGTATCATGCAGGTCCAGCCTATACATTTAAAATTATGCAAACATTATGCAAAGCCTACTGCTGATTCTTTAGAACATCAATTATATTCCTTCTAACTTTACATCTGCTCAGGAATAATATGTCTATTGCACCAAAACGCACAATCGTTTATTTATTAGTTCTTTGCATTATTGTATTAGCAAAGTATACACAATAAAGCAGCCTTCTTTTTTTTCTTTTCTTAGTTACTTGAAACCATAGTTTTGTATAACGTTGAAGCATATTTTAAATTTTTTGTAAATGTGAGCACTATGGAGCCATTTACATATGTAATTATAGATTTCGTTATTAAATTAGTTTGACATGAACGAGCGTGGCAGTTGAGAGCTTGTCATGCTCACACAAATGTTTTGCTGATGGTGGCGCGTGTTTTGGATCATTTGATTCCCATCAAAATGGTTGAGTTAGATGGTGCTGATGCACGCGTCATGTTCGTGAACGGGCGCCGTCAGTTGAGACTGGTCATCTCTTACCTGCCACTGGCTTATGTTAATCTGTACCTGCATTTTGAATTGTTTATATATTTTCTTGTTCTTTGCATTGCCCTCACATATAGAAGCAATCAAAGATAATGTTAACAAGATTTTTGTAATACATCACATGGTTTAAAAGAGTGTCCGTGGAGTTTCTTGCACGTTCTTCTCCATAGAGATCTACGCTTTGGAACGTGCAAATAGCTTCATGTTTTTGACTGACTTTGACAATTCAAAAGTGCCTGTAAATGGTTTATTTGAAATATACGATTTGATTTGATTTGATTGTATTAAGGCGCTAAGCGAACAATAAGGCCGTTTTGAGTACTGTTTTTCTCGTAAAGTACCTGTAATAATGATTTGATATTTTGGTTTATGTTTTTTGACCATATGATCTACCTAAATTCTAAAGGAATACACGATGCGAAGAAATTTTCTCGATAGAAAAAAAAGTACAAAGCTCGATCAGTCTTTTTGCCATTTTCATTTTCATGACGTAATGCATTAGAATGATGTTATGAAATCTGCTTTTAAACATAGAAAATAACTTTATCTAGCTAAATTCATAACAGGTTTTGATTTTATAATACTTTTATGTTATTAAATCCGAAATTTACTTTTGGCACTTACGTTATTTATTCCGAGCCTCCCTCATTCTATCGCCATCTCTTCTTTGGCCTTTTAAAAGTATTGGCATCACTGTTGATTCAGATCAATTCAGATGGTCCGTGGGCCTTGTCAAGGTAATACCTATGTCACTTTTTTTGCAGATCAGAGCTGTCAGATTTTCGTATTTTTTTTTAACAATATTTTACATAGATCAGAAGCTTAAAGTTATTTTTTGTTAAAATTAGTGATATAAAATTATTTCCACCATGCGAGTGTGTATTTTTGTGACCTTGGATGATATATAATCGTATTCATTTTATATTAGTACCAACATTAAAATTATTTATAAAAATGTTATGAAATAAAAGACTTAAAGTGCCTAAAGCACAACATACTGAACGCAACAAAGGATTCATATCACAGGAAATTAATAGTGGCTAATAACACCGGTAAATCATGATAAAATCATCACTTTCACTTCTGTGTATAGGACATCCACAAACATTATTTTCCCCTCACGTAAAGTAATATAGCTATAGCATTTTTTTTCTGGACTGGAGTGTCTGTCTTCTAAACAGGCTAAAATAAATTTATTTATTTGTGCTTTGAAAGACGTCAAACATCAATATGCCAAGTAATTAAACTTGCCAGCTTACGAAAAAAAATTGAGTTTAGAAACTGGCTTCTGCCCGCGACTTCATCTGCGTGAGTTTCAGAACTAGGTATGGTAGGGTATGGTTTACTTGTCACTCACACGACATCCGATAGCAGTTCGAATTTTTCTCCCATCTTTTATGTTTGGGCAATGTTTTAAAAGTTGTATTAAACTGACAATCACTCAATCTTCTTTCGCTCGTGAATGGTTTAATCCAATAAGGTCGCTTTTTTATACTATCAGTAATAAAGTCAGAGTAAGCAGTGCTGTCTCGTCAGACTCTATTTTACTACTGTTGAGGAGTCTGGTGAAAACACAGAGATTTCTGAATAAAAATACATACGCGCGACTGCAGCGCTTTTATACCGCCTAATGCCGTATCAGCGCGTTTGTATCAATACGATTACAGAGCCACAAAATTTTTGTATGCAAAAATTAACGTACAAAGCGATACAAACGCGCGCGACAAGCGCATTCAAAGTTCGTGTGTATCGAGTTTGTTTATAAAGAGGGGATTCAAGTCCCGAGGAATTTGGAAAATAGGTATTTGAAGCTAAACTATTGCCAATGCGTCGCACTGTGCCCTATCAAGTAATGTGCGAAAACGACAACTGCAGCAGAGGCTGATATTTTTACCTATAAAAACCTTGACCAAAAGACGTTTTGTATTCCGCTGTTTTATTCTTTAAAACTGGACTGATCTATAAAAATTATGTATCAAAATTTAGAAGAAGACTACATCTATGCTACTGTTATTTTCTATTTTGATAAAAACTTATCAAATTTTTCTGATAGTCGTCTGAACATGGCGGTAAAAACGGGCTGCTTTTTCGGGTTTTTGGATTGTCATAATTGTTTAAGTAATTATGTTTTGGAAAAAAAAATGATAGAGGCACGTATTAATTGGATCTAGATTTTTTGGAAAAAAAAATCATGGCTCTAGCAGCATTATCCACAAAGAAAACAGCGAAATACGTTCGTAAAAAGCCCAAGAGTTACCGACTAGAATCCCCTCTTAATTGTCGGAGAAAGGTGTGGGTGGGGTCTCCCCCACACCTTTCTCCATTTCTCTTTCGAATGAAGTTACTATAATTATCAATGTCTTGAAAACTCTCGAAAACAAAATGGCGGCCTTTGAACTGCAATCCTTGGCCTTAGCTTGGTGGCAAAATAAAGTTGAACATCCGATTTGACCACCTTATATAACACGAATGGAGGAGTTCGTGGCTGAAGAATAACAGCCGCACGGGTCGATCTTCAAGGTAAAGCAACGATTGCCAAAGTTAGTCTGTGGTTGGGTCACCATCTTAACATACCGAGTTTCCTCCATACCTCGGATAGCACGTTAAACCGTTGGCTGTCATTTGTAGATCTTTGGCAGTCAGAAGCCAATAAACTTGACTCTTGGCTTGCCAAGAAGTTCCGTGTTACCCAGTTAATGGGTTGCGGACGTGGAGGTCTGGTAGGCAGCCGCTCTACGTAAAATACGTATTCAGCTTAATCGGGTTTGACTGGAAGCCGACCAGAATATAGTTAGGATAAGGCTAGGCAGATGATGATATAACACGAATAACTTTACTATTTGTCTTCTTTGAATATTTATTTTTATTCTATCTTTAGAAAGGTTGTTAATAAGAGAATCGATATATGTTAATATAATTTGCTTGCGAGTAACCCTGAATTATTTGGCGGTTTGAATTAGTTGATGGGGTGTCGCTATATACGATTTTTTTAACCTTCGATGCAGTAGTGCAAGGAGAGTGTGCGGTTCGCTCGGGGAGAGGGATGCTAAATCACTCCACGAAATTATTTACTTAGGCTCTTAACCGTAAATTTCTCCTTAATACATTAATATTATTACGTAAAATTTATACCAAAATAAACCATAGTTCATAAAAAATGAAAATTTAATTATTATTAATTAATAATAAACCCTAAAATAGACGTACCTAATTGCAACTGTCTAATTTCTACATAATGCGATAAGTCAGCAGTTTTGTGAGTGAAAACGCATTCTGTAATAGGGCTCTTAAGAAAACAACCTAAGATTTAGTTAAGTTATTATTATACTCCTACAAACGGACGTTTTAAAAGAGAATTACTAAAAGGTTACAAGATTGGCATCTCGTAAGTAACGTAGTTTGAATAATCGTTGACCTTATTAACATCAAAATGAGACAGCTTAACTTATTCCAGACCATTTAAATTCATAAATAAATGCTTATTTATTTTATTGAACGTTTACTCAAAAGCATACTAAGATGTACCTAGGTAATTTTATTAGGTGACTGATAAAACATGACTGCAAAATAGTAAAGAACAGTGTTTCATTGAATGTTCAAATAAGATGCTTTGGGAAATCAAGCTATTAGCAGAGCTTTATATTAGGAACACCTTTCCATGCAGAGTTATAAATGAATATGAGATGATTAGCACCTTATTAGTTGATTATTACCTTATCTATGCTAACATTTACCTAATAATTAGCCTAGTCCAGTACTTACCTTTTCCTGTTCCTAACTGGGTTTTAATGTTCTAGACCAAAGTTCAAACGTAATAAGATTCACGGTGTCAATAAATTTATAATTTTATCCAACAGTAAATACATGAATTAATTAGTTCATTACTCAAGAAGTTCCTACAGTATTTAAAATAAATAAGTATTCGACTGTGAATTTCAAGCAAAGCAGACACAAATAACGCATCTATCTGATTTATAGATATAATAAATCTATACTAAAACTAGCTGACCGGGCAAACGTAGTTTTGCCAAAAAATAAATAGACTACGACCTATTCTCGGACCTACCAAATATACACACAAAATTTCACGATAATCGGCCGACCCGGTTCGGAGGAGTTCGGTAACAAACACCGTGACACGAGTGTTTTATATATTAGATTACACGTAAGATAATTTATATACATCTGAAAACTCGGAATACAGAGCCATCTATGCAAAGTCGTAAGCACTTGCTACTAAGTGAGAGCCAGGTTAGTAAAAATGTAGGTAACCTTTTACAAAAATCGATGAACAAAGAGAATGTAAACTGTAGAATGATCAATGCCGCCGTAATTCCCAAGTATACCGATAGATGGTAGTATAATGTTAAGCAAAGCAGCGAGATGAGCTATTGTATGTGCAGCTCAAGTATGAAACAATAAGCTATGCAACTAATTAATGTAGTAACTGAAATTACAGTCTCAGTAATTACAACATTCACACAAATAATTTTCTATTTTCATATCTTTCTTTTCCATAAGCTGCTGAGCTGCCAATCCCCATTACGATTTGCCGTCCCGTACATTTATAAATCCCAAACCACAAATATTTTACATGAACTGTAAAAAAGCTGCAAGTCATCATAAAAGTTATACATTCGATATTGGTCATTCAATCACATAAGCAAACCACGCGTGCGTGCTATAACGTTTCTTTTTTAACAACAGCAATAACATAATGACCTATCTTAATACCGATAATAACCATAATGACATCTCACTGACAAAATATCTCAGGTTAGACAAGATGCAGTTAGTATAATTATCTTACACTATAATAATTGATACCCTTTACAAAATGAGTCGTGTGTGCAATACTGGCGTGTAATCCAATCATAGGTCGTATTCACGATGGGCCAGTTACCTTTGGTCTGACGTCCCATCTGTCACCTTACATAACTATTGAAATCTTAGCCCGACAATGCGAGACACGGTTTCACCATTATTATGTGACACATCATAAATCAATTGTTGGACATCACTCTAAACAATGACACCTGAACTTTACTAGGTTTATTATGTAATTAATTGTGACTCAGTATACGTTCAATCAGTATAAAAATTATCCTAATTTTGGTAACCCTTCCAGCTGTATTATGATAACTCAACAAAAGGCACTTGCAATGGATTCGTAAGACTTTACCTACGATTTATTGTTTTATTTCCGTACCTACGAATTTGTACGTACGTAAGAATCTGTATTTGAAATTATTATTTATCTATTCATCTGACTTTTTACTCAAATAAGGCTGGCTTCTGTTAGACATGAAACCCTTCATGCCTAACCACTTGTAACTTTCAGGCGCGTAAAGGAGGTAGGGCTATCTTGCAAAAGGCGTTCACACTGAAACTGTGTTTGGGAAGGCTACTCCATTTGGCCTGGTTAATAATACAGCGGACAAATTGCGCAATTGACGAAGAGATTCCTAAATTGGCCTCTGAAGTTCTTGTCCAGAGGGCAGATTTATTTATGAAGTATGTAGGTAAAGTATGTTTTCATCCACAGTTCAAATCTCTCGCCAGCTACACTGGCTTCCGAAGAGGTCGTACGTCTGCGATAGCTTTTGCGATTTATTTTGCGTGCATTGAGAGGGGGCTTGATTGCTCATGGGGGGAGGTCATTTGCCCAGTTCCTCTTTCCCTATCTATAGATTTCTATTTAATAATATATAACATCGTAAGAAGGGGGAATCAAACACTAAAACTGCTCATCAATAAAACCAAAATCTTTATAGGTAAGTAGCTAAAACTAGGAAGTATCCTATAGAAGCTAATAGAGTAGGTACTATGTACTTTTTTCTTGTATGGCCTTAAACACAGAGCGTGATCTCCAATAGCTTAAAATCGATAGAGTAATAAGTACATGTTTAGTGTGGTTTCTATACGATAAACAGAAATATCGACCTATCGATGACTACCAGTTTTAAAATCTAAGTTTCCTATTTTTATATATCTTACCAAAATTAGGTAAGGCATGACATGATTTTAAATAGCCTGATATTATAAATACCATTTTCCAAATTCCGGGCTGCCACTGCAACAAATTATTACTAATAGAAAAATAAAATTACACTACAGGTCGGTCGACCATGTGAATCAAACCTAGAACCTCAGCTTCAGGTCAGGTCGGCCCGTTGGAGCTGGCGATTTATCGCAGAGAGTGTGTGCAGCAAAAAAACACTCTGTAGATTCATCCTCTCTGTGACTGTCTGGCTATCTGTCTCTCGCAACCAATTTTCTCCGAATCGACTGAAAAAAATAATTTGTTTGGTACATGTATATACATGAACTTCTGTTACCCAATATATATAATAACTAGTGGACGTCACGCGGTTTCACCCGCGTAGTTCCCGTTCCCGTGGGAGTGCGGGGATAATATATAGCCTATGTTACTCCCTGATAATGTAGCTATCCAATGCTAAAAGAATTTTTCAAATCGGTCCAGTAGTTTCGGAGCCTATTCAATTCAAACTAACAAACAAATCTTTCTTCTTTATAATATTAGTATAGATAAAATACGAATGCGTAACGTAAATAAATAGATATTGAATATGGTGTCACTTTTGGGAAAAAATTAGATTATTAAACGATAAGTTTTTCAAACTGTACCGTGTAACGGTGCCTAGCTTGAGGACAATGCAACTGGGCAACACCCACTTGATTTGAGATAACAGTGCAAACCCATATCATTGTAATTGTTAAGTGATCTGTTGCACCACAATCTCTGTGTTTGTAAGTAAATTAATTAATTCTTTTTGTTTATTATTATTATATGAAGTGCCTACCGCACATGAACTTTCGTTCATGTGTGAGCGGAAAAACAACATTAAGTGGCGCCACCATGCGCAATTCTATCGCAACATTTAAAATTGTATTAAGAAAAAAAAGATGGCGGATTGACTCTACTGGCGAAAACCGTCGCTCCGCAATTTGTCTGCTAAGGCTTAAAGAAAAAAGTGAAATTCGTGAAAATTGGTTTTATATCGTTGCTCGAGGTCAACATTGCATCAAGATAAGGTATTGTGCACACTGCCCTTAATTCAAACTGTTGTTTTCCTGTTCGTCTCCTTTAACTTCTTCAAAACGCTCACCCGTTTCCACTTCCTGGTGTTATAGCTGGAAACAAAGCCAGAGAGTCAGCCAGCCGAACTGCTGCGCCCAATGGCACGGAAAGCTATCGATATGTAATGTTTGGTCACCCTTTTACGGACCAACAGCACAGGCTGTTATTATTTAGCCCTCATGTGTCTCAATTCTTACAAAAAAATATAATTAATTAGCCATCAATCGTTGTCAATACGTACTTTTAGAATCTTCATACGGGTATATAAGGCAATAAGGCAGAGGCTTTAATAGACGTTGCATCTGAGCTTTGAATCTGAGTAGGTATAATTATCTTAAGATATTTTTTGATAATCTTTATGTTTCTACATTTAAATTATAGCTCACGTACCGACCTTGTGCATTATTACAAGCCAGTCTCGTTCTCACAGCAAAGAAGATAAACAACGTTCAAAATGATTCGAATAATCATCGCGTGCGCACTGGTCTCGCTAGCTGCTGCTGCAGTCATCCCTGATGATGCTCAAGCTCAAATTATCAATTATCGTAACGAAAACGACGGCTCTGGCAACTACGATTTCAGGTTAGTCAGTCTAGATTAAATGTCAGGGACATAACTTCTAGAACATCTATCTGAATAAATTAAACTGACATAATAATAACATATTCTTCAACTTTTTAAATGGCAAATAGCATAAAATGCTTTTGATAAAGTAAATTCTACATAACAATTTAGGACCGCAATTCAATTCTCTAACAGTTAAGTTGAAAGTTGCCAATATGCCTATTTATATTTCAAATTAGCATACGTCAACACCGTGTAACTTAGCATGGCGTATATTTTTGTAACTGTTTTTTTTTATTGTAGTTACGAGACGTCCAATGGCATAAAACGTGAAGAATTCGGACGCGTGATCAACGCCGGGGCCGAAAACCAATTTATAGATGTCCAAGGCTCGTTCTCCTATACAGACACTGATGGAAAACTAGTTCAAGTTTTTTACCGTGCTGACGAAAATGGTTACCACGTGCAAGACAAGCCCGTAAGTTCATTTAAATTATCCTTTATTATGTATAAGTTAATATTATGAGACCATACTATTTCCGATTCTTTACATTTATACTTAAAGTTTAAATAAATAAAGAATCCAGCATGACTCTACCTACATTATCATCGGTTTAGCCAAGAATTGGTTCCATTTAGGACTGTTTGTGAGTAATGGACTTTCCAGAACGAAAGTTACTATTTTCATCCTATAAACTAAGTATGAAAAGGATATGTTTAATGAACTATGTTATTTTTATGGTAGTATTTTATCATTTTGCTTTAACTTACAATTTTATTAAAAGTTTTGCTGAAGTGTACTTACAGATAGTAGGTGTATCCCTTTCTTTCGTGAAAGATTTTACATGGAATGGTATTAAAAAGTCTAATAAAAGAACAACCCTGAGGTTTTCAAATGATAAGTGCCATATTTATGTCATGAACAAAAGGATCTGGAATTTTCGGAAATGTGTAGAAGAATAAAAATAATATTTATTTGCATAAAAACATGGACAAGAACATGGCAACATGGCAACTCTAAGATACTAAAGATATTCGAACAAATTGTGTTATATTTTGCGTCGAATTTGGTGAAAAGTAATAACATTGATTATATTATGATTTATCCCGTAAAATAACAAAATATTTTTACGAAAAGTCTTCAAGAGTCTTGAATCATTAGAAATCAGGGACGGCTCATCATGTCCCGCGTATGTAAGTATATGAAATAAATTGTTCTCTGGGTACCTAGCATGATTCGCTATTTGCCAGCTACCTTCACATTTTTTTGGATTGTGTGAAAATTTTATTTCGATTTCATTTCAGAAAAATAGTTTAGAAAGAAACAGAGTATTTTTTCAGATTCTATCTTATACTTAGACTCTCCAAACTATTTTCCGAAAATTTGCCACAAACTTTTTAGACCTAGGTAGTTTGCGTAAGTATGAGTTTTTTTTTTTTTTTGTTTTATTAAAATCGTAACATTCATTTCCAAAGGTGTTTATTTTCTTTGCTTTTGAGGTCAGTCCCTCTCGCGTAATGCCTGAAACGCATGTTTATTTGTTCCTTATGATATCTAGATTACAGTATCAGTAATATACATCTGTGATGTACCTATCAAAAGAGAAAAAAAAATCTCCACGCGTTTATAAGACATTTGCAGTCTCTGGAACTGAATTAATTGGAAGTGAATCACAATAAATGTTTAAAAAAAACCTTCTAATTTTGATCATTAAACCCCTTAGCCATCAATAAACAGATCTACCAATAAAAAATATACTGATTTTTTTTGCCGTAATTTGGACATTTTGGGTAATCAATATTTGGGTAGCCATTCCAAAACAGCAAACCCCTGTTTATTAATGGCTACAAAACAGCGGGCCCGTAAATAGTTAACTCCTTTAGAACTTAAAAGTTTGTTTGAAATACTGTTGAAGCAAAAAATAAATATAAAACCAGCTGATTTTGTAAAAACTCTTTGTGCCATCGGTTAAAAAATGTTATCTTGAATATAAATCTGACAACTCCTTAATGTTGTTTCTGTAACAAGTTTGAAGAACGTTTTAGAAATATTAATCTCGATACAAATATCGAGATTTATTTTTCAAATACGATCTCTAATGCTGAGTCGGTATGTATACCTATGTATTTACTAGAAATTTTTGATATCGGTTTCAGTCGGATGGGCCAGGTGGGGCGGTACCAATTCCCGTGCTGGAAGCATTACTAGGAAAATCATGGAATGAGATCACTAAAACTTGGGAATAAATACTATTCACGTAATCTTTTAAATCGACCGCTATTGAAGACATTAATAAATCTTCGACAGATAAAAAATAGGTATTGCTGTTGCTGACGTCTATTTATAGGTGATTAAGATAAATATTAGCATCTAGAACTTCAATTTTAGAAATATATTACAAGTTTATTTCATGAATCGATTGTGGGTTCATCGTTAGTTCTAACAAGGTACGGGAATGGGTCGGGGGGTTTCGGGACCGGGTCGCGGTCCCGGATTCCGCCTATATTATTTTTGAGTAGTACTATACTTAAAAATAAAATAAACGAAGTTATGTTTATGTCTTGTAAAAGTACAGTCAACCAAATCATTAAGAAGCTGTGCAAATAAAACTATTTATAAAACTATAAAATACTTCTTTTATTTAAAAAAATGGCAGCCAAATAATAAGAATTAAACCAAAAAAATAATAAAAAATACTCTTAACAAAATTGAATTACTATAATCTTGAGTGTTTAGTAATTTTATTAAATGACAACAGTTTAAGTGAAAACATGTCTGCTTATTATCCTTTCATCGTCATCATCATATCAGCCGAAAGACGTCCACTGCTGGACATAGGCCTCCCCCAAGCGTCGCCACAACGACCAGTCCTGTGCGTGTCGCATCCATCGGCTACCCGCGACCTTCACCAGGTCATCGGTCCACCTTGTGGGGGGCTTTCCAACGTTACGTCTTCCGGTACGCGGTCGCCACTCCAGAACTTTTCGGCCCCATCGACCATCTGTTCTGCGAGCAATGTGCCCTGCCGACTGCTACTTTAGTTTGGCGATCCTTCGGGCTTTGTCGATAACCTTGGTTCTCTTGCGGTTATCATCATTCCTGATTTGATCACGCAAGGAGACTCCAAGCATTGCCCTTATAGTGACTTTGAGCCTTCTGATGAGGCCCATCGTAAGGGACCACGTTTCAGTTCCGTATGTAATCACTGGCAACACGCACTGATCATAGACTTTCGTCTTGAGACACTGTGGTATGTGGGACGAAAAGATACCTTATTATTATCCTTTATCCTTTAAATCTATACAATTTCACATAAAAATCGTCTCTATAGATGAAACGTCGTCGTCATAAATTTAAATAACTAAAATATCTTAATTAGCACATGGCGTGGTCATAACCATTATAAACCTTTTTTTCTTGTGATCCCAAATACTACTCAAAAATAATATAGTTGGAATCCGGGACCGCAGTCCCAGTCTCGAAAGCCCCTCGACCCCGAAAATTTCGACTCGACACTTATAATCTTTTAAAATAACCTTATTTCTGACAAAATAAAAATCGACACTCAAATTAAACGCAAGTCATAGTGATGCATTGGTTGCTGAAAATTAAATCAACCAATCACGTTAACGCACGTTTTACAATTTATCACATTTCCAAAGACTGGTTCTAATTTTAATGGAACTTTAATGTGTGGACCAGGGGTCGTAACTACGATGTGTCAATGTCATCACGATTCTGTCGCAATAAAAGGAATAGTGCTATTTGATCTTTATAGCTCGGTCTCTCTCTCATACCAGTATGATGGTTTAAGACGTCATAATACAATAAAGTCATGTTTATATTTCTTGCAGGCTTTATCCGCTTCGGTGCTTCCTCCAGCAGCTGTAGCATTGCTGTTGGGGAAATAAGCAAACCTTTTGATAATCAAACATTAGCTTATTTTGAAATAAATTATCCTACGCACAATCAATCCTATTTATTCAACTATGTTTGGGTCAGCTTTATAACGCTGAATACCAGTATTATCCAATGTACAGTCGCGGACTAAAATCGAGTTCCTATTTCACAAATCTATCGCATCAAAACAAGTTTCACATACGACCTTTTTCTATATGAAACATTTTGCACACAAACACGATTTCGTATATCGTACTCTTTTATCTTTATATATTCAAAAAGAGTCTGATATAATAATAAACCATTTATTTTCAGGTTACGAAGACCCATAGATACCCTTAGACCCGAACCTAAGTATATACATAATTACAATTGTGTTAGTAAATAAAAACTAAATTAGTATCACTTAATTGCTACTAACATAGCAATAACGGTCATATAATGACCGTTTGTCTTAGTGACGACACGCCACGCCTACCAGATCGCGACGGCATATACTGATTTAATTTGGATGAAATAAGTATATGACTGTGTGGCTTAGCGGTTAACGAGTTCAGGTAATTAGCATTTTAAAACGTGAGTTCGAACCACAGCAAAAATACACTTTTTGTGTTATAAATTATAAACTATGAATTTCTATGGCACGTTAGACCCGATCAGCGATGTGTTTCTTAAGTATTATCGCTTTGCATAAAATGGGCTTAATATTTCTCAAATTTCAAATGAGACCGGCTTATGCGTAAGTTATTTATAAATATTATAATTAAGACGATACTTGGTGTGTGATTTTTTTATAAATCGCTAGTGGAAAGTGTGTAATACAATTTTATTTTTAGAGAGCTACTGTGAGGCGTTGGGTAAAGATGTTTGAGGAAGAAGGTAGTCTGAAGAATCGTGGAAGAAGTGGAAGGCCATCGCTTACTAACCCGACGCAGCGACGTTTCATAGTGGAAGAATATGAAACAAATGGCTTTATTCCAACTAGAATATTCGCAGAGCAATTTAATACGTCATTGCGAACTGTTCACCGTGCACTCCATGCCGAAGTATCACATAATCGGAAACTAGCTAAAAACCATTTTTGACACAAAAGCACAAGGAGGAGGAACTACGTTTTGCTCGGGAATATTTAGATTTTACTGAGAGACCGCTATATTTTCAGACGAGAAAACTTTTCAAATTTTGCCAAAAAGGAAGACTTCATTTGTGGCGAAAAGATAATGCTCGCTGGTGTGAGAAAAACATTATTCCGAACACTGAATCAGGTAGAATAAGTGTGAATATGTGGGGGTGGATTAGTGCTAAAGGACCTGGTAAGTTGGAATTCATACCTACGCGTGCCAATAGCTCTGATTACATCAAAGTTTTAAATGAGATTATGCTACTTACTGTGCGTAATGTTTACCCCACGGAAGACTTTAGGGAACTAAGTTTTGTTCAAGATAGTTATCCCATACATCGTGCCAGTGTTGTAAACGAGTGGTTTAGCCAGCATGCTGGCATTACAGTTATTCCGTGGCCAGCACGATCCCCCGATCTAAACCCCATTGAAAATATATGGGGTTTAATGGTTCAAAGATGGGAGATGTCCTGAGCAGCTTAAAGCCCATTGCGCTCAATTGTGGGTCGTCTGCTTTGCTGCATTAAGAATAATGGTTAAACCAAATATTCAATATTACGCTGTTATTTACTGGGAACATGCTTGTCGTAATATAGTGTTTTGTTAGTTAGGTAGTTTATGATTGTAAGATTGTGGGATTAAGCTTCAAACATCTTTTATTTTTGAGAAAATGAATAATTAAGCTTATCTCAATAAGTTAAAAGCAGAAGATCAATTTTATTACGTTAATTTTTAACAATCATCTTTTATGGTTATTAATATCGATATTTTAAAGTTTGGTCACAATTATTGCACTCCATCGTTCTTTTATTAAATAACAGCAGATATAAAATAAAAATAAATCAATAAAAAATATTAAAAATAAATTGTTAGTAATTATTATAGGTTCTAGTTTGTTGATATGAAAATAATTATCAACAAATTAGATTGTAAAATTGTTTCTTCTAAGTACCAACTGTTATTTTTAAGACCAAACTTTAAAATATCGATATTAATAGTCATAAAAGGTGATTGCTAAAATTTAACGTAAAATCAATAAGCACAATTGGAGAATAAATAAAAACAAAATCAAAATAGCGGCTGTAAACAATAGTTGTACTACTGGCTAATTCATCAGCATTATGACAACGCGATCGCACTCTATATCGTCAAGCAGGGTATCTTCGCGCAACTAAGATTTTTAAGAGTACACCTTAACAATATGTAACTAACTGATATCAAAGTTAGATTTTATTGTAAGTCCGAGTGTCGAAACAAAACTATTAGATTTCATATTTAAATTTTTGTTCTTATGTGCGAAATGTAAATTTCTTTTTGAGAAATAAATAATTATGTTTCTTCAAATTACCTGTTTGTTTTATTTCAACCTTAAGTATTATTCTTTTTTAATATAACCTTCTTTTGTGATTTTCTGTTTAAAAGCTAATTTTATCTGTTGTTGTATATATTTATACAAACAATATTATAATTTATATTTATATAGTTTAAATAAATAAAAAAAGTTAAGAATAATAAAAAAAACAATTTAGCAAACTAGATGAGGTTCGAACCGACAGACACTTGCTTCCAAGTCACACATCGCTGCGCTTAACCACATGAACTGAGTTCTATTTTCGGATTGGTTCGGTGCGAACACTAACATGAAGAAAAAAAAACTATATTGTTATCTTTGTCTTGTATTGACCCTGCACACTATCATCTTTTCATAGTTGTATTGTATGTTTGCGTTAAAATCACTCGCACATGTATGTTTACTTACAGTACCGTGCAGGCGAATACGATCGTTGACGTGGTACTGGATTTTTGACCCCTGACTGTCCATAAAGTATTAATTAATTATCTTCAACTTCTTAGAATATCCTATTTATTTATTTTAAATCGACCTGTATACCGAGATTACTACAGTAAAAATTAGGGTTTTACGGCAGTGACCCTGTGACCTATGCTATTTTCCGGATGTAGATTTCCGTCACTCTCATCTTCTTTTATCACATATCTCTATCTAAAAGAAGAAATCTTTAAAATAGTAGTTTTGATTAATCTTCGCGCTACTACTAAATCATTTCCGCGAAATCCTTCCTTGAGCGAAATAGTACTTATTGGGTAGTTTTAAGGTTGGTTTTTCATAAGAATATGTGTATATTTAACAAGCGCTTCTCGCCATCAAACTAATCAGTTTGGCGAGTAAAATTGTTAGAAAAACAAATAGTGTAAGTACCTACCTGTTTGACAGTAAATAAAAAAAATTATACTACTTAATGTTATTAAGACAGTCTGACTTAAGAGGCCTATTACAATTTGACTGTGTTTTTGCATATAATGACCAACTCTGGCTTTTTTATTCTCAAAAACTGAAATATTTAGACAACTTTGGCTTATTGGGTAGTTAACAATAGTTATTAGTATTCAACATAGCGTATTCGTAAAAAGCCAAAATTCCGAAGTAAGTTTCTCATGAAAAGCGCGACGACCCTTATTCGAGCTCGTGGATTGAACTACTGTATTAACCAAATGAAATGAATAATATCATAATATTCTTTATAATTATAAGATGCATAAATTTGAAATAAGAACGGAATATCCGTAAAAAATCCCATGCAAATTGATAAAAACTACCAAAAACGCTCAGAATAACTGTAAATTTCTCTTTAATACATTAATATTATTACGTAAATTTTTTACCCAAATTAACCATAGTTCATAAGAAATGAAAATTTAATAAATATTCATTAAATAAATTAATAACAAACCCTAAAATAAACGTAATTGCAAATGCCTAATTTCTACATAATGCGATGAGTCAGCAGTTTTGTGAGTGAACACGCAATTCTGTGATAGGGCTCTTAACAACATACAAAAAAATTGGTTTTGTTTTTTATCCACACGGTTACGAAAAGAACAAAACCTTTTTTTCGCTGGTTTACGGCCACTATTACTAAATTAGATTTGCTGTTGTTCTAGGTCAGTGATTCCCAACCTGTGATCCGCGGACCACTGGTGGTCCGCAAAGGCCAAAATATGGTCCGAGAAAAGTTTAAAATTTTAACCTTTTCATCTCAAAATGTTATTGATGTATTGAAAGTTTATATCAGAAATATTTTGTTTTCTTTGACAATGCTCCTTAGATACTTTTGATAACAAGTAATAGTTATGCTACAAGTTTTGCATATCTATAAATATGATATGAGTTTATTTCAGATAAACACAGTTTAATTTTCTTCTTGATTTCTGTTTTAATTTTCATTGGATCCCAGTTTTGGATCCCAGTTTAAGTTTAATATTTGAGGCGCTGGATCCCGCAAAAAAATTATTATGTATTTCCGTTGGATACCAAATTTAAAAAAATCGTAATATAATATTTTCAATAGCAAAATTGTTTATAATAAAATGGGGGTTTTATATCGACTGACCACTTATAATATTGCTGTCCTCTTTGTCATTGCGTCTATCTATTTGCACGCGTTACCATTGCATAAAGTTGTTATAACATGGGATTCAATGGAAATAATTTGTAATTTTTATTTGTACATAAAAAAAAAACAAAACACTAATCACATGGTATATGGAAACAGAGGGCTGTACAACCAAGCAAATAGGACCCACCTTTAATACATAAAAAAAATTATCAAAGTAGTCCCGGATCACAAAAAAGGTTGGGAGCCACTGGTCTTGGTGCAAGGTGCGGAAATTGCTATATCTGAGCAGTCTACCGGGAATTTCAACTCTCGGTGCTACTCCCAGCGTTGTTAATCCAACAACACTTCCAAATTTATTAATGCAGTCCCTAAGACGACCCACTGACCACATCATTTAGTGTTAATGAAGACGAATTGGTAAAATGTGTACTGATTTTTGTACGTTTTTATTTTCAACAGAGGAAGAACCTCGCGGATAGGAACTTTTCACCGGCTGTGGTGGCTACGTTGTTAGGAAAATAAGAAGACTGAAGCTTAACTGTAGATACAAGATTAAATATAAGATTTATTTACCATAATATCTACTCAATTAAATATAATCATTATAAATGTATCGCATTTTTAATTTAGACATCGACATTCTTATTTAAACAAGCATTTATTTAACTTGCACCGTTTGTTAGTTTATTATGGTCAAATCAAACGAGCACAGACAGCTACAAAGACTGAAATTTAATATTTCTGAAGATGCGATTAATAAGAAGCATTTTTTTTTTCAATTAATGTTAAATACTTGGTTTTGATAAGGTGTAAGTGTATGAAACAAGCATAAAATAATGTGGTCATACAGTATGATAGTATTGACCGGTTTGTTAAATTAATGACTTTCTACATCGAGGTAAAGTTTGTCGTAATTGAGACTGCTCAGCGTAACGCGTGGCGAAACGACTGGTAGCGATCAAATATTTACCTTAAACACCCAGCACTCCAACATAGCGACTAATTAACTTTGTTTGATGAAACGTGACTGTGAAATTGCAGAGGAAAATAGATATGTAGACAGTAATAATATGCTTTACTTATACCTACATTTACTCACTACAAACTCACACACACTCTACACATACACCTACACACACTCACCATATAGTTTAGTTTTCTCATTATATTTGTTTTAGTTTCTGTTTTTAACGACCACTTCCTTAATTTTGAATTGTCCTATTTTTAATATGATCTTTGGCGTTGTTTGTTACGGAGAATCACTGACTCCTAAGTTACACACCTAGTTTAGGAGTCAGAGTACCTACCAATATATTTGTACCTAATAAGCCTATATGTTCATAGTTTTATAATGCAAATGTTGTTTTTGTGTGAAATAAATTTATTATTATTTATTTATTTATATGCATAAAATGTTCAATAATAGGCACAAGTTGGATAGGAAATATTAAACATTTATTTTACAAGAAAAATAATCTAAAGCGCTCTTCCTCTGTCCTAATTATTTAAAGCTTTGCTGTGCCCGACAGGGTCCATAATTGTTTCTATTTATTCATTTTACCACCTGGTTGTGTACATTACGGATTGCAAGAAACGATTTGAGATTTGAGGATTAGCGAAATATCGACATAGATGCGACTAACATGCTTGACTAGAGGTTTGGACTATTTTCAGTCCTACCTATGGTATTTTATTTTTGGTAGTATCTTTGCAGGTCACAATGTTCGTTTTTCATTTTTAGATCGTAGCTAACTGGCACATTTAAACTATTGGGCTCTGTATTTTTCTTGTGCGAAACATTTACCACCAATTGCGTACATATATTGCTTTTTTTCTTCGAATTCTGTTCTATTGCGGCCTAGCTAAAGCGCTTATTAAACTATTCAATTTGTAGGAAATCTAATTAGGAACACAATTTAGGCAAAAAAGTTAGATTCCGATTAGAATAGTTAGATTCCGAAATCGGAATCTAACTATTGTAACTTCAATTACATCTTTAGATTTCCTAATTACATTTTCTACGAATTGAATAGTGTGCTTCTTAGGCCACCATTTTTTTTTCTTGGTAGTGGTAGCCAGTATTTAGTTAGAACGTGTTGAAACTAGTCTTTACCCAATGTATTTATTAGTTCAACTAGAATCTACCGTGACAAAAAAATAGTTAAATGGTATCTTTTTTCCAGGTCCTGTCATTACAGGAATTACTAATGAATGTTCCTGTTGGGCCTGCTGCCGGTGCTCTTCCTGCCAGTGCGGTGGCTACGTTATTAGGGAAATAAGAACTATATATTTAATTACCTAATGCAAAAAAAAAAAACGTAAAAACAGACGGATCTTGCTACTTCATCACCAAAACTTGCTCTTCACTCACTAGTGGAGTAGTGAAATCGATGATATTTTGTCTTAAGTAAAACTTAACAAGTATGTAACTTAAAGTACGCAGGTTTCGTGAAAAACCTTTCCAATTTGGATTTTTTTGCCAGAATATATCTCCTTAGTAACAGGGTCTATGGTAAGCGCCAAATAAACTTGTAATAAAGTACATTAACCTTTACCCAATATCCGTTGGTTTCTAATACCCGAACAATAAATTATAAACCGTTTTTAATTAAGTAGGTACTAGAGAACGTAAAGGATCACAATAGAAGTCCATTCAGGACAGCTTTATGTCATTATTTCTGTTTTTGATAGTAAGACATTCAATAAATGTATGTAGGAGCCAATGACCGTTATTACAAATTTATCTGGTGTCTACCATAGTTTAAGTTCATTGGATTCATGTTGAATGACGTTGCATTTTTAAGCATTCTAAACTCACAAAAGCGGCAGATTATGAATTGTCGAATCACCGTGTGGCGGATTAGCGAGACAGTACTGTGCTATGTATTTCATAAAGAGTAAGGTTGAGTTTCCGCTACAGATGTCCGAGTCCGAGGATGAGATTTACAGTGGTACCCAACTGATAAGGCGCGTCGTGAATCTTCGTTCACGCAGAAAAGAAAGTATGGTTCCGAAGATTAACGAAAGAAAGCAAACTTACAATCAACCTTATATCACTACTATAAGGTTCATAATACACTGCAGCTGTTAGTTCCGTCTCACTCGCAAGTCACGTGAATGTCACGCGGCGCGCGCTAACATGGTGGCAGCTGCCGACCAATAGCGATACAGGAAAAAGAAGCGCGTTGCGTGGAGCGTGCCGATTGGTCAATAGCAATTCCCGCGCTTTGAAAATTCATCTTCTGCGCAGGTACATCGGTAAGCCATATCAGTTGGGTACTACTGTACCTAGTCTCGCTCAGTGCAAGCGATACCATTGGTTCTTAAAAAAAAACACAAATCCTTCGCTACGCATACTCGCACATCTCTGATGGAAACGCTGCCTTATACAGCGTATAACAGAATAAACGCAATCACTCTTAAGGGGTCATTGCACTCATCATTATGAACTACTTTTACTATGGGACCAATCCCGAAATTGCGAAAAAAATCACCTGTTCAATACATTTTGTCGAGTTATGCGCACATAAATGTATGGGGGAGTCGATTTTTTTTTCGCTATTTCAGTGTTGGTCCCACCGTGAAAGTTTTTCATAATGATGAGTACAATGACCCCTTAAGAGATATTGTGTTTATTCTGTTACAGGTTGTAGATTATGCAATAAAAATACTAGAATAATGTTCGTGAATACTGCGATGAATATTAAAAATAAACATATCACAGTATGCACCAATAAAATGTAGATTAATTAACCTTGTTTCAATTATAAGACACACTTAGATTATATTAGATTAAAAATTTTAAGCAGGGTTATAGAGATCCTTTTGATATGTACAAGTTTAATTATTTTATGATTTTATAGTGGTAAGAAATTGGCACGGTTCCTTTCACTATAAATAATAATGTAGAAAATAAAATTGATTACATTATAAACAAATAACATGGGTTGTTATTTTGAATTTTCCAGAAATTTACCCACGTTTGACTTGAAACACTTTATTCCTAAAATAATTATGATCCTTTGACCTATTTTAAATGTAAAAAATTTGACAGACAGAAATAATCATCCTATGTCCTGATATTTTACAAGTAGATAGTAGAGAAACTTGCTACTGTAGGAGATACTTCTGCAGGAGATTGTCCTGAGATGTAGGCACCTACATAAGTACTCCTTCTCCGATATTTTTAACCGACTTCTACAAAAAGGAGGAGGTTCTATGTTCAGCTGTATGTATTTTTTTATGTATGTTCACCGATTTCTCCGCCAATTGTGGACCGGTTTAAAAAAATCTTTTTTTATTCGAAAACTCCTGAGGTGGTCCCATTGTCACCAAGTCAGAATCTTATGATGGGATCCCATGAAAATCGAGGGAAACCCTCAAATTTTATAGGCATGTTTTTCATATACTTTCTAAGGCAATTCAGATATTTATGTCTGGTAATCCTCATCTCATGTTGCTGAGCTGATGATGGAAGGTACAAATTAGGATCTGATGATGGGATCCCATGAAAAATGTTTGTTCAGTATTTTAGTTTCAGTTCAATATTAATGCCAATTGTCAACCAGTTTGGGTGATTCTTTTTATGTTTGGAAGAGTATTTTTTCGGACTGGTCCTATTTCAATTTGGTGAAGATCTGATGAAAAACTTTGAAGGTAGGCAATGGAACTCTTCAATAAATGATCGCAAATAGATCGGGATTGCTGAAATCGCATGTCTGTTTATTGATTACACCAGTTCATAATACAACATCGTACATCGGGTACGCAGGTACCACTAAAATGTATAATAAAAACCTTTTTTGCAAAAACATAAAGAGAAATTAAAGTTATTTTATACTTTGTTTTATCTTTGTTGTTTTGGTTTTAGAAGCCGGATGTACTTTTCTTTAAAAAAGTTTTATTTTCGAGGTACGGTGCGTCACCAAGGTAGATCGCTTGATACATGCTGCCTTCAACAAACCTTAACCATCTCGCCTAGGTATATCTGTACCTATTACTGTGGCAGAGTATTTGCGCTTCTGTTTGGTCTTACAGGCACATAATAATATACCAAATAAGTCTCTTTCGCTTAATCTCTGCAATCGTATTCAAGTGCAATCCAGGAATTTTCAATTCATATCATATCAGTTCATTCATAAGAAATTTCAGTTCATAAGACATTAGAAGAGCCGACTGCGAGCAAATACTTTAATTTTAATAGAATGTCTGCCACGTGTACAATAAAATGTTTAGTTTTTTTTTTAATTTGTTTTATTTTGTTGTTTGTTTTTGCGGATCTCAAAAAAAAAAATCCATTTATTTTTTTCTTTAAAATATGGATATTTTATAATTGTTTCTTTTTTACAGCCAATAATGGCCGTTTTCGCCCTTCCCCCAAGTGTGACAGCTACGTTATTGGGAAAGTAAGAAGAAGAAGAAGAACTAAGCTACGTAATAATAAGAAACATCATTTGAAACAGATGAAATAAAACTTTACTTTAAAATTTTGTATTTCTTTTAAACATTCCTTAACTAGTCACTGTACTTACGTGCACTGTGCTTAATTATTTCTTAAAATAGTTTTGTAGCTTTTATCCAGTTTTTTTATACGCTCAGGAGGCAGTTTTACCTGAATCCCTTCATTCTGTTATTTATTATATAGGTCCTCCAAATGATGAAGTAATAGACACTTGATATTGTTGACAATGCAAGGAGATGATGGCCTTTATCTTGCGGCTTCACTATCCCGAGACCTATCTCACAAGAACCAAGTATCAAATCTTTATGGGATCAGTACTTCCAAAGAGTGCCTACTACGAATAAACAATATCACCACTTAATTATAGTTGGAACAACAAAAGAATAATACATTTATAATCAAAAGATTCTCTGAGTCGAGGTAAAAGACCTTGGCGTCAATTAGATGAATCTCATAAATATTGATATGCGGAACCATGAACTAGAAAATAATGACGGTAAATCGATCACGAGTTCGTTTCATAGATACACGATAACAATATTAAAAAATATCATTCACATTACATCACGCCTATATTCGCCAATCACAAACAAAGGAGTAAAAATCAAAGATAGATTAGGGAATATGCATGCGATTTTTTATTTGCAAAATGAAATATTTACTAGCTCTAGTAAACAGTCATGAAATTGTTTTTTTAAATTCCTTCATCAGCAATGAAGTTATAAAGCGTCAAAGATTACAATTAGAAAGAAAAGTCCGATATAAACTTTGACATCAAAGTCCATGACACCTACACAGCTGCCATAGAAAACAGCGTTTTCGCGAGAGGGATATTTAAAATAATCATACCTCGTTTGTTTTTCGAGTAATTTTAGTTCTATTTTCACTGTTAGTATCATATTTTTATATATTTTTAGATAAACTGTGTAGATAATAAATATTGTTTCATGCATATTCTCTATTGTACTAATTTTTAAGCAACGATGCAAATGCGAACATTTGCGTCTCAGTCGCAATCTGTCAAACTGCTGTCAAGCTACATCAACTTTTCCACATTTCACTGTTTTTTCACTGGACAAGAACATTAATAAGAAAAAATAAACAGTGGAAGAATACGAGAACCTTTGGGCCGGGCTGTCAGCCTCGTTACAAAACTCACTCATATTTATTGTCTCAGTTGCAATGTACAGAATTTGAGGCATTTTTGGCAGATTGCGACTAAGATGAGAATGCGACCATTGATTGTTTAAAAATTAGTAAAGTTGGCACCCTAATCGTGTGAAACAAACTGAAAAAAAGAACATAAAGTCGAGTATTTGTCGAGCTCTGCAGTATGAAAACCTTTCAGACAGAGTGGCATTGGGGTACCTACCACAAAAAATCGTATAAAAGCCTTTTTATACGATTTTAACTCCATCTTTTTTTTTCTTCATCGAGAAAATGGGCCGTTGACTTTGACCGCAGTACACATAAATTGTGAACCCATCATCCCTGTTTTTCATGTCGTTTCGATAAAGCTTTAATGTTGATGCTTACAATAGCAGTGTGAGATAGTATGCTGGAAATTTCCTTAGTCTTTCTTTTTTTTTGTGATGGGTTTGCTCTTGACTCTAGTCTAGGTCAGAGATGACCGAGACAAAGTCTACGATGGAGCGAGCTTACCCAGAAGGAGCCTGTTCACTCTTAACTTTGAAGAGATTAGGGTTGTAAGCGTTTGGAAACACGGACGCAGGCAGAGAGTTCCACTCCTTTGCTGTGCGCATTATAAAAGACGTTTGGAAACGCTTAATGCGAGTTGGTGGAATAGCAACAAGGTAGGGATGGTAAAATGCAGTGCGTCTGGATGTCCGATGGTAGAAGGGGGCCGGTGGGATGAGGCCGTGGACTTCTTGGGCACACTCACCGAAGACACACGGACAATCTGTAGAAGACCGACAAGCAGGCAACCTTACGGCGATGAGCCAAGCTATGCAGCTTGGCATCCACCAGTTTTACGTCACCGATGAGCCTCTTAGCTCTGCGTTCCACCGAGTCAAGCGCGGCAAGCTGATACTTAGCTGAGCCATCCCGAAGGTAGCTACAATACTCCATGCAGGATCGTACTTGCGCTTTATATAGGGTTAAAAGCTATCCAGGCCTGAAGTATCGCTTCACCCTATTTAGGATGCCCAGCTTTTTGGCCGCGGTTTGGGCTTTGTACTCGATGGTGGCGCCGAAGTTGAGACTGGATGTCAACTCCATGCCTAGGAGCTCGAGCCGATCAGTCACAGGAACAGATGCACCCCGAAAGTAGGAGTTTGGTCGAAACGACTCCTTTTTGCGGTAAAAAGACACGCCTGTGTTTTGGTGGCGTTAAAAGTGACCACATTGTCATCACCCCTCTGGGAGACAAGGCTTCAGGTCTAAGGTCCTATTCTCTGCAGCCTTTGTAATCGAAATAATATCTAGCCGAAAAGGATTGTTTGTTTGATTAAATAATTTTACCTTTTTCCTGACACTAATTAATATTAAGTTAATAATTTTGACATTCTTTCTAATTACTATTTTGACATTGCAACTTATTATTATTTTGACATTATAGCATAATGCTATTTTGAAATTATAATATAATACTATTTGGACATTATAATGTAATATTTTTGAAATTATATCATAATTTATAAAGTTTCTAAATAGTTATAATCCTTTTATGTGTCTATTCTAGGCAATTTTTATTTTCTCTAATTTTTATTTCTTTCAATGTTATGGAAATATTTGTACGCCGCTAATTACGGCTAAACATGAGTGGACTTACTGTGTAATATCTTGCATGCTCTTGTATGTATACAATTTTTAAACAAATCTTATCCTATCTTATCTCATCCATCATGGGATAATCGTCGCTTATCTGGAAGTCTACTATAATCTGGAAGAATACTTAAGCCAGTTTCTGAATTGGATAATTGGAGTTAAGAAAGTTTTCACGCAAAGGAAGAGTTTGACAAATACCTAACATCAAATTCTTAATTCAAACAATGAAAAAGAAAAACACTATTAAGTTTATAGACTGTCTTTAGATCTATTTATATTTATTTTTACTTCGAATAACACGCTTCCGATAATTCTAAATACCTACTTAAAGTGGTCAACTCAAACCAAAGAATTTTTAATTTATGCAGATTTTTTAACATTTACAAAAAAAAAAACGACTTAAAAACTACACGGATTTATTCTTATTTTTGAGTTGTTGAGTAAGTTTTTTTGACCGTGAAGGTAATCCTGAGCATATATCACTGACAGGCAATAATAGGCTTTGTTGTAAGCTATAATCTGACCCCTTATTAAATATTCAAATCTTTTGGAAATTAATTAATAAGCTTATTACGGCCTTCTTTTGTCACAAAGGTTTTGATTAAATTTGGCGACAATTTTATTGAATATTTTGTAGATTTCACAACTTTTCTTCCAAATTAACTGGATCTGGAATAAAAACGATTTCTTCAGAAAAACCTTTTACTACTCCTGAAAATATAGAAAAAAAGCTCTTAAATAAAAAATAGTGTGATCATGAATAAAAACAGTCTAAAAAAACCGTGACAGCCACATTGCAAGGGCTCGTTAAAAGACCTGAATGGCAAGGAACATTAATATAAATATCACTCCTATTATAAAACCGGGTGAGAACAAAAATAAACAGTAAGTATAGTAGTTTACATTTCATTATTACAAGGCTATTAAGACTTATTCGCCGTCATGCGTGCAATTTCAAGAAGAATCATAAAAGTTTGTTTTCACTGGGAGCACCATGTTCAAAATAAGCGTTAAGGTCGTATCCTGAAACTAAATTATGGTTCAAAAGCACCAATTTCACCGCCCGCACCACACGGTCCCCGCATGCTTCCACGCGGAAAGTTCGAAATATCGAACCTAGCGCCAAAACATCAAAGTAATTATATACGAATGTTCAGTTAAACGTTAAAACCAGTTGCCTTGACATAAATCTAATTTCATGCCATCATCGTTGTTATAATTTCTGCAACAAGACTTCCACTACTGGGTTATCCCGAAGATTCACTTTGGTCTTGTTTTTCGGTTTTAAAAATATTGAATTATGTACCAAATAGAATCCTAATCTTAACAGTGACATTATAAATGCGAAAGTAAGTTTGTTTGTGTGTTCGGCTGAACAGATTTGAATGAAAGTAGCACGTGGGTAAACTCTGTCCTGGAATAGGACATAAAATGCTCTTTACCCCGGGAGCATGTTTTTGGGGTAATTTTCAAGATTCAAGCGGGTGGACCCGCGAGTGGCAGCTAGTTTATTTCCGGGTGTCAACACTGCGAGGATCGCCCGGAGGACACGGTGGAGCATACGGTGGAGGTCTGCCCTGCTTGGGCGGAACACCGCCGTGTCCTCGTCGAGGCGATCGGCGGCGGCGATCTCTCGCGTCCGGCCCTGGTTCAATCCATGGTCCGGAGCGAGGAGGCATAGAAAGCGGTCACCTCCTTCTGCGAAGCAGTAATTCTAGCAAAGGAGGAGGCCGAACGCGTGAGCAAGAGGGAACCTCACGCCCCAGCCACCGCAACAGAAGAACCCGGGCGTCGGAAGTCGCAGGGCGATTCCCGGCCACCGTAGGCTCAGGCCTGCGGACGGCGACCATTGGGTGGCTCGCCGTCCGATCAGAACCAGGCCTGGGTCGACGGCGCGCTGTGTTCCACGCGCGCCTCAAAGAGCTGTCAGCATAAAAGACGGGGCCCGCTAGGGCCAGTGCCTGCCGGAAGTTGCGGAATTTATTCGAAAGAGTCACCGCACCCTTGGAAAGGGCATTAGGAGGAACACGAATGGGTTTTAGTCAGTAAGAGTCTGACACTCCCTTCTGCTTCACCCAGAGCGGGAGGAGTCATTTGATGATTTCACATCCTTAAAATAAAAGGTAGTTAATTTAAATGCACTTTCCGATTCAGGGACAAGTCTGACAACTCCTTAACACTGAATTGAATAATAATGAGAGATAATGTATAATCTTTCTTTTCATGTCAATCCATAAAAGTGTTTTATGTGAAAAATAAACGAATTCCATTATAACATGAAATGGCATAGAGTTGATTCAAGTTAATAAACCTTATTAATTTGTAAAGATCAAGGAATTGTTTTTATTCCTTTTTGTCTATAAATCCTCTTTTATTATATTGTGAAGCTTATGAAGTCACTTACAGTTCTTTGTATGAATAGTGACTTTTGGTAAGAACGGGGGAAGAGCTAGTGAGTGGGTCATGACCTTTATTGGACATTTCCTTGGTATTTCGATTTATGTTATTTTATTTGCTGATAAATTGACTTTCAAAATTGATTAGTTACCTACTGTTTAAATCGAAGGTTTTGTGCGACAGCAGCAATCTCAGCATCGATATTCATTCCAAGACATGCTTGTGGCGTGATGGCAATACCGTTTTCTTCCAGCAAATCCAAAATCAGTCCAACAGCAATACGTTCCTGGCAACCGTCACGCTAACATTCGTTTCCTTTTGTTTTAAAACATAAAATAAATGATTTATTGCCGCAGCTTACGACTCCAATGTCATCCGATAAAACAGGAGCGAATAATTACGCAGTTCAACTGACACAGTGCGAGTCGTCGGGTCCTTCCCACGTTTGCGTAATAATGTTACAATGTCAATGACTCCTTTAGTCCTTGACGTGGCATTGTACTATGGAATGAAGTCCAGACATGACATTCTTGAAGAACTGGATATAAAGTGTGGGCAGTTGTCCCCAACTCGCAGTCCACTTAGATCCGCTCTGGTGAAGAACACGCCCAATATGGTAAGTCAAAATAAACGAGTTTCATATGTTAATTCTGTTATGTAATTGGTCGGATTAATAAATTGATTGGATTCGAAATCCGGATTTCGAGAACCTAAGAATAACCATGGGTTTGATGTCGAACCTTTGTGGTATCATTAATTGGATTAAGCAATCTATGCTTGTTATGGTATCTTGACCCATAAATATGGATCTCCATTTTAAATAAATTAGTACCTAAAATCTAAGCCATATGCATTGATATATAAAAAACCCAAGATGCACAGTCTCGAACAAATGCAACACTCGAAACTGTCGTCAAAAACTGACATGTATCAAGTGTCATGTATGAGTTGTGTGTAGTTATACTATAAACATCTTTTTTTTGCAAATTCAACCTTACACGGATCACTTAACGTTGTTTTTACAAAGCAGTGCAGTATGGCGAGTGATGCGCATTTTTTTTTGCAAATTCAACCTTACACGGATCACTTAACGTTGTTTTTACAAAGCAGTGCAGTATGGCGAGCGATGCGAGACTGTTTGAAACTTGCGCACAATTATACATTATGCGCTTGTTTTTTTGCGGACGTTTTTGAGATGCTGAGTGTGTATCTTGGGTTTTTTATATATCAATGGCCATTTGTCAAAACCACTTCGGTACAAGACAGCAGTCTGCAACAAAAAGATTAAAACAACTGAATAACCGCTTAGAAATGTTGCTAATGATTACCTACTAATAAAACTATTTTTATTTTTATTGAGTAGGTAGCAATAAACCAATGACTCAATATAGTCTCCGAGAATTATCTTTACCTGTCAAATGTCTAAGAATATAGTTTTATTTTAACTACTTGACATCATATCTGTATGATTTCTTGGAAAGATTCTTATGCAAGTGACTATTTCTTGAATCTTTTCAACCACTGGGCACTGAAGGCTTTGTGTAAGCTTAGCAGAGAGAAGAAGACACTAATTCTACCCAATCTCTCTCTACTGCGTGGGGTAAATCAGAATATTATGTATATAAATAAGGATAGTATAGCTCTTCTCTTTCTTATGATGACGTGCAAGGTTTGGTTGATTCCTTAATTCTCTTCCATGCCAAAATATTTAACTGTAAAATTTCAATTTTCCTTATCACTGAATGCCTTCCGTAGGCAACTTGTGAGATTACTTAATCTGCTGGATAACTATACATTTATTTTCATTAACATGGCAAACAATATTTAACTACAGCATCAAAGAAAAAATTAAATCTTTTGAAATTTTGTTAGTGTGCTGCAATGTTTTCAAGCTGTAAAATACTTCAGAATAATTATTGATCAACAGGTCATCTACACTAATATTATAAAGAAGAAAGATTTGTTTGTTTGAATTGAATAGGCTCCGAAACTACTTGACCGATTTGAAAAAATCTTTTAGCATTGTATAGCTACATTATCAGGGAGTAACGTAGACTATATATTATCCCCATACTCCCACGGGAACTACGCGGGTGAAACCGCGTGAGGTCCACTAGTGTGAAATAGTATGTATTATGAATCATATCATAATTTCAATGTCAATTCATATTGGGCTTTATAAATTAACAAAGGAAAAAGCTCTTAGAAGTTTTAGCTTTATTACACATATTTGCATTTTACGACTTGTATCTGTCATAACATTGCATTTGTGATTAACAATAGGATAAAACCGACCGTAAAATCTGACATGGTTGTTTGTAGCAGCATCCGGGACGTGTACGGAGAAAAAAAAAAACCAAAAACACTGCATTCTTGTAACTTTACGCATGAATCAGAATTAAACTAGAGATATAAACAAACTTGGCTATGAACTAAGAACTATGTTGATCATAAAATCTAGCGATTACCATATTTAGTTGCCTATGATGTCAAATATAACCTAGTAAAACTAAAATTTAGAATCCAGGTACATATACTGAAGCAAAATAAGTACGTAGATGCTCTCCCAAAGATATCTACAACAGTAACAGCACTTCGTCTTGCCCCCACCGTAATCGGGTCAAATAAAACGAACCATACCACCATACCATACTTACCATGACTAATTTTATAACTGCCATTGAACAACAAAATCACCATCGCTTTTAGTAACCGCAAAATATATAAAATAGCTTTAAAATTACCATAATTTGTGGTCAGATGCGTACAAACTTCATACTGTTTTTAAAAATTAGTTCATTGCCAAAGTCAGATATTATATATCTAATAATATCTTATCTTCGGGACACGGATGTAACATTTAGAATTGTAGCCATCGTCAATCATGTTTCTAAATACCTGTGAAGATACTTACCTACTTTCATGGTCATCTGCATTTTTGTCTAATACTAGCTTCTGCCAGCGGCTTCGCCCGCGTAGGCCCTAGGGAACATACTCCCGGGATAAAAAGTAGCCTAGGTCCTTTCTCAGGCTCTAGACTATCTGTGTACCAAATTTCATTTAAATCGGTTCAGTAGCTATGGCGTGAAAGCGTGACAGACAGACAGACAGACAGAGTTACTTTCGCATCTATAATATTCAAATAAGTAACGCTAAGTAAGGATGATTATCATGAGATGTTTGTTTGATTGATTCTATTGCTTCCGTTCGTGAAGATTGAAAAAAGCGTAATAATATAATTCAAATATGTACAGTTTAGTACACAGAAGAATTATCATAGTGGATCGATAATTCCAGAGTTTATCCTAATCCAAATATATAAATTTCTTCCGTTACTGACTGATTGAGTGACAGAGTGACTGAGTGACTGACAGACAACACACAACCGAAACTGCTGGTCGTAGAAAGCTGAAATTTGGCATGTAGGTTCCTTGGGGAATGTAGGGGAGCACTAAGAGAGGATTTCCCGAAATTCCTACGGGAACGAAAACAAAATGAGATATGCGCGTACGAAGTGGCGGGCAAAAGCTAGTCTCTTATAAACAAAGAACCTTACCTCATTTTTATAATAGCTTATTTAGATGAATCACTTCAAAATTCATCAACAATTCCGCTCTTAGGTACTTACCGAAATCATTTTCAGTGCTTGCAAAATATTTTTTACAAATCGCTGGCAAAACGGCGAACGTAACTAGTATTATTATAATGAAAAGCGCAGTTTGCTTGACCCGTTGGCCCTGACATTATGGTATTTTGTTGCGCAGGTAAAAGGTGCTCGTCTCATCATCCTGCCTATGGTCTTTATGGCATTTGTCACTGTAGCTAGTTGCCTTGGAGGGCAAATTAAAAAATTCACATACAACAATAATGGATTGGGCACGTACAGTTTCGAGTAAGTGTGATAATGAGCGCTATTGCAACGTAGGTATTATTATTTTGGCATCCATCATTTGTGATATGTAATCCTAGAATGGTTCATGACTTTCGAGTCTTATGACTCAATCATTTCTTAACGGCGAAATTATTTGGCTTGAACTTTAGTGCCGGAAAGCTAATTTAAATCATTAACCTGGCAAATTGGAAATTAATATCAATTGCTTCATAATAACTTATTCCAAATATTTAATTATTGTTGTTTCTTAACATTTTAATTAAATATTACGTAGACTGTAGATAGGTAATTGGTAGGTACTGTAAATACTTTTCAATAAACCAATATCGCCAACGTCAATGGTTTAATATCATATGAAAATATAACGGTAGAAAAAACTTTTTATTAAAAACAACCGACTTCCAAATAAATTAAAAAAAAAACACTTTTAAGTGCTAGTAACCCCACAAATTCCAACCAGTCCATATCTATTTAATTGTCTGTCTCCGAAGTTCTTTATCAGAGCTTTAAGAAATTAGAATGGGATCATTTCGAAACAAACCTCTATCAAACAAAAGAATCTTGCAAATCCGTCCATATAATATATATGATGGAAATATACAAATAAAATATAAACATCCGTATGACAATCCCCTCCTTTTTCGGTGTCGGTTAAAAAAATCATTTCGAATGAACAACTTTTGCCTAAAGTTTTTGGCTAAGCCGTTGTCAAGATACATTTAATTACCTACTTGTACAAATGTAATAAGATGAAAATTAAATAAAAAATACTAATTTTAATCAAACAAAGGTTACGATATTTTCATACATAGTAAAGGATCTTCCTAAAAAATCAAACAATGGGTCACAACTTTCAAAGCAAACTCGTGAGATAATTAACATATCCAATTAATAAAATTATTAAGTCCGAATATTATCGCTCGTGATGATCCGTTATAATGATATAAAAAAAGGAAAAAGTAGCTAAAAATATTTTATTGCTAATAATTTTTACGACCATGTAATAACATGTTGATAGACTAATCTCCGAACCTGTGATGAATTTAATAAGGTCAAATGTTGGAAATAAGAAAATGACAAGGCATTATTCTCACGATGTTCTGGCAACTACATAATTATATTCATATTTGAAAGCTGTCAGCCCTAGGGTTACAAAATAGACATTTACTAAAAATCTTTGAGTATGTTTTATTTTTCATAGTTTAGCTTTACAGTGATATAAGTGTGAATTGCTGCAAAAGTTTTTTGCCGAAAACCAACAAGTAATAAAGGATCTCCATAAATAAAAATACCAACTCAAATAAATATATATATTTTTATTTACGTGATAATTTAGTGCTTACATTCGTGATAAACACGTGTTAATTAGCAAAATAAATATGAAAAACTTTAGCATACTGTTTAACACGTTTTGCGAATAAAGCGGTATTTTTCACAATTGTTCGATTAACATCTGTCAATTAATTATCTGTTGGTGCGTAAATTACACACCATATATGTCAGCACGGACCTTAAATAATGGACTAAATTATTTTCTTACTGCACAGTTACAATTTGTTAGGATGTTTTAGGAAGGTAGTAGGAGGATAACTGATTTCCAAAATTGTGAGTAACACTTTGCATAACAAGTGGAGTATGTAATCAGAAAACCAATTGAGGTTTATGAATCTAAGGTTAAGTTAAAGAGTCATCGTATAATAAACACTTACACAATACAAAAATGTGTAAATCACACACCGTTTTATAATTTTTATATAACCACGCTCAGGATTAGAAATGACGCAGACACAGTCAATCAATTTTAAAACTAATAAAAATGTTTTGTGCACCTGCATTAGTGAACGTTTCAGCTGATTTCTTGACCTTTGTACATCAGGAATTCTAATAATAATCATAGTTTTTGCGTTAGAGAAATAAAATGCAAATCTATCTATTGAGAAACTATGCATTACCAGATGATTCTCGCATTTGCTTGTACGGAATTATAAGTTTCGGACAATTCCAAACTTTAAATTCTATTTCACATTGCTTCATGTGTCCGCCAATTAAATTTACAATTTACTTTGTTTTGCATATGAATAGAATAATCACTGAATCATTTAGCGATTGTTTAGCAGTTGTTTTAATAAAAATACTGAGTCGTAGAAATTGGCTAACATGCTTTCAATGTCTTTTATCTACTCATCTTTTTGTTACCCAATTGTAAAATACCTGTGAAGGTTCCCAAAAATATTTTGAATATTATTCAGCAATGGTAGTAATTGCTTAATTTATTATTGTGTTGCAGGTATGAAACATCAGACGGTACCTACAGGAGGGAAGATGGCGGAATTATTGCAGGGCCTGAAGGTAGGTCCTTTGTTGTCCGAGGGGAGTACGGATACATCGACTCTGAAGGAAAGCCCTACTCTATGAAGTATGTAGCAGATAGCAATGGTTACCAGCCAAGAGTCAATGACGATCACACGAGGTTCAATGATAGAAGAATTATTTGATGTTGTGATAATAAAATATTAGAATTATTGTTTTGTTTTATTCATACTAAGTAATAAATAATTTGAACCTGTTATTATGGGCCGGCCATGTCTGTAGACGGACAAACGTTCGATGGAACAGACATTGTGTTAGAGTGGAGACCTCGTATGGGCAAACGTAGTGTGGGACACCCTGTGGGACGATGGATCGATGATTTGAAGAAGGTGGCTGGCAGCGGATGGATGCGGACTGCTCAAGACCGGGATGGTTGGCGCTCTTTGGTGAAGACTTACGTTCAGCAATGGACGGGCATTGGCTGATGTGATGATGATTATGATGAACATTTTTTAGAAACACAAAACATTTCTAGGTTCCTTGATGAAGATGTTACAATCCTGATCCTTACTTCCTTATTGATATTAAAGATGCGAAAGTAACTCTGTTTGTCTGTCTGTCTGTCGCGCTTTCACGCTAAAACTACTGAACCGATTTAAATGTTATTTGGTACAGGGATAGTCTAGAGCCTGAGAAAGTACATAGGCTACTTTTTATCCCGGGAGTATGCTCCCTAGGGACCACGCGGGTGAAGCCGCTGACAGAAGCTAGTCTCACATAATATCTCTATTGTTTACGGCTTTCTCCGTTAGGTTTAAAAGTAAAACTAAAGAACTAAGATTTTTCCAAACTATATCATACGCCTTTGTTACTTTCAAACTTCTCATACAAGGGCGTACAATAAATACCCATAATAATAACCGAAGATTGTGTAAATGAATTAAATAATTAAACATTTGTCATACTTAACAATGTTAGATAAGCATTCTTCATTGATTTGCTCGCCAGTGTTTAATTCATTACTTTTTGACGCAACTTCCGAATTTAAATGTTAAGTGAATTAATTTTTTGTATTAATTTAACAGACATGTGGTTTTCTTACGGGGATCTTGGTAGTTTCAAGTGTCAACGGAAGACTTATATTGCTGTGATTATTTTACAACATATTTTTTTTTTTTCGAAGCTTTGTGTTGTTTTGCTTAGTTAGTTATTGAGTGAGTTTCTTTGTCGTGTTTTAATTCTCATGAATATCCAATCTGGAAAGGTCTTTCAGAGTCTTACCTACTAAAAAGTTTATCACCTGCCAGCCAAACCCTATGACGACCGCAGCTCGTTCCGCAGCCTGCGGAGCATGGTTTGTCTGCTGAAGTAAGGAGGCCGCCGTAGAGATGTTGTATCCTACCACTCCCTCTCCGCCGCTTCTTTAGCAACAAACAGAAACAACAGAAAAGAGCATAACAAAGCAATGTGCTCTTGCTTCCGGTCTTGGTCCAGTCCTTCGTCAGAAGCGAGTGCACGTGGCTTTCTTCTGTGAGGATTTGATGGTTGCAATAGAACATTCGCACCATTGCTATTCTGTAGCTGTATAGAGCACTCTCACACAGTCCTCTAACATCTTTCTACTGATTTCAGAAGAACTTACAGAATTAAGTTAAGTGAACAAAATTTTGGCTCAGATTTATAATTGAGTTGAGTAAATCCCGCAAGAGCTGTAACCCAGATCAAGTATAAAATTATTTATGTTTACCACCAAATCAAGCAAACACTTGCGTGAATCTTATCGCACCTCGCGTGCTTGTTCCATCTTAATTTACACCTCTGTCCTGATTCGTATGTAAAACAAGAGTGCACTTAAATTACAAGAAGCGAGAAAAATGTACGACATTCGAAAACACGATATCGATTCGAGTGTGGTTGTATTTAAACGCAACGAATTTATTAATGGAATTGAAATCTCAAAACAAATTATCAGTCGGTTCTTTTAAATAAATCTTTTCGTTGGAATCTGTCAGGTTACGTACGAAAATGAATCTTTCTAAGGAAAATGTTCGTGCAATAATTACAACTTTAGAAGAGGCCTGACACGGCTTCAGTGTTTTGAAGAGCTAATATCTGTGTTCAGTGATGAAGCCCCATGTCTGCGGACTGTTGAACGCTGGTATTTAGAATTCCAACGTGGACATAATAGTGTTAGTGACAAATCTCGCGAAGGACGCCCAAAATCCGCCTTCACTGAAGATAACATCATTGCTGTGAAACAACTAATTCTCGAAGATCGTCATTGTGACGTATCGAAAGATAGAGGCTCTATTAGGCATCTCTGGGACAACCATTCAGAAGATCTTGCATGAAGCGCTTGGTGTGAGAAAGCTAGTTTGCCGTTGGATACCGCATCTGCTTTCCGACGATCACAAGGCGGCCCGCGTCAGATGGTGTAAGAAAACTCTGCAAAGGTTCAACCGAGGAGAGTCAAATCACGTCTACGACATCATCAGTGGTGACGAATCTTGGATCTATGCCTACGATCCTGATTCCAAACAACAATCTACAATCTGGGTCTTTCAAGACGAGCCAAAGCCGACTAAAGTTGTTCGTTGTCTAAGCACTTCAAAGAAGATGGTCGCCACGTTCGTTGGAAAATCCGGCCATGTTGCGACTATTGCACTAGTAGATCGTAGAACGGTTAACGCAGAGTGGCATACCACAGTTTTTTTACCACAAGTCATCGCCGAACTGAACTGCCTCCGTGGTCGAGTGGTTTAGGCGTTTGCCTTGTGACCCTTAGGTGGTCGTGGGTTCGATTCCCACGGGAAGCATACTTTGTAAAGTTGTTTCTAGTTTGGCTAGGACATTGCAGGCTTGAATCACCTGATTGTCTGATAAAAAGATGATTCCGTGCTTCGAAAGGCACGTATAATCCGGTGGTCCCGGCCGCCAAATGGCGGTCGTCAAATAAACCATGTCAGAGGCCCTTGAGGCGGTTTAGAAACTCTGACACTAGGGTGTGTGGGGTCGTTAGACATTACTGCCCACACGATAAGAAGAAGAAGAAGATCGCCGAACTTCGAAAATCTAACTCAAAGCGACGCATCATCCTGCACCACGACAACGCAAGCTCACACAGCGCTCGTCAAACGATTGAGTATTTGAAGCAGGAAAAAATAGAAATTCTTGACCATCCTACATACAGTCCTGACCTAAGCCCTAACGATTTCGTTACATTTCCTAAAATTAAGAAAAGTCTTCGTGGTCAAAGGTTCCAGTCCGGTGAAGAAGCAGTTGACGCTTTCAAGTCAGCCATTTTGAACACCCCCACTTTAGAGTGGAATAAATGTTATAATAACTGGTTTGAGCGTATGAAAAAGTGTATTAAGCTACGTGGTGAATACTTTGAAAAACAATTAAAAGTACAATAAGGTTCTAGTTGTTTTTTTCTTCAAACGACTAAACTTAAAAGGCATGCCTCGTATCTCGTTTTAGAAAGGGTACACTCTTTTCTGATCATACAAGCATCATAAATCACTGAAGATAATTAAAAGCTCACGCAGTGACAGTGCCAGATGCAGCTTCTGAAAGAATTTAAATTTTTTAAACCGGCAAATATCCATATAGTCTTTGGAAAATCCAGTGAATCTTATTATAATAAAATGTGCAATACATCGTAAAACCATGCCAATAACAGTATTGAATATTATTTATGACCTATTTCGCAAGTAAGCGCGTACTGTTCAAATAAATTTGTTTGTTGTTTCATATTGTAATACAATATCTCTCATAATGTTAAGAATATTCTATTGTTGTGGTTTTTATGTTGTAAGTGATTTTGAAGAATATGGAAATATTGTTTGGGAGGCGATATACTTAATATGATTTAACATGTTACAGATCCTGAACTGTTTAATCAGGCGGTGTAACTGTGCTATTTACACTTAGTGAGTAAACTATCCCATTACTTGACTTAGCCTACGGCTTAGCTCGCATATCGAAGATTAAACACACGAAAAAGAACTATCGAGGAAATTATCGATGGAGACTTTGTTTAAGTTATCTTGTGTGCAAATATATTGACATTTAAGGCATTTCAGCAAATAGGACATAGTCTGCCGGTTTATTCTGAAAACATCTCACCGCGTAAACTTAGGTGGAGTGAGCGTGAGGTGAACTGACATTCTACATTGTTTGTATGGCTTGACAGCTCACTTTATGTTCAGTTTCATGAGATATACGACCTTGTCGGAGAAAAGAACAGCAGACCAAAGATGTGTACTGTGGAGGCACAAACACCCTCCCCTTCCACACTTCATTCCCCCGGCTGAAAATCTACCACCTGGACGGGAACTGCAGTGGCCAACCTGGTAATCTCTTAACCGACTGTGGATTAAGGCCGAATGGGGAATTCTTCACCAATCCCAAACGCAGTGCCAGTGCGGAGCCCCTTCACAGGACTTGCAACACCTTCTTAATTGCCCGTTGTGCACAACCACATGCACCATCCTATATTTGAACGAGGCCAATGATAAAGCTGTACAGGTTGCTCAATACTGGTCGGACAAAATTTAATTTGAGTCAATCGACACGAAAAGAAGAAGAAGAAGTTCACTTCACCCAAGTTTTCACTTCGACATGTTTACAGAATCACACTGCTGAACCGCAATGTACTCGCACCGAGTGTTTGATGAATCAATAATCCTTCATTTCGCCAGATTGTATTTGCAGCCGTCTACTAGGGTATGCAATCGTTGCAGAGCTTGCGGCTAAGGTGTGATCAATTAACGAATATGCAAACGTCCAAAAATCTGAATATTCCGACTTTTACATTTTTTTTTTTAAATAATAACAATAGGATAGGCTCTGATGCCTGTGTAATTACCAAACTAGTGTTTTAATATTAGTCTGTAAGGATGTATTACTGATCATGATCAGATATTGGAAACTTGGCTTCAGTAATAGTAACAGCAAATATTTAATTAATAAAATAAATTATTTCAGTGAAGATATTGAATTAAGAAGAATATTTCCAAGTGAATTTCCTCAAGACACAATAAGAAAAAGTGGCTCTTTGGATCCAGAGGTAAATTAAATACTACGATATGACTACGATTTATTATGTGATTGTGCATCAACAATTAAGTTACCAAACTATAAATCTACATTGACAGTAAATCACTGTGTTTTACCCAGTAGCTACTCGTAGTAAGTTATTAATAACAGCACCAACTTTATAATCCAAACTTTATTTCTTACGTTTTGACTTATAATTAGATGCCTAGAACACAATGCCCTAGTTTACAGATTATTAAAATAATTAGTAATGCTCTGTTGTAAGCTCGGGTCCAAACGTTTCATTTAGTTGGGTAAAAGCGCCGAGCTTGATTAATCCAAAAACATCATCTCTTAACAAACATTTAAATTTACTAAGATTTCTAGTGAAGTGGTTGGGGAAATAACAAGTTAAATATTGTCCTTTGTGTACTCGATGTCAAAAGAAAAAGTATCACACATTACATAACCAAAATCTCAATAAATAATATTTCTCCAGCACCTAGGTCGTTACGCCGAATTACAGAGCTATTTCAAATATCCAAAAGCTAAAATCAACAGTCATTTCGAGGAGCTGGTGTGTTACGATAAAAGCGACGGAAAGGTAAGCTTATTTTTATATAACACTGAACAAATATTCGAAAATAAACCTTAATACACTGCACAGACACTCAGTAGAAAGAAATAGCGAGAACATCTCACCGTGTAATGTTAGGTGAAGTGAATACGAAGTGAGCTGTGGATCCATACAAACAAGATGGAATGACAGTTCACTTCATGATCACTCCACCTAAGTTTGCGCAGTAAGATGTTGACAGAAAAGACTGGCTGAATTTCTTCCTTGAGAATTAGCAAGAAGTGTGCTAGAATGCGGGTCAACAAGTGGGGAATAGACACTCAAAAATCAAAATGACGTCATGCACGCATGTACCTCCACATTTTGCAGTCCTACAGACGATCCAGTTGGCATAATGGATAATCAAGCAAATATTCAAGGATGTGTAATGGTTGATATAATAACAAAAAATCTAACGTTCTCTTGACATAATTTCAGTTAATATACTTTTGTTTAATATAACGATCAGTTGAGATAATGAATTGTTGATATAATTTATTTTACCTAATTTCTTATGATATAATGAAAATTTCCTGTAATGCACATTTGAAACACTATTCATTTAGTATATTTATTTATTTACTATAATATTCATAATCTCTAAGTAACTTTTAAAATAATTTAGAAAATCTGATACGATTTTAAACGCCTGCTAGTATGGTGCTAGCAAAAATGCGTTAGGTTCTTTTTTCTTCGCTTTATACCCTTTATGCAATCTGGTCTTTAGGGCACCCCGACTCGGACAGGTCAGGTAAGCATCCCATCCCCTTCGTGGATATTTTTTTAAAAACTACCCAGAAGTAGGAGCCCCGCTAAGCGGGAATCCGTCGACCAAGCCCACTCTCAATCATGCTTAGAATATTTTAAGGTTTGGTTAGGTGCCATTTGAGTTAGGTTAGAACTGTGACCATTAAACATGAAAATTAGGTCAAACGAACAAAAGGTCAAATGAACGTTTTATAAAAAGAATATTATACATATTGAAAATTATATAAAATGAACGTTATACTAAATGTTACACTGTTGTTGTTGTTAACATTAAAGGAAAATTATATGATATAAAACATTAGGTCATATGAATTTGGGTTATTTGATACTATGGCATATGAAAATTATATTATAAAAACGTTATTTCAAGTGAAATTAGAGCATTTGTTACTATACCAAACATTACACACCCATTATTCAAAACCACCAGAATCCAATAACGCTTCCTGACTTGGGGCCGAATCTAAGAGCCATGCTTAGCAATCATCTTTGCCACCACTAGACCATCACTAATTGCTATGTTCGTGAAGACGCATCAAATGAAATTACCTTAAATTAAAATTAACCTTCGTTTTTTCGTTTTACGCAAAACGATCTGCGACGACCAATATTGTAATTTTATAGGCCTAAAGACCTGGCATTAGCGTTGCTTGTCTGCATGGGTATTTTGTAACTATAAAATAACGCTTTTAGCAACGGTCGCAACCGAACGTAACTTATTTATTTTCTCAAACATGCTTGGAAATTTGAGCATTATTTTGACAAACTATCTGTCGTGGTTTAGCGGCCAAATAAATTACATAGTAAAATCATATCTGTCGTGTAATTTAAAAATGGAACGATATTTTACTCCGAAACAACAAAGAAGGAGGTTATTTAAATTTCGAACTGGCTTGCAAACAGATAGTTGTTTATTGAAAACAAATAAACATTAGTGTCCATTTGTTAAAAAAAAAAAACAAATGAACACTAATGCGCACGCATAAAAAATATTGTTGTTCGTTCTTCGACTTCGAAAAGTAATTGTATTTTAATTTCCGCACATACCTACTATACCAGTCTTGGCCACAACTAGGCATTGATGGACTTGCGTATTTGTGTCTCGGCTTCGCCTCGGCCCACATTTACACGTTCGTCCATCAATGCCTCTTTTGCTGGTCGCTGCAGTAACGTACTATTTCTGAAAGGGCTTCCGAAGCTCTTCATTTCATGTTATGGAGGCAAAAGTAAATTTTGACACATTTCTGAATTATTGTGGTACAGATAAATGTACACTGGACTTTTTTCCATCTTCCTTTGGTGACACAAATGCGAAGCTTATGTCTTTTTCCACAAACTGGTGTCTCGTTGTAATCACTGTATAATATATAATTACAGAACAACAAGGCACCAGTTTGTGGAACGAGGCATGAGCTTCACATTAAATTTGTGTTGACAAAGGAGAAGGCAAAAGTTTTAAACGTCAAATAATACCAGTTTACATTAATTTGTAGCAAAATTTTTAAGAAATTTTTCAAAATTGACTTTGACACTAAATGTGCACTAGCACTTACTATCTGTGAACACTTGAATTCCAGATGTGTAGAATCGACGCAGAAAGATATTCTCCTGAAGAAGACGCCTACTACCTTTCTTCAGTATATGAAAGCCACGTGGACAAACGTCGGGTTTATTGTTTCATGTTGCTCTGCTTCACTGAAGATGAACTTGACAGAGTAGTTGCTTCATTTTAAATACAGAATTTGATCGGATATGATGTTTTATTTGAAACTAGCAGCCGCCCGCGGCTCCACATATGTGAATGTCGAAAATTATCCTAAGAGAACATACTCCCGGAAAAAAAACCTATTTACGTATCCATGTATTATTCTAAACTGTAATCTACGGAAAACAGGAACACAGTACTACGCGCCAAAACTAAAATTACAGATGTTACCCGGAGAGCTGCTTGTCTTAAGTGGAATTGGGCCGGACAGGGCCCCAAGTCTGCTATTACAATAGTGTCAGAATGGTCTATCATTGATTTAATAATGGTTGACCACTGGAAAGTCATAATGACGCTTTTATATCCAGTGGTCAACCACTGAGACTCCATTGAAAGAAATGGCATTGAATCTTGTCAAAATCAACCATTATGAAATCAATGATAGACCATTCTGACACTATTGTAATAGCAGACTTGGGGCCCTGGTCTGTCGCATGTCAGATGAGCAGAGAGCTTAAAAAACCACTAATAAATAAATAGACCAAGGTGAAGATGTAGAGACGAACTCGACTCTTACCTTAAGATGCGCCACCGGTACATGGTGGACATCCCACCCACGCGCACAAAACGTTTTGGGTACACATTCATAGTGCGTACAGCTAAGGAGTGGAATTCCCTGCCGGAGTCTGTGTTTCCTGATAGCTACAACCTGGGATTCTTTAAGTCAAGAGTGAATAGGTTACTTCTAGGCAAGCGTGCTCCATCTTCGACCACATCATCGCTTACCATCAGGTGAGATAGTGGTCAAACGCGTGCCTATCAATAGTAAAAGAACTAGCCCGCAATGACAGAGGACAGACATGTGTGGTAAGGGTAGAGGGAGGCCGTTGGTCAGCAGTGGGACATAACGAGCTAGATTAGATACTACAACTCACAAAATCTATAAATATGCCTAAACTACCGATAAGTCAAAGCCTGAACCCCAATTATTATGGGCATTACTCTAACAGAGTAATTTGTATTACATCTTTATGATAATATCTCTATTTTGTATTATGGCTGGTGCTACAACTTCACTCGGTCTCTCTTGCACACCCGAAATTAGTTGAGACATGCGATTGTTATCATTCACGCCTAGACAGTTCACGATAGTTACGTCATCAGAAGATAAACAACAAGTCGTGAATCCTCTTGTTTTCACCCAGGTCATATTTAGGATGTTGCTTCTTGAATAGTTTTATACAAAATTACTTCTTCACTAACCTTAGAATCAAATCTATACTTCTATAATAATATTATAATAAATAAAAATCTTATATTTCAGACAGAGTCCATTATTTGGTTAGTATTCAAAAACATACAAACTAATGTTAGTACTTACATTCTATCTAATCTTAACATAATTAACATTATTACCTACCTAGGCCACAGTCACATAAAGAGGTAGTTTGTGAGGTAATCTCTCGATCTACTGAACCGATTTTAAAAATTCTTTTATAAATAGAAAGCTACGTTATTTGTGAGTGTCACAGGCTTTGTATTAACCCGAAAAATACTGCCCAGGGAAGTGGGCACGAGTTAGCTAGTGATTAATAAAAAGCTTATAGCAAACAAATTCAATTATTATTATGTTTTAATTGATGAAAATACAAAATTATTTTATTTCGATATAAGTGAGTTGTGTTCATACAAGAAGAATGTATGTTAGTGCTACAGAGTAATTAATAAACAGCGAATTTATACTGAAATAACTGCCCTCCGCGACTCCACCCGTGTGAAGGTCGAAAGTTATTCCAAAGGAACATACTTTCTGGATAAAATCCAATCTAAGTATAATCTACCTCTATGCCCATTTATAAATGGGCATAGAGGAATATTAAATCTAAAATATTCATCCATCAGATTACTTTTTCGATTTAAGTAATATTTATTTTGTATGAAAATAAAACATCCCGATTGCAGCCCACTAAGATTACTTATTCAGTTTCCAACAGCAGTTGGTATAACAATTTGATAGTTTCCCATGACCAATAAGGCATCTTCGCAATGGCCCGCGAATCACGTTGCCAATGAAGCAACAGATTCTTTGCAATCAAAAATTAGATAGATGCGCCGAGTACATCCGTGCATCTGATCTCGAACCTACCAATAAAGTTCATACAAAAGATTATATCTATGAATATATTGGCATTACGGAACGACATAGTATTTGTAAACAGATCAGCGGTAAATGTTACGGTAACATCTTCATTGGTCGACCTCTGTTCGCCATCCGGTTCTATTTATATTAAAATAGACAAGGGCTCTTAAATCAAAAACAAGCGGTTGAAGGTCACACGTGGTAATTTTATGTGTAGTAAATTCATTAAGAGGTCGTACTTGACCATGGTTAGGCGATTTTTTAATTTATGGAGATGAACTATCGTAGAGCATCTATAATAGCATAATGTTTTAAATAGAAAATAAACTCATAAATACAAAACAGTCGTATAGAACCTTATATAATGACCTATATGTAGATTTGATTCCATCCTTCATTATTTCATCGAGTACATCCACAATTTATTAAATTATTTTTACGGCTAGGCCTAATTTTTTGGAAAAAAAATATACGATACATTAAACTATTTTCTTATAATTTGATATATGAAAATTTTGAGTTTTATTCGTTAAACATAGTGTAATTAATTTGTAAATTTATGTCTAACACGGACATAAAAACGACAATCGGACCAAAACCGCCGAGCGTATTTTAATGGAATTTACACTCATCGGGCGTATTTTAATGGAATTTACATACATCTCAAAGACAAATTAATCATCTATATTTTGATATATGGCTATTTTTTAAAAGTCTTAGAATAATAAGGTGAGTACAAAAATTTACTGAATTTTGGGTAGCGCGGGAGTTAAACAAGTTCGCGTTTTGTCCCCTCAAGGTCGCTGGCGTATGTCGTCACCTTAACGCGTGAGTGAATCGCCGAAACGAATTTGATAAATATTTGGTACAGAGATATATGGAATCCTAGAGACGGTTTAAAGTTTCTTTAACGCGATCAAATCCGCAAGCAAAAGCTAGTGACAAAAAACTACTCCTTTGAGTGACAAAGAAATTCTTAGGCAACAACGGGGTTAAGCCAACGAAGCCTTACCTCACGAGGCTACGCAAATACGAGTATATTATGATGTTACCTTTTATCAGATCTTGGAAACAAATACAACAGTCGTCATATAAAGATACATTTGCATCATTCTTGTATTAAACCTTCCTAAGAATAGAGATTTCTTCCTCATTAAACAGTTCAGTTTAAGCCTAACGATAAATAAACGACTGTTAGGTCCATTAGTATCCATCCCAGAGAGATCCAATAAAATGTCAAAAACATGGCTAAGCTATAGCAAACGCATAATCTCTTAACGCATAAAACTTGACCCACTCAATGGAATGTAAATATTTATATAGTTATGTAAAATAATGAGGTGTCATCTTGGTGCCGACAAACTGTTATGACATTATAACCTTGTACTACATAATATTTACGTATGTGATTATGCTAATTATATGTGCTTTATGTCATTGTTAACTCATCGTGGTGCACAAAAGCGTCTATATTAAAAGTTTGACCTAAAATGTGAGACGTATACGCTGTAAGGAAAGCGACGGGTGTCAAAGGTCGTAGCGGTGTATGGTTCAACGGTTCAACAGACGGTGACGTAAGCGGACCGGTTGGGAACTAACCTCCGCTATCGATGAGGATAAAATATGTTCAAAAAGCTTTTGTAATTCGCCTTCGTTTGTGGAAATATGCTGCAATATTTTAATTTGATTCGGGAGTATTGAGGAGACCACAGTTACATCTCTATCTCTCCATTAAATCAAAATTTATAGCTAAATTTCTTCGGTTACTTATGAGTGACTGACAGACAATGCACAGCTGAAACTACTGGTCGTTGATAGCTGAAATTTGGCATGTAGGTTCCATGGGGAGTATAGGAATTTCAGAAAATCCTCTCTTAGTGCTCCTCTAAGAGAGTATTTCCTGAAATTCCAACGGGAATGGGTAAAAACGGGATATCGCGGGCAAAAGCTAGTAGATAAATACAAGTAATATTGCACCAAACAATAGTCATGAAACAAGTCATTACATAAAAGAGCGATGAGTCTGTGAGACACTGAGTTTGCACTTTATGTTCTCACATAGTCTCATCACAAACCAATTGGATACAATGTTCAGCGCGAAATGTGAAACCTTGACCTTTCCACCTAATTTTCGACTTAACATCGTGGTTTATACATTTATTAATAAATTATATCTTCTCGCCCTAGGCACTTTAGACCTTATTTATTCATGAATACAATCTATTTTTACATTTACATTTTTACGAAATGCATCTTCAAAATAAGTTCGGCCAATGAAAATGCTAAAGGCCGATTGAGTGGCTCCGGCTGATCGACATTCCCATAACCTTAAAATTACTTCCAAATTCCTTGAATTTTCTCAGTAAATGATTGGTTATTTTGACAATTATTTCCACTCGTTTAAGAAGTTGTTATAATTTGTTCAATATCAATTCTTTGAACTAATGGACAACCTTGAACTGATGTTAAAGAGTTTGTGGCTTGGTTGTTTTCTATTACTAGAAAAACAAAGGAATATCTTCATTTCTTACTTTTGCTAAGCCCAATTTTTCGCCTATGTTATACAAATAGATTTTCGATCCAAAAAACTTCAAATAGAAAGAGTGTGAGGAAGAAGTTCGCCTGATAGTTTTTGACAAACTTGGAATAGGTACGTGTAATGTCTAAAAATATTTGTAGGTACTTCCAAATTTATAAAAAAAAAACACTTGCAGTAAAAAACACCAGCGAAGTCAGAAACGCGCGCGAGACGTTCCAAACGAATCATGGTTTTATAACATACTAGTGGACGTCACGCGGTTTCACCCGCGTAGTTCTCGTTCCCGTAGGAGTACGGGGATAAAATATAGCCTATGTTACTCCCTGATAATGTAGCTATCATTCAGCATCTAGCATTTTTCTTTCTTTTTTTCTATCCATTGCTGAAAGAATTTTTCAAATCGGTCCTATAGTTTCGGAGCCTATTCATTTCAAACAAACAAATCTTTTCTCTTTATAATATTAGTATAGACTAGCTTTTGCCTGCGACTTCGTACTTACGCACATAATTATTCCGTTTTTCTCGGTCCCGTATGACTTTCGGGAAATCTACATGCCAATTGAGCTTTCAGCTTTCTACAACCAGTAGTTTCAGCTGTGCGTTGTCTGTTAGTAACGGAAGAGTTTTATATAGTAGGACTAATTCATCATCATCATCATATCAGCCGAAAGACGTCCACTGCTGGACATATGTCTCCCCCAAGTGTCGCCACAACAACCGGAGGATCGTCAAACCGAAGTGGCTGTGGGCAGGGCAAATCGCCCGCAGAACAGATGGTCGATGGGACCGAGAAGTTGTGAAGTGGCGACCGTGTTCTGGATGACGCAGCGTTGGAAGGCTTCCACAAGGTGGACCGATGACCTGGTGAGCGTTGCGGGTAGCCGATGGATGCAAGACGCACAGGACCAGGATCAATTTAAAACCGTATATCATTCAACTTGTTCTTATCAACAGCTTTTCCTGTAACTTAAAAATTATTTCATTGGTTTTTTTTTAACAAATTTTTGAGGCTCAGTAGAAGCAAACTGGCAGTGTGTGACAGATGGAATAACAGACAGACAGATTGCGTGAAACCCTGAAAAAAAAAACACTTTGAAACGATTAGATATATATTATGAGTGCATACTGTACAGCAGTTTTGTGTCTTTATTGAGTACTTACAAGCATAAAAATGGGTTGAATCTCACGGGGGGACGACATTGCGGCGCCGATGAGTTTGGTTCGTCTAAAATCACGGCATTTTGGCCGAACAACCACCTATTTCTGCTCAGATGCGACGCACAGCTTAACTTATTATATGTAACTTTGTAGTTTGAGGTTTAACTAAATTAATTTTTTTGTTTGTTGTTTTGTTTTTATGGTTTGTTTTGTTTGTATCAGGAACTGTGTCAGGATTGACATCTATCACTGACAGTCGCTGTCGCGGCCACACATGTCAGTATCTTTTTATTTTATTTTTTTGTTGTCCATGGTTTGTCTATGACATGACCACGACAGTATTGACTTTCTTATAATGCCCGTCCCTGACACAGGCTGGCAGTGGTTTTACGGACGAATGTTTGTCTCTTATTTTGTTTTATAGTTGTTTTTGTGTATTTTAAAAATAATGTTATGTTAATGTGCGTCTGTTTGGGCGGAATAAACAATTTTTCTTTCTTTCTTTCTTTCTATTATTTGACTACAGAAATAGGCTAATTTTACCTATTCTATAGCGTTAGTCATTCAAAATATTGACCTACTAATTATACGCATAAAAAGCCCGATTAGAGGTCATATGCAGCTTCACAATAATGACCTATTTTATATCTCATTTAGTTTTTGCTCTACACGTCTTCATTAATGTTACCATTAATTCTAAAGAGCAAATTATAAACTAAATGGACCATAATGTTTCTTAAAACGAGCTCAAACAATAACGTTGATTGAGTGAACGTTCTTAAAACATCAGTTTGACATCTTAACGTCAGAAAAACTAATTACCGTCCAAGGTGTATTACGTCTAGTACTTTGTCTGCCTTTGAAAAAGCTAGACGAGATTACAGAATAGGTTCATGAGGCGGATGGTATTGCATAAATGGAGACACTGCGCGCTCCACCCAATCAATGTCTAAACTTTCAAAAGAAAGCGGTGACTTACGATTACGAATGAACTATATCCAAATATCGTGAGCACACATTGATCTTATACAATTATTATAATGCTTTATGTAATACCTATTGACTGTAATAGCTATTGATATCTATTGTGGCAGTAATGTATGCCTTCTTCTATAAAGCTGTTAATGAAGCTATTACTCGCTAATGCGTTGTACACAGCCACGCCTTGCCTGCGGGGTTCTAAGGCTTAACAGTTGCGGTAAGTAGCGACACAAGTTGTTAACCTATTGCCTTCAAACACCGCATGAGTCGAATAGGTCAAAACAAAACAACATGCCAGTTCTCGAAAGAATTCGTCATAAACAGCAGTTTGGAATGTCGTAAATCTGGCCCTTTACGACGGTATTACACCGATGTTTCCACATTTATTATGATGTAACTGATTTGATATTCTAAATTTCACTAATAGCTTATTAGATAATGTGTCAAATCATTTTAATAATTTCACCAGTTTGTAAAAGCAGTAATAAATCTCATTTTGAAATGACTAATTGTTTATCTGTCTGAACCGTTTTCAAAAGCCGTTGTCATCGTCAACCTACGTGGATAATGTATAGGTACCGTCTAGAGAGTTCAATTGTGACTGGGAAGAAGCGAAGTCGTGGGCAAAAGTCAGACTTACTTAATATATTACAAGTGAAGCCAGCATGTAATCCCATCCATTCACTACAATGCGTCTTACATTGTGATTCATAACCGAACATGAAATCTTAAACTAGGTACATTAACTTTTGTACCAAATAATAATGTAAATTAATGTTTTGTGAGTGCTAACTATTACAGTTACAACATTACAAGTAGGCGCTTAATTTGCTCTGCTACTGTTACGTAATTTTTATTCATAAATTAACATAGTTTCCAGGGCAAATGTTACTTGGCCATGCACCCACAGTTGTTATTATGTAGAAATATAATACAAAATTAATTTTGCCATTTGTAGATTTGCCATCCTGCAACTAGGAAGCGTCTGTCTTCAATTAATGTGATCTAGTTTTACTGATGGCGCTGTAACTTGGGAAATGAAATGAAACAGTATGAATTTATGTCACAGTATAAAATAAATCCAGAGAGCCCGTATTTAGATAATAGAAAAATACGATGGTATACTAGCTATAATTTGGCAAATAAAGTATTCTTTTAAAATTTCAGTCTTAGTATTCCTTTACGTAAAGCCCCAGTGGGTAAGAAACTGGGCTGTGCTTGGCTGTGCTATATCTTATAAGCAGAACCCGTTTAGAACTACAATTATTTTCAAATTATTCAGTTTAGCATGCAACAGCACCAAACATGTCATAAGTAACAAAAACAAAAGAAAAAAGGGTTACCCAGATATGCATGCACTTGTTTTCGCACTCATCCTTCAGTTAGCTTGCGACCTATAGGGTATAAAAAGTGACAGCGTTTGTTAACAGTCCAAAATGTAGGCAATTCAACACGTTTCATTAACGCTTGTAAATCCCATACATTTTAAAAATTTAGACAATAGTATTCGATGCTATAATATCAATATGTCCAGAACCCCGTAGCGTAACAGGATAAATTGTCGGGACTTGATTTCTGCAACATAAACACAGAATATATCCGGTTACTGACAATGTAAATCACACATTTATGTAGATCTGGTTTTCTTGCACATAGTCATGTTGAAACCGTGGGTTTTAAGTAAATGGACGAGACAAAATATCCACATCGCCCACATCATGTGCATCTGAGGAATGTCATGTCAATAATGTATGCGTTGACCTATTGCAGGAATGGGTCCTTAGCCAAAACATGCGGATATTATCGTAAACTATAATATTACTTAGATGAATCTTTAAGAGACATTTCAAAATAAGCTGGAAATATTTAAAAAGGTTAGTAGCACCTCTACCTACCTTATTAATGTTGATATCTACTCACCCATAAAAATTTCCAATCAACGTTTATATGATGCACCTTTTTTATTCTGAAAACAAGACAAATCCTCCACAGTCAAGTTTCAACAAGTATACTTATTCTAATGCATATTTGTTTAAGGAAACATTAACGATCGCAACTGCTATTAAGACCAAAAATAAAGAGATGCATTGAGAGATAAATAACGTCTGCATCCATTACACTAACATACTATTTTTAATTACAAATAGTTCATAAAATTGCATTCAAAAATACCTCAATCAATGTTTGATACATTATATTAGAACATAGCATCATAACGTTACGCACAAAGGTGAAATAAGAATAGGGATAGCAACCTTTTGTAATTCATGTTAACATTGACATTTTTACGTCAATTATTACTTACATAAGAACATTGCATGGTTAAATAAAAATTTTACAAACACACATGAAGCTACCAAAAATACATCGATTAAAAGCATGTAACAGACGTGTCTGCATGCTACGTTCACTGATGTTCCACGCCAGATGCAGCATCTTGTGCTATACGCTACACGGCAATAAGAAACACCCTACTGGCCCAGCCGCGTGTTGCAACGCGGTATTAGAAGAAATACTTACGTTGGTATATAAGAGAACCGTTTGGACACGTAATCATCCCACACATCGAGTGTTCTCTGAAGAAGGCAGCCGCCAAAAAACAAAGAAAATGAAATCGGTTAGTCCTGTGACGTCAAAAATTGTGAAGTGAAAAGTGAACTGTGAAACTGGGTTAACGGAAACCTTTTCTTTTCAGTTTGTTGTTCTTGCTTTGATCGCCGCCGCGTGCGCAGCTCCCCAACAGAACCCACAGGATGTTCAAATAGTGCGATATGACGTCAACAACGCTGGAATCGATTCTTACAATTTCGCGTAAGGAATTGTTCCAATTCCAAATACACCAAAATAGAACACACGAAGCATAATTTTATTATTTTAAACTATACGTTGTCTATTTACAGGTGGGAGCTGTCAGATGGATCAAAGCACGAGGAACAAGGACAGCTGAAGAACCAGGGCACAGAGAATGAGGCGATCGCGGTCCAGGGACAATACGCGTGGGTGGGACCTGACGGCGTCCAATACACTGTCACCTACATTGCTGATGAAAATGGCTTCCAACCCCAAATTACGCAAGGTCCTGGAGGAGCAGTCCCATCGGCGGTCGTCGCCTCCCTCTTGGGATAAAAAATCAGTAGAATAAAAATAGATCTCTGTAAATAATCCTGACGATGTATATAATATTTATATGCGTAGTCATTAATGTTGTATGATGTAGTTTTTAGGTAATAAAAATGTACTGATTTTTAAAAACTTGAGGTGTGATTTTATTTGCCCGATGGATTGATTGATTTGATTGATGAGGTAAAATATTTACTTAATACTACACAAATATTATTCTTACCGTTTCCTGTAGATTTTAGATGAAATTCAGGATACCACCACGTCAAGGAAAGTTTTGGTGTACCTATTCTCAAATACATTTCTAATGAAATAATTTTCTATGAGACGTGCAACAGGAAAATTATAAAGAAGCTAGCATTTGCAACTTCGTACGCGCATATTCCGGTTTCCCCGTCCCCGTAGGAATATCAGGTAAACCTGCTCCCAACACTCCCCAAGGACTTCAGCTTTCTACGACCGCTAGTTTCGGCTGAGGGTTGTGTCTCACTAGTGACAGTCATTCGGGAAGAGTTTTATATGTACTCATAATGATAAAAAAACCTAAACACAGCTCAAAATAAACTAAAATCCAACTGAAGTAGGAAATGCATCTGATATTTTCGAGTCTATAATTAAAGAAGATATTGTAAAATAAAATCTTTATTTCGCCGAATTGGAATGGAAAAAAAAATCTAGTTCCTTTTATGCTCAAATAAAAAAAAATGGCATATTATATCCACAAGCAAATTTTGTAATCCACTAATGGACTTTTATTTCGAATTTATTCCCTGATTTACACAGCTGACAAATATTAAATATGGAGAAGAAATGCCATTAGATCTAGAGCATTTTAATAATTATGTAAGCCACTATAAATATTGAGCTCTGGTTTCCTCAATCAGTGAACTGCATTTCTTCTTCAAACTTATGTAATAAGAGCGTCTTCCACGTGTTTTTGATTGACATCATGGCAATGTTATATCACTGGTATATAATTAGGTCAAACATAATAATGATGAATCAGTACAAGTTTTTGTATAAGTTAAAGATATATCTTAAGTCTTTAATTGAAATATTGACAGGTGCTTTTAACGTTTACAAAAGTGTATGTGTCAATTTTATAGAGGTTTAAAATAGGAATAGCCAAATTAAACGGACCGTCGTAGTTTTAGGAGTGTATTCTTATAAGTATCGACGCATGTGGAGTTCTGTTGTTTAAAAAACCGGCCAAGTGCGAGTCAAACGAAGGGTTCCGTACCATGACCCGTAAAAAAACACGTTTCCTGTATGAGAGCCGCCCCCTTTAATTTTGAATTTAATTCTTATTATATTTTGTAATAGCGGCAAAAGAAATACACACTGTGAAAATACCAACTGTCTACCTATGACCGTTCTTGAGATACAGCCCGCTGACAGAAAGACGGACGGGCGGACAGCGGAGGCTTAGGAATAGGGTTCCGTTGGTTATCCTTTGGGTACGGAACCATAAAAAGGCGTAGAAGGCCGGAGGTTTTGGTGGTCCTACATATTTATAAAATAAATTAGGTTAGTGATGTACTTTTTTTTCGCCGGGCTGAGCATAACTATTCTATGGGAACAAGGGAAGAATACCTAATTATAATTACTTTGTGCAAACCTATTAGTTTTATTAATTCTTTAGTTTGAAATTATGATGAGGTAGGTATTTTTTTTTTTATTGATGGGAAATCATCAAATGACTCCTCCCGCTCTGGGTGAAGCAGGAGGGAGTGTCAGACTCTTACTGATTAAAACCCATCCGTGTTCCTCCTAGTGCCCTTTGCGTTCCAGGGCCGCGGTGACTCCAGGGCCGCGGTGAATGAGGTAGGTATTAGTATTTCATTTTCGAATTGTACCTACAAGTTCCTTTTCTTAGGATAAGAATTCATCAAGAGACTCTTTTCGCTCTGGGTGGAGCAGAAGGGAGTGTCAGACTCTTACTGACAAAAACCCATCCGTGGTCCTCCTATGCCTTTTGCATTCCAAGGCCACGATGACCCTTCCGAACAAATTCCGCAACCCTAGCAGGATGTACATATAACTAATCATTATTTAATGCAACTTAGTTTTATAAATTTAATGTTAACAACGTTGTAATTTTTTACGACGGCGATGTGCATAAATAAATTTAATAATATAGATACTGAACAGGGATTAATTTTTATTTGCATAATTCTTGAATAAACTGTTCGTATTCGCTTATTAAGTATCGTATATCATCTTAGATGACAAATGTATTTTAATAATATAATATATTTTATTACTTAGTCCTTGAATGGCAAACGTGAAGGCCCATCTTACAATAGAAGAGACCTATCTTAAAAATTAGTTATCTAAATTAGAGAAAATCATTTTAGCTGACCATTTTACATGTTTTTTTTTTTTAATTTGACGACACGCTCTCATAAAATTAACCATTCACCAATATCTGGTCATGTAATGGTTTCAGTTATTCAAAAGTTCCTGAATTAGTTTGCCCAGAATTTCGGGTTCCCCAGTGTTCCCCAACACTCCCCACGGCACCTACATGCCAAAAGTTAGCTTTCTACAACCACTAGTTTCGGTTGTGGGGTATCCGAACCACCCCCATGTATGTTCCGCGACTTTACATAATTTTCGAGCTATGGATTTTTTCTGAACTTTTGAGAATTATCGACCTGACCAATTTAATAAATATCTAAAAATAAAAGTAGAAGACTTTGTCCACATTTCTTATTTGCAACTGAATCTTCATGAGTTGTACTTTTATGCAAAAAAATATCAGCTTCGTAACTGTAACTGTCTAAAGTCAAAAATTTACGTTCGTTAAATTTACCGTTAACCTACATTTTCAACTTAAAATTAAAAATCTAAACAGGTGACTTCACGGTTCTTAAGTAGGCCTCAAGAATGCGCCAGACTTTGCACTTTCATAATCATCAAAAAAATAGTACTTGTATAGGGCTACTTTGGCTAAAATCGGCCTCCTTGCCCAGTTATTGGTTGGTGACAGGTTTTCTGAATTTTTAGGGTTACATCCGTAAAAAACGGAACCTTCATGGGATCACTCGGGTGTCTGTCTGTAGATCTGTCACAGCCAGTTTTCTCTGGATCTACTGGACCGATTATGTGTTCTCTTCTGTCGGATTTGAAATTTGATGGACTTCTGTGATCTTAACACGGACGCCTTGCGGAAATAAATATTTTTTTTAAATGGGGTTCACTTTTGGCGGCAAAACCAGAAAATTAAAAAAAAAGTTTTTCAAACTGTATCATGTAAATGACATATTAAATGAAAGGGCTTACTGTGAGGGTTTTAATTATATTTTTTTCATAATTTTAAAATTAATATTTTAAGTTATTCAATAAATTAGACCAAAAATTACCACCCCTTATCTCCAAAACTACCGAGCTTAAAATTTCGAAAAAAAAATATACAGATAAGATTACAGAAAAACCTATAAAAAGTCTGTAGCAGAAAAACCTATAAGAAGTCTGTAGTGTTAAAATAACATGTTAAAATAATGACATTGGTTCGGAACCTTTTGCACGCGAGTCCGACTCGCACTTGGGCAGTTTTTTACTATACGTAGGTAACAACTACTAAAGTTTTACAAATGATAGCCCGGAACCAAAAGCTTGATGTGCTTTCCAAAGCACGAAAGAGTCTCGGTATGCAATTGATTGTCACCCATCCACGAAACGACCCCGGCAAGTGTCGCTTCATCACGAAGATCGAGCCTTGCCGCTGTATTAAACTTAGCCAAGAGCTCCTGTAATAAAATCAAACATGTCGCATGATATTACTAAACTTAATAACACGATAGTTCCAGCGGATTATAAATTATTATTAAGTATTTATTTTGTTTTTACCTACAAGATAGAAGTCATAAAAGTTGACATTTGTGCATCATCTCAACTTAATTGGAAAGGAGAGATCATAAATTCATTGTCATCAATGTCAATATTTGAAATAGATCCATATTATTAATATTACAGAAGATTACCTAGACATTTAGATAATAAAGTCGTAATTCGTACGTTTTTTTGTACTCAGGGATGCCAAAACATTTAGAAAAATTTGAAAATATTTCCCTTCACCACTTTAATCAGGTGATAAACTGGGATTCTTCAGATTTTGCTATTGTTCTGAGATTTGGGTTTAATTTTCCAAATATTCTAAGAAAAGAAAATTCTTCACTGTGTTCCGGAAAACAAGTTTCAAAACATTTTCCATTTCCAATGGACAGCAAAATAGTACACGCACACGCAATAGATTCACGCACATAGAAATTAATTTAAAACGAATATTAAAATATTTTATGCAAAATTGGCATCTTCTTGCATGTAATAAAGAACCATCTGCTGACTCAATCTCTAAGCTAATAGCTCAATTTAGACATTTGGCATTCGGAAGTATTTCGTAAATTGTCTCAAGGTATTTTTGCAAAATCAGTTTAATTAAAATATTATTGCGTTAAAGTAAGAAAATAATAAGAAAAAGGAGCATTATTTGACAATGCAGTTACTTTAACTCAAGTTTTGTAATTGTTTTATCTCCTGTCTACTAAACTAACTACTAAGCTTTAAAAGTTAGATTGATTAAAATCATTGTCAAAATAATGAACTTGTAAATACTAATCTAATTAATATTCAAAAATAAGCATTTCGTTATATTGCGTAAGGTTGTTCTAAAAAGTTTTGTTTATTCATTGCATTAAGGGAATTACAATATATTAGGTAGATGTCAAGCGGTTAACCTTCATCGGATACTACTTTAGCATAAAATCAAATCAAAAGTTGTGCTAGATATAAAGACCGAATTTCATGTGAGAATCGTCACTTCATCGCATTCATCCGTAAAATCAGCACTTCAAACATGAAACTGGTTCGTTTTATTTGTGTATTTTGTGTGAAACAGTGTTTAGTGAAATAGGTGAAAAGTATCTAATATAAAATGTCGAAAAAAGTTTTAAACAAAGTTCGGTTATTTTCCGCGCAATTTTGATCTTCATTATAACGCAAATACTTTTTTAAATAATTTATCGTAATTTTCACAAAAAAGTGTTTCTAAGGACAATTTCATCATAAGGACATTTTTCAGTTTCATCATCTTATCGTCTGCACCAAGATGATGCGCCCCGATATTTTCCTTGACAATTCAACAGCGAAAACAAGGAAAAACATTAAACCTAAAGTTTCATCATATAACTTATAGTCGCTCATAAAGTTTAAAGAAATGCGTTCTCTGGTGCAGTGCAAAAATACTACCCACTTTTTTATTTTTATTTGTCGATAATAGGTCTTATCTTGCTTTGGATATGAAGCTGAGCATTAGGTAATTCCCAACCATTACTTACAGATCGTAGTTCTCTGCTTGGTCGCGGTGGCGGTTGCTGCCCCTGCCCAAAAAATAAACTACCCCCAGGACGGCGTACAACTTCTTAGGTTCGAAAACGAGTACCTCGACCCAGGACATTACGCATACGGGTGAGTGTTTATTTAAACTTCCAGAACTAGTGCCATTAAAGATGCATGGTTTCTTATTCGACGTTTACTTTTCTTTATTTTTCATTAAAAAATGTGTCATCTATACGACGATGCGAATTCAACTGAAAGCATGATTTAAATTAATAAAAATCTGCATAACCACCGAAATAAAAATATTTTTCTTTTTCGCTACTTTTTCCAAATGGGATCTAATAACAACATTGCTATCGATGATAAAAACATCGAATTATCGCAGTAATGGGCAGGCGCTTCAGGGGTCTGTGTTTATATAAAATTGTGTCATTAAAAACTGGCCAAGTGCCAGTCGGACTCGCGTAAAGGGTTCCGAACAAATTTCATTTTTTTAACGTGTTATGTTAAAACTATAGACTTCTTATACATGGTTCAGTAGTTTCCGAGATAAGGGGGAATGGTCATTTTTCGTCTAATTTCTTAAATAACTTCAAAACCGATTATTTTAAAATTAAAAAAAAAAATATATTTAAAACCCTAACAGTAAGCCCTTTCATTTGATATGTCACACAATATTGTTCAAAAAACTAGTTAGACCCCCAAAAGTAACCCCCATACTAAAAATGAAATAATTCACGTAACGCGTCCGTGTTTGGGTCACAAAAGTCTATATGTGTACCAAATTTTAACAGAATCGGTCCAGTGGATCCGGAGCAAACTGGCTGTGACAGACGGACAGACAGACAGACACCCGAGTGATCCTATAAGGGTTCCGTTTTTTGTTTGGAACGCCAAAAAAGTGCTGGCTCTCAGCGTAATTTGAAGAAACGACTTTTCATTTGATTTGACTAAACTACTTTTTTCGTTTTACAGCTTCGAACAAAGCGACGGACAGGCCCAACAGCAGGAAGGAGTTCTCAAAAACGAAGGCAGGGAGGACGAGTCCATCGCCGTCACGGGCTCCTTCACGTGGGTGGGCCCCGACGGTGTCACGTACCGCGTCACCTACAAGGCCGACGACAACGGTTTCCAGCCTGAGATCGAACAAGGACCCGGTGGAGCCGTCCCTGCCGCAGTCGTTGCGTCTCTCCTTGGTTAATAAGACTTTGTTATTTAATTTTTATTATTGCCAAAAATATGTATGATAAAATTTTTATTATTAAAAAAAATATAACTATTGTTTTGTTTGATTGTTAATTCCTAGTGACAAACAGGCACTGCTGTGGTTATAAATTTTCAAATATCTGATCTAAGTATCTCTATCCATTTCGTTGCAGAAAACTATTTCTTTATCATAGAAATAATACAGTGTCACAGTTAGGGTGCCTATCCATTACAGCGGAGCGAGGCAGCGGAACGGAGAAACGGAGAAATTTTAACCAATGGAATTGTCTAAAATCTCAGTGACTCACGTGGTGCGGAGAATTTATGCTCCGCACCAATAAGAAGGTTCCGTACCCAAGGGGTAGCCAACGGAACCCTATTACTAAGCCTCCGCTGTCCGTCCGTCCATCCATCCGTCCGTCCGTCCGTCCGTCTGTCTGTCAGCGGGCTCTATCTCAAGATCCGTAATAGGTAGACAGTTGAAATTTTCACATATTGTGTATTTCTATTGCCGCTATAACAACAAATAATAAAAATTGATGTTTATGGTACGAAACCCCTCGTGTGAGAGTCCGACTTACACTTGGCCGGTTTTTAAGAATTGACATCACTTATCTCGTTATTAAGTATCAAAAGGAGTGACTATGATTACTTTATTTTTGAATTTTTGTGCAATTTTGTTTTACTTTTTATTTAGCCTGTACTGTCCCACTGCTGGGCAAAGGCCTCCCCCAAATCCTTCCAAGTATTCTTTTCCCGCGCCACCTCGTACCAGCCCTCACAGTACGCGTCCAGCTCGTCTCGCCACCTCTTCCTGGGCCGGCCTCGGCGGCGCCGTCCATCTTCGGGCACCTATTGTGTGGAGATTTTTGCCCAACGGTCATTTTGCATGCGGCTTACGTGACCCGCCCAATCCCACTTGAGCCGGGCAGCCTTCTTACCCACGTCCATTATTCCCGTTTTGGAGCGCAGCGTGGTGTTTCGGATTCTGTCCTGTCTTTTAACGCCCAGGATGCTGCGTTCGATCGCTCTTTGGCAAACTCCAAGGCGGGACTTTTGCGACTCGGTGAGCGACCAAAAACTACGTGTCTATTTATTTTTAATGATCTCTAATTATCTCAATTTTTTCCTATTTAATTTGATTATTTTTAATTTTTAATAACAATTCAATTTCAATTTAATCAACAATACTCATTTATACTTTTATCTTGTTTAGTTAATAAGGGTTCGTTTCACGTATTTTTTTTTTGTATTCCTTATTTATTTTTTGCTGTTTTGTTTTTACATTCGTATCTTTGACATATGTATTTTGTGACATCTCTTTTCATTCTTTTTTTCTTAATCGAATATTATTTATTTTATAGTTAAAAGAAATTTTTTAAAATTTTTCTTATTTTATATAATTATCGTGTGTATTTTTATTAATTGTTTGATAATGGAATGACTTAATTCTTCATATTAATTCTTTAAATTAATTATAAACTTTCATTGAGAATGCTGTGCATACCTATAAGTGATGTATTTATGTACACAGAACTGAAGATTTGTGATTGCCTGTTATTGTTATCCTTAATTGTAAATATGTCGTTGGTGTGCCTTACTTAATAAATAAATAAATATATGTTAAATTTGCGCACTGTGGCCGAAGTCACAAAGTAACCCTGTATATGCTCTGCGGCCCGTGCGAAGCCGGCCCTGGTTGCTGTATAGACACCAGCACATCAAGCTACCCGAAACTGTCAAATTTTCCCAATCAACCTTCAACTTATGCTTTAGCGATAAAGTTGAAATTTGACAGATTGTTGAAGCTTGATGTGCTGGCGTCTGTGCATAATAAGCAAGAAAACTTTACCTTATTTGATATGATTACCACATTGTTTACTCTACCAACAATGACATGATTTATTGCAGTCATATATGAACTGCGAAACCCTTTTATTTATTAGGCTGTTGGCATTTCTGCGTACAAAATGATGCGCAAGAGATGGTAACGCCCACATAATTGTTACCATAGACACGACATTAACATGATCGTGAAGGTTATGTGTAAGATTTTTTTAAAAATGTAACTTACCAAAAGGTTTTGGTAATATACCGAATACCCTTTTACCACTTTTTAGGAAAAATTAGTGAAATTTCGACAAAAACACGGCACTCCGCCAGCCTGTATTTTCCCTCAAATCTCACCGTGTAAAATAAGAAGTATGCATGAAGTGCGCTGTCATTCCATCTTGTTTGTATAGATTGACAGCCCACTTCATGCATACTTCTTATGTGAACTGTGACTTAGGTAAACTAAGCTTACACGGTGACATGTTTACAGAATCGCACTACTGATCAAGATTAGTGTTGATTAGTTCAAAATGAAAATAAATAAACAGGAATTAACTTTACCAGCAACTGACTCCTTCCGCTCTGGATGGACCGGAAGAGTGTCAGGTTCTTACTTACTAAAACCCATCCGTGTTCCTCCTCACGCCCTTTGCGTTCCAGGGCCACGGTGACTCTTTCAAACAAATTACGCAACCCTGGTTTAACAGCATCCTTAACTACAAATTTGAGCCCGGTTAATGGCATCAGGCCCGCCCATATTACATGGGACCTCAAAATAGCAGGCAAAGTGTGAGTTTACTATAGGGACACCTCTGCTGAACCCTTCGGGTAATACCGGCGTGATGGTACCTATGTGATATGATGTCATGTTTCCAACAAGAAATAGTAGGTATCAATTAACATGTGTCAGAAAATAATAGGATAACAACTCACAAGAATGTAAGGTATGCCGAAGGGTCATTGCGATAACTTTAATTAATTAATGCCGCCTAGTTGATGCAATATTCTTTATCGCAACTTTTGTTGTACCTACACATATCTTGCCCATGGCTTTTGTTTCAATCAAGAAATAAGAAACGCGAAATATCGACCTACGCAATAACTTCAATTGAGAGGATTTAAACATTACTTGTAGATAAAAAATACTCTTTAGTCAAAATCTTTCACAGATCGGCAGTAAGCAATTTTGGGAAAATGTGTCAGGAACGCAAACGCTGCAATAGGTAAGGATTGTAGGCTGGCGGGAAATGAGACTCCCGACCAAATTTTGATCACTGTGGCAAATATCAACGAAGATTTGCCAAGTACCTAGACTACAGTCAAGAACAAACACGTTCCAAATAAAAAAAACCGGCCAAGTGCGAGTCGGACTCGCCCACCGAGGGTTCCATACAAATTTGTAGCTGCAAATTATTTAAATAAAGACTATATTTTTTATGATTTAATTACAAATGTATAGTTTTCAGACTTTTGCCTTTATAGTATAAGACGGTATTACTTGCCAAATTTCGTAGTTCTAGGTCAACGGGAAATACCCTATACATTTTGATTCCCTTGAGTGTCCAAATATACGTTTTTTGCGGCATAAACGACCTTATCTTTTTACGTTAACTTAGAAGTTTGATTTTTTCACAGCTTCAAGGGGCTATAGCCCTGAGTATATGGTTTTAATTTCAACTCGATACCTCCACGCGTTCTCGAGATAAACGGTATTGACAGACAGATGGACCGACAACAAAGTGATCCTATAAGGGTTCTGTTTTTTTTTTTGAGGTACGGAACCCTAAAAATAATAAAAAAGTACACAGGAGATATAACGTTACTTATGCAATGTTATATCTCCTGTGTGTGCGCAAACACAGGTAAGTAAACTCTCTGTTCCTTCACTCTCATAGTCCATTGGGATGCCAATCTGTCGCGACCGAGGAGAGATCGCACAACCAACTTCCAAACTTAGATATATTTCTTATGGAAAAGCCCAAAAAACTCTTTGCCCGACCGGAAGGCCAATCGTCACACTTAAAAAGCCTTGAAATTCAAATCTTTATATCATCTTAGTGGCAAGTTTGCACGCTTTAGTTTTTAAACAAAACATGTTTGATCTATATTTTCCAATTACACCTTGTATACCATGTTTTATGCAAATAAAATATCTTATCTTATCTTAATCAATATCTAAACCTTGTCAAAATGTAGAGAAAATAAAAGTGTCTTTGACAGTTTGCGACAGCGATGCGAATGTTAACGCTTCATGAAAATACGAGAATTACCCCGCAGAGCATCAAACCCAGGACACAACGGTTGGCAGTAGCGTTTGTGACCACGTGACCTACGGGTCAGTCAGTCAAGATTCTATTGATATTAAGAGCGAGTTTTTTACCTGTAGTTAATTAAAACAATTTTAAAAATTGTGTTACAGAAACATCAAACATCGTTAACATCCATTTTTCGATAATCACACTATTAGGAATAGAATAGAATACTCTTTATTATGAACACCATATAAGTTACAGAGAAGATACACAAGGAAAATATTACATAGGGTGGGCATCCGTAGTTACCCATTGGTAAACAATTATGGGCATTTAAATTTCGTTAATGTGCCTTTTTAGATCTATATTTAGCTTGACTAATAATCAAATTCATAACTATTAGTCAAAATCCGTCAGTTAATAACTTAAAATTGATCCAAAAACGTATTTTAGCGAAATATTAATCACAATGCATTTGAGTTAACCGCATCAAGTAACTCGCCGTAAGTCATTGAAAATGTGAAGCCATGGGAGCTCATTAAAGTAGATGTTGCTTAAAATAAGTTTATGAATAACGCAACGTGCTTTCGTTTAGCTACGACAAAACAAACACACCATAAACATACAAGCGCAATTGACACTGTCAAATATATACTATAAAACATAATTCATTTATAATTATTATGAAACTGGGTTTTCAATGTTATTTAGAGCACACTAAGCTCTTATTTCGTAAGTTGTAGGGTGTACTTGTATATGACGTTACTTCTGTTATTTCTTAGCCCATGTATGTTTGTAATAGCGGAAAAAGTAACTCTTATCACTAATTTGTATATCCGGAGTTCAAACATAAGTTAACATTCAAGTGGCTATTAATAAGTGTTACACTTATAGAAGCTATAATTTCATTTCGAGAGTGTTGCTAAAGAAAACATTAGATTTCTTCGATAACATTATATTTATGTGTTTTAATGAAATAGTTAATTAGTAGAATGGTAAAATTTGATTAAGAAAATTGTGATTTGGCCCACTGGCCTTTGGAGTCTGGACCGGTCGTATAATGGAAAAAAGGAGAAAGTTAACTTTTTAGAAGTAGGATAATAAAAATGGAGAAAAATAAAAATCAAATATTTATCCAAAAGTGCAAAGCCCTGCGCTGAAAGATGATAAGTCACGAAAGACTTAAGATCTTCCTTCTTGCCAGCGTCTGCGTTAACTACCGCCTCAATTCTGCTAGCTTTCAAAGCAATAGTAAATATGCCTATTTTATTTCAGAAGATGCTTCTTCTGGGGACTCTCGTTCCATCATAGACCTCATCCGTCGCTTTCCATCAAGCGCGATCGAGCTCAAGAACTCTGGCTCATTGGCAACTGTTAATTTAGCTGAACGCCGTTTTTTAATTAATAATATTCTTAAGGTTGAGTTAGAAGCGGGTTATGTATGAACAGCTTTGCAATCGCACCAGTAGCAACGAAAATATTTAGTCTCACTGCTGCTTCATAATCTAGTTGGAAGAAATCATATACGTTTCCGATTTTATAGTTTATGGAACTTTGGAAACGGAATCGTATGATACATCAACAGTATTTCCTAAATGCTTTCAATAACATGTTAAAACATCAATTTCGAAAGATCATCATAAAAGACGTCCTCAAGAGTTTCGCAATACGAGTCGAAGTAATGGTCAATCAATACACAAAACATTATAAAGAGATGAGCGTTAACCAATGACACACGATATACCATGATAATGTTGCAATACAATATTTGGAATACTATAAAACATGAGTTCAAATAAGTAATGAGCGCAAGTGAATTCGATAAGTTTAGTAAACCTCTAACAGTGATCATGAAATTGGTTGGTAGCTACATTGTGGTGATTTAAAAAAAAACTTGATTTGTGGTGTACTGTGAAAAGTGTTATTAATAGTGCGGTTCACTTTCAGTTGGTGCTTTGTGCGTTTGTGGCAGTGGCTGGTGTGGTGGTGGACGCACTGGCCGCCCCTAAGATAGCTCAAGATTCTCAGGATGTTCAGCTGTTGCGATACGAATCGAACAACGATGGACTTGGAACCTACAATTTTGCGTAAGTTGCCTACGCCAAACATTCGAAAGTCGGATTTATTACGGCTACACCCTAAGTGACCACCCAACCGAATCTAAAGACTTCCTAGGAAGATAATTGAGTTCACTTGACACTCTTAAAACAATACATAATTACTTAAATGTCTAGTGTGTGAGAGTGTGACACTGGTACTCATAACTTATAAAACAAACACTCAAAAACAGTGCTTGGAAACACGGCATGGAGGTGGAGGTATTACTACCAACCGCTTTAGGGCCGAAACTACGTAAAGCGATCGCCCGCGCGGTTCCATACAAAAGTGCTCCGTTGCGGGAACCCGCACGGGCATCCGTCGCGGGGAACCAAACTTCGCGCCCCCTTTTTGCTACGAATAAATATTAAGTTTTCCATCGACTCGACTACAAGCACACCGTTAAAGTTGAACTAGCAACACTACGCAGGTAATAATCCGGTTTCCGACACACACGACACACAATCTTTGTCACGCGACGGATGCCCGTCGCGGGCGTCCGCTTTACGCAGTTTCGGCCCCTAGAACTCCGACACTAGAAGTACAGTGTGTATAGATTTGCCTTGTCTAGAAAGTTCCTAACGAAGTATGTACGTAGATGAACCTCTCCATCACGAACCTTCTTTCTTTGAAATTAAAACTTTAACATGCTTCTCCATTCACAGTTACGAACAAAGCGATGGCTCAAGCCGCTACGAAGAAGGAGAGTTGCAAAACGCAGGAGCTGAAGATGAGCACATCGTAGTCAAGGGATCTTACTCGTGGATCGGCCCCGATGGCGTCAACTACACCGTCACCTACATTGCTGATGAGAATGGCTATCAGCCAAAACTGGGAGTGCCTTCGGCAGTAGTCGCTTCACTCCTTGGTTAAGTCTTTATCTATAGTAGTCTAATTTGTTATATAAATAAAGTTCTATTAAATCGATTTTTGTTTTATATCGTTTATTCCCGTGACTGAAAGCAAGTTTTTTGACTCACGAAAATTAACACTTTTTTCAGCACTGAAATGATACCAACTCAATAAAAACATGAACGGTACCTAAGACCCCAGGAAAATGGTAGGCATAGGATGATGATGATGGCACCTATGTAGTATGTACCTATTAAAGCAGTATTATGTATTTGTGTTTCATCATCATTATATCAACCGAAAGACATCCACTGCTGGACATAGGTCTCCCCCAAGATGGAGGGGTTTGCCATAATCACCACGCTTGCCAGGCGGATTGGCGATCGCAGTGCATAGTGTTGAATTCTCTGGCGAGTCTCTAAGTCGCCTCTTATGACACCCACAGGAAGTGATGGTATCGTATTATTCTTTTACGGTACCATACGGCACTGGCCGACACCATGTGGCCTATTTCAAGGATAGAGCAAAATTTTGAATTTATCAACCAACTCAAGACTCAAAAGGAAATCACTTCATTATTCTCGTAATATTGGACCTATGATGATATTTGGAGACTAGCCAAGCGCAGGAGAAATTATAGTGCACAAGCAAAGGTGCAATCTCTTTACTATCAAAGTCCGATGGAATTCGGACACGAATGGGGAGAGATCAGGCGCAGATCCAACAGCTTTACATGCTTTTCGAGCACATGCTTGTCACACCACAAACTTCCAAATTCTGTGCTGTTACTGTGAAATTCCTAATGGAAAAACTCAATCTCCCATTTTGCCCGACCTGGGAACCGAACCCAGAACCCCACGCTCAGCAGTCCTGCTTGTGACCACGAGACTAACTGAGTAGTTTATCCTACCATATTGAATCTAAAACAATGAATGTATAAACAATCTTTCGTTAAGCTGTGATTTGCAAGGTCTTTCTATGGTGCCTCAAAAATATTTTTGCATGACAAAACTTTACAATTGTGTGGCACTTAGCGCTAGCGCTGTACCAAAAAATTGTATAGTCAGAATGAAAGAAACCATTCAGTACCATTCATACTTCCACAGATACATTAGACAGTATTTCCTAATTGCTTTCAATCATTTTCAATACCATTTCTTTTTTTTTTTGTCGGGGACCACTCGCAGTTCACCTCTCTACGGGTGGTTACTGCTCAACCGGGCTAGCCTGTGGTGGCCTCAGAATGATTCTAAAGCCCCCAGCCAAATTTTCAATACCAATTTTGAAAGATCCTCAAAAGCCTCGCTATGCGTGTCGAAGTAGTGATTGACATCAATACACAAAACATTGTAAAGAGATGATCGTGAACCAATGACATACGATGTACATGATTGTTGCAAAACAATATTGGAAATAGTATAAAACATGAGTTCACATACCTAATGAGCACATAGTTCACAAGTGAATTCGATAAGTAAACCGTTAACAGTGATAATGAAATTGGTTAGTATTTGTGGTGATTTTTTTGTGATGTTATTATTTCAAGTGTTGTTGTCTATCTAAAAATTTGTGCGGTTTCCCTTTCAGTTGGTTATTTGTGCGTTAGTAGCAGTACCAGACGTGATGGTGGAAGCACTGGCTGCCCCTAAAATAGCTCAAGATGCACAGGTTTTTCAGTTGTTGCGATATGAGTCGAACAACGACGGACTTGGCACCTACAGTTTTGCGTAAGTTGCATACGCAAAACATTCAACGCTCAGGTAGCAATTAGACCGCGGACACGAACTCAGCGGGTAAAGAGCGGCGCGGCGGCACCGGCGGCGTCGCGGGCAGTTACATTATACATCTATGCATTTGATGCGACCAGCGCTGCAGCTACTTGCCCGCTGAGTTCGTGTCTGCGGCCTTTCGTCTTTGCATTTGCTTGATGGTAAAGCCGGGCCACCGCCGCTTCTAAACATGTACAACAATATAATTATACTTGTCAAATATCAAACACAAAAACACTGCTTGGCATCAGAAATAGGCACAAGAACAAGCTCCTTCATCAGGAAGCCTCTTTTTTTAAATAAAAATTAAACATGCTTCTTCATTCACAGTTACGAACAAAGCGATGGCTCAAGCCACAATGAGGAAGGAAAGTTACAGAGCAGGAGCTGAAGATGAGCACATCGCAGTCAAGGGATCTTACTCGTGGATCGGCCCCGATGGCATCAATTACACCGTCACCTACATTGCTGATAAGAATGGCTACCAGCCATCCATCACCAATGTACGTCCATTTGCTTCATCATTACCTTCGCCGGTAGTCGCTTCGCTTCTTGGTTAATAAGTATAAGTGTAACAAGTCTGATTTTTTTAAATAAACTCTAGAACTAACCAAATATTACAGTTTTATTCGTTTCTTTTTTTTCTATAAATAAAGTTATTCTTTTAAACATATATTTAAAGATCTGTCAAGACGTTTAGTTGACACTTCGCGTGACCCAAGGGCAAGCTTTTACCTCGGACAAAGGATAAGGGCGCCTTAAAAATTTTCGCAAAGAGCCGCGCGGCAGCAGCGCGGCTCCGACCGCGCTGCTTTGTAAATCCATACAATAAATATAAATAAGAAAAGTGCGGTGGCAGTGCTGCAGACGCGCTGCTGCAGCGTTTATTGTTTGTATGGATTAAGAAAGCAGCGCTGCAGCCGCGCGGCACTTTGCGATAAATTTGAAGGCGCCCTAAGCATTTTCATATAACGTGGCAATGCTGCCAGCCTTTTGGGCATATTACCAGCGATGCGGAGGAATTTATCGACACCATATTTTAGATTATTATTTTTAGTTTTAGCTAGTTAAGACTTTTTATTTAAGTCTATAAAAAGTACCAGTTACAAGAAATACATTTTTTCTATTAAGTGGAATGATACAGTAAGATGAAAATCGAAATTGTGCTATTTAACGCAGTCTTTTTTTTCAAATGGTTGAAATTATAATATAAAACAATGGTTTATTAATCAATTACACGCACGTATACATTTAGCACGCTTTTTGGACTTGTAATATTGAACTACACTTTGGAGTCTTCGACAGTTTTGTAAAACAAAATGACTTGTTTAGTATCTAAGTATTCCAAAGCTAGAGCAAAAATTAGCATTAGCTATATTCGTTACGACAAGCTTAAGGCTCAAGATGAAATCACTTCACTATTCTTGTAACATTTTGACCTGTGACATTTTTATAAAGTGTAGTGCATGTAGTATACAGTCATACTAATTTTTGAATAAAATATTAACACATTCACACCTACAAAATTATTACTTTATTGAAAAGCCTTCTTCAGACAACCAGGTGTTTTTCAAGGTTGCCTTCTATACTATGGTGCATCAATGCACGCAATCTCTGCGCCAGCCAGCATGCAGTAACGCCCCGGGGTTGGGAGTCGCAGGGAGAGGCGCCTCAAAAAGATGTGATCAGCATAGTAGACGGGATCAGTGTCTGCTAGGGTTGCGTATTTAGTATGAAAGAGTCACCGCGGCCCTGAAAGGTAATGGGCATTAGGAAGAACACGGATGGGTTTTAGTCAGTAAGAGTCTGACACTCCCGCTTTCGCTCCGCCCAGAACAGAAGTCATTTGATGATTTCCAATACATAAAGAAACATGCCTTAGCGACAATCATATTCTTGTCCGCACAAGTTTCACTCAGCCTATGCTCACTGTATAAGTTTTGCCTGTCACAGGCGTAGGCAGAATTATTAAGAAAAGTCAATTTCTATGGGTACACGCTGACAGCCTTGGTCTATGACAAGTATTGACATTACTGTCTAGCAGTAGCCGTTAATGTTTAAATCAATAGGCCAAAACAAAATAAAATAGTTATAGACATAGCATTACACTAAAAGACCGATCGTCAATGTGTTTGTGGCGTCTCTCCGCAGTCCAGCCACGGCCCAACTGCCGTCTTGTCGCGCATGACCTGCCTCCTGTACAGACGCCAGCACATCAAGCTAGAACAATCTGTCAAATTTCATTATTAGATTTTCAACTTTATTGCCAAAGCATTGGGTTTAAGGTTGATTAGGAAAATTAGGAAAATGCACTGGCGTCTGTACATGTGAGGACCTACGACACCTAATGGTATCACTGTAGTTGAATATGGCGTCAAACATAATATTTAAAACCTTTATCTGCCATCGACAATTTGAAGAGATTAAAAGACAGCTGCACATAATAAGAGTAATGTTTATTTGATAAATCATAACTGCAGCGCACATATTTATAACCAACAAATGTTTATACTTCAACAAGTCCTTCCTCATTTTTGACATATAAGGAGATCTTTAACATTACAAGGGCAACGCCGCGGGCTAAAAGATGATACTATAAGTCGCCAATAAATTATGAGTACCTCTTGAGGTATAACTTTGATACTCTAGGTCAAGGTGAAGAAGCTTCGTCTGAAGATTATCGGTTATAAGTATTTCCGGAGCTTGAATCTCAAATTTAACATTATATATTTTTGTGATTATTATAATCAAGATAAATGGAATTAGAGTAATATTTTTAGGAGCACGAATTTGATTTAATCACATATAACTAGGAAATTGCATGATCAAAATAAAATACAATAGATAGACTTTCAGTGAAAACGATTAAACGTCATATAAAAATATTGCCACTAAGCCACATGTCTGAGCTTAATACATATTTTACTTTCAGAAGCCTACATCCAAAAGAGGCTATAGAGGTAAATCCTGTATACTGTCCGAAACCTAGACTCTTTGCCAATATTATAAAATAAAAGAATCACTAAGCTGCTGTTACTATGAGTAAAATAAGCGAGAAGATAGACCTAAACTACACATATTGCCTACATTCCATGAACTAGTTTAGATTAGTGTGTGTGCGTGTGCGTGTGTGTGTGTGTGTGTGTGTTTATATTAAATTCAAAAGCCCTCACTAATTCTTAAAATTAAAAGTTTAAGTGCAAGAAAGCTCGAAATAAAAGTGCTACATTAGGCTCTCTAATTATGGAAAATACTTAATGGTATAAAAGTAATCACCCAGTAATTTACAAACCTTTCGTCCATACATAATGAGTGTCGAATTGCTAAAAATCATTATCTCCAAAACATTGGCCAACCACGTGTAGGTACTAGCACGCAGAGGTCGAAGGTAAATGTCATCTTGCATTATTATTGATTGGCTGATTATCTCTAAAGTTTATGGTCTGAACGATTAGTTATAATCACATTATTAACAAGGCGTATGCACTTAAAGTGTATCAGTAGTCAGGAATCGTATGTCTCAATATAATTAGTGAGAACCCTAGAAAGAAAGCATAAATCACTTTAGAGCTCACCTTCCCGAACAAAGTAATCCCGAAGGTTAGCAAAAGGTTAGCGAAACGTCATCACTATTCCTTTGTGATGGCGTTTTGCTAACAAGAAATTATCATGAAGTGAAAGCTATGATATCCAACACAAAAACAGACTTACGTTATTTCAAGCTGAAGTTATCAACAACAGCGTTTTTATTAGATTAAGTATTTAAATAGACAGAATATTATTTTAACTACATCATAATTGTAACACAAATCTTTTATAAAGTTGTACAAAAGTATTCCTGGATGCTTCTGTCTAAATTCCAACCGCTTTAATACCTGAAAGCCAAAATCAACGGCAATGATCATAATAATATGAAAAGCGTCGAGTCAATGAAGAAGCTGACGAATCCAGAACAAATGATTCTACTGTTATTAAACGTCGCCGACGCTGCAAAATAGAGCAGGTTACAAAACCACAAACAAACAGGTGCACATAATATTCAGGCAACAATGGATGAAAGATCTTTTCCCAATTCCATAGTTCTCAAATGACATCAATAAAATAATTCTGCTTGCTGTCAATCAAACATTGATAAAGGTAACATTAAACATATAATTAAAATCACAATTTCGAAAGGTTCCCATCAAAGACGTCCTCAAACGCTCCGCGGCTTACCTTCGCCATGTCGTAGGAGTGGTCAAATATACAAAACATTGTAACAAGATGTGCGTCAACTAATAACACTATGTTGTAATGCAATATTCGGAATAGTATAAAACATGAGTTACGATAATTCATGAACACATAGTTCAAGTAAACTCGATACGGTAAACCGTTTAATAGTGATCATGAAATTGGTCAGTATAATTTGTTGTGACTTTTTTTAATAAAATTTAAATATTAATTTTTATTCGTGGTGTTACTGTGAAAATATAAATGATGAAATGTGTACTTTAGGTACAAATCTGCTAGTCCTTTAGGGGAAAACAGGCGTGATATTATGTGTTACTGTGAAAAGTGTTGTTAACTGTGCGGTTTGAATTTCAGTTGGTGCTTTGTGCGTTAGTAGCTGTGGTGGGTGTGGTGCTGGCTGCCCCCCAGAATGCTGAGGATGTTCAGCTGCTGAGATTTGACTCGGACAACGATGGACTTGGCAGCTTCAATTACATGTAAGTAGCTTACACTAACAATTTTAATCATCCAGTCATAAACTGTAAACGATTTTCAGGACGTCTTATAAGTAAGTGAGTCATTAGTTTGTACATAAAACTTACTCACTTTAAAAGGATTTTAAATATGTGATTATGTAAATTTTTTGCAATATTGTTTACATGACAAAATATTTTGCTTAGCGACCGGGAGAAATAGAAACTTTGATCCAAAATATTTTGTTTTATTCGCAGCTTCGAACAAAGCGATGGCCAGAGACATAATGCTAATGGAGAGCTGAGGAACGCAGGAGCTGAAGATGCCTTCGTCGCAGTCAAGGGTTCTTACTCGTGGATCGGCCCCGATGGCGTCAACTACACCGTCAACTACATCGCTGATGAGAACGGCTACCAGCCTACGATCGAACAAGGTCCCGGTGGAGCTGTACCCTCCGCGGTAGTCGCTTCACTCCTTGGTTAATGCGTTATAGAATTAATAGTCTAATTTGTTACAATAAAAATATTATAAGGCCAATTTTTTTTATTTCTGTAATTTTCCTTAAACTATACCTATATGCTTTTAGCAATAGATAGAAATACAAGTAAAAGAAGTAAAGGATAAGCTTATTCCACTCAGCATTTACTTTTTTTTCATTCAGCAAGATTGTCATCATCAGCTACAGCTATGAAAATGAGAAGCTAGGTGATTTTCAGGGTATTAAGAGCTCTATCACAAAACTGCGATTTCACTCACAAAACTGCTGACTTTTCTCGCATTATGTAGAAATAAGACAGTTGAAATTACGTTTATTTTAGGGTTTATTTTTAAATTACTTAAAAAATATTTATTTAATTTTCATTTCTTATGAACTATGGTTTATTTTGGTATAAATTTTTCGTAATAATATAAGGAGAAATTTACATTTATTCTGGGCATTTTTTAGTAGTTTTTAAGGATTTGAATGAGATTTTTTTACGGATTTCATTCTTATTTCAAATTTCTGAGGCCACTACGAATAGACCGCAAGCCAGGCTAAAACTTTGTAATACATTTCCTCCCGCGATAACTTAGTAAAATGGCTAAGATAGTTTTATTATGGAGCTCTGTGAACGTCATCTGCGATTCGGTGGGTGAGTTAAGCAGCGGCCGCCTCCGTAACACGTTAAAAAACAAATTCTCAGCTAACGCCTTGAAGGGTGCATCTATCGCCTACTTAAATTCACCAGCTGACGAGTATTCCCTCGGCATCTTGATAGCTGATTTTTTTATTACTTACAGGATCATATTAACTATCAGCTGACAAAATTTTATCCGAGAGGAAGTGACGTATCTAAAGTTATTCGACTTTATCATCACAACTACTATAGTATAAAACAAAGTCGCTTCCCGCTGTCTGTCCCTATGTATGCTTACATCTGTAAAACTACGCAACGGATTTATATGCGGGTTTTTTAGTAGATAAAATGATACAAGAGGAAGGTTTATATGTATAACTATAATACAATGTGTGTGTTTTCATTATTTCGTGATCAAGCCGTCGAAAATATCGATTTCCGGGAGCTTTCATGACGTACGCTGGCTAAACCTTAAGAGATATAAGATAATTATGTTCTAAAGAATAGTAAGTAGTTCTTATAAAAAGCCAGAGAAAAGTCCGCGATGGCATATGTCTATCTCTTGAGGTAGACTCACAGTAACTATTTTTATCTTTTAAAATTTTATTAAAACTATGACGTAATTTGAAAAGCCGTTTTCCCCTATTCAGTATTAATCCTTAACCAAATAAGTTTATTCACTATCTTTACAATTTAATATAGATTAAAAATATCCTTAAATGAATAATTAGAAGATATCACAGCATTATAAAATTACGCGCGACTGAAAATATCATTCTTAGCGAAACATCAATGGCGCCGCGGTGTCATAATTCATTAATTACGCAACTTGAAATGTGATTTTAGGGTTCCGAACATCCATAAAAACGAAACCCTTATAGGACCACTCGGGTGTCTGTCTGTCTGTCTGTCGGCCTGTCTGTCTGTTTGTCTAACTGCATGGTTATCCCGGGGCTAAGTTAGCCAGCCTAACTCCGCCCAGAAGCACAGATGTTTCCTGGGAGTTTCACAGGCTTCGCGGAGCGACCTCACCGTTCCGAGGATTTGCTGATGTTAGGTAGCCACTGCCTCGCATTCCAGGATGACGTGGGCGGCTGATTCTTCGGTGTCAAACCGTAGTGCATTCCCGGCACAGTGGGCTGTCTGTGGCGCCTATGTTAAAGAGATGTTTGTTTAGGGGGCAATGGCCCGTTATTGTCCCTATAATTATTCTGAGGTTATTTCTACTTAGGCTTAGTAGTCGTTTTGTTAGTCGCGGATGTAGACTTGGCAGTGCCATTTTTTACTGTCTGCAGTCTGTAGCCCGTGACCATTTGTTATTATGAAGTTCAGGATCAATTGATCTCTGGCGGATCCATGAACGAAACTGTGAGAAAGGTAGGGGGAGGAGTGGGTACGGGCCTAGCACTGTCATCTCGGAACCTCTCCTCGCAAGTTCGTCTACGGCATCGTGGCCTTTTTTTTTTTTTTTTTTTTTTAAGGATGGGAAATCATCAAATGACTCCTCCCGCTCTGGGTGAAGCAGAAGGGAGTGTCAGACTCTTACTGACTAAAACCCATCCGTGTTCCTTCCAATGCCCTTTGTGTACCAGGGCCGCGGCGACTCTTTCGAACAGATTCCGCGACACCGACAGGCGCTGGCCCTAGCGGGCCCCGTCTTCTACGCTGACAGCTCTTTAAGGCGCGCGTGGAACACAGCGCGCCGTCGACCCGGGCTTGGTTCTGATCGGACAGCGAGCTACCCAATGCTCGCCGTCCGCAGGCCCGTGCCTACGGTGGCCGGGAATCGCCCTGCGACTCCCGACGCCCGGGGCGTCTTCTCCTGTTGCGGCGGCTGGGGCGTGAGGTTTCCCTCTCTCTCACGCGTTCGGCCTCCTCCTTTGCTAGCATTACTGCTTCGCAGAAGGAGGTGACCGCTTCCCATGCCTCCTCGCTCCGGACCATGGATTGGACCAGGGCCGGACGCGAGAGGTCGCCGCCGCCAATCGCCTCGACGAGGACGCGGCGGTGTTCCTCCCAAGCAGGGCAGACCTCCACCGTATGTTCCACCGTGTCCTCCGGGCGATCCTCGCAGTGTTGACACCCGGGCGTATCCTCCCGCTGAATTCGAAACAGGTACCTCCCAAAACAACCGTGTCCGGTGAGTACCTGCGTCAGACGGAAGGTGAGGACGCCGTGGCGCCGCTCTAGCCACTCCTCAAAGAGGGGACTTATCGCCGCAATTGTGGCGTGCCCAGCGCTGGGTTGCGACAGTCGCTGTCTCCATACTGCCATGAGATCCTGCCGGAGCTCCGTCCGCCGTGCTACGATTTGCCGCGGCAGAGGAGTCTCGCCCCGGCGTAGCGCCTCCACGCGCCATTCGTAAATGCGCGCGAGGGCTCTCGCCTCTAGATCCCATGGCGGTAGTCCGGCAAGGAGGCTCGCCGCCTCGCCAGAGACCGTGCGGTATCCCCGGGCCAGCCGGATGGCCATGACCCTCTGGGACGCGTTCAGGTACCGGGCAGGTCGCTTCCTCAAAGTAGGCGCCCACACCGGCGCCCCATAAAGGGCCATGGACCGCACGACCCCCGCGTAAAGCCTCCGGCAGGAGGCGTTTGGACCCCCTAGATTGGGCAGAAGCCGCTTGAAGGCAGCCCCGGCTCGCCCCAGTCTGGGAGCCAAACGTCGGAAATGCTCGACGAAGTTCCACCGGCTGTCAAGGACGAGACCCAGGTACGTCATCGTCGATCCGACGCCGATGTGAACCCCTCCTACCGTTATTTGGGATCCCGATGGTGGCCTGTTCCGAGAACCATGGAAGCACATGGCTTCGGACTTGTGCAGGGCCACCTCGAGACCCAGCTGCCGGATCCTCTCAACGACTATCGCAACCCCGCGTGTCATAGCGTCAGCCGCCGCCTGGTGCGACCTCCCTTGCGCTAGGACCAGCGTGTCGTCAGCGTAGCAAACTACGCTGACGCCACTAGGGAGGTCGGCGCGCAGCACCCAGTCGTAGCCGATGTCCCACAGGAGCGGCCCCAGAACCGAACCCTGTGGAACACCGCACGACATCTCTCGCCGGTTCCACTCTCCCAGGTGACCGGGGTAGATGACGGCTCTGTCCGTCAAGTAAGCCTCGACTACGCGACGGAGGTAGGTCGGCATCCGGTGATATCGAAGTGCCTCCCTGATGCAACTCCAGGGCAGGGTGTTGAAGGCATTGGCGATGTCTAGAGACACCGCCAAGACGACCCCGCCTCGAGAAACCGCGTCCCCCGTCGAGAGGGCTCTCACGCGCATGATGGCGTCCACCGTCGAGCGGCCCGTGCGGAAACCGAACTGGTTCTCCGCCAGATCCGGCCCCACCCTCACTAGGTGCTCGACGAGGCGGTTTGCAATTACTCTTTCAAAGAGCTTGCCCACCTCATCGAGCAGCACGATGGGCCGGTATGCGGACGGAGAGTCCGCAGGGCGCCCTGGCTTCTTAATGAGGACCAGTTTCCCCGTCTTCCAACGAAGTGGGAACTGGCCCCTCTCCAAGCATGCGCTTAGGAACCCTCTTAGTCGAGGCCCGAGAGCCTCCAAGGCCAGGACCCAGGCTTTTCCAGGTAAGCTGTCGGGTCCTGGGGCGGTGTTTTTGGCCTTCAGCCTGTTAACCGCCACTCTCAGGTCTACCTCAGTCACCTCAGGAGCGTCGTCATCGTCGTCATCGGCGTAGTCCGCATCGGGCATCGCAGGCGGCGGAGCCATAGGCGGGGGAGTATGCTCCCCTCGCGAGGGGAACAGAGCGCTCACGACGTCCTCCACCAGCTGGGGCCGGAGACTCTGCGTCAACGGGGGGGCCCAGGTGCGGAGCTTATTCCGCACCATTTTGTAGGGTCTTCCCCACGGGTCCCCGTTCAGAGACTCCAGCATCTCCTTGCGAGCCAGATCTTTGGCCTGCAGGATCCCCGCTCGGAGGGCAGTTTTCGCCACTCTGTACTCCTCGTACAGCTCCGCCTCTCTGACCTGCGCATCCGGAGGGCGGATGCGGAGCCTGCGGTGCCTGGTGTACCGGCGCCGTGCAGCAACGCATGCCTGACGCAGCGTCGCCAGCTCTTGCGACCACCAGTACACCTGGCGGCGGGCGTGTCCTGGCTTAACCCGGGGCATTGCCACGTCACAAATATCGGACATGGCCTCCCGGAACCACTCCGCTTCGTCGTTGATGTCAGCAGGTCTGTCCGGAGGTGACACCCAGGCCTGCACGATCGAAGCTTCCAGGAGGAGCTCCCGGTCCAGCTGCTTCAGCGCCCACCGCGGACCACTCGGGGCCTGCCGGACTGGCGCGGTTGAGGTCTGGGTGGAGACGTCGAACCGGATATACCGGTGATCGGAATGGGTCTCCACCTCCTCTAATACGCGCCAGTCAATGACACGCGGTGACAGAGCAGGGCTGGCGAACGAAATGTCCACCACGGACTCACCCTGCATCCGCACACACGTGGAGACAGAACCCCGGTTTAGGACGACCAGGCCTGTCTCCAGAGCCCAGTCCTCCACCATCCTGCCCCGTGTGTCCGTATAACGGGAACCCCAAGCCAAATGCTTGGCATTGAAGTCCCCGAGAACGAGCACGGGGAGGGAACGATACCCGGTGATGACGACTCCCAACTCCGTCAGGGAGTTTTGGAACTCGGCGAGAGTTCGGTTCGGGGAGAAGTACACTCCTACCACGACAAACTCCCCAAACCGTGCTGCTACGCACCCCTGTCCTCTCCTGACGTTTTCGAGGGATGGGGTACCGGCAGCGGCTGACGAAATTAGGGCCACTGAGCCATTCAGGTCCTCCACCCAGTCATCTCTGGGCGGGACAAAGTACGGCTCAGCGACCACGGCGATATTAATCAACCACTGCGCCATGCTCTGGACCAACAGGTCCTGGGCGGCGGCGCAGTGGTTGATGTTTGCCTGGAGGAAGCGTAATGGAGCCGTTATTGACACTCCATTTCAGCCTCCTCCTGAGCCCCCTGTGAAGGCTCCACCACGGCAGTTGCAGTTGCGGCGGCGGTTGCGGCTCTTGCGGTAGCGGCAGCGACAGTGGCGGTGGCTGCAGAAAAGACGGCGGTGGCGGAGGGCTTTCTCTTGCCCCCAGTCTTGGCTGGTGGAGCGCAGGCTTGGCCCCCAGCCCAGTGATCGGCCGGCTTGCCAGCTGCCGCACATACAACGCAGTGCGGCGTGGCGTTACACGTGCCGGCCTTGTGACCGGGCTGGCCACAGCGGAAGCAAAGACCGCTGTAGTCCACCTCCGAGGTGCAGAGAGCTCCCGCATGGTTGCCCACTAGGCAGCGGAAGCACCTCAGAGGTCTGGGCTCCAGCAGTTTCACCTGCGCAGAGACCCAGCCCACCAGAAGCCTTCTGCCCTCCGAAATCGTCTTGGCCGTAGTCACGGGGCAGCTTACGACCACGTTAAGCATGCCTGTGAAGTCAGGACGTATGGTGCCCACCTTCACTTGCTCGGCAGAGCACCCCCCAGTTCTGATGACGGCGGCCACCACCTCTTCCTTTGTTACTGAGTCATCCAGGCCCGAAATGCGCATTTCCACGCACTTGGTGGGCCTGGACACTCGGGCATCATCCGCATTTAACGACGCCCTGAGCTTTTCGGCCAGAGCGTCAGCGGTCGGGCCACTGGATGCCCCAGAGATCTCCAGCATCCGTGCCCCGGTCGCGGTCATCCTGAGCCGGAGGCCCCCGGTGATGCCCAGCTGGTTAAGGTCTACCGCCTCTTTCGCCTTGGAGAGCACGTCGCAGTACGACACGCCCCTCTTCACCGCGTCCGGCTGTAATGTGAGCACTACAGCTGCGGTCTCTGGGGCGCGAAGCCGAGCCGCGACATTTCGCACTTTGCTCTGCCGCTTCCTCTCTCTTTTTTTGGCCGCCCTGGCTCTCTTGGCCGCCTTCTTTTTCTCCCCGGCCACTTGCCATCCGGCTTCGGCCCCAGGAGAGTTTGAAGGCGGGGTCTTTGAAGGCGGAGGCGGCTGTTGCGCCACTGGCGCTGGACCCTTCACCGCCTGTGCCTGTGCAGCTGCTCTGCCTTTGTTCTTCTTGGCCGGTGCCTTCGCAGGAGCCGGCCCGGCCCCTCGGTTCGCCTGGCCGGACGACCCCGGTTTGGCAGTCACGGCAGCTGCGTACGAGGCCGCCTTATTCTGGCCCGAGGCCGTCTGACTCGCCGCTAGCGGGGGGCGCAACACGATGCCCTCCAGGGTGGAGAACCGTGCCTGGAACCGCTCCTGGAAGGCAGCCAGCTCTTGCCGCACCAGGTTCAGAAGCTTGTCCTCCGCAAGCATGGCCTGACTTTGCCCGCCCTTGCTTCCCCCTTGAAGCGCCTCGTTTGAGCCGGCTCCTCGGAGCCCGGCCAGGTCTGCTCGGAGCTTCTTATTCTCCATTTGGAGAAGCTCGGTGGCGGCTGCCAAGCGGGCGACCTCCGCCCGCAGCCTAGACATTTCGTCCGACGGGGGCCCGCAACAATTCGCCTCCGCTGCCGCCAAAATGGAGGCCGCGGCCGCACTTATAGGCTTGTTTTTAGAGGACTGCGACCTCTTCAAGGCGACATCGCGGATCGCGGCCTTCACGACCTCCGCAAACCTAGCCTTACGCACATCGGAGCTATTACCGGTGTCTGGCTCATCACCGGAAAATCCTTCCAAGGGAGCCCTCCTATCAGTCGCTCCAGGGTGTCGCCCCTCCTCGACAAATTGTGAGGTTTGCTGGGCCGCCTCCTCGGAGGCGAGCCCCCTCCCTCTACCTCCTTCTCGGCCCTTACCCCGCCTACTGGTGGGGATTTTTCGGGCCGAGGCCATCTCTCCGTTGGAGGAGGACCCCCGGTCATACTCCGGCCTGGGCCGCTTACGGAAGAACTTGGAGTTCCCCGCAGCAGCCCCCACTCCCTCAGGTCCAGAGCTCGCCGAGCCGACGCCTGACGCAGGGTCCGAGTCTGACCCCGTATCTCCTCGACGCTCATGCGAGCCCTTCCTCCATAATTTGGAGGGAGCCTCCGCGCTACGTGCGCCCGACACCTTATCGGACGTATTAAAATTAAAACCGATCAATTCCTCAAAGGACGCCTTGGATCGGGAGCCTCCTCGGCTCATGTTGCCATTGGCAAGCGGTTCTACGATGAGACATTCGTTGCCCCCCCCAGAATACGAGGGGCATGACGCCTCCAGAGGAGACGTGGCGGATTCTCCAGCTGCTGAGCAGCTGGTACCGCCCTGGGGTAGTTTTTTTTCCGACTGTCTTTTTCATATTTTTTCCTTTTAAGGGTTCGGTCCCTATCACCTTCGCCCTTTCACAGGGTCCCTCTCTCCCTCTGCTTGCTCACTGCCCTCACAGTCACGTCTGATGAGCAGACGCGTACCAGAGAGCAGTGAGCAAGATTCCATCCTTTGAAGCGCACACCGTCCGAAAACCAGAAACCGTTCCAGTTTCCGAACGGTGTGCTCCTCACGTGTGTGTGTCCCTCTTTGTCTGGTCTCTCACTTGGACCTTTCCGGCATGAGTAACTCTACCGGCTGAGCTCCAAGATCACTGAGACTCACAAGCCCCACCACGACGGCAACGTGGGAACACTCGGTGGGGACGGCATCGTGGCCTAAGGATCCACTGTTAGACAGTGATATGCTCTCCAGGGCGAGGTGATATTCAATGATTAATTTACTGTTGGTTTGTTTGTTTTTAGGGCTTTGAGCACAGCTAGGCTGTCAGATACGAATCTTATTGCGTAGTTGTGTATCCGTAGACGCTTTACTGCTGTTGCGGCTTGTGTTATGGCGACACACTCGCATTGAAAAATCGAGCTGTGTTCGCCTAGTGGTAGGTGAAAGTTAATGTTGAGGTCTAGGGAGTGTACCAGCCCCTGAACCGTTGAAATTTGGTATGCATATATGGATTTCTGTGACCAAAACACGGAAGCGTTACGTAAATTAATAAACTTTTAGTATGGGCGTCACTTTTGGGGTCAAACTAGAAAATTAAAAAAGAAAGTCTATCACTGTACTCGACTTCAACTGTATTGTGTGACATATCAAATTAAAGGGCTTATTGTGAGGGTTTTAATTGTATTTTTTTTATAATTTTAAAATAAATAGTTTTGAAGTTATTCAACAAATTAGACCAAAAATTACCATTCGCTCCTTATCACCGAAACTACTGAGCCTAAAACACTTGGCCAGTTTTTTGTTTATGTAGGTATTATTACAATATCACAAAAATAATCAAGTCGAAATTTAAGGAAAAAGGTAAAGTGAAAGTTAGTCATCGGAATTTTGTAAGTTTTTGATCTAGGATTTTTTCATTTTTTATAGTTAATGATTATATTATTGTTTTATATTACAGAATTAGGTCTTAGAAAACAAAATATGTATAAATTGTTAGGGCTTTTCATAAAAAAATAATAAATACATGCTTCAAAGATTATTTTTACAGACGTAGTATGAAGCATAAAGTCGAATAACTTTAGACATGTAATTTTCTCCCGGAAAAAAAATTATCAGCTGATATTTAATATGATCCTGTAAGTAATAAAAAAATCAGCTAGCAAAATTCCGAGGGAAAACTCGTCAGCTGGTGAATTTAAGTAGGCAATAGATGCACCCTTCAAGACGTTAGCTGACGACCTTCCCACCGCCGCCGCGCCGGCTGACGTTTTGTTTTCTGCAAGATATTGGGTTAGCTATAATCTGACAGAATTTTCAATCGGGAGGAAATGACAAAAAAAAACTTTTTTTTTTCAATTACGAGCTCAAAAAGTGCCGTCGCGCATTTCATGAGAGAGAGATATGCAAAAAGTGAGGCCAGTGACGGGGCAAGACTAAAATTTGATGTGAACAAGATGACATTTTGCGAGGCCCTTTAGGTCCTCCTTCAGAATAGAATGATTTGTTTAGGTTTTCAGAGGTTGAATTCTACGATTGAGGGTGAGATGCGGCCAACCCAATTGTATTGCCACGAGTGCAAAAAAAGTAAATATTAGGCGAATGTGGGAAAATACAAGAAAGTTCTAAACTAAAAGAAGCTATGATGTAAGAACGAGCGTAGTGAGCTTGTACGAGTAAATCATAAAGCCTATCCTGCCGCGGTTAATATATTGACAAAACTTACTGAAGTAAACCTTAACAATAAAAAGAATTAAAATAATAAGAGCAAGTTGAGCGAGCTCAAAAATTTTGAAAATAGTCTCGGATAAGTTGGCTTAGCTACTATTTGAAAAAAGCCAAAGCTGCGAGGCCCTTCGGACCGCAAGGCCGTAGGCGGTGGCCCACGTCGCCCACGCCATGCGCCGCTGATTGAAGCCGCTACGAACTACACTAATAACTATTCTCGACTACCCAATAACCCAAAGTAGTCTAAATATTTCAGTTTCTAAGAAGAAGAAAGAAAGCCAAAATTGGCCATTTTACCCAAAAAAACACAGTCAAAGGCATCTTAGACTGCTAAGCCAACGCCAATGACCATGTTCAAAGCTATTACTATTCGCAGAAATTCCTCGGAGACAATCTTTTTTTTTCTGTTATGCTGCGAAAGCGACAGCCAAATAAGTCAGGACTATTTTCCTAACCGTATAAATTGCAGGTTGAAAACTGATTTTTCGAAGTGACCACCTACTTCTTTGTTTTTAGTCGATAGCGACCCTGTAAATATTTTATGCTCAGTACTAGGTGGCCATGTTCATAGTGGCAACGATGGCTTATTGGTAAAATGGTGATTCATCAGGTCCTCATTGGTGCAGGTGTAAAGGCATTTGGGATACTCTAACAAGTGGACCGTTTTTGAACGAGGCGCCACAAGCACATTTAATATCGCGGGTCAGTGAAACCCCATTTTTCCAAGTTGTATTTGCAGCGACCTAATTCGATTCAGAACTGATTACGTGTTTTCCATATAGGGCACTGCAGTTCACCTCCAGGTGGCAGTAATGAAATGCATCTACCACTTTGAGAACGAAACCCAGTTCAAGTCTAAATTAAAGTTCTTGTATATTTTGGTTCGTTTTATTTTAATTGTGTAGATGCTTAGATTTTTAGGGTTCCGTACCAAAATGGTAAAAAGGAACCCTTATGGTGTGACTAAGTCTGTCCATCTGTCACAGCTAGATATTTCAAGAAGTACTAATGTATCAACGTGAAATTTGAAATAAATTCAATAACAAAGAAATAAAAATATTTTTTTTTTTTGTAACAGCGACTGAAAGGCTTTCTTAAAAATTTTAAGTGGGGTCATATCATATGAAAGAACGCTATTTGTACATTCTCAAACATTTTTTTTTAGGTCGCATGGTTTACAACCTTTGATGAAAATTTTAAAGGAATTGACCTTATCTCCGAAGTTTGCAAAGAGAAAAATCTGAAATTATTCTATGTGATAGAAGTTTATGTAAAGATTACAGGAAAAATAAAAAGATGTCTCTAAATAGCCCACTTTTTCAGAAATCATCAACAAATTACATTAGTACCACTATGGTCCAGAGATGGCACTGATCTAATACTACAACATTTTACGTTTTATATGATGGTACGGGGCCCTCGGTGCGCGAGTCCTACTTACTTTTGACCGTTTTTTTTTATAATTTAATTGTGCCTTCGTGTATATACTGTATATTTGTTTGATGAGTTGCATCGAATACATTTTTTATCTATATATACATTACAAGCATGTTTTTTTAAGCGCAGAAATGTTTGCCTCATTTTTTCCGCCCAAGAAAGCGGTCAACGATGTTTGGATGAACGTTGAACGCTATTTATATATAATACCAGAGTAAAGCGCTGAAAAACAAACTGAATTAAAAATATCAAAGAGTGGTGCAAACTTAAACTTTTTGAAAGAATTATTCAAAGAGTTAATAAACTTTAGTAAAATACCACTGACATCGTGCTGACAAGTCAAAATACCATCTCACCTTCTGTCAAAAGCAATGAGCAATGTTTGGAATAATTTTTTTCATCGCTGTCTTATAAAATTGTATCTAAAACTACAATAAAATAAACCGCTAAAAATAATCCGTAAATGTAGCTTTTTATTTAAATAAGTTTGTTCGTCTCTATTCTTAATTCGATTGAAGGACTTCCCTGCCTATTTTGTAAGTAAAATATTACCAACAAAACAACATAACATCTAGTAACTATATAAACACTCTCGGAATGTAAGATAGCACAGACGCATGTACTTTCCCTTTGGGGATCGCAATCAGTTCTTCAATCCTTTTGTTTTTCCTCTTTGAATTTAATCAACAATTTTACTTGTAGTTGTAGTGATATACCTTATCTATTCATGTAACTTACTTTGTTACTATTTTATTCATTGGCGTTGCAGTTAAAATGGTCAAGGGAAATGCTCATTCAAAAATAAACACGGGGGAGATGGTATTGACAGCAATCAAGAAACTGATGAAAAATACAGGTTGGACTGCGCGCACAATCATCAAATTTATTAGGATGGAGTTTCAAGTTTCTGACCCGAAAATAAGTCGAAAAGTTTCCAGGTAAGCCATATTTAAATAAATATATATTGGATTTATAACTGCGTCTATTAAAGAATACATTACGATTGCTGCCATTCCCTGGAAATTTAAAAACCAACATATCTATAGGCACGAACGCTTGGCATCGTTGTCCGTTTCTGTTGAAAAATATACAAAAAGTTGCAAAAAAGTTGAACAAAAGTTTGCCCCTGGTTTCACCATATCAACCGGTCGTATGCTTTTTGCATCCAGCTGATTCCCGCGATCTTCATCAGACCATCTATCTACCTACTAATGCCAGCCTTCTGATACGCGGTCACCACTTCAGAACAATGGTTCTGGAGTGAAGTGGCTCATACCACATGAAGGAACTCATGAGGCCACATAAGTTCCGCATCTGTTCTGTGTTGGCAATGTGTCCTGCCAACTGCCTTAGGTTTGCAATACTTCGAACTATGTCCGTAACCTTGGGTCTCCTGTAGATCTCTTAATTTATCTCTTCATCCTGGTATTGCGGAAAAACGCAGTTTAGTTAATTGTTCGTTGATTCCGCATACCAATGCAATATGGAGAAGCCACTTAAGGCAGAGTTACAACTTTAATAAGTAAGATAATCGGTCGCCCTTCACCTTTAGTGACCGCTTAGTTATTTGTGTAATATAAACAACTAACGCATACCAAATGTATGCCCTTCTAGGATGATGAAGAAGCTATTAGTTTCGACAGTAGAATCCCTTCTCTATAAAACACTTATCTCTGATTGAAACAATGCGAAAATCATTTTTAGAAAATGTTTTACTCTGAAACTATAGGATTCTGTACATGAGAAGAATAAGATTAAGATAAAAAGCAGGTTTTATAAATTGAGGTATTCCCATTGAGTTTTGATTTCGTAATCAACCCCCTGGCTTCTTCCCTATTTAGGGTCGGCTCACCTGATACTTTTACGCCACTCATTGTGCGCTCATATCATTGTGGTGGTGGACGTCCTCTGGCTGTTTTGCCTTTCTTAACGGCCAAACCCTGTCTGGTCAACGAGCTGCCGATTATGGTTTAAGATACACAGTTGCCTATGAAAGATAAACAGACGTTGCAGCCTACCTAACCCTAAAAACCTATTCTATAATGAGGGTAAATAAAGGTTATTCGCGATTACAGTTATAAATAGCTAATCCATTTGACGGTCCATTAAAAATAAAGCATGTGTGATCATCTACAACATTCCCATACGGCCTTGTTATTTAAAAGCGCTCACGTTTCTTCTTTTTTTTTATTCCCAAGGCATTATTATGATTTTGTTGCATCTCATGTCAAGAATGACTTATTTGAGACGTTTTTAATTTAATGTGTTAATTGAATTTAAAATAAAAAAGTAGATTAGTCTTAATTGGTTTAATTAAAGCCTCGAATATGATAAACAAGAGTTTCGGAATATTGTTACAAAATGTTTTTATATTAATTGGAACCATATTGCTAGCCACTTTGCATACGGGTTTTTGATGGAACAACATTGAATGGGAAATGTGAGTTTTGACCCCACTAAACCTTTGTCAAAAAAGTCACAATCAGCTTAATATAAGGTCTAGCTCCGAGACTTCTTAGGAGTTCACCTGTCCAAATGCCTCCTGCCGGTGGCTTTAAGAGGGGGAAGTGCGATCTATGACTATGTTTATAGGGTCCAGATGTGAGCGCTTACTTTGAAGCGACGACCAGCTCGCCACCTAAACGCGTCTTAGAGGGTCATGCTCATCTGGCTGACCCAGGAATACCACACGATCTCCGGCGAAGCCGTGGCCGTCGTTACTGGATTGCCACCATAAGATCTGTAGGCAAGAGCCCTCGCGCACGTTTACGCGTGGCGCATGGAAGCGCTACGCCGCGAATCTATGAGAAGTAAGCCCCAATTCGTTTTCAACCCATTTCCAACCAAGTGTGTCCTTGCCACAGAATATAAGAATTTAAGTTATCTAATAATAGAGTTTTAAACCGCGCGAGTCGGCTGGGACACGATCGGGCCTTCGGTAACTGACGGTTGGAAACGATTTGGGACCCGATTAGGGATATCGGACGTTCAGATACGCCTGGGCGAAACTCCGCTGCCGCGGCTAATCGCAGCACGGCGGACGGAGCTCCGGCAAGATCTCATGGCACGCCATATTACGCTATTATAGCGATAAGTCCCGTCTTTGAGAAGTGGTTAGAGAAAGATTCGGCGAGAGAGAACTACTCAGTAGTAAAAAAAAATGCGGATTATTCCAAATCCATACATCCTTACAATAAATACTATATTACTATATTACTATATTTTATATGTTATTATTATTTTGTTTATAATATATATATATAGATATATCATAAGATAAAGAGGTACAGAGATAGTCTAGAGCCTGAGAAAGGACATAGGCTACTTTTTAATGCGAAAAAAGGGTTGTAAGGGGTTGAAAGGGGGGATGAAAAGTTGTATGGAAGTATCGTCATTTTAGAGTTAGAAGCTTGAAACTTATTTTTTAGGCTGTTGATTCGATATACATTATATAAATTATACATTCAAAGTTTGTAAAAGTTTTACCATCAAGGGTGTAAAATAACAATAGGGATTAGGGGATGAAAGCTTGTATGGAAATATGTAAGGTTTATGTGAATGTTTTATAAGTTTGCGACAAGCGACAAAGTATAGGTAGGATAGGCAGGGTAGGTAGGTAGAGTAGGTAGAGTAGGTAGGTAGGTAGGTGGGGTACCTACTCCACCTACCTACCTAGGTGGGGTAGGTAGGCGGGGTAGGTAGGTGGGGTAGGTAGGTGGGGTAGGTAGGCGGGGTGGGTAGGTGGGGTGGGTAGGTGGTATGTAGGTGGGGTAGGTAGGTGGGGTAGGTAGGGGGTTAGGTAGGGGGGTAGGCAGGGAGGTAGGTAGGGGTATATGTAGGTGGGGTAGGTAGGTGGGTTAGGTAGGTGGGGTAGGTAGGTTGGGTAGGTAGGTGGGGTAGCTAGGTGGGGTAGGTAGTTGAGATAGGTAGGAGGGGTTGGTAGGTGGGGTATGTAGGTGGGTTAGGTAGGGGGGTAGGTAGGGGGTTAGGTAGGGGGGTAGGCAGGGAGGTAGGTAGGGGTATATGTAGGTGGGGTAGGTAGGTGGGTTAGGTAGGTGGGGTAGGTAGGTTGGGTAGGTAGGTGGGGTAGCTAGGTGGGGTAGGTAGTTGAGATAGGTAGGAGGGGTTGGTAGGTGGGGTATGTAGGTGGGTTAGGTATCTGGGGTAGGTAGGTGGGGTAGGCAGGTGGGGTAGGTAGGTGGGGTAGGTAAGTAATGTACGTGTACGTATACGACAGAACCGAATGCTCTGTTCTGACTTATAGTGCAAACACAGTTTTTTTTTTTATTTGCAGTTTATTTTACTATCTCAAAAACCGTGTGTCCTATCGCAGAATTAATGAAAAAGCGGGCGTATTCTACTCACCTATGGACTTATGATCAGTCCCGAACCCGAACTAAGAATAAGTGGCTAGGTGATACGCACAACACAATCGGATCTTAAGTTTTTCCGATTCGGTTATTTGGTGGAGCTTAAAACCGAATGCACGTGTGAACTCATTCATATAAATTGTATTGTGACTAAACCGTATCCTGTAAAAATCAGATCCGACTAATAAATTTATGTCGTCGTGTGAACGTAGCGTTACTGCCGTCTCTGCACGTCTTTCCTTTCCCAGTTATCGTATTTTACACACATTGCCGGCTGCGTATTTGGTATTGTATAGAATACCTAGGCAAAGTATAAAATGAATAATATTTCATACATTACCCGAATATTTTAGGTATTATATACATTGCCTAGGTATTCTATAGAATACCGGATTATACAGATTGCCGGTAACGTTATATAAAATTCTTCCGTTACTGAGTGATTAAATGACTGACAGACAACGCACAGCCAAAACTACTGGTCGTAGAAAGCTGAAATTTTGCATATAGCTTCCCTACACTCCGTGGCGGAGTACTAACAGGGGGTTTTCCGAAATTTCTACGGGAACGGGAAAAAACGAGATACGCGCGTACGAAGCCGCGGGCAAAAGCTAGTTAGTACATTATAAATGCGAAAGTAACTGTCTGTCTGTAACCTTTACACGTCTTAACGGCTGATCGGATAAGAATGAAAATTTGGATACATGTAGATAATGAACTGGATCAGGACATATGATACTTTTTATTCCCGTGAGAATCTTCCCCTGCGAATATATCCGACGATAACGCTGTCGAAGATTCTGGCAAAAGCTAGTAAATAATAAATTATAATCCCCTTGCAGGGCCTTAAGGCGTGGTGTTAGGCTGGGGCTGCTGCAACTGGAGCAGGGCCGTTACAGACTCAACGTGATGTCTCGTCTAGCCAAGACAGTGAACCCGAACCAACAACGTCAGCGCAATATGCAGCGGGCCCTGCGTGTGCGTAGCCGCACGCCCTCACCGAGTTCCAGGCTTGAAAACTTCAGAACTGGAAGATTTTAATGCTCAACAAAGCCAGTGTCTGTTCAATTCTAAATGTGTAGTAAAGTTCTATAATAAAATCGCTCTTTTATTATCTATACTAATATTCATAAAATAAAGAGGTAAAGTTTGTGACGTTGTAGGGGGTAATCTCTGGGTCTACGCAACCGATTTTGAATTTTATCCATAGTAGGCCTATTTGTGAGTATCATAGGATATATATTTACTCAAAACATACCGCCCAACGAAGTGGGCACGGGTCAGCTAGTAATAATAAATCTATTCAGTTTTTTAAATAATGAAGGCCCTGTCAAAGTATATAGATTAATTATATTTAAGAATACGCTCTGTTCTAATTATTATACTTGTTCTTTAAGTGTAAAATAATTCTATAAAGCACATTCCCGGGGAATACGCCGTCGATTGCAAGTAATGGAAGGACAATTTAAAGAACGCCACATAGATAGTCAACAGTAACACATAGATTTAAAGTTTAGATATTGAATATTTAACAGGCGCTAAGCCATAACTTCAATACATTCATTTTCATATTGCTCTGAATATAATAACAAAAATACAGGAGAACAGATACACTCTAGGGTAGTAATGTTTTCAACGTATTCGATTCGCGTTCCCTCTTTACAACAATATAACAGACTTTCTTTCTTTTCTGAGGGCCGCATAATAAGCAATCTGATCCTACACTGTGATTATGAAACATAAGCTTATTTTAAAAGTAGGCGCACGTTTTATAGCGTAGGTGAATACCCTACTTAGTTTGGATCATGGATTCGGGAATCGGGTGGGATCGGCTCCGAAATAGATCCTTAACAACTTTATACCATATTGACTTTATGAAAAGATCTTATCACGAAATGATCTCGTATTCATTGCCAAGTTAAAGTATACTTAAAATAAATAAAGAAGTTTTCACCGAAATATATCATGACAATGTAAGTGAAAAGTGTTTTCACTTACACTATTATGATCTATTAAGATCTTAAGCTTTTCAAAGTTTAGGACAGGCCGTTGCGGTGGTACCTTTTAGTACGTTACGCATACACGATAAATCTCACTATTTGTGAAAGGAGGTATGAAAAAAAACTGTAAAATTGTTTGATAAAAGGTTATTTAACTCCAAGCATTGCCCTCTCCATTGCCCTTTGAGTGACTTTGAGCCTTCTGATGAGGCCCATTGTAAGCGACCACGTTTCAGTTCCGTATGTCATCACTGACAACACGCACTGATCATAGACTTTCGTCTTGAGACACTGTGGTATGTGGGACGAGAAGATACCGCGCAACTTCCCGAACGCTGCCCAGCCGAGTCGGATTCGACGGTTGACCTCTTTCTCGAAGTTGGCCCTGCCTAGCTGGACCGTTTGTCCTAGGTAGACGTACTCGTCTACAACTTCGAGTGTAGAGTTTCCGATCTTGATGGGAGTGGGTGCCACATGGGTATTTACCATGATCTTGGTTTTGTCCATGTTCATTTTGAGACCCACCCTTTCCCCTTTGAAGCTCTACTGAGGTCATCGAGCATTGTACTGAGGCCCTCCGTAGTCTCAGCCAAGACGACTATATCGTCGGCAAATCGAAGGTGACTGATGTACTCGCCATTGACATTAATGCCTAGCCTTCTCCAGTCCAAAACCTTGAAGACATCCTCCATTGCGGCTGTAAACAGTTTCGGAGAAATGACGTCTCCCTGCCTCACACCCCGCTGCAGGAGGATAGGTTTCGAACGTGAATAATTGGAGATATGTTATTGCTACACTTATTTTTGTAGATATGTTGAAATTTAAAATAGTGATGGCAGCCCCCGACGGATATAAAGTCGTTAAGTCGGGGTTTCTAAATTACTTTATCCTTTTACGTACTAAAATGGAAAAAAGGACTCTTATGGTGTGTCTAAGTCTGTCTGTCTGGTGGATATCTCAAGAACTACTAATGCTATCAACTTGAAATTTGGAATAGTTTGCTCAACTTGCTCGCAACAACTATTTGCAAATAAGAAAGAAATAAAATTGTAGGTACCTATTTTTTTTATACCTACAACTCGCAACAACTATTTGCAAATAAGAAAGAAATAAAATTGTAGGTACCTATTTTTTTTTTGCAACAGCGACTGAAAGGCGTTAAAACATTAAAAATTCGAAGCGGGGCTACAAAGGCATGTGGGGTAGCATGTGAAAGAACGCTATTTGTAAATTCTCAGACATTTTGTTTTTGTTTAGGCTTTCGACTTTTGACGAAAAAATGTAGACAAATTGACCATTCCTCCCCCCCCCCCCTTATCTCCGAAGTTCGCATAGAGAAAAATGTGAATTATTCTGTGTGATAGAAGTTTATGTAAAGGTTACAGGAAAAATAAAACGATGTCTGTAAAAAGCACAATTTTTCAGTAATCATCCACAAACATTACATTAGTTCCACTAGCGGGCAAGAGATGTCGCTTATCTAAGACTGCAATATACACCGCAGTGTTAAAATTCTCAACGAATAAAGGCCTCGCCTAAAAAAATTTAAAAACAATTCACGTTTTATATGATGGTACGGAGCTCTCGGTGCGCGAGTCCGACTCGCTCTTGACCGGTTTTTCTATAAGAAATTGGAACAATTTATTTAAAAAAAAAAACATGAATATTGTTACATTATTTTATGTCATTAGGAATCTTATTGTATATCTTTGTGGCCATAACAAACACACTTTTCCCAAACAGGGTAGTTCTATACTGCCTGGTGAAATTATTATACAGGTTACTTCTATTCGCGATTTAAGCTCTAATTTAAATAGTGATGGATGATATCTAAGCTTCCCACGGTCCGTGATATCGCGGACGGACCGTGGGATTGTCTCGTCCGTGGTAGCACCTGGACGTCTGTGGCGGTGCGCCGGTATCCGTCGCGAGGCGTAACTTCAAAGGTGCGGTGCGACGCGATCCGAGCGCGTACGACGCGGTCCGAACGCATCCGTGGTAGCACAGACAACAGGACAAAACTTGTTTGTTCGCTGACACGAGTAGTGGTGTTGTGTGTAGTTGGTTGCGGAGAAATGGAGAGGACAAACGGACTTATTTTTAAATCTTTTCAAAATGAACTAACTATGGAATTCTACGGCGCCGGAACATAAGAACAAAACTGATGCATACGATGCATGGAACCGGATAAAACCCAATTAAAGGATGGTAATATTTCAGTTAAGGGTTTTAAAAAGAAGCGAGACAATTTAATGTCGACAATCAAACAAAAAGAACGAAAGTAAGACAATCTATGGGAACTGGAAATGGGGCTGACGATGTTTACAAGCCTGAGTGGCTTTTTATGACATAATGGCCACTTTTTTGGATGTTATCTATAAATATAAAAAACGAAGAGTAGAATAAAAATTTACTTACCTCAAGGTAAGTACCTAAACATTTATTTAGTAAGTAATTAAATGTAATTAGAGAACATGATATACTTATGTATATGTCAGCGATGGTACAACTCTCCAGGTTACACCAGCTGTCGCCACTAGATTTTAAAATGACGAATATCTGAATCTAAAATACTTATGTCTCAAAATCACGCCTCGGTACGATAGGAAATTTTCACTGAATAACCGTCACTGAATTATCATCGTAATGATATAGGGGGCTGTTCCCCTAAAGTGGCATTCTCACTGAATAGCCGTATCTGAATAATATCATCGCAATGATATACTGGGGTGCTGGTCCCCTTATGTGGCATTCTCATTGAACAACCGTTTCTGAGTTATCATCGCAATGATATAGGGGGCTGTTCCCCTGAAGTGGCCTCCAACCTCCCCTTATAGCCACCCCGAGCCTCGCATCAGAATGCCGGTCTGATTTGGAATCATTTCTGAATCTGATCGCTGTTAGAATAATACACACACTTGGCAAATATTATAAAATGAATATCTGGTAAATCTGAAGACACGTGCACTGAGTTAAAACAGGTTCGCTCACCCATGTACTGCTTGCTCCCACCAGATCCGACCCTCAGGCCCAAGTGACTCCGGTGCGCGCGCGCTGTCCATCAGCGCGCGCTACCCCCACTATTCCACCTCACGCCACATCCGAACTATTTATTATCTGTACCTTTAAGCTACTGATTATGACTGGCATGGGGTATATTACTTCGGGTTCGCGACACTCCCGCCAAAAGGAAAAGGAGAAAGAAAAATCTGGTCCCTTGAGATAACTGTTTAATCAAGATCTTAATAGGATCACAACTGATACATTTTCCGAGTGATGGCGGGTTTCTGTAGTTCTGATTACTAGGATTAATGAATACAACTGATTCCAACAGAATTCAACTGATTTTAACTGATTTTAACTGATTTTAACTGATTTTAACTGATTTTAACTGATTTTAACTGATTTTAACTGATTTTAACTGATTTTAACTGATTTTAACTGATTTTAACTGTTTTTAACTGATTTTAACTGATTTTAACTGATTTTAACTGATTTTAACTGATTTTAACTGATTTTAACTATTCCAACAGATTTTAACTGACTCCAACTGACTCCAACTGACTCCAACTGACTCCAACTGACTCCAACTGACTCCAACTGACTCCAACTGACTCCAACTGACTCCAACTGACTCCAACTGACTCCAACTGACTCCAACTGACTCCAACTGACTCCAACTGACTCCAACTGACTCCAACTGACTCCAACTGACTCCAACTGACTCCAACTGACTCCAACTGACTCCAACTGACTCCAACTGACTCCAACTGACTCCAACTGACTCCAACTGACTCCAACTGACTCCAACTGACTCCAACTGACTCCAACTGACTCCAACTGACTCCAACTGACTCCAACTGACTCCAACTGACTCCAACTGACTCCAACTGACTCCAACTGACTCCAACTGACTCCAACTGACTCCAACTGACTCCAACTGACTCCAACTGACTCCAACTGACTCCAACTGACTCCAACTGACTCCAACTGACTCCAACTGACTCCAACTGACTCCAACTGACTCCAACTGACTCCAACTGACTCCAACTGACTCCAACTGACTCCAACTGACTCCAACTGACACCAACTGACTCCAACTGACTCCAACTGACTCCAACTGACTCCAACTGACTCCAACTGACTCCAACTGACTCCAACTGACTCCAACTGACTCCAACTGACTCCAACTGACTCCAACTGACTCCAACTGACTCCAACTGACTCCAACTGACTCCAACTGACTCCAACTGACTCCAACTGACTCCAACTGACTCCAACTGACTCCAACTGACTCCAACTGACTCCAACTGACTCCAACTGACTCCAACTGACTCCAACTGACTCCAACTGATTCCAACTGATCCAAGATGCAAGATTCGGCGAAGTCTGAGTTTGAATACCCTGATTATCTTATATTCAAGAGTGAGGGCCATTATGAGGATACTCATACATTTGTTCGAGTAAACGACATACAGACTGATCAGGAAAAATATGATGCGAACTCATCAAAATCTAGTGATATATCAAAAACCACAGACACAGTTCTACCTGATTTAGAAGATGTTTTGTGCTACCAGATTCAGCCAGGAAATGAAATTATTTTCTTTTAAACCGTTATCTTCACTGTATCAGTTCGGAGTCGAACTGATACAGTGAAGATAACGGTACAGTACGGATACAGTGAACTGGAGTCAGTTCAAAGAATAAAATACCAGATGACAGCTATCAAATATTAGGTTACAGGTTATAGAGTGTGTTCCGCAGCAAACAGACCAAAACAATGTAAATATCCGTTAATAAATTATGTTCCTCATTCTATACTGTTTTATTTACACAACATACCTCCATTTGGTGAGCATTATACATGATCTTAACATAGGTATCTGCATTAAAGCTTATTAGTAAGTTATTTAAACAGATGGAATTTGGGAACAAGAGTCATTTGATAACGTAGCTATCGTAGATAGATAAATATTTTAATGCAAGCATTGTGCCTATTCATCTAATGTGACAATTAATTGAACGATTAATAGTTCGGTAACATACCTTGATGATCTTGATAGAGTTTTCATTTTAATTTGAATACAACACTCATTTTGAATAGAGGATTCTGAATAGATTACTCATTTTGAATAAATGATTCCGAATAGAACACTCATTTGAATAGAGAATTCTGAATAGATGATTCTGAATAGATTACTCATTTTGAATAGATGATTTTGAATAGAAAACTCATTTTGAATAGTGTATTGGGGTGCCTGGATCTCTTGATCCAGGTACCCCAATACACACCTTCTCGCGCCTACCGGTGTCAGTGGCCTTGTATTAATTACAGCTTCAAGTTCCTTCATTATTGTGCATAATTGGTTATGGTTTATGAGATGTTTGTCTAAAGTTCTCTTCATACTATATTTGACTAAACCTACAAGTCGTTCAAAAAATCCTCCGAACCATGGAGCCAACTCTGGGATAAATTTCCACCGCAAGTGATTCTGAATACAATAATCTGAAGTTAACACTTCTGCTGTAAGCTTAAATTGCATAGCATTGTCTGACACGAATAATTGAGGTAAACCTCTTATAGCGACGAATCTCCTAATGGCTAGTAAACATTCTTCTGCTGTTAAATCTTTAACTATCTCCAAATGTATAGCCCTAATTGTTAGATATGTAAACAGGCACACCCAGCGTTTTTCTTTACTACCTTCATCCACAAGCACTGGACCGAAATAATCAAAGCCCGTAAAGGCGAATGGAAGACTAAGTCTGACTCTTTCTGCTGGTAGATCAGGCATGGGTGGTAATTTAAATGGACCACCACCGTATTTTATACACTGTGGACACTTTCTAATGACTCTTTGAACAGTTGAACGACCATGTGGCACCCAAAACTTTTGTCTTAATAAAGCTAATGTATGTGAGACACCTACATGATAGTTTTTCTGATGCAGTTCGGTTATAATTCTGTGCGTAAAATCTGAATCTCTTGGAAGTAGTATAGGTTCTTTTTGATTATTTGACAAATTCGTGTATCTGAATCTACCTTTACACCTTATAAGTCCTTCCTCATCTTTATATAATTTCAGTGATTTTGATAAATTGGTTGTGATACCCTCAACTTCTTTAGGAAAATGTTTAGCCTGAATGTCTAATATTTTACTCTTTTTTGTCTGGAATTTCTTGAGAAAGACTTGGTCTATTATTATTATCTAAAGGTATTGAATTCGAAAGACCCTCCCCGGCAACTGTAAGTTGAGTATCTATATTGTTATTCTTTGCAAAAACAAGTGTGCGGTTTCGTTGATTCTGTTTAATATTTACATCTATTTCTGCTTTTAACTCTTCAGCCTGAATCTGTGTGGACGTATATTGACTAATTTCCTCAACATAATAATTTCCTTTGTTAATTTACAATAGTTGTGAATTTCCGAAACAAACATCTCATTTATACCTTTCAGTTTAGCACCAATTAGTTCTAATCTTTTATAGTTGGGATCTTCTTCTGATATTTCCGTTACATTGAGCAGAGCTTATGTTGGATTGGAGGGATTCATAAATAATTTTTAAACGAGATCGGGTAACGTCTTCCATTTTAAAAAGAGTACCAGTTAAATAATATCAAACTGGACCGTTCTCTTCGCAAATAATTATCCCGAGTATCTAAAACAATATAACTTGGTATGAGATTCTTATAAAATCCAATATACCAACAAACTATGCACATCAAACCGAAGAAGTAAATTAAAACAATCGAACACTATTATTACTATACTCAAGTGAAAGACCATTAAACTAAATCAAAAACATCTTAATTCGTTCACTTGATAAAGTCTGTACAAGTACTTAGTAGGAATACTTCTTTGGTTACCTACTAATAATTCATATCGAACGTACAACATAATTAATGAATAAACTTTTACTATTATCGTTGGTCACTGCGTAACGTAAAAAGAATAATTGTTTACTAGACTTCATTCGAAATTATCGTAGACTTTGTTTTACTAAATAAAATGTTTATCGTAGTCGTGACTGAAAACCGTCCAGCGCGTATAATATTTCTTGGAATCGACTTGACGCAGGGTAGGCCGGTAGGTACCCAAGAGCGGACTGGCTGTGTGTTCCGAAACATATCCCAACAAACTAGCCAGTATATTTTGGTAGACTCAACAGTATGGGGCATCGACGTCGCGTCGAGTCGACATCGTGACCATTGGCCGGTACACTGTTTTATATTTCGGAACACACACCGTGTAACCTGACAAACTACATTAACATGAAACTTCACTTGAATATAGCTTTATAAACCTTAAGAACAGTCATGAACTTAATAATAATAACATGTAACTAAATTACTCAACACTCAAAAGCTTAGAACTTTGTGTTTGAATTTTGCTGCTAATGTTATTCCGATTAAATTATTTCGCTGATAATTACAAACAAATTCTGTTCCAATTTTGAATGTATTTGTTGAGTATAGCGGCTATATGAACAACGAAACGACCGACCGACCAATAAACACTGACCTAATTCTTTTGTATGCAGAGAAAAATTGATCTGCCCGCATTATTTCTTTTAGAAACAAAACATTGTTTTTAACTATAATAATGAGATAATGAGATCCCAGCATCTCCACCATGTCGCCACTAGATTTTAAAATGACGAATATCTGAATCTAAAATACTTATGTCTCAAAATCACGCCTAGGTACGATAGGAAATTTTCACTGAATAACTGTCACTGAATTATCATCGTAATGATATAGGGGGCTGTTCCCCTAAAGTGGCATTCTCACTGAATAGCCGTATCTGAATAATATCATCGCAATGATACGAGTATACTAGGGTGCTGGTCCCCTAATGTGGCATTCTCACTGAACAACCGTTTCTGAGTTATCATTGCAATGATATAGGGGGCTGTTCCCCTGAAGTGGCCTCCAACCTCCCCTTATAGCCACCCCGAGCCTCGCATCAGAATGCCGGTCTGATTTGGAATCATTTCTGAATCTGATCGCTGTTAGAATAATACACACACTTGGCAAATATTATAAAATGAATATCTGGTAAATCTGAAGACACGTGCACTGAGTTAAAACAGGTTCGCTCACCAATGTACTGCTTGCTCCCACCAGCTCCGACCCTCAGGCCCAAGTGACTCCGGTGCGCGCGCGCTGTCCATCAGCGCGCGCTACCCCCACTATTCCACCTCACGCCACATCCGAACTATTTATTATCTGTACCTTTAAGCTACTGATTATGACTGGCGTGGGGTATATTACTTCGCGTTCGCGACACCAGCCAGGATATTGGAACTACAGTGGGCGTACTTTGGGAAGTGTTGGTTATTGCGCAATAGAAACACCGGTTGCTTTTAAATCAAATTATTATTCACACTCGAAAGTCTCACATACAATATTCACACACAATAGGTACACTGAACAAATATTCGGAACACGCGGCGGTTTCTAGATAGGGGCACGTCTGCACTGCTCGACCGCCACTAGTAGACTGAGCTCAGCCTTTGTCGAGCACACCGTCCTAGACTCCGTCGAACGCCACTAGATGGCGTTGGTGTCCCGATTGTTCTATTGACTGACTTATTTCCGACATATATGTACCTTCCTACTAATACCAAGCTTCTCCTTTTGTCATCACTCTAATTGGACAGGTACTTAGGTATTATAATAGGTAATTTCTAATCAAAATCATTTTGCCACGCTACAGCGCCATCTGTTACAAAATATTCTGCAAATGTATCTTTTATTGCCTTAGCTGAAAGAGGTGCTCTTATCGGTATATTATTCAGTGATAACAAAGAAGGATCTTTCAGGATCATTTCGCCACGAGCCTATGCGTACTTCGCCTTCATTTTCAGTATAAAAAGTACCGGGCGGATTGTATAATGCTCGGGATTGTTTAGATCGCCTCAAAAAGTTGTGCAATAAACAACATGTCATTATGATATTGGTTACTTTTTGTGGTTCTAATATGGATATTTTTAGAGTACTAAAGAAACCGTTTTCTTTAGTACTCTAAAAATATCCGACAAGATGCCAAAAACATTTTCTACTATTCTCCGAGCACACGACAAACGATGATTGAAAATTCATTCTTCTGTTCCCTTAGCGTGGAGACCAGGATACGGCTTCAATATGTTTTCAGTGAGAGCAAATGCACTATCTGCCACAAAAAAGTAGGGAAGTCGTTCCTTTCTGCAGGGCAAACTCATTGATGCTGGCAAATCTAGTTCATTTCTAGATTTTTTTTATATTATTCTGTTCCTGTACACACCGCCATCACTTATTCGCCTTGACATCCGCAAACCACAAATATGAAATAATAGTCAGCATCAAACAAAGCTAGCAGTAGGTACAATGCTAAAAGTTCCATGATAATTAATATATTCAGAACCACTGTGATAAGGGCATTGTATTAGGACGTGTTTCCCATCAATCGCTCCAAGGCAATGTGGAAAATTACACGTTATGTTGAAATTATCTTCAACTTTTAACCATTCTGCTGCCGTCCGAGGTAACTAAAATAAAAATAGTAAAATTAGATTTATATTGGTTTTACAGGATCCACTGTACTCGTAGGAGATCGAAGAAGAAGAATATGATAATGATACAACGGCAAAAACAGAGCAACCGGCAACAACGGCGCAACCGGCAACACTTACTCGTAAAATACCTAAAACATTGGAAAAAAAAATCTAAAAGAAGTCGATCAAACGAGTGTGATGAATTGAAGAAACGCAGCGAGGAAGCTTATAATATTATGAAACAAATGTCGAAGACTGAGTCTGACACAAGTTTACTGTATTGCAATTTACTGTGTTAGAAATTAAGCGGTTTACAGAAAAGTACAAGAGATATAGCCATAATGGAAATCGATAAAATAATGTATACCCTCAAACAACAAGACAATCACGCAAGGAATTTCCCAAACTCAGTTTACTAAAACATAACTTTACCCATTAGCCAACAACTATACAACTCACAACCATCTCCACAATATCAAGTTTCAGTGCAATCCCCAGGTTACTCTCATTCATCTTACTCACAACCATCCCCAGGTAACCCTCGTTCATCCAACTCACTACCATCCCCACAATATCAAGTCTCACTGTCATCCCCAGGTTACTCTCATTCATCTTACCCACAACCATCCTCAGGTAACTCTCAATCGTCCAACTCACAATGTCAATTTTCAGTACCACCCCCAGGCGACGTCCACTCATCCAACTCACAACCACCACAGCATCAACACTCACTGCCGCAAGGTTTACAGTTGAAACAATATTACGAGAATACCATTTTTCATTAGATCTTTGTACTATTTTACTACTTTATAATAAATAATTGATTCTCACATTTAAGTACTTTACTTTTATTTCTCCGTTTAATTCTACCATCAAGGCTTTGCAAACGTCATCGACACATATTGAAATTGTTTATAAATAATAAATAAATAAATGTTTATTTCAATAACTTAAGAATACGTTTACATTTGGTCTTCAGGGAATTTCCATTTAAGTTAGAAGTATACTTGTGTTAGGAAGTTCCGCTCTTCCAGTAATTACAACTTGTATAAGCTATTGAATAGACATTCCATTACAGTAGGTATTCAAAAATAAAGTGATATAAATCAAAAATATAAAGTAAAACATAATTTTCATTTCTAGATTTACTAAGTTAAGTTGAAGGTCATTGAAGTTGGAATAAATACTTCTTATATTTTGAGACACTATTGTGATATCTGTTGGTTTCACTCTTAACAATTTGGCAACTTCTTGAGGTGAGCATTCATAAGCTTGAGCTATCTCTGTATTATCAATTTTATTCAAGGCTTGGAGGGTGGTGTTATCCATACTTAAAATTGTTGTAAAGGTGTGTGTACATAACTATATTGCGAATGGGTGTGTAAGTGATGTGAAAGGTTATTGTGTATATATAGCGTGAGTGTAGTGAGGGGCAATGATCCTTAGGATACTTATTTTACACTTAATGATTGAACTATTGTATGTGTGAGTAAGATGTGTGAATGAGCGCCGTTTTACATAACTAAACATAATTATACAAAGCAATTTAAAAGTTTTTTCACAGCAAATTAGGGTAGTCAATAAAAAATAGATACAAACTGTCAACTTTAACCACCGCGGTAAGAAAACATTATCCAGTCATTCTTGCTGCATTAGGTGGTGATATACATACATCGTCTTCACATATACCAACCTATTTAGTGTGGACACTGTATACTCTGATTACCATATTGTATTTTTTTATTTAAAGATATTCAGTATAAGGCCGTTTTTCGTTTAAGCGTATCTTGGTAGGTACCTGGAATAGTTATGTGAGATTACGGTATATGCTTTTTGACTATATAATCTAGTATCCAACTGAAGGAATACACAATACAAAGAAATTTTCTCGATAGAAAAAAAATCACAAAGTTCGAAATATCTTTTTACTTTTTTTAACTACAAGACGCAACGCTTTAGATTGATCCTATGAAAATTACTTTAAAACATATAAAATATCCTTATCGAGGTTTTAACTGAACAGATTTCGATTTAATAATACTTTTATGTTATCAAATACGAAAATTTATTTTGGCACTTACGTTTTTTTATTCCAAGTTAAACTCTTAGTATCCTCATCTCATCTTTTGCCTTGTAAAAGTATTTGCATCTCGCTCATTTGTTCTGTTCTTCAGATGTTCCGTGGAGCTCTTGCAGGCAGGACCTGAGTCACTTTTTTTGCAAATCGAAGCTGTCAGATTGTCGTAATTTTAATATTTTTTTAACAGTAAATGCTAATAGTTTAGCCGTTTAAAATTAATTTAGTGTAAAAAAAATTCTGCACCATGTGAATGTGTATTCTTATGACCTTGAACAATATAAAACGTAATATTTGTCTACCCGCGTTAACTTTTGAATAATGTATAAAATTGGTATGAAATAAAAGAGCAAAACTAAATAAAGTATAACATCGTTGGGAGTTCCTACCTGAAGGCGACAATGGACTCGTTTTCCAGGAAATGAATACCAACGGCTTGAATAAAATAACCTCTACAAGTCATCATCTTTACTTGTATGTACTGTGATACAACCTCCTTGGATGGCTCACCCTCCTTGAACCTCCGTCAATTTAATAATAAAAAAGCTTTAGAAGAATTAGGAATTTAGAATAGGTTCAAATATTGACATAAAATGATTGATTTGTTTTTATGACAGTTCTGTAAAAGTTTTTCTTGAGAGCACCTGCTCAATATAATGATCTCTTAAATCGCTTAAAGTTTTTTTTATTCACATCGATCCCGGGACGTTCCAGAAGCCCTAATCGGAACGTCCACAGTACGTACTGGATCCTTCAATCTTTTCATCTCACAAAGCAATATTAGGTAAACATTATATTTTCTATATTGGAGTATCTGTTTATACAGCGTTACACACACATTTTAACTCAAGACACACGCTAAAATAAATGTTTTCATTTTATGATTGAAATACGTGAGACATCAATGTGTCAAGAATGTGTTAAATGTCAAAGGCAACAAGCCAAGGAATGATAAAGGAGTTGCGTTTGAATTGTGAAAAAAATGTGTTAAGTAAATACTAGCTTTTTACCCCGACTTGTCTGCGGGGTTTTAGAAGTTCCAGAAATAAATGAAAAATATGTAATCCTACTAATGTTATAAATCTAAATCAGTATTATGTTGTAATAGTTGTTAGCCCAAATTTACTTTATCATAATTCTGGCCTGATATGTTGTGAGTCTGTACCCCTCATCATTCCAGCCTTACTTCATCTTGTACTACAGAAATATTTTTGTAAAAATAAAATGGGTACGTATTTGAGTATCGAAATATCAAACGACCATAAACTGATAATTAAAATAACGAAAGTTTATATTGTCGAATTGTTAAATAACCTACGTCCAATTTATCTAAAATCTAAATATCTACAAGAGTTAGATCGAAAGATCTAAACATCGAAATACAGAGTATTTCGGTCCTAAATATCAAAGTACTGACTATAGTTTGCCGTATGGTGCCGTAAAAGAATAATACCATCCCATCACTTCCCGTGGGTGTCGTAAGAGGCGACTTAGGGACTTGCCAGAGAATGGGCAGCAGCGTTCTCTGTAAAACTCAACACCATACACTGCGATCGCCAACCCGCCTGCCAAGCGTGGCGATTATGGCAAACCCCCCATCTTGGGGGAGGCCTCTGTCCAGCAGTGGACGTCTTTCGGCTGATATGATGATGATCCTATGTATAGTAATGTCCTAAATATCGATGGGTACATATTTGAACATCGAAAATTAAAATACCTACGTGTAAAAATGGGTTAATTTTCAACATTTAATTCACTTATTATTTATATTCACATTAAAAATACCTACAAGTTAAAATATCGAACAAATTTTGAAACAAGTGGTATGAGTGGACCCCTTTCCAATCTGTCAAAAGCCTTGGTAGGTATAGTTTAGGAAGACAAATACAAAGATTTTCTAAATTCTAAGTGTTTTTCCATGATTTGCTATAAGTCTTGAAGATGTTCCGTGGATGAAACTATTACTTAGCAAAATGGGCCTGAGGATGGGACCGGAGTAATCCTATAGCCCCGGATTTGGAATGCCGCATATAATAGCAGCGGCGCTCATGTATACCTCTGATGGAACTTATACTGAAAGGGTCATTGCATTACATTTAGTTTTGAACTAAACTGATATGATAAAGAGTTTAAAATATATGTTTATAGGATGTACGATTTATTTTTCACTGATACATAACCACCGCCAGAAAATGCACGGTTTGTGTAAAAAGGCTACGTGAGTAAAGCCGCGCGAAAAAAACAAATTGACTACTTATCATTTCATTTTTTTTACAACTGATCCATACCTTCCGTATGCTCAAAAGTCTCTAGTGCTATCTCTATCGCACAATTATGGCCATGTTCTTAAATTGTCAACTGAATTAGTAGTTTTCAAAATAATTTGGAGCCATACAAAACTTGATATAATTTACAGATATTCTATTTCACGAAGTCCGTTCGGCTTTGATTGTAGTAGTGACGTATCCCGACAAGCGCGCTTGTGTGTGTAAAAGTGGGTAACGTTAGCAAAGGAATCTGATATATATTCAAGTCGAGATTTAATAATCAAAATAACATTTTGGTTTTAAAAGTATATACTTTTTGTAAATAAATCAGATTAGGTTGCAATAAATACAAAAATATTAAGAAGATGTAGGCATTTAATTAAGCATTAGGACTATTCAGTATTTTCAATCACTATCAGATAAATTTTCGATTTCCGATTCCGTTTTGCTGTCGTCAGAATCATCTTGTACATTGATTATCAATTCAAAATCGAGATCAAAATATTTCAAGTAGTCTTTTTCAATTTTTTCAACAAGATCACAAGTTTTCTGCCACGTTTCACTGCTAACTTGGCCCAAACTTTCATTGATCAGTCTTTCCGTATTCGTCATGTTTTGCTCGATATTTTTAGATGCGACGTAATTTTTAACGATCCCCCAAATATTTTCAATCGCATTTAATTCTGGGTGATAGGGGGGAAGGCGTAAGACATCAAATCCCTTGCTCTTTATAAAATCGTCAATCTTGTAGATTACGTGTTGGGCTTTGCAGTTCTTTATTATATCGTACAATTCCAATTTAAGAAGAGATTCATCAAATGCTATACCCTTATCCCTGAGCCATTGCTGCATATCGGCTTTCTTTGTAGATTGCGTCGGTAGTCGTTCAGCCCGTGTGTTGTGATGAGATGCATTGTCTAAGACAATGACAGAGCGCGGAGGTAAATTGGATAGCAATTTTTCATTTAGTCACTTTACATAGTTATCATAGCTCATATTTGAATGATAATCACCAGCTGTTGAGTTGGCCTTATAAACCAAAGAAGCATTTTCAATAAAACCATCCTTGGTTCCCGCGTGCACTAAAATAAAGCGAGTGCCTGTGCTAATTTTTTTTAAAAAAACGGAGTGCTTTCCTTTTTTTTGCCCAGGTGTTGTTTCGCACGTGTGTCGAAAGGAAGTAGCTCTCATCGGTGTAGACAATGGGCCGACTTTGAGAGCGGTACTCTGTTATCTTTTTAAATATTTTAGACGCCACATTTGTATATCATGACGCTCCGTCAAGACTTTACGGTTGTTCTCTGTTTTGCGCCACTTGTAACCTAATTTCATTAGTAACTTGCGAACAGTTTCTAAACAACCTTCGAATCCGATTTTTTCATTCAATGCTGTTCTAAACTTAGCTAATGTTGGAATTTGTTTATGGACAATATGGAAATCTTGTACAGTACTGCGAACCACATCGGCTGTAAAATTATCTATATCCACTTTATTATCTCGCTTTCTCCTTTTCTTCATAGGTGAAGTGAATTTTGATGAAGTGGATTGCAATTCCTTCTCTTCTTTTAATATTCATATATTTTTGGCTAACACCCGTAGCTTCAGCTGTACGCCATGTAATGTCTCAAAAAATAAATATTAAAACAAATATTTATTTTTCTGCGTTCAGTTGGCGGTTTGAATTAATTTGATGTTGTGGCGCTAGGTTCGATATTTCGAACTTTCTGCGTGGAAGCATGCGGGGACTACGCGGTGCCGGAAGGTGAAATCGGTGCTTTCGAGCAGTCATTTATTTCAGAGATACGGCCTTAACTCGTTCAGTCGACTATGGTCGCCCTGAGGCCGCGGACCTGAACTCGAGCGGCGCGGTGGCGGCGGCGGCGGCGGCGGCGGCGCGGGCAGCGTCGGCGTCGCAGCGACGCAAACCTGTTTACTATACGAAGCCAGCGGGCAGATCGCACGGCGCGCGTAGTGTTTTGTTATGAGAAGTTGCCTATAAGACGCTAGTGGTGCCCGCTGATATCCGTCCGTCTGTCTGTCTGTCAGCTTTATCTCATGAACCATCTTGTCTATTGCCGCTATAACAAAATATATACAGAGTGTTTTAATGGTTGTTTTCCCAAAGCGAAATATTTTGTCTTGGTAATTTACAATCGATGTATAAAAAAATAACAAAAAATTGAAGATTAGGGAACTGCACGCACGCATGCTGTTCTATACCTATCCAGTATCTATCCCTACGCATGAGAGCATATTTTGCTCTGAACATTGATATCGCTATTCATTTATCGGCAGCTAGGGCGTTTTGAGTAGTTACCTACTTACGTCGCTAGTGAACTACTATTTTTTCTCATGCTTTCGAGTTTATGAATATTTTTTTTGTAATTCTTTGAAAACAGAAATATTATTATTTTGTAAGTTTAACATTATGTTTCGCTAGCACCACTGAAGGCTAATCGTTCTGCCGTGCGAAATCAACCATTAAAAAAACGGGTGTAGTTAAAGGATCCCCTTATTTTATTTTATTTGTGAAAAATATATTTGACTTGTAAAAACACCGAAAAACTAACGTCTCTTGTATCCTCGTGAAAAAATATTGTATTGTAGATAATAGACCTTATACTAAAGAACAACAACATATTATAGGTAACTAGCTGACTCGGCAAACGTTGTTTTGCCGTATAAAATGTTCGTCCAAAAAAATAGCCTACGACCTATTCTCAGATCTACCCAATAGGGTAGGAACAATGATTTTTACAAAATCCAATGATACAGCTTCAGTTTTCATCAAAATCGGGCGAGACTCCTTTTGGTGTTTTTCGATATTCCTCACAGGTTCGGATTTGGCCATGAAGGCACACTTTAAAAATTCACCCTGTATATCTTTTTAGTAACTTTTTTTATCTTTTTATTCTTAGATCTATTTAAAAAGTAAATTATTATACCTAATTATCTTCTTCCTTATCAACAAATCATGTCAATTTAATTATTATCTAGGTTTGTAAGCATTACGTCAGTACGATCAGCTGGTACATAACAAATCTTAAATAAGTTTTTTATCATATAATACTAAAAAATTCAAAACTTTGTTTTATTTACTTTCCACTTAACGAAACCTCTTGAAGTAGCTCTTAAAACATTTTTTTTTATATTGAGGTGTGACAGTGTTTCTTCTATGTATACGAGTAGATATTTGAAGCCCATTTCCGCAAAAAGTGCTAGTTCATTGTAATATACCAGTCATCATCACTATGGTAGGCGCCAGATAAATGTGCAAAAACGGCAACTGACCCACATACATTTGTTGACTTTCTTAAAATAAAAAACGGAAATAAACACATAAAGCTGTCCTGAAAAAACGGAAATAAACACATAAAGCCGTCCTGAATCGACTACAATCGTGATCCTGTACGTTCTCTAGTTATGAAAAAACGGTTCATATGACATAATTTGTATTTTTTAACCTTTTCCTAGGCCTCAAGCTTACTTTGGGTAAACTATTCTAGCAATCACTGTGCATGCGACTGGTGTGGTTCGAAATGGCTCGGGAGGGATTTGTGGGAGGCCTTTACCCAGCAGTGGAATAGTACAAGCTTAAAAAATATCTATCGAACCTAGATATCTATGTCTAATACTTTAATAGACTCTTTATAATGGTTTCAAATCAAAATTCTTCTCTTTTGATAGATTAACGCCAATTATTTCCACTTACAGTTTAAGTTAACGATTCCTGTTCCTAACTGTATCTAACCAAAACTGACGATTTACTTATATCTATCCCACATTTAGCTAGTGCGCAGCGGTTTAGCAGTTCAATCACGATGTTTGATGCTACTCAGCTACATGTATGTCAAACGGTATCTCAACATCTTGGATCACATCCAGCTCAATAAACTGTTCTATATAAATAGTTTTATCACAAAGATTTCAGAGACTCCTAGGTGTTGCCAGGTTGCTATTGTGACTGCAGCCACGTAAGCGAGACAAACTATATTTACTTATGTATGTATCTATTCTGTTACCATATAAAGGTGCTTAACTTTGCTGGATAGGGTCTGTGATATTGTAACATAAAAGTAGATCTGATTAAATATTTTCCGCTTGTAACGAAAGAAAATGTGATCATTCAAAATAATAATTTTGGAAGATACATCACAAATACTTCTATTACTGATTCTTACCCCTGTATTCATAACTTTATTTAAGTGAAGTAAATACCGTAGGTACCTATACCTACGGTATTTACTTAAACAAAGTCAAAGTCAAAAAGTTTACTTCAATTAGGCCATTTAATTTTGAATATCTTTACATTTAAAATAATATATAAAAATAATAAAGTGACTCTACTGTCCATTCCGAAAGGTAGATTCTTATGGAGAAGAACGGACAAGCAAATCAATGTTTTACAATATCTGGTATACAAAGATATAGTTAGTATATGTACCTATATGAAATAAATAAAACTGAAGTATATGTTTGTAATATCAACAGTTTTTTTAAATATCTCAAATAAAAAAATAAATAAAGAACTTTTTTTAATTTTTTGAACCGGGTAATCTCTCGGCTGGACCGATTTTGACGGGACTTTTCACTGGCAGATAGCTGACGTGGAGTAAATTAGGCTATTTATATTTTAGAATAGGATTTAGGTACCTTACAAAAAATTAAATACGCACGAAAACACGCGGACGAAGCCGCGGTCAGCAACTAGTTGTTCAAAGAAAAGAAACAAGGTACAATCATACATAAGCATGTACTTGGACCACGTCATATTTTGTTTTCGATTCTTTTTACTAGCCATCTTATGATGGTTTGCTCAGTTATCTGAAGTAATTATGAGAGAGCAAAAAACCGACTCCATCTCGCGATTCTAAGAATATTAAGTTAACAGGAAACAAGCGAATCCAATTCATTCGTGGATCAGTTGCGTAGTGTTGAAGCGTAAACAGTCGTATAAATATTATTTCCATGAGTTTTTTAACTTTTGTAGATTCAAAAGAGCCATCGCAAGGTTGTGTAGTTTTGTGAGCAATTGTGTTTGTGTATTTTGTGCAATACATTTTACTCATTGGAATATCGAGCTATTGAATTGAGACGAAATGGATACTGCATTAATAAAGGTGAGAAATAGTTTTATTCATCATATCATACCAGCCGAAAGACGTCCACTGCTGGACATAGGCCTCCCCCCAACGGGGGTTCGCCATAATCGCCACGTTTGGCAGGCGGGTTGGCGATCGCAGTGTATGGTGTTGCGTTTTACAGAGAACGCTGCTGCCCATTCTCTGGTGAGTCCCTTAGTCGCCTCGTACGACACCCAAGGGAAGTGATGGGATGGTATAATTCTTTTACGGCACCATAAGGCACCGGCCGATACCATACAGCGAACACCGGCCGATACATTATTTCAAATGCTTATGTTGTCATAATTTTTGTAGGTAAATTTTAGAAAGAAATCTTTAACATAACCTAGTGTTAGAAACTCTGAAACTAGGGTGTGTGGGGTCGTTAGACCTTACTGCTCACACGATAAGAAGAAGAACCTAACCTTAAAATTATCAGACCTCTCATTCAGAACTTAATAAATTAAATCTCTAGTACGTATTGTAAGACTATGGTGGTTAGATAAAGTATCTATATAAAATTATGGTTTGTGAGTACTTGTCGGTAACAGTTCAGATGTTTCGTATTTAAATAAACTTGACAAATATAATTATTGCGCGATGTGTTATGTTATAGATACTTTTATTAAAGTTTTATATTAAAGTATTGTATTTAGTAGGGACCTTACCTAGCTATTCAAAAACTCTAGATACCACTAATATCTGTTCATTGATTCTCTGTTTCACTGTTTTCAGTTCTTAATCCTATGGATAATATTTGAAAATGTTATACTAACCACTAGTATGACTTTGAAAGAAATTACTAAAGAAGATGCCAATACAAGAGAGAAAAGATCACCTGCTTCTCTATTTGGATTTAATCTGGGAAGTCCAGTTTCAGCAGCCAAAGAAACTTTTAGCAGTATCGGAAATATATTTTCCGGTAGTCGCGGAAACAGACATCATAACAATTACCACGAACCAATAGATATAGGTGGTCCTTATGGGAATGTGAGAAGTACCAATACGCTCTCACCAGTAGATGTAGGTGGTCCTTATGGTAATGTGAGGAACACCAATACGCTCTCACCAATAGAATTCCCAAGTAGAGGTGGCATACCAAACTCAATGACGCACAATGATTTTCAAAAAGAGGATAGATATATTTGGCCTCAAGAGAACACAAGTGAAGTTGGCAAGAGCAAGGTGGCTGAAAGTAACAATCGAAACCAAAATTTGCATCAACATCAACAGGCTCCAGAAAATACAGGCCATTATAAAAGTAATTCAGATATTGATAAACAGCTATTAGAATATATATTTCAAAATCAACAATTTAATAATGACCCTGCGGGTACGACAGTGGATAACAATATCGACTTCGTAACCGAAACTGGAGAGTTCGAAACTGTAAGTACCTAGTACTATTTCTAAAATCTTGATAGAACTTATACACTTATTCAAATAAAAAATCTCTGTGACATTTAGCCCAAAACACAGATCGACAATTTTTATTGAACAACCGTTTCCTTTTACTGCTCCGTCGGAGCTACTGGATTGTGCTCATGATATTACGTAGCATGAGTATTGCTCACTGACACTTTACCTGTTGGATACTCGTAGCATTCGTTAGACATAATACGTAAGCGAATCTTTTGTTTTTTTTTTAAATTGATTGAAAAATTCTGTAACTTCTGGATTTCTAAAAAAATCCCGGCAATTAGGAAAATTCGCGAGATTATTGAATGAAATAAGAGGACGTCTATCGGGTTAACTGGTTTATAGTGAAAATACACATGGTTCACTACTTGTTTATTCAATTTCAGACTACGGATCCGGGCTTGAATCGAATACTGCCTCAAGCTGCTGTTGCATCACTTTTAGGATAAGTCCATGATGTCTAGCAGCTTCCACGGCAAATTTTTGTATGAAGATATAAATCAAAGAACTTAGAAACGTCTTCCATGTTGTTCATCATAAATTCAACAACTACCGACCCATCATCGTTGTATTCTACATACAGAAGATTTTGAATGCCATTTCCATTCTTTCCATTATTTCCGTTCTTTCCATTATTTCCGTTCTTTCCATTATTTCCGTTCTTTCCATTATTTCCGTTCTTTCCATTCTTTCCGTTCTTGCCATTATTTTGTCGTGCTATCTCATGCGACTCAGTGTTTATGATTAAAACTGCTCTTCTTTTTCCTTCGGGGCGCGTCTTTACAATACTAGATATATTCGTAGAGGTATTTATTGTAGGTGTTGTATTATGTATGTCTATTGGTATTATTACTTTTGTAACCATTCTTGTAGCCATGTTCTTGGTAGTATTATTGACATGTCTACAAAAAATAGATAGATTAGTGTCCTTCATCTATGTACTTTAGCTGAATTCAATGGTTTCAGAAGATTTGTATTAAATCCTAGTATTTTTTATCCAGATTTTTTGTGAAATCTACGAAAGTAACAAACACATCATAATGTGATAATAATGACCAGAGGTCGGAATAAGGTAGAGTTAATTATGTACTTGCATCAAAATGTTGATATTAATATGGATCTTCCCGGGATCTAGTACATCTCGATAGCGGGGAGTGCTGCGCATTTCCGCTATTGTTTTCTTTTATTAACACAAGGTATGTTGTGCGAATTACAAATGTGGCAACATCGCGCGTGTGCACATTGGAATTTTACAACTTACGACATCCGATGTCGTTGATGTAAATTTGGAAACATCGCGCGTGCAGTAGTTTAAACTATATAAAAGTTAATAACTCTTTTATTGAATAAACCACGGGACTTAAAAACGGGGACTATAACATTAATCTCGGGATTTGAGGCATATCCACTTTATTCTTTCGCTGTATGAAATCAGTGTAAGTACAAAAATAACTCTACCTCATTCCGACCTCTGATAATGATACAAAAGCAACTAAGTATGTTACCTAAGTGTATTTTTTATAAGTATATTTTTCCCTGTTTTTATACAAGACATGTTATGTTTAAAAACAGGAAAAAATAGTACTGATCAATAACTTGTTTGTGTGGTTAAACTGTTAATTCAAGTTGGTTATAATTATAAATCAATAAATAAATTAATTATAAATACAAAAAAAATCTAAGTATCCACAGTAGAGTCTCACATTCCGATACTTCTGTACTTCGGCACATTCTGCAATTCCTCTGCCCGCGTCTATTCCACCACTTCCTACCTTATCAAATTAGTACATTCTGAAATCCCTTATTTAATTTATCTACATTTTTCGGCGCCACGATAATCTGGCACCCCGTTTTTAATAGTGTTGGATTAGTGAGACTCTAATCATAATGAAAAACATATTATTAAGCATGCATGAAATGGCATGGGGTATCACACAAGAATATTTATTACTCGATGGCTTGTTGAAATTGAATAAAAATGCCATAAATATAACTTACCCCTCCTTTAATTCAACGCTTGTTGGTTCTGTAGAGTTACAGAAGACGGACGCAATCACAATGCCAAAAATCTGTAAGGGAATTGATAAAAAAATACATTTATTATAAGCTTAAGAAAATAAAATTTGCTGGTTTTTTAACTTACGGCTAGAAATCTTATGGAAATCATTGTAAATAAGTGTTTTAATTGAGCTCAATAATTAGTAACTACTGAATAACAAATAGTTTTTCTCGTAAAAAAATTATGGCGCCATAAAAATTCTCAACTGCAATAAAAAAACGTTATATTGGTATTTTGTAATTACTGCTTTATTAGTCACATTCTATGGCTGCAAGCAATGAGCATGTTGATTTAATTACTTTTGTTTGTTAATACTCAGAAGAAGACTCGTATTTTTTTCCGCATATAGAAGAATTGTAATGTTTCTCGAGAGTGTGTATGTTTGTACGTTTATAACTTTTTACAAAAGTAAAGATGTATGGATTTATGAAGTATGAACACAATTAATGCAACAGTATTGAAATTGCGCTCCATATTGCAAAACAAATGTGTTTATGTCTCTCTTCGAAAAATGGCGACGTTGATACAACCGACTTCCAAAAACAAAACACTACAAAGTATAAAATAACTTTAATTTCGGAAATCGGTGTTTTCGGTTATGTTTTCGTTTTTTAACACCGACTTCCAAAATTTAAGTTATTTTATACTTTGTATTGTCATGTTTTTAACCGACTTCCAAAAAAGGAGGAAGTTTCCAAGAGGAGGTTCTCAATTCGGATGTATTTTTTATGTGTTACCTCGATAACTCCCGTCATTTATGAACCGATTTGAAAAATTCTTATTTTATGTGAAAGGGCACACTTCTTGATTGGTCCTATTTAAATTTCATCAAAATCGGTTGATTAATTTGGCTTATAAATCAAAATAGCTGGATTTGTTTACGTAGATGACGTATTTGGTTTGATATCCATGTAAACAAAATGGCGTATTTTGCTTTCCTGCTACTTTCCAGTGGTGTTGTTAGGTGTGTGGTAGTGAAAAATAAAAAACTTCTTTTCCAAAAAAATATACAACGGGCTTCCAAATAAAACAAAACACTACACAGTATGTATGTATGTATGTATGTATGTATGTATGTAAATCGGGCTGGTTTCCGCAACTCCACGACTAAGCGCGTATTTTGCGTGCAGGTGGGACAAATGTGTCATTCGATCCACCCCAGCTCCCCAAGGAAGGCCAGCAACGCCTTGGTTTTACCAACTATCTCACAGAGGGTACCTGGGTTACCGAAGTACTTGGCCCTGTAATCCGCGACTACCGGGCAGCTTAGAAGCAGGTGTGCTGCTGTCTCATTCTCCTCCATGCAGGCTCTGCATAGCGGGCTGTCAGTGACTCCTATAGCATAGAGGTGTTTATTAAAAGACCCGTGGCCTGTTGTTACGGCTGTGACTGTACGCAACTGTTGTTTAGTCAGTCTTAGGGCTTGTTTTGTAAATCGGCCATCTATAGAGGGAAGTGCCTCTTTGGCCTGCCTACACTCACCATGGTCAACCCATAGCTTGTGATGCCTATCTCCGGTGCGTTTCCTTACCAGATTGCGTAGGTAACCGAAAGGCAGAGGTATGATGGGTTCGGGTTCCATCGCTGCCATACTCGAACCCCTTCTGGCGAGTTCATCCGCTGCATACACAGCATAAAATAACTTTAATTATTTCGGAAGTAAAAATACGAAGAAACCACAAAATCCACCGACTTCCGAAGTTAAAGTTATTTTATACTTTGTGGTGTTTTGTTTTATTTGGAAGTCGGTTGTAATTTTTTTTGGTAAAAAAGTTTTTTTTGGAAGTCGGTTGTATTTTTTTCGTAAAAAAGTTTTTTATTCACTTTTTAGTGGTGCCTGCGTACCCCACGTAGTTCATTTCACAACATAACAATGTAATGTTGTGTTATGAACTAGTGTCAACAATAAAAATACATGCGATTTCAACATTTGCTATCATTTATTGAAGAGTTCCGTTGCCTACCTCCGAAGTTCTTCATTTGATCTTCACCAAATTGAAATGGGACCAGTCCAGGAAAATACTCTTCCAAACAAAAAAAGAATCATCCAAACCGGATGACAATTGGCGAAAATATCGCTGAACAAACATTTTTCATGGGATCCGATTCCATCATCAGATCCTAACTTAAACCTTCCACTATCAGCCCAGTAACATGAGATGATAATCACCAGGCACAAATATCTGAATTGCGTTAGAGAGTTTATAAAAAAAATTGTATGTGCCTATATACTTTGAGGGCTTCCCTCGATTTTCATGGGATCCCATCATCACATTCTGACTTGGTGACAATGGGACCACCTTAGAAGTATAGGCTTTCGAATAAAAAAAAAATATTTTTGAAAATCGGTCCACAATTGGCGGAGAAATCGGTGAACATACAAAAAAAAATACATACAGCCGAACATAGAACCTCCTCCTTTTTGAAGAAGTCGGTTAAAAATTAGACATTAAACCCTTTTATACCACAAATCACTAGAATACATTAAACGCTTAATATAAACAGGTCCCATTTATCTCCATACATTTATTGACGAAAATAGGACGATGATTTAATTCGTTCAGCACTAAACCTTTTAAATCATAAGTGTTTTTGTAACTTTTTGCTGATTTAGAAGAGTGGCCATGGCGTTTCTTGCATGTTGAGTTTTGTCTAGATCTTGAGCTTTGGAACGTCAAACTATAAATATTCCCCGCATCGAGAAACTATACATTTTGTAAACACACATTCAATTGTTTTAAATGTAATGTACTTATGGAATCCATGAGTCAGATGCTTTCCATAGCAACAAAACATTAGACGACAGTCAACGACAGTGCTTTATTTCGATAAAATATAACCCGAGCTAGTGAATTTGCTTGTTAATTTCGTATTACACACATGTACTCGTAACTTTGAGTTGATTGAATTTGAGATGATTGATGTCACTACTTTTTTAATTTTTTGTTTACCTATTCGAAATAAATGCCTCGATTTTATTTGATTTGCGGTGCAAATGGGCCTTAAATTGTACAGTTTCATAAAAAATAATATTTTTAGGAACTTAACTATTAACGGTAACGGTGTTTTTGATTATTTTTTCGTTTTTTAACACCGACTTCTGAAATTAAAGTAATTTTATACTTTGTAGTGTTTTGTTTTTGGAAGTCAGTTGTATGTTTTTGTAAAAAAGTGTTTTATTTAGTAAAAAATTGATTGGAAACTGATTATTTTACTACCTGGCCCCTTCTCATAATAAACTGTATCCATTTATGTAGATACGTAAGCTGGTATGGTTTTATTTTCAGTAGGCGGCTGCAATAATATACCGTCAGTCACGACATCATGTTAGCCATTCTCTCCTATTTTATGGTCTCTCCCGAGGCACTGGTGTGGTTTACCTCTTATCTTCAGGGTCGTCGGCAGTCGATTCGCGTTGGGGATTCCTCATCTTGCTGGCGTGATTTGGAAACTGGCGTTCCTCAAGGTGGCATTCTTTCTCCCATTTTGTTTTCTATTTTTATTAATCTTATAACTTCTGAACTTCAATGTGCGTATCATCTGTATGCAGATGACCTGCAGTTGTACTATCAAGGGAGGGTCGACGAATTACCATCAACAAATTAAACAGAGACTTGATATCCATAAAAACATGGTCGGATAGATTTGGTGTTGCTGTAAACCCTGATAAGTGTCAGGCAATCATCATAGGGAGTTCTCGAAGCATCGCTAAAATGGATGAAACAGCTTTACCAAATGTCCTGTTCGATGGTACGATTGTCCCATTTAGCACTGATGTGAAGGATCTAGGTTTGCGCATTGATAATACCTTAAACTGGCGTACTCAAGTCGCTAGTGTCAGTCAGAAGGTTACGGGAACGTTGCGGGCCCTGTATCGTTTGAAAAACTTTTTACCATCAAACACGAAGACAATGCTTGTACAGGCCCTAATTTTTCCTATCATCGATTATGGCGATGTATGCTACTATGACCTGAATGCAGATCTCCTCAACAAACTCGACCGTCTTCTGAATTACTGCATTCGATTTGTTTTCAATCTGCGTAAATATGATCATGTCTCTGCGCATCGGTCGCTTTTAAAGTGGTTGCCCATACGCGAGCGCAGAGAGCTAAGGGCTCTTACTACCTTGTTTTCATTTCTTATCTCTCCCAACTCTCCCAGTTATCTAGCTCCTCACTTTCAATACATTTGCGCGAGCCACAATCTAAATCTACGCTCATCAAACAACCGTCTCCTTCAATGTCCTACTCACCGTACTGACTTTATTCACTCTTCTTTCTTGATACAGTCTATTTCTCTATGGAATGCGCTCCCCCAGGAGATCAGGATGGCCACCAACCGATTAACCTTTAAAGTTGAAGTTCGTGAACACATTTGTAAGAAGTTAGCTGTTGTATCATCACAGCGCTAATATTTTCTAATTACCTTTTCGTATTCATTGTTTAAGTATTTCGTTTACATATTTATCTTGTTAATTTGAGTATTTATTATATATTAATAGTGCATGTATAGTTTGTATATGTATAATATTGTTCGTTTTATTTGTATTTGAATAATTTCAATCGCTTTTAATTCATAATATTGCACCTACCACTATTCTCTGCATCAGGTTGACTGGTAGAGAATGCCTATGGCATTAAGTCCGCCTATGTACATTTGTGTGCTGAAGTATTAAATAATAATAATAATAAGGAATCCTCATCTTCTTTTTGGTATGCTGCCGTGTCAGCGTTCAATCACAGCCGCTGTTATCTGAAATTTCTATAATATTCATAATCTGAATTTATTCATTAACCTTAATGTATTGCTTCCACTTTTAAAAAAGTCAAATGTATTCAGTATTACATTTGATACAATTACACACATAGGTGAGTTGCTCATAACAAAATAGTAGGCGGAAACGCAAGACCTTGATGGAAAAAGAACTGTAGAAAGACCTTTAAGTACTTAAATGAGGTCACCAAATACAATTTAGAGTTTGTCTTTCAACAACAGTTGGCCCGTTCTGTAAACTTAACTAAAAATTTTTTGCAAGTTTACGTATCGTGGCTTGGCAAGCTACACCACTCAAGTAAAAAATTTGTGGATTGACTTAATATTATTGGGATATATGGAACCTATGATGAACTCTGTGTTGAAGATCGAACAGATAGACATCTTCAGCGGTCGAGCAAACCTTTTCAAATAGCTATCACAGAGTTTCGGTAGATTTGTTGTAAAACAATTGTCATTAGGAGGAACGCGGATGGGTTTTAGTCAGTAAGAGTATGACACTCCCTTCCACTCCGTCATTTGATGATTTCCCAGCATCATTAATGATAAATGATATTTATTTTGCAAATAGTTTACAAGTAACTCTTTTACACGTCAATTTTTTTTGACTTATTTATCTAGATGAGGCCGGATGTTTTCTAGCTGACTACCCTGAGAAGAAACACCGAGTAAAACTCATTGAAATAATGAACATAGATATAAAATAAATAATTCATGAAAATAAAGAACGAAACACTGATTTTTTACTGAAGACTGCACATGGTGCCAAAAGCTCTAATTTAGAAGTAGCTTAATAATTTCTAATTTTTTTCACCAATGTACCAACAAAAACTACGCAAGCTTTAAATTTTTCACCCGAGGTCTCACATAATTTATTAAGAGCAAACGTTTCAGGTTGTACGGTTGAATTCCAATTCCCTATGACAGTCATACAAAATTTCCGGCAAATCAAAATCAAATTGGCCGAATACGTATGGTTAATGTCTATCAAAGCGTTCACGTCCATAGTTGAGACTATAGCACCATACTTGGCTTTAATATTTAATTTATGTGTGGACCAAGGACTTTTTCCGGATATAATGAAATAAAGTAAAGTTATACCACTATTTAAGTCTCGCGAAAGCATAGACATCAATAATTATAGACCTGTATCCGTATTGCCAGTTTTTAGCAAAATGATTGAAAAAGTAAAGCTCGATTAGATGCTCAATCATTTTGAAAACAAAAAAAAACTTATACGATCAACAGTATAGTTTTACTAAGGGTCGTTGTAGATTACTTTGGACCGATGCAAGTCACAATCGGGAGAAGAGTTGAGAAGCGTTGGGGAGCTTTATTTACTTTTCTGACTACCAGAACCGTTCACTTAGAGCTGGTGGAACCCTCTCTCAGTAACAGCTCAATGATTATGGCACTCCGGTGGATATCAGCGAGAAGAGGAACCCCAAAAACAATATACAGCGATAACGGGACCAATTTATGGGGGGATACAAATAAGGTATTGGAAGAGGACAGGGAGCCCAAATATGGGGGTGCATGGGATTCGTGCGATCAGTCAAGACGGCGCTGGCAGTTGTTTTCAACGAAAGAACATTACCTGAAGAAGTGCTTCACATGATGATAACTGAGTTCAAATACATGCCTAGTAAATTCCAGACCTTTCACACCCGTCAGCATGGATCCTGAAGACGAAGAAAGCCTGACCCTGAACCATTTTCTACTAGGGAGATCGTATGGAGCAATGGCGCTGGGCGAATTTAACGACACAGAGTTAATCGGAAAGGCGCACCGGAGAACTACCCAGAGGCTTGCAGATCACTTTTGGAGACGATGGATCAAAGAATACTTACCTCTCCCGATGCCGAGAAAAATCAAAGGAAGAGAGACTTTCGACCCTAAAGAAGGAGACGTCGTGCTAATAGTTGACGCCACACTGCCACGAAATTCTTGGCCTAGCGGCGAAGTCATCAAGACGTACCCTGGACCAGACGGAAGAACCAGAGTGCTGGACGTGCGGACTTCAGGAGCTGTGCTTCGGCATCCAACGCGACGAACTATCGTGCTAGTTCCTGCTGCTTCGTCGCTTCAAGGAGCTGAAGTGCTACGCACCGTGGGGGAGGATGTTAGCGACGAAACATAACATTTTTCATTTTAGAATAGATAAGTTACATAATAATAAGACTAGTTACGTTATTTTAGCTAACTTTGCTTATTGAAAAATAAGGTACTCAAAAAATATAAAGTTTTGTACAATACCGTCAAATAAAATGAGAATTTCATGTGACTTATATTTTATATATTTGGCAGCGCCACGTGTCCAACGTAATGATCGAGGAAGTTGTCCATCGATTCGAAAAGAAGAAAAAGAACATACATAAGCAGAATTATGATGTATTTTTACCGTAATGATGTATGTATATATCCATCCTTATTAATAAAAATGTTCATAAAGTCATTGTATTAGTATTAATAATAGGGTGTATTTACAAATTTTGCAAAACAAAATGATATTTACAACTACAGAAATTACCCTTGTATGTGTTTGTTACCAGGCTATTTATGAATAAATGGGTTGTGTATACATTTTTTTAAGGGGTTCAGGGGTGTATGTCCATGCTTACTTCGTTAATAATTCTCGTAAATAATTGTAATTAAATGAGCCAAAAGACGACCAAAATTTAAGAACTTCTTTCCCAGAACTCAAATTCATAAGCGTAAAACCAAAAAAAAAATATTTGAGAGCCCTATCACAGAAATGCGTTTTTATACACAAAACTGCTGACTCATCGCATTATGTAGAAATTAGGCAGTTGCAATTACGTTTATTTTAGGGTTTATTATTAATTTATTAAATGATTTTTTATTAAATTTTCATTTATTATGGACTATGTTTTATAAAATAATATTAATGTATTAAGGAGAAATGTTTAGTTAATTCTGAGCGTTTTTAGTACTTTTATGGATTTGAATGGGATTTTTTTTACGGATAATCCATTATTTCAATTTTCTGAGGCGCTATGAACGAAACCTCTATACAACGTGTAACAGAATAAACGCAATACCTCTTAAGGGGTACTCATCATTATGAATAACTTTTACTATGGGACCAATCCCGAATCGCGAGTACAATAACCCCTTAAGAGGTATTGCGTTTGATCTGTCATGTATAGCAACAAATGTAAATGGAACGAAGGAGCCGGGAACTAGAGCAAAAATAAGTGTATTTAAGTTAATTTGTAAATCTCATTTTAGGTTCTTATTAGAAATAAAGTTCTTTAAACCTAACTCAAGACACAGGGAATCCTAGTGTGAGTTCCAGGAATTAACGCATTCGAATGTAATTTCCTAAACAATAAACTATTCTTATTGTTATTCTTTATTTTAATCTTTATATTTGAAAGTCTTGTAATTTTTTTTCTTCTTTACATTGTCTTTACATGCAGAAGCAACAAGGATATATAACTTAGAATTTTGTAAAACATAACATGATTTAAAAGAGTGTCCGTGGAGTTTCTTGCGCGTTCTTCTCCATAGAGATCTACGCTTTGGAACGTACAAATAGCTTCATGTTTTTGACTGACCAACCTTGACATTTCAAAAGTGCCTGTAAATGGTTTATTTGAAATAAACGCTTTGAATCTTGAATCATTCATTTGACTAGCCTTTTCCCAACTACATTGGGGTCGGCTTCCAGTCAAACCGCATTCAGCTGAATACTTGTATTTTACGTGGAGCGGCTGCCTACCAGACCTCCACAACCCATTGACTGGGTAACACTGTACTCCTTGGATGATTGGATGCCTTAAAAAAAGCTGGAATAGAACTCAGTTGCCACGAGAAATGAATATTGCATTTAAAACTTTTATGCATTCATCAGATAACTTTAGATTCGTATTTAGGTATTAATAAGAATATATTGTAAAAGACAAGGATGTATTTTTATGGCCTAGTTGGTATTTTGTCGGTGGCCATTGTTATGCAGTAGATTAACTTTGAACCTGTCGTCTGTAGCACAATAGACGTCAGTCTTGGGTAAATATTTTGCATACAAACACTACACCCTTGTAGGTATGACCTATGCTTTCCTGCTTACGCATATTTTCTTTAGCAATAAGAGCGGGGGAAAATTTTATTTATATTACTTTAGTAAACAAACATATACCTATACTATGAAATATTCAAAGTATTTCTCGTAATATCCAACGACATGAACTGCGAAAGAAATCCTGGAATAAAAGTGCGCCTTTTAGGAACGTAAGTATTATGTTTAACTATGTATGTTGGTGACGGGAGTACATATGTTTCTGTATTTTATATCTACTTATTCCACGAGAAAATATCTCGTCTCTATAAAAAAAAATATCTTTTTTGTATCTTCTCTCGTTGTCTCGTGTAAAGTTGCTTGGTATCAATAGTAGTAGGAAAATCTATTGCATACCTAGATGACGAGTAGCACAACTCCAAATAATCCAAACTTGAGCTAATACTAGGTATTCGTTAATAACGTATAGAAATCATCGTTGAAAACTACATAAACTCCAAAGACACTAGTATGAAAATGTCTATTAAAAAAAAAAATAACTTTAACTTTGGAAGTCGGTTCTTATGGTTGTTTCTTCGTTATGTAACACCGACTTCCGAAATTAAAGATATTTTATACATTGTAGTGTTTCTTTTTAATTGAAAGTCGCTTGTATTTTTTATAAAAAAGATTTTTATTTTTCACTTTTTAGTGGTACCTAACAACACCACTGGAAAGTTGCAGGAAAGCAAAATACGCAATTTCATTTACTTGAATGACAAACAAAATACGTCGTCCAAGTAAACGAATTCCTGCTATTTTAATTTAAAAACCAAATTACCAAACCGATTTTGATATAAATTTGATGGGACCAATCGGGAAGTATATCCTTTTACATAAATCAATTATTTTTTTCATAAATGACGGAGTTTCATAACAGATAAAAAACAAAACAAAAATACAACCGAATTGAGAACCTCCTCCTTTTTTAAGTACCTACCTGAAACAAAATATTTTGAGTTGTACGACACTCTACCTAGGTGTGCGATATGAATACTAATTTTACTTTCAAATACAATACGAATAGTCCGCCTACGATATTTTGACAATAATAACCGTCTTGCCAAATATGTCTTCCAGATAATTAAAAGTATCAATCTGGGGAAATTCGGGTTTCATGAGTCAAGAGTCTAATAAACATCAGATATATGATGCAATATTGTCAACTAGTAACTTCACATGATTCTACAAAATAATAGGTACAACGCGGACTTCTTTTTCACCGAGCTAACAGCTGATCCGAAGACGTACGAAGATCTTCGACATCAGAAACGTATTACGGAACTGAAATGAAGCTAACCTGGCAAGTCGAGGTGATGATATGAAGAAAAGTGTCGGTCGTCCGGCGGCGAGATGAGTAGCACACCACATTGTTGACGTCGCGGGGAGAACTTGGATGAGGCCCCCCTAACTGGTTCCAGGGGCGGCGGTCCTGTGGATGGCCGTCGCCCCCATTTATCCGGACCCGAGGTGGAGGCGCGTTGTGTTCCCGTGCGCCCCTCTTTGACGTCGCGGGGGAGTCAAACACCTCACTCCTCCTGCTGACCCGAGGTGGCCCGCAGAGGCGGGCCGGCACCAGCCGGGAATTACGGAAGCCAAATAAGTTCTCGCGATCCCCGGCGTAGGTGAGAAATGGAACACCGGGGTGGTTTTAGTCAGTAAGAGTCTGACAGATCCCTCCGCCCGCATGAGGATTTCCCCCAGATAAAAAATAAATAAATAAAGACTGGCACATTGACGTAAGGATTGGCACAAAAAAAAAATGGCCTATGCCCAGCAATGAGGAAAGTCTGTCTATGGATGATAAATGAACCATGATTAGTTTACATCATTATAAGTTTAATGAGTTATTGAAGGTTTTCAAACACCATGCATCACTGAGTTACTTCAAATTGCAGAGACCGTCTATTTTTTTAATATCTCACAATGACTGAAGTGTGCTGAACGTATCTTAATACCCTTATACGCAAAAGAACAGGATTATTTGTACCTCTCTTATCGGGTTCGACATTGGAATGACCTTAAACTCGGCCATAGATTGTTAGATTCCCAGAAAATACGACTAAACCAAATAAATTTATTTGTTTTTCGATTGTAAAATATTGGGATTTAACTGAAGGATCACAATATTAATACATCATGCACGTTCAAGAAACAAATAGTAGGTTTATGGCGTTCTATTGTACATCAAAGAAAGCAGCATAAATACACAAAACAAAAGGTAAAAGTTGACTGTCTAGGTGAAAATAACTTCTACTACAGTCAGTTCTACTATATTCTATGTACGTAACACTCTACCATAATTCTTTTGAAGAAACTGTAGGAGCGTTTTGCATACAATCGTTCGAAGTGTCAAGGACGAGTCAAGTCATAAATATCTAATGATCATACAGAACTTCAAATAACTTTTACTTAATAAACGCATAAAAAAACGTCGCATTTTTTTGATTGCAGTCCAGACCAGACTACCCGGTGAACTTCGCACCATATACCATTAATTATTTAACTGTAACACTTTTTTCCTGAACCCAGTATTGAAGCAAACAAAAGAAAATGAGATACAAATCTGTCGAGCCATTTTCCAGTGTTTACGAGACAACGGCACGACAATGAATATATAAAAACCAGCTGTCTCGGCAAACGTTGTTTTGCCAAATAAAAAAAATAGCCTACCACCTATTCTCATACCTACAGAATACACACACAAAATTTCATGAAAATCGGTCGAGCCGTTTCGGAGGAGTTCGGTAACAAACACCGTGACACGAGATTTTTATATATTAGATTTGAGCTTACTCTTTAGGTCGATCTCAATAACTCCTAATGGTAAGCGATGGATGAGGCCTATGATGGATCATGCAAGCCCAGAAGTAAGTTTACTAAGTGTTACTCTGGTATTCTCAAGAAGCAGTTATGTAGGTAACTGTTAATCTCTTTACTAAAACACAACTTTTTAAGTAAAGACAGCTAAAATCATAACCCTTCCTTTTAGCTTTGCCGTAGTCGGGTAAAAAAGATCTACCTTTACCGTAACGCACAAAAAGGTCACCGGAAAAACCAACGACTCAAGTAATTTCCCTTAACTTTTATTCAAATTTCGCATTTACACCGTTAATATTTTGATGTATGGAAAGAAAGTATACAACACGACATCGTAGAGGTTATACATTATTTATTTTATTCTTTAAATCATCTGAGTCGCTATACCATTGATATTCACAGCTCGTTTTTACCCACTGCTGGGTTTAAGCCTCCTTTCTGTTTGGTATGACCCTTGTCATGATAAATAGGCATCTATTACTTTTACCGTCTTTTATAATCCAGGTTATTCAAACTGTACCTTAGTGTTGACTTTATTTGTGGTGCAATTGTATTATGGTCGATTTTGACAAGTTTGGTAATCTACTATTATAAAAGCGTCATTATTACTTTCCAATGGTCAACCACTGACACTCCATTGAAAGAAATGGCATAGAATGGTAATCTCGTACATAATGACAAATTAATAAATAATATTTAAAAACATATATAAAAGAAATCTGGCACAACTTGTCAAAATCGACCAATTAGTAGGTATCGGTACCTTTTTCAAACTTCAATCATCAAAATTCATCAAGCTTTGGCTACAGGGCGTGTCCAGGAAATAAATTCATATAATGTACATCATTTAGGAATTTACATATACTAGAAAAACTTAATAACCACCTCTGGGAAATTTGGGTGATAAAAATAACTTCAAAAAGGAGTTTAGTAACTTTAATAGCTGATTGTACCCTGCAAGAATCTTGTTTAAAGGTTGACGAAATGGTGAATGTATGAAGATCAAGCCCGTATTCTCGCAAAGATGATTTTATAGCAGATAAGGACAATTCTTTTACCAAATCATAATTTATTTTTTTATTTATTCTGGAAATTAGTTTGAAATATAACTTTTACACGTAATTATTTGTCATTTTCAACAGATGAAAGCGGTGTTTCCTAGCTCAGAAGAAAACTCAGAGGTCACATACCATTTAAAAAAATCGAAATGGAGTTATAGAAAAATATTTGTTTTTTTTTTTCTAGGTATTTTCCGTATCGGACAGAGGACGTTTTTAAGAGGTATTTCTAGAATGTGAGCAGCAGCGTCCTTGTTTTCGAGAACATTTAAATATTAACAGGTAATTGCAATCATCAATACAATGATAACAAAATAATCCAGACTAATATCATAAAAGCGAAAGTAACTGTCTCTCTGTCCGTCTTTCTGTCTGTAGTTTGTTACCGCGTTCGGTCTTAACAACTAAACAGATGTAAATGAAACTTGGAACAAAGGTAGACATACCATGTTCTGGAAATACTTTTCCCGGGGGTATATTCCCTTGAGATAATATTCGACTTTTAAGCCGCTGGCAGAAGCTAGTAATTTTAATAAACCCATATTTGGTAACCAGTGTTGCGCAAACTTTAGGGTATTCGATTTGTGCAAATCACCTGCTTGCCTACATTTTTTCTACATGACATATCTATCTCAAGTATCCTAATGGGGCATCGCCATATTTATGTATAAAAACATGTAGATCCTGTACAAAATGACGTATTATTTGACATAATGGTTAGCCTAACAATACACGTCTTACATTTATCGCATTGAGTCATCATGTCATGTAGGTACTGAAATCCCAAGAGAATTCATTAACGTTATTAACTTAGAACTGCTTTTATTGTTAAGACGGAAATGTTATTTTAAGATCCACATTTTGGTACCTACCTACTTGCAGTTACAATTGCATGAGCAAAATTTTCTCATATTAAAATAACGATAAGATCTGCTTTGAATCCGGTTAACAACCTTCACATTACAAATTTTAATTAGGAACATAATATTTAGGTAACTACTTGAAACTGAAATAATATGTGACTGGTTTCGCAAACCAAAACTGTATGTAATGTTACTACTAAGTTTAATCGTAATAAATGCTCCTGCAATGCGGCTTTGAGCCCAGGATCTTCATAGCACATGAGGTGTATATTGAAAACCTTTACTATAACACACGACAACTGGAATGACAATGACGGTAAATGTCATGAGTTTAAAAAGTTGAACATCCATAAAATGACAATTTTATCGAAAGGAAAAGTTGTCATTAAGGCTGTTACTGAAACTGTCGTTGAAATACCCAGTAATCGTTGCCCACTTGGATTCTGAAATGTGGCCCTCATGCTGGCTACTTCTCAGATGGCCGTCATCTCGATGATCACTTCATTTGAAACCATTTAAAGAAAAAATGAAAGAAAAATAATTTATTCCTCCCAAACAGACGCACATTTCATAATGATAAAAAATACAAATAAAAAAGAAACAAAATAAAACAGAATGGGTTTTTTTTTTAAATTACATGCTGAGAAACAGGCCATCCCATAAAAGTTCCCAACCATGCTCAGCGAAAACACCAAACAGCAGATTCAGTTGTCAAATTCCCTAGAGAATTTGAAATTTTATTGGAAACCGCACCCCAGTATCTAAACCAAGCACTTACGAATTATTTTCTACCTGTATCAGTGAAGGACATTATAAGTCTTTGAGACTGTCGCGGCCACATCATAGACAAAACATCATTCATTCTGTGATACTTCATCTTTCATACAATCCATCCATATTGTTTTTTGGTTTGACTCTAATCTCCTTTGCTCATTCCTTCGCATATGAAAATCAATTTCCAGGCAAGTTTTTGGTCACCAGTGCTACCTTCGGATTAAAATCAAACAATAGGTCATCATTCTAATAGAGTAACAATTCGATTTCTCATTAATGCAGAGCCCGCTGGGTTTACGACTCAAAACGCAAGATATTTAAATAATTTAATAACTCTGATGGTTCTATTTGCCAATCTGTCAATAAATCAATTAATTTATTGCTATATTTAAGAAGATATAAATAACAAAGTGTTAATAAGAAAATGCTTCGTATTGGCTTATGTTGTAATTTTGTCAGTCGATATACTGAAAAATTTTGTTTTAGTAAATTAAGTAACATATTCTAAGTTACATATGTATACAAATGGTCTATAATAAAGAGTAGTGTTTTCGTATTCTAAGCTAGGCTATTAATTTGGACTTCCAAAAAGAAAAAAATGCGATATTATCATTCTTCCTTTAAAGAAGGCAACTTATTTTTTTTATAAGTTTAAAATTTGAGATCTCAAACGCAATAGTAGCGTGGTAGTAATTAAAAGATGAGGGAGTTAGCAAGTTAGGAGAGTCCTGGTTGCCCATTTACCTAGTTTACTCTTCCTTATGCGCCTAAGCCTATCTATATGAGATGGAAAGTATAACTGGTTAGGTACGTAGACATCCTAGCATAGGCATGTAAGAGCACTTTCGCAGATCACGTCTTTGGTTTAGAATAATGATGCTGACATAATAACAGTAGGTATTCCTTTCCGCCTGTTGCAATGTTTTCTTATATTTGTTTTTAAACCCAAGTAAATTTAATTACAACTCCTGCAAGTTACATCATATTGTACTATGCGAATGAATTCGGGGATAAAACCTAGTTAATTAAGAGCTGCGTATTATCGATTAAGAGTTCCGTGATTCAACCATAAAGAATTAATGAATTAATATTTTGATCTCAATAATCAATTTATTTAGGAGATAAAGTTCATTCCAGTACATTAGTGTCACATAAAATATCAAATATTTCAATCAAAACAAGATTTAAGCAACAAAAGCTTTATAACAGTTCCATGCAAAACAGAAAATCATAGGTCAGTTTTGCATATTCTTGTGTACCTATAGCCTCAATTTATTGCAAAAACAGCAACATTTACGAGAATCATAGCCAGTGCACATATCAGCATAACATACATAGCAATATTTGTATATATTGAATATATTGTTACGGCCTATAAATATGACATGATCATAAATTTGTGATCAGCCCGCAATAGATATTAGTTTTAGGATTCTGTACCCAAAACTTAACCAACGGAAAACTATTACTAAGCCTCCGTTATCCGTCCGTCCGTCCATCTGTCTGCCAGCAGGCTATAACTCAAGAACCGTAAAGGGTAAACAGTTGCAATTTTCACAGAGAGTGTATTTCTAATGCCACTATAACACAAATAATAAAACATACGAGTATATTACATTAAAAATTAAAGGGGACTCCTGTACAAGAAATCTTTTACAGGAGTCCCCTTTAATTTTGGATGGAGGTATCATGTAATGGAATCAAAACCATATACTCAGGTCTACAGTCCCTTGAAGCTGTGACAAAATTAAACTTCTAAGTTAACATAAAAAAGGCCGTTTATGCCGCTCAGTATTGTCCGATAAACCGCTGTCAACAAAGCCCTAGTGTACAAATTTGACAAATATTAATGAAAAAAAAAAACATAAGGACACAGTATATCCTTCTTATTCAGTTTATAAAATATCTTTTAAATCAGTCCAATATTGGAGGAGGAAACTGGCGAGGGCCTAACCTCGAATTATGACTTTTTACATACAAAGTCTCTCCGCCCGCGTGTCCTCTTAATATCTGGGACTCTGGGATTTTCTTATCTACTGCATGGTATTACGTTTACTTATTTTTTAGGGTTCCGAAAAAAAAAACGGAGCCCTTATAGGATCACTCGGGTGTATGTCTGTCTGTCCGTCTGTCACAGCCAGTTTTCTCCGGATCCGCTGGACCAATTCTGTTGAAATTTGGTACACATATGGAATTCCATGACCCAAACACGGACGCGTTACATAAATCATAAAATTTTTAGTATGGGGGTCACTTTTGGTGGTCAAACTAGAAAATTAAAAAAAAAAGTTTTTTGAACAATATGTGACATATCAAATCAAAGGGAGTGAGAATTTTAATTATATTTATTTCATAATTTTAAAATAAATGGTTTTGAAGTTATTCAAGAAATTAGACGAAAAATGACCATTCCCCCCCCCCTTATCTCCGCAACTACTGAGCCTATAATTTTGAAAAAATCTGATATAATAGATATTTACCTAATGACAGGAAAACTTATTAGAAGTCTGTAGTATAAAAATGACATGTTAAAAAATTAAATTCGTTCGGAACCCTTTGCACGCGATTCCGACTCGCACTTGGTCAGTTTTTGTACTATACATTCACATGCTATATCCTCATGCTTCTGTACATAAACCTGACTTGTTTATATTATCTGTAATGGCTTATACGCGCTGTGTCTGATTACCAAGCTTTTTCCCGTTTCTTTTATCAGACATTCATCAAGTTATTAATTGAGAGCGCAGAAAACATTAAATAACTTGTTTATATCCTGGTGATTTCGCAGGAATATAAAATTTAAAACAAAATATTACAGTGACCTATTGTAGATGCAATGTAAAAGCTGCCATGCCTGTTTGTCATCCTTTTTTTGGATTTTTTGTCAGTTTCGATTGATAATTGCCTAAATAATTGTATGTATCTTTATGGTAAAGTGTGTTGATGTTTATTACGTCACACGTCGAGAAATTAATGTGGTGCCGGACTTTTATCGCATCGGCTATTAAATCACTGCAGTGTGAGAGTACTGTGTTGTGAACTTGTTAGTGTAAAACCGGTCAAAAGCGAGTCGGACTCGCGCACCGAGGGTTCCGTACCGTCATTTAAAACGTGAAATGTTTTTAAATATTCATCAGCGAGGCTTATATTCGTCAGATAATTTTAACACTGCGGTGTATATTGCAGTTTTAGATCAGTAAAGACCGATAAAGGAACTAATGTAATTTCGTTGATGTTTTCCGAAAAAGTGAGTAGAGACATGGTTTTATTATTCCTCTAATCTTTACATAAACTTCTATCATATAGAATAATTTCAGATTATTCTCTATGAAAAGGGGGGGACAGTATTTTTTTACATTTTTCATCAAAAGTCACCTAACACCTAACAAAAAAAGAAAAAAGATGTTTGGCAATGTGCAAATAGCGCTCTTTCATATGATACCTCACACTCACTAGTACAACACTAGTTTAATTCGAATTTTTTAAAACCTCTAGCAGTCGCTGTTGCCAAAAAATATGTATATTTTATTTCTTTCTTATTTGTAAAATACTTGAACAAACGTCATCTAAACCAATTCCAAATTTCAAGTTGCATTAGTAGTTCTTGAGATATCCAGCTGTAACAGACGGACAGACTTAGTCACACCATATGGGTTGCTTTTTACCATTTTGGTACGGAACCTTCAAAAGAACGTTTTTGACCCTTTACCTGATCGGCGCCTCTTATAAATTACAGGCTCACCTGGGCTAAATAAAAAATGTAAGGGAGTCAACACTCTTGGTCAAACAGAATACAGGATTTAAATAATGATTTTGTACGATAGTAGTAGCTTCGCAATTTCTTATTAATTAATTATACATGTTCGGCAACCAAAAATTATATGATTTCGAAATAAAGACACCAAATATTGCAATTTTTAATGTCAAATCCAAATCTTGAACTATGTATTTTAAAATAATTTAAAGCTTATGATCTTTCCGACCTTGCACTTTGATCGGTAACTTGTGAAATACACAGTAGGTAATATTAAAACATTGTAACAAATTTCGAAATTAGAAGACATTAGGTAATCACAATATTGATGCGCATCATTGAATAATGCTTGTGTATAATACGTATAAATGTCGGAAAAAAAAATGTTTTTTTTTTTTAATAGAACTGCTTTAACAGTTTTAAAACTTATAATATAAATATTACCTACTATTTATTTAAATTTCATGTACAGATATACAGTACAGAAAGGAACTTAATGCAACAAAGCTTTCTTTGTCAGTCATCCTTTTTGAATAAAAAACTACACTGTGGTAGGTGTACAAAACAATAAATAAATATTATTTTTATAACTAGGTATGCCAGCGTAGGTGACGGAGAACGTTAAATTATCCGCGAAAACCAAATATCTAACTCAGTTGCCAATTAACCCTTTGCTGTTCAGATTATGTCATCAAAATTCATTCAACATTCAACAAAATAAGTTACTTTAGGTTATGTACATAATATATATACCTATCAGTAATTTTGAAGTCAAATAATTAATATTTTAAAGTCTGATACAAACATAGTTATTTTATATCAAACAACCTTTGGCTGAGCACGAAAGACTAATAGGGAATATGCACGAAAAAAATATTTATTATCTATACAGTTTATCTAAAAATATACACAAATATAATAGTAACAGTGAAAATAGAATCAAAATTGCTCGAAAAACAAACGAGATATAATTATTTTAAACAAATGTATCTGTCCCTCTCGCGAAAACGCTGTTTTCTATGGCAGCTGTATAGGCGCCAAGAACTTTGACGTCACAATTCATATCGGACTTCTCTTTCTAATTGTAAACTTAGAAGCTTTATAACTTCATCACTGATGAAGGTATTTAAAAAATAATTTCATAATTGTTTATTAAAGTTAACAAGTATTTCATTTTGCAAATAAAATAATCGCATGCGTATTCCCTATTATTTAACTTAGCACAACCAACGATTTTTCATTAAATCACCCATTTCACGTGCAAGTTGGCACGTGCTTATTGCTCTTCACTCTATGAAATGCGTCATCAGTACATAAGTAAAGGTGACGTAAACATATCAGTCAGAGACAAAATATTGTACTCGTACAATACAACATTCTTAAAGAAAAGAAGAAAGAAAAAGAGTTAATTTACAAGCATGTAGTTCCCGTTACATGAAGGCCAGTAAGTTTTGTGAGTGCTCATGCTATAGTTATGTGGAATTTGATAACGTTTGATTTTATCTGCTTTATTTACAGCGGAGTAAGTGAATTATAAGCTTAGGGCTGCGGAAACCGACACTTTAAATACAACGAGAAATAAAAATATTAGAGGTGCCGCTTTAGGTAGATACTTTCATCTCTAAAGCATAGACTAGTACCTAATACTATCATCCGTAGAGCGTTACATAGTAGATACTCTCATCTTTTATGGCGGTAAAGTCATTAATATGAAATACAAAAGAGACTTTATTCGCCAATGTCATTGTGTGAATAGGTAGAAAATACAAAACGCCAAAAAGAAACAATTAGGTTTTTGCCGAGAATTTTAAAGAATCAAAGACGATTTCAAAGAACATTGTAATTTTCAGTTTCCCTTTATATTCTTCATAACTTAAGGTAGTCCTGATAAAGAAGTCGTCAATGAGCATTCAGAGATGCATGAGCATGTATTGGCTAACATATACTAGTATAATTATCTATACTATTTAAAGAGCTTGTTTGTTTGGTTGAACGCGCTAACCTCAGAAATTACTGGTTCGAATTGAAAAAATCTTTCAGTGTTGGATAGCCCATTTATCAAGGAAGGCTATAGGTTATATAACAACACGATACGACCAATAGGAGCGGAGCATTAATGAAAAATGTGACGCAGACGAAGTTGCGCGGGTCAGCTAGTGGCTTATACAAAGTTAGTGTAACTCGTTATAATAGATTACGAAACATATCTATTTACGCGATGATGGTGTTGAATTGTTTTATAGTTACTAAATCAAAATATACGTTTATAATGTCTACGGTCTGTGTCTGCGCACTAATAGGGTCAACCGCAACTTCATAATGCCCATATATGTACATTTATCGGGCCACCTAGTTTGAATGACCTTTTTAGACGATGAGCTACTTATGAGGCATCAGATTCGGGTTTAGCTGTAGTTTTGTGCTATACATTTGTAATTTGTAAAGTATTAATTATCCCCCCACTTAACAGGTGCTATGTCCTCTCATATGTACACAAAGCGACATGCGTACTTGTACTACTTTGCTCAACTACCTTTTGTCGCAGTCGGTAACACATTAGTCATACGATGGAAACTGCTGTTGATTATTGCTTTTCCAGTTACTAAAACATTAAAATAGTTGTTTCAAATGACTAGTCTTTACTTTCAGTTCTCAAAACCATTGAGAGTCTATTGTGTCTTTGTTAATGCGGGTTTTACCTTTTTGTTCAAAGATCTGTAACCGTAGCATCCGAGCGGATGTGCGGTCCATTCATATGTCGAGCTATGTAATGGTCAGCTAGAGTTGGCTCTGTTTCAGCGCAGGCGGAGCGGGCCGCACGCTTGTATGCGGCCAGCAGGCGCACACACCCGCCACTCTTTATATATAAGGAGATCTTGCGAAACCGTTAGCACATTCGGACTACAACCTGTCCAGGAAGTCACCTGCTTCTTTTGTCATCTGAGAAACGCGACAAGATGCTGTTCATTCTGGTAATTATCGGCCCGTGTTAAGTGTTTATATAAGTGCATCTGAATAAGGACCAAACAGTGTCAAAATTTGCATGGTAAATTGTGTCAATAAATTGAGTGTTTGAACTGTCGACCTTCCTGTGGTTGCATGCATGTTGACGAAGATGTGTGTTGCAAGTACCAGTGCGGCGCCCAGTGCATGAATGTGTGGTTTTACCTAATGTCGTTAGAGGTTTAGGTTCTGACCTTTGCTATATCCATGCCTGCTATGTCTATGACGAAATCGTACCTTAAAGTGTTCGTTTAATTTAAGAAACATCTGTTACAAAGTGTATTTAATTTATCTATTAAGCAGAATTACTGTAATGTTGAGAATTTAATTTATAAATAATATTTTATGTCGATTTATTTATGAGAACATGACCTCTCCTATCTAGACAAGGATGTGTAGTAAAATTATAATATTCTATTAATAACATTTTATAATAGATTGTAATCTATGACTCGGGTATGTGTGAATGTCTGTGTGATGTTTATTTTTTGTTCATTGAATCACCCGCGAAAATCTTAAAGTAGTTTCCAATCGAAACATCGCAATAACATTTCTATAAGAGTCATAAAACCTCTATTTTTCGTTTTATATCCCGCTAAGGTCACACATTATATTTGTATTGTAAGTGGTAAGATTTTTAAGGTTATCTAAGTGCGTAGCCAAATTTCACGAACAGGTAGCCACATAACACAACCAACGCGGGAAAAATCGTTTATGGAATGCAAATAAAAAACACAAATCTATATGAACTCTAAAATATGGCAATATAAGATCAAGGTCGAATATTGTTCTAGATATGGAATAGTTTATTACACGCAATAAAATTTCATCGATGTCTACGTACCCAGAATGGAATCTTGAAAAAACATGGTTTAAAAAGCTTTTACCGGTCGGCGACTCTGAGATACTATCATTGAATTAAAAAGCACGCACAAGAATCCGAAAAACGTGTTCTGGTGGCGTGTGACACGGCCGTAATTGGTCATTAAGTAAACACGCTTGAATTAATGCCAATTAAATGTATCGTTTGATAATATTCCAGAGTCTGGTCGGCGCTTTGCTGGTGCAATTGCTTGGTGCGAGTCCTGCGGTTGACAGCCAATCAAGAGCACAAATTCTTCAGTATGACTTCGACACATCGAACCTGCCGAACTCTTATAGATACCAGTAAGTATTTTTTAGCCTCTTAATGTCAGAACGTTACATTTATGCTATATTGAGAACTATCTTCTACCATCGGCATCGACTTCGCATAGGACAAAGGCGGAAAATATATCGAGAGACTTCCAAATAAAGTATCTTATATAGACCTTCTGCAAAGTCCCATTTGTTTCTTCACCAAAATCCATCTACGAGTAAATACGGCTTTTAATAATAATATTACAGCCTTTTATTCGTAAACGTCAAACTGTCTGAATATATTTGATAGTTTTGCGTTATAAAATGTCTCGCAGTTCAGTGTGGCTCTTGGCATAGACCTCCTCTAACATTTTCCACTGACTCGTCTCGCACTACCCTTCTCCAGTGATGTCCAGCTTAGCTAGCTTAGAGCAGCTTATACGTAAAACTTAATAAACGAGCAGACAGACATTATCTTTCGCATTTAGTACATTGGTAAAGATTAATTTAATTGCACCGAAAAGTGCCCCTTGTAGAAAAGAAACCCTCCCATGTAGAATCGGCGCATAAGCGCAAACTGAACAATCTTTAGTAAGAATCAATTTCGAACTCGCGTGCAAAGGGTTCCGAATAAATTTTATTTTTTTAACATGTTATTTTGACATTATATACTTCTTATAGGTTTTCCTGTAATCTATAGGTAAAGATCTATTATATCCATATTTTTTTTCAAAATTTCAGACTCAGTAGTTTCGGAGATAAGGGCCCCCTTTATCTCTGGAACTACTAATGGTAATTATTCGTCTAATTTCTTGAATAACTTCAAAAAAAATTATTTTAAAATTATAAAAAAAATATAATTAAAACCCTCACAGTTAGCCCTTTTATTTGATATGCCACACGATATTGTTCAAAGAATATTTAATTTGAAATTTTCTAGTTTGACCCCCAAAAGTGACCCCCATATTAAAAATTTTATCATTTACGTAACGCGTCCGTGTTTGGGTCACAGAAGTCCATATGTGTACCAAATTTCAACAGAATTGGTCCAGTGGATCCGGAGAAAACTGGCTGTGTCAGACGGACAGACAGACAGACACCGTTTTTTGTTCGGAACCCTAAAAAAATAAAACAAACTGTTAGTGTAAAGTGTAAAGTGTAGATATAATTTCACAATCCGATGGTGACGCTAGTAAAAAAGTATGTTTTGAAATATATATAAAATACGCATACACGAAATCTGGATGGCTGACATAAAAATATAAATAAAATTATTCTCAGGACCTATAACGTACCTACTCAAGAACAGATAAATGACTTACATAGTTTTTAGGGTTCCGTACCTCAAAAGGTAAAAAAGGAACCCTAATAAGATCACTCTTGTCCGTCTGTCTGTCCATGTGTCACCATCGATTTTCTCAGGAACGGGTGGACCTAGCAAGTTGAAATTTATACCAGATACTGAGCTCTATAGTCCCAATTTGGTGTAAAGCAAGATTTTACATCACAAATAAAGGAAAAATTCCAAAAAATGTAAAAGTTGAAAATTTTGTTAAATTTTGGTACTTACAAGTTTTTGCTAAAATCTAAATTTATCCATTTCTTTTAATCGTCTTGACTCAGGAGGACCTTGATTTTTATACACCTATGTGGAACCTTTCACGTTAATAAAGTTAGGTTGCGTTGTTATTGCTTCATTTCTAGTCTGGAATTATGACTTTGAAGTAAGAAAGTAGTCTAGGTATATTATTTTTATTAAGTTTTATTTTTTGCATTTTTAAATCCTCAAATGCTTAGTTTTAAAAACTATCATTTTCAAAAAAGGTGAATTTTCTAGTAAGGATTCCAAACAAAACTTGAGTCTCGGATGTTTAGGTATCTGTGCAAAATATAAAGTCATTTATTTTGCTATAAACTTGTCGTGATCCCAATATTTTGACCCAAGCGTGATATTTGTCTATAATATTTTATTTAACTATAAAGTTTTGATAAATATACATTTTGAGGAATGTTAAGAAAATGTTTTTATTGATAAATTATACCTCGGTACAGGTTTGCATATATTTCAACCGGATAAGCATTTGTCACACATTTAAATGTTTCGATCTCTATCAGTGCTAACCTGAGAGATCAACGACTCCGTTACCAACCTACATTAAACGTAGAAACCTTCATTGATCAATCAATATTAGGCATGTTTCATATTTCAATCATAATTCTAAACCACGTCTCTACAAAATGAATTGAACAAGATATTGGGGCCTTTCAATCATGAACATGATTGTTCTATAATAACAGTTTATTGAAGCAAAAAGTTGATTGAAGAACATATTGCAAATGAACAGACATTTTAACAACGCCACTTAGTGGTGATCAAGTAAATTATAAAAATAGATTTTGATAACTCAATTCAGTTATTTGTCTCGAGTTACTAGTTGTAAGCAACAGCGTAAAAGAGACTATTTAGTAACATGTCTTTGGTAAACAAAGTCTTATTTTGCATTACGAATGCTGAGTTTACGAAAATAAACCAGAAAGATGCGTCCACTGCACCTACTTACATACACAATTAGTAAATCCCAGGTGAAGCCTAGCCTTGCTTACGCAACAGCCTACAACTCTACAAGTTCTCTGTATCCAAGGATATACGAAACAACATATCACATTACAAAGACGACACTTCCAATCCTATTGATACAACAAAATGATTGCGAAATCCTTAAGCAAGACGGCTCTTATGATAAATGATATTTAATTTGCAAATAGGTTACAAGTAACTCTTTAGCACGTCAATTTTTTTTTTGTCATATTAATCTAGATGAGGCCGGATGTTTCCTAGCTGACTACCCTGAGAAGAAACACCAAAACAAACTCAGAGGTCATAGTCTCTTTTGAAGTCCATACAATCGCCAATAACATATGAAAACCATGTAGGTTAACGTCTGAGGTGGCCTTTTGAGGAAAGCACCACGCAGGTTTGAGTGGGCTTGTCCAGACAGTGCAAGCATTTCTCAATTATCGTGCAGCTCAACTGAACTTTGAGGAGCTCAACGAACTGACGAAAAATACCAAAGTAAGGACATTTGGGTAAACCGCATAGTATACTCAAACTGCCAGACAGTCATGAAATCAATCCTTAAAATAACGACCTACATAGTCCTCACACTTAACTTGGCTAGGCAACCCAAAACACACACTAAGCTCCTAGCTAGATAATACATACCTATACTAGTAAGCCTGTCCCATTCTTCCGTTGAGATTCGAAAAACACAGAGATTATGTCATTATCTGGGCCAGTAGAATACTGTTACTACTACAATTGTGTACTAATGCAGAAAATATACTAGTATTCCACCAGCCGTATTCTGATCATGTTTTTTTATAGTAACACTCTCGCATCCAATTTGCGAATTGATTGCTTAGAAAGTTACTTAAATCTTGATCTGTGTTTTAATGTAATTACCTACACTATATTACTCAGCAATTATAGTAGCTGTATTTTGATCCTCGTCAAAATAATGACTTACAATAAACCTACTCTGAAACCGTGTCAACCACTTACTTTTATCGCCCGTTCATCACAGCTTAACTACACTAGTTTTAAACTGGCAAAAAATCAGTTCGTATGTTATGACTAGGACTAGAACATGTAATTATAATAGCCGTGTCTCTCACTAAATCGTTGGACTTGTCCTCCCACATCATGGCCAATCTTTAATCCGTTTTCAATTTATCACCGACTTACACTGCTTTATTATGATGTCATTTCTGTTTTATTTTAAAATAAGTTAGATAGGTAGTCAATTATGTTTTTATTTCACCAAAAAAAAAGGAAAAGTGATTTCTTAATTTTAAGATATTGCTGTTGAATAATGCTGTTGAAGGCTGGCATCTGAAACAGTTGAAAAACAAATGTTTACAAAATTAGATAAAACCACAACAACATTCATAAAATCATAAGCCTCTCCGAAACGCCACAACACCTGATCCTACGCCTTCCGCATCCCAGCCGCCTTTTTAAGGTCATCGGTCGACCTGGCAGGCCAACACAGTAATTTGATAGAGTGAAAACGTTTAGTTAGAAAATAGGTACTATAAATCTTTCACTTTTATCAAAAGCCAAACAGGATTGAGTATAATGCTTACCTACAGCAATAAAATGACAGAACATTTTGAATACTAAACGAAAAGGAAAGCAAACGTCGCTGACTCACCCATCACAACCACTAGATCGGCGACGTAAATATTTGCGGACCAACACTATGGAATGCCATGTTTATGTAAATTGACCTTTATATTGTCCTTACGTGTGCAGGTGTAACCTGATAATCCGAATACGTGATTTACCTGCTTATAGGTACTAAAACGATGTTTATTTGGAAAGCAAATATTTTTAAATCACTCTTCCGTGTTGTTTGTTGGCTTTCTGCCACAAGGATAGCGGCAAATTGTTTGAACCTAGGCGGAATCGGCGTCCATTGTCGGGTAATACCTAGTAGGTAAATACGGACATCGGATTATATTTGCAGTTAATTATAGCCGACATCATCTGATAAGTGCTAATTTGTAAACAGTACTGTCATGATACACACAACAGAAAGCCTTGATATAAATACTGAGGGAGTTTTCTCGGCATCCTCTTTTTTAACACAAATGAATATGTAATAGCAGTACTTACCTACAATAATAGTAACTTTAATACTTAAGCATTTATTGTGCTATTTTGTTGCCTTGGCTGGGGGCTTTAGAGTCATCTGAGGACACCACAGGCTAGCCCGGTTGAGCGGTAACCACCCTTAGAGAGGTGAACTGCGAGGGGACCCCAAAAAATAAAAAAACCTGGAAAACTAAACTTCAAGAAATTCAGAAACACAGACTTGCCGATTTGTTCATTTTACTTTAAGTGTAAGTTTTACGGCGTTGCATAAATATTAATGGCGCGTGACCCAGCACGCTCACATCCTTTGAAACTCAGACATAATTTATATTTCTATAACCCACTTAATACTAGGATCCTGCAAACTAACTTCACACAAACTTGCTGCACAAGTGCATACACTCCATCACTCATGGACATTTAAATTAAACAATCCACTGAATGAATTGAGCTTTAAAAGATCGAGTAAGAAAAAAGCTATTCAGTACTTTTTTTGAGTTACGCACATATAAAAATATGGGGCAGTCGATTTCTTTTTGCGATTTCGGGGTTGGTCCCGCAGTAAAAGTTTTTCATAATTATGAGAACATTACTGTTCTCATAATTATGAAAAACTTTCGGGTATTGCTTTTATTATATTACACGTTATATACGTTGGATATAATAAGATCCTACCACCCAGTAGGAGTTTTAGTCTCCAGAATTTTGCCCTCGATTTTCCTGACACTTTTTTCACAATTTCTATGTAATGTGGCTAATGTGCCTAAAATATCTCAGCCTCCCAATACATCTCTATTTTTAGGGTTCCGAACATCCGTAAGAAACGGAACTCTTATAGGAGCACTCGCGTATCTGTCTGTCTTTTCGTCTGTCAAGTAATTTTTTTCTGAATCTACTGAACCGATTCTGTTGAAATTTGGTACACATATGAAATTCTGTGACCCAAACACGAACGCGTCACGTAAATAAATAAGTTTTGAGTTCCATTACAAAAAAAAGGTCTCCAAACTGCTTTTTTTCTGTTCAAACTGTTATTCAAGAAATTAGACGAAAGATGACCATTCTCTCCTAAAGTCCCACAAACCTCCATTGAAAAAGGTATTCTCAAAAATTATAGAGCCAAAATTTTTGAAAAATAATGCAGATAATTAATAGATCTTTACATACAGATAACAGGAAAACCTATACGAAGCCTGTAGTGTTAAAATAACATGTAACATAAATGAAATTCGTTCGGAACCCTTTAGATGCGAGTCCGACTCCCACTTGGCCAGTTTTTTCTAGTTTGCGTTGTTTACGGATTGCGATATTTGTGTTGTGAACTGTCCATGGTATCCTAAATAGGCAATGGCAGCATCACATTTCAAAGGCGTGACTTCTTAGCTTGTCAGTAAATTTTGTACGGTAGCAAGTTATTCCCAATTACTATCTACTGATGTACTCGTATTCTGCTTAGTAAAGAATCTAAAGTTTTATAGAAACAACTAGTTGACCCGCGCAACTTCATCTGCTCCGCTCCTGTTGGTCTTAGCGTGATGATATATAGCCTTCCTCGATAAATGGGCCATCTAATACTGAAAGAATGAAAGAATTTTTCAAATCGGACCAGTAGTTCCTGAGATTAGCGCGTTCAAGCATACAAACAAAATCTTCAGCTTTATATATTAGTATATAGATTAGTTGTCGCCCGCGACTTTGTATGCGCATACACCGTTTTTTTCTATTCCCGTAAGAATTTCGGGAAATCCTCAGTCAGTCAGTCACTCATCAGTAACGGAAGAGTTTTATATATACTGATAATAATATAATAATTAATATAATAATAAGGCCTAGCTAATTAGATGGGTAATATGATTAGTAAACTGGTACATAAGTGCAATATATACTGCAATCACTCGGTACCCAATATTTGCAACTGCACAAACTAGTAATACCTTCAAAAACATTACGTATAACAGCTGAATGATGCCACTTATAAGAAAAATGTGATATCATCACATTAAATGTCACAGACACTATGCAATAGGTATTTTTATCATAAAATATGAAGATAATTGCAACAACACGGATGTACTTAGATTGAAGTACCTAGCATTTAGGTAGTATACAAACGGAGTGCTTTAAATCTACATATTCAAACGTGCAAACTATAGTTTTATTAAAAAGCCAATCATTTTATTTATTACTGAAAGAATAAAAATTTCATAGAAATATATTAATTAAGTGATGCCACTTTTCCTAGATAAATAGAAAGTAGGTTAACGCTATCCACGCCTTTAGATAATGAAGCGCTATTATCAGATTTATCAGTTAAAAACGTTTTTAACTTGTTAGTACATCTACAGAGTATTCCAGAAGTACGATCATATTTCAGTGATACGTTCTGTATAATGATAAAAATAACGAACAGAAAGTACCTACGTACTTTCTGTTATGAATAAGAGGGACACTGAATAAACAATTTTGCTAAACATAAATTAAAATCTCACCGAATGGAATGCGTTCATACACAGTGGAAATAGATAACAATCTTGATATAACATGAACATGAAAAACAAATTATAAGTTTACTGTCGTGTCTACCGATATTTTTTCAAGAAATAATTACTTAGGTACTTTAAATAATATTTGACAAACGCTTCCAATTCCTTTAGCAAAACTAACAACTATGCTGTCAAACGATTATTCGGGGCTCACATCGAACCCGGATCTCTGAACCATTTATAATCCCATTAGCTTTAAAACATTCAACGTCATGCATGTCACTTTAATGTTATAAAAAAAGTTGAATGATAACATACAACATTGTCATGTGGGGTACAAAAACGTAGGTATGTTGTACCTACGCCTCCTTTAAGTTGAACGTCCGAAAACGATACGAACACCCTACCTGGCAGTTACTGCTCCGTTACTCGAAAATACAAGTCCTCAATTATACAGGTACTTTAATTTTATAAGGAAGAGTATTATTCCGAAAGCACCATTGAGGTCGAATTTCACTTAACGCTCAATACGGTAACAAGCTGTACTTTTTTACTCAAGATGATTCGTTTTGTTTTTTCGTACAGACTGGTGATGGAGACTGCTTTATGCAATCTGAGGGCCAATTCAAATTTTCAAACATGGTTCGCAAGTCAGATTTTTTTTTATGGAAATGACTTTTTTACAGATTGCAAATAAGACGCGAATGCGAACGTTGCTAAAATATTATAAGAATTGGCACTCTGGTGTATGCTGTGTAGTGTTGGTCTTGGTCCATGTCAGATGTCGTTTGGAAGAGAACAAGTTGGTTAAAATTTTCGAAGTACATATGTTTATTACCTATTTAACTTCTACCAGCGGCTTCGTGGCACATCCTTCCGGATGAAGAGTGACCAATCCAGGACTTGGTCTATCCATTTTCCAAGTTTTATTCAAATCCGTTCAGCAGTTAAGATGTGAAAATTAGAGTTAACAAACGGAAAGATAGAGTATTAATTTGATATTTTAAGTGTTACATCACCATATCTACACTGAAAAATTAGTGATTAATATTAATTAACAAGTTTACATGACGTTTCCCGTAATCTCGCGCTAAAATGATGGTTATTGAACTTTGCCTAGAATAATGTGATATAAGTGGGTATTTTGAATATATATATATATACTTAAATATATTTTGAGCAAATACGTCATTCTCATAAAAATACCAAATATTTGTCGTTCTAACTCTCCAATAAAAAAATATCTTATTTCGAACATCGTATGTTTTATGGACAGCGGAATTTGTATGACTAATCTTCACTTATCCTTTAGTGTTTAAATAGTGTGCAGTGCCAATAAAATTATTGTCCTTGTCTATTTATATAAGAAAAAGGTCTCGAATGGAAGATCAATGTTATATGAAGTTCGGGCGCTTAGACTTGTGTTTACTTCAACCGAGCTTAGCAATACATTTTCATAATTTTTAGGGTACCGTACCCAAAGGGTAACCAACGGAACCCTATAACTAAGCCTCCGCTGTCCGTCAGTCCGTCCGTCCGTCCGTCAGCGGGCTGTATCTCAAGAACCGTAATAGGTAGAAACTTGAAATCACAGAGTGTGTATTTTTAGTGCCGCTATAACAACAAATAATAAAAATTAAATTAAATTAAAAATTAAAGGGGGTTCCCATATATTCAAGAGCATTTCAGGGCGTTGACATTGGTGTACAAACATCGCTCTTTTAAAACAAATAATGATGCACAAACTCTTTCTACAATCTCCTTTACTTAACATTTAGCTATTTACTTTTCTGAGTGCCTAGTGTTTAAAATATATGTAAATTAAACAAAAGAATGTTTGAAAAAAAATATTGCGTTGAATTTTTTAGCCGTCTAGAATCTCAAATTTAGTTCGACCTCATTTAATTTAAAGCCCATTAAAATTCTCCAAAAGGAAATTCACGTGGCTCCTAAAAGTCAAGGACGTTCGTTTTATGTATGTATTTATGGGATAAACTAGTTTTCTTCATAACGTAGAAAATATTTAGATGTGCGTGGGTATCAGTCTGCCGCTATACAAGGATATTATGCCATGATAAATTGGTTGTTATGACTGGATTTTAGATAAGTTTAATCAACGTAGGATATTTGGGGGCTAGTAGCTGATTTAAACTTATCGAAAATCTAAAGAAGTCTAATCGCAGTGAATTTAAAGTTGTGACGTGTTTCCCATAGCTTATGGTAAAAATAAGAAAAGTTATGAGCACGCTCCTTATACCTAAGTAATGCTTTAGGTACATACAGGAAGGACACGTGTGCACTGATGAACTGCCCCCCCTTTTAGGGATAGGAAATCATCAAATGATTCCTTCCGCTCTAGGCAGAGCGGGAGGGAGTGTCAGATGCTTACTGACTAAAACCCAACCCATCCGTGTTCCTCCTAATGAACTTTGCATTCTAGGGCCGCGGTGACTCTCTCGAACAAATTCCGCAACAAACTGCACCCCTACCATGACGTGCCAATGTCATCATGATTCCGTTTTGAGACTATAACGAGATAAACACTATTCCATTTTCACTACTAATTCTTGATCGCAATCACGTCGTAGTAGGTGGCCAAATGTCATTTTGTACGTCCTGTCATGGTACTAGTTACCAACGTACGTCTACCACTCAATATGTATACTTACATGGACTTGCAACAACAGTTTTGGTCCCAAATAATCAGGATTTTAAACTATACAGGTTGATTTTTAATTCGTTGGGAATATTTTAAAGATTTCCAATATTTTACTTCTTCAAAGGTGGTCTTGGTGTTAAAATCGACCCTGTTCTTTATTACGACCTAAGTATATCAATTATGCTATTGGTTTTACATGAAGGTATGGTTCTCACCATGTATACTCACGACCCTAATTATATATTGTGTTGGTTGAACAAAACTTAAATCACATCCGCCAAAAAGTTATGTATAAATCCTTATGTTATGACACCAATAAAACGTCAGGCCCCGCAGCGCCTGTTACTTTTCGAGTATCTAGTAATACTATTGAAGCAGTTTGCTCGGCTTTTGATAAAGTCCAACGTACGTAAACAAAAAATATTTTTTGACAATGTATTAAGGTTTTATTTCGTATTTTCAGTTACGACGGCAGTGATGGTTCGTCCAGGACTGAAGAGGGAGCAATCCTAAACCCTGGCACCAAAGACGCAGCCTTAGATGTCGCCGGTGCAGTCCGCTGGTACGACGCCAAGGGACATCTCTACCAAATGACGTACAAGGCTGGCAAGAGAGGCTACAGAACGATCATCAAGAAACTATCGTAATACATCGCCGGCAATGGAATGCAATTTTAAGTATTAGCTCGAATATATTTCGATAACAAAAGACTGGACAAATAATGTTATTTATTGACTAGAATGGTGTATTTAATTAAATTACTTAACGGAAATTATCTCAATTAATGTAAAATTACAGAGTTTAAAAATTTATGAATTTCTACTACCAGTTACAAATCAAAAACTGTAAATTAATCCATTCAAAATCTGACCATAATATCAATAACTGTGCAAGAAATTTTGAGGATAATTTGAAATTATATAAGTTATAAATTAATAATAAATACCATATAGGGAAGTAGTTTTTATCCTTTAAATTAAAATACTTATGAATATGTGCCTTGTGTTTAGTTTTCTTAAACCCACATGACGTGTGTATTTCCCGAACGGTTATGTAGAAGTGTATACTAATGATGCCAAATAAGTTTTAGTCCCATGTGATCCCCTCAAGAAAGCTAGCCTAAGCTATGGCAAATTGCAATCAAACTGCCTCAACTACAAAAAAAAACACTACGCTCAAATACAAAAAAAAGCCCATATGCATGAACTCAATAAAACATTGCCCGTTCCTAGAATCGATTCCAGAACCGTGAGATTCTAAACTCGAAGTCTGGTAGATACACTAAGCCAAAGCAAAACTGAAATATAAACCTGTGATAAATCGGAGTACCTATATATTATAAGATGAAATTGACTTCTGGACTTCGCAGGGCTAGCTATTATTATGGCAAGCACCAGATAAATGTGCAATATCGGTCATTGACCTCATATATTTACTGACTTTCTTAATATCAAAAACAAAATCATAAAGCTATCCTGAGTTGACTTCTATCGTGATCCTATACGTTCTCTAGTAATGAAAATTTATTGTTCAGGTATCTATGGATATTAGGAAAAGGTCAATGTACTTTATTGCAAGTTTATCTTGCGCCTACCATAGTACATTTTACTTAGATAATCCGAGCCGATTGTTTGTTGTGGTCGCGTTAAAAATATTACAAAACAATTTTTCCATGTATGGCGTGTTCATGAAGCCCTAGCATAAAAATATCAGAAGTTCAGGATATGTAAGATAAGGTAGGCATAATCAGGAGACATCTCGGACATAAGCAACTACCACCCAATCTCTCTTGCAACTGTGATGGCCAAAGTGTTGGACAGTTTGCTTGACTCTTATTTGGCGAAATACGTTAAGGTGCATGATGCACAGTTTGGGTTTTGTCCTGGATTATCAACCGAAAGTGCTATCCTAAGTGTCAAGCATACTGTCAAATACTACACTGACCGGAAAACGGAATATGCCTGCTTCCTTGATCTCTCCAAAGCTTTCGATCTTGTTGCTTACGATGTGCTTTGGAGCAACTTGAGGAGTAGGGGTATACCGGAGGAACTGCTCAGTGTATTGCAGTATTGGTATCGTTGTCAAACGAACCGTGTTAAATGGTCTAATGCGCTCTCGGAATCGTATGGGTTGGAGTGCGGGGTGAGGCAGGGTGGTTTGTCGTCTCCCCGGCTCCTCAATCTATATGTTAATGACCTCATTGCCGAGCTCAGCAGCATGCGTGTCGGATGCAGGGTAAATGGTGTGAGTTGCAACAACATCAGTTACGTGGATGACATGGTGCTGCTGGGCCCGTCGCCAGGAGCGATCATGGAGTTGCTTAACGTGTGTGAGACCTTCGCTGCTGCACATGGACTGGTCTATAATGCCAATAAGTGTGAATACATGGTCTTTGGAGTCGCTGGTAAGTGCCGAGTAAATACACTCGAATTTACTATAAATGGTAAGTCAATTCGTATAGTGAAAAAGTTTAAATATCTTGGTCATTTTCTTACTGACGACCTCAGTGACCATTTTGACATTGAACGGGAGCGTAGGGCTCTGGCGGTCAGGGATAATATGTTGGCACGAAGATTTGCTCGGTGTACTGACCAAGTAAAGATAACGCTTTTTAAAGCTTATTGTCAGAGTTTTTACACCGCTAATCTTTGGGTCAATTACTCGAAAAGATCGCTGGATGTCCTACGCGTCCAATATAATAATATTTTTAGGATGCTGTTGCGATTGCCTCGTTTTTGCAGTGCCTCTGAAATTTTCGTGATAGCCCATACCGATGGGTTTCATGCTATCATACGCAAGAAAACGGCCTTGCTCCTGAGCAGAATAAGAGGCAGTCGCAATAGCATCCTGAAGGCTGTGGCGGCTGATAATTCCTCCACCATAGTAAGTCAATTGGTGAGAAGACTTATTCCCTAGTATTTTGGTATTTAGTAGATGGGTGGTCCTCTCATTAATTCGTGCAAACCTGTTACTAACAATTTATGGATCTCTTAGTTGTCCGAAATAAAATGACTTTATTAATATTTATTTATAATCTCAGTACTATATCTGGAGCGCCTGTTGTATCAGTCAAATGACTCGCCCGAAAAGATCATCATTTTCATAGGCATAGTTGTAAAATGAAGAATTCGAAACAATTTATTATTTGTTAAACACACAGTAGTTAATGAGTATTTATTGTGTAGACAAACAGTTGCCCAGTTGGCTGTGTGTCAATCTCTGCGTTTGCCACATTTCATAACCTGATTCGTGTTATCACCTTAGTTACTGCACTTCTACAATTGCTGTAACTTCACAAACAGACCATGTATTTAAGGAGATTTTTACCAGTTGTTTGTATCATTTACATTTAAACGTTCTAGCTATTTGGATATAATCAACTCATCTGCCACCATGATTGCTCCGGTAAGTTTAAATTCATTACCTGCAAAATATCTACACTCACCAAGAACGTACTTGGCAGTACCATAATTGCGGATTATAAAAGAATGTGAAGCAACATCCTTCTGCATGGACGGCTGCTTCTGTTTAATACCTCTTTGAATCCCAAAATAAGTGGTCACGCTTTGCCCTTAACGCTTATGTTCATATGTTCAGAACTAAAGTTAAAAATTAAATTCTAATACCTCCTCCTTGCGTCGTATTCCTCATTACTGAGGACATTCTACTACCAGTAGCCACATGTTACATAAAGAAAAAGTCGGTAGTGAGAAACAGTTTCACAGAAAAAAATCAAAGACAATTTTTTTTTTTCACTATTGATACCACTATCTCACCTGATGGTAACTCTGTCGCAATCACAATGAAATATCATTCAGTAGGTATTAAAAATGGTACTTGAGTTGTCAAAAGACTTTACATAACACCGAGCGCTGAACTGAAGGCTAAAAGGTCACACATGAAAAAGAAATACTCGTAAGATTTCATGACACGTCTTCATTACATCATAATACTTCTTTAAAATTATCTACACACTTAATATTTTTCTATGTGGTCACGTTTCAGAAACTATTCGTGCTCGCCCTCTTCGCCGCAGTGGTGGGCGCTGAAGATAAACCAGTTGCCGAAATCCTAACCGAAAGAACCCTTGTTAATCCTGATGGATATAATTTCGAGTAAGTATATATTTTTGGAAAAACAATAAAATAATTACTGCTAAGTTTGGCTAGGACATTGCAGGCTTGAATTACCTGATTGTCTGATAAAAAGATGATTCCGTGCTTCGGAAGGCACGTATAAGCCGGTGGTCCCGGTCGCCAAATGGCGGTCGTCAAATAAACCATGTCAGAGGCCCTTGAGGCGGTTTAGAAACTCAGACACTAGGGTGTGTGGGGTCGCTAGACCTTACTGCCCACACGATAAGAAGAAGAAGAAGAACAGAAAACATGAACCTAAACTGAAACATTTGACAAATATGTTTGTTATTTGATAATTATTAATAACTCGCTTTTGTTCATGGTTTCGTTCGCGTTGATATAGATTGTCGCAAAAAAGGAAGTAGGTACAAATAATTGTAACAGTCTCCAGGGTCCTACCAATATCTATACCAAAATTCATCAAAATCGGTTCAGCAATTTGGGTGAACCCACTTTCATAATATTAGTTGGTATAAATTGAGAGGGAACTATGTTCAACCCTCAAAGTTCATCTGTGTGTATAATCCTTACTTACTTACTAATATTATAAATGCGAAAGTAACTCTGTCTGTCTGTCGTGTTTTCACGGCAAAACTACTGAACCGATTTAAATTAAATTTGGTACAGAGATAGTCTACAGACTTTTTGTCCCGGGAGTATGTTCCCTAGGGACCACGCGGGCGAAGCCGCTGGCAGAAGCTAATTTAAGTATAAATTAGTATATGTACTCCTCATGAAACCACACATTCAATGAACAAATTCTCAATTCCAGCTTCAAGACAAGTGACGGTGTATCCCGTCAAGAGGAAGGCAGTCTGATCACCGTCGGCGACAAGCAAGGCATTGCCATTAAGGGCTCCTACTCCTACCTCACTCCTGAAGGCGAAGAGTACCAGGTCACCTTCACCGCTGACGACAAAGGATACAAACCCACCATCAGAGTCCTCCCCGCCCAGCAGTAATTCATACATATTTGTATTTTTGTACTGTTTTCTACTGAGATAATTTTTTAATTATATTTTGTTACAAGAACTATTGCATTTATTTTCTTACTTATTTAGTTTTATGTTGATTATGATTAAAAACATCAGCCGTCGGTTCCAAGGTACACAGAGAGTAGAGTACTCAAAACTTACCTAAATGACACTCCCTGCCGCCCCGGACAATATAAAAATGTTGCTGATAGTATAAAGCTGCTAAGAGTAGTTAAGTATATTTATTCATTAAAAATTCATACAGAACAAAGATATAAAGGCGAACGTACTTCCTTATACATTCTCTACCAGTCAATCAAGGGTAGTGGAGAGATAGCACGGCAGATGCATACAATAATACTATGCATGATATTGCTGCATCTAAATAAACCCAGATATAACTCAAAAAACTTAGAAAATGGTTCTTAACGGAACTCACAAAAGCGTCAGCCACTTTTGACCCCAGTTTCTATAGTAACTTTAAAAACATGTGAGACTTACTGAATATTCGTGACAAATTACTTGCCCGTGTCGTGTCACCGTGTTTAGTCAGTACACACATTTGTGAGCAATCTTGTATTCGAGAAATGTTCTTTTTAACTTTACTTTGCCTAGCTTTACTTGAAACAAACTTCTAATTGAGGTTTAGAAATAAGAACACTATTATTATGCCCACTAGCTGTCCCGCGCAACTTCGTCTGCGTCACAATTTTCATTACTGCTCCGCTCCTATTGGTCTCAGCGTGATGATATATAGCCTTCCTCGATAAATGGGCTATCTAACACTGAACGAATTTTTCAAATCGGACCAGTAGTTGCTGAGGTTAGCGCGTTCAAGCAAACAAACAAACTCTTCAGCTTTATATATTAGTACTAGCTGACCCGCGCAACTTCGTCTGCGTAACAATTTTCATTACTGCTCCGCTCCTGTTGGTCTTAGCGTGATGATATATAGCCTTCCTCGATAAATGGGCTATCTAACACTGAACGAATTTTTCAAATCGGACCAGTAGTTCCTGAGGTTAGCGCGTTCAAGCAAACAAACAAACAAACTCTTCAGTTATCTGTTTGTTTGGGTTGCTTACAGTTAGCCCAAATTCACCCTCTGCTGAACCAATGCCTCCCTTTCCTAGTGCCAATTCGGATGTTTCTATTCCAGTCCTATCCAGGCTCTATCCACGATGACCACAATATCGTTTGTACATCTCGCCACCGGACGAATAACGTTTTTACTTCATACACTATGGAAAACGGAACGGCTGTCCGTCATAGCCGATTTTCTCCAAATCTTCTACACCGGTTCAGTTGAAATTTCAACATATAATCTTCTGTGACCCAAGCACGGACATCTAGCAAAAATAAATAAATATTGAAAATGGGGTTAATTTTTGGGAGACTGAGAAAGTTATAATAAAAAAAGTTATTTCAACTATACCGTGTTACCACCGTGTATATCAAATGAAAGGGAAGATTTTTTTATAATTTTAAAATATTTTGAAGTTTTTAAAGATATATAATAAGAAAATTAACTATCCCGCCCTTATTTCCGAAACTAAATCATGAAATAAAAAATACCTAAAGGTAACAGGAAAACTAGAAAACTATGGTTTTTAGTTAAAATAATATTATTCGTTCATTAAAAATCCTTAGTCATATTATAGTCAACGAGTTGCATTCTTTATTTTAGTTCCATAACTGCAAATTAATCATGGATCGTGACCCATTTCGTTTTTGTCTATTCCCAGCTTCGTACCAGGGGGGCTACTCTCTAACGAAATCCGTAGTTTCGGGCTTAGTTGCGGTCGGGCGTATTCTACTCCGTATCACCTACAGACTTACGATTAGTCCCGAACCCGAACTGAGAATGAATGACAACACGATTTCACAGTGACTGTCAAATCGTGTTATCATTAGTTCTCAGTGGTTAGGTGATACGGAGTAGAAAATGCCCGCCCGCAACTAAGCCCGAAACTACGAATTTCGTTAGAGAGTAGCCCCCCAGATATGTGAGTTCTGGGTCATTTTTTAGCCTTACTAAATGAAAACTGACTCACCGAATCCGTCCACCAATCAAAGTGTATTTCACCAAATATCCCGTATCGGTGTAAACACACCAGAAACAGACACCGTCTTCACCAACCAGCTCGATAATTCTATAAAAATATATTTTATGCTCTTCATACCAAACGAATTAATAGAAAATACACAGCAATTTAGAATACTTAAAATCAATCTGCCTAGCCCATTCTAAGTTAGGGTCGGCTTCCAGGCAACTCAAATGTAGCTGAGTACCAGTATTTTTAGGTTTCCGTACCAAAATGGTAAATAAGGATTTTGGTGAGACTAAGTCTGTCTGTCTGTCACAGCTGGATATCTGAAGAACTACTAATGCTATGAACTTGAAATTTGGAATAGTTTTAGATGACGTTTGTTCAACTATTTTGCAAATAAGAAAGAAATATTTTTTTTTCTTGCAACAGCGACTAAAAATAATAAAAAAAATAAAAGTGGAGCTACTAGGGCATGTGGGGTATCATATGAAAGAGCGCTATTTACACATTCTTAAACATTTTTTATTTTTATTTTAGGCCGTATGGTTTTCGACTTATGTCGAAAAATGTTGAAATTTTGACCACCCTTATCTTCGAAGTTTGCTTAGAGAAAAATCTGAAATTATTCTATGTGATAGAAGTTTGTGTAAAGATTACAGGAACAATAAAACGATGTCTCTAAATAACACGGTTTTTCAGAAATCATCAGATCAACAAAAAATAAATTAGTTCTAGTATCTGTTAAGAGATGGCGCTGACCTAAAACTGCATATTCTAAACCTACTACACTACAGTCTTCTTCACATAGAAAGAAAATTTAGTTCTAATAAATTTTAATAGATGGCGCGATATGTATCAATTTTCATTGAAGTTTTTGTAAAATGAAGTTTTTTCTTTTTAATTATATTAAGAACCAGTGGCTTCGCCCGCGTGGAACATACTCCTGGGATAAAAAGTAGCCTATGTCCTTTCTCAGGCTCTTGACTATCTCTGTATTCAGTAGTTTTGGCGTGAAAGCGCGACAGACAGACAGACAGAGTTACTTTCGCATTAATAACTTTAGTATGGATGGTATGTTCTTCTATACTAATTTTATGAAGAGGTAAAGTTTGTGAGTTTGTGAGGTAATGTCTGCATCTACTAAACCGATTTTGAAAATTCTTTTAAATAATAATAGAAAGCCTCGTTATTTGTGAGTGTCATGTCACTATGGGAACAACACTGAAATCGCGAAAACAAAATCCATACATTTCTGTGCGCATAACTCGACCAAATGTACTGGACAGCTGACATTCTTTCCGCGATTTCGGCATTGGTCTCATAGTAAAAGTTGTTTATAATAATGAGTACACTGACCCTTTAAGAGGTACTGCGTTTATTCTGTTACACGTTGTACACTAACCCGAAAAATACTACCCTACGACGTGGGCACAGATCAGCTAGTATTTAATAACCTCCCATGGAATAATGGGCTCCAAATTCAAATCCATACAGTACCTATGTCCGATGGCGCTATTTGAAAGTTCAGAAATTTTTTGTTCAACTCAATCATTAAAATACGTACTTACTACTTTCGGGCGAGTTAACTTGGTAGGTACATGGCTCGAATGATTTTAGTGCAAAGTACAGTTTGCAAAAACTTTCGTAACGCTTTTCCACCTGTCCGTCTGTCCGCTCATCCACCTGTCCGCCTGTTCATCTATCGGTACGTAAAGTAAATAAAATATCCAAAATTTTTATATTTGATGGTACAGAACCCTCGGTGCGCGAGTCCGACTCGCTCTTGACCGGTTTTTTATATATGGAGCGACTGATTATCTGATCTCAACAACCCAATAACTGGATTATACTCCTTGGCAAGATTGGTGTCAGAGACTGACCGTGACGACACTCAAAGATCTACAAATGACAGTCGGAACCCACAGCTTAAAGCGCTTTCAGAGGCACGCCGGATTTTCGATACGTCACCATCATTGGACCCATGTGGCTGTTATTATTTAGGAACGAACTTTTCAAAGACCTAAAGTAACTTTTCAAAATTCGTAATTCGTGCCTTAAATCATTATCGCCACTTTTCCGTCGTGAAGTTTCATTTAGTTAGTTCGTGCCGATACTATTTTAGCAGGCACCTAATTTGTGGATGTTTGCTCTTCCGAGTGTATTTTAAGCATATTTTGAAACAGTCGAATCAGTTTTCATTGTGTCATATACCAAGTAAGTGGTCCTGATTTTTATCTTTTTGAATAATATATATAAAAAAGTGATTGAATATGTAACTTTGCCTTTTATTCTAAAGATGATTATTCCAAACAATCCAAAGCTGATCTGACTTTAGACGGATGAAACTTTAACTATGATTTTAAAAGTTTGATGTTATTAATTATGTCTTTATCAAGATTGGTGAAAACTTAACACACATTTTTATTTCAGGGTTGGTCACCGTCTGCTACAAAAGTTCAAAAGCTGAATTTCGTTTCAAAGAAATTGATGACAATATTTCTAGGACAAAACTGTGATTGACGTGAATAAATAACTGTATGCTGGAAATGTTTCTAAATAATAATTGATTAATCTGCCTACTAATTCATTAGACAATTATTTACCGAAATTTTACTTTTAGTGTTAGTCAATTTGAAGAAAACAGTTACGAGAATGAACACTTAATAATGTTGTTGCCTACATTAATAACATCTGTCAGTCCTATTTTGTTTTAAATTTTCTCGAAGTATAAAAAAATAGTTATCTTAGTTAAATATAATATAGCGAATACCGAAATTGAATACGATGATTCGCTAAATCACAAGTGTTCAGTCACATATAAGCGGTCCTAGATCATCAATCATTTGACTAACTTACACAAATCTAGTAACTTCTTTTTATTCTTTGCCCTATTTGACTCCTAAAGTAACTTGATTTTAATCGTAATTAATAACAGTACCTAAAATGCACTTATGTTTCAAAAGAATGAGTTTTTGCTAGCATGAGCTAATAGTTTTTAATAAAGTTTTTATTCCAAAAAAACACGAACTGATGGTGATGATGACAGTAGCTTATCATGGGTTAGTTGCGTTAGTATTGAGGTTTGGTGTTATATTTTGGGGTAACTGCAGTGAGAGGGAGAGGATTTTCAAAGCTCAAAAACGGTGTATAAGATCTATGTCAAGTCTTAAATGCATAGACAGCTGTGAACCTGTGGTTCGGTTTCTGAAAGTACTCAGTTTTCCATGTTTGTACATATTGGAGGTGGCAATTTTTGTGAAAACAAATTTAAACTTATTCCCGTCACTCGCTAATAAAAGAGCACGTCCAGGCCCTTTGAGATCTCAATACAAAAACTTGTTGGACTCAGGTCATTACAAAACAGCACTGCTAAGAAAAAGTATTATGACAATGGGACCTGTTACTTATAATAAAATACCTCATAGTTTTAGGGAATATTCTGTTCACATTTGTAAATTTAAGGTAACTGCACTAATTTAAAAAAAAATTTATTACACTGTGAAAGACTTTAAATGATGCAACTTTTTAAAAATGACTTTTACAATTACTTAGGACATATTATTGCGAATTTTTAATTTAGACACTTGACATTAAATGAATTTGTTAATGACTGTGATATTTTTTTTTACTTTTGTTTGTTTTTTTTTATTTTTATAATTAATTCTATTTGCATTGTTGACATTTTCTATTTATGTTATTATTCTACCTAATGATTTGCATGCCGTAAGGTAAAATGTAGCTGATCTATGTGTTTGTGTAAGTTATCTTATATTGTACCTACATTTTGAGCAAATAAACATCTGATTCTGATTCTGATGGACGGTTTGACTATAAACATTGTAGCGGATAGTCACAATGCCCATAAATTGAATAGAATAGAATATTCATTATTAGAAAAGATAGATGAAGACAAGGTTACATTGGGTGACACAATTGGTGGTAGATTTTGAGAGATATTTAAAGAATAAAATTCTTTTTTAACCTTTTTCAGGCAGTAGCAGTTTTATTTGGCAGTGTTAAGGCATATAAGGACAAGTATCCTTTACATATTTGGTTTACGCAAAGTAACTGTAAGATGTATATCGGAGGATCTTCAGGGGAGTATCTTAGGCTTGAGGGGCGGCACCTTGGTCGGCGGCACCCTGGTCGGCGGCTTTCTCTTCGGTGGGTTGGTAACCATCCTTGTCGGCGATGTAGGTGACGGAAATGTGCTGGCCATCGGGAGCGACGTACTTGTAGCTGCCCTTGACAACCAGACCCTGCTGCTCAGTGTCATTCTTGTACTCGCCGGTCTCCTGCCTTGAGGTACCGTCACTGGTTTCAAACCTGAGGTGGAGAATGAGTAAAGTAATGTATGAATAAAAACAATTGTAGTGTTAACTGACTGAGACAACGTAATCCTGACTAGTAATATAAATGCGAAAGGGAGTTTTTATGTTACGCAACTACCTACTACTTTACTTTTATTTTATTATTATTATTTTATTATTCTCTTTATTTTTTATCCTTACATACTAATTTAAATTTTATTTATTATTATTTTTAATTTTTTGTTGCTTTTTTATTATTATTATTTTTATTCGCCGGAGCAATTTTGAAGAATTTGGAACTGCGATAGATGTCACTCTGGTGACGGTTATAGGCTACTTTAATGCAAGTGAAGCCATGGGTAAAAGCTAGTGGCAAAAAAAAACCGTATTTTCTATAGTATAATTATGTGGTGTTCATGATAAAGAATATTTTATCTATATATGTATCTTTGACAAAGATGAAAGTGTGATATAATATTACAAAAGTAAAGATTGTCATTTGCAAGTGCAAGACCTTGTGTGCAAGCCTGCAAATATTTTTTTTTACGTAGAATGAGGTTTTGGGCACATTCCTTAGGTACATAAGTGTTAGTAAACAAGTCATCTTGATGATGATGCCCTTTTCAAACAATGGATTAAGTAACATGTCAAGTTGTGAAGAAGTTAATAATTTATTCGTTATGTCGTATAGTACCGAGTATGAGTAATGAGTTGGTACTTCTTATCTCATTATTTTTATGTCAATGCCTCTGATCAATGTTAATGATTAAAAAACAAAATGTACCTGTTATTTAACACTTGCAATATAAGTACTCATTACGGGAAGTATTTTTCATGAAAATTGAAAATGCCGTAAGAAACGGTCGTGACCCTAATAACTTGGCATTGGCATGCGACTAAATTTTCTGTGTGTTTATGATTGTCAACCATATTTTGTCTAATAATTTTATCACGGTGTCACTCATGTACAGTCCGTGACGGTTGGATAGTTACATTCTTACTGAAGCTATAATTTACTGGGAATTGTTGTCGAAGTGATAAATAATTATAAATAAACTGTACATATTCGGTATAGTTGCGATCCACAAACAACACAAAGCTAGTAGCGGTCTACAAACAAAACAGTTGTAAGTAATCATTTTCCAAAAAAAGTTATAAAAATGAAGAACTGTTAAAGTTCATGATCACTTACTCAAAGTTGTATTTGTCTATGTCCTGCTCGTCGACTTGTTTGACAATCTGAACGGGCGCAGCGCCCCCAGTAGCCGGCGCAGGCGCATCCTGAGCGAATGCTACTGCAAGAACGGCCAGAGCGAACAAAGTCTGAAAATGTGGTAGAATGTTATTAAGTAGGAGTATTAAAATAACACATTTTTAGTAAAATATGATAGAATCCATCAATTAAGATAAAGTAAGTTACATAGCTAACTAGTTAATTTAACATGTTGTGTAATTGCAATAGGAATAGGCAGGTAATTTAACTTCGATAGCAAATAAGGGTTCCCTACATCAAATTGTACAACAACAAAATACTTTTAAAAAATCTTTTTAGATTAAAAAACACAAAATTCCACAAAAATCACTCACAATCTTCATCATTTTTGACTTTTTTTTTGAAGTTGACAATGTAAGAAAGATGTGTTGGTGGTAGGACGAGTCCTGAACGTCTATGCTCTGAAGATACAACTTGAGCTATAAATATCATTCCATTGTATTGACAATGCGATGTTTCGAAGTTTCATTGGGAGGCAAGGTGTTAATCACTATCATGCAAACAGTTTATTTAAGGTGATCCAAGAAACGTTACAGGGATTTGTGAATTGTGTAAATTGTTTGTCGTCGGCCGGCGCGGGCGTGTGTCTCTTAACCTACATCTGAGGCGCAGACACAGATCGTACCAAACAAAATCCTTGAAGGTAACTACGTACAATTTTTGTTTTGATTAAAGATTCACACTAACATGACAATGCATCTCTATTAAAGCTATTAACAAATCGCTAATCGTATCTAAAACATCCTCAGGTAATTTAAACATAAGCAAATATTATGACAAGGTACATAGGCGTCGTAATGGAATCAATCTTGATCTTAAATCATTTCTGCGCGTGCGGTTAAACGATCTAGTGCCTAGCGGAATATTTTTAATCAATATATCGGTAGCAAAACTTTTTTTTTTTACAGTTAAATAATTTTTGATTTACAGTTAAATAATATTCTTATTTTAATTCGTAACGATCGATTGAGGGAAACTCAAAGTCAGTTATAACATGGCCATTGCTGATTATATCACAAGATTGATCCAATAAGCGTTCCGATTTTCCTTTTGAGGAACGTAAGTGTCGTAAAGTTCAAGCTATGACTTGAAAGTACTCTTTGTTATTGAGGCAGTTTCGAATATTAAGAAAATATCGGTAGCGACTTAACTTACTTCGACAGGTCCTGGTAGATCGGATCAGGTTAGATATTTATTTCGAGTGTTCTACCAAGTATCATCAAACTAATACTTTGTCGGGATCAATTGAGTTTATTTTTTCAACACGTGGCAAAAGTGGGTACCCACCATTGAACTATTTTAAAAAGTTTATTAAACAAAAAAGTGTCTTCTGTCATTTGTACGACAAGTGCCATACATATTTTATTTCGAATAAAATCCCTCAATAACCAAGAGTAGTTTCAAGAAATTTTACAACGCTTCATTTCCAAAGATATTTTAGATAGATAGGCATTTTTTAAGTAAATTGCTTTTTTGAAATCAAAATCAAAAGTCATTTATTCAAATTAGGCGGAGTACCAGCACTTTTTGAACGTCAACGTTTACAAATAGACAGTCCCCCAAAACGCCCGCCCGTCGCCACTTCCTAGTATTTTAGCTGTAGAGAAGAAGTGGCGAACAAACTCACCAGCAACACATCTGTCTGTTGAGTTAGAAGAACTCCCATTTATTCAATAGTATGCAAAGCTTTATTACAAAGAAAATAATAGACTTTGGGAAAGAATTTTTCAAATCGGTCCAGTAGTTTCGGAGCCTATTCATTTCAAACAAACAAATATTTCCTCTTTATAATATTAGTGCAGATGGAATAGATTTCTCACCATTTGCAGTTTTTGCCACTGTTTTCATTTTATGAAAACGTTTACTTCCGATCATTTTTGTTTTTGTTGAAAAGTTACACAGTTTTGTTTACACTGGGGTTATAGTTGTGAACAAAATTAAAAAAAAACTGGCCGAGTGCGAGTCGGACTCGCGTGCAAAAGGACCAACATCATTTTTTTAACATGTTATTTTAACACTACACACTTCTTATAGGTTTTCCTGTTTATCTTTAGGTATCGAACTATTATCTGCATTTTATGCAAAATTTTTGGCTCAGTAGTTTCGGAGAATTTTTGGTCTCATTTCTTGAATAACTTCAAAACTGTTTATTTTAAAATTATTAAAAAAATATGTAATTAAAACTCTCATAGTAAGCACTTTAATTTATTATGTCACACGATACAGTTTGGAAAACTTTATTTTTTATTTTTCAAGTATCAAACCCCAAAAGTGACCACCATACTAAAAAAAAAAATTATTTACGTAAAACGTTCGGGTTTGGGTCACAAAAGTCAATATGTCTACCAAATTTCAACTAAATCAGTCCAGTAGATCCGGAGAAAACTGCCTGTGACAGACGGACGGACAGACAGGCACCCAAGTGATCCTATAAGGGTTCCGTTTGTTACAGATGTTCGGAACCCTAAAAACCATAAAAATATAAAAAAAAATGATTTTTTCTAATACGTTTCCCGTCGATAAAATTAAGGATAGGTACCCACATTTTAATAAAGCACATTATAAAGACTCACGCTGTATATATTGTGTCACGATGTACAAAGCTGAATCCAATACAACTGTAAGCCGAGGCGAAGCGATATAAAAAAATATCAGCTGTTTCACATAACAAAATATGTAGCCGATGAAAATATATGAAATAGCTGATATTTTTTTCAAGTGATCAGAGTTGTTATCAAAGTAAAAGTTGTTTAATGTGGACTTCCACTCCCTAAGAGGTTGTTAGTGTTTCACAAATAACCCTGTAGTTAGGAAAAAGCGAGGCAAAATATGATGAAGTGTACAATCAATCTACCGAGGCTTTTCCAAACTATAATGAGAAGATAGACTTCCAGTCTGACCGGTTTCAGCTGATTAACAGTATTTACACGGAATGACTACATGTCTAACCTTCAGAACTCAGTAACTGGGTAACACGGTATCTCTTGGCAATACTGGTGTCACATTTATTTTCTGATTTTAGTGTTCAATGTTCCGTTTAATGTTTAATTTGTCCTTCTTTGTCGAAGCACATTTTCAAAGGCCGCGGGCAGCGGCGCGGGCAGTCGCAGGCCCGGTCACGAACCCAGCGGGCAGATCGCGCGGCTTTGGAAATGAGTGTCTTGTTTGCAAACAAAATGTCTAAACAGCGACGATAACATCTTTTTGATACAAATGAAACTCATTTCGAAACGTCGTCGGTCGTTAAAACAATAAATAAAACGCACAACACTACGTCAACACAAACTCCCGCGCACCACTAGACGCCCGCTAGTCGCTCGTACACCGCTGCCTTCGTGGCCAGTTCCACATAAATCTACGCATTCAAACGCGCCACCGCCGCCGCCGCCACCCCGCGGCCGCTGACTTCCTGTCCGCAGCCTAAGAGGATGTATCAGTAGGGCGGGTCACAAGTTCATAATGATATGACGTCACGCCACGAATACACAACTACAAAGTTTTAATTACTGGTTTTAATAGCCAGAGAGGTCAGACGAAATGAAAGGTATAAAGTATCCTTAGTGTTTGACGATTGACACTCAAAGAATGAAAAGGTTGGGCAAGTTCTAATACATCCCGCATTAATTAATTGAATCTCTTCAAACTCTAATTTTTAGTTACAACGTTGACATATATGCATGGTTTTGCAAAAATGCTTAACCTTTTTATTCCTCGACTGTACAGTACGATGACTATAGTTTATACATTAGGTTGTAGGCATCGCACAGGTTATGTAATAGAAGGATGAGGTAAGCCACACCGCGCAATATGTCATTGTAATTGAATTTTCAATAAAACGTCTCTGACTTGTTGCAGGGTTGTCGTTTTTCCTCTAATTTTGATCTTAATTTATTTTTAAAAGTTTTACCCTAGAATCAATCTTAGCCCTTGTGACTGATTTTTTTACAATATCGCTAGATAGGTCACGTTTGTCACATACATTTAAAATAACATTCCGACTTCACTACTCATTACAAACAAGTTTTTGATAACCCTCTATCAAATGACTCCTTCCACTCTGGGCGGAACGGGAGGGAGCGCGAGCTTCAGACTCTGACTAAAACCCATCCGTGTTCCTCCTAGTGCCCTTTACGTTCCAGGGCCGCGGTGACTCTTTCAAACTAATTCCGCGACGTCTAGCCTTGGCTCTAGTATATTACGGTCAGCTTCCAGTCAAACCGGATACATCTTTTTTTGCTATTGATTTTTTTACGATGATGTGGTCGAAGATGGAGCACGCTTGCCTAGAAGTAACCTATTCACTCTTGACTTAAAGACTCCCGGAACGTTTTGTTCGTGTGGGTGGGATGTCCACCATGTACCGGTGGCGCATCGCCGTTCGTCTTATGGTCCGATGATGGAACGGGCTTGGTGGAATTAAATTATGCAATTCCGTCGCACATTCTCCAAAATGCAACCGGCAGAAAACCGACAGGCTAGCAACTCGTCGTCGACTTTAGAGCTTCTACCAGGATGGAGGATCTGACTACCAGGAGGAACTTTACACGGAGGAACTGCCTATCAGAACTCCATTACCCAACAACTGGGTAACCCATCCCTTGGCAAGACTGATTTCAGATTTTCTGGCATCTGACTAACCGTAACGAGCGTCAAAGATAACACAACAACCACGACCAAGGGCTTGGCGTGCTTCCCGAGGCACGGAGGAGTATTGGTATTAAGTAGATAATGCTCTATCAACTAATATGTGTGATAATGATAATGTCCATATGTTTCTTCCACTGCCAAACTGAAACGGCAGTCAAATAGGCAGGGCACATTGCTCGCTGAACAAATGGTCGATAGGGACGAGAAGTTGTGGAGTGGCGACCGCGTACCGGAAGACGCAGCGTTGGAAGGCCTTCTACAAGGTGGACCGATGATCTGGTGAGGGTCGCGGGTAGTGGATGCGAGACGCACAAGACCGGTTATTGTGACGGCACTTGGAAGAGGCCTATGTCCAGCACGTCTTTCGGCTGATATGATGATGTTTTGACGTGTAAATATCGCACTTTTCTTTGAAATAGCTTGTTTTTCAATTTCGTTCCCAGAATAAAAATTAATCATATTAACGAGCTCTGTTAAAGGCCTTACAGTCGGTAGACGTTCACTCTGTTTAAAAAATTACACTAGTTTACAAGGTTTTTGTCCTGGAACGGAAAAGTGTTTATTCTTAATTAAAGAGGTGCTGCAAGTTTAGAAAAAAATATTAAAAAATTCCAACGCGTCACATTTCGAAAATACTCCCCATATATTTTTGCAAAGATAACGAGACTAAAAATGAATTAGTGTCGACGTTTTTCATATTTTTTAATAATCCAAATGCTTTGTCTAGCACCTTTGAAATATTAAAAAAGCTGCTTGGACATCCGCACGTGTAATTTAACCCTTGGTTTTATGATTAAAGCCAAATGCTTTTAGCGATAGGAGTAACAATCAGTTTCGTGGTTGCATGGTGGGTCTTTATCATTTGCTTGCAATTTCAACAATCTATTTAAACTTGTATTCCAGCAGCTTAGCGTTCTTCTACATTTTTCAATAAACACTTGAGAAACCCACTTTTATCCCGATGAGAGACCGGAATTTTCAAGTAATAAAAGATAGGCATATTTGAGTGTTTTCTTTATAGAATATTCTTTCTTAGTTACAATAAGTTCACCAAAAACAGCCAGAATGTACTCTTACCAACCTTTTTGACCTTTTGAAAACAAACATTTATCAAAATGAAGACTAGCTATTTCGGAACAAACTTGTGGGTAGTCGAAACTAAAAGGGGTCAATATCTTCCATCTGTGACGTGATAAAAATTAAAAATGTACATGTTTGCATTGAGTTATTGCAGCTAATTAAAAAAATATGTAATTTACTGCAAGGACATTTTTTTTTTTGTAAACTGGTGTTATTATCTTCAGTGAGTATAGTCTAAAATGGAAATATTTTTTCCAGACGCAACTTCCAGAAAAATACCGGTCAAGAGCAATTCGGACTCGCGCACCGAGGGTTCCGTACCATCATATAAAACGTGAAATGTTTTTAAATTCTCATCGGCGAGGCGTATATTCGTCAGAAAATTTTAATACTGTGGTGTATATTGCAGTTTTAGATCAGCACTATCTCTTAACCTACAGTGGAACTAATGTAATTTTTGTTGATTTCTGCAAAAGTGATTTTATTTCCTGTAATCTTTACATAAACTTGTATCACATGCATAGATATAAGTTTGCATAGAATGGTGAAAATTTTTACATTTTTCGTCTAAAGTCAAAAAATATGGGTCTAAAAAAAAAGTTTGAGAATTTGCAAGTAGCGCTTCGAATTTTTAAAGACACATTTCAGTCGCTGTTGCAAAAAAAAATAAACATTTGTAGTTTCTTATTTGCAAAATAGTTAAACAAACGGCATCTAAAACTATTTCAAATTTATAGCATTAGTAGTTCTTCAGATACCGAGCTGTGACAGACGGACAGACTTAGTCACACCATAAGGGTTTCTTTTTTAGCATTTTGGTACGGAACCCTAAAAACAGCAAAACGATAAGTCTTACGTCCACAAAAATTTGACACCAATATATTTCCAAATGTTGCAAGTGACAACCCTTGCACCTAAAGTTACCCAGTTAGAATTCGTACGGTTTGACCTCGCAGAGTACAAACAAGCCATGCTTAGATTTCGTCAATGGTTAAAAAATGGTTATTTATGACTCTGATGCGGAATTGACGGTCAAACGGTAACAATATAATTATTTTATAATTGCTTATGCGTGCTGTTAATGAACCAAACAAAATTATATAGGTTTCTTCAATGAGTAAAAAATTAAAATAGCCCGATATAAATAATCATCATATCATACATCTGCACTCTGCTATTAAAAATTAGGTTTTCAAGGATATCTGTTGGGGATTTTCCGATGATCACTGTTTTTTGCTAGCACAAGGTCAAGCTTGCCAGGTTTACCTGGAATCATTTACTGCAGGGTATAAGGCCTTCTTTCCTTTTTCCTTTCTGCCACAGGTACTTCCTAGTTCCGTACATCTTTGAACTTAGGTTTAGTCCCATCTCTTCCCCTATGGGATGAGATTTTTTGTGTAGGGAAAGATATGGAAAGGGGAAGAGATGGGACTAAACCGAACTTGCAAAGTTTTTATTTTTTTGACATTTGTGATTTATCTTCAATTTTTATTGTTGACAATTTGAGAATATTTTATTAATTTGGTCCTTGTTTTGACATTGCAGTTCGTTGTTGAGTAATTGTGTCTTTTGATTATCACTCTTTCTATAATTATTTTTGATATTGTAAAATTAAAAATGAAATAATTAAAATTGATACTGACAATGTAACATCTCACACACCTGTGTATCGGTAACCTATGTTTACATAATCTAAATCTGAATCTGAAAAAACCCTGGCCAAATTCCAGAAAAACCAGCTTCTATTATATTAAACTATTTTAAAATCCCTGATACGTGGAATAATCGAAATAAAGACCGAGCCCATTAAGGAAAAAGAGAATTGAGAAATATGATATTGTTGTCTGTAATTAAGAACTTTAAATTCAGCAGTCTTGTTCGGATGATTTTATTACTATTAATATATATTCGGTATTATCACTGGATTCGTTAAGTACATAATGCTATCATATCAAGGATATATTCATGCTATATACTCATATTCGTTTAGGAACTTACTAAAAAAGTCAATAACTAGTTCCGAGAAAGAATCAACCTATAGCGCACAATTCACTGCAGTGTCAGTAGTAGTAGCATCGTAATAGGTACGAAACCGGTTATCATGCATGTCATAGGTACACATGTTCTGTTTACCTTTTAGCGGTTACTTACGCAGCTGTTTATTTTAATACATATTTTTACTTCCGCACCTAGAAATATGGGCTAAATATAAGCAGGGTTTTTAAACGAAGCAACTATAAATTTGTCAATTTCAAGCTGCGTTTCCACCAGAGATGTGCTAGGATGCGTAGAGAGGGATGAATTTGTTCAGAACCAATAGAATAGGGAATATGCACGAAAAAAATATTTATTATCTATACAGTTTATCTAAAAATATACACAAATATAATACTAACAGTGAAAATACTTACAGGCTGTCTCAGAATGGGGCGAAGCCAATCTGGTCAAATTCAATGCTGCTAAAACCCAAGCGTGTCTATTTTCCGCTAAACGGAGCCAATTCCACCCAGCTCGATCTTTCCGAGGTGCAACCGTGCCGATAACCGACCAACTTGAGCTTCTTGGGGTTACATTAACATCTACCCTCAATTTTGTTCTTTCATAGAGGCAAAAGCTCAAGTGGCTGCAAAGAAGTTGGGGATCTTAACAAAGGTGAGACGGTACTTTACGCCGGAACAGCTGCTCAAATTATATCAAGCGCAAGTTCGATCATGTATGGAGTACTGCTCTCATCTTTGGGACGGATCTGCCAGATACCAGCTTGATGCCCTTGAGTCAATTGAGAAACGAGCCAAGAGGATCATCGGCGATGATAGGCTCGTCGCGATGAAGCTCCAAAGTCTTGAGCATCGACGACGAGTTGCTAGCCTGTCGGTTTTCTACCGGTTGCATTTTGGGGAATGTGCGACGGAATTGCATAATTTGATTCCGCCAAGCCCGTTCCATCATCGGACCACAAGACGAACGGCGATGCGCCACCGGTACATGGTGGACATCCCACCCACGCGCACAAAACGTTTTGGGAACACATTCATAGTGCGTGCAGCTAAGGAGTGGAATTCCCTGCCGGAGTCTGTGTTTCCTGGTAGCTATAACCTGGAAGTATTTAAGTCAAGAGTGAATAGGTTACTTCTAGGCAAGCGTGCTCCATCTTCGACCACATCATCGCTTTCCATCAGGTGAGATAGTGGTCAAATGCGAGCCTATAAATAGTAAAAAAAAAAAAAATGAATCAAAATTGCTCGAAAAATAAACGAGATATAATTATTTTAAACTAGTGGACGTCACGCGGTTTCACCTGCTTAGTTCCCATTCCCGTGGAAGTACGGGGATAAAATACAGCCTATGTTTCTCCCTGATAATGTAGCTATCCATTACTGAAAGATTTTTCCAGTTGTTTCGAGCCTATTCATTTCAAACAAACAAATAAACAAATCTTTCCTCTTTATAATATTAGTGTAGACAAATGTATCTGTCCCTCTCGTGAAAACGCTGTTTTCTATGGCAGCTGTATAGGCGCCAAGAACTTTGACGTCACAATTCATATCGGACTTCTCTTCTTAATTGTAAACTTTGAAGCTTTATTACTTCATCGCTGATGAAGGTCTGTAAAAAATAATTTCATAATTGTTTATTAAAGTTAATAAGTATTTCACTTTGCAAATAAAAAAATCGCATGCATATTCCCTCCTCGCTCAGCGCAAACGATTCTATTGATTCGAAAGAAACATATCCCTCAGAATGCGTAGATACTCGCACATATCTGATGGAAAAGCAGCTTGAAATTGACATATTTATAGTGCTCCTTACCACCCACAGTTTGTACGACATGCAATAGGCATATCTTGCGAGAGAGCGAGAGCTTGCGAAAGGCGAAAGATGTGGCGGGAAAATAGTTCTGGAGCATAAAACACGTGAATGTTTTAACAACTGCCATCACTATTCTGAAATCAATTAATCGCTCTGGAAATTAAAAATAACTTCCCTTAAAAAAAACTGGCCAAGTGCGAGTCGGACTCGTGTGCAAAGGGTTCCGAACCAATTTCATTTTTGTAACATGTTATTTTAACACTATAGACTTCTTATAGGTTTTCCTGTAGTTATTAGGTAAGGAACTATTATCTGAATTAATTATCTGCATTTTTTTTCAAAATTTTAGGCTCCGTAGTTTCGGAGATAAGGGTGAATGATCATTTTCGGTCTAATTTCTTGAATAACTTCAATTTTTTTTATTTTATAACTATAGAAAATATAAATATAACCCTCACTGTGAGCGTTTTCATTACACACGATACAGTTTGAAAAACTTTTTTTTTATTTTTATAGTTTGACCCCCAAAAGTGATCCCAATACTCAAAAAATATTTATTTACGTAACGTCCGTATTTGGGTTACAGAAGTCCATATGTGTACCAAATTTCAACAGAATCGGTCCAGTAGATCCGGAGAAACGGGCTGTTACAGATGGTCAGACAGACATACAGACACCCGAGTGATCCTACAAGGATTCCGTTTCTTACGGATGTTCGGAACCCTTAAAAGGTAGAATGATACAAACGCCACTCTGTAACTACTTCTTTACATAATTACACGTGTGTGACGCGAAGGTGTACGATCAATCAATCTGCCTCAGCTTCTAATCTAACCAGATGTAGCTGAATGCCACTATTTTACATGGAGCTGCCTATCCAACCCAGTAACTGGGTAATACGATACCCCTTGTATATCCATAACGACTGTCAAAGATACTCAAATGACACTTAGGACCAATTGGCTTGGGTGCTTTCCGAGACACGGAGGAATGTCGATCTTTGGCGATCCATCCACTGACCGACCTCGGTAAGCGTCTTTCTGTAACTTATATGGTGTAAATAATAAAGAGTACCTATTCTATTCTATTCTAAGCGTAGCTTAAACTCGAAGGTTTTTATTATTTACTCACCAGCTTGTCCAGACGATAGTGTACCATGGTGTAAGATGAAAAAGATAAACGGATGGAGTACGCAAAATACTTGCATTTCGAATATTGAGAATTTCTATAAATTACTCGACGTCATCAATATGCTGATTACATCTGATTTATCTCCAATTAATATTCCCACGCAAATCGCTTAGATTAAAGGCTCGATTATTATATATCTGAGAGAATATATTTGCTATATGCACAGGAACTAAGTAAAGAGGTAGTGCCTTAAATTTCTGTTTTAACAAAAAATATATGCAGAATTTAACAGTTTGTTGGTAAGTGTATCACTTGAAAGAGCCGAACCGTTTTGGATATTTTTATCAACATGTTCTTATGCTTTCTTCTACGGCATTTTTGTTTTAATTTATACATTTGAACAACATTTATCGGTTCAGCTAGTTGATAAATACATTTCTTGATGTTTACGTAATTGATACATTTCTTAAGGGATGGTACATGACGAAAGCTCTTAATTTATAAATGAAAAAACAATGTATTCCCACATAACGCATAAAAACGTGTTAAAGAAATGGCTTTTTGTAATTTTATACTCAGCGTAGGTACGCCAAATATTTATAGTAAAAAAAAAATTCAGAAATATGGCTATTTGGTATTTTGTGGTTATTTTCTTTGTTGCGATTTTGCTGTACAGTAACTTGAACGAAACTTATGTTTTATTGAAAACTATTTTTAAACTATAAATATTTCATCTGATACAAAGTCTTACATCTTAGTTGTTTATGGTATACATGACAAAAACAAATATGGCAATCACAATAAATTGCCGTTGATGTAAACAAATAAAATAAATTATGATAGCATATAGTTGAACAAAAGTCAAGGATTTCATTACGAGTTTCTTTCTATCGTGTGAAATATTCTGGCAGTTGATGATATAATTTACTGCACTATATTTTTATGATATCCCATTATAACAGTATGTAGGTATTATCATCATCACATCAGCCGAAAGACGTCCACTGCTGACATAGGCCTCCCCCAATTGTCGGCACATTTTTTTTTTGTGAGGGTCCTCTCGCAGTTCACCTCACAAAGGGTGGTCACTGCTCAACCGGGCTAGCCTGTGGTGACCTCAGATGACTCTAAAGCCCCCAGCCAAGGCAACAAAACTTAAAACTACAACTCCGCTCGCTGAGGGCACCCCTTGTGGGGTACGAACCTCGGCTCAGCAGCGTCGTTCTGGAGAGGACAACAAGGGACAGGCTGGTTCATGGCATTATTATTAGGGGAGTTTAAAGCTAATCATTCAGCAGCGCGGGCTGGCAGGCAAAAGTCGGGGAGTAATAACATTACTGGGACGTCGCGCTGGGCCTCGTCGGCGAGGCCGGAAGGCGGCGGGTCGCGGTCTGTGTGTTTGTGACCTAAGAGTGCTGGTTACCCTACAACTCTCTTGGATAAAGGTGATGGAATCATCGTGTTCGACTAGGGTGTGCCGTGGGCGGCGGATCTTACTGATCTGGGAGGGAGCGTATCGGGTAGCCGATGCGATTAGTGGGTTCTGGTGTCTTTCAGCAGATTCAATGAAACGCTTTGTAGGGCTTTTCATAAACTGCTTGATGGTCGAGACTTTAAGGTCGACATGAAGTCGGCCATTCCTAACGAACCACGAGGCACCCGTGGCCTTTCGGAGAAAATGTTTCTGGAGGGTTTGCATCCTATGGATCCGGGATGACTTTGTGTGGGCGAATGTGGCACACGCATAAGTCATGATCGGGCGAATCATCGGCACAACAACCGGTCCTGTGCGTATAAATAGGTATTATCAGCCTCATACAACTTTTAGGAACATCTTATTAAAGAATATGGCCAGTAAACCACATGCGCCTAATTTGTTTAATTACACGTGTCTAACTAAATTAATGTTATATACATTATTAGCGTATCTAATTGGTAATAAACCTACATGCTAGTTTGATTTCTAGTTTTCGTTAGCAACTAAATATGAGTTTGACATTCTAAAGGCCGTGTAAGGGTGTGTTGGATGATGCGCTTTTACCGATTAAAATAGTAACCATAAAACAGTACCTAAATAATTCCTGACGTAACTATTTTACAAGCAATCAAAACTTTGGCAAAAATGAAACAAACATTTAACAAAGGCATCATTGCAGTAATGCAACTACGTTTTGAATTGGCTGGGTTCTGATTCTGACATAGCTTTCAAATCGGCTTTAAGATAAATCGTCTACACATAATTATTATCTAATTAATCTTAAAAAAAAATTACAACCTTTGGACATTTATCTCGCCTATTTTTATGTCATTTATGTTACAATTACAAGCAAGAAATTACATTTATGTAACAACTATAAGCTAATCACTCTATCGCTTTGGGATATCCTGTAATGATTGAAGTGTTGTGTTTAATAAATAAATAAAAAAATAATATTCAAAAATAACTTTTAATGTTTTGCTAAGTTTACAAAATTAATGTATCTTTAGTATAGTTATTTCTTTTTATAAAATTCTCGTAACAAATGCTTAAAATCAACCTGCAACCATCATCAGCGCGCGTCTTTACACCAGTCCCATGCATAGTAAAATAATCGAAATATCAAATAAACATTCATTACCTTGGCATTACGTTCGCGCGTTCATTACGGCGGGAATGTAAACAGCTAATATTTTTGTTACTGAACTTTATCGACAATAATTAAACAACCTTGGTTATGTCAAAAACTTCAATACCTACATAAAAACACAGTACCTAATTAAATGAAGATTAAACGCAATAGACAAACAAAAACTATGAATAGTCGTCGACTCCAAGGACCACGTTTAGTTTTTTAAGAAACTTATTGGTTATTAATAATAGTCATCTTCTGAAAACGGTCTGCGTAGTATTGAACTGAATTTGGGCTAGTATGGGTGCCTCACTGTCTGCTAATACCTAACAGGTTGACTCCACGCCAAGGGCGCGCGGGTATAGCTATAGCTTTCACATGCTCTCCAAGGGTCCAAAAATGGTAAAAATTACTAGTTTTTGCCCAATCTTATTCAAAGTGTTCATATTACACAAGTGTTCATATACATATTTTGGGGCACGGATTATCTGAGCCATCCGACCAATATTTAGTAGCTTTTTTATTTTCATCGTATGCGTATCTGGAGGTTTGAACCTCCTAAGGGGAGGTTCAAACCTCTAAACACCCTCCAGACACGCCCATGCTCCTTGCACTTGTACGACACCTCTACACGGAACCCAAGCATGGCGTCCAAAAAACCCCCTACAAAATGTAAAAAATAATATGTGTTGCTCCTTTGTGTTTAACAAAGGTTATTTTTATGTACTAAGTATTATTTTATTTATTAGCGGTCCCCCGACACGATGACGCTTGGACCAAAATATGCTTTTTGCACTTTATTTACCTCTTTGGTTCTACTAAAATTCCTATGATCTACACTCAGCTAGGCACTAAAAATACTAAATCAAAATCTGTTCATCCGTTCAGAAGCCACGATGCCACAGACAGACACGCAGATACACACGTCAAACTTAAAACAGCACTCTTTTTTTAGTCGGGGGTTAAAAAACCATCCCAATTCCGGCGTGGGAGGAAATCGGAGCTATACAAGAGGCATATCCCTTATTATACAGGGAAATTGAAAAACCTGGCAAATTGAAATTACGAGTCGGACTCGCGTGCAAAGGGTTACGAACAAATTTTATTTTTTTAACATTATATTTTATTTCTATATCTCCATTTATTTCAAAATTTTAGGCTCAGTAGTTTCGGATATAAAATCGTTTTTCGTCTAATTTCTTGAATAACTTCAAAACAATTTATTTTAAAATTATGAAAAAAATATAATTAAAACCCTCACAGTAAGCCCTTTCATTTGATGTATCACACGACATTGTTCAAAAAACTCTTTTTTTGAAATTTTCTAGTTTGACCCCCAAAAGTGACCCCTATACTAAAAATTTAATAATTTACGTGACGCGTCCGTGTTTGGGTCACAGAAGTCCATATGTGTACCAAATTTCAACGGAATCGGTTCAGTGGATCCGGAGATAACTGGCTGTCCCTAAAATACTTTTGCAGACTTTAAATAAATTAAAACAATTTTTTTTGATACATTTTTTTAGTTAAGGTCAAAGTCGTAGAACGTATGTTGTACAAGGTCATGATACAAAGACAGGATTAAGAGCTTTCGGGTATTTTTTTAATTTCCCTGTGTAGAACTATCCCTTTTCCACAACAAAATCACCGGCACGTCATAATACGAGCCGAGCAAATCACAGCAAGGAGACAAACTGCTACTAATTTGTTGGCAGACGGTGAATAGTAGTAGAGGGGCTCAAATACTTTTTGTTTGTTTGATAATGTTGTGAGGAAAACTTTTTAACAAAAAATACAACCGACTTCCAAAAACAAAACACAACACAAGTAAAAAGCAATATACAAAACGCGGGTGTTTTTGGTTATTTTTTCGTTTTTTGAAACCGACTTCTGAAATTAAAATTATTTTATACTTAACGTGTTTTGTTTTTTGGAAGTCGGTTGCATCTTTTTGTTAAAAAGTTTTTTATTTTTCACTTTTCAATGGTACCTGCGTACGCATTCAGAGCGTACCGGCGAGATGTTATGTTATGAACTGGTATAAACAACAAGTCGCAAATTAGAAAAATCAAAAAACCCGACTGCAAAATATTCAACGAGATATTTTTGTTTGACAATGTATTTTGTTTTATTTTATTTTTATTTTTTTCTGTATGCGTCATGCTTGGCGCAAATAAATTCTTCCTTTTCTTTTTTATGAACGAAAACTGTTTCCTTATTGAATTTAAACATATAGCTCATATATTATTTTTGTAAACTCCATTTAATTTCCTTCATTTTAATATCCTACTCGATAGGTTTGGTTAAAAAAAAAATAACGACTTACAATTTAGCGCCCAAAATACGCGATATTGCTTTAAAAAAAAAAACACCTATCTAAGGACACTTGGGTTTTTTAAATGAATCTAACGACACCTTAATAATCGACATCCATTCAGCCGTTTGGAAGGTACGAGGTAATAAATAAATTTACAAACACAAACAATATACACGCGGAAAACATAAACCTTCCTTGGCAGTCGGGTAATAAACAGACATGCGATTTCAGCAATCCCGATCCATTTGCTATCATTTATTGAAGAGTCCCGTTGCCTACCTCCGAAATTCATTATCAGATCTTCACCAAATTGAAATGGGAACAGTCCGGGAAAATACTCTTCCACACAAAAAAAACACCGGTAGCACTCCGGGAGTGCCGGCAGAAGTGAAAACATGTAAATAATACATCCTTACTGTCGCGGTCACATCATAGACAAACCACCGACAACAAAATAAACAAAAAGACACTGACGTGTGGCCGCGACAGCGACTGTCAGTGACAGATGTCAATCTTGACACAGTTCCTGACATAAACAAAACGAACCATAAAAACAACAAAAAATAACGTTGTGTTTAATTATAAGTACAAAAATACTATCATTTATGAGGTATAATACAATGTTTATTTATTGCGCTATCGTACACAAATATGACAATTTACATGTTATTATTCATAATATGTATTATATCGTTATTTATTTATATATTACATTAATTTTTATCTCTTAGAAAAATCAACTTTCATCCATAATTTCGTAATTCCGTAATTTCGTATCCTTGGATACGCGTGGCACGCTGTACATAAACACAGACGGACATTCGCGCAAGCGCCCTGTGCCGCCTAAGCGGAGAAGCACACTCAGGCACGGTAGAAAGAGTGGGAGATACTAGTTCCTCTCCCTTCCCCTCGATCTTACGCTTTTTCGCATCACGTGACCCTGACGCGAGTCCGTCTTACGCTTTTTGCGATCGGGTCACGTGACCCTGACGCGAGTTTAAGATTTTATACCCATTACAGAAAAGTGCTCAACGCCGCTAAAGAAGTTTTCACTTCAAAAATAATCCAAATCGTTTGACAATTGGCGAAAATATCGCTGAAAAAACATTTTTCATGGGATCCCATCAACAGATCCTAACTTATACCTTCCATCATCAGCTCAGCAACATGAGATGATGATTACCAGGCACAAATATCTGAATTGCGCTATAAAGTTTATGAAAAACATTGTACGTGCCTATAAAATTTGAGGGTTTTCCTCGATTTTCATAGGATTCCATCATTAGATTCTAACTTTGTGACAATGGGACCACCTTTCGATTAAAAAAGAATTAAAATCGGTCCACAATTGGCGGAAAAATCGGTGAACATACACGCATGAATGCTCACTCCACTGTAACTAATGGTTCTCTTTGAAAAATATTTCCGTAATTATCATGGTCCCCTAGCCCTTATCCTAATTTATGTGGTCTTTATCTTCCAAGTAATTGTTTCAATTAAACGCACAAGTAGAATACAAGATGACGTTTGATATCATCTTAAAAAGCTTCGCTAATTAGTATGGCGTTACAGAAAGTTGATTAAAATCGTATCCAGATAAAATAACTAACCTTAAGTCCATTGTGACTCATTGAGGAATGTTATACAACTTTAAGCGTTTGCCAAGTAAACAATTAACCTTAGAACTCAGTAGTCAAGCGAAAAGATTAGGTGGTTAAGGTTTACTAAATGTTTTTCGAGAACAGATGACAGATTAGCAGTTTTTGCTGTTAATGTTAGTAGCAAAGTAGGTAATTCAGAAGACGACAGTTAAGGTTACAGGTCTTTTCCAAACTGCGTGCACGAGTGTGGAAAGAGGATGAGGAGGAAATCCAAACTATGATTGATTGCCAAAAAGTTTAGAACATAAAGAGTCAATGTTTTTCACCATCTTCTTTTCACAAAAAAAATAGTGCCACAATTTCTTAATTTATTTATTGCGTATGTTTACTACTTGCTTTTTCCGCAGCTACATTCTCGTGTTCTATAGTCTATCCAACTAGAACTGTCCAATTTTTAGGAATAAAAGAAACTGACAGTTCGCGAAAATACTTAATCCAAATTCAGTGGTAATTTTTAGAAGTACTGATCCCAATATGAAAATTCTGTTTAGTATAGAGCTACACCAACTATTTCAGTTCCACATAATGTAAGTTTAAATGTGAAACCAATTCCTAAGTAGGTTAAGTTCAAATGGAGTAGGACTAGAGGTTAAGTTCGAATGGCTTGAACTTAATAGAATGTAGGGTACATACGATTGGACTGCTCAGTTGTGTGACATTATCGAAAGTCGAGCATCTTGTTTGGTACCTAAGTATACATTAAACCTATGACTAAACCTCAACCTTTTAACATCGGACTGATTTGAATATGTATTGAGAAAACAAACAAAATAGATAAAAAAAACTTTACAACTCGAAAAAACCAAATGAAGATCGGACTGCTGCTTTCCCGCCTATTTTGTTTTTTTTTTCAGAGTTCGACCAGCTATTCAGCCATTATTTTACATTTTCATCTTTAAAAAATAGTAAATATTTTGCCCAAATCTATGTAATTTTAAAGAAATAGTTGAAAGAAAATTACAATAAAGTCATTTAAAAAATATAATCTTTAGTTACTCATCTTTACGTTATTTCAATTTTACATCGCGCTGAATTGACTGGCTGTATTACATGGTTCAATAGAAATGTTCAACAAGTTTTTTTTTTTAATCATTTTACGGCTGTCAGTTGAAAACTATTCTCCCTTGGGCTGGAAAGTAATACTTTCAACCCGCTCCTCAGGCAACTTCAGGCCTACTTTCCGAGTATGAATAATGAAAAATATATTTTAAGTGGTGCATCCCATCAACTGATCGGCCTAGCGTTTTCCCAACTATATTGGGTTCGGCTTCCAAACTGGATTTAGTTAAATACCAGTGTTTTACGTGGAACGGTTGCCTACCAGTCCTCCACAGCCCATTAACTGGGTAACACGGTACTTCTTGGCAAGACTGGTGTCAGATTTACTGGCTTCTGACTATCCGTAACGATGGCAAAAGGTCTACAAATGCGTCCCAGCTGTCATGCTTTTCGAAGCACGGAGGAGTCTCGGGATGTTAAGATGGTCACCCACCCATCCGCAGACCAACCTCGGCAACCGTTGCTTAACCTTGAAGATCAACCCGTGCGGCTGTTATTATTTAGGCATGAGCTCCACTCATGCGAGCGTCTCATAAACTGGATAATAAATAACATTACATATTTTTTCCTAGACTCTCTACTACATAAGATTTATGAATTTGTGAGATTTCAATAAAATTAATTTGACGTCCATTTAAAACCTAAAAATCGACAGGGATTATAAAAATAAACAAGTTTTTGTGTCAAGAACACGCAATGCCTTCCAAAGAAATATTAATAAGACATTAACAAAGCATAGTAATGTAAGTCTAGGTTTATTCATGAGCTCCTTCATGAATACGACAAACATTTATAGTTTTGGAGACATCAATAAGCTAAATGCCAATACATGATCATTGCAGCGGGTCAGGACGTCAATGATGGTAAAGGCCATGACGGTCCAGTGGTTAAGGCCTCATGCTTGAAATGTGGAAACTGAGATCAAAACCCGGCTAGAATTATTGTGACCAGATCGTTGAGGATAGGCATCGGTGGCCAAGGTTGGACTGTCGAGACCAGTCCACTGAAATCTGTGTGGTCATTTCCTTAAAACACCATTAATATTTTTAAAACATTATACTACATTTTATCATATGATTTGTCCATTTGGACCATTGTATGGTCTTTGAAAGAGAATTTGACCTCTACGATAGTTTTGGTGTTACTTAGGGTAGTCTGCTAGGACTGGAATAATCTTCAATACCTTTCAAAAATATGATCAATTCTTTGAAGGGACATACGTTGTTATTTAATCGTTGAAGCTTTAACACTAACCTACTAAACCTTGTTTTCCGGGATCTTTTTCGCACGTATATCTTACAATTCACATATGACGAAAACATGTTATAAAAATGGAGGTTATGAGGACTGTAGCACCCATATTTGACAGTCAAAATGATGCACAACATTCTCATTATATCAAATACTTCCTCCTGCTAAGTACTAGGTACTCAAATTCTTTGATTACTCTTGACCGTCATTGGGACATTCTATTATAACTGCATTTAAATTGCATAATAATGCAAGCATACTCTACCTAAAATAATTTAAAAATATTACAAAATATCTTGTCTACGCGTTACAACGTTTAAGCACCTATTCACACAGTTAACACTCTTCAAATTGAATGAGTATTTCTTCAGTCAAAAGTTCAAACAACATTATTCGATTATTACCGATTACTAAATAATAATAGCCTGTCTATACACAAAGATTGACTAATACCTGTCTGGACTCCTCAACCTATGGATCCTTAGCTACACACTTGATTAAAATCATACCTACTCATCATGATGAAGCAGAGTTACAAAAAATGTAGAATAGATAGCGCCAAGATTAAACGCAGCATCATCATCACATCATCGTCTGCCTAGCCTTTACCCAACTATATTGGGCTCGACTTCTAGTCCAACTAGATTCAGCTGAATACCAATATTTTATGTGGAGCAGCTGCCTACCTAAACAACTAATTAATTGGGTAACACGGTACTTCTTGGCAAGATTGGAGTCAGATTTTCTGGCTTTTGACAATCCGTAACGACTCCAAAGATCTACAAATGACAGCCGAGACCAACGGCTTAACGTGCTATCCGAGGCCATCCCCAGACCTACCTCGGCTAGCATTGCTTAACCTTGAAGATTGACCCGTATGGCTTATGCCAGCGTCATTCTTTAGGTACAAGCTCCTCAAACGCAGCATAACTATGTTATTGAAATGGTCTACCTAAACCTGTGCCTATATCTCCTTATTCCTCTAACGATTGTCTGCTAAAGAGGAAAATTTGTTTTTTTTAAACCTCGTCGCCGAGGTAAGCCCAGGGAACGATGACTTGATGACTTGGAGATGTTTTGCTTGATCGCTCCGAGAAGGCGAAACCCCAAGAAGATTGGAAGGCCATAAGAGAAACCTATGCACCTATGTATGTAGTATTTACGCTTTAATCTATCATTTACACAAAACACACATTAGAACCCACAGAATTTCTGCTTTTAAACTTTGATTAAGGGACGACGACTCCTGCGATATACGAGTAGGTATGTATTTGTCGGATTTATGTAAAACTACATTAACACAGCAGTAAGAAACATGTTTCATTAATGCTCTGCTCCTATTTGCCGTAGCATCTATACTTAATATATAAAGCTGAAGAGTTTGTTTGTTTGTTTGCTTGAACGCGCTAATCTCAGGAACTACTGGTCCGATTTGAAAAATTCTTTCAGTGTTAGATGGCCCATTTACCGAGGAAGGCTATAGGCTCATCACGCTGAGACCAATAGGAGCGGAGCAGTAATGAAAATTGTGACGCAGGCGAAGTTCCTCGATAAATGGGCTATCCAACACTTAAAGATTTTTTCAATTCCTGTTCGTTCCTGAGATTAGCGCGTTCAACCAATCAAACAACCTCTTCAGCTTTATAATATTAGTCATATACTGAAAATCTTGCAAATAAATCAACACAAGGAAATAAAGCATGTTCTCCATTGCTTCCATCTTACTGGAATCGTGCACTTTTTTCACATAAAGTACAACCGACTTCCAAATAAAAAACACTATAAAGTATAAAATTCCCCACAGCGACAGTGTACCTTTCTAGAAAGGAAAGGAGTTTGAAATCAGATCAGTACTTCCTGAAATTCCCTTTTACAAACCATTTATGAACAAACAAACAATTTTACCATTTCTTACTATTTGTATAGATAATGACCTGACCGCAGAGAGGTGGCTCAATGAGGTGCTCAATAAAACTATTCAAAAAGTGTTGGTTAATTCGCGGTTTCGTACTGTAGACTACTTTTTGCAGTTAATGATCGTTATAAATACCGTGAAGGCAAATAGAAGAATACAGTTGTATATTTATAAATATAACAATCATTCTTAATAAGTTTTCCCATGGTTGTGTTTCCGTATCCTGACCCACTGAAATCAAACGATGTTTTTTTTTTCGGGATAAAGAGTTGCGATGTGTCACAGTGTCACTCAGAAATAGTGTGGTACCTTCCTATTAGCGAAAATATTTGCTTAATCGAGTATTACAGGAGATTTTTGTTACCAACATGTGAAGAAATAAACGATTTTATCTCTTCATAATAGTAGTTATTTACCTGCACGATATACTAAATGAACTAGTCCTTAAATACGATACGCTAGCTTTTGTCCGCGACTTTGTACGCACATTTATCATTGTCCCTCCCGTTCCCTTATTATGCCATTCCCTTGAATCACTCTGTCTATTGATGAAAACCGCATTAAAATCCAATGCGTAATTTAAAATGCCTTCATATAAGCGTACAGACGGAAAAAGCGAATTTGTTTTATATTTTGTAATGATTTAGACTAAGGATAGAATAAAGTCCCAAAATCAAATTCACCTAATATCATGCCCATGCCCATTGTAATTTTGGTTGTTTTGAAACTTGGCAACTTCCCTTGTACACTCATAGGTACGAATGCCCAAGAAATATGTCCGTTGTCGGCTGTATTGTGTGTTTACACGCGGACAATTTATAGGCCAGTCAAATTAGCTTAAATAATATCAAAAAATTGTAAAAATCCATGACCAGTTCATTCTTCAAAAAAAAACAAAAATGCGTTTATTTCAATAAAAGATAAGAAAAAAAAAACTACAAAGTATAAAATAACCTTAATTTCGGAAGTCGGTGTTTTTGGTTTTGTATCTTCGTTTTTAACACCGACTTGCAAAATTAAGGTTATTTTATAATTTGTAGTGCTTTTTGGAAGTCGGTTATATTTTTTTGTAAAAAAGTTTTTTATTTTTCACTTTTAGGTGGTGATACTTCAACGACGTCTTAGTCTACGCAATAACTACTGAGCCAAACTGAATTAAATTTTTACGGGACCAAATTGCAAGTATGACAAATTACCTCCTCCTTTTTTGGAAGTCGGTTAAAAATCAAGCTATCTCTAATTTTCTTTTGACAATAATATGTAAATTTTCGCCCTGAGAAATATCGTCAAAGAAGTAATACGATTTTTTTTTAAATGTGAGATGTATTTAAATTCTTTATAATTAAGTCAGACATTTATTATTATTTCCTTTATTCATTTTATATACATATTTTTTTACAATTCTAAATATTTCAAGTGGGATTGGGCGGGTCACGTAAGCCCCAAATACAGTGACCGTTGGGCAAAAATCTCCACACGCCCGAAGATGGACGGCGCCGCCGAGGCCGGCCCAGAAAGAGGTGGCGAGACGAGCTGGACGCGTACTGTGAGGGCTGGTACGGAGTGGCGCGGGAAAAGAATACTTGGAAGGATTTGGGGGAGGCCTTTGTCCAGCAGTGGGACATAAAATGGATATAAAAAAAAACTATTTTTATTATTATTATAAGCCCGTAGTGTCCCACTGCACGGCAAAGGCCTCCCTTCTTTCCACCTCAATCTATCTTGAACAATCTGAGCCCCATCCTTTGGGTAGGAGTCCAACTCGCCTCGCCATCTCCGTTTGGGTCTACCGCGTCGCTGGTTCCTGTGTAACCGGGACCCAATCCGTGGTTATTTTCGCCGAATACTGCGCGCGCGCATATATATTAATAACTCACGAAAACGGATACAAACACTAACACCAGTTACATTCCATTTTAAGTTTTCGTGTTATTATTGATTATGCCACTAAACCATGTTAGCATTGTTAGAACACTATTTAATCATTTATTAAGAAATAAGTATCGAAAAACCAATCTAATGAATAGCTTAATGTTGAATCAACAGAAATACAAATGAAGCAATCTTACAATGTTTTCACAAGCCTGTTTGTTTTTCTCACGGCTATAAATAACCAATTAGTAAATATTATATTGTTTAATAAACATGTACAAATGTTTTATTCATGTCGCATTTTTATAGAAAACAAGAATTACATAACTCATCGTATTAGATAAGTAGATATTAATTAATTTATAATGAGCTATAAAACCGAACTAAGTTTCATATGCTATCTTCGTCGTTTGTGTTAAATACACTGACTGTTACAAAATATTCCATTAACACATGACTTGATTAGTTTTGAATGTTTAGTGTGATGGTTCCTTGAATTACTTTCAAAATCTGTGAAATATGTATTTTGCATGATAAAAATGGTTTTACTCTCAACGATGCCATTATTGTTTTGAAATTTTGTCTTCAAGACAATTATATTTCACAAACATTAGAAACATAGGTGTAGGTATCTGTTTGTGAGCTAAGAGGACAGTCATAAAGCCAAATCTCGAAGATTTAGCGATAATCTTTTTTTCTCACTAATCCAGTTGACTGAGCTTCAGCAAACATATGTCACAATGGCGATGATACGAAGCTTTAAACGAACCCATTGTGTTTTCACTCACGTACTATTTCTTAATCTGTCTGACATGATTTTTGTGTCAGTTTTTATTATGTTCAATTACATTTATAGTGAAGTACCTACCGTCATATGTCTTTTCGTAATGCACTTTGCACAGAAACAGTGTAAGGACTTCCTTGTTTGCACGTTTTTGTTCAAGCTAAATGCAGCGGATCTTAATAATTACATAAGTCTCTTCGTACTAGATCTTACTTAACTATAGGACAATATTTGATAAGCACAGAACAAATAAGCATAAAGAACAATTAAAAATAAACGTTTTATTCCATTGAGATGAACGATGTCACAAGATAAAAATCCTCTTTACATATTTATTTTATATCACATAATAAACATATGTGCGAGTGATGGAAATCCACTTTCAATTAATATTTACATCTGCAACACATCCTGTAATGATTCTGCAAATAATTACTAACAATAAACCTACAATGAATCTAAGTTTCTGTTTTTAATGAAAATTAGAGCTTTTTAAACTGCTGCACGGGGCGCAGGGTGGTTTTCACTCCTACGTTAGTCGTAACGTTAGTCTTGCAAAATGTATTTTATTGTTTTTTATATTAATGTTTTTAATTACGAAACACAAATCATCAATCACAGCAACTATTGTCGACTAGCGGTCATGTCCAAACCACACAAAAAATGCTGAGGTCTCTTGAAAACATAGAGTGTGTGGAGGAGCGCGTCACCGCGACCCATCCTACATGATGTCAGCCATCTGCAAGTGCCTGCAACTCGGGATATATATAAAATGAACGATCTTACACTAGTTACTCATTCGTTAGTTTGAACGCAAGACGAATACTAAGCACCATGCTCAAATACGTGAGTCGAGATTTTTTATTTATTTAATTATAGTATGCACTAAAAGATATACGTGCTTTAAATGTTTTTTTTGTAATTAGTTGTTGAAAATGTGTCGTGCCTTTTGTGATGCATCTGTAAGATGTGGTAATGGCTAAGAGATGCGCAAAAACAATGGGTGGAGGTGTCATACCGGAGTGACTTGATGAATCCTGACCCCAGGGTTACGTTGCATCAGCTGGTCTGTTATTATCGTGCCATCACGTGCTGTAATGCTTTTTTAGTATTTCAATATCTGTTTGACTGTTGTGCATTAATTCTGGTATAAGCTGTGTGGTTTCAGTGCGACTCCATTTCATTAATCAAAATAATTTTGATCCTTTATTAGTAAACCTTTTGCAACTTTAATTCGCTTGTTTTGGTTGTTACCTATAGTTAAATGGCATTCAGTTTGCAGTTAGTATAATACACTTAACATACTGCACATAGTTGAAAAGTAGGTCCTTTGACTCGCTAACCGTTAAAAATGGGTCGTCAGTTAAAGTGTGAACGTTTACTCTCGCTACCTAACAGTTAGCATTTAGAACCGTTTTTGAAAATAGAATCCATTTCAAATGTTCACGAAGAAGGTTTGTTTAATGGCTTATTTGTAATTGTATTAGTGTAATTAAATTAGAAAACACGCTACTAATATTGGAGCTGCTAAGGCATTAAGTAAACCTAAAACCACTAAATCTATAAGCATTACAATTTAAAAGTAGAGCCCTTAAAAATACTTTAAAAAGACTGTCAGACTGTTGAAAACTTAGTAAATACCCCAAAACAAATGAGATCGGTACAATAAATACTTAAGGAATTTCTCAACCTTATCATCGAGCAAAATACTTGCAAACAGAGAAAACGTTTAACAAATATTGTCTTAAATGTGTAATGTTTGTACAATGCATGTGCATGGTTTGCACTCAAAGAGGCATAACTCTTAGAATGCTTTGAAGTGTTTCAGTAAGAGCACCCAGCTTACGGGAACGTTAACTTTGTTTACATACGGTGCTTTTACACAAAAAGGACCGGACGATTTAAAAATACTAAAGGTTATTGTGTTAAAAGCTGAGTAAGTACGCATTCTCTCTTCAATTTTATAGCATTTTTGACAGCTGTGAATGTATGCAACAGGTATAACCACTCTTTGATTGGAAGAATTTGGACAATTCTAACAAATCTGAGTACAAAATCAAATTTAACACCACTTGTTATGTATGGTCGTTAGACCTAACTGCCACGATAAGAAAAAGAAGAACTCCACTTAGTACTCTTATTGATTTCTTTCACCTATTAAAATATCTAGACATTACTCAAGTAGTAACTGTCTCGGTGGTCGAGCGGTTTAGGCGTTTGCCTCGTGACCCGGTGTCCCGGTGGGTTTGATTCCCACGGGAGAACATACTTTATAAAGTTGTTTTCCAATTTGGCTAGAACATTGCAGGCTTGAATCACCTGATTGTCTGATAAAAAGATGATTCCGTGCTTCGGAAGGCACGTATAAGCCGGTGGTCCCGGCCGCTAAATGGCGGTCGTCAAATAAACCATATCGGAGGCCCTTGAGGCGGTTTAAAAACTCTGACACTATCGTGTGTGCGGTCGTTAGACCTTACTGCCCACACGATAAGGAGAAGAAAACTCAAGTAGTGGTTTAAAATTAATCTTCCTTTAACATTTGAATCCAATGACCCCACGACTAGACACAGGCTAGAGATTATTATAAAAGTTTTAAATAAGAACCATTATTGGTTCCTGTTCTCAACTATCTGAAGGTACAATTTAGTACCGCACTGTCTAAACACAAATACATACGTTAATATTGCAGCAGTGGCAGCAGATACAATATTGTTGTAATTTCATATTCTTTGTTATTCTTGCAGGTAACATTGGTGTGCGTGTTGGTGGCGGTCTGCGCCGGCGCTCCCCAGCAGAACCCACAAGACGTGCAGATCCTGCGTTTCGATAGCAATGTTGAACCCGATGGTTACAGCTTCGCGTAAGTTATGCTTAATTTTTTCTTCTTATTAAAATATAGTTTTTCTTGGGTTCGTAGAGAGATTAAATCTGCTCCCTGACTAGAAACTGATTTGACTGTCCATAATAAAATTAAATGCAGTATCCTAAAAGGAAACCTCCTTTAAGTCTTATTAACTTTTCAAGACCGGCCATTTGCAAAGAGTGCTACAAATAATTGCTAGTCGAGAGTTGTTTGGTTAAACCTTACAAAAGTTAAAATAACGGAAGCTTAACTTTGAGACACTATTCAGATTCAAGCTAAAGCATTCCTCGAACAATAGCCCCCTGGTATTTCCGCGTGTCGCAAACAATACCTAAGGTACTAGCGTATGTGCACAGACCACCTGGTATTGGGCACACGCGTTTTGTACTGATAATATCACATAACTAATTTCTCGGTTCCTATAAGGCCACAGGTCAGATGGTCGTAAATATGCCTAAACCAGAAACTATCTATAGGATCGATCTAGGAACTGGTCACGAATAAATGGCCGGAAGAACATCCTTGACAGAAGCCGGACTAACCTTTGAGTGACCTAAGGTTTTTTTAAAACTGACATTAAAATTATTTGTTAATAGTAAAAGTTCAAAGAATAAGAGATTAATAAACAACTGACACATCGTTAAGTAAATACGATACCCAATGTACTGTATTGAAATATAAACATAATTACTTAATCAGCCGGTAAATGTAACCGTTTGTTGTGAAACGAGCCGATATAAGAGTAGGTGATGACCCTTTGTGACGTAACCACCTAACATTATACAACTCCCAATGTAAGCTATAAAAATAACATACTTATAACTACTTTGAGACTTAACAAACATTACCCAAAAGGTTAACCGAATTATGTAATGAGGAAAATGGGATATTGAAGAAACTTATAATTTTATTTCATTTTGTTTACATATTCAATAATAATTTTCTATGAATATTCAAAACAGCAGAAAAATAGGTTATTGCCTTTACAAATGAAATAAAATGATAATGTTGGTTGACAATTAAAGTAAAGCGCGCGTTGAAGTCTTTTGTGGGGCAAAACAAAATCGTGGAATTAATATTAGTTTTCGGAGAAACAAAAATGAATTATAACGCATTTAGTTCAACTTAAAATAAAATCCTAATATGAAATCCTTAATTATTTCACAATTTTTAATCATTTGTTTCTTTAAAGTTATTTAAACTTTTTAAGAGTACACAGTAGAACATAAATTCAGAATACATGAGACGCCATGCACTTAGACTAAAAGAGTATTTTAAATCTTATTCTTATTTTTAACGAAGATTAAAATGATTGATTTAAACACCGTTCTGAATCTAAATTAATTTGAATAACTATAGCTGAAATATCAAATAATACAAATATTTTCTGTAAAGAAAACATGTTTATTAACAAGAAAACGGAAAATGATAGTTACATACAAACAACTCAGTACCCTGTTATTATTCTATGAAACGTTCAAAATAATATAACATAGGCATTAAATATTTACTTCTTCATTTCTTGGAAGACTATATCCTTGTTTATTTTATTACAAAGTATTCCATACAATGATATCAATTGTAAATACGATTCATCTTGACAATGAATACGATTCCGGGATCAAATCTAGGTCAAGGAGACTGAATTAACTTCAGTAATGTACTCATCTTGGAAATTGATCACCCATGGATAAGATAATTTTGTGATGGATGACTGGTTCAATTATGACTCGTATTCAACCTCAGCCAGCACACTTAAATAAAACGCCTCTTTTTCACAGCTATGAAACCAGCGACGGTACCTCTAGACAGGAGGAAGGCAAGCTCGACAACCCTGGCGCAGAGAACGCAGCCTTAACCGTCACAGGACAGTACGCATACACCGCCCCTGACGGCAAGCACTACACGGTCACCTTCACCGCTGGACCCAACGGCTTCCAGCCCAAGACCTCCCTAGGACAGTAGGACCGCACACCGACATATCTTGTAAATAGACAATACTACTCTCAACAGATTATTAGTAGAGTTACTACTATTACCAGTAAAATAACTGCTATTACCAGTAGAATTACTACTATCACTAGTGGAATTTCTACTACCATTAGTAGAATTACTACTATAATAGTAGTATAATTACTATCCAGTAGAATTGTAAAAAGCCGCTTCAGTTAAAGAGATCTCAGTTAAGGGATCGAATTCTAAATTCGCGTGCCATAAGGACGTCTTTTGTAATTTTGTATATTTTCTTGTTTTTTTATTAAAAAATGATTATCAATGAAATAAATACGTTTTTTTGTAAATTATTGTTTCATTTTCACATTTGATTTTATATGGGTGGTTCAGAGGCCATAGCCGCCTGTTATCTAAGCTATAAAAAATATTTTAATATTTTAATTCTTATCTTTTAATTGTATTATTTTTACTAAATAGTTAATTAGATACTACATTTCGAATTCAAAATCGTGATTAAATAATTAAGTGTTTTACGACTCCCCATATTTTTTTTATCACTTCGAATGCCTAATTTATTATCCACGTTAATTAAGATGACATTTTCACCTAAAATTTTAAATACTCGTACTTAAGATTCCACATATATAATACGAATACACTAAATCGCAGTTTTACTTAGTAATAAAAGGTTTGCTGCTATTCACAAACGTTCCGTTTATTGTTATTTGATGACACAAACGTGCTTACCAGTTCACAAGGACAACTGGTAGCGTATCACGAATGTTCTTAACGAAATCTAACTTTAGAAATGATTTGCGTAACATACATGCAACTTTAAAACTTGCTATTATCACTACAATTTTATCCTCGCCTTTACGTAAGTGCAAAATTTTATATGTCGGTTTTCAGTTGTTTTTAGAGTTCCGTACCTCAAAAGGAAACAACGCAACCCTTATATCACTTTGTTCTCCGTCCTTTCGTCCGTCCGTCTATCCCTTTATCTCAGGAATGCATGGAGGTATCGAGTTAAAATTAAAACCATATACTCAAATCTACAGTTTATTGAAGCTGTGAAAAAAAAACAAATTTCTAACTTAACTTAAAAAAAAGTGTGAGTGTCGAAAAATCCTTTTCTTTGCAACGGTCGTACCGTTGCAAAGAATAGGATTTTTCGACACTCTCAAGGAAATCAAAATTTATAGGGTAGTTTCCGTTGACCTAGAACTATGAAAATTGGCAAGTAATATTGTCTTATACTACAAGTACAGGGAAAAGTCTGAAAGCTGTACATTTTTAATTAAATCATAAAAAATATAATCTTTATTTAAAGGCGAGTCCGACTCGCACATGTCCGATTTTTTTGTTTATAACAACTACAATATAAATGTACAACATACTTCTAGCTAATATTATAAGTGCGAAAGAGGTTGTTAAGATTGCAAGCCTAATTCGCCGAACCAGTTCTGATGTATTTTAGGACAGAGATATAAGGGAGACGGTTATAGGTTACTTTAAGGCGAGCAAAGCCGCAGGCAGAAACTAGTATTATTATAATAGTACAAATGGACATATTTTAAGAATGTTATGGTTTCGTTTTTTTTATCAGCCAGTCTACGTAACTATCTGAACATGAGTCCTCTAATTACTTCAAGAACTGCCCATTGTGTCACCCTGTGTAGTGTTTATTAAAACTATCTTTTCTGTTTAAAACATAACTTAATTTGTACGGTGTAAAGAACTACAGATTATTGTATTCTGTTTTCATTGAAGTTGACAAGCAAAGCAGGCATACGTTTTGGTGATTGTATAATGTTTAATACGTTATTTTGCTACAAGTAAATGTGGAGAAAAACGGTTTTACAATTAAACTAGTACTATTTTACAAGCTATGAGCTTGTGTCTTCGCATACGTTAGTCAATACAGCGTCTGAATAGCCTCAGAGGTCTTACAAATGGTTGAAAGAAATCAAACATTTGTAAAAAACGACAGAAGTTAAACTGCGAGTGTTTTATGTTCGTAAAACACATATTTAACTTACATGTAACACAAGTAAAATATTTATCGCAATCGTTGAGTTAGATTCCTTTAAGATATGTAATTGAAAACTTTGAACAAAAGTCAATCATTATATTTGTATTTTGCCACCTAATGAGCAAGTTTTATAAATGCCATTTGCACACAAATACAACTTAATGTAATATCAAGCTAGTAAAACAACTTTGTAGCAAACTTGGCAAAGAAATAATGTAACGTAAGATCACGCCTGCACAATGTGTTAAGTACAATAGTTACTCCTCTATTTGACCGTTACAGAACACCCAGATTTGATCAGTTATGTTGAATATCCATCTGTCGGGCACAATCCTCCGAGTTACGACAGAGGTATTCCAGATGTAAAACTAAAGAAACTCAACCCAACCTGGGAAGCAAGAAGGGAACCCAAGACTGAATGCTAAATAGTTGCAACCACTAAACCGATATAGAATGAAAATATTTTTTTTTACAAAATTATCTTAGGTTTGACGGTTTCATTTGTAGCTGCCAATTTTGAGAAAAAGGTTCATCAGATTTATGAAAAAAAATACATGAATTCACAATTTTGGCTGTGGTACCCAAGGCGTGCGTGCAATTTCTTGGTGTAACCCTGAAAGTCTTTAGAACCTATGAATATTTAAGAAGTCAATCATCTCAGCTCTTTGAAACGCCCACAGCCTCAGCAGGACGATTGAAAACAATTTACAAGCTAACGCAATAACATTAGGTTTAGAAATTTCTTAGCTAGTGTTCAACGTGTGTTTCGTAAATGTGTCTAAATGCCAACGCACACAAGACGCATCGTCGTGAAGGTTCTTGCATCCGTTTATGCGTACCTAAGAGTTACAGTATGTTCATAGTTCAGTAACCTTCACTTATCACTAGAAGTTTTGTGACTGACCAATAATCTCCATTTTTAGGAAGAACTGTATACTTGTGTTTCATGTAACAGAATATGTAGATAGAATCTACTGATTTTTTCAAAACTATTGTTTTATCTCTGGATACTGTGATGGTCTGATAACTAACAGCGATATTTACTAGACAACCTTAGAAGAGAGAGTGAGAAGTAATTTTTGAAACCTTTGCTTTAGGCAGGTTATTGTGAGTTGAAGTTTGGTTGCAAAGGAAGTGTCAACGGCTCGTTATATCTTTGGCCTCGGTGACAGTATCAGTATGACATTTATTCGGTAATTCACGTAGGAAGGTAAATCCAACTAGAACCCCGTTGACATAAAGTGTCAATTAGTATTGGAAAATCCATTGACTTACGTACTTCCGTGAACAACATCCTCTTTAAAACCAAATTATCATAATCGCCCAAAATAATATCGTAAACTACTTCAGCAAACGCTACGGCATTGACAGCGACGTTGAAGAGTATTTAAGTGTATTTGAAGCAAAAGATAATTTAGGTATTTTTTTCTAAATTGCACAAACGGCCTTGAGTAATATTGTTAACTCGAATGAGCAAGTATGCATAAGATTCACACTTTGCTTAAAGCCTCGTCTACACTAGAAACAAAGTTGCACGACTTTTTTTCTCTGAAAATTGCATAAGCGTTGCGGGAAAAAGTGTGGGTTATAACAGGTTTATTGACATTCATTTATTTTATTTTATTTATTTTATTACATATAATTTAATGTTAAACCAAATAACCTCGCAACATCGAAATTAAATTCATTTTCATTAAGTAAAGTCGTCATTGGACATGGGAGGCCTGTGTCTAATAGACGTCTTTAATTAATGATCCAAGCGTCTTCATAGGTCAATTTATGGATTTCTATCATCTAGTAGACTGAGGTTATGGTGCACATTGTAGATGACCTTTTAACACTGTCAGAACCCAGATTAAATTATTTAATTTAATTAATGCTAGTTGGTTATTGGTAATATACCATGGTGCGTTCGTTATCATACGCAGTATCTTTGACTGGAAACCAATAATCAACTACACCGCGACCTAAAGATACCAATAGTGAAGCAGGAAATTAAAGAGAATCTCAAATCTTACGCCAAACGTATTGAAAGGCATCCAAACACACTTGCTTGTAATCTGATGCATAAAACCACCAACATATTCCATCGAATTAAAAGAAAAGTCCCCCAAGACCTCATATGACCTCTTGAGAAAGGCTGATGGACTAGCCACTGGGCTAGGTCCATTCAAGACAAATTAAAAATTCGTGACCTCTAGCTAAATGCCCTGAAGCAGGCAGATTGCAAGATGGAAACGTACACATAAAAAAACATGCTGAGGAAAATATTGTTGCACGATTGTAGTTCAACATTTATGCTAAAGTGAACAAGGCTTTACAAATGACGCAAGTTGGAGTATTATCATCGTGCGACAGATGGCAGTATGTGCCGCACTCTGACACGAGAGCTTGAACCTTCGTTATTTAAAACGGTTACAAAATGACTGTGACGAAACCCGCGTAACCTTTGAGCTTTGTATCAGACGGTGGTGGGATCTCTACGCTAAACTGCACAGTTTTAGTTTATGATCTTTTAACTGATTACGATTGAACTGAATATGGATTTGATTGTTGGTACTAGAAGAAAAGCTTATTTTTAGAGTTCCGTACCCAATAGGTAACCAAAGGAACCTTATTACTAAGCCTCCGCTGTCCGTCCGTCCGTCCGTTCGTCCATCTATCTATCAGCGGGCTGTATTGCAAGAACTGTAATAGGTAAACAGTTGAAATTTCCATAGAGTATGTATTTCTGTTGCCGCTACAAAAACAAATAAAAAAAAATGTATATTTAGTCCTTGTAACAGGAATACTAAAATGATTCCATCATTTTAATATAAATTTATTAATTTAAGGTTATTTCATTGTTATTTTAATAACCTAAAATTGTATAGTTATAGTTAAATTATAATATATAAAAAACGAAATGAACGTGTTTTTAGGGTTCCGTACCTCAAAAAGTAAAAAAGTAACCCTTATAAGACCACTCTGTTGTCCGTCTGTCCGTGTGTCACCACTGATTTTCTCAGGAGTGGGTGGACCTAGTAAGTTGAAATTTATACCAGATACTGAGGTTTATAGTTCCTTTTAAGTGTATAAAAATCAAGGTCCTGAATCAACACGATAAAAAGATATGGGCAGATTTTCGCGAAAATTTGTAAGTACCAAAATTTACCTTAATTTTTGGAATTTTCCCTTTACTTGTGCGACCTTGCTTTTAACCGAAATTGATAATTCTAGGTCAACCGGAAGTACCCTATAGGTTTTGGGTCGTAAACCTATATGGTAGTTCCCGTTGACCTAGAATCATGAATTTTTTTCAAGTAATACCGTCTTCTACTACAATTATAGGGAAAAGTCTGAAAACTATACATTTGTAATTTATTCATTAAAAAATATATAGTGTTTATTTAAAGTAATTTGTAGCTAGAAATTTGTACGGATTTGTCCGACTCGACCTTGGTATTTTTCAGTTTTTGTAAGGAACCCTTCATGTAACAGTCTGACTCGCACTTGGCCAGTTTTTAAATAATACATCACGCAGAGGTGTCTCCACGGCACACCAAAGACCCGCGTATTAGGAGGCGTTGTTATGAACTGGTCACAAATTCAAACACCGGAGTACCTCTGAGAAATTCTAGTTAGAGGAACTCAATAACAATTTACCCGACCTGGGAATCGTATTTAGATGCATAGCGTGTGTGGGTTTCATGTTTGTAGACAGAGAGATCAGATGATACTTGCTGAAATATCCTACTTAATCCTACTTAATATTATAAATGCGAAAGTTTGTGAGGATGGATGGATCGATCTTTGTTACTCTTTTACGTAAGAACGCCTGAAAGAATCTTCATGATATTTGGCACAGAGGTAGATTATAGTCTGCAATAACACATAGACTCTTTTCATCCCGGGAATGTGTTCCCTATGCATGACGCGGGCGAAGCCGCTGGCAGATGCTAGTTCAACAATATGAATCAAACTTAACTTCATGAAAAAATTACCAACACTTACGGTTAAAACGTTTATGAAGTGTCTATTTTTAATAAATCAAAGCATATTATTAACGAAGCAAATATTTTTTTGATGACGCAAGATAAAAATAAATGACCTTATTTAACTTGCATAATCGAGTGATTTCAAGTAAGATTTGTATTAAAAATAAAACTGCTGTGGTAAAGAAACTGAATCTTATTGTCAATGTCATAAGCACGCTATATGCTAAAACCTTACAAAAATTGTAACTCCTCTGCACTTTTAAGTATATACTAGCTAAAAGAGACTGTGAGGCGCTTAAAATAAAAAAATATAAACCTGAAAATGGGCATATTAAGAAATGGCTTTCCGAGAAGTTCGATCACTCATTTTATATACTAAATCAAAGTCACTGGGTAACAGTTGAGTTTAGTGAGAGCAAAGCTTCCAAAGACTTATATAAAAAGTATTTAATACGCGTAGCCACAGCGCCTACGTAAGACAATAGCAAAAAATCACCTTAAAACATATATCGATTCGGTAAGGCGTTAGTTCACCTGAGGAATTTAAAAAAAAAAAAGTTAATTAGAAAGAAAACCGAAAAATATAAACGGACGTCCTCTCTTATGAGGTATACATAAAAGGACTACGTATTACTACTAAGTAAATAAGAAAAGCAGAGTTATACAAAAAGAAGATAATACTGACACTGTTTTGTATAATATCAAATCATTCGGATTGGCCAACTAGTTACGATCAACACCACTAGATGGCATTGGTAAGCAGCTTCTAGCTAACATCGCTTCACCAAAAATGTGTAAATTAAATTCATGATAAGATGACATCATATAACTGGATATTCGTTATAATTCCATTAACACGTACTTCAAATTGAAAGTGCCTAACCAGGATGTACTTGATTTAAAAAATATTCCATGATTTGAATACTAATCTTCTGCAATGCCAATATTCTAGATCCAAGGATAATGGCATGTATTTTAATATTTTTTTTAACATTGTTTTATCCTTATTATATTTCAGTGAACTTGATAAAAAGGAGCAGATAACTTCTCGGCAGCCCAAAGTGAAGACAGATGGAATGGCATGTTTTTGTAAAAGTTGGATAAATAGAACACACGTTATTTTACACCAAAAATACCTACTTACACAACACTTTACACAAACTTACTAGCATAAGAAGATAATCGCAATTTGTCTAGAAGGGACAAGGAAAATCACTTTGCAAATACAGTTTTCACTGAATTGTTTTCTTCTCACTAATCTAGGTTTTTTTTAAATATGGGAAATTATCAAATAACTCCTTCCGCTCTGCGCATCCGTATTCCTGCAGCTGCAGTGATGCGCTTATTACACTACACGGTATTCAGTGCCCGATGACAAGGGTGGGCGGCCCCTAACTAGGGAGCCGCTTATTACACTACCCGGTCGATTCGACTCTAACTCAATTGTGAAGTGACCAGCGTTGTCAATGTGTGGGGAATTCCCTGAACTGCGGGAATCTCAAGTTGTTTAGGGATTTATTAGGGGTCGGATAAAATGCGGGGATTCTAAATATCGATTTTATTCTTCTAATATTATTCTAAATGTCGCATTCGTGGGGAATCAATAGATTTTTATCCCCAAAATGGGGAATTTGACTTGCATTTTCGGGGAATTTGTTAAATTGGTGTTGGCAGCACTGCTCCCTAACTCTCTAAATGCTATTACACTGTCCGGTAATAAGGGAGTTAGGGAGCTAACTAGACCGGGCCGCTCCGGTCACCCTAATTAGGGTTCCAAACTCCCTAATTCTTATTACACCACCCTAAATCGGGACTTAGGGCACCGTGTAGTGTAATAAGCGCTTGACTCTTTCGAACAAATTCCTAGCCGAGGGGCGTCTATCGCTACACTTGCCTGAAAGCCGTCTCCACTCTAAAGCTGCATTTCCACCAGCGATGTGCGAGGATGCGTAACGAGGGTAGTGTTTGCTAAGAACCAATAGCATCGCTTGCGCTGAGCAAGGCTAGATAAATGAAGCGATTCGGCTGCTAGTGATACATATTGTTACCTTTTAATAAATGAGTAACCAATTATAAAAATTCAATGCTAATTAAATACAATAAGCTTTATAACATCTCAGGATGTAAGTTTAACGTAAAGCCGTGAACGATGTCATCAATCGTGACTGCATTGAGTTCCTGAACTCCTTAGTCTCCACAATACTGGCTTTAGAAAGGTCATCCATGATATAATAATCAAAGCATAGATTTAAAACCATTAACATAGCGGCTTGCAATAATTTATTACGCTTCACTTGGTTGAAGGCATATTTGCATGCATCACTGATACATCATGCTAACTAACCTTTAAGAAATGTTATAACATTTTGTCGTATTAAAGACAGGACAGAATTCGAAACACCACGCTGCGTTTCAAAACGGGAATAATGGTCGTGGGTAAGAAGGCTGCCAGGCTCAAGTGGAATTGGGTGGGTCACGTTAGCCGCATGCACTTTGATCGTTGGGCCACACAATGGGTGCCTGAAGATGGACACCGCCGCCGAGGCCGGTCCAGAAAGAGGTGACGAGACGACCTGGACGCGTACCGTGAGGGCTGGCACAAGAAGGCGCGGGAAAGGAATGCTACGAAGGACTTGGGGGAGGGCTTTGCCCAGCAGTGGGAACACAAATTATCCACATCACTGTCAGTGGGAAAAGTGCCCAAAACGTTGAACTGTAATGCTGAATCTGTGGCCGAAAAAAAATCCAGTCCTCTGATCAATGATCATTTATATTTATAGTGCAAGATTAAAATGTAAAACACATTTAATTTTAGATTATTTATCAGTATATAATTTACAGGCAAGGCACAAACCAATAACATCGACCCAGCCTACCGCGGTCCATTGCTGGACAGATGCTTCTCCCAAACTGTGACATCATACGTCCACCTTCCAAATGTAGTCTGTTCCAAATACTGTTTAAGGACGTTAGTCAGCGAGCACAACAGTTACGAGTATCTGAAACGTATTATATTTTTGAGAAATACATAGCTCATAAAAAACAGCTCATATACAGAAATACTTTAATCAAAGTTTTTTTCATTGAATAAAGTTACATAAAAAAACAAGTTATAACCAGTAAATGATCAATAGGTAAGCTGACAATGATGTCAACAACCAATAAATAAATAAAATCACGCCTTCAAATAGATCGATTTGAATTTTATTAATATCTATCTTCTATAGATAGACGTCCACCATAAAAAGCCTAAAACGGCCTGTTTCTGTATATTGAATATTTATTTGGAATAATTAAAGTCTTGAAACGTGAAACGAAGTTTAACATTTCTCATAACTTCTTAGCTTTTCAGTAACGCCACTTTTGTATGTTCGGATCATTATGAAATTTTAAATGGTAACAGCTTATCTTATGAAGAAATCTCAGAACTACGACGGTATTTTCTAACTTAATTAAATATTTAGCTCGGGTGACGAATAAGTAGCTAGGAAAGGCAGAGATACGTTTTTGTCGCCATATGGTTCGATATTATACACCTCTTCTACAATTCCAGCTTTTTATTAACTTCACCTAAAGTTTTTATTTTACAATCGAGCAGGCAGAGTATACACAGCTAGTGATGACAGTCAATAAGCGATTCTTTACCGAAAAAACGAATAGATACTCATGGATAGACGAACATTTGAGTGGTTTTGTTTTAATGAAATTAAAGTGCCACTATTAAAGTTGTGCATATACACTTAAAGCTTCTTGTCGACAAGTTTATAAGTATTTATTCAAACTCTTTGGAGAGAAGAAACTCGCAAACAAGCCCATACAAATCGGTAAATTGATAATTTCCTACTCATAAAACGATTATCAATTTTTTTGTGGAGTTACATATTGCAGACAATGAAATAAAGGTTTTGTAAATAACGTGCATGATGTGACGCTTCACGCCTGAATTTACTGCTCACGACTTTTGATTTACATGTGGCCGGAGAATTCACATCAAACTAGGTTATGATCACCCAGAATTTAGAACATCAGGATATATGGAATAGTGTACAAAATAACATTAAACAATTCAAGCAAACATTCCGGTCTTATTAAATTATACGAATTTAATTAATTAATGAATTCCACGTTTTATTAGACAATAGGTGCACCTAATTAACGCTTTATATGTGCATATTTACAATATCGATTAAACGTATTATTCTAAAATTTTATATTTGTATAAATTGGTGTTTTTTTTTTCAAATATTTTAGTAAGCCTTGACATTATATTTTCTTAACGTCTTATTTAAAACAAATAAAGCAATGGAAATACTTTTTTAAATTTCCTCTAGCCATACTATGTATCTTTGTGAATTTATGGTAGATATTTACGCGAATGGTATATGGTAGATATTTATGCCGTATGTTGTCGGCCGGTGACGTATGGTGCCATAAAAGAATAATACCATCCCATCACTTCCCGTGGGTGTCGTAGGAGGCGACTAAGGGACTTGCCAGAGAATGGGCAGCAGCGTTCTCTGTAAAAGTCAACACCATACACTGCGATCGCCAACCCGCCGGCCAAGCGTGGCAATTATGGCACTCCCCCCCCTCCCAAATGATTAGCACAACCAAAAAATGGCCACTAGTGCCCGGTAGCCCGTCTACCCTTGACGACGACTGGACCTGACAACACTGAACACGAGAACACTCCGGACTGACGAGAAGATCACCGAACTTGAGGAGGAATTGAGCAGGTTGCGCTCGAGTGTTGTGGGATTGTCTGAAGTCCGAAGAGAGGGGGAAGACACGATAATCAGCTCTATTTCCGGGAGGGTGACCAGAAGTTCCAGGGTGGTGTCGGGTTTATCGTTTACAAGTCCCTTGTGTCCAATGCGGTGAGCTCGATGCTCAGTGTGTCGACCAGCGTGGCGTATCTTATACTCAGAACATCGTCAAGATATTTGCTGACGGTCGTACAGGTTTACGCACCAACCTCGACACACCCCGACGACGAAGTAGAGACCACGTATATCCAGAGCCATACACGGTCATAAAACTCACTTCACCGTGGTCATGGTGGACTTCAACGCGAAACTGGGCAAACGAGATGGTGACGAGCTGCGAGTAGAGAGGGCAATTTGGATTTGGACGTCGGAACCACCGGGGACACTTACTGGCCAAGTTTATGATGGACTCTACATGATGAACTCCTTCTTCAGAAAGCGTGAGCACAGAAAGTGGACCTGTCAGAGCCCCGACGGTGCAACTAAAAATGAGATTGACTTCATCATGTCGACGAAGAAGTAAATATTCAATGATGTCTCTGTGATCAACGCGGGGAATATCGGAAGTGATCACCGCATGGTAAGAGGCACATTGAATCTAAATATTAAGCTGGAAAGGTCTCAACTGATGAAGTCTACGCTCCGTCCAGATCCAAATCTCCGAGAGCTTTCAGCTCGAACTTCAGTGCCTCGAGTCCATTTCGAGTTTAGGGAGCTCCATGGACGAATACAACGATGGATTCGTGGAAACTGTACAATACGTCGGGTCTATGTTTTTCAAGATTCGCCGTACAGATAAGAACAAGAGACTCTCTGATCCTACTCTCAAGCTCATGAAGGAGAGGCGGGAGATGATTCTGCAATCTTCAGACGATGCATGTAAATACCGGCAGCTCAATAGACGGAACTCCAAGTCCTTGAAAAGCGACCTCCGCCGCTTTAATATTGAGAAGATTAAAGACGCGATAGAGTAGAATAAGGGCTCCAGGGTCTTTGCTAGAGATCTGTCTATTGGGCAGAGCCAGCTCACGAAACTGAAGACTGCCGATGGCAGAACCATATCCGCCAATTCGGAGCTTCTGAGAGAGATCGAGACATTCTATAGACCAGTGGTTCTTAACCTTTTAGTCATAAAGGACCATTTGACCAAATTACCGTCTTTTCATGGACCACCAACTTTTCAAAGGTAATAGATAGTTTTTTTTTTACTGCATAATCTTGACTAACATTTGAATCCAGTTCAGTGCTGCTCAAGGCCAAACGCATGCCAATACTAACATCCAGCCGATTTTGGTGTCTTTAAAATTTTCAGTAGCACGGAGAACCTCTGCTGGCATAGATATGCCGATGAAACAACGTTAGGTAGCGTGTAGCACTATTTTGAAACTTTGGAAGAAACATTGTTATTTTTCTATAAAAAATGTTGTACCTATTCTAATTCATTTCCTGACTGAAAAACATCTTCAAAGTTAGTATTCTATAGCATATCAATCACTCCTTTATTTCGAACCATTGCATTGAAATTATTTAGCTTTGCGAAAATATATTGCATTATAGAATGTCTTCGCGGACCACTTTAGGTTCTGCCAGGGACCACCAGTGGTCCGCGGACCACCGGTTAAGAACCACTGCTATAGACAGTTATACACGTCAATGACTAAACCCGATACGAATCTAGCTAACGACCCAAGAGGTAGATTGACCCGGCACTATACCGAGGACATCCCGGACGTCAGCCTTTATGAGATTAGGATGGCTCTGAAGCAGCTTAAAAACAATAGGGCGTCGAGTGAGTGACGGAATTACGGCCGAACTCCTGAAGGCGGGAAGAAAACCGGTCTTAAGGCCCTTCTGTTCCATTCCGTCATACTCGAGGGGAAAACGCCACAGGCATGGAGCAGAGGTGTGGTGGTACCCTTTTTTAAGAAGGGCGACAATAAATATGCTTAAGAACTCATCCATCCATTTCACTTCTGAGCCATGTCTACAAGCTGTTTTCCAGAGTCGTCACGAACCGTCTCGCGCGCAGGTTTGACGACTTCCAGCCTCCCGAACAAGCCGGATTCCGAAAAGGCTTCAGCACCGTAAACTACATATATACGCTCCGTCGGGTTATATAGAAGACCGAAGAGTATTATCTGCCCCTCTGCTTAGCGTTTGTGGACAACGAGAAAGCGTTCGATTCGATCGAGACTTGGGCTGTGCTGCAGTCTCTCCAACGGTGCCAGGTCGACTATCGGTACATCAAGGTGCTGAAGCCTGTTTGTACAAAAACGCCACCATGTCAGTCCGACTTCAGGATCAAACCTCGAAACCTATCCTTCTGCAGCGGGGTGTGAGGCAGGGAGATGTCATTTTTCCGAAATTGTTCACGGCCGCAATGGAGGATGTCTTCAAGGTTTTGAACTGGTATCTTCTCGTCAAACATACCACAGTGTCTCAAAACGAAAGTCTATGACCAGTGCGTGTTGCCAGTGATGACATATGGAACTGAAACGTGGTCGCTCACAATGGGCATCATCAGAAGGTTCAAAGTCACTCAAAGGGCAATGGACAGGGCAACGCTTGGAGTTTTCTTGCGTGATCGAATCAGGAATGATGATATCCGCAAGAGAACCAAGTTTACCGACATAGCCCGAAGGATCGCCAAACTAAAGTGGCAGTGGGCAGGGCACATTGCTCGCTGACAGATGGTCGATGGGACCGAAAAATTCTGGAGTGGCGACCGCGTACCGGAAGACGTAACGTCGGAAAGCCTCCCACAAGGTGGATCGATGACCTGGTGAAGGTCGCGCGTAGCCGATGGATGCAAGACGCGCAGGATCGGTCGTTGTGGCGACGCTTGGGGGAGGCCTATGTCCAGCAGTGGACGTCTTTCGGCTGATATGATGATGATGATGATGATGATTTACCCGAAACCATGTAATTTTAAGAATCACTCACAAACTCTGTTCTGCTTTTCCATCAATGTCATATATTAACAAGTACTTAAATGCCATATTATTTATTATTGTGATGCGATAAAAACATTCGCACATCAGTACGAAACAACACAACAAATATGTACTTACCAAGATTGTAAAACGTTTTCGATTAGTTCTGAATATTTTTTGTTGCTTATGTCATTTTGTAAATAACAACCACGTAAAAATGCAAAAAATAGTGTATCATAGAATGGAGTGGAAACTTAGTAATTTTTAGTTCAAATGTTTTTTGTTTGCTCTCTTTATTTGGTTCACAGGCCTTTAAACTACCCCAGGGTTGCGGAATTTATTCGAAAGAATCACCGCGGCCCTGGAACGCAAAGGGCACTAGGAGGAACACGGATGGGTTTTAGTCAGAAAGAGTCTGACACTCCCTTCTGCTTTGCCTAGAGCGGGAGGAGTCATTTGATGATTTCCCATCCCTAAAAAAGGCCTTTAAACTGCTGAACTATTTCGCTATAAATCGACTTTTAATTGTGTCGTACTCTTGAGCTCGGTCAACTCCGCAGATATTGTCTTCAGACATATTACTAAAGTTGATTTTGCACATTCTTTTATCAGAACAAAAAGTGTACTCCATTTTGATGCAGATGAATACAATAACAGTTAAATTATACTCCAGTTACGTTTATGTTAGCTTAGAAAACCTAAGATAACTCAGCCAATTAGTAAATCAACTGTCAATCAATCTGTATTTATTGTGCACTAGCTTTTGCTCGCGACTTCGTATGCGCATATCCCTTTTTTTTTTAATTCTCGTATAGCCTTGCTCATGAATGTGGCTATCATATACAAAATTTTTTTCCAAATCCGACTGGTACTTCCAGAGATAAGCGCGATCAATCAAACTATTCAGCTTTATTATATGGCCATACATAGGTTCATTCGAGCATAGATATGTATACTTCTAGGTTGCGCTACATTGCATTGGACCCGGAATATCAAACTCTTCAGAAAGTTCAAATGTATGAATGAACATAATTTGAGAATAATGAATGTGTATGAAAGTGCTATGATTTATCACTTACGAGTAGGTACTCGCTTTATCATGTTCCCATTAATTTCAATTGGTTATTGTATATGACTTTACAGCCCAGGGCGAGAAGTTTCGACATAATTACCGATCGCCTACCGACCGAATTCGGTCATTTAGTCCTAAGGCCGCCTGTATACAGTCAATCTCAAACGCAATCCACGGATCAGTAGTGCTATTCTGTAACAACATTTTCGTATCTCGACAGTCGAATCCGAGGTGAGTTTCAAAATAAGACCTTCATGTTGTGTGCAATAAAGCTCATTTTGTGAGTTTTGTCACTCAGGTGAAGCTCGATATCGAAATAGTTGTTTACAGAATAGACTAGCTGATCATTGATTTTGACCGTAGATCGCGTTCGAGATTGACTGCGTACCTTACTAAATTCGGTCGATAGGCGATCGGTAACTACCTCTATGTCTAGACTTCCCTTCCACTCTTCTACAGCATATCATCAAATTCAGTGCCGGTACCTACTCTTAGGTAAGTAAAAGGATTTTGATAAACGTTTGAGTAATTGAGGTGGGACTCAAGAATTCCCTTGAAACATCATATTTTCTATTCTTTAATGCATTTGAATGTTTCAAATGCTTCCTACATTTCTATAAGAGCCTACTTACGGCATCCATTGATGTTTGAGTGACCTTGATTACGGCGGTAATTGCTAGATAAACATTGAATACTTAACTCTGACCTTTGACAATTAGTTAGAGTATTCGATTTGATCCTCAAGATCAGCCATTTTAATAAAACCTGATATTCGTATTGTGTTTAAAAAGTCGAGGATTCCGTCATTTGAACTTGGATAATAAAGAGAACCAAGATTACCGGGAGTGGGCAGAGCACATTGCTTGCAGAACAGAATGGTCGGTAGGGCCGAAAAGCTATGGACTCGCGTACCGGAATACGCAGCGTTGGAAAGCCTTTTTTTTAACGGGTGGAAATCCTCATGGATGTCCTCCGCCCTGGGGCGGGCGGAGGGGTCTGTCAGACTCTTACTGACTAAAACCACCCCGGTGTTCCATCTCTCACCTACGCCGGAGATCGCGGGGGCTTACGTTTTCCGTAATCCCCGGCTGGTGCCGGCACGCCTCTGCGGGCCACCTCGGGTCAGCGGGGGGAGTGAGGTGTTTGACTCCCCCCGCGACGTCAGAGAGGGGCGCACGGGAACACCACGCGCCGCCACCTCGGGTCCAGATGAATGGGGGGCGACGGACAAGCGTTGGAAAGCCTCTCACAAGATGGACTGATGACCTGGTAAGGGTGGCGGGTAGCCTATGGATGCGAGACGCACAGAAATGGTTGTTGTGGTGACACTTGGGGGAGGCCCATGTCCAGCAGTGGACGTCTTTCGGCTAACATGACGAATAAAGAGAAAAAATACTTTGTTTAAATATTTGTAAAAAGTAATATCTGGAGAAACCTGTTGCTTATCCGGTTTTGAAAAGTATTAATGATTGAGAGGCTCTAACGCTTACTGTATTCCGTAAAAATGCACGGTTTCAATGGAACAGTTCGCAGGAAAAAGCTAGTCGATAATAAGTTGCTAACTAAAAATCAATGCATGTACAGTTTCGCCGATTTTTGTAACTACATTATGCAAATAAACTCACGAATTTTGTATTCAGATCGCATGACTATTGTTTTAGATAATCCTTACCTGAGGCAGGTGATTGGATGAAGCCCAGACATAAAAATTCTTTGTTTTATAGAGACGTACCGTTCCTAGATAATATTCTATTCTAATCAGTGGCAAATACTTTCTATTCTATTTATAGTGCTATAAATTGAAAATATATACAATATTGTGTCTTGTGGATTAATTAGTACTACGAAAAAGGTATGTTTTAAGAAACGCATTAACTGTTTGTATTAAAACGGTCTCGTTAATTTCGTTGCGAGGTCCAGTTTAAATGTCGAACTAAAAAAAGGTAATTTTTATTAGTTATAAGTTTATTTCACTTCAATTAAAGGACACTGGTACACTTCAACTTATCTAAAAAATAAGGGATAGTTCAATGTTTTGCCAAAACGGGTCAAGTAATCATCTTCGCCCGAAAAAGCTGCTGAACTTAAACTCACCACCAACTTCGATAAAAATACAACGAGGGTTATGCGAGGGTTGCTTAAAAATTGACATCTGAAAATCTTCAAGCAATGACATTTTTACTTTTCTGCTCTTTCGACCGACTTCAATAAGAGGAGGAGGTTCGCAATTCGGTTGTTTTGTTTATTTAATTTTGTTAAAAAAAAAAATTGCTGGCGACTGAATTAAGTAATTTTCTTGCTACTAATAAATGCGAAAGTTTGGATGGATGAATGTTTGTTAGTTACTCAATCACGCCGGAATGACTGACCGGATCTGGAAGACATTTGGGACAGAGGTAGATTATACTCCGGAATATCACGTATGTTCACTTGGGATAATTTCCATAATTCACGCGAGCGAAACCTCTGGCAGAAGCCAGTAATTTATATTTATTAAAACTTCATGCAACACAAACACTTAATGCCTCAGTCATGCTCTACTAGTCAACCAATGGTGGTGAAGAAATAACGTGGCTGGTGCATGAAAAAAAAAACATAAATTTTAAGCAAAAGGGACAAAAGTATAAAATCATAGTTAAACTTAAGATACACACCTATTATACCAAATCAATATAAATCTAGTTTATTTTCATGAATCGAGGGGTTCATTATTAATGATTAAACTAGATTTACTTTTGTTTGCTGTACTTTACAGTTTGTTTTTTTTTACGTAATTGTTGTTGTGTGTGAATATCAATGCCACTGTTGATTCTGGCTTTCAGGAGTTAGACTGACTTAGATACGGTGGCAGACTTGTCCACAGACTATACTTAAACATAGTAATTCAGCTCTAAAATATAATAACGTGTGGTACCATACTCACGTTTGTTGATTTTAAACTATTAAGGAAAAAGCATAAAACCGTATCTATCGTGAGAACTGCTAAAATATACGACATCACGACAAACATTTTAAATTAACTTTAATGAGGTTAACGATATCTCGAATGACGTTAAATGAACATCCTCAAAAAGAAAACCAACGACAGTCGACAAGAATATTGCCATAAATAATCAGAAATAATAATAACATCGTGACAAATTTATTTGATGATAATCACGAAAAGCAGAAGTGTCATCTGAAGCTAATCATCATAAAGTATATATAATTTATTGATGATTGTAACTTGAGACCACTACGTATAAATGTTAGCAAATTATACATCATTATAGACCGCATTCGGTAAATGTTCATCTTTTTGTGACATATAAAACAGTTTAATGGAAAAGTGAGGCTAAATCGATTTGTAATGGATCGTTTCATTTACATACGTCTATCACTTGATCTTGTTTAAAAATATGTAGTTACACTGTACTTCTTCCTGCAATAGAATACTAAAGCCTCCAGCGACAGAGGTGACGTGACTTTTTATAACACTGTTGAAAACGCGCTGTCGCATTATGCCTGTCTGCGGGAAAAATTCAATGTATTTTTAACAGACTTCAAAAAAGGTGGAGGTTCTCAATTCAGTTGTATTTTTTTATGTTTGTTACCGTTGCGTAACTCCGTCACTTACGAACCGATTTGAAAAATTCTTGTTTTATGTAAAAAGATATACTTCCCAATTGGTCCCCTTTAAATTTCATCAAAATCGGTATAGTAGTTTGGCTTTTAAATCAAAATAGCTGGAATACGTTTACTTAGGTGACGTATTTGTTTTGTCATCCAAGTAAACAAAATTGCGTATTTTGCTTTCCTGCGATTTTCCAGTGGTGTTGTTAAGTGTAGGGTACCAATAAAAAGCCAAAAATAAAAAAATTGAAGTCGGTGTTTTTAATAATAATAATAAGACTCTCCACAACCGCGAGATATGCAGTCTCAGAGAATATTTTCTCAAAGCTGATGTGGGTATGCACCGAGATGTGGTCACAGTGGACAAGGAACTCACCCCGTTGTCCATGGCTAAAGAGAACTGGCGCAACTGGCCTGGCTACGTTTCAGTGATCTCTTCGGGTAAACTGAAGGTTTTGTCTGTGCGATTATGGACGAAGTTATCTTGACGAATAACTACCGGAGGCATATTATGAAGGACGGGACGGTGGACGTGTGTCGGGCATGCCACCGTCCGGGTGAGTCCATCAGACATATTATCTCTGGTTGTTCTCGTCTGGCTAACGGCGAGTACTTGCACAGGCACAACCAAGTGGCCAGGATTATCCATCAACAACTTGCTTTGAAATACAAACTTGTGGATTCTGAGGTACCGTATTACAAGTATGTGCCCGACCCAGTTCTCGAAAATGACCCTGTCACGTTGTACTGGGATCGGTCTATCATCACTGATAGGACTATTGTTGCCAATAAGCCTGATATAGTGGTGATAGACCGATTAGCGCGCCGCACAATGATAATTGATGTTACCATCCCGCATGACGAAAACCTCGTGAAGACTGAGAAAGAGAAACAAATCAAGTATCTCGACTTAGCACACAAGGTTGTCGACATGTGGACTCAGCAGTCATTGTGCCGAGAGTCGTTACAGCCAATGGCCTGATGACTGACATGATCTGTCGAAGCTGGCGTTACGCGGTTGGATAAAGGGCCTGATACAGAAGGCAGTACTCCTCGATACGACTCGTATTGTGAGGAGGTCCTTTCTCTGGAGCCCTAACCACCGGTAGCTTGGACCCTGCTCCCGACACCGGCGGACTACTATTTTTTTATATTTTTTAATGTTTTTTTTTAAGATTTATTTAAAAATGTAAAATATATGTATATAAAAATAAATAGACGAAATAATAATAATAATTAATAATAATTTCTTCGTATTTTAACACCGACTTCCGAAATTAAAGTTATTTTATATTTTCTTTAAAAAAAATTTTTTCAGCACGAATGTAGGTGAAATAACTTTTGCTTACCACATGACAAAAACAAAATCAAGTAAGTCAGTACTGGCTTTTAATAACTTTTACAGTGAAAATAAGAGATACAGCATCTATTTAATTCAAAACCGTCTACACTATGAACAAATCATTCATTTGATCTTTAATTCATGCCTGATTTGATGTTTTTCTGGTTTTCGCTGATCAGGTGCCACCTGACCTCAGCGACCCCGGTTGAACCAGATTTGAGCTCAACAACAGCTAATAGATGCTTTTGACTATTCTCTTGTTATAATCATTACAATTGTGCATTTTAAGCCATAAATGCTTGTGCTGGATAATACAACATTTTTAACCAAGTATTTTGAAGGACAAGTCTAGGGTCTACTGACTTGCTCTCTAATATTTTTTTCGTGTGCTTGTGATCATTTCTTTTGTGTTTCCTATTAGCTGTTTAAACATGTTGTTTACTTTTCAACATTCTCATGGTAAGTGATAAAGTAAACACACTGGGGACCAACGAACTGGAATCAATAAATGTTTTCTATAATAATTAAATAGCACAAGCCATAAGAGTTCGTACAGACACTCAAGCTCATAAATATATTCAGGTAGCTAATTGAGTACCTAATTGCAGATAGATCTATGCAAAGTTTTGTCTGGGACAAAACAAACATACGCTTACATTGAAAAAATAATCGCGAGTCATTAGAATTACATATATAGAATCAGTTTGTTATGAATTTGGATAGATAGATCTTTGCCTAAACATTGAGTGCCTCTTAGAGGGAAAAGATATATAAATATTTTTATTTTACTATTATTTCTTTTAACTGTTCTATGACTCCTGGGATAATAGGAGTCATCTGTTTGTGTCGTTAAGGACGAACTGTAAAATTTCTCGCATCTTTGCGACAAAAACTATGGCGGCGACCAGTGGCCCTTCAAGGGTGACGTGACAGATGCGAGAATTTGACAGTTTGTCCTTAAGGACAGTGAAAAAGAAGTGGAGGAAGAAGTGAAGGGTTACTTACCTACATTTTTGGTAACTCTATCATCCGTGACCAATTTCACACAAGTTTCCAAATTGTATTTTCCTGAAACTTTCAGCAGAAAGGTCAGTAAAACTCAAATCAAGAGTTCTTATGTTTGTCTACCAAGAATACGTGTTCCAGATTAAATTCTTGAAATATATCTTATAGTTACAACTAATAACATTACAATCGTGACATCGTGGGCACGATTATCGGGCCCGGAAACAAACATTTGCCTGCAATAAAATATGCCGTATAATAGTGACGACTCTGACTGTCGTGTCGCACATTTGTTCTAGGCAAAAGTATTAATAAATTACGTGGTTCAAAGAATCGGCACAGTCTCGTGCGAACTCTTGCGCAACAGGCCGCGAGACGGCCCGCGTTAATACTCACATTACGACCACATAAGGTAAGTCGAAATAATGTTACATTTAATGAAAAATTAAGTGGAATTAGATCAATTACCAAAAATCATTGAAAATCCGAAGCACCTTAATTTTTTAAAGTGATTAATTGGAAAATGTGATTTCCATTCCACAACTGAAAAATTTCGTACATAGATTATTTTATCTATGTACGAAATTTTTTGAATATGAAGAAAGTCGAATAATCAAGTCTAAGTATAATAACTATTGTTGTTCATTTATGTGTGCATAGGAAATCAGTCTAAAAGAAGTACGATACTTGTGACTTTTCTTTCCTAAAACAAATGTGTATTTTTAGATAATATAGCTGACTCAGTAATATTTACAGTGAACTAGTTCTTAAAGGAATTTAAGTTTTATATTTATACAATATTTTCAAAGATCACTTCAATAGTTTGAAGAGCCTAGTACAAAATATTTCCTTGCGAAATTATATTGTTCTTTGTTACCTAAGTGCGGTCTCGAAATTATACGCTTAACGTAATACAACACGCTTTTAGCACTTCATAAACATACATTGCGGAAAGAATGCCATGGCTTCCGAGTAGATAAATAACGCTATAAAATACATTAATAATTACCATCATATCATCCTTTTATTGCTAAACTAACATTAAATAATTAATTAATGCTGCATCTTTAAATAATATAATTTATAATGCGTTATGTTTATACCATGACATAGTTGAATTACTGCCTGCGATTGACGACAACGTCCACCTTGCGTACTTTACTGTCTCATTGTTTAATAAAACAAACACAGTAAATAAATTACTGCCGCGCCAATAGCTACTGTAAACGTTTGCCTTGTCACTCGGTACTATGCAACTTAAATATAGGTTATGGAAATATCTTCCTTGCGAAAATTGTCAATATAACTATTTACAGCTTTAACACCAAAGAAAAAAACGGAACCCTTATTGGAGCACTTTGCGGTCCGTTCGTCTGTCTGTCAAGACCGTTTATCTCAAGAAAGCGTGGAGGTATCTAGTTGAAATTAAAACCGTATACACAAGTCTATGGCCCCTTGCAGCTGTGAAAAAAACAATTTTCTAAGTTAACGTAAAAAAAGATACGGTTGTTTATGCCACAAAAAACGTATATTTCGACACTCTCAAGGGAGTCAAAATGTCTAGGGTATTTCCCGTTGACTTAGAAATATAAAATTTTGCAAGGAATACTTACTGTCTTATACTACAAATATAGGGAAAAGTCTGAAAACTGTACATTCGTAATTAAATCGTAAAAACATATAGTCTTTACTTAAAGTAATTTGTAGCAACTTTGTACGAAACCCTCGGTGGGCGAGCCCGACTCGCACTTGGCCGGTTTTTTTATAGCAGTAAAACTTAATCGGCTTAAACCTTATTTCTTTATATCTTCAACTTGACAGAGGATAGGATTACAGGAAGGTGCTTTCATGGTATCGTAGACTTTCGCGATAAAAAGGTAAGAAGATTGAATGGTCATGGTATCTTTGGTCACCTTTTTAAAGTAAGCCTTGTTACCTTTATTTTGCAAGGTGGAAATAACAAAAAATTGCCTGGATAGGATATTGAATTCATCATAATGAACAACTTTTAATAGTCGCTAATAACAAAATCGTGAAAAATCAGCTGCTCCATACATATTGTTGCCTTATGTGAACATGTTTTGAATGGAGCAGCCTAGCATTAAGGCTGCTCTCTCAAAAAAAACTAAAAAACAGCATGCAGATCAAGCAGCTTTTCATCGGCACTAACAGAGAAATTACATCTGAAAAAAATAGTTAGTAATCTTTATGATATGATACGTAATTTGGTTTAGCCAGAATTTGTCTATCGTTATAACATAATAAGATAAGAAAAAACAACTGGCCAAGTGCGAGTCGGTCTCGCGTGCAAAGGGTTCCGAACAAATTTTATTTTTTTAACATGTTATTTTAAAACTATAGACTTATTATTTTTAGGTTTTCCTATAATCTTTAGGTAAAGATCTATTTTCTCAATTTTTTTCGAAATTTTAGGCTCAGTAGTTTCGGAGATAAGGGGGGAGGAATGGTCATTTTTCATCTAACTTCTTGAATAACTTCAAAACCCTTTATTTTAAAATTATGAAAAAAATATAATTAAAACCCTCACATTAAACCCTTTAATTTGATATGTCACACAATATTATAAAAAAAAATTTTTGGAAATTTTCTAGTTTGACCCCCAAAAGTTACCCCCACAATAAAAATTAAATAATTTACGTAACGCGTCCGTGTTTGGGTCACAAAAACCCATATGTGTACCAAATTTCAATAGAATCGGTCCAGTGAATCCGGAGAAAACTGGCTGTGACAGACGGATAGACAGACAGACAGACACCCGAGTGATCCTATAAGGCTTCCGTTTTTTGTTCGGAACCCTAAAAACACCAAATCACCTCCAAATCGTTGAGATGAAACCATTTTACTCCTTCATTTTTTTATCAAAGACTAAAATAAAAATATTTACTGCTTTGCAATACAAACAAATGAGTTTTTGGTTTTGTTACTTTTTAAAAACATGTATCATATTTATTATAACAATTTAAAAATGTGGGTAACGGAAAGGCGCGTACAGGGTTAGTTAGCTCCGCCCAACTGCACAAGATACAAGCCTTAAGGTACCGTATTGAGCATTTGTAAAACTTTTTTTTGCACTCCTAGCATAATAAGACAACCTGCCGGGGTTGCGGAATCTGTTTGAAAGAGTCACCGCGGCTCTGGAACGCAAAGGGCATTAGGAGGAACACGGATGGGTTTTAGTCAGTAAGAGTCTGACACTCCCTTCTGCTTCACCCAGAGCGGGAGGAGTCATTTGATGATTTCCCATCCTCAAAAAAAAAAAAAAAAAAAAGCATAATAAGACAAACAAATACAACGTGTAACAGAATAAACGTAATACCTGAAAAGGGGTAATTGTACTCATCATTTTGAAAAATTTTACTATTTTACCAAAACTGAAATTGCAAGAAAAAATCGACTGCCCCATACATTTCTGTGCGCATAACTCAACAAAATGTAGACACTGAACAATTGTTTATTTTTTCGCGATTTCGGGTCTGGTTCTAAAGTAAAAGTTGTTCATAATGATGAGTACCTGCAATGACCATTTTAAAGGTATGGCGTTTATTCTGTAACACGTTATACAAGTACCTACCTACATAATATTTTTGTGTCCATGGCAATTTACTACGGTTACTTATTTCAGTTATTCTAATCTATTCGATGCAATATTCAGCATCATTACTTGTTTTTATGCATTGGTTATTACTATGACTACGCAATTGTCACTGGTTATCAATTCATATCCAACGTAATACAGTAGGTATACATACTGGTAATGATAGTAATATATTGGTCAATAATTTGTACTATAACCAATTGTGACGAAAAGGAAGACTTTGTAACCGGTACTTACGGAAAAAAATCTTTTAAGGTTTTATCTTTCTTAAGGTTGTGGTATTTTAGTAACTCTCTTTATCTCTTCTTTATCTTTTTAATTTTGCAAACAGTTCATAGTTTAATCGTTCGTTGGAATGCTTAAAAAATACCATAAAGCATTTAGCTACTATTCTCGTGTATTTTTCGACTAAGTATTCATAATTTTGTTTAGTAAATAATGTAAGATAGAGACATTGCAAAAATACAATCATATTGAGGACAGTTTGGTTCTGAGATGATTTTTTCAAACCTTTCATGAGCTCATCGGGTCAATGTAAAATTAGCGATTGCTATTATTCTTTCCCAAGTCAAAAGATGACAGTCTAATGATGGTGATATTGACCGAATAATGTATGTTAATGTGAAGGTAACAGTTAGGTACACAGTTAAACCATTTCGATATTCAAATATTAAAGATTTATGGTAAATTATGAATAAATTAAATATATAAATTATGGATAGTGCGATAGCTTGACCGTTGTCATATCGTGAGACTTAGGTCTCTTCTACACATAATAAGAGTACCTTGTCCTGCGCTTTTTGCAATTCTTTTTTTAATATATAATCAATATAGTTTTAGCATTTTCATCATGGAGGTAATAAAAAGACTACATGAAAATAATAAGCTGACTACCAGATAATCTATAAAGTTATGTTGTAATATAATTTTTAGTACCACACATTAGCATTAATTTAAATTTTCCGTTCTATTGTCAATATAATTTATGACAAACTACTCTGCCCATTCTATTCAACACACTTTCACGTGCTTGAGCAAATAAAATACTACCTATTTATATTTAAGTCAATGTAAATAAAAAAAACAGATGATGTAAAACCAGCCCAGCAGGTGTCACGTTTATCTGCGAATAATTTACAAATAAAAATAAATAGGAACTCAACTCTTAGATAGCAAACAGTATTGGCTGTATTGGCCTACAGGGATGGCATGGCAACTTACACAGGCAAACAAATAGTTTGACCAGGTTTGTCTCATAATTTAGGGTCAGCTCTACTCCTCAGCTTGTGGCTAAGAAATAACAGCAGCTCGAGTTCACTTCAAGGTTAAGTAATGCTGGCGAAAATCGGGCCGTGAATGGGTGACCATCAATTACAAACTGAAATTCCTCTGTACCTCGGAATGCACGAGATGTACTCGGTTATTTGTTCAGGTTACCAATAATATTTGTCGATCATAATATGGTTCTTTCCATCATATACGAACATTTAGTAACGAATTACTTAAAATACTACAAAATCACAAACAGATTTAGAGCCACAACCTGCATCAAGAAAATTAACAAAAATATCCAATTTTATAAGGACATTTTTGTTGTTTCACAGAAACATTTAAGAGTGTTAAATATGTATTTATATGTATTTCTAACCTTATTTAATGAATATGATCACATAAATCTTTGCGTTTCCTAATGAGATCATTATTTACATCAACATCTTAATAAAACCAATCATTTAAATTAAAATTCAATTCATTAAAATACTTAAATCAACTATAAAATCTGTATCATTTGTCGAAATGGTCATAAATCTTCGTACCTAATCTGTAACAGAAGCTAAAAAAAACGATCTATATTTTAAAACATGTCATTAATGCTGCTATAAAATTAGATGTTTGCATTCGTTTGTCAAAACGCTTTGTTACGCTATTTTAGCATGTTTTTTATTATGATGGAGACTACACGTGAAATAAATTTATGTTGTGTGATCATGTCACACTTTTCGCATGAAAAAACAAACTTGTTCAACTCGTTTATGTTCCTAAATTAAGGAGATCTTTATATGACCGACAACACATTACTGCCCTGTTACGATAATGAGCAACTGTCCACAGGAGATTCGTTAAAAAATATACTATTATTTTTTTATGAAGGCAATAAATACCTACTACTACATCGTAAACTGTGACACGGATTTAAATAAATTTTTCATTCATATTTAGATTTTACAATGGTTTTATTAACGGGAACCATTAAAAATATCGTAAATTCGAGTCAGTGGTAATTAAAATACAAAAATAATGAAAATTATGTTGTATATTTATCTAAAGCATATTTTTTTTACAATACCTTGGCAATTCGAAATCTTTGTGGGTACGATTTGTATGTTAATAAACTATATTGCTTAATTCATCGCATTGTTTTACGACAGTAACAAAAGGCTAACGTAATAATTAAAACATTTAATTCCAAATATTATAAATAACACTCAATGATTTAGACTATTCTAGGTTTAACAAACGGTGGTTTGCTTAAATCAAAACCCAACAAACCTCGCATTATATCAAACCTCTCATTATTATTATCTTAATTATAGATATAATTAATTGTATCAGCTAAACTCTTAAAATTACGTTATTTAGAGAATCCATTAATTACATGATTAAAACAAGTTGTAGGCAATAAATAATAAGTCTTCGGTCAATCTTAACATAGCCAAGAACCATACTTATCAATTTTAATACAAATTTGGTAATTAATGTGTAAAAAAATATGCGTTAGCAAGAGATACATATCTTAGTAAACTAAGATAGCTTATATTAATGGCTACATATAAAACCTGTCGGTGGCTCATCAACATGAATGATTAATTAAGTTTTGACAGGCATCATATATTATAATTACACACCAATTAGTCAATATGTCAGAAAACCATGTTACGCATAACTTCACACTCACTTTTATTACAAGCTGTGAGAAATGGATGCACGCGCCGTCTATATTTGAAGGAGTTGCTCTTTATCTTAAATTAAAAATTTCTTTCTTTATAGAAACAAATTGCTAATTTAAGTTAAAGAGTTAGTTTAATCATATCGAACTTAAACCTCATATGAGTCAAAATACAACCTAGAACGCTCCCCTGTGGAACCCCAGGTTTTGACTTTCAGAGTTTAGGAAAAAGTAGTGTTTTCAGCTTATAGAAAGCATGATTTTATTTACTTAATATTTTAACATACTTAGTATTTTTCACTGGATATATGTAGTTTTTATGCCACTAAAAATGAATAACGAAAGATCCGCTACTTATTCTTTCAAGGGATATAATAATAATACTAGAAATGGGGGCAATCAACATCAGCCCCCAAGATATAGCTTGTGCAGTCCGTCCGTTGTCTAACTGGAAAACTCCAGGGCCAGACGGGCTGCACAATTTTTGGATAAAATGATTCAAAAGATCGCACGCTTGCTTGGCATCTCAATTCCAGTCTGCCTTAGAGTCAGGGTCGCTGCCCCAATTTCTAACTCATAAATCAGGTAGTACCGCGGAACCTAAAAATTATAGATCGATCACGTGTTTACCGACGGTCTATAAAGTTCTTACATCCATTTTGAGAGGCAAGATTAACCATCATATTGATAGTAATTCAATAATGTCTGCTTCTCAGAATGGATGTAGGAATGGGTCCCGCGGTACTAAGGAGCTGCTCCTCATCGACATAGCAATTAGTCAACAGGTTCGACGATCCCGAAGAGATCTGTCGACATGCTGGATAGATTATAAGAAGGCCGATGATTCAGTGCCACATACATGGCTCATGAGGGTGCTGGAGCTGTACAAAGTTGATGCAGTTCCACGCACCTTCCTGATGTCGTGTATGGGGCAGTGGAGGACAGTCCTTCAATATCCAGGGTGTCGACAGACCCAGGCGAACAGTTAACCGATAAGGATTGAGCGTGGCATATTTCAGGGTGACAGTCTGAGTCCACTGTGGTTTTGTCTGGCCCTCAACCCTCTCAGTACATTGCTGGTGGGTTCGGGCCAAGGCTACCGGTTGAGAAGAGGTGGTCAGGTCATATCGCACCTCCTTACATGGATGACTTGAAACTCTTTGCTCCTAACAACTTGCAACTGATGAAGCTACTGAAGGTAACAGAAACCTTCAGTAGCGCCATCAGGATGGAATTTGGTTTGGACAAATGTGCGGTCATGCATGTAAAGCGAGGGGAGATTATGGAATCCGTGGGAACCCAACTCTCGGATTCCATATACCTTAGGTCCTTCTCCTCAACCGAAAATTACAAGTATTTGGGTATGTCGGAAGCGTTAGGCATCAAAGCTGTTGACGTGAAACAATCGTTGAAGGAGCGCTTCTTTGGCCGCCTGAACAAAGTATTTAACAGTCTTTTATCAGGCGGAAACAAGGTACGCGCCTTCAATGGTTGGGTCATGCCGGTTTTGATGTACTCTTTCGGCATACTCAAATGGACTCAGACGGAACTTGACGCCCTGGATAGAAGGGTACGCTCACTGCTCACCGCAAATCGGATGCATCACCCACGGTCATCGGTGATGAGGCTGTATATCCCGCGGACGTGTGAGGGTCGTGGCTTCTTAAATGCTAAGACCCTGCACAACCGCGAGGTATGCAGCCTCAGGGAGTACTTCCTAGAGGCTGACGTGGGTATGCATCGAGATGTGGTAGCGGTGGACAAAGGCCTTACCGCGCTCTCCTTGGCTAACGAGAACTGGCGCAAACCTGTAGTATTAGATACTAATGACCGCAGGGAGGTATGGCAGAGCAAGGAGCTTCACGGACGCTTTTATCGGGTCCTACATGGGTCCGATGTAGAATTTTTAGCGTCCGTAGCCTGGCTGCGTTTTGGTGACCTCTTTGGGGAAACCGAAGGTTTTGTCTGTGCGATTATGGACGAAGTTATGATGACGAACAACTACCGGAAATACATTGTGAAGGACGGTACGGTTGACATATGTCGGGCATGTCACCGACCCGGGGAATCCATCCGCCACATTATTTCCGGTTGTTCTAATCTTGCTAACGGAGACTATTTGCACAGGCACAACCTTGTAGCCAGGATTATCCACCAGCAACTTGCTCTTAAATACAATCTTGTGGACTCGGAAGTACCGTACTATAGGTATGTGCCCGACCCAGTTCTCGAAAATGGCAATTGCACGTTGTATTGGGATCGGTCTATCATCACTGACAGGACTATTGTTGCCAATATCAACTCAATATCATCATCACTGACAGGACTATTGTTGCCAATAACAATGACAGAGTGGTGATAGACCGACTAGAGCGTCGCGCAATGATTGTTGATATAACAGTCCCTCATGACGAGAACCTCGTGAAGGCTGAGAAAGATAAAAAAACTAAGTATCTTGACTTGGCTCGCGAGGTTGTCGACATGTGGGATGTGAACACAGCAGTCATTGTGCCGATAGTCGTGACGGCCAATGGCGTAATTGCCAAGAGCCTCGACCAACATCTGAGGAGGCTCTCGTTGGGCAGCTGGATCAAGGGCTTGATCCAGAAAGCAGTACTCCTGGACACGGCTCGCATCGTTAGAAGGTTGAGGTTAGAAGGACGTTGGAAGGTTGGTTGAGAGAGGTCTCAGGAGCCCTGACCACCGGTAGCTTAGACCCTGTTCCCGATACCGGTGGGCTACTATTTTTTATATTTTTAAATGTTTTTTTTATTTTTTATAGAAATATTTAAAATGTAATTTATAGGAATATTTATTGAATAAAGGAGATAATAATAAAACAATTATAATAGTTTATTTCATAATGGGATTGCAAAGTTTACAAATGTTGTATTTACACATTTTTAGGTACAATAACAATATACAATAAAGACGGGTGAAGTACTGTTCTCCTAGCCAGGCTAAAATTTAGCCTGTGTTAAGGAGAGACAGTTGCGGTTCCCTGATTGGCGAATTATATAAAATAGTGAGCGCTTAATATAAAATTTGAAACAGCATCTGTATATGACAGTAGTTACTATACAATAGTTATTTTTACTATTATTTATACAATACATATCTAGAGTGTGTAGGTGTGTGTGTGTGTGTGCGTGTGTGTATATGTGTGTGTATGTGCGTGCGTGTGTATATGTGTGTTTATGAGATTACTTTGTAAGTAATAATTCAGTGTCATCATAATTGAGGTCCAAAAGGAGTGTCCGTACTGTTTTTTTACAATTGTGCAATGAGAGTTTAAAGATTGGGCATTTTGCATTTATTTTATTATAGAGAGATGGAGCAAGATATAAAGAGAATCGTTTTACGAAAGAGGTACGTGGAGGCGGAATTGAGCAGATTCTATCTTTTCGACGTTTAGAAATATGTCTGTATGGTGTTCTGGAATGTTGTAATAAAATATGATAGAGTAAAATATGAATAGGATATGGTACCTAGTGAGGACTAGAACGGGTCCAGAGTAAATAAAACGGGACGTCTTTAAACTACGAACTATTTAATCGGACTGAAAAAAGAACAGGCAATGTTGTCAACAGATAAACTAGCTCTCCAGCAGATTCAACTTGTAAAACCACCAGAAAACCACTAACAAAAATCGGCCTTACACCAAAAATGAGTGAAAATCGCTAAAATTTCCACTAAACCAAAGAAAACAGCAGGTAAGGACTTTTATTAGTGGAAAATGTTCTTTATTTATTTTTATCTTTCGTTTCAAATGCTCGTTGTGATTTTTTTAAATCATTCCATATAATTTACATTTCGTTACTTATAATTTTTGCGTATATTGTGGTTTCAGCACTATTCTGCATGAATATAAGACTGAGGATGAAAGATAAAAAAGGGAGAGTACAAAGCCAACAGAAATAAAAAGTCTTCTATATACAAGTGGGTTTCAAAATAAACTTAAACGGTTCTTGTTAAACAAATGTCTTTATTCTATTGATGAATTATAAATTGTATGAACTTTAAATGGAAATATTATTGTATTTTATAAATTGGCTTGACATTAATTTTCATATCTTTTTTTATTATTTTTGTATTATTCTGACTTGAATTTAAATTAGATTTGTATTTATTTAAATATGGATTGCATGAAAAATGATTTTAATATCTGTATTTAGCCATAGAAATTCAGACATGATGTAAAAATCGTTATTGAATAAATGAATAGAATTGAATTCTTAGTGGTTGAGCGACAGCATTTTCATTAGTTGAAACTGAATTCTACTAAACCACTAGAAAAAACCACCAGCCACTAAAAGCAATATTTCGCCATTATAGTTTTTAGTAAACCACACACATTTTAGTGGAAAATACACTAAGTTGGTAACACTGAGAACAGGCTACAGGTCACTACTCTAATCTTAATTGTACATTTGTTTATAAAACACTGCTACACATAACTAATTAATCTAAGTGTGGCTGTCACTCAATGTGAACGGCACAACACAACAGTCAAAAATACGAACGTAGAAGTTAAGCTTAGGTACGTATTATTTCACAAGAAAATCAATTCAATTTGTCTAGTTACATGTTTATTATCATATGTCAATATTGAAGTTCCGCCTGACATTAGAACAATATTTACTCAATTAATTGGTGATGTTCAAGTAATTCGGCCGTCGAAAATCTAAAATAAACGATAATATTTTTAATAAGAATCACAGGATACTAATGTATTAATTCTAAATGTTAAGGTCATCTTTGAATAAAATTTAGCTATTATTAAGATACATACTATAATTAATTACTGGATTTAATGTGAACGATGCATGTTTAGTTATCTACCCCGACCTTAAACTTAGAGACTTAGTTGGTAGGTACTATTTATCAATTTCAAGACAGAGTTTTTACAAACGATTGCTACTGCTCTACGATATTATAATTTGTTACGTCACGACAAAACGAACACAGCAGCATTTTAAAGTTTTCTATAGAACCGTAACTACCAGCTATTCTTACATTGCCACTAGGTAGTCTCAGAGGTGATGGGTAAAGTCTAAAAACGTAAATATTACAAGTCTATGGAGGTAAAGAAATGAATGCTAAACACTTCCGTGGTTCGTAGTTAGTCGTTAAATCTTCGGTTCCGCCGGTCTATTCTGTCGACATCTCACCGTGTACACTTAAGTGGAGTGAACAACAAGTGAGCTGTCATTCCATCTTGCTTGCATGCTTTGACAGCTCACTTGTCGTCCACTTTGCCTAAGTTTTCACTTCGACATGTTTACAGAATACTAATAATATGTTACACGAGACTGCAGAGCATAGTCTCGTGTAGATCGAATATTTAATCTACACGAGACTGCAGTGTGATATTTAAAAAGTCAACCGTAATTAACCGGATTAAAATTTAAAGAATAAGGAAATGTTGGTTTTGTTTGAAGAGGCCAGTAGAATTTTGAAACTTGTGTCGTATTCGTATACTGTATTAAATCGATAGAGGTTGATATTCTCTGATATGATTATCTTTATCCATAATAATTACTAATAATATTATAAAAGAAAAAAGATTTGTATTTTTGTATGTAACGAATAAACTTAAAAACTACTGGACCGATTTGAAAAATTATTTCAGCAATGGATAGCTACATTATCAAAATCAAATCAAAATCAAAAGGCATTTATTCAAACTAGGCTGAAAATCAGCACTTTTTGAACGTCAAAATTTACATGAAGACAGTCCCCCAAATCGCCCAGCCCGTCACCACTTCCTAGTGTTTTAGCTGGGAAGAAGCTGGCCAACAAACTCCCCAGCAACACAACTGTCTGTTAAGTTTAAAGAACTTCATCAACGAGTAACATAGGCTACATTTTATCCACGTACTCCTACAAGAACGGGAACTACGCGGGTGAAACCGCGTTACGTCCGAATCAGAAGAATATAAAATTACTAAGGAAAGATTTTTGAGTAATTTTAATGAGGTACCTTAATATTTTGATGGTATATTTTGGTTCATGAATATTCAGAAGTTTATAAACACCATGTAGCTATATAATAGCATAGTTAATTATGCCCAATGCTGTCGTCTTGCCAATTATAAAAACATTTTTAACTATGTAATATTAGTAGGAAAACCTTTTATTTTAAAGGCCCAACATTCTATATTAATTGTAAACTCTTGTATTATGTAAAACAACAGGTGTGGGCTTTATAAACAATATTTTATAACCTCAAGAAGTGCTATTTTATTTGACAGTTCTAAAATGACGTCATATTTAGTAGTTTCTTACTACCAGCATGATTTACGTTCAATATCTATACTTAAGCACTTGACGCGAAATCGGTGAATATTTTATATTCTCCTTGACATCGAGTTCTGTTTTAACATATTATGACATAATGTTTAAGAACTACTGAACTCCAAGATCCACCAAAATTTAACACTTACTAAATGTAAGTGAAGTAATATTAAATGCCAAGGAGCTTTTGGTGTTGTGGATGGTAAATGTGTTGGTTGTTTATTCTCTGAATAAAGTAACAGTTTAAAAAGAATATACCTAGGAGACAAAAATACAGCGGATAATCAACCTAAAGTGGAATATCTGACTGCCAATTCCAGCTGCCAATCGGTCAAAAAATGTTTAAAAAATTAGGATTTTTTGACAATCTGTCAAAAAATCCTAATTTTTCAAACATTTTTGACAGATTGCGACTAAGATGCGAATGCGAAATGACATGTTATTTTTTATTTCAACATCTTATCCAAAAACTTGACTAATTTAACTTAAGGTGTGGTAGGGGACTACTTAGATAATCCACGTTACTAAAAGTAACATATTAAGTGATTCCTTAAACATATTGTTATTGACTCTTATTGAAAAAATATAATTAAAAACGACACCTCTATCTCTACTTCAGATGCATCATCCAAGAAGACTGCGGGTAACTGCGAGCATAATCTTATGCTTCGTGTTACAAGCCCTGGGTGCCGATAAGTATACAGACGAAAATAGACCTTACGAGTTTGGGTTCAAGATCGACGGTCAGCAGCACAGGCATGAATCTAAAGGTAATAACTAAAATTAGTATTCTCGTGTCTGTGAATCTGAAATAAATGAAAAGCGTTGTATATTTGTAAATACTGCACTACTATTTCGCTTATTCATCATCACCATCATCATATCAAACGAAAGACGTCCACTGCTGGACATAGGCCTCCCCCAAGTGTCGCCACAAAAACCGGTTCTGTGCGTCTCGCATCCATCGGCTACCCGCGACCCTCACCAGGTCATCAGTCCACCTTGTGGGAGGCCTTCCAAAGCTGCGTTTTATGGGTCGCGGTTGCCACTCCAGAACTTTTCGGACCCATCGACTTTCGCTATCCAAAAATAGTATTAATTAGCGTAGCCAAATTAATATTATATTTAAGAAACTAAGAACCCCTCGTTCTCGAAGGTGAAGCCCTCCTCTAAAGATTGCTTCCTATACTTTGCTGTCTTCATTGCAGCCATTGTACGCCAGTCACTCTTATGATATCGTCTGCCCACCAGGCTTCTCTTCTGAATCTTACATAGGCTTATAGAAGTTTTTTTTTTTATTTGAGACGGGTTTGTTCTTGATTCTAGTCTAGGTCAAAGATGACAGAGACAAAATTGATGATGGAGCCTGTTCACTTTCTTTGAAGTGATTAGGGTTGTAAGGTTTCGGAAACACAGAAGCAGGCAGAGAGTTCCACTCCTTTGCTATGAGCACAATAAAAGACGTTTGGAAACAGAAGCAAAACGTATATGTAACGTAATAACGTACTCGTAATCGCAAGTGATTTGGGTAAGGCAATGGTTTTAAAAATACGTCGCAAACTTGTGCGTTATACGCCTAGATTTTTTTATCCTAAATACAGTTGGTCAGTAGTCTTCGGTAATCTAAACGAAGTTTCTTTAAAACTGGAAGATAATTCGTCAATCTAGTCCCTTTATTCCCATACTCTTGTGGTAAAAAAAAATCTTCTTCTATTGCTCTTTACTCATAGTCGTCATCTCAGTAGTCACCTATTACACTATTTTTTTTAAACAAGTCTCCATCATTCCGTTTAGATTAAATATCCAACGATACAAGTTTTTTTTGGGTTCATCAAAAAAAAACAATCGCTTACATTAAAGTGGCCGTTTTATAGGATTTCTATATGCTGTTAGAACTGGTTGGGCTGTTCTATCAAGATGTATATTATTAAACCGTCTAGAACTCCAGAAAAGGTATGACACAGCAATTAGTGAGTTTTATGTGCTCTGAAAATTGTCACGATTACTTGTACGAAAATAAATTATGATAACTGTATAAGGTCACCTTCGCTTTCTTCACTTGGTATCATTCGATTACCTACTCTAAAAAGAGTGTAAATTACGTACCTTTTTATTATTATTATTTACATAATATTCCTATTTTAAAGATTTTTTTTTTTGAAATAGTATCTCAAATTTTAAGTTACTTGTAGTTTTCTGTTTTTAATACACCGAATTAGTTAGATAATATTAGTCCGAAAAATACAGAATTTAGATGACGTTTTTAACCTATGTCGAATATTATCATAATCAATTATATTTATGTATGTTTAATACAACACAATTAAGATGATTATTAAGATAACATTAGAATACGTAGCGGTTTCAAACTGCATTTCACAAAATATATGACCAATTTAGAACTAATGAATATCAATACTAAATTCTCAATGTAGAATATTTTAAGCAGCTTCTAGTCTAACAGGTACCAATTTTAAAATTAAGAGACGAAATCATTCTTCTACATCTACAAAAGAACACGAGGAAGTCACGCGACCAATCTAGACATACCTAAATGTCACCAATAAACCTTTTTTTTTTTCAAAATTAATGACATCATAAAATAACAAGTAATAAGACTGAACTGAAATTAGTCAAACGTCAGAGACAGTTAGATATAATATATAATTATATAAAGAGCTAAACACCTTAAACGAATTGGTTGATTATTCATTTCCTAGTATATTAATTTGAAATCTGCATTTTTAAAAGCAGGTACCTCATAACTTCTCCAGACTGTTTGATGTGACCGTTTTTACAAGGCCACAAAATCGTCACGTTTTTTTTCATAAACACTCTATTCTATTAATATTGATCATGAGGACATCTATTATAAACAAATTATGTTGATGATTTGAAAACTAGCTCTACGTAATATTGCGATCCGGCGAGGATAATGTCGAACAAATCAGATGTTTTAAATAAACTAGAATCTTCTCTTCTCCTAATTACCGAGCTTTACGAGATTTTTGATTGAACTACTCATCTTGGTTTTTGTTGTTCGCAATTTAGGCTTTAATTCACTATTAAGTGTCGTGTTATAAATTACGAGACCTTGACAGGGCTTACTATCATATTTGACTTTAATGGCAATAAGCACATTATCATAATATATTCTAACTCAATAAAACCGATTATCTTTACAGACAAAGACGGGATTATTATGGGCGAGTTTGGTTTCGTCACCGCCGATGATGTGTACCATGTCACCGTGTATGCCACAGACAAAGAGGGACGCTTCAAGATATTGTCGATGAAAAACATTCACTTGAAATCAAGTAAGTTTGCCTTAACTTTTTCTTTATTTCAATCTGATACAGGCTAAGAGTTTGCTTCCCAATTCGTGTTTATACAAAGAGCTATAGATACTTGGTATTGCTCAGTGCTGTAGAACTAGGTGTGTCTTTTTTCCGCTTAACAGAAAAATACCTCGAACTTGTAAGCTTTTCACTAAAACATAGAAACTCATGCATACAATTCACGTATTTCAGCTGCTGCTTCAAGCCTTGGAGCACCTACTTCAGTTAGACAAGGCCATGCTCTGGCGTTGCCACCTGCACCACCTGCTTCCGTACAAGCCTCAGCCATTCCGCAAGAACCACCAAAGCAAGGTGGAATTCCAACACCAACACGCCTAGGATCATTTACTCCACAAGCAGCTCCTAGATCTATTGCAGCACAACCCGAAAAACCACCTAAGCTATCAATTGAACCACCGGGAAGATCGTGCTCATCTTGCAGTCTTCCAACAACTACCACTCAGGCACCACCACCTTCGTTTAACCAAGGAAATGGAAATAACAATTACAATAGTCCAAATCAATTTGGCGTACCAGAAGGAAGTCAACAATCTTTTCCTCCCTTCTCTCCAAGACAGCAAAACACTGCACAAGGTGGTCCCAGTGGTTCTTCATACAATCCACAAGGAAGTCAACCAGCTTTCTCTCCCTTATCTCCTGGACAGCAAAACACTGCACAGGGTGGATCCAGCGGTTCTGCCTACAATCCACAAGGAGGTCAACAAGCTTTCCCTTCTTTCTCTTCTGGACAACAAAATACTGCACAGGGTGGATCCAGTAATTCTGCATACAATCCACAAGGAGGTCAACAAGCTTTCCCTCCTTTATCTCTTGGACAGCAAAATACTGCACAGGGTGGATCCAGTGGTTCGGCATACAAATCACAAGGAGGGCAACCAACTTTCCCTCTTTCATCTCCTAGGCAACAAAACACTGCTCAAGGTGGACCCAGTGGCTCTTCATACAATCGACAAGGAAGTCAGCAAAACTATCCATCTGGGCAACAAAATATCCCGCAACAAGGACTGGTTGCTCCAGATCACACACAATCGTTGGCACCACGGCCTGACCAGGCAGCACAAAACTATCCAGGATCAGCAAGTTACTCCCAAGGACCCGGTGCTTCGAAGGTACCTAAAAACTACGCACAACCAAAAGGAGCCTTTCCTTCTGCTGGACAGACTCAAGGTGGGGCTGGAAAGCAAGCTGGCTTATTTGATGATAATAATAAGCCATACACTGGAGCTGGACCTAGTGGCTCCGCAAGTTCTGTTCCAGATGCTGGTAACTTTGTCCAGAATAATGCTCAGCATGCTGGTTTATCTGGACTCATCGCTCAACCCACCGGACCGAGTTTATATCCGCAAGGGGGCGCTGGAGAAAGAACTGCGAAACAATACAATGGTCCAGATCAACAATATGACTCAAGACCTAACGGCTCACAAGGCCCTGGGGCAGCACAAGGAGGACCACGTGGCTCCGCTAAACCAACGCTGTTTTCCGCTCAAATACAAATAGTTGACAAGAATACAGACATTTATGCACTTGGCCCTAATGAACAAAAAGGGTTACCACCAGGACTGAGTCAGGGCGATATGACGCAGCTGCTCTACACGTTCAACTACACCGTAGGATTCCACGGTCACTTCGAAGAGGGCTACACAAACGGTGTCAAGAAAGGATACTATTTTGTAACTGGAAGGAATGGTGTTCGAACGAGGATTGATTACGTAGCCGATGATACAGGGTTCCATCCCAAAGTTTCACAGGATGTACTCGACTTATTGTCAGAAGACGTTCCGAAACCAGAAACTGAAAAGGATGAGAAATACGGCCTTAAAGGCTATGAATTCAAATGGTTATATTATCCTGTTGAATCTAAAAAGCGATAGATGATCCTTCTAAAATCGTATAGAGCTAAAGCAGACCTGATCTTTTGTAACACTCTTAGGCCTTAACGGTAAAACGTAGTAGGCAAATTAAAAAAATAGCTTTACAATATCTTACTATTAATTTAAGGATAGAATATTTTTTGTAGAATAAGTTTTTGAAAGTATTACATTTAACTTTAATTATAACTATGTTGAAAATAACACACTGCCATACAATAACTGCCATTAAATGTGATCACCAAAAGTAACTATTAGTAGTCTTTTAAGTTCATAGAAGAAACACGTGATGACATTTAGCACCTTATATAACAACTCGTTTAATATAAAAGATGAATAGAAATACAATAAAATATATTATAAAAAGATATATAATGTGTTTAATTAATATTACCAAATTATAACATAATTATTTATAAAAACTGAATTAGCATAATATTTCCTGATCGGACAAAATATCAATTTTATGCAGCAATAAATTAAACAGAGGCTTGGATTTCTAGTTTTGCATCTTTATCTGATAAAGCTTCATGTATTTTTAACCCCCGACGCAAAAACGACGGGGTGTTATAAGTTTGACGTGTCTGTGTGTGTGGGTGTGTGTCTGTCTGTGGCATCGTAGCTCCTGAACGGATGAACCGATTTTGATTTTGTTTTTTTTTTTTGTTTGAAAGGTGAATTAGTCGGGAGTGTTCTCAGCTATGTTTGATGAAAATCGGTCCAAGATGGCCGCTGCCACAAAATGGCGTATTACATATTTTTACAACTCCTTCAATATGGTTATCAAATGAAAAGACTAGTAGAATACTATGTACTATGACTAATTTAAAATCCAAGATGGCGAATTACACTTTTAGGGTTCCGAACAAAAAACGGATCTCTCTCTCTTATAGGATCACTCGGGTGTCTGTCTATCTGTCCGTCTGTCACAGCCAGTTTTCTTCAAATCCACTGTACCGATTCTGTTGAAATTTGGTACACATATGGACTTCTTTGGCGCAAACACGGACGTGCAACGTAAATTTTTAAACTTTTAGTATGGGTGTCACTTTTAGTGGACAAATTAGAAAATTAAAACTTTAAATATTTATATCGTGTATATTTTTTTTCATAATTTTAAAATAAATGGTTTTAAAGTTATTCAAGAAGTTAGACGAAAAATGTCCATTCAATTCCAATTTTAGGCTCAGTAGTTTCGACTACTGAGCCTAAAATTTTGAAAGAAAATGGAGACAATAGATCTTTATCTATAGATTACAGAAAAAATAAGAAGTCCATAGTGTTAAACTGACATGTTAAAAAAAATATTCGGAACCCTTTGCACGATAGTCCGACTCACTCTTGACCGGTTTTTTTTTCTTCACGACTCCCTCAATATGGTTATCAAATGAAAGGGCTTGACTAATAGAATAATGAACACTATATTGAAAGGGAATAAGGAACATTATTAACTAGGTAACGAAATGCAAATTAAGTTTGAAAACCATGAAATAAAAAATTAACTAAAAATTAAAAAACCCCCGGCCATAAAAAAAAATAGTAAAAAATAGTTTCTATTGATCCTTTTAGATTAATATAGGTACGATTTTTTGGGCCAAGCGTCATCGCGTTGGGAGACCGCTAATAATACTTATACGTAGTAAATACAAAGGATTCGCGGTCTCCCGAGGCGAACACGCTGGGCCTAAAGAATCGTACCTATATTAAACTAAAAGGATCAATAGAAATTATTTTTGACTTCCAAAAACTTTCGTTTTGGGGTTTTTTTTTTATTTATTTGATATTTCTATGATATATTAGGCCATCAAAAGTGATTAAATACAAACTGCATAAGTTTTGACCAACCTAAAATAAAACATATTTTTCACTACGTGTCTTTTGACAGTTTTCTAATTTTTAGGGATCCGAATCTTCGTATGGAAAAAAAGAACCCTTATAGGATCGTACGTCTGTCTGTCTGTCCCTCTGTCACAGCTGATTTCCTTCGAATCTACGGGACCGATTCAGAAAAGGTACATACGAACATGTGAACGGCTCTGACTCAAACACTAACTAACACGTAACGAAATTAACAAAATGGTAGCACTTTTTGGGGGGAAAATTAGACAGCAAAAATAATTCTAACTAAGTCGTGTGACTTATTAAATGAAAGAGTTGAGCCCTTTATTACTATATTACCCCGTACGGGTCTCAAATGTATTTTTTATAACTGTTAAATATATCTTTTTTCCGATATTTTAGAAAATATATATGAATATTAACCATTCATACTGCCTTATGCGAAGTATACATATGGTTTCAAATTAACATGTTGAAAAAATAGTATTCGTTCGGAACCATTTTGCGTGCAAGTCCGACTCGCCCTTAACCGTTTTTTAACATTTTTATATTTTGTAAGTTAGTATAATAACGCCACTTCAAAATAAAAAAATCAAAAATCAAAAGTCGTTTTTTCAAATTTGGCCGAGACCCAGCACTTTTTGAACGTCAAGTTTTACAAAAGACAGTCCCCCAAAACGCCCGCCCGTCACCACTTCCTAGTGTTTTAGCTGTGGAGAAGAAGTTGCCAACAAACTCCCCAGCAAAAACGAATATCTAATGACCTCTCTATCACAAAATGTAATTAAAAAACACTAAATCGTTTAACTTTATCTATAAATTATTATTACTAGCAATAAATCACGGCTAATAAGCAGAAGTGCATTATACGTGTCATAACACTGAATTTTAAACTGAAAATAAAAACGTCTTATAAATTATCAATATTCATTCAAACGAGATTATCACCAATGCCAACATCGGCCAAGACGAGTCATAAATTTATTTTTAGGGTTCCGAACAAAAACCGGAACCCTTATAGGATCACTCGGGTGTCTGTCTGTCCGTCTGTCTGTCTGTCCGTCTGTCACAGCTAGTTTTCTCCGGATCCACTGGACCGATTCTGTTGAAATTTGGTTCACATATGGAATTCTGTCACCCAAACACGGACGCGTTACGTAAATTTTTCGTATAGGGGTTCACTTTTGGGGGTCAAACTATAAAATTTAAAAAAAAGTTTTTTGAACAATGTTGTGTGACATATCAAATGAAAACGCTTACTATGAGGGTTTTAATTATATTTTTTTCATAATTTTAATCTTTGCCTATAGATTACAGGAAAACCTATAGGAAGTCTACAGTGTTCAAATAACATGTTAAAAAAAAAAATTCGTTCGGAACCCGTTGCACGCGAGTCCGACTCGCACTTGGCCAGTTTTTTTTATTCTTTTTATTTTATTGTTCCTTTATTTCAGGCATACACAGGGGGTCCCTGTATACAACACACTTATCCAGCAAACTGGATTTCTATCCCACTAAAGATCCCCCCGCCCCTAACTAAGCTAAGTCCTTCCAGATGTGAAGAATATCTGAAAAAGAGATTCTTCATAGGAGATACTTAATTATAGGATTTTACCTCGGACAGAGGATAAGCATTGCCATACAACGTGGCAATGCCGCCAGTCTTTTGGGCTCACTTCCGGTGGACAGCGATGCGGACGAATTTTTTGACGCCTTATCTTAGTTAGGATATTTTATTTTAAGTGTATATATTTAGTACTTTAATGCTGTACCTAGGTGATAATAGGATACGAATACCTACTAAAGATTTTAAATAAGGTTCTATAACAACGCGATGATAAAGAAAAAATTGTAGCAGTCAAAAATATATTTTTTTTACTCTTGATAGGCACGCGTTTGACCACTGTCTCACCTGTTGGTAAGCGATGATGTGGTCGAAGATGGAGCACACTTGTCTAGAAGAAACCTATTCACTCTTGACTTAAAGACTCCCAGGCTGTAGCTATCAGGAAACACAGACTCCGGCAGGGAATTCCACTCCTTAGCTGTACGCACTATGAATATGTTCCCAAAACGTTTTGTGCGTGTGGGTGGGATGTCCACCATGTACCGGTGGCGCATCGCCGTCGTCTTGTGGTCCGATGATGGAACGGGCTTTGCGGAATTAAATTATGCAATTCGGTCGCACATTCCCCAAAATGCAACCGGTAAAAAACCGACAGGCTAGCAACTAGCTTCGTCGCAACTAGCATACATTTCCGATGATCCTCTTGACTCGTTTCTCAATTGACTCAAGGGCATCAAGCTGGTATCTGGCAGATCCGTCCCAAAGATGAAAGCAGTACTCCATACACGATCAAACTTGCGCTTGATAGAGTTTGAGCAACTGTTCCGGCGTGAGGTACCGTCTCACCTTTGCTAGGATCCCCAACTTGATTGCAGCCACTTGAACTTTTGCCTCTATGAAAGGGCCAAAATTGAGGGTAGATGTTAATGTAACCCCAAGAAGCTCAAGTTGGTCGGTTATCGGCACGGTTACACGTCGGAAAGATAGAGCTGGGTGGTATTGGCTCCTTTTGGCGGAAAATAGACACGCTTGGGTCTTAGCAGCATTGAACTTGACCAGATTGGCATCGCCCCATTCAGAGACAGCCTGTAAGGACACGTTCAAGCGCTCAACCATAGCCTTCCGGAGAGACCGGATCTGCGACCCACCAGCTCGTGCATCGGACACGTATCTCTCAGCAACAGTGCTGTCGTCTGCATACCCAAAGGTACCGGGTTTAAGCAGATCATTAATATGCAGCAAAAACAGTGTTGCCGAAAGCACCAACCCCTGAGGAACCCTGGCATTAATATCTAGCAGTCCAGACGAGCAGCCATCTATGACCAATCGGATTGACCGATACCTCAGGAAATCCGCGATCCAATCACACAATCTGGCGGGCAGACCGAACGAAGGAAGCTTAAGGCTATTGTGCCAGACCCTTTCGAAAGCCTTCAAGATGTCAAGGGAGATCGCTAGTGCTTCTCCGTGCTTTTCTATGGCCTCACTCCAGATGTGAATGGCATACGCTAGAAGATCGCCAGTTGACCGATTTCGGCGGAACCCGTATTGTCGGTCACTAAGGATATCATTTGCTTCTAGGTATGCCAGGAGCTTATGATTCAGCACGCGTTACCGAGTTACCGAGATGGGTCTATCATTCGACGGGTCAGCTCAACTGCCCTTCTTGGGCACAGGCTGCACGTAAGCTTGCTTCCAAGCCTTCGATACTTTTCCAGTCTCAAACGAAATGCGAAATAGGCGTGTCAAGATCGGAGACAACTCAGGCGCACAAGTCTTCAGAGCAATTACCGATAGCCCGTCGGGGCCACTAGCCTTGTTCACGTCTAGGTTACGCAGTACCCTACGGATGTCCTTCTGATGTATGCGAAGAAGCAGGGGGCCTCGCGCCACCAGAATCCAGACGTAAAGATTCCGCAAACAAAGAAGCAAACAAGTTCGCTTTCTCCTCAGCGGAGTGGGCCAGCAACCCGTCGGGTCTCAGCAGTGGTGTTAGTGAGGGGCGGCAGAAGTTCGATTCGACCGACTTAGCCAGGGACCTGCTGGTTATGAAGCAAGTTTGCTCCCTATTCGGCTAATGTGGTCAAACCGAGCCCTCCGCAACACCTTCTTGCAGGACTTGGCAGCCCTGACTACTTAATATGACAAATTATATATGTATCAATGGCGCCACAAGAAAAACCAACGGAGTACCGACTACAATCAACAGAGCAAATCTCCATCGTAACAAAAAGAACCGTAACGTCATCTATCCAATTAGCAGCGAAATACTACAACGAAAACCACCGCGGTATCGGACTTTACCGTGCGACTTGAACCTAAACAACAATCCGAAATCAACTAACGGGTAGTTGCCCACACCGGACACAACAACCGTCCAGTCGGAGGATTCTCCCTTTTCAATTGTGGTTTGCGGGACTTTACTCTCTGTGCTGCATACATCTATAAATATAACACCAATTTTATTTATTTCCCATATGATCTCTTGAAAAGGAGCTAATATTGGTTTTGTAAAATTGAAGCTCACGCCATCTATACTATGTTAAGTACATCAGCAAACACAGTTTTTTTACTTAAGGAGGTAAGCAACATGCGTTGACGCAAACATCGTCATGTAAAATTGATCTTCGTATTTCCATTGCTTGTCAATAGATGGCAGGTTGGTACAACACTACAATTTAGCCATGTTTGCGATATTTGGCCATAGAGCAGATTTTCTCTTCATAATATTACTGTAGATTGAGAAGGCCTAAACTTGCTAAAAAGTCTAGTAACGTAAAATTCAATTTCAATTCTTGATTGAGCTTTTTATGCTTTTTTTTTGTAAGCGTAGGCTTACTTGGGTTGTGACCCACTGCTGAGCAAACTTATGTTAGGTATGTTAATAATTACAATTTGAGACATCGACAGAAATGTAGTAGCCAAAATCTAATCATAAAAATACATCATCCAAAGATGTACCACCATGCTACCCTATTCCTACCACCAAATAACAGTTTTATGTTGAGGTTAAAAGAATAGGAAAGGATGAAGGGAAATATTACAATTACGGGTTCATGATAGCCTCCGGTTTGGTTGCCCCGTTGGTCTCGTGGTTCCAAGCGTGACTGCCGAGCGTGGGTCCTACATTCGATTCGGCTAAAAGTGTAATTGGGATTTTCCATTAAGAATTTCTCAGGAACAGTCCGGAGTTTGGAAGTTGGTGGTGTGACACCGCCGTGCCTCAGAAAGCACGTAAAACCGTTGGTCCTGCGACTTATCTCTCCCCGGTTGTGTCGGATTGCCGTCGTATCGGACTATGCGGGTGAAGGAACAGAGTATACCTGATTTTGCGCACACTAATGCGCACTATAATATCTCCTGCGTACATGGCCGATCTTCGCTGTGATACGCGTCACCGTGATCGACATTCGGTCGGGGGATTATTATTACATATTGGTTCTATCTCTGAAAAACTTCAATAGTTTCTCTGGTAATGTTGGTTGAGAGATTCATACCATTTAATTTTATAATTTCAAAAACGTTTGTTTCAGTGGGCAAAATATAGATTTTAGCAAGGCATTTGATACAGTAGACCACTGCCATGTTGCAAATAAGCTGGATTAACTAGGTATACGTGAATCGATAATGTTTTTTAAACTGTATCGTTCCGCCAAAGGACAAAGGACTCCCTTCACTCTTACCACTTTCCACGGTATGATCCGACTATGGGCAAATCTTTTGAAAATGAGCCCATCTCTATGTAGGCACACCGCATCCCCATTTGCTGCTATTTAGGACACTCTGTGTTTGAAATTGTCGTTTCAATAGTTAATATCGAAATGAATGCTCATTTCCTAAACAAATTCATGTGTAGGAAATGAAAATTTATTTTTAAGACAGTTAGGTATATCCCACATGGGTAGTATTTTGGTCCAATTATTTTCAAAATGTTCATAAAATAATTAATTTTAATTTAAGTGTTCTGTGTATAAATTGATAAAAGTATAAAATAAAAGGCGCCGACGATTTGAAGATTATGAAGCCAGTGACTAAATGGCGCAAAAAATATAATTACAGTCGAAGCTCATATTAAAATCGCCATTTCCGTTCAAATTGGCTACGAAATGGTTGATACAAAAATACCTCAGTCGTAGTTTTAATTACTAACAATATATTTTTACCAATTAGCATATCCTACTCAAATCCGCCTAAGCTGAGCGGCGTTTGGGAAGTTGCGTGGTATCCCACATACCACAGACTCTTTGACACTTATGGAACCGAAACGTGGTCGCTCACAATGGGCCTCATCAGAAGGCCTACAGTCACTCAAAGGACAATGCAGAGGGCAATGCTCGGAGTTTCCTTGCGTGATCGAATCAGAAATGATGATATCGTTACCGACAAAGCCCGAAGGATCGCCAAACTGAAGTGGCAGTGGGCATGGCACATTTCTCGCAGAATAGATGGTGGATGGGGCCGAAAATTTCTGGAGTGGCAACCGCGTGCCGTAAGATGCAGCGTTAGAAATCCTCACCCAAGGTGGACCGATAACCTGGTGAGGGTCGCTGATAGCCGATGGATGCAAGACGCACAGGACTGGTTGTTTTGGCGACACTTGAGGGAGGTATATGTCCAGCAGTGGACGTCTTTCAGCTGATATGATGATGATGATTTTGATACCCTACGTGTCCGTGTTTTTCTAGTGCACAGCTTCTACAAAAAATAGTTTTTCATGTCGCTTAACATTATCGTCCTTTTTCAATCACAAAATTTTGTTTTAGTTACTAGTCGGTAGGAAGGGAGGAGAAGATGGGGGTAGGTTAGTTATTAAATGTCTCACGATTGATTCGGTATTTTCTAAAAATAAAGCAACGTATCACAAGAAGTATCTAGGTATGTTCCAATTCGGCGGATACTCCTATCTACCTTGACTAATTAGACTTTTGTCATATCCTGCAAAAATTGAATGCCCCATGAGTTAAAAAATTAATATGACTCATTTCCTTTCATTATAAAATTAAATATGTAGATTAAATCAATTAGAAGCGTGAGAATTAAATCTCCATGTATATTTTATTTATCACTTCGCGTGCCTTCTTACGGTACGAGTTGTGTGGATCTTTTGTGGTGATTAGAAAATATAGTTTATCCTGCGATAACGGCATCATATACTTACTCCTAATATTTTCGTTATCGGCCTGAAGAAAGAAAGTTTAAAATAAATGAGCAACAAAAGTAAAAATATATAATACAATTCACTACTGGAATTACCCGTAGTTAACCATAACCGGAATTTACTAGAAGATGAGCATATAGATGAGTAAGACACAATAAATATTTTTAACTTGCGAATTCTTTCAGTCATTCTGTTCGGGATCAATTTTTGATAGTTGGGACGGTCACTGATTCGAAACTAAGTCGATTTACATTTGACCAAATATATAAACTAAATCGTGCAATTGACAAAAACAAGCACATGTGCTTATACTATTATTATTGTATGCAATTATACTCAATACGTAAAAAAACAGTATTGGTGCGCTGAAGGCAATACATATTTTTTTTATATTTGTTGATCGTCCCACATGCGGACGTAGAAAACTACAAAACGTTTGGCTATCACCGCATAATAATTGCGCTCTTTATAATCACATAACAAAAGCAGCGCTTTTCTGCTGCAGACACACAATAACTGACCCGCTTGTACCCCAGCGGGAGTCGTGACCCGAGTACCCGACAGCAATGATTCAATGGTTTCTGCGATAATCTCAATAACAAGACAATTGCATAAGATTCGCATTCATGAATGAATCTTTGCAGCTACTTGCAGCCACTATCGCTGCCTGCTTTTGGCGGGAAGCCTCCACCAGTCGTACCAAAGCCGGCGCGTGCGCAACACGCGTTCGTTATTCAAATTTACAAACTCAAAGCGATCGCGAACGCGACGTTTCGTCTCCTAGTCTTTTTGTTTTAAAATTGTTAAATGGAAGTATTGAGGACACACCTCATTTCCTATTGTAGCGATTCTATTTAAAATGGTGTGAATATGCTTTGTTAAACAATAAAAGAAGTGTTAGTTCTACTTTCTTAAACTCTAAACAAAACATATCCTAATTGAGTATTTGATGTTGGACATAATTAAGTGAAAGACGTTTCAATAATAGAAGTAAGTAGTTAGCTCACATTTTCATACAATAACACGGGTAGAAGCAAGATTTCCTAACGTCCAACTAACCCAGCTTTAATAACAAACGCAACTAAAAAACTGCATGCAACTATGACCTTATCACATAACAGGTCCAGGAGTGTCTTATTTATTGCTTAAATCAGGCAAAGAAACAAAATATCCGTCGTATTATAATAATATTCTCCAGTGCTAATTTATTTCACCTTTGCCATCTTTACACTTAACATCTGACATATTCAAGGCACTCTGTTTAACACTCCTTAATTTTCAACCAATATGCTTCCGATATTAAGAGTCATCAGCTGAGAATGTAAGGCGATTGAACAGCAACAATAGTAAATTAACATAGGAACAATATGAAGTCGGTTGGGGTATCACAGAGTACTTACTGAAGAGGTACAGGTACTAAAGAGGTGCAGCTACTTAGCTCCCAAATAATATTTTCATCATTTGGGCAGCACTTGCAAGAGACGACGTAGATGAAAATTATGACCATCATCGTTTTTTTTCTTGCTAATTAAAGTAAACTGAAATCTGTCTAAGGTGCATTTCACCTGCACTGCAGTCATTGAAGCATCACTTGTAGTTATTCAAAAGTAGAGTTTTAAGTTACAAAAAACAAACGTTATGACTATCATAACAAGGAACAACATCAGACTAAATGTCATCTCGTTGACATTCTGCCTTTTATTTTTCTTAAAAACTAATCAACTAAATTTTGATGTGTTGTAGCAACACGGTTTTTGCCCTGTGGTTGAGTAAACTTGGTAAATATTGGAAACTCTGGTTTTTCTCCAGTAAAAGTTCAGTACTTACATTGGCATCGAAATAATATTCAAAATACAAACCCTTTACTAGCTTTGATTACGTACTCCCAACTGAAACTGCATTACATTCAGCAAAAATAGCCACAGAACAATTTCTGGTGTAGGCACATGACTGAAACAATTACTCATATCAAGCAAGGTTAACATTATAAATTGCATTATGACATCGTTATTAACAAAATGAACACTATGGTCAGACAAGGGCACTCCAAAACCATAAGTGCCTTTATTCAAGTATATCACATCATCAATCATTATTTCATTAAGTAACAAAAAACACTATTTGAACAAAAGTCTTGTCATTCTACTGATCAATTGGAAATTAATGAATTTGTTTGTCTGATTCGATCACAACTGCTTAGTAGGAAATATAATAGATTAATTTTTGCCAGAAGTCACTGAGGTCAATGTCAATAAAGAAAACCCAATTAGGTAGGCACCATGCTTAGGTTATCATCATCATCATCATATCAGCCGAAAGACGTCCACGGCTGGACATAGGCCTCCCCCAAGCGTCGCCACAACGACCGGTCCTGTGCTTCTCGCATCCATCGGCTACCGGCCTCCCACAAGGTGGACCGATGACCTGGTGAAGATCAGGTCATCGGTCCACCTTGTGGGAGGCCTTCCAACGTTACGCCTTCCGGTACGCAGTCGCCACTCCAGAACTTTTCGGCCCCATGGATCATCTGTTCTGCGAGCAATGTGCCCTGCCCACTGCCACTTTAGTTTGGCGATCCTTCGGGCTATGTCGTAACCTTGGTTCTCTTGCGGATATCATCATTCCTGATTCGATCACGCAAGGAAACTCCAAGCATTGCCCTCTCCATTGCCCTTTGAGTGTCTTTGAGCCTTCTGATGAGGCCCATTGAAAGCGACCACGTTTCAGTTCCGTTTCCGTATGGCAACACGCACTGATCATAGACTTTCGTCTTGCGACACTGTGGTATGTGGGACGAGAAGATACCACGCAACTTTCCGAACGCTGCCCAGCCGAGTCGGGTTCTACGGTTAACCTCTTTCTCGAAGTTGGCCCTACCTAACTGGACCGTTTGTCATAGGTAGACGTACTCGTCTACAACTTCGAGTGTAGAGTTTCCGATCTTGATGGGAGTGGGTGCTACATGGGTATTTACCATGATCTTGGTTTTGTCCATGTTCATTTTGAGACCCACTCTTTCGGAAGCTCTACTGAGGTCATCGAGCATTGTACTGAGGTCCTCCGTAGTCTCAGCCATGACAACTATATCGTCGGAAAATCGAAGGTGACTGATGTGCTCGCCATTTATATTAATGCCTAGCCTTCTCCAGTCCAAAACCTTGAAGACATCCTCCATTGCGGTTGTAAACAGTTTCGGAGAAATGACGTCTCCCTGCCTCACACCCCGCTGCAGGAGGATAGGTTTCGAGGTCTGATCCTGAAGTCGGACTGACATGGTGGCGTTTTTGTACAAACCTTTCAACACCTCGATGTACCGATAGTCGATCTGGCACCGTTGGAGAGAGGAGGGGAATGAGTGCGGTTGCGGAATTTGTTCGAAAGATTTACCGCGGCCCTGGAACGCATACGGTAATTTGGAGGAACACAGTTGGATTTAGTTAGTTAGAGTCTGACACTCCTTTCAGCTCCACCCAGAGCGGGCGGAGTCATTTGATGGTTTTCCATCCAAAAAAAGGGGTATGAGTGCCAGTGTAACTACAGACACGCGAGTCGTTTCTACGTCGTTTCAGGGATGGTAACGCCCAGGTTTGCGAAATTAGTTCGAAAGAGTTACCGCGGCCCTGGAACGCAAAGGGCATTAAGAGGAACATGGATGGGTTTTAATCAGTAAGAGTCTGACACTACGTTCTTCTCCATTCAGAGCGGGAGGATTCATTTGATGATTTCCCATCCTTAAAAAAGGCATAGTAATGCATCTTTGATACTCCCCTTGCATCGCACATCAAATGTCCATGGTGACTGCAAATCATTGGATGATCCATTTACTTTCTGTCATAACGACTGAAATTCTCAGAAAAGTTTTGAATAAAAGATAATAACAAAACACCCATTTAACCACTGGCGTTCACATGAGTCAATTATAGAAATAAAGAAAGTGCACGTTATTATGCAGTTACAAAATGTTCATGAGCCGTGAGCAGACAACGAGCTATCACTGAGCAGTAACAACTCATTTATTAAGTAAGCATTTTCCGGAAGAGAATCGAACTTCGTTACGTCGGAGTTAAACAATATGATGGAATCGACAGTGTAAAACGGTCATGATGCTTAGTCAGGCGATGCAGACACTGTGAGAAGCCAAAAGAATATAATCTGAATATATTTAATAGAATTCATTTCAAAATTCTGTAATAGACGGAATGTCAGACAAAGCCAATTAATGCCCGGTTTCTGAGGATTTATCGATTTTTATCTGTCCGTTAAAGCTATTTGTCATAACGCCATTGGTTGGTTAGTGGTTAACGGACAGATAAACGAACGATAAAGTATTTACAGAAACCGGGCATAAAATGGATAAAGGCAAGGTAGAATTGCGATGGAGAAAAATAAAGTTTGGTCCGTTTTTTCTTAAAAAGAGATGACAGATCCTAGTAGTGTGAATCTAGTGTAAAATTAACATAAGTACCGTAAAGGATTTTCACAGTTGGAAAGCTGAGTAAGATAGCCAAACGCGGAATTGAGGTAAAATAACGGACTAGGCTATCTTACTGTGACTTATGCAAACCTTGAACTTTCTAGGAAAAACCTTTTGTTTAAAGTATAAGCACGGTGCGATACTAAAACTTTCTTAGTTAATAAGTCAGCCTAATTTGTGTTTAGAATGCAAACCAGAAAAAAAACATGGCATAAGGCTGCCTGTCCATTTGCGCAGAGCGAGGCAGCGGAGCGGGGAAACGGAGAAATATTAACCAATCATGTTAGTCAAAATGTCAGTGAGTCACGTGGTGCGGAGATTTTGTGTAATTCCATTGGTTAAAATTTCTCCGTTTCTCCGCACCACTGCCTCGCAGTAATGGGCAGGCCCTTAGGCTGCGTTTCCACCACAGATGTATGTTCTTTTACCTAGGCTTGCTACAGGCTAGGTAAATTAAGCGATTATATTGGTTCTTAAAAAACACATCCTTCGCTAGGCATCCTCGCCCAGCTCTGTAAGAAACGCACCCTTAGAACCGACTGACAAAAATAGCTTCCTTGAGTGGCGTGACATGTACATAAGCCAAATGCATCCTGTCTTATGTACATGTCACGCCACTCAAGGAAGCTATTTTATTCCCCAATCGATTAAATCCAAAATGTAGCCTAAATCGTGAAAATGAAGACGTATCTCTTGATGATATTGTTTTTCCTTGTAGAATCTGCCTCATAAGGCACTTTCTTAAATCCTAATTTGCTACTGCCAAATTATAAACAGACCAAAAAACACGTTACTGATTACTATAATAAAATAAATTAAATCACAGCTTCAATAAACATAATTATATAATAGACTGCTCTGATTATGTCATCATAACAGGCTGCACAAAGTACCTACTCGTGTATCTGTACAAGCGTAGAAGCACAGTATATAGATATCTTTACTGTGATAGAAGGAAGCCTAGTTTCTTTGGCGACAAGCAAGTGGCAAGTTAAACTCACGTGTTATTAAGATCTTAAAACGACACAATATTGCTATGTTCATGTAGATTGTAGACTGTTCCGTCTACACGTAACGTTAATTGTACTCACGTGTCTAGTAAGTTGGCAATGATTACTTGGTCGTTGTAGGTCTTGTAAGTGAATATTTCCCTTCTCCGAGTAATTCATCAACTCGTCCCACAAGCCTACGGTGCATTTAGGACGCCTAGCAGAAAACCAAAATAAAAATAGGTAATATTTTCATTCTGGGACTCGCTTTTTTTTTATGTGGTACTTTAAACTTTATCAACGTTTGGTACTGTAAGTAAGACAGATATAACAATATTATTTTAAGAATATATTAAATATATTTAAAAAATCCAAGTTTCTCAGGCATTCCATACGCAAACAACTGTTAATTCTCCAGTGACTCCAAAGTAACAATCTCGGAAAATCCTTTCCTGCTAAATCTACGAGCCATATCATCGTAACTACTTCTTTCAGTGGTTTTGCTATGCGTTATCCGTCAGTCAGGCAATGATGAATTGTTCGTTAACCATGTGTAGATCACGGAACTGCTTTATTTACTTATCAGATTTAACCTTAAATTATGATCTAGCACGTAGTATGCGTAACTATTTGTCCATCAGATATATTTGAAATGGATTAAGAAAAATATACAGCTCATACATCGTCATACTTATCTTAGCCACTAAGCTATGTTTTGGTTTTATGGATACTGGCTCCAAAATGCTTAGGTACGTTATGAATCCCACAAGCACATACATAGCGTATTTCAACTAAAGGGTGCCTGTCCATTACAGCGAAGCGAGGCAGCGGAGCGGAGAAACGGAGAAATTTTAACCAATCATATCAGTCAAAAATGTCAGTGACACACGTGGTGCGGATATTTTATGCTATTCCATTGGTTATTTCTCCGTTTCTCCGGTCCGCTGTAATGGACAGGTGCCCTAACACAACTAGCAACGCTTCTTTGATGCGTACTTGTTTTCCGTCCCCGACTATGATGTGTCATTATTACCATCATGATTTTGTTACGAGAGAAACGGGGCTACACAGGACGAATAGCAGTTAAGAGGAAATGCTGGCAGCGAGACTTTGTATGTAAAAAGTCATAATTCGAGGTTTGGCTCTCGAATGTTTTCTCCTCCAATATTGGACCGATATAAGAGATATTTCACAAACTGAATAAGAAGGAAGTATTATGTATATCTATCTTTTCCATTTTTGTTTAATAGTTGTCAAATTTGTACACTAGGGCTCTGTTGACAGCGATTTAGCAGAAAATTTCCAGCATTTTGTGAGAGTTCAAGTGCTTATACGGTTAATAATTCATCAAAAATGAAAACATAAGGACACAGCTTATCTCCTTCTTATTCTGTTTGTGAAATATCTCGTAAATTTGTCCAATATTGGAGAAGAAAACAGTCGAGAGCCAAACCTCGAATTATGACTTTTTACATACAAAGTCTCGGCGCCAGCATTTCCTCTTAAGTATCCATTTCTCACTACGGATTCATGATCGCAATATCTAGTCATAGGGGCCTGATCATCGTGTGGGCTTCGGCTTATTTAGTTTCGTATTAAACCTTTTTCGCTACGAGACGAAAATTGCAACTATCGTTTGCTTTACGGTACTCATACTGTAATTACACAAGTACGCCGATCCATGTAAGTATTCGCGGTGTTGCATTGCATCACAAATATCCGTAAGGAAGTGAAGTTTTTCAAGATTGATCGCTAAATTACCCGACTAACGAGGAAAACGCTTTTCTTGTACCACAAACAATAATTTTGTTACCATGCTACACTGTGCCAGTCAATCCTGCCGCAAGCCGTAACAGGTTCATGAAAAGTGTTAACATAACAACATATATAAAAATTAGGCGTGATTTTTCAAGACTAGATGTTCTCCTAATTAATTTTAAACCGGTCAAATACCACTGCTACCAGTGTATAGTCAGTTCTTTCAACTTCAAAACGTTGAACTCTTAATTTATGATTTCAGCGACCTAAGAAATTAGTAAACAAGGGACATCAAAAATAGAAAGATGTTAGATAATTAAAATAAATTATTAAACCATAAACCTAAATGGTGACCAAGAATTAGTTATCTAGTTAATAGATAAGTGATTCAGTCCAGCAGTGCGATTCTGTAAATATGTCGAAGTGATCACGAAATGCGCCGTATGGTGACGGCCGGTGCCGTATGATGCCGTAAAAGAATAATATCATCCCATCACTTCCCGTGGGTGTCATAAGGGGCGTATAAGGGACTCACCAGAGCAGGCAGCAGCGTTCTCTGTAAAACGCAACACCATACACAGTGATCGCCAACCCGGCTGCCAAGCGTGGCGGCTCCCCCTTGGGGGAGGCCTATGTCCAGCAATGGACGTCTTTCGGCTTTTAAGATGATAATATGATGATGATCACGAAATGAGCAGTCAGTCTATGAAATCAAGTTGGAATGACAGCTAACTTCGTGATCACTTCACCCAAGTCTTCACTTCGGCATGTTTACAGAATCGACCAGCTGGTTCCCGAAGTAAGAGGAAATTTAGAACTTGTTAAACTCTACTTTGGCAATGCTAAAGATTCACTTGTTCTCACAAGTGAATCTTTAGCATTCGGAGTCAATCAATGAACAATTACTTATTTTGTTTAAGGGTGTGATTTTTCAATAACCAGAAATCTTTTATCTGAAGAATATGTGAGTTTGTGGTTTAACAAAAGATGCTAAACCACAAATTTTGTTCCTAAATAAAAGTCATCTATTTAAAAAATTCGGCCCTATGTTGTGATTTAACCCTTTTTTTTAAGTATGGGAAAACATCAAATGACACTCCCTTCCGCACCGCCGAGAGTGGAAGGACTCTCGGCGTTGCGGAAGGGAGTGTCAGACTCTTAGTGACTAAAACCCATCCGTGTTCCTCCGATGCTCTTTGCGTTCCAGGGCCGCGGTGACTCTTTCGAACAACTTCCGCAACCCTGGCAGGTTGTCAGTTAACCCTATGTGGTCAGCAGACAGGTCACGTGCTCCTTCCACATTCACGTTAAGCGTCTGTTTTTTTATGAATAAATTAAAAACTATAATAAAACGTGCTACATTCAACAAGTTTAATAAAAGATAATAAAAAATAAACATTGACGCTATCTCAATTCACATAAACATAATATGTTACTGTAAAAATCTAATTGTGGTACATCGAAGATCTTACTAGAAATTATGCCTAGTTTACACAGTGCAAGCTGCTGACTAGACAGCAGACAGATACTCGAATAGTCTACTCGTATGCCAGTAGCCCGGCTCCCCTTAGCTATCTTTACGATGATAGTAGCTGACCAATATATTGTAAGGCACAGCACACAAACAATCTGATTCCGCTCGCAACTGCCTGGCTGACACTGGCGAGCTACTGCCGAACGTGTCCGAACGATGCGAGTGATTTCGAAGCTGCTGCCATGCGCGAGTTAATGTCAGGCGAGCTGGCGAGTGAAAACAACAAATTTTGAAGAAAATCGGATGCGAGCTACTTTCCAATTAAGCGTGACAGTATCTCTTAGGATACGTCCATACGGTGAGAGTTACTGCACTGCAGTTACACGGCAGGCTGACTCGCACGCTAGCTCGCACTGTGTAAACTAGCCAATATTCAAAATAAACAATGAAAAACTTTTGGGACTACTTTTTTGTTTTTTATAAACCATAGGCAATAATATAATAGCTAGTTTACACAGTGTGAGCCAACGTGCTAGTGAGCTTGCCGGTAGCTGCTGAGCAGTAACTCGCTTCGTTTAGGCGTATCATACAAGTTTATCTTAGACATCACTAACATCAGTGAAGGAAAAATCTGGACTTACAATTAAACTAGCGGACGTCACGCGGTTTCACCCGCGTAGTTCCCTTTCCTGTGGGAGTACGGGGAAAAAATATAGCCTATGTTACTCCCTGATAATGTAGCTATCTATTGCTGAAATAATTTTTCAAATCGGTCCAGTAGTTTCGGAACCTATTCATTTCAAACAAACAAACAAATCTTTCCTCTAAAAACCGTATCAAAATCCAATGCTTAGTTTAAGAAGGTCGATTTGTCGATTTAAATTCTAGTAAATCTGACCATTGACCACATTGATGACGCTCGAACATATTATTATCTACAGTGTCAGTAACACATGCACACGAGCATGAGTCATCGCCGAAAGTCTCAAATGTTAAATTCTTCATTAATATCGTCACCACTTAATCGAACTTTTTAATTTTATTGCCCGCATTTATAACTTTTTTGCATTATTAATTTTTGAAGAACGCTAAATTAATTATTTTACTAATGTAAAAACGAAAACAAGTCACTCTGTTTATTTCATTTTTTGCCACTAGTATCTCACTGATTAAGAGTAGAAAATCATATGATTTATGACCAGTGAGAGCTACAAACCAATAACCCGCTCCAAGAGGATTTTAAAAAAATTAAGAATTTCGGAAAAAGATTAGCACAAGGGAAAAGTACAAGTTAAACTTTGGCACCTAAAAAAGTTCAATTATAAAACTTTTATAAAAGCCAGTTTCCCTTAAGAAAAATAAAGGAATATGATATAGCGAGTTAGCGTAGCGACCAGTTAACGACTACTAAGAATAAGTCGCTGCATCTACTTAAAGTGTGAAACATTAAAATAATACAAACAGTGCGGCGCGGCATTACGAAGAAACCGCGGCTGCACGCTTGCCTTACAGTATCGCATTACTTCCCAACATTTCCTGTTTATCGTAATAGAATCAGCAATTTATTACAATTACTGTTTCACTATTATTTAACCTAAGAGTTCCCAACCATTACACAGATAATGAAAAAATAACTGATGATTTACGAGTACTTATTTGTTTATTAGATTTTACGAAAAGTACTTATAAAAATTAAATTATCAGAGGTTAGGTACTTATTAGAATACCATAGACTTAATTTAAGAGAAAACCGCTACTCCACAACACCACCCGACAAATAATTTAAAAGATTTCGACGATTTGAGAACCTCCTCTTTTTTTATAAGTCGGTTGAAAACAAATGACTTTTACCTTTGTTATGCAATTGTTTGATGTATCAATGTAGGAAACAGTTGAAAAGCGGGTAAAGTGAATCACTGACCAACATTCTTGATGTTTGTTTGCTCATTGTGCATTCGTAAGAAGAACAAGTGCGTTTTGTAACAATATGTGTCTTAATAACATTATTTGTTCACAAGGCATAAGCCGTGGATAATGATCGTTACGGGTAGTCAGAAACTAGAAAATCTGACTCCAGTAACGTCTTACCAAGAAATACCGTACTTCTTCTTATCGTGTGACGACCCCACACACCCTAGTGCCAGTTTCTAAACCGCCTCAAGGGACTCTGACATGGTTTATTTACTTATTTAAGAAATACTGTGTTACCCAGTTACTAGGTTTTAGAGGTCAAATAGGCTCCACGTAAAATAGTGGTATTCAGCTGCATCTGGTTATTCTGAAAGCTGAGCACAACATAGTTGGGTAAACAAGCAACTAACTTTATGAATCAACCAATCTGCCTATTGGCTGATTCATAAAGTTAATTGCTTGTTTACGTAAGTATTACATATTTATGTCACACAAGGCATATCAATCTATGCAAACTTCATTTTCACAAACTAACAGTGCAAGCAAAGTTTCAAACTGTCAAACAGTTGCAGTTTCTATCCCATATTTGCGGAACTGCACGTTACTCGGTTCCGACGTCGATCATGACCAATCACATAAAACACACCAAATGCCCACTTGATATGCGAGGGGCGCGAGCATTTTCACTATCGTTCAATGTCCCATTGTACGCACACTTTCTATAGTAAACAACGCCATAACAGAAGAATTTATAAGTAATTACGTATAACACTGTTGGTTATGCAAAATTGTGACTTAATCAATACGACGCTAATTTTATCGAAGCCACATGCCTATTTCCGTGCGTGTCATGTGGGTGAGGAATAATTACTTGTACATGACAAACAAAATAAGCGGCTTAGCGATGTTAATCTAACTTGTTGCCATGTACGTATCTACCTACTGCTGCCTGCAACTTTATTATTGATAATTAGATTCGCGTTTTTTTAATTAATATTGTGTAACATCTCAAACAGCAATAAAAATAGCCATAACAAATAAGGATCGCGCAGTCTCAATTGATCAAAGTTTTGCTTGCCATTGTCAGATTAAAGGTAATCTAATTTTGAAATACGAAGGCTAAAAAACGCATTCATATCAACAAATCCAAGAAATATTTATAAAAAACCAGGAAACATAAAACCATCGAACATCAACCTCTAATCAGTAGACTAATGCGTGAGAAAACAGCTCTAAACAAACAACCAGACAATCTGATTACCGTCATTAATTGCTCCTACATTAGAGCGAATGTCGACGGTTGCCATGTGCTGTCTCAATGTCACCTGTACCATCAGCCCACGTAGACGCTCAACCTTGCCATAACTAGAGCATGTGGTACGCAATTTGAGCAAGTAGTTTGTCTTTATGTTCGCCGACTCGGAAAAGGATGGATGGCTGGTTAAGTTCAATGTTATGCGTGGCATTGGGAAAGTGTGGTGTTGAGAATTCTGTGATAGACTATGAAAAATAAAAATAAAATTGTTAAATTTCCAAATAATCTGTATTTGTAATATCTTGGAAGAGTTTCTACTAGCTGGATCGGTTGCAATTCTGATGACACTTGGCCCAAAGAATCGTACCTATATTAAACTAGAAGATCAATAGAAATTATTTTTTACTTTTTAAAGGGTTTTTTTTTTTGTCGGGGGTTTTTTAAATTTTTTATTTAATTTTAATTTCATGCTTTTTAAACTTAATTTTCATTTCGTTAGTTAATATTCCTCATTCCCTTTCAATATAGTGTTCATTATTCTGCTAGTCAAGCCCTTTCATTTGATATCCATATTGAGGGATTTGTGAAAAAATATGTCATCCGCCATTTTGTGGCGGGGGCCATCTTGGACCAATTTTCATGAAACACAGCTAAGAATACTCCTGACTAAGTCACCTTTCAGGCAAAAAAAAAAACAAAATCAAAAACGGTTCATCCTTTCGGGAGCTACGATGCCACAGACACACACAAACACAGACACGTCAAACTTATAACACCCCGTCGTTTTTCGGTCGGGGGTTCAAAACCGAAATGTTGAATTAAATCCTAGTATATAAAATTTTTCATTTACTGATGAGTAACTGACAGACATCGCACAGCCGAAACTATTGGTCGTATAAAGCTGAAATGGCATGCAAATTCCTTGGGAAGTGTAGGGGAGCACTAACAGATTTCGATTTTCCGAAATTCCTACGGTAACGGGAAAAACGGGATATGCACGTACCAATTCGTGGGCAAAAGCTAGTATACTATTAAAACAAAAGAAATATATTTAACTCGGCAGTTTTGCAAAGGCAAAATAAAGTCATCGACCTCCTGCCATCGATACGTGTACTCCCAAAAATCAAGGATCAATGATATTTAATATTATTATTTTGTTACAGGAACCTCCGAAAACTGTGATGAAAAATGATTAAACAAGAATTTATATTATTGGTAAGTATCTTAATTGAACATTTAGACTCGGCCAACAACTAGAAACCAATTACAACCGAAAAGGAAATGAATTTACAACTACATACTTACGAAATTATCTGCCGCAAGTAAAGTTTTATTGCCCAAGCTGCTCATTATTCGTCAGCTTGTAATAACTACTCTACGATTTCAATCTGTCAAATATATCTATTAAACATTTCAACGTGTGACTGTATTTACTGTCAAAGTGTTTCCAATTGGTTTTTTTTTATTAAGATTGTATCCTTACCCTTGGTAACTATTCGTTTTACCATGGTCAAAGCTTACGACTAGATACGACTCTAGCTTATCCAGTAACATATTGACAGTCCAGTAGCACTTTGTCATACCTTTGAACGTACAAAGTGAACAATAGAATTAACAATGTTACTGTCTTCGATTCTTAATTAGGGAGTGAAGTACATTCGTGTACCAATATTTTGTTAGAACAATATATCTTATTGTATGCAGTCAGACGCGTGACGTAATTGCTAGAGTGGTTCCGAATACTCCGATGTAGGCAATCTAAACACGGCTTGGTCAGGACAAGAACATGTACAGCTAGATGCAATCTGAGATAGAATAGAAATGCACAAGCCTAGTACAAGGAAACCATTTCTTAAAAGGTTTTGTTAAAATGCGCCTACATGGCACATAAGATGACTCTAGCCAATATTACTAAATAATTGTTGAAAATACTGTGGGGTCAAATTTACAATTTTGTTATCACACAAAAAATACAGTTTTTTTTTTTGCAATAGGAGTTAATTATGGTTGAATAATAGTAAGAATTGAGTTATAATAACGGTTTCAGTCCATTGCACTTCAGTTGATACCTAGCTGTAAAATGACACTGCGTAACCAAAAATGCGTTCATTTAAATAACTATAATATGAGTAAATACAATACAATTCTGAATTAAATATGCGGATTATAATTTTAATCGAGGTGTTTAAGATTTTACTATCGTAAAATTACAATCTAAGGTAATAAAAACTGATGATATCAGCGCTCTAGCTCTAGGCTGAAAATATAGAACGTGTCATCGATACAAACGAAGACTGATTTACGGATGCATTGTGTTACCTGTTATAGTTCAAGCGATAATATCTTACCACTATACTATAGTGAGTATAAGAGTATCGACTTGCATATAGATAAAGATACAAGTCTGCTAAGGTAGGTTCTTGTGATCGGTAATAAGTACCCAGTATCGAAAATATACTCAAGTTAATACAGTTGGAGTGTCGTCACTAGTCTAGTCAGGCCCACATTCTGCAAGTACCCTTAGCTCAATTAAAATCACTTTTACTGCTTAAGTATTATAATATGCCTACAGGTTTACAAGTTACCGGACTCGATCCCGTGAAAGTCTGGTAAGAAACGTAATGTGCAATAAAACGAATTAAAACTATAGAATAAACAAACGTGTTCAGAGTCGTAATCGTAACTTCTCAAACAGAAGGGCCGGCTTGGCCCTTTACTTTATGATTGGGAAACACATTTTTATGAAGCATTTCTAGCAACTTTATTTTCTTGTCACACACCTTAAGAGTGAAAGTAACATGTTCCAATGCTCACAATATCTACTTGCAATTACCAACATACTCGTACAGGACCCAATTCCACGTAATGGAACTTGATTTCGATTTAAGATTATATAACTCTTACACAATTGGTATTTCCTGTATTAAATGTTAATCCGGTACTACAAGGATGAGTAGATACAATTATATTAGTTAATCGAGAACAATCTCTGATATGATTAAAAAATAATTGATTTGAACTCAATTTTGTGGTTTCGCAACGAAGCTACGTGTGGTTTTTAATAAAGAGCAGCCCAAATGAATCGTTTACTATTTAACACCTAGGTTTTTCTGCCTAAACCCAAATCTTACACCTGACAGCTCTGATTAATCGCAATTTCTAAGAAACACTACGTTAGCCTTACTACCAAATCGGGATTATCGCGTGTTTTATTTTCCTACAAGTCAGTTTTTGTAGGTAGCATGGCTAGGTTCGTGACAGATGACGCATTGTTTTCAAGCAAGTCTGCCTTAAATGGAAACAAAAATTTTGCCTGCCATGACACCAAGCAATTCTTAATCCTTTAACGCTCTTTTTAACTACTGCCTTGGCTGTCCCACTTATGGGAAAACGCCTCCCTCCATTCCTTGCAATGGTCACGATTATGCACCCCTGACTCCCAATTCTTATGGAAGACATTGGTTCTTTAAATAAAATGTGTATCGTAAGTTGAAAACCGCCTGTGCTAAGTAAGAGGCTCCAGAAAAGCTTCAGATTATTACTTCAAGACGTAACTGCGCACGTTCATTAGTCATTTTCAAATTACAAGCGTTTCTTTCCCGAGAATAATTCCGTCCTAGCCTTCACTCGAACACAAAAGGAGATGTAACAACAGCCAGGCACCATACAATATTATACACGATTCTATACCCACGCCCAATTAACTCCACCTGTACGCAGGTACCGAACAATGGCGCAAAAGAACTTTTCGCACAGACTTGCTCCCGGCGTGCATTCGGAAGTCAGTGGTCCAAGTTGCCGACACAATGCGCATTCTTGTGAGATTGTTTACACTCACGGTGATTACGCATTGATATTGTTGTTAGATAAACCTGAATACCTACCTGTTTGCTTTGATCCCGAACGATAAGTTCTAGTAAAAACAAACGTGTTACGTTGGTTTCTCTTCATCTATTTGTCGGTTTTCCCGTTTTTCTTGGTAATAAGGAAAAATGAGGAACCCATACTCGTATGGCTTGATAGTGAGAAGTTGCTTCCGCTACTTAGCCCACTCATGTTTAATTTTGTTTTTGCAATTTCCTGCCGATCTGATTCATGTAGTAAATTTCCCACCAGACATGATATTCAGCTGATAAGGACAATGAATCACTATCGGACCAATTTACAAGTACTTTGTCGGTATCCTTATGATGACACACTTAAAATTCTTCAAAGTCTTATATGGTATACAGTAAGATTCCGTAAAAAACAATTGAAGTCGAAAACCCACTACCAACCTCGCATCTACCTCTAACTTCATTAGTTTCTACTCCGTTTTATTTTTTGTTCTAAGGTCGTGCATACAACAGCAACGTGCTGGTTTTTGAAAACCTCTCATTTTTGTACAAAGGCTCAATTTTGCTTTAAATGTTAACCTTGTTATTCCTATGCTCTCGTAGCAATGATTAAACACAATGAGTGTGCACATAAAACAGTCGCTAAGTACATAATTAGCGTTTAAATTGACCATCTGACGCGAACTAATGACCTCTTCGTTCTCTTAGTAATTATTCACTAGCACTAAATATCTCATGTTTTACAAAAAGCTACCAAAGGCATCTGGTCGTTTATAGACCATCGACCTTGTGAAACAGGTCCTAAATTAGTGCAATTGATGAGGCTACAGCTAATGTAAATATTTACCATATCAAGTGTCCAATACCTACCATTAATGTTTAGATTTGTCTTTTTAAGTTCCTGTCCCTAAAAAAAATAAAACGGGACCTATTTATGTGTTGAGCTTAGTAGCTTTGGTCTTCCTGCATTTTCCAAGGTAAGTCCAAGTTAAAGCTGCCCACGGAGACAACATTCCTATTGACTTCCATTCCTTTTGAATTTGGAAAGCTCGTAAAAATATACCAGTGAGTCAGACATTACGTCAGAATACCCTTAGCTTTCAAACTTTCATTATAGTGTTTTTACAATATCTAATGTGATTTTGATTAGTCTACATTTGCAGGGATTGTGTTCTTTTGATTGAGAATTTAAAAAAATCTAGCATTATACAGCTTTTTACCAATACCGTTGGATAAACATTGGAAGCAAAATAAAGTTCATCATAACCTCCATTGACCTCAAGGCTCCCACAAGTTTGATGTTCTATATTTGTATCAAGATCGTATTAAACACTATTCAAACATCGATGACTTGAACGCGAGTGAAAAAAGGGTCCAATTCACGGTCACACAGTCACACTACCTCGAAATGGACAAGTTTCTCATTAGATAATCTACATCTGTTCCACAACAAACAATATGCACCTAATTACCACGTTTTGTATAGTTCTTTTTATTGTATTTAGCGATATTACAATAATATAAAGCCTCTTTTTAATAGTGGTGTGACACACTTTAACGATTACGAAATTACTAAATAATATAAAACTTATTGTGCAATTAAAAGACCTTTGTTACCATAAGGAGTGGTGCGTTAGATAATCTATGTTGTGGGTGGCAAATCCGCAAAATCTTGCAAAAAATTTTGACGACGCCGACGCAAGACTATTCTCCTAGTACGATAACCTGTGAAAGCTGCGCTTTGTAAACATTGAAACATACACACGCGTAAATAAACACGCCAATTAAAATTCATATGCTATACAAGTCCCGAAACACGTTAAAACGATGAGAATTAATAATACTAATGATTCGTTTACGTAAGAAAGCCATACAAGACTAAGATAGCTGTATGGTATAAAACGGCTTATTACAGTGTTATACAGGTTAGTGGCCAGCCGGGCAGTACTTGGGCTCCGAGACAAAGAGCGAATGTGGAGCAAGTTATCGAGCAGCTAACTGATGGTTGCGTAACGCACGACTGCAGGGTTGCCGATGCGGCTTAACTTGTAAAGTCATTGCTATCAGTTGGTGTATTAAAAGAGTAAGGCACTCGTAATGTGTTATGTCACCCAGAAAGGTTGTTGTTGTTGTTGTGATAACTGTGAACATACGACGTGATGTTTGAAATGTGGTCTTTTTTGCCTGTTGCACTACCGCGCCGTCCACATAATTTTCTTCCATAACAAAAGTTGTTTTTAATAGCTTGAAGAGAAAATCATAAAACAGGGATACAAGATGAGTTTCTTTCAGTATTACTTGTGAATAAGAGAAAATTGTCAAAGATATCTCATATTTTAGAATGCATCTTATTATTTACATATTTATTAAAACTTTATATAACACTGGTGAGTGTGTACATATCCGGACTTAATGCAACAAGGCATTCTTCTAGAATCATATTTTTACTGCCACGTGTCTTTAACATGAAGGCCAACCATAGGCTTGGCCTCCACGTTAGCCTCCACCACTAGTATCAAACACATGCTGTGAATATCAGGATTCACAACGTGTCTACAGTAACAACATGTTGTGTGTGACAGCAATAAGCCCTTGATGACAACACACATTTATTACAGAAGCCAAAATATTCCATAAGGAGTTGTAGTACTTCCTGATTGCAAATGTCCCTTAGGTACAGAACAGCCTATTAATATGCCACGCGTCTATACTTGATCTACGATAAGCCTGATTATAAAGTTACGACTCTATGATTCAATCATCGATAGATTGAATCATCGTAGTTCTTATTTCTGTGGCTGTCGTAGCCCTGATCAATTCAAGCAATCGGTTGCTCCGTTCGCTGGGTAAGACTCTCACGCTGACCATTAGGATACACCCACGAAGTTCATATAAAACGAGTATCTATGGGTATCTGGCGTTCTGACCTAGTTGCAAAACCACTGCGTACCATGTTTCAAATTTCGAACATTGTTTGTTTTTTTTATTGCAAGGTCAATAGACACAGGCATGTCTTGCCTATGCTATGTAGGTATTGCACCACCGTTCAAACCAGATGGTAGCCTTAGATCCAATGCTAACTCTAGGTGCTTATCTGTACATGGCCACACAAAAATAGCTATGTTAAGTCTTAAACAAAAGAGGTTTTGTTCTTCAATTTTCACTGGTCAAAATCAATGGTCAGTTTTAAAAATACTACTTCCTGAATGCATTTTTCTGAAAGAAAAATATTTTCTTGCTTAATATCTGCTCATTAGTGCTCTTTATTGTGTAATTCTTATTTAAGCACTAATATTTACAAATACATAGTTAGAAACTGTAACTACATAATTAGTATAAATTAGTGCCAAAATACTATTCAAGTTTCGAAATCATGAACCTTCAATGGCAGCTCAGACATCTTATTAGCATTTCTCCATAGCACATTTAGCATCAATTACGTCATATTCTTTGAAATCTACAGATTACTCGTCTGCCACTATAATTTTATGTGTATCATTGCGCTGACGGTTATATAAGTTCGAATCAAACATACTTTGACGAAATACATATTCATATTAAGTTGAGCATTAGTTTTAATTCGAAACTGCCCACGTTACTTCAGATTGTGAGGTCGCTACAAAACTACCGCCTGGTCTTTGGCGTGGGTACCTACTCTAGATGGATTATTAGGTAAGATGAACTGTATTATACTTACACCAACGACACGTTTTTATGTATTTGTAAATCATCATCATATCAACCGAAAGACATCTACTGCTGGACATAGGCCTCCCTAAGTGTCACCACAACAACCGGTCCGGTGCGTCTCACATCCATCGGCCTCCCGCGACACTCACCAGGTCATCGGTCCACCTTGTGGTAGGCCTTCGAACGTCGCGTCTTTCGTTACGCGGTCGCCACTCCAGAACTTTTTGGCCCCATCGACCACCTGTTCTGCGAGCAATGTGCCCTGCTCACTGCCACTTCAGTTTAGAGACCCTTCGGGCTATATATAAGGTAAGCTTGGTTCTCTTGCGATTATCATCATTCCTAATTCGATCACGAAAGGAAATTACAAGAGTCTGATTCAACGATTGACCTCTTTCGCGAAGTTAGCCCTACCTCACTGGACCGTTTGTCCCAGGTAGACGTACTCGTCTACAACTTCGAGTGTAGTATCTCCGATCTTGATAGAAGTGGGTGCTACATGATATTTACCATGATCTTGGTTTTATCTATGTTCATTTTAAGGCCCACTCTTTAAGAAGCTCTACTGAGATCATCGAGCTTTATACTGAGGTCCTCCGTAGTCTCAGCCATGACGACTATATCGTCGTGAAATCGAAGGTGAGTTATGTACTCGCCAGTTTTTGTAAATGAATAATGGAAAATAAAAAAGGTATAATCACACCAATAACTAATTGACATTAATATCTGAAACAAAATAATAATTCTGAATTTGATCAGTTGATATTCAGATTCGAGGGTGGTTGATAACATTAGGAAATAGTTCTTGCTACCTCCTATCATTAACAAATGCCGTCATCATAATGTGGAGGCTCCGTCATAACTTGATCAACTCGTCGGAATGTTTAATTGACAATTCATTTCAATGTATCCACAAGAAGTTAGCGAAAGCAATTCTTAATCGACTTAATAACAACGTTATTTCCTTCATTTATCAATTATAGACGACTGTTCACGGTTTGAGGCTTTTAAGACAAAAAATCGAGTGAAACGTCAATTGCAATGAAACAGGCAAATGTTCTCATGGCTACTTTTTTTGAGAAACCAACTATAATAGGTAGTTATGTTGAAGTTATCGTCGTCATCAGGCTATTAACGTAATTTATTATTGGACAAATTCCCCTAATTATGTTCGTACAACTTTGATGACTTGATGCGCCAAAAAAATAAAAAGCGGCTCTACGAAATAGTAAAATAAAACAATTGTTATAAAGGGAAACACTTGACACGCTCTTATTCGTATAAACTACTGTTTACTCAAACAATTGAGTAACAATGTTATCTAAACCAAACCGCTTTTGAAAGACCTGAGATAAACTAATATTTTATATCATGATCCCCAGTTACTTTAGCTTACCGCTGACATTCAGTCCAGTCCAGTTGACAAAGCTTATTTAGCAATTGCATGTCAATTCCGAAAGCTCCGTATGTCCTCACAGCAAATCATTTTAAATCAACGCGTTAACTTAACAAATGTTAATTACAGGATTACAGATACGAAGAGAAAGTAAGAACATTTATCTAAACAGGCGGCGTCATGTGGAGTTCCTCATGTGTCAACCTTTTTTATGTTAAACGCTTCCTGGATGTCACACCGAAGTTGATTAGAAATCGAAACCATGTATGGCTTTTGAAGTATTGACTGATTCAGCGATCGACGTAAATGCACGTACCTCTGAAGGAAAATATATAAAGTTTAGCTTTAAATCATGTATTCGAATATATCGTCTACAATCGTAAACGATTTATATCGTTTACAAAATATATTAAGCCATAAGTCCCATGATACTTGGAATCGGCGCAATACGTTTCGTTCGTCCATTTTTACCTGTTAGCTTACTCATCGTTTCCTCTATTTTCTTTCAAAACCTTCCACACACAATCCAGGGAAAGGGAGGCCAAAGAAAAGATAGATATATCCAGAAATCCATAATAGATCCATTTAAACGCGAATATCTTTCAACTTTTACTAACTCAAATCAGATACATCAATTAATCAGTTAGTTTACAAAATAGATTCCATTGTTTTTTTTATACGCATAACCAGGACTTGATAGATTTACAGGTGAAATATAAAGATTTGATTGAGTTTAATTTATATTGGTAGGTACCAATGCAATGTCTGATTACACACATGTATAATTAACAAGATTATGGTCCTGCTGCCATTGTACAACAACTATAAATGGCGCCATGGCCATAAATAAGAACAATTATATTATTATTTGTGCGTCACTTGCCGTCCTAGATTTTTAATGAAAATTAAATCCGCATACACATACACAGCCAATTTACCTATAGCATTCTTACCTAATTATTAATTACAGTATATATATGTTATTGTTTTCCTTGCAACATACTATTTTATTGCTTCGTCATTGATATTTAGTATCAAATAAGATTATTGGCAATCCATGCAATAAAAATGTATGTGCAATGCTGGGTACAGACGCCAGCAAAAGCACAGTGACGTTTGCAGAATATCGTTTGTGGCTCCGGTTGACGTACTTATATCACAGATCTACGAGCAAAGCGACTTGCTGCGAGCCTCTCATCTTCTGTAATAAAAATGCAGGTATCCACAGTCAAAATTCAATCTTTATTATTTATTGCACTCATGTGGTAGGTAGATGTAATACACAATATACCTTCAAGGGGTTGGCACCTAATGTGAACCCTGTAAGGGCACAATAATTGGAAAATAATATTAATGACTTTACGTTTGATTATGCCTAATAAAGAGACAGTACTATTAAAGTAAGTTATTCGTTGATAAAATGTATTATACCTAACATATTTGCATCACAGTTAAATAGTTTGCGTGAAGGAAGAAACAAGAATATGTTAATTTTAAAATGTGTATGTGTGTGTGTGTATATATGTACTTTACATGAAAAATCATTATCATTTGTATGCATTAACCTACCTACTCTAGTCCAGTCAATAACTTATCTACGAGTATTTATGGCAATTGATTAGAATAATACACGTATTTCCTCTTTAGTGGTCGATTTACTCTAAACTTGTACTTGAAAGCTAGTTGTCCCTATATTTTAACCGATGACCGTCACATGTCGGTCTAGGTCGCAAATTATATTGCACAAGCTATGAACGCCAGAGGGGAAAATATAAAAAAATATTGCTCTTCAGTGTTCTGGGATATATTCTTACGAACTCATTAATATTAATTGTGTATGGTGTCTAAGGACGTATGTATACCTACTCGCATAATGAAAATGACACATGATTGCATACGAAATCATAGTGCAATTATTTATTTATTTATGTATTCTTTATAATATTTCCCCCATTCTTTTCTGCAGATCAAATAAACCCATGTGCAATTTTATTTTGTACATCTGCATTTTAACATTTCCTTAATATTTTGACCGTATCGCAAACTTTCTTATGACTTAAACCGACACATGGAGTTTGGCAAACAAAATGGCATCTAACAACTGGTAATGTTTGAACAAGTTAGGGACCCATAAAGAATGCAGGCAAGGTCGCCTACGTGTCAAACTACTATTCACTTGGTTCGCATACCTAAGAGCTTAGACATTAACTAAGGAAAGCTCATTATCATAGAAATGCTAGTGCATAATGAGATCTAAATGTCTAAGCTACAAATCCAGTAAAATTGTTTTTTGTTTTTTTGTTAAAAAGCTTGTGCTCAACTCAAAAATACCTCATATCATATCAAAAATTTCAGGACTAAAGATGTTCTCAATGGATTGTGTCTATTAATGTTTTGTTTATCTGTGGTGACCGTCAATAAGTTCCACAATCCGTCTCTTAGTTAAAAATAACGAACACTAAAAGGCATAGAGGTCAACGTCAACGAGACCAGATTCGGCGCTAACTTTTTATATTAAATCAAATGAAGCATTTCATTGAGCACCGACAAATAGTATAGAAAATCATGTTTTTTAGCGGTGAAGTCAAGGTTTACTGTAAAGTGGGCACTGGTCGGTCACCATTGCACATCGTGGGCACGCAATGCTCAAAGAACACGCCTCACAGTGTTTATATCACTAATTACGTGTGGACACGGCGTATAACATGACGTAGCTGCTATTCACATAATGTATGTTAAAGACCGCATTAGACTTTAATGATGATTAGATGATATAGGTTTCTAACAATGACTTTTATGTCTCGTTATTTATAAGTAACTGGGTCTTTGTCAATAGGTCATACATTTTATGGCAGACTAGCTTTTGCCCGCGACTTCTTATGCGCATATCCAGTTTTTTCCCGTTCACGTAGGAATTTCAGGAACCTACATGCGAAATTTCAGCTTTATACAACCAGTAGTTTCGGCCGTGCGTTGTCTGTCAGCCAGTCACTCAGTAACGGAAGAATTTTATATATTAGGAGGATTGATGGTAAGGTAAGTTTAATGTAGAGTATGAATAAAACTTATGCTGACGCAAACATTACAATCAAATACAGTAGCAGTCGCGGACTTAGCATAGAAAGAAACCATATGCAATCTACATCTCCGTAGACTATTTAAATGATAAGAACAAGACAAATAATAACACATTTGCCTCGACCATTATTGTTCGAGCGCAAACGCCTTGCCAAGGAGACCACACAATAGATTATCACAAGGTCTTCGCCAAAAGTACCCACGTTCAATCAAATAAGAGTACGTACTACATGACAGTTGCAATTTATTTGCGCCCACCTCACTTAACTTGTGGTCTGACAAGGAGAGGCATGATGTGACAAATGTTTGTGTAAATAACCTGCTGTAACTGTAAAAAAAAGCCTGCAGGTAAGATAGGAAGTAAATTGCTAGCAACTCGCAGTAGGGTTGAAGAAGATGTTGACTCTTCAAAAGAGCGTTCGGAGGACCTCCATAGTGCTTGAATGAATACTCCAATATTTAAACTCATAAGTATAATTATGTTCGTCGAAGCGATCGGCGGCGGCGACCTCTCGCTTTCTGCCCTGGTTCAAGCCATGGTTCGGAGCGAGGAGACATGGGAAGCGGTCACCTCCTTCTGCGAAACAGTAATGCTAGCGAAGGAGGAAGCAGAACGCGTGAGAGAGAAGAAAACCTCACGCCCCAGCCACCGCAACAGAAGAAGACGCCCCGGGCGTCGGGAGTCGCAGGGCGATTCTCGGCCACTCTGAGCCCGAAGTCCGTTGTTTCGGGCTTAGTTGCGGGCGTATTCTACTCCGTACTGCGCGCTATGTTCCACGCGCGCCTCAAAGAGCTGTCAGCATACTCGTAAAAGACGGGGACCGCTAGGGCCAGCGCCAGCTGGGGCTGCGGACTTTATTCGAAAGAGTCACCGCGGCGCTGAAACGCAAAGGGCACTAGGAGGAATGGAAAGGGTTTTAGTCAGTAAAAGTCTGACACTCCCTCCTGCTTCACCCAGTGCTAAAAGTATAATTATGTATATTTTCTCTAACAATTACCATTAAACAATGAATGAATTTTATTAAAATCTTTGAATCAGGGTGTGCGGGTCCAAAATGGCCACTTTAGCAGAATCAGAAAGCACATCACGCTACCCGTCACTGTTAAATTTTCCCATTCAACTTTGAACCTAATGCTTCACCGGTAAAGATGGAAATGAAATTTGACAGATTGTTTTGTGATTAATATTATGATTCTACTAGAGTGGCCTTTTTAGACCCGCTGTGTTACTGGAATCAGTGTTTACTCAAAATCTGCAAGTTCTGGTAGAAACCAGTATGCATGTTCCGCCCACTTTGGGCCATTAGTAATCATGTGTATGGCAAGTATGTAATGTAGTAATAAGTAAAAAAGATAAACCAATCAAATCTTATAATAGCTTAATTATACTTACACTAACCTAATTTTTTATCTCCATTTTAGAATCCCAAAGACTAAAACTGACATTTGAGTGGTCGGTCTTTGTGATGTTTTATATTATTTTGGAGATCCGCTTTAAATGGTAATAATAATTATGAAACATAAAGTTATGTCTTAAATTATTTATTTTTATGATGAATAATTTTGGCATTTTCATTAGTTGTTAATCGCACCAGTCAAATTAGGCTCTGGCATTATAAAACAGGCGTACCTACTTGCAATAACCATAATTATTTATCTAAGTAACCATGGCACATTCATATGTGGTATGTGAAAAGTCCTAAAACGATTAGTTAGCTTGACACTATGTAGGTAAGTATAGTATTTGCATTGATATATAAAAAAAACCCAAGATGCACAGTCTCGAACAAATGCAACACTCGAAACTGTCGTCAAAAACTGACATGTATCAAGTGTCATGTGTAAGTTGTGTGTAGTTATACTATAAACATTATTTTTTTTAAATTCAACCTTACACGGATCGCTTAAAGTTGTTTTTACAAAGCAGTGCAGTATGGCGCGCGATGCGAGACTGTTTGAAACTTGCGCACAATTATACATATTGCGCTTGTTTCTTGCGGACGTTTTTGAGTTTTTTTATATATCAATGCATGTAGGCTATAATTCTACACACATGTAGTGTAGGAAGAGTAGAAAGAAAGTCTTTTAGGTTTCTGGAAAGCCTGCGAAAACTAATATTAGATATGTTATCATGTAAAACAATATCTTTGTTTACTCATCTATTTACCGCCATATGTTTTCCATAAATAACAACAATCAATGTAGAGACAACATGTTTGTAATCGACGCCCTGTAATATTATACCAAACGATTAAATTGTTTATAACTCCACAATTCATTTACAATTATAATTACCGTCCGCATTCATAAAACAACAATGACACCTATTTAGAGATATTAAAACAAACGGACCATGCGGCGACATGCGAAATGTTCATATCTGGAACAAAACAATGTTATCAGAGATACAGCTATAGGTCACCGGCTGAACAAACAATATAAAGCCTTGTTCACAAAATTCACTCATCTGACTCTCAAGGCTTCATTCACAAGTGTGAACGTTGCTCAATGTCAGGCGGAGAGAACTAATGGTTACGGCACGTTTGCGCTGCACGCTGGTTGTCGAGACAAATCGCATGCATATATATCATCATGCGTAAACCACACTATAACTTCCTATTGTAGAATTAAGTTGTAACACTGTACGTGTTTCGTCTGTAACAACAAATGAGCTGCGTTTGAGGTCAAGGTCATGGCTCGATTCTTAGGTAAAACCACGATATTATTTTTACAAACAACTAATTCTTCAGTTAGTTAACTGGCTCTTTGTAAAAGATTATTTTCTTAAGAGCATACCTAGAAAATTACGATAGTTTACATGTATTCTTTCGAAAAACAATGAAGCTACCAAGCCAAGGCTTTATGCAGATCCTCATCCTTACTGTCTACATTTTGTCTCACTAGCAGCAGCACGTCTATTAAAATCTACAGTGATAACATCGAACTTAGAAATTCTCATGTCAGAATCGGCAGTTGCTCTGCAGATTAACCTAATGCATGCGCCGTGTGGGCAGCTACGATCGATAGCATCTACTTATTTACATCTTTAACCCATGATCCGTATACCATAAGCTTGGCCTACAAAAGTACACTATTTCACCATCAGGTTCAACCATTTGAAATCATTTGTCATTGGCGTCAATAAAAGCCGAAACCATACGGGTTACTCCACCAGCCATTTGATTTATGAAACAACAGTGCGGTGGACATTGCAATCTCGGGGCACTGTTGGTAAATTGTGGCAGTGTAGCGGTGCAGTACCTTATATGTATCGCCGTGCTCTGTAATTGATGGAGCAAGGAACTATGAGCTGATCACGATATCTTGTAACTGTGTCAATTGGCTTCGTTATGCAGAAACCGTATTTTATGGTGATTTGGGACCTCGAAAACTTCATTTTTACTATGAACTATATGTGGATACAAACCTTTGTTTTTAGGATCTAATTTGGGTATAAAAGGTGATTCACGTACTTATCAAATAATGCATCAGAAGAGGACGAAACTGAGTTTCAACACAGTTTTAATAAAACCATTTTTGAGGCTTCGGGTCACGATCTATGTACGTCACAGTACACGTATATGACATTGTTCGGATCATCGTCAGTCGTGCAAGGCCTCACGGTAGCTTTCAGTACGTTTGTTTACGAGTATGAACAACTTAAACAACGCAACGCGGGTGAAAGTGGTCAGCATGGTTCCCCCGTCCTGTCGCCCTTACATGGCCTGATTCCGCAACCTGTCTAGAGTCCACCACTCATACCGTACGCGAAACAGAGAAGAATGAATTATATAATGAGTATTTGTATAATTAGTGAGACGGCGCCGTATATCGTTTGACAGACGACCATTTAAAACTTTACGTCAAGTCAGTAACATTGTTATGTACGTGTAAACGTAAGGCGCATACATAATTATAAAGGAGAAAGGTGGGAAATACAGAAATAATCGCGTATTACAATAACTGGGCTCATTGCCACATTCTCATGTGAAATTATGCAAAAATATAAATGAGTTTAAAATAATGGGACAATTTAAATAGTTTTGTTCCATAATTGTAATCTATACCACAGCACAGGTAAGACTTAAAAATAAAATACTAGCTTTTTCCCGCAGCTTCGCTCGCGGTCAAGTAGTCTATAACCGTCTCCAGGGTCCCATCTATCTTTGTACTAAAATTCATCGAAAGCGTAACAAACAAACTTGTTTGTTTGTTTGTCAAAGTTACTTTCGAATTTGTATCAACAATACTGAAAAAAAGCAACATGTGTAATCTGAAACCAATAAAGTCTCATTAACTGTAGAGTGTAAAACTGCTACAAAAGGTTCCAGCGGTTTTTTTATACGAGGATGAAATCGCAGGTTAGTTTCATATAATGGAGTAACAACAAAGCGTTAAATATCGTTTAACAACCGCTATTTGCGACAACATGTTGCAAAAATGCCAACATTATTTCAACATTTTATTCCGTTTACCGATCATAAACTTATAAGCACCAATATCGATAAAACTAACGTGTAGGCTATTAGTAAACGTGATTTTGCAGATTATAACTATGAAGGTATGTACCAATATGCCATGCTGTTAATGTTTCAAGAAATTCGGCGGTTCTTTCAGAATCACCATTAGCGCAATCTTAATGACATAAACAGGTACATTTCATAAACTTTCAGGAAAACTTATCTGAGTGAATTAAAAGCGCAAATAATATAAGAAACACGAACCAACTTGTAACTTCTGAACCACCAACAAGTCAAAATAAATAAAAATGTCTAAATTGACATGAATAATTAGAAGAGAAGTGACCCTACAATCTATAGATTATATCAAGCCATCCTGAAAGAGACATATATAGACATACATAGGTCTCCTATGTACCTACCCTACGAAATAATTTATTAAGGATGACTCACTCGGATAAACTAGACCAAAACTAATCAAGCAGGTACTTAGAATTCAAGGCGACCACTTGAGATTTTTGTTTGTGTACCAGTACAGGATTACAATTAGAAAGCACATAACATTTCTGCACATGCCGAAGTGTCTCGGCAGTTGTGCAATAGGCTTATTGTGTAACTACGATGCAATACATGCTAATGTATTGGACTTCCGAACGGACATGTCAATTTAGTTAGCGTTCGACGCTTTCGCACATCCAATCACGCGAATCTCGCCCTGGTTTAGCAAAAAAACTGAAATCTGCTAGTTTTTACACGACTGCCTAAAAAAAGGAGTGTTATGTTTTCAGGGTTCATGTATGTATGTATGTTTGTGAGTTTCTTTATTCCACCATAACTTCTAAACGCCTTAACCGATTTTGATGTATGTAGCATCGTTAGAAGCGCTGCGTTATCCCGGGTAACATAGGCTAGACCTTTAAAGAAATGTGACAGAGTACCTACTGGCCCCCGACTGCAATAAAAAAAGCTGTTTTTCAGTTTTAAATTTTTCGGCGAATGCTTTTTTTTATTTTTAGTCATGGCGAGCGTGTTTTTTTTATTATTTGTTTTTTTTTACAATGTTTTGTTTTCTTGTAAGTAAATTATGTTTCAAGAAATGTATTCGTGTCATTAAAATGTAGAACAGGATTTTAATAAAGTAGGTCATAGTTACAGAAAAAACAAGTTTCCATTTTTTTTTCCAGTTTAAGAAATTCACCTCCATAATATCTATAAACACATGTCCTCATTATCATATATGGATTTACATGTCAAAATAATAAAAAGTAGAAAAGTAGGTACAAGTTTCAAAATAAATAACAAAAAACTTGCTGAAAGTAGGGCAAGTAAATAAATCTATATTCTGGTGAATATATCTGCTATCCAATTACCTACATAACTTATATATTATTTATGGCCATTAAAAGACAAGTTTTTGCGCTCGTTATATAAAATCCGAAGCCGAGGTGCGGAACCAGAAATTAGCAAATTGGAACGAAATGGACTGATCCATGTGAACGTGTGAGGGCCGCTGTGACAAGCTTACTCAATACCTAGATACATTAACTCGTTACGACTTAACGCTAAACGGTCATGTAATAAATCAAGTAAAGAAATATTTAAGTCCTGCGTTTACTATTACTTAAACTTCATAAAATATAACAAAAAAAAATGAATGCGAGGTAGGTTAACATAATACACACGGCTCAATAAGTAATTAATAGTTAGCTAAATGGTTATGTTTCTTGTGGCACGTTATTTTATTTTACAGCAAATATGAATGACTCAAAATATTTCAAAACATACTTGGAAACGAAATCCCACGCACCAATTTATAAATCGCTATATATAACTTTATTTTACAAGTTTAGAGATAAATACTGTAATTATTAGCCAATGGTAAGAGTAGGTTCCGCCGTATGGTATCGGCCGGTGCCGTATGGTGCCGTAAAAGAATAATACCATCCCATCACATCCCGTGGGTGTCGTACGAGGCGACTAAGGGACTCGCCAGGAATAGCCAGCAGCATTCTCTGTAAAACGCAACACCATACACTGCGGTCGCCAACCGGCCTGCCAAGCGTGGCGATTATGGCAAACCCCCCCTTTGGGGGAGGCCTATGTCCAGCAGTGGACGTCTTTCGGCTGTTATGATGATGATGATGAAGAGTAGGTACAATATTGTTTATTTTAGTAGCTCATGCGTGTGTGTGTGTGTGTGTGTGGTCGCTAGATCTAACCGCCCACACGATAAGAAGAAGAAAACATACGGTGAAGAAACCTAGACTTATCGTAGCTATATATGGGTATTTTTTTGGAAGTACGGATTACTTATACTAAATGTTTACTGATAAAAAAGGTAATATTGTCGCCAGCATTAGGGTTGATATTATTTTTTAATTAAAATCTCTTACCTTATACGAATCACAACATGTTTTTAAATCGTTTCGTTCGTTTCTAACTTTGTATTATTAATTAACAGGCTTTACATTTTCTCACGAATACCTGCTATATTTTAGTCCCAAAATAGTACAATGGAGTAAAATAATTATACCTAACAAAAAGTAATATAAACGAATATACTTTTTCATAGTAAAATTTTGCTAACAAAGTGGATAATTAATGTGTAAATTATTTTAACATAGTAAATTTAAAACTCTATCTCAAAAAACATCTTTACATTTTTATGTCTTAATCATCATTTGTATCGTAAATAAAATGTTTTTTCGTTTCTATTTCACGGATATCAGAAGACATCAACACCTACCTTAACATTGCATCAAATATTGGACTTCCAGAGACTACCTGAGTTTTTGTCCAGTACCTAAATATCAATAACATTCCTCAATTAATTCTTAAAAACATTTTTTGCCAGCGGACCGCTCTAGATCACTGCTACTGACTGATTGATGGTACAGGTAGCTACTACCTAGCAATTTATCTATCGAATATGATAAAGCGTAGAGGTGCGCGCACGCCGTCACGTTGTCGAGACTCGCGTGATTACGTCACTTACTTTCGTCGCGTGAGAACCTTCGCATTGTGGCGAGTCGCGAGTCGCGCTCGGCCTCGCGCATCACTTTCATTGTTTATACGGAACTCCGCGCACGAAACGTACGCAGCGCGGAAGATATTGACTGCATGCTCGCTCATTTTTAACAACGTGCGTAATAATAACGTAACGTGATCTACGTTAATAGAGCTGGCTGCGGTAGACGGTAATTGAAATTCAGGACAGCATTGAGCGTTCATAAGTTTACATGACTGATCTCAACAAGTTCATCCTATAATTGCAGTTGGCACCTAACCACCCCGCCCACAGACACGTCTAGGTGCAAGTTTATCTAAATTCTAAACATGATTATATTCTCAATTTAAATCCAGGCACCCGACAGTTCTGCATGCTAATCTTCATTCTATATGCAACATTATAGCTGGCTTTACAGGAAACCATTATTTTAGATCTAGTATACGGGATTATAGCGACATTCGTTCATATGCAGTGCTTGCAGCAATACGTTACAGTTATAATAAGCATTAGCAGTATACGGTAAGGAATGCGAGTGCAGTGTGCGACTGAGCGGCGACAATCGTCACATCGCGGCTTCGCGTCGCACACATGCAACTTTAATGGACAGTGTCTAATGAGCTTTTTAACAACGCACTTACTTCGAACCTAAATGCGAACTTCCTGCAGTAAATCTCTTTACTGCTTTTCTAATAATTGAAACCTTTGTTGTACTCAAAGCTAAGAAAAACATTTCGACATAAATAAACGATGGTGAGTTAAGACACTTAACCTAAATTAACTTGAACTCATAAACAGCTTCTAATATTTTAAAAATCATTTCCTTACCATACATTATAGTTTAGCAGCACACGTTTGCTGCCATAGATTATACTTAAATTATGTGAAATGGCGTAATATTAATTATATTCGAATAAAATTTGGCCAGCCTACTTAAAACGAGTGCAGCAATACCACGTTAAAATTGTAATACATCAAGAGCATCAAATTAATACAAACCCACTAACCCAGATGATGCAGAGTTTGGCAATCGTAACGAGGAAAGAACGAAACTAGTCATATGATTCCGGCTGCGGTACAGAAAAATAATCTAACAAAGCCTCTAATGACTCCGAGACACACCTACTGGTGGCTACGTCACCCAATGTTCTTATAAGGTTTCAAATCAGTTGGGTTTTGTAGGCGACTAATGAAGGTCTTCTATGGAATGTAAATTACCTGTGATTAACAAGGTTACCAGTATTTCGTTGAATGCGGATTTGCGCCCTCAGAACCCACACGACGTCTTGGCGACACCCACGGCATGCACGGTCACCACCATCCGACCAGAGACACAAGACCCCCAACATGCACTAGTACGCAGTGCCACCGCCTTCTGTTTAGCAATTACACGTAGATAAATAACCAGTCGCCCACACAGTCATACCTCAGTACTAGAGCAGGCTGATCTCATGTCTCGTATTTCTGTCACAAATGGTTCTGTTGATTGATATTTTAATTGTAAATTGATATCCATGAATCTCTTAATCGTGCGCAAAAACAGAGAACAAAAAATATGTATTGCGGAAGTCTGTAATTATTGTAATCTATCTATTTTTTTACACTGTGTCGAATCCATATCATGGTCTTGCAAGTTTGACAGTCCCTTATACGCGAATAATTGATATATTTCGAACATAAACAAAATTCTGGTGAAAATCGACCATTAAATGGATCATTAAAGTGACCCGAATAGAGAATATGTCAGTTAGGCTCAAATCACGCCAAGTGGGCGTCCAATCCAGGCGCCGATGACGCCAACGCAGTCGCTATAATTCCAGTCCTTTTTAGACCATTTATGGCTGTAGACCAAATTCAAGTTTGTGATTCAGTAATCACTGTCACCCTGTAGGTATGACGAAGCGTACATGGTAATGGCTTTTTAGTGGATGAAATAAAAAATGTTATAGGAGATTTTTAACATTCTAATGTAACCGTTTAACGATATATTCCAAAGGTTCGGCTATTACTTCAACTGGTTCAGCGACAATGACGGGCTCGCGAGCAGCGAGGGGTTCGGCTGTGACCGGGACTGGGAGGTGGTTACCCTCGACGTGGGTCCCGTCGAGGCCAGTGGAGTACTTGGTGACGTACGTCTGGCCGTCGTCGCCGATGTACGAGACCTCTCCCTCGACGATCATGACGTAGCCGGTGCCGTCCGGGGTGGGCACGAGCCGGCCGCGCTCGAATACCACGGTGCCTTCAGCCGTCACGTACCGCAGAGCGAACTGGCCGAACTCGTCGTGAATCTCCTCGTGCTCCAGCGCTGGCAACCTCCGACACGCATCGATGGCAGCATCAGGACTCGCTGGTGCTGCTGCGACCACAGCGAACAGTGACAGAGCTACCACAAACTGGAATATATAAAAGTACTATTAGTATCGATGAACACACGCCCCTGCCTTGAGCATAGCCAACACAACTCTTTAAAGAAGTTGAAGAAGTAGGTACTCACGAATTTCATGTTGAAAGAAATATTTCGGATTGATGAGGAGACACCATGTGTAATTTTTAAATTACAAATGATACCTTTTGGTCAAAAGGGACGACTTCATATACTACAACGTAATTAGTATTTCAAAATTAATACAATAAAGTACAACTGATGTAGGTACCTGATTAGTGGATAACATTAGTAATGAGGGCAATCGAAATATAAGCAGCCACATATCACTAGTTGCATCATTAATGTATTAACGAATATTTATTAATAGGAAGCATATGGTATTACTGAATTTACCGTAAAAACAACACCAAAAATTACAATCGACTTCCAAATAAAAAAACACTTTAAAGTATAAAATAACTTTAATTTCGGAAGTCAAGAAAGTACTTTTCAGTGGTACCCCACACCTAACAACACCACTAGAAAGTTGCAAGAAAGCAAAATACGCAATTTCGTTTACTTAAACCGGTACATAGTGGACATCCCACCCACACGCACAAAACGTTTTGGGAACACATTCATAGTGCGTACAGCTAAAGAGTGGAATTCCCTGCCGGAGTCTGTGTTTCCAGATATCTACAACCTGGGAGACTTTAAGACAAGAGTGAATAGGTTGCTTCTAGGCAGACGTGCTCCATCTTCGACCGCATCATCGCTTATCATCAGGTGAGATAGTGTTCAAACGTATGCCTGCCTATCTATAGTAAAAAAAAAGAATGATAAAACACGTCTTTCAAAAAAATAAACATTGAAAAGAAATTACCAGTTATAGAAGCACAAAAAAAACATCTATTCTCAAGAAACAATCCAAGAAGGATGGTGCAGATTCGAATTTGGAGAAAATACGAAATCAGAACAATCGGTGCTTGAACTAAAACGTTCAAAACGTTATAATAATAACGAAGCTGAAGAAAGAACGAACCTAATAAATGTGTACTTTAACAACCTGCATTAAGAACAGTAAGCACAGAATTGGAAAAGCTTTACAATAAATATTGTTTAAAGCTCAAAACCTTTCTGACCACTAAAAATTTGTTAGCCTCCTGACGCAGCGGCAGCGATGGGAATTGTTTTGAAAAGTACTATTATTTTATCACTAACATTTGAGAACTCAAATGTTACAGTGCCAAGCGCAAAAGTTTGAAAAAACTTTTGCGCTTGGCTTGAATTAGTTTTCTATGGAATATGAATTGTCTCCTTTGATAGGCCCTTGCATAGCTGGGAAAAGGCTAGGATTTATTAAGTAGGTTTCCCTCAGTTAATTCTTTAAAACTAAGCAGATGACTGCTCTCAGTTGTAATTTTCCGAACACAATTCCCAATCGAATTACTTGAATTAAGTAATTAGGTTGAAATTGGAGATTCATGCAATTCATTTTCAATGCCAGGTTTTTTTTATGTAGAGTGCAGAGCAGATGTTTGGCCGTCAACAATACTTTTGTCTCAACTTAGTCTTTTTGTGAAAGGGATAACAGAAAGAAAAAAATGCGGTTAGAAAAATCAACAAGTGAAAAAACAGATATTCTTATCATATATTAATTAAATCGAGGCAAGAATACAGAACAAAGTAAACCATTATGGTTGTCGTCATTCAAAGAAGGTGGAAGCATGTTTAAATTGGGAAAAATGATTGAATCGACTCAAATAAGGGCAAATAAGCATTGACATTTCCAACAATGTAAGAATGGGGTATACACTTAAACATATAGCTAAACTTTTAGCAGACGGTCCGTGACTCAGTGACCATCCATAACATGCGGAGACTAGCTGTCATTAGTACATCTTTGACAGTCATTACAGGTAGTCAGAACGGATAGGCAGTCGATCCATACTGGCACACCGGTTGTTTTTTTGTTTGTTCTGAAATCGCTGGAAGAATTCTTTGTTGGATATTTTAGCCGAATCTCTTATTTTAAACCTGAGGATAGAAATATGCCTAATAAAGTTTTTTTAAGGCAAAACTTCATTTCTGTGTTTTACAGGAAGGTCTATTGATTTAGTGAAGCTGATATAATATCGAATTTAGCTCACAAAACTTACAACTAAGCAGTAACTATTTCCGCGTCTCTTGTTTTGCCCGTTCTTCTCCAAGATCTTTCATCTTTGAAATGGGCTGATGTAAGCTTTACCTTTCCGGCTGACCGGCTTACCTAATTTGCATTTGTACCTACTAAGTTAAATCGAAGAAATGTTTCCAGTTTACTACTATTTATGTACTTGTTCACTTTTTTCTCCTCTCTCACAGAAACTGTTCCTTTTTCCGAGAAAAAATAATCTTACTGATGGTGTAGGTTTTGTGCCAGTGAAATATTTTGTAATCGAATGAATTCTTCCTGAGATTACCCGGTATAAAAAATAAAACAATTTTATCTCTTTATAACATAAGTTTAAATTATATTTACACAGTTTGACTATTATTTCAGTCCTATCGTGACGATCACTTCACAGACACTCTGTAGTAAAGACAAAGTGTACAGCTAATAGGTTTAAGGTAGATATAGAAAAAGATTTTGTGTGATTGTTTAAATAATGTTACCGTTTAACGATATATTCGAGGGGTTTGGCTATTACTTCAACTGGTTCAGCGACAATGACGGGCTCGGGGGCGGCGAGGGGTTCGGCTGTGACCGGGACTGGGAGGTGGTTACCCTCGACGTGGGTCCCGTCGAGGCCGGCGGAGTACTTGGTGACGTACGTCTGGCCGTCGTCGCCGATGTACGAGACCTCTCCCTCGACGATCATGACGTAGCCGGTGCCGTCCGGGGTGGGCACGAGCCGGCCGCGCTCCGACACCACGGTGCCTTCAGCCGTCACGTACCGCAGAGCGAACTGACCGAACTCGTCGTGAATCTCCTCGTGCTCCAGCGCTGGAAGCCTCCGACGCGCTTCGACGGCAGCATCAGGACTCGTTGGTGCTGCTGCGGCCACAACGAACAGTGACAAAGCTACCAGGAACTGGAATACGTAAATGTACTGTTAATATATTTATGCACACGAAACAATTCAACGAACATTGCCAATTTACAAGTTAGAAGAAATACTCACAAATTTCATGTTAAAAGAAATGTTTTAGAGTGATGAGGAGACACGTTGTGTATTGCTCAAATTGCAAACTGTTAACATTTCGTCAAAAGGGTCGAGCTTATATACTACAAAGTAATTATAACTTATTTACGAAATATGTTTCACTAGTGTATTAACTTATGATTCATTAACAGGAACTGGAAAGTATTACTGAAATCACCTTTGATTATTATTTAATGGGCATTAGCACTCTATGACACATTCATAAGTCGCTCGATAATTTCTGCAATGTTTATTAAGGTGAAAAGGTATTTTCACTTGACTTGAAACTGTATAATGTTAACTAGCTTTTGCCCGTGACTTCGTACGCACATATCCCGTTTTTTCCCTGTTCTCATTGGAATTTCAGGAAATCCACTCTTAGTGCTCCCGTACAGAGTGTAGGAAAGCTTCATGCCAAATAAATAAATAAATTCAGCTGTCTACGACCAGTAGTTTCGGCTGTGTGTTGTCTGTCAGTCTCTCCGTCAGTAACGGAAGAATCTCATATATTAGGATAACCCAGAAGGTGTTGGTATTAAACATCTTTAAATGTTTAATAGGATTATAATAAAAGACTATACTCCTCTTAGCGCAGTCCGGCCTTTTTTGTGAGAAGAGCTTGCTCAGTAAGCTAGGGATTGGATATTCGCAAAGACGCTGGCCCTGATTATATTCCGCCATTTTTTTTTTTCGATCCTCTTAAGACTGCCTGTCTATTGACGCAGAGTGGGGCAGCGGAGCGAAGAAACGGAGTTAAATACCAATGGAATGGATATGGAACGGTTGGTTAAATACCAATGGAATTGTATAATATCTCAGTGACTGACGCAGAGCGGAGATTTTATACAATTCCATTAGTTGATATTTCTCCGCTCCTCTCCTCTCCGCTCCCATGGACAGTCAGCTTTAGACGCTAGTATTATATTATCTGTGGTTTTAGTAAGAATTTTTAACAAATCTCTCAGTTCACAAGATTCCTGAAAAAAAAAACAGAAGAAGCAATTGAGCTATGGCTATAGTTTTTGCGGCTAGCTATGTAGGCTTCAGTATCATCCCAGAGGTGATTGTTCAAAGTTTCTTGGAATACTGCAACACAATCTGGAGGCATCATTATACTACACATAACCTTAGACTAGAGCGAATACTAAATAGATTTCTATGGTATCTTGCTTAGGCCAGCGGAATTGCCAAAACAAAAAGGTCTTTTGAAGCTAGATTTTCTCATTTTAAGATGGTGTCATTGGAGAAACGTAGAAGAATCGCTTATTCCTTTGTCTAGTACAAAATAGTCCGGCATAAGATTGATTGTCCCCAATTACTCAGTAAGTTTCGTTTTAGAGCTCCTACTAGACTACCTTGTGTTCCAATCACTCCTTTGCACCCCCCTCCCCGTAGGACAGTGCTCGGCATGACCTCTATCGTTCGTCGACTTTATAAACTGTTAAATAGTTACAGCAATCTTTTCGACGTGCATATTGACTCACTTGGCCAGTTCCACAATTAACTTTTCACACCACCTGCACGAAAACGTCACATTCTATGTCATGCAAACTCAACCTAAAGTTAGTCATTATTGCCCGCGCGGGTCATAATGAAATTCAGTACAATATTATTGCCCGTAGGTCAAAAATGTGATTTAAATTTGTAACTCAACTTTGAAACCGACGGGAACCCGTCTCTCTTCATGACTTGCGAACAATTTTCTCGCAGTAGGTGTGAAAAGTAGAGTATCCTCCTCGAGAATGAAGGTGTCTTTGCCTTGGGCTCGCTTGAATCCTTCACGGCATTCAGGATTCTTGTATTAACTCCCTCGCCTCGCTCGTGAGTTAAACTATTAACTGCCGAATCCTTCATTGCGTTCGGAATCCAATATAACGCCTGTGACATAAGACACTGCTTTATCCCCTCGTTGCATAATCTTCTATTTAACACAATTACAAAACTGTAATTGTTTGCTGATATATTATATTGTAACCTAATTCTAATTTTTGATTTTAAAGTGTGTTTTATCAATTTTTATCTTTATGATTATTTATAATACTGTTAAATAGTTAGAGCGATTTTGTCGCCGTGCATATTGACTCACTTGGCCAGTTCCACAATTAACTAACGACACAATTACAAAATTGTAATTGTTTTCTGCTATAGTATGTTGTAACCTATATCGAATTTTAATTTTCTAGAAGAAAGACTTCCCGAGGTCAAGGAAAGTCCGGCTTATAACTCCCATTATTGTATGCATCGGCGTTTACTAAAAGCTTTGCCAAGACTATGGCTATGTTTGCGTCGGAGCGTACACATTAGTTATTAATTACTCGCTACTCTGTGCTCTTGCACTTTTTATTCATCTTTCAATTCACTGTCACCTCGGTTTAGCTTTGTAAATTTTGAAAATTGGAGTTTTAAGCTGCACCGCTTAGTTCAATGTCTTATTAGGTCACATATGGTTACGTTCGAACACGTCTTTGTTATTATTTTACAAGGAAACCCGTTTACAAAGTTTTCTGAAATTGTGTCTATGTTCATTGATTTTATTTATAGTTTAAATAGATGATATAATTTTATTTTTATTTTATTTCTTTTCCTTTGTGAACTAGATTGTCTTCTAAAGAATAAATGATATAGTAAAAGAACATACATGGAGGTAGTATTTTGAAACTGAAAAAAATACTTCGAATGTCTTCCTGAAAGCTAGTCCAAGTTGTGTATAATGCTGATTTAATTCATCACGCGTTTTAGGATCCGAATTTCTGTATGAAAAACAGCTCCCTAATACGAACGTGTGTTTGTTTGCCATCTGCCACAGCTGACTTTCTGTCTTCGGAGCTACTTTCAATTCACAGCTCTTCCTAAATACAGATACGTTCATAATTACTCGCCTATCTAGTCTTTATCTTAGCCATATATTATCCGTAAAAATAAAACACACTTATTTCTTGATGTTTTCATCTCAACTTCTTGAAATAAGAGATTATTAAGCAGGCAAGAATATAACTAAAGTTATGCTAATATCAATACATAGACCTAACAAGACTCGTCAAGTTCAATCGAGGCGCCACCGATGACGACACTACGGTCGGACTTTAATTCCAGTCTCTGTATATATCTTGTTAGATTAGATAGATACAGAGACTGGAATTAAAGAATCAATTTCCTTTAAACGAGCAATTCTTGTATATATATACCTATATAATCTGAATCTCGGAAACGGCTCCAACGATTTTCATGAAATTTAGTATGCAGGGTGAGCGATAAATCGATCTAGCTAGGTTTCATTTTTAGAAAACGTCGTAAAAAAACCGAGCAAATTGGTCATCCAGGTAGGTACTGACTATTTATAGTTATAAAAGTTCAAGTCTGTGATTCAGTGACCAGGGTGTCCCTGGCAAACAGCTTTTTAGGTAAAGATTTAGATACATAGTGAAAAAGATTTTGTGTGATTATATAAATTTTAATGTAACCGTTTAACCATAAATTCAAAGGGTGCAGCAACTGGTTCAGCGACGATGACGGGCTCGGGAGCGGCGATGGGTTCGGCAACAACAGGCACTGGGAGGTGGTTGCCCTCGACGTGGGTCCCGTCGAGGCCGGCGGAGTACTTGGTGACGTACGTCTGGCCGTCGTCGCCGATGTACGAGACCTCTCCCTCGACGACCATGACGTAGCCGGTGCCGTCCGGGGTGGGTACGAGCCGGCCGCGCTCCGACACCACGGTGCCTTCAGCCGTCACGTACCGCAGAGCGAACTGACCGAACTCGTCATGAATCTCTTCGTGCTCCAGCGCTGGCAGCCTCCGACGCGCTTCGACGGCAGCATCAGGACTAGTCGGTGCTGCTGCGGCCACAGCGAAGAGTGACAGAGCTATCACAAACTGGAATATATAGTACTATTACTATTAATAAACAAGCGCCAATGCATTGAACAACGACAATAATTGCCAATTTACGAGTCAAAGAACTACCCACGAAATTCATGTTGAAATAAATGTTTTGGAGTTATGAGGAGACACGATATGTACTGCTTAAATTGTAATCTGATACCATTTCTTCAATAGGGACGACCTTATATACTTCACTGTAATTAGTATTTCAACAAAACTGTCATTCTCATTAATGAACCAGATTAGGGGACAATAATTAGTAATGAGGGTCAATTGAAATATGAGCAGCATTGCACAATACAATACATTGCACAATATACAAGTTGATTCACTTTTGACTTGACTTACAAAATTTATTAATAAGGAATGATGATAATTTAATAGTACCACTTAGTCACATGATGCAATTAAATTGTATTGCCCAAGATCTATGTCAAGTCTAAACCCACATACCTAGTGAAATTATTCTATTCTGTTAAAACATGAGAAAGTGTTTTCAATTTTCATAGACATTCATTATTTGACAAGCAAATATGTCAAGTCTTAGGCAGCAATATCGTTGATTCGATCGGTATTTAAAGCCATTAAAAGGAAAGAAAAGCAACTTACCTGGTCTGGCTGTTTGTGTATGTGAGTTTGTATGTTTGTGAACGCACCCACGATACAGGAGAAATTCCTAGTGTGGGGCAATGTTTTTTAAAAAGAAAGAAAAAAAAAGAAAAAGTTCCAAACCCTGGAATACCTAATCTCTTGACTGACAATTTGGCTGGTTCATGTAGGTCTTGCTGTTCCGATGACCCTCTTTTCATTCTATTCTGTTTTTATTTTCATAGTTCGAAACAGACGGTCGTCTATGTTTCTATGAAAATAAGGCATATTGTTTTCCTTAAATAGTGAACAACCCAAAATTGTCCATGAATTTTTACGCCAGTCGTTTTTCATAGTTTTGGAAATAAATGATGCTGTACAAAATATGAATTTATAATTCGTCATTGTAATCTTTCTGTTCCGCCACATTCCTGTTTTTGTATAATTATAACTGACACATACAACATTAACATATAACAATACTACTCCTACATAATTAGTTAAGAGATGATGTCAACGCGATGCATCTATTGTACTCAAAGTGTATAATTAAATTATTAATGTATCCGGGTTTTCGTCAAAATTAATTATTTTCTAATTAAACACTTTTTGTGGACTGCAGTTTCCTTAAACTTTGGGTAATTCTAGATTATCGCAAAAAATAGGTTATGAATATAGACACGATGTTTTGTTTCTATTATTTTTTATATATTTGTGGATAATGATGTCTTCGAGCGACTTATTTCCGTGAAAACATAGTTTACGGTCTCTGTGACCGAGTTTACCCTAAAGACAGAAAACTACAGAAGCCTGAGGTGGTCTACTGAGGTGACCAATATTTTGCTAACTAAAGAGGTACCTACTATAGGGGAAAAACCCATAGTTAGCGTGAGCTGTGGGTTGGCTACAATTTAAGCATTCAAATATATCGATCGAATCATTGAGATACAATTTATGTGGAACATAAAATTATCATAAATCTCGATCCAATAATAATGGGTTCATAATTTAGTTACGAACGATTTGCTTGAATCAATTACCTGCTAATTACGTCACGATTTTAAGGCAAAAGCACTATTTATAGGTTTAGAAAAAAAACAGAGGTTTTAAATGTAATGCTTTGACAATAAATACACATACGTAATTAACTCACGCCTTTTCCCATATGGAGTTAGAAACTACAAAACGCCACTTGCAATCTATACTTAATGCGTTTACTTCGTAAATAAATAAAGGAAAAGTGAATAAACCGTCTGGCCACATGTTATGAGTCACAGATGCTTCGAATATGATATTATTAATATTTTATTCCTACAGTAGGTTACATGAAGTTGGCATTTCTTCAAGACAAGAAGCTAACCTGTTTTCTTATCAAAATAATGCATCATTTTAGAATTAATGTTTTTTTTTTAATAATGCACAACACACGTTTAATATTCATTTTGGTGTTTGTTCTCTGGATTTCAACAAGCTTTGAAAAGTTTTACAGGCTTATACTACAAGAGAAAAGAGATCTTGAAGACACTATGTTAAATCTATCATATGGCATATTTGCAAAATGATAACACGGCCGTTTACAACAAGCATTATTCATCAAACCAAAAGTGAGTTGAACACATTTACTTATAGCACCGGAATCGTGAGAGATAGGCATGTAAATCAACGAACGCCGAGTCATAGATTTTGACATGCAAATAAATCATGCAACTACCTCACCGAGTCGCTTTGTCTAATCCGTAACGTCATCGACACACACCAATTAGAATAAAGAATTTAGGCGGAAATTACGACCAATTACTTCGGAACAAATACGAATATTTTTGGTTTCGTTTTATGTTCAATACCTTGCATTAGTTAGTCATGCAAGTTAACGTTTCCGCGTAGGTCCTTAGTTCTCGGCCCACGTATGTCCCGAGGTTGTTGCGGTAGGCAAGTAGGCAACACAAACACATTGATATTCCATGGCACTAGCCGTGAGTAAGGCTGACATGGTTACTTGGTTAGTCCTTCTAACATCGCTGTTGGACATTTCCTTATACGGAAGATGTCACACCCGACATGCGCTTACGATGCACCACAAGAATGCATCATTTTACTAGCGTCACTGCTTTACTTAGACGTTTTGTTATTGCCTTGGCTTATTCAAATAATTCGTCGAAAACACGCTTTTGAGTTGCAGTATTCAACCTCACGACAGATACTCGAATATTAACACCATGTAAACTAGTCGTCTGAAATCTATTTGACTTTCATTGTATTTTTTTCCATATTAACGAGAGGTCTGTATATTCTGTTGCTTCATCTCGACCTTCGGGGCTGAGTTAACATCTATTGTTCAACAAATTACTGATTCGTCTCTAATTCGTGGCAGAGCCATTGTCTCTCAGTTGCCCGATTTTACGGGTGGTGCACATCAGAAAAGGAACATGTCTACCTGACTAGGAAAAATACATCGCGTGATGAATGTAAAAACTGTAGTGTCTTGTTAGATACGACTAATTGCTGAGAGTACTACGTAGTTGGCGTGTTCTGAGGATTTTAGCCAACATTTTGATTTGACAGATTTGCCTTCATCACCAGTGAACGCAAAAAAACAGCGTTCACCGTTCATCACTGAAAACGTTTAACAATGGTCGTGTACATATTCAAATTCTCAAAAACGTGACTAATCCGTAAACTACATTTTATAACTGTGTTAATTAGGTAATTTGAGTTTTTCAGCCAACTTTTGTTTACCTTATCGGCGAACATCTTTTTGTGTCGACCACAGCCGGTATTACAGCAATTCATGTGTGACAATGCTCAATTACGTGTAGATAATAACGCAATAACGTTAATATAAGTTTATTCAAGTGGTCCTTGACACCACTTAATAAACAGCTATTACCAACAATCCCTACTCCCACGCTCGTCTAACCCGCGATTGAAACTGTACACTAATCAGTAATCAACTACTGCAGACCTTGTCTTAACCCACAATAAGCCACACTATATTGTTATTATAATGCAGGTACAGAAAACACTATGCTACTTATATATAACCATGATAAAGACAATAGATAAGTATGCGTTAAATACAGGGAAAAAGTATGACATATGTTTGACTCAGTGACTATTTTCTATATCTATGAAACAATAAGCTACTTCATGCTAATTCTATTTTACCTAACATTTTACTTCACAAACGCAAAGGAACGATTGATGGCTTGTGTGATAGATGAAATGCAGGAGAAGGGATGACCACTGAGATGGCGAATGGTAGAGAGATATAGATGAAGAAGTAATGTTGCGACGACCCCAACTAAATTGGGATAAAGACAAGAGAATGATGATCAACATGCTCTTACTTTTTAAAGTTCGCGGCCGCGGTGTTGCAGTTGGTCACTTTAACACATTTTTAAGTTTTGTGTAAAAATTAATGCATTACTTTAGAAGCTTTTTTAAGGTGTATGGTGTTAATCTATATAGATTATCTTCAATATCTATTTTAGAACGTATTTACCCTAAACACTATTCAATTTAAATGAATATCTTACGAGTTATCGCAACTGCCGGGGTCGCGGGACTGTCTAAACAGGGTACCGGGGCCCTGGAACGCAAAGGGCAACCGAAATAATAGGGTGATTTTTGGTCAGTAAGTCTGACAGTCCCTTCCGCTCCACCCAGGGTGAGAGGACTCATTTGATGATTTTACCACCCAAAAAAAAATGAAATTATCATAAAATAAAGGCACCCGCGTTACAAAATAATTTTACAGTAAGCGCACTTCATTTTTTGTTCTAAATTGGTTCCGAGCGAAGCCGGGGCGGGTCGCTAGTTATCTATATTATCAGCTTATTAATTGCACTACATTGGGACCCTAGGGTTCTTTTATATGAAAGATGTCGACAAGGTTAAAACTGTTGGTTGCGTAGGACCAATTTCGTGTAGTTACACGGTGTATCTTGCGATGATGAGTCACCTTACTTACATAGGAGTCGAATCAGTTAGGTCTATCTATCTATCATATTGATAGATAGATAGTCTACCTAGACTTCAAGTATTAGGTACTAGCTTCTACCAGCGGGATAATAGTAGCCTATGTCCTTTCTCAGCTCTATACTCTCTGTGTACCAAATTTCATTTAAATCGGTTCAGTAGTTTTGGCGTGAAAGCGCGACAGACAGACAGACAGACAGACAGACAGAGTTACTTTCGCATTTGTAATATTAAGTAAGGAAGTGAGGATTAGTAAGGAAGTAAGCAAATAAGGATTATATAAGCAGTGGGCCATTATTAATAGCCGTTTTTACAGTTTCTTAAACTAGATTCATTTATCTAGATGTGGTCCAGTAGAAGAGATTCCAATTGGTTAGCGTAGGTGATCTACGCCGAGTATGCTAGTACTCATTAAGTTACAATATTTGGCAAAACATATTTGTCAATTTTTCATTCACCGAATCGAAAGGAAGAGATCGTTCGAATAAAGCTAAAAGACACCGCAGTTTTGTTTCATATTATTTGCTTGCATAACAGATTCGTCTTAGAAATTTGCTCATACAGATGACAGATGATGATGGTAAATCATCATCTATCAACTAATTGTATGAACGGAACCACTCGCAAACTACAGACATGTCAACCGAATCAGTGATTCTTGTGTTACAAGTGCAGTGACGTAGCATTATTGATAGGCTCACGGTTAGCCACAATCTCACCTCGTGGAAAGCGATATTTTGTGGGCGACTGTGGAGCACGTTTGCCTATCACTCTTGACCATAAGACCTCCGGTTGCAGATATATCAGGAAACAAAGACTCCGTCACTCCTCTCCTTATGAAAGTATTCTCAAATCGTTTTGTGCGTATGGGTGGGATATCAAACATGCACTAGTGGCGCGTCGCCGTACGTCTTGTTGTCCGATGATGGATGGATATGATACTAAAGATCTGAAGGACACGAAGTATAGTTACGTCGTTCCCAACACTCGCTCGTAGAGTTTTACTGCCGACCCCAACATAGTCAGAAATAGGCCAGGCAGGTGATGATAGTACAGCAGATTTAAATTAAAAAGCACAGCTTAACAGATAACTAGTTGACTTTATTTAATACTAGCACTTCGCCCGCAACTTCGCCCGCGTTGCAATTTTCATATGGATCTTTATTTTTTTTTAAATAAATAATAGCCTATGTTACTCGGGAAAGATGTAGCTTTCTAATGGTGAAAGAATTTTTAAAATTGGTCGAGTAGTTTTTGAGTTAAATTGTAACCAACAAAACTGGCCAAGTGCGATTCGGACACGCGTGCAAAGGGTTCCGAACGAATTTATTTTTTTAACATATTATTTTAACACTACAGGCTTCTAATAGGTTTTCCTGTAATCTTTAGGTAAAGATCTATTATCTCCATTGTTTTTTTCAAAATGGTAATTTTTCGTCTAATTTCTTGAATAACTTCTAAACCATTTATTTTAAAATTATGAAAAAAATATAATTAAATCCCTCACAGTAAGCCCTTTCATACGATATTGTTCAAAAAACTTTTTTTTTAATTTTCTAGTTTGACCCCCCAAAAGTGACCCCCGTGCTAATAATTTAATGATTTACGTAACGCGTCCGTCTTTGGGTCATAGAAGTCCATATGTGTACCAATTTCAACAGAATCGGTCCAGTGGATCCGAAGAAAACTGGCTGTGACAGACGGACAGACAGACACCCGAGTGATCCTATAAGTGTTCCGTTTTTTTTTTCGGGACCCTAACAAATCAAATCTTTCGTCTTTATATATCATAAACAAATACAATAAAGACTATGTCTTCTTTCCAGGTGTGTGCATGCAGCGTACTGGCTGCGCTGGACGGGTACAGTCCCCAACAGGACCCTGACCAGTTCCACATACAAACAGACGAAGATGACGAGCGATACTTCCTGTACCAGACACACAATGGACAGTACAGGAAGGAGAGGAGACTGAAAGATGGATCCGTTGTTGGTAAGAAAGATCTATTTTATATTCCAAATAGGTCTTTAAGCCAATTTACTAGGTCTTCTCCAACAATTTACCAGGATTGCTGAAGCTATAGTTGACGATACAGAACAAGAGCTATAAAACATTTTGTCAAGCAGTCTGATGCAGTTGGTGGATTTTAGTTCAATCACAGATTTGTTCCTGCCAACTCAACTGCAACAGACGGCTTGGAAAGCGATTTGTTTTGTTTGTGAAACAGAACCAATACATAAATTTATAAGACCACGAATTTCTGAAAAACCCTATACCTATAGGAACATTTGTAACTCTGTATAACAAATACTTACTCAACATTTTCTTGGAGTGTTTAACCGATTTCTGAAACCTACACGAGTGACATGATAAGCTGCTTACTAAGTGTCTGACTAGCTTCTGCCAGCAGCTTCACCCGCATGATCGCCAGGGATCATATTCCCGGGATAAAACTATAATCTATGTCTGTTCGAAATTTCATCCAGATCCGTTCAGCCGTTCTGGTGTGAAAGAGTAACAATCATCCATCCATCCTCAAAAACTTATCTAACACACAAACTTATTTAAATTGTAGGATAATGTTACCAGAATTTTTTCCAGTTCCTTATCAGTTAAAATTTATCAGCACCCATTGATTACAGACTCAAACTCGTAACTTCAAAATCACAAAGAAGACGTTTGTTGTCTAGTTGATTGATACCATTAATATGGATTGTATTTCAAGTTCACAATAAATATAGAGTAGAGCAGTCTACTTGTAAGGCTCCATTGTCATTATGAAAATGTTGTCGACCTACACATACTGTGTAGTTCATTGTCCCAACGCTACAAGTCTATGTAGGCGGGATATCTGTCTACGTATACCTATATTAGCAATTACCTTCTAAGGAAATAAGGATATCTGAGATTTTTTTTTTAAATTGTGGCTTTACAACAGAATTCGTGACGGACCATATCTGTTTTAAATTACGTTACCGCACGGAAACAGATTTTCTATTTTGTAGTTGTGTAGTTTCCGACAAAAACTATACTATCAAGGCCGCTCCCTAGCTTACTGTATCACAAAGTATCTACATAGACACCCTAAGCGACATCAATGGCGATAAAGCGCTCTTTTTTCTATAGCGTGTGTTGAAAGAAAGAAAGGAAAATATTTATTTGGGACTCTCTCTTTTGTTTAATAAAGTTTGCAATATAATCATGTTGTCATTGTCCACATTACAGGTACAACGGGCTGGGTAGGAGCTGATGGTTATTTACGCCTCCAGGACTACATCGCTGACAGTCAAGGCTACAGGATTTACAAATCTAAAACTGTTTACGTTGGAGAGAACCGACCAATTTCAGTACGTATCATTTACCTTTTTTTTGTATAAACTGCGTCGTTTCAAAATGCTAAACGTGTATTTTTTATGTTTTTCAGGAGTCTTTACAGATAGCCAAGACCGCACCAACAGATTCTGGTTATGGTGTAACACCGGCTCCAGCGCCTGTCCACCGATATCGTGGTCCACCCCGGTACACCTCCACGACTCAAGCCCCACCGCCGTCATCTTCGTACGGACCACCTACCTACCCTGTAGAAGTATCAGTGACGCCTCCCCCACCGGCATACCCACACCCGACATCCACACCACAAGTGTTCGTCTCACCTAACTCGATCGAATCGACATCAACAACAACTTATGACTTCAGACCTACAGTGACACCGATCACAGCCAGTGAAGCTGCAACGACTCACAGTCCTTACGAATACGATTCATCTAACACTAACACCCTCGACGATGAGTATCACGCCAGTGACAGCAAACGCTACGATGTGTTTAATCCCAACTCATACAGGCACGCCGATGCCTGGCTGAGAAGACAGCAGCAGCTTCAACAGCAACAACAATCTGGAGCCAAAATCGGTGACGGATACACCCCACAGTTCTCAACGTATGATGGTTCAGCGTTCAGAAGAAATGGATTCAGGTATTATCTTCCAAAGCAGTACCACGAGGAAGAGAGCGGTGGCTCCAACGAGAGGACTGGAAGTTTCGGTTACGTAGACCCGTTCGGTATTCGACGAGTGATATACTACAACACAGCGCCGGGCGTAGGCTTCCAAATACGCAAAAACAATAGGTATGTGGGTCACGACGCGACCCCATATGACCCTAGACCCGTGAATTGATGTAGCAAATGTGTACATAAATGTGAAAATTTGAAGTTACCTAATTATTTATTCATCAGTATTGTTAGTTCCCATGAACTATTTATGTTATAAAGGAGACAAAACGATCTAATCGAACGAAGCGAACAAGTCTTAGCCATTAATTTGATAATGTAAGTAAGAATTATTGTACGACGAAAGTTTTTTGAATTGAACTATTTGAAGTCAAAAAGCTTAAATGGTTTTTGTTTGTGACTGGTTTTTCACAGCCAAAAATCATTACTTTCTTTTTTTTTTTCAGTGCCATTGTACTATATGTAGGTACATTATACCGGTAAATAATATATATGATTTTGTAAACATCATAATATCATATAAATAATAAACTTTATACAATATAATTAAAGAACAGTTAACATACTTTATGAAATTCGTGTCAGTATACGTTGTGTTATTTGCATCAACATATTTTAATCTTACCTAAAATTAAAATAATACAAGAAATACCGTTAATTTATTTAAAATTATCGTCAAAGTATCAAAGAAGGACAGTCTCTGGTCATTATGTCTATAAAAGTCATAAGGTCTTTGAACTCATCTTGATTGTCATCTAAATGGATTTCCTTGCATATGGACAAGCGTAGGCGCAGTTCAACTTAATGATTTTGGTATACCCTTTTTAGAGTACGTAACTAAAATGTATCAGTTACCACAATCGAGTAACTACTAAAGTACTAGCACAGATTGCAATTTAATCTGAGTACTAAATCACCATCATTCTGTTCAATATCGTATATGAGTTCCAATATCGATTTCCAGTTATTTTTTGTAAACCAATAGGTATATGTACTAAGCCGGGTGCATGTTTTTGAAATGTTTTTGCGAATAATTTGTCATTTTTGAGGAATATTTGTCGGAAATCAATGACAACTTGTTGCAATGACTGTTTAAAATGCTGTGGGTAATAATTTATAATTTAAAATAAAATGTATTCGTGTCTAATCAAAATTCTTAACTTCTACTAGCTAATTACTGTACTCTTTGTAATTATAATGTAAAGATTGCACAGCATGTATTTATACTAATTTTATTGTTTTAATGTAAGTTCATACCTACATAAATAATTTGTTAACAACATGTGGTTTCATTTCCAAATTGAGTAATTTTGAAAGTACCTGTACAAACGAGTATGACAAGATTTTTTAGGACTCGTTTTAAAAGCAGTTTTGCAAATGACCACGCTAAATTGATTGCACCACAATCTACCACATTCACCTAATCCTGTTTGTGTAATTGTAGTTTTGGTCTATATAACTGAGTGGCTTTATTAATTAGGCTAGTGCAGTGCATCAGTGTCACCTACGTAGCTCGACAGGTATAGCTCGTTACTGATAACTATTTCGGAATATTTTTTGGAAATATTGTGTACCATATATTTGAATAATATGTCGTTTTTCAGAAACATGCTCGCGACAACAATATTGCTTTTATTTATAGCACAAAGCTTCGCAAGAGATTTGCGTCCCCACGCACATCAGCAGAAGGTATTAGGCATTGGGACTCCTATCGATTTCTACGAAAGCATATACTTGCCAAACCCTCACTACAAAATTAATTATATATACGAACAAAGGAGAATAAATGAAGATCCAGAAATTGAAGAAATAGAAGAAGAAATTGGAAAGTACATGCATTATCAACCCTCAACGACGACCACTACAACCGAGGCTATACCAGAATTTAAACCAGAAGATATTAATGAGAACTTCAAAGACGCCACAAACCACGGAGCCTTTAAAACACCGCTTGTAGTACTAGAAACTCATCAGGAAAACCAAAGAGAAGCTACATCGACTTTAGCTCCGATTCCGCCAGCACCAGAATTACGAGCACCAATTCTTCCGCATTTATCGACAGCGAAAACGTTATCTCTGTCTGCCTCACAATGGGAAGAGTTAGAAGTCCCGATTATTGCAGTTGCAGGATCTCATTTAGACCACCAGAACTACCCGGCTTATAAATACCATCCCCATCGCAGACATCCTAATCATCGGCTTCATATCTCACCCACAACAACTACGTCAGAAGCTCCTGTTGAAGAAGAGGCACAAACAAACCATGCCCCCACTGAGAAACACATTTATTTGTCGCCAACAACACATGTCCCATCATTTAAACGACATAATGCCCAAAATACATTGGCCAAAGTCCGACCAATATTAGATAACATTAAACACGATTCTATTAGACATTCCCTTCGTCCCGTACATAGAGGCAGCTACAAATTTAGCTTGGATGATATAAACGATACGCATACATCAACTGTGCCAAAAGTATCTCAGCTAAAGGAAATCCCGATCCCATCAGTTCCTACATTGTCACCCTGGTATGATGGCTACGGAAAATAAAAGTCACCAAATAAATTATCACAGAATATACCTACCACCAAAATTTTCTTATTTGGTTCATGTATCCCTCTAATATTATTATGGGCTGATTTTCCAACAGTCATGTCAGATGAGGAAATCTCTATTGCGTTTTCACTCACAAAACTGCTGACTCATCGCATTTGTAGAAATTAGGCAGTTGCAATTACGTTTATTTTATTATTAAATATTTATTATTTAATGAATATTTATTTAATTTTCATTCCTTATGAGCTATGGTTTATTTTGGTATTACTCAATAATATTAATGTATATTTACAGTTCATTCTGCGGGTTTCTAGTAGTTTTATGGATTTGAATAGGATTTTTTTAAGGATATTCCATTTTTATTAAAAATTTCTGAGGCCGATATACACGACACCGCTGTATAAGGAATATTATGATAAATTTTTCACGTCCTTTGGTTAGTACAGTAGTTCAATCCACGCGCTCGAAAAGTGCTGTCGCACTTTTCATGAGAAACTTACTTCGGAATTTTTATAATGCTATGTTCAATACTAATCATCATCATCATATCAGCCGAAAGACGTCCACTGCTGGACATAGGCCTCCCCCAAGCGTCGCCACAACGACCGGTCCTGTGCGTCTCGCACAATACTAATAACTATTCTCAACTACCCAATAAACCAAAATTGTCTAAATATTTCAGTTTCTGAGAATAAGAAAGCCAAAGTTGTTCATTTAACGTAAAAAATACAGTCAAATTGTAATAGACCTCTTAAGCCTCCGCTGTCCGTCCTTGTTTCTGTCAACATGGGCTACGTTTCATGAACCGTGAATGAGAGACAGTTGACATTTTCACAAGAGCGTTTATTTCACGACATCTTAGAACAATAAAAATAAAACGTTTTATTGACAAAATTGTTCTATTTATAAACAATTTGTTTTTAGATACGTTTAATATATTTATTTAAACGACATTTTATTTATTTATGAAAAATTCCAAATAATATTTCAGAAAATTGCCGTAAATGATTAAAGATCCTCTGGATTATAAAATCTTTGAAGAAAAAATGTGTAATTTCGTATCGGAAAAAATTCCTGTCATTTCAAAATTAGTCGAAATCGAAGTCAGTTTCAGTGACAACGTAGACAGGCTGGTCTTCCAGGTCACCGTTCCGCCAACCCGACCGGCCGAATGGCCACGATGGGATTTGCACATTGGGAAACCACTTCGAGAACAAGTCGTAAAAGAAGCCTTTCGGTCTACTAATTACTTCTATTATTACAGGAAACTCTTCGTCTTCCTTTTCCTTTGATTCCTTTGAGTCTTTCTTTTCTTCCTTAGGTTCTTCTGGCTCTTTGGATTCCTTAGATTCTTTGGATTCTTTTGAGCTTTTTTCTTTCTTTTCTTCTTTAGGTTCTTCTGGTCTAGGTTCCCAAGGTTCTTTGGATTCCTTGGATTCTTTTAATTTCTCTTTAGAATCTTTAGCTTCCTTTGACTCCTTGGATTCTTTCTGAATTTCCTTAATGACATCATTGGGTTTTTCTTTGTCTTCATCCTTTTCTACTTTAGGTTTTTCCTCAGATTCAGATGGACTCTTGGATTCGTCAGATTTTTCGAGTTCTTCTTCAATTTGTGGCTGTGAGATGTCGAGTGCGACTTTTTCATCACTGCTATTATCTTTCTCCTCTGATTTAGGTTCAGGGGGAGGTGGGAGCGCCGGTAAGTTGGTATGAAGCTGCTCCGGCGTTGGCAAAGCCACGGCCGCTGCCAGTAAACATAGAACTCCAAGAAAACGCATCTGCAAACAAAATTAACTGTTAAAAATGAAGTAAACCTCCGAATTGCCTTTCAATGAGCAGGTCATAACATATTGTTTATAGTTTTCAAATAGAGATTCCGACTAAGATTTGTTAACAACTTACCTCTTCTTGTTGATCCCACAATATTATTCTTTAGAACTGCTGCATGTCTTTTATACTCAGATATTCATTCGAATTAATGACCGATACAATTGAAAATACATTAAAAACATCTTAGAGATATCAAAATAATATTGTGGTTTACTGCTAAACACTGGAATTGTATTATAGAAATTTCCACTAAGTAATAATAATTTGTTAGATACAGAACAAACCTTTACGGCCTTAGTAACATCAAAACTCAATTTAGATGAGATAATCTAAATTATTGATAATATATATTAACTAGCGTTTGCCCGCGACTTCCATATCCCGTGTTTTCCCGTTCCCATAAGATAATTTCGGTAAACCCTTCTTAGTGATCCTCTACACTCCCTAAGAAACCTACATGCCTTTAAACTTTCTACTACGTACTTTCGACTGTACGTTGTATGCCAGTCACTCAATCGCTCAGTCAGTCACCAATAACTGAAGATTTTATATATAAGGATATTGATTTGTGAGTTGAATATCAACAACTCAACTCGCAAATCTTGCGGTCGTCACAACTACTATCGGAAGTTCATAGACTGTATCAACTGTTTGCATTGTGTTTTCATAAATAAGTAACTTTTAATGCAGCTATGTTGGCTGTTGCCCACATAACATAGAAGACAGTGCTCTATTTAAAAACAACCCCACAAATCTTTGAGCGAGGAAGGAAGGCCTCCCATAAGGTGGACCGACGACCTGGTGAAGGTAGCCGATGGATGCGAGACGCACAGGACCGGTCGTTGTGGCGACGCTTGGAGTCCTATATCCAGCAGTGGACGTCTGCGGCTGATATGATGATGATGATGAATCTTTGAGAGAGTCTAATGTTTTTCTGATTATTTACCTACATAAAAAAAAATTAGCAAAATTTTTTTTTTTATTTTTCACTTTTTATTGGTACCTCACAACTAAATTGACATTCACATCTGCGTACTCCTTTACAGCGTACCAGCGGTCCGGCGTGGTGTTATGTTATAAACTGATGTAAACAATAAACAGACATGCGATTTCAGCTATCCCAGTACATTTGCTGTCATTTATTGAAGAGTTCCATTGCCTATCTCCGAAGTTCTTCATCAGATCTACACCAAATTGAAATGGGACCATTTCAAAAAAATACTCTTCCAAAAAATACCCAAATCGCTTCTAGTACCTATAAAATTTTAAGAGATCCCTCTATTTCTCGAGAATCCCATTATGGCCATGGGACCACCTGGAAAATCTACCCTTTCAAATAAAAAAGAATTTTCCAAATCGAACCAGGTGTCTTCGAGTAATCGGGGAACATACATAAAAATAATATAGCAAAATACCTTAGAGATCTATCATTTTGACCCATTGCGTGTTCTTGAGTCGCATACCAAAACCCCTCCGTGTCTAGTAAAACCCGGTATTAGCCGGCCATCGTAAATCTTGTCGTTTTGTCGCCCGATTGACAAAAACCCAAAAACTGACAACCCAAATCTTAAGGCCGTATCTCTGAAATAAATGATAGCTCGAAAGCACCGATTTCACCTCCCGGCACCACAGGCGCAGTCCCCGCATGCTTCCACGCAGAAAGTTCGAAATATCGAACCTAGCGCCACAACATCAAATTAATGCAATCCGCCAACTGATTCAGTGTTGCTCGCATGCAAACTTCATAAACTCCTTCTTTCAAAATATTAACAGAAGTCAACAATCTTATAAACAGTGATTTTAGACGTAGATAAAATACAATAAAATAAAATATTGAACGCAGATGAATAAATATTTGTTTTTTTACAGTCGTTGGTAAATTATATTATATTTTGTATGGCTCCATATTATTTTGAAAACTACTAATTCAGATGATGGCTATAATTGTGCGATAGAGATGGCACTAGAGACTTTTGAGCATACGGAAGGTATGGAGTAGACCAGTAGTATAAAAATCACATTTTAATCATAATTGAAATATGTACCTATGTTATGAAATTGAATGAAATGATAAGTAGTATTTTTTTTATTTTTCGCGTGGCTTTACTTACGTAGCTTTTTTACAGAAACCGTGCATGTTCTGGAGGTGGTTTTGTATCAGTGAAAAATAAATCGTACATCCTATAAACATATATTTTTAACTCTTTATCATATTAGTTTAGTTCAATACTTAGTTAACCAATATTAGAACCTAAATGTGATGCCATCCTCAGGCCCATATTGCTAAGTAATAGTTTCATCCTGGTTGTTGTTTCATCCACGGAACATCTTCAAGACTTATTAGACCAAATTATGGAAAACACTTAGAATTTAGAAAACCTTTGTATTAAACCTTTGGTTGGAAAGGGGGAAAAATGTTAAACTTATTCTGATGCTTGTAATATTTATGGTCGTAAAAACGAAAGAAAGTAAGCATTTAAGCACATGTTGACGATAAAATTCAACAAAAATGTATATCATATTTACAGCAAACTTGCGAATCTACTTTTTTAGTGAAATGGATATTTAGATGAAAAACTATATGTAATGTGTTTCTTAAACGCAGAATGGAACAATTTAAATTCTGTAACAGTCAGAGATTAAAAAAAGAAAATTTTCCACGGTGTGTAGTACCACTACAACTAACATTTTTAATCAAAATATCGAGTTCACGAAAATTGGATTCGTAAGTTTACCGTAAAAGTGACGATATATTCGACGACGTTAGGAGAAGATTATCAACACTTGATTTACATACTGTTTTATAGGCGATATATCTAATGAGACGTTGTAAATGCGACATAATGATCTTAAAGTTTTAAAATGACGCCATTGTCAATTAAATTGGACTTGTTAATATTTTATTTTTACAAAAATATGTCTGTGGTACGAGATGAAGTAAGGCTGAAATTATGATAAAGTAAAATTGGGCTATCAACTATTACAACATAATATTGATTCAAATTTATAACATTAGTAAGATTACATAATTATTTTTCATTTATTTCTGGAACTTCTAAAATCCACGCAGACAAGTCGGGGTAAAAAGCTAGTATTTACTTTTCACAATTCATACGCGACTCCATTATCATCCCTAGGCTTGTTTCCTTTGACATTTAACACATTCTTGACACATTGATGGTTGACGTGTTTCCATCCTAAAATGACAACATTTATTTTAGCGTGTGTCTTGAGTTAAAATGTGAAATTAACGCTGTATAAACAGACACTCCAATTAGAAAATAAAATGTTTACCCAAGATATTTCGACCTTTGTGATTTTTTTCTATTGAGAAAATTTCTTCGTATCGTGTATTCCTTCAGTTGGATACTAGATCATATAGTCACACATACCTATTCCAGGTACCTAACAAGATACCCTAAAACGAAAAACGGCCTTATACTAAATATATCCCCTTAAGAAAAGATATTGCGTTACCGAATTGGTCAGATAGGAATATATGTATATACTCCAACTATAATATTGGTTTCCAGCTAGAGAGGTTAGACAGGAAGCCTTTTCCCAAGATAGATGAATCAACAAGATTAGGAATGAAAAAAAGTAAAATAATGAATGTTCTTCATAAATCATGTAGCTATCAAAATCTTTTAAATTTCGCCAAGGTTGTAAGTGAAACCTTGTGAGAAACCAAGAAGATTCTGATTTGACCATTCTATAATAAACAAAGACAAATTATGCAATAAACTATTTATTTTTAATCACTGTAAAAATCATTTAGTAGTTGCGGGTTCGAGGACCTTAGGTGCAACTGGTAAATGATTGCCCTCAGTATGGTATCCGTCGAGGTCGGCGGTGTACTTGGTGACGAACTTCTGACCATCATCGTCGATGTACGAGACCTCTCCCTCGACAATCATGACGTAACCGGTGCCGTCCGGGGTGGATACGAGCCGGCCGCGCTCCGACACCACGGTGCCTTCAGCCGTCACGTACCGCAGAGCGAACTGACCGAACTCTTCGTGAACTCCTCGTGCTCCATAGCAGGAAGGTACCAATAAGGGTGTTCTTTCAGTGGTGAAGCTAGAATACTACTAACTGTGAAATAGAAATAGTACAATTTGAAGATATTAATTTACACTTAAGTGTATAATTAGTATCAGGACAACATGTGTTTTTTACTTAGTATTTTTACTCACCGTATTCATGATGTTATTGAAGTTTTAACTGATATCGTTTCGAAAGAATGATAATGTAGTGATTGATGATATTCTTGGATTATTAAACATTTAAATATTGATTGATTTTGCAACAGAAACATTCCCTAATGAGGGATAGATAATCATCATCATCATCGTATCAGCCGAAAGACGTCCACTGCTGGATACACTGGTCAACAAAAAAATACTTTTTATGTGCCACAAGAATGTTTTTAACTAATTATGTTAAGAACATGTTTTAATATCATAGAACTGAAATTAGAATTATTGAGACACATGCAGCTTTCTTGTAATATGATTTTGAAGTGGAGCTTTGAGATCAAAACTGAAGTTTTCAGGCGGTTCTTATACAGGCACATTATCAAGATAAAGGATTGATTGTGCAGCAGATGGTCCGTCAGAATACTCAACTATTCCTTTATATTCAAAAAACCCCAAATAAAGCTCACATTTTTTTTACTGATCGTGCAGTATTTCTCTTTTGAGTTTTAAAAATAATTTCATCATAAATGTAGAGGAACTTGTCAGAATCTTTTGGACACTTCTTCCACATTTTAAACGAATAAAATAACTCCGTAAACTGAAAAAATAGCTACTTTACTGAAAAAAAAAAAACAAAAAATCGGAATTTACTAGCTAAAGGGAAAATTATGTCACTGGTAGAAACTGTAACACAAAAACTAGACCTAAACAAAGAAAAATAAATATGGTTTTGTGATAAGGGTAGGTAGGTAATTCAAAATTAGTAAGCACATTCCTTGTGGCAAAATCCTTGTAGACTAGTGATATAAGCCTCCCTCAAGCGTCGCCACAACGACCGGTCCTGTGCGTCTCGCATCCATCGGCTACCCCCGACCTTCACCAGGTCATCGGTCCACCTTGTGGGAGGCCTTCCAACTTTGCGTCTTCCGATACGCGGTCGCCTCTCCAGAACTTTTCGGCCCCATCGACAATCTAATAATAATGACCTAAAACTGGATCATTTGCTAAGTTGCACAATTGCGTTTTAAATTAGTACATTGGAATTTATTCGATCATTAGCCTACCAATTCTAATGTGTTCTCTGGTATTAGGTACCAGTAAAGACACTTTCAATAATTAGCCCTTTTAATTTTTGCAACATATATAATGCGTACTTAGTATTTGTAAGGTCAGTTCAATTTTAATCTCCAGCAGCTAAACATGGTAAGTTTTGCTTATTATTTACTTATTTTGTGGTCTGTTGCTTTCTATTCCAATACTAATTTATTGCAAAAGCATGTAATAATTTCTTTCACGTTTTAATTTTTAATATGTATATACGTAAATGGAGTTGTTATTGTTGCTCTGAAAACGCCAATTTCATGAGAAACCTTAGAACATTGTGGCATATTTTTGTGGTAAATACCATCGATCGTTCTAACCTATCGCTGTAGTTATTATGTGATCAAAAACACTAAGGTGTGTGGGGTCGTTACACCTTACTGCCCACACGATGAGAAGAAGAAGATATGTTTAATGTTTTAAACTGTTTTATTGTTTCTACTAACTTTTGGACAATATATCGGTTTTTAATGTAGCTAATGTTTCCTTTTTCAGGTTACAGTGGAAGTTGTTTTTGGCTTAATAGGCTCTCTTCTATTTAAGTCCGCAATCTCAGCATCAATCAACTATGAGCCCATCAAAATTACTGTCAACGAAAATTTCAATACGAAGCCTGGTCATGTCTCTACAGAATTACAAGCTCTTGAACCTGGTGTTTTACACCAAGGTGCAAACTTTTACTTCAAGCCACAACTCAACTTGCCACAAAGCTTTATTCCATCTCACATAGAAGCTTTAATATCTTTGATCCAGCAACATCATCATTCTTGCGCGAAAGATTCTTCGAAAGTGGTTGTCGAGAAAGACAAGCTAATAGAAATTCTGCAGCCGTTTATGTATCCCTTGTCGGAAAATTTTAAAGAAAGACAGTTGGAAAATGTTCTTGAGAAAGATAACAATTTAGAAATCGTGAAGCCGCCACAGATTATTGAAAAAATTGTGACAAAGTCGCTGCCAGTCATAATTACTGAGGAGCCAAACCCTGTCACTCCAGAACTTCTTGCCATTCCGGAAGCGCCGGTGCTCCCGCAGTTTTCATTTGATGATGTCCCTGCCTTTATTGAAAAACAAGTAAAAAAGGAAGAATCGGTAATACTGGAGGAGCCAGAGGTTGAGTATTTAACAATTCCTGAAATAGCGGTGAGACCTATCACGGAGCCGCTCATTAATTACGTTGAACCCAAACTCATGACTGCAGGACTTGTAAATATTCCTGATGCCCCGGTTGTACCACCATTCTCATTAAACGGTATTCCTTCCAAAGTTGAAGAAGAAATCAGAAAAAAAGAAACGGCAATCGTGGAGGATCAAAAGGGAGTATTTCCTGCAATTCCAGAAATAACTTTGACACCAATTCAAGAGTCGATAATTAATTACGTTGAGCCCGAACCCACTTTTACTGAAGTTCAAGTAATTCCTGAAGCTCCCTTATTACCTCCACTTACAGCGAACGATATCAAACTTATTGAAAATGGAGTGAATATCGAGGAATCCGTCGTTGTTGATGTTGAGTCGAAACCCGCAATTCAAGAATATCTAGTAATTCCAGAAGCTCCGGTATTACCCCCTCTTGCACATCACGATATCCCCTCTATTATGGAGAAAGAGGTGAAAAAAGAAGAATCTATGATATTTGAGTATGCAAAGGGAGTTTTTTCAACAATTCCGGAAATAGCAGTGAGACCAATCCAAGAGCCAATAATTAATTACGTTGAGCCCGACCTCACCACTTCAGACCTTCAAGTCATTCCTGAAGCTCCGGTTTTACCGACACTTTCAGCAAACGATAACCACATTCTTGAAGAAGTGAAAATCGAAGAACCTATAGTTTTTGACGTTGAGCCCCACCCCGTCATTCAAGAACTTGTGATACCAGAAGCTCCGATTCTACCTCCACTATCATTGAAAACCATCCCTTCTTTCTTTGAAGAAAAACTGAAAAAAGAAGAATCTGTAATATTTGAAGAGCCAACGGGAATGTTATCTACGATACCTGAAATAGTAGTGCGACCAATCGAAGAGCCAACAATTAATTACGTCAAGCAAGAACCGACCACTGCAGATGTTCTCGTCATTCCTGAAGCTCCGATTTTACCTACACTTTCGGCAAATGATATCCACGTTCTTGAAGAACTGAAAATCGAAGGGCCTATAGTTGTTGACGTTGAGCCCAACCCCGTCATTCCAGAACTTGTGATACCAGAAGCGCCACTTCTACCTCCACTATCATTGAAAAGCATCCCTTCTTTCTTTGAAGAAAACCTGGAAAAAGAAGAATCTTTAATATTTGACGAACGGACGAGTATAGTTCATACAATTCCGGAAATGGTTGAGAAACCGATCAAGGAGCCGTTTATTAATTACGTTGAACCCAAACCCATAATTACAGAATTTCAAGTAATTCCTGAAGCTCCAGCATTACCTCCACTTTCTGCGAACGATATCAAAATTATTGAAGACGGAGTGAAATTTAATGAGCCGGTCGTTGTTGACGTTGAAAAACCCGCAATTCAAGAATATCTAGTAATTCCAGAAGCTCCAGTATTACCCCCTCTTGCCCTTCACGATATCCCCTTAACTGTGGAAGAAGAAGAGAAAAAAGAAGATTCTATAATATTTAAGAAGCAAACAGGAGTGTTTTCTACAATTCCGGAAATAGCAATTAAACCAATACAAGAGCCAATAATTAACTACGTTGAGCCTGAACTCACCACTTCAGACCTTCTAGTCATTCCTGAAGCTCCGGTTTTACCTACACTTTCGGCAAATGATATCCTCGTTCTAGAAGAAGTGAAAATCGAAGAACCTATAGTTGTTGACGTTGAGCCCAACTCCGTCATTCAAGAACTTGTGATACCAGAAGCGCCAATTCTACCTCCACTGTCATTGAAAAAAATCCCTTCTATCTTTGAAGAAAAACTGCAAAAAGAAGAATCTATAATATTTGAAGAGCCAACGGGAATGTTATCTACGATACCTGAAATAGTAGTGCAACCAATCGAAGAGCCAACAATTAATTACGTCAATCAAGAACCGACCACTGCAGACGTTCTAGTTATTCCTAATTCTCCAGTAGTACCACCACTTTCGCCGAACGATATCCACGTTGTTGAAGAAGTGAAAATCGAAGAACCTATCGTTTTTGACGTTGAATCCGCCACCGCCACTCAAGAACTTGTAATACCAGAAGCTCCGATTCTACCTCCACTATCATTTATTCCTTCAGTTATTGAAGAAGAAGTGAAGAAAGAAGAATCAATCATATTTGACGCAGAAACGGGTGAACTTCCTTCAATTCCAGAAATCTCTTCAAGACCGATTCCGGAGCCTATTGTAGTATCCGAAATTGCAGAATCCTTTGCATTGGAAAATAACGTATTTCCAGTTTCTAAAGAAGAAGTGAAGATAGAAATACCAATACTACTAGAGGAAACAATTGATCTATTTCCTCCGATTGCTGAAATCTCTTCAGGACGGACTCTAGAATCCATTCAGGAACCCGAAATAACTAATTCCTACGTGTTGAATGAAGTTTCTCAACCAAATCCAGAAAGTGTGGTAACAGTCAAGGAAAAATTACCCCCTAGAAATATTCCGAAGCCTTCAAATAATCTGGGAGTATTCAGATATGCGCCTTTTGATTCTCACCTCTTTAATCACGCACCAAAGACAAATAAATTTCCAATCGCGAAACCAGCTTCTTTAGAACGTTTCTTGCCTAAGAAGCATCCATTTAGACTGCCTTTTACGCCGTTCTCAAAACTTTCTCTGAATGAAATGAAGGTTCCTATATGGGGAAATAAAAAACAGTTCTTGTACCCGACATCTTACGCACATGATGTAGGAAAACGTATTGCCCCAAATACAGCTTTTAAAAAGAATGCTCCTCCCAAACGAGTAAAAATTTATATCCGTTCTCAAGTTCCAAAAGGACCCAGTTATTTGTAATAAGTTAAGCTAGTTAGCCTAAGTTCTAATAAAAATGTAAATAGTTATTTAAAACTTTTTTTATTTATTCCCAACATATCGACAGGTTAAAATTACACACAATATTCATACAAAAATCCTCATAATGATTGCCTACTCATTCCTTGGAGTGAAGGACAAAGACACTGGTTTATCAGGTTTATTGATAAGAAGAGTTCGAATACCAAGTTCGCCGCCCATCCATTTTATGTTGAATTCACGAATCAGCTGAAATAGAAAAATATCAATTACTTATTTGTCTTCCCGTATGTGTGTCCGTAATACACACAATTATGTTGCATCGACAAAAATGTTTACCCGAATCAGTGTAATGCATATATTTTGCTCTGCTAATCTTCTCGCTATACAAGATCGCGGCCCAAAACCGAATGGTAAACTAAGGAAGGGGTGAATAGATTCGTAACCCTTAGAACTTCTTAACCAGCGTTCGGGATTAAATATTAACGGATCTTTAATATATTGCGGCAGGCGAGACGCTAGCATATTTTGCGTTACTATTACTGTCTGAAAAAAACACAACATCATTATAAAATATTTGAATTGATTATTATTTGTCTTTTACGTTACTTATTTATAAGTTACTTACTCCTTCTGGAATCAGGTAACCCCTCAAAACGAAATCCTTTTGTGTTAAACGTCCCACGCCAATCGACACTGGATTAAGTCTTAAACTTTCTTTGATACAACTCTTTACGTAAGTAGCTTTTGATACGATATCCGAACTGATTTTCGCATCTTTTGTTGGAAGAAGCATAGAAATCTCATTGAACATTTTATTTTGAACCTCAGGATTTCTACTGATGTGGTATAAAGCAAAACTTGTCGAATATGCGGTCTAAAACAAAAAAAAATGAAACCTGAATAATTGATATCAATTTCTAAAATAAATGAGCAAATCGATGAATATTTACCGTATCAATAGCAGCCATAATAATATCAACCATCATTCCCAGTACGTCTTTCAAATCCAGATTAGGCTGTTTCAAGAAATATCCCAATAACGAGTTATCATTATCGTCAGGATGTGCAAAAAAGTTTACCCTTTTCATTAAGATTTCTGTGGCTACTCTGCAAAAACATTTGTGTTATTGCATCGTGTTAGTGTGTAAGAAAATGTTTAAAGAATATAATAACTGGCATCATAAGTCATAATTACTTTTCCAAATATTCCTGAGAATCAGCAAGTTTTTTGTAAAGAGGAGTTTTGAACAGTCTCCAAAGAAATCCTTTATCTAGTCTCATAATCCCACTGTTAGAACCAAAAGCTGCTTCAATAGTTTTACTGCTCCTTGAATTTGGATCTTGTTCTTGAGGAGAAAAGCTTCCAAAGCGTTCATTGAACGCTACAGTTCCTATTACTGAAAAATTACGAAGAATTTAACATTGGTAGGTAGCGTTTCAACCTTTTTAGGTTTCCGTACCTCAAAAGGAAAAAACGGAACCCTTATAGGATCACTTTATTGTCCATCCGTCCGTCTGTCTGTCAAGACCCTTTATCTCGGGAACGCGTGGTGGTATCGAGTTGAAACCATACATACTCAGGTCTACAGTCCCTTAAAGCTGTAATAAATTCAAACTCCTAAGTTGACGTAAAAAAAAGTACGAACGTTATGCCGCAAAAAATGTAATTTCGTCACTCTCAAGGAAATCAAAATTTATAATGGTACAAGCGACTCGCCCCGGCTTAGCTCGGGACCAATTTAGAACAAAAAAGGAAGTGCGCTTGCTCTAAAATTATTTTGTAACGCGGTTGCCTTTATTTTACACTTATTTGGATAAGGACTAATACTGAATAGGGGAAAACGGTTTTTCAAATTACGTCATAGTTTTAATAAAATTTTAAAAGATAAAAATCGTTACTGTGAGTCTACCTCAGGAGATAGACATATGCCATCGCGGACTTTTCTCTAGCTTTTAATAAGAACTACAATTGTTTAGAACATAAATTATCTTTTATCTTTAAAGGTATAGCCAGCGTACGCCATGAAAGCTCCCGACAATCGATATATTTGACGACTTGATCACGAAATATTGATTTTTCTCTCCTATCAAAAAACTTTATTACAATGTGTTATACATATAAACCTTCCTCTTGAATCACTCTATCTATTAAAAAACTAAGCATACATAGGGACAGACAGACAGACAGCGGGAAGCGACTTTGTTTTATACTATGTAGTGATTTTCCGTTGACCTAGAACTATGAAATTTGGCAAGTCAAAAATCTGAAAACTATACATTTGTACAAATCTTAAAAATATAGTCTTTATTTTATGTAATACGTACCTACAAATTTGTACGGAACCCTCGGTGGGCGAATCCGACTCGCAATTGCCCGGTTTTTTAAATTATACTTTCGTCGGTGAAGTGCCAACAAAAACAAAATTTTACGAAAAAATAAAAAATGTCATTTCTCGCGGAACGTGTTTAAAACGTTTAAGATATAGAGGAGGTCTTTATAGGTTTGAGGACTCTATAGGTTAAAAAACAAAATATTTAAAAAAATAATAAATTTTCAAAATCTCAAGATTTTTTTAGTTTGTGTAATTTCTTGACTTCGACAGTTAGGAGTTATGGGCACTTCGCGGTTAATTTGCTTTATTTTATTGTCACAAACATTACCTTCTAAGTTCAGTCTATTCAAATATGGCAAGAAGTCTTCGTTGTGTGAAATATTTCTTGATTTTATCCATTGTACAAATTCTGTTATAACGTAATCTGTTCTTTCAACGTGATTTTTTACACTCTGAGGACTGGTAAAATTCTTTTGGAATGTACTCCTCAGTCTCCACCACTCTGAGCCGTTCCTGTAAATTGTTTAAATAAATAAGATATAAAGTCAAATAAAACCTTTAATAATAATAATTGGTTTATGGATTTATGAGTAAGAAACCACAAACGTTCGATCTAATTATAACAATCAGATTTTGTGGCGTGGGATAACGATCTAGTCAATTAGTGTACTCAAATGATAATACTTAGAATATGAAACAGAGTTTCGATACGGAATTATTACCCATCTACATACATAGGTAGTATTTTTGCTATGGGGATAGACAGTATCATAAATAATACTACTTGCTACGTCCCAACATAACCCATCCTTTTAAAAGCTTTCCATATAATCATATATTTACCTACTTGCTTTCGTATGAGTGTGCGGCTTCCTGACATCCGATTAAGCTTTAACATGGCATTTTTTTAAGGATGGGGAATCATCGAATGACTCCTTCCGAATGTGAAGCGGAAGCGAGTGTCAGACTCTTACTGACTAATACCCATCCGTGTTCTTCCTAATGCCCTTTGCGTGACAGGGCCGCGGTGTATCTTTCGAACAAATTCCGCAACCCTGGCAGTTTAACATGGCATACTTATAATATGGAGCTGGTCTGATGATGGAGCCGGAAGGTAGCCATAGCAACTCCAAGATAGCACCATCGTGTCTGGGCTCATTATATAAGAATTGACAAGTGATATCACATTAATCTTTGGTAATCGTTACGGATAGTCACAAGCCAGACTCCAGTCTTGCCGAGCAGTACCGTGTTACCCAGTGAATGGGTTGTGGAGGTCTGGCTGGAAATCGCTCCACGTAAAATACTGTTATTCAGCTGAACCCGGTTTGACTGGAAGCCGACCCCAAACATAGGAAAAGGCTAGGCAGGTAAATTATTATTAGGTACTATAATTTAACAAAATACTTTACGTAGAAAGTAGTCCGCCAGTGTTATAGACATTTGACTTGCTCAGACGGTAGTGCAACATGGCAACATGACTCCGTCTCGCCGGGAACCGATGATCTTGCCGGAAGACCACCTCTATGTCTTCAGGGTCGTATACATGGAGGAGCCTGACTCCAGGAGCTTCACGGACCAGGCTGCCGTAACGTCGCCAGTTCAGCAAAGAGTTTTTGTCTAATGCTTCTACATTGTAGTCACCTGAAACATTATTAGTGTCAACAAGACGTCGTTTTCAAAGGGTGTAGAGTAAGTAGCTAATCATAGTTCGATTTTACACCTTATACCTACTGTTTTAGCTATAGGTACTTATATACAACGTGAAAGAGAATGACCGCAATACTAGGTACCTATTTGTATAGCGTTTATTCTGTTAGACGCCGTAATGTTAACACGATAAAATAAAATAATCATTGATCTTCAACGACTGATGTATACGTACCTACTTGTACATGCATAGGTAAGCAATATTGAACTGCTTAATAAACATTTGTAAAACTAGATCTACCTAGGTAGCTCATGGATTAATTTACCTTGAACTACACTAAAAAATTAAATCAGCCTATAATAAAATAAACGGTCAGTGAGTCGTCTTAGGGGCAGTTGCTTCAATTTAAATAAACCAATTACCTATGTAAGGAGCATATTTATACAGCGTCCCCACAAATGGGTAACACTTAGGTCCCGGGATTTCTTCGAAACTCTTCACATGACCTTTTTCATGCTGAACTTCTTTATTTACACTACTACACATTACATTCGATACAAAACTCACACATTTCACATTACTGGTAAACTTTTTCGATAATTTCAACATGGTTCTACAATAAGCCTGTATCGTGCAGGTCGCAAGACGTCACTGAGCAAAATCATCGAATTACAAAAATATCTCGTCCTCATGAAATTATGCACATAACATAAACAAAAGAAGTTGGGGCAAGCGACTCGGCTCATATTGTCTGCCTACCTGGAAAAATATATGTAAACTAGCTGTGCCCGTGACTTCGTTCGCGTTGATGTCGGAAAAAGATGTTGCATAGATAAAAACTACATTCAATAAATACCTTGCGTATCCTGATCTCTCCCAGAATGAAGAAATGGGAAGAGGGTACCTAATGCAGGGCTCATCACTTCCGGTTGAAATGCCGACCAGGCCAGGTAACATACCTACCTCGAATCAAAATCAACAAAACCGACTATCGAACGAATGGTGGTCTTCAAAATACGAAACAAAGAAACTGATGAATTAAGTTGATTCTTAATTTCATCCAGCCCTGCCCAAAAAGAAACACATTGTCTTAGATTTTCACTGACAATTGCAGATTGTAGAATACTGATTAATTTAATTCATTTTTACATTATTAAAACAGTTTTACCGGGTTCATATAATCGATTTAAGAATTATCGATTTTTTAATTCGATATTCAGTAGGTACTGAATGGGAAGCGACCCCAATGTTAAAATGGTCACCCATCCACAGAGCGACCTCGGCAAGCGTTGCTTATCCTTGAAGATCGACCCGTGCGGCTGTTATTATCCCGAGGCACGGAGGTAACTTTGTATGTTAAAAAAATACAACCGAATTGAGAACCTCCTCCTTTTTTTGAAGTCGGTTAAAAATGGTCACCCATCCACGGTCCGACCTCGGCAAGCGTAGCTTAGCCTTGAAGATCGACCTGTGCGGCCGTCATATCTTAGTCGTGCGGCTGATATATCGCGATGCACGGAGGAATCTCGGTATGTTAAAATGGTCACCCTTCCACAGTCCGACCTCGGCAAGCGTAGCTTAACCTGAAGATCGACCTGTGCGGCCGTCATATCTTAGTCGTGCGGCTGATATATCGCGATGCACGGAGGAATCTCGGTATGTTAAAATGGTCACCCTTCCACAGTCCGACCTCGGCAAGCGTAGCTTAACCTGAAGATCGACCTGTGCGGCCGTCATATCTTAGTCGTGCGGCTGATATATCGCGATGCACGGAGGAATCTCGGTATGTTAAAATGGTCACCCATCCACAGACCGACCAGGACCGGCAAGCGTTTCTTAACCTTGAAGATAAATGCGTGCGCGGTGCGGCTTTTATAGTTTAGCCGTGCGGCTGTAATAATATAGCCGCCATGAAGAGGCATGAAGCATAACGAAATAATACCAACACCAAATCCGTACACCACTAATGTAAGGAATACTTAAGTTAAACAGTTTACCCATTTAAATTCAGTTTACAACTCTCTAAGTAGATACGAAAATCAAATCTTAGAAAAATAGTCAGTAGAGACTCCAGATACTTGCAAATCCATCTATTGAGAAAAATAGTTGTAACAAATGTGTGAAAAGAACACAAAAACATATTGGTGAGTTATTTGTTTTACTTTTAATATGTAGTAAAAGAAAAGTGAACATTTTACTATATTATCATTATTTATCGTAACAATTTTGAACTCTTGAGTCAGAAGCGTAGCTATTATGGGTGACACCCGGGGCGGATAATGTGGTGTCACCCCACAAATGAACCCCCCCTCCCAAATAATTATGAGTTGCACCTTTGGCCTTTTGTTCTGGTGACGGCAATCCAAGCCATTTTTCGGAAGGGAGGGGGAAGGAGTGGCATTTGCGCTGCAAGTTTTTATTTTCAGGAATGTTCTTACATCATACTTACTTACAAACAAAATCTCGAAAGTTAGATTATTTTGTTTTGTTTTCATCATTATCTAAACCCAACTTTGTTGAGTAACGCAAGTAAACCCAAGAACTAAAAGAGGGCAGAACACAAGAGCGAGCGAAGCGAGCTCGAATATTTTCGCATCCCACCTCGGATAGGTTTTATATTATTTTGATCATTCATACTTAAATACAAATAACTTTATGGAGTGATGCAAGAAAGCTCATTAACCGAGAGAGGACAGAACACAAGAGCGAGCGAAGCGAGCTCGAAAATTCATGCACCCCAACTCGGAAAGGTTTCATTTTCTTTTGATCATTTCATACACAAACAGTGATTTTATTAAGATATACAGAAACGCTTGAGAAAAAAGAGAGTGCAGAAAGTATGAGTGAGCGAAGCCAGCTCGAAATTTTTCACACCCCCACCACGGACGGGTTTCTTTACATCGCCCGTTAAGGCGTGACACCCGACCGCTAGTTGACTGGTTTTTCTCACTATCAGGTGGCACTCCTAAACGTTTGACGCAATAAAACCTAGCAGGAGTCGGGTGCGGGAGTACAAAAAACTTAAATTTCAGTACGAATGTTCAAAATACAATAAAACCCTTCCGAGAGGAGGTGCAAATATTTCTTTAGTCCTTCAGGTTTTCTGCATTTAGGGGTGATACTCGTTCGTTGACTTTTTGTCACGGTCGGGTGTCACCCCTTAACGGGCGACGTAAAGAAACCCGTTCGTGGTGGGGTGTAAAAAATTTCGAGCTCGCTACGCTCGCTCTTACTTTCTGCACTCTTTTATTTCTGAAGAGTTTCTGTATATCTCAATAAAATCACTATGTTTGTGTATGAAATGATCAAAAGAAAATTAAACCTTTCCGAGTTGGGGTGCATGAATTTTCGAGCTCGCTTCGCTCGCTCTTGTGTTCTGCCCTCTTTTAGTTCTTGAGTTTACTTGCGTTACTCAACAAAGTTGGGTTTAGATAATGATGAAAACAAAATCAAAGTAATCTAATTTTCGAGATTTTGTTTGTAAGTAAGTATGATGTAAGAACATTCCTGAAAATAAAAACTTGCAGCGCAAATGCCACTCCTTCCCCCTCCCTTCCGAAAAATGTCTTGGGTTGCCGTCACCAGAACGAAAGGCTAAAGGTGCAACTCATAATTATTTGGGAGGGGGGGTTCATTTGTGGGGTGACACCACATTATCCGCCCCGGGTGTCACCCATAATAGCTACGCTTCTGATTCAAAAGCTCAAAATGTTTACGATAAATAATGATAACATACTAAAATGTTCACTTTTCTTTTACTAAATATTAAATAAAAACATAACAAATAACTCACCATGTTTTTGTGTTCTTTTCACACATTTGTTACTACTATTTTCTCAATAGATGGATTTGCAAGTATCAGCTAGTCTATTCTGTAAGAAACTATTTCGATATCGAGCTTCACCTGAGTGATCAAACTCACAAAGTGAGCTTTATTGCACACAACATAAAGGTCTTCTTTTGAAACTCACCTCGAATTCTACTGTCGAGATACGAAAATGTTGTTAGAGAATAGCACTACCTGAGTCTCAATGAAAACTACCTATTTTGGCGCTCGATGAAGTTTCTTCCTAAACATAAAAATTTAATATCTTTTGATTTTGTTGGTCGATTTTGATTTAATAAACGTTAAATGTTATTCGGGTTATCACTTAATACTTTTAAGTACCTAGATTTGGAATCCAATCTGTGGTTTAATTATGCGTGATGCTCCCACAAACGCACAGACAAAAATTGTATTTTTATGTTTTATATCTTTTTCCTAACTTTTCTATGTAATTTTTATGCAAAAATATTCAATATACAGACATGGTTAGTCTACGATTGTATTATATGCATAGATATAATAGATATATATGTAGATATAGAAAATAAACAGGTTTAAAATAAATGAAGACTATATGAGAATTATAATATCCCAATTATTTATATTTAGGTACCCAATACTTGACGTGCGGCCGGGCCGCTTTTCCCCCAAGACCTCCTATATATGACGCATCTGCTAGGTTTTCTCTACAAGGCCTAGATCTCGAGATCCTATGTTGAGATATCGGCACGGTGAAGAAATTTCCAAAAAACGCGTTACGAGTCTGTACGTTCACTAACGATTCCCCAAAGTAGCCGACAAAAATAAAGCAAATAATGAACATAGGTAGGTACCTAATTTTACTAATAAAATTAAACGCCTTCGACTCGAGTCATTATGGATGAAAGACAAGAATACAGCAATAACTATCTATCCACTCACACACACATGGCTGCGCACCGCGTCCATACCCCGCTTATCTTTGGTCAAAGTGAGATGGCAATATGCCGCGGACAAATTTTGTGCGCGCGTCAACTTGTAGTTGCGAGCGTCGTCCGCTGGGGCTCTTAACTTAGACTGCCAGTCTACACGATTTAACTCACCTTTTATATTATCGTAATCGGCAGACTCATATAAAATTTTTACGTAGGACCGACCTGGCAGTCGATGTAGCTTAACGAATTCCGCGGTAACACATAAGGCTCTGTGATGAGAATCTTCAGGCACTAATGGATCATCACAGCAGCTGGCGATAACTTCATCATTAGAAAAAACCAAATCGAGGATTCTACCATTGACGTTCGAGTTACCATTAAATTGCATTAAATTACATGTCCATAAACATTTGTAGACGATTGTCCGTCTCCGGCCTATCATCATCATATCAGCCGAAAGACGTCCACTGCTGGACATAGGCCTCCCCCAAGCGTCGCCACAACGACCAGTCCTGTGCGTCTCGCATCCATCGGCTACCCGCGACCTTCACCAGGTCATCGGTCCACCTTGTGGGAGGCCTTCCAACGTTACGTCTTCCGGTACGCGGTCGCCACTCCAGAACTTTTCGGCCCCATCGACCGTCTGTTCTGCGAGCAATGTTGCCCACTGCCACTTTAGTTTGGCGATGCTTCGGGCTATGTCGGTACCCTTGGTTCTCTTGTGGATATCATCATTCCTGATTCGATCACGCAAGGAAACTCCAAGCATTGCCCTTTGAGTGACTTTGAGCCTTCTGATGAGGCCCATTATAAGCGACCACATTTCAGTTCCGTATGTCATCACTGGCAACACGCACTGATCATAGACTTTCGTCTTGAGACACTGTGGTATGCGGGACGAGAAGATACCGCACAACTTCCCGAACGCAGTCCAGCCGAGTCGGATTCGACGGTTGACCTCCTTCTCGAAGTTGGCCCTACCTAACTAGACCGTTTGTCCTAGATAGACGTACTCGTCTACAACTTCGAGTGTAGAGTTTTCGATGCTGATGGGAGTGGGCGTCTCCGGCCCGCTGCCAAACAATATTGGGTTGATTAAAATCTCCTAAGACAATAAAATCGGACGGACAATTGATGGTAATTTCAAGAACGTTCGCCGAAAAGTTTCTCAGTTGAGTCGTTAAACTTAACAGACAGTTGTGTTGCTGGGGAGTTTGTTGGCCACTTCTTCTTCCCAGCTAAAACACTAGGAAGTGGTGACGGGCTGGGCGATTTGGGGGACTGTTTCATGTAAATTTTGACGTTCAAAAAGTGCTGATTTTCAGCCTAGTTTGAATAAATGCCTTTTGATTTTGATTTTGAACGAGTTTCCGTAATTCTGACAGCAAATATTTACAACACAAATGTGCATTTTATAAACTACTCTGGGTTTTTTATGATGCAACTTCAATGTAACCCACAAATCCTCTGCGGACGAGCCCCATTCACTGCAATTGTCAGCGGCAAGTTCACGCTTTACTGCAATTAAAACCCCTCCGCCCATAACTTGGCCAGTATGAGTGTAGTCCCGGTCTCCACACAAGATACCGGTCATCAAACAATTCCGAGTCAGATATGCCATCCACTAGCCACGTCTTAGTCAAAGAAACAACATCAAAACTATTACTGCACGCATTCCTAAAGAAAATAGCTGTCTCTGTCCGTAGTCCCCGTACGTTCTGATAGTTGATATTAAGCGCCATAATAGTAATTGTAAGGTTGATTCCTTAATTGAATTAATAAAAATATAAAAAGCATATTCAAATTACGGTAATAGGACATGTATACAACGTTGCAACAAAAACAGGCGTGAAGAAATGAGTTAATATTAATCTACACTTATATAATAATAATAATATATATAATACCCACGGACCTGATCTCCCGGGAGAAGCCTTGTTCCTCATCTCCAGCTTGCCTTTATTTGCTGGCTGGGGTGAACACTAACGAGGAACAGAGCTCCCACCTCTTTCTTGCCTTAATCGGCCGGTCTGAGTGGAGATTCGCAAGAGCAAACGTGCTCGGGAGAAGGATGTATAATCTAGTAAGATGCTGGTAGGGATCTTGACCGTACTTCCGGGATTGTCCTGATAGCCGTGGTATACCTCTCCACTCCTGTAGCACCTCAGGATATGTTGCCTCCTTGGCGCTACGTCACTTTGTGCTAGCGACCGTTTTCGGGGGCCCATTAATTGAGTGTGCAAGTCACCCCCTGCCATTTTAAAGCCGTGTATATTCAGTGGTCAGGCAGGGTCCATAGTTCTTTTATTGTATACGGTAATGAATCCACTAAACCAGCCAAACCCATAGCCTGTCACCTTTTGTTTCCATATTATGCAATAGTTCTGGACCTACCGGGGATTGTCCTTGGGTGTACTTTGATAGTGCATACAGGGATAATCGCCGGTTGGTGCCCCATTGCAATAGAAATGTCGAACGGGGACTCTGCGAGTTGGCTTCCACCCCTCATACGCCTACCAAAGGACCGGGAGCTCAAGGTCCCGAGATTGTTGAAGTCTATATAATATAATAATATTATAAATAAAAATATTATAAAGAGGAAAGATTTGTATGTTTGAAATGAATAGGCTCCGAAACTACTGGACCGATTTGAAAAATTCTTTCACCACTAGAATCCTACACTATCCCTGATGAAAATAGGCTATTGACTATTTTCTAAAAAAGTTAGGGATCCATACGAAAACTTCGATAATGTAACCCAAGGTGTGAAAAAAAATGCCAAAAGAGATCCTTACATCGCGTACGCTGCGGAAACTATTGACAATAGAGCAAAGTGATATATTACAGTTTAGAATCGTGCCTATATTAAACAAAAAGTATCAATACAAATTATTTTTAACTTTTTAAAGGTTTATTTGTCAGGGGATTCTTAAATTTTTATTTCATGCTCATAATATTCCTCATTCCCTTTCAATATAGTGTACATTATTCTACTAGTCAAGCCCTTTCATTGGTACCCAAATTGAGGGATTTGTGAAAAAATAAATGTAATTTGCCATTTTGTGGTGGTGGCCATCTTGGTTTGAAATTTGTCATAGTGTATAGTATTGTAGATAGATAATCAACAGACAGACACACACACACACACACAGACACGTCAAACTTATAACACCCCGTCGTTTTTACGTCGGGGGTTAAAAACCCGGGTGAAATGGAATATTAGTGATTTTAGTACCATGATGTTAATCCTTATCTATTTAAATCATTTAATAATTAAGGTTAGTTATGTAGATGTAAATTACAATAAATTGTTCAAATTGGATCTTTTGTTTAAAAGTAACGACGGAAAAATACTCTAAGTAAGAAAAATGTTGAGGTTTGAGCGAACTGCCCTATGTTTAGTCGAAGTAGAATTTATGGGTGCAAAACTAGTATTAAAATTTATAAGGAAACAAAAAAAAAGAACTAATAAACGGTGTGTGCTGGTGAGTGAGAGTGTGCGTGGGAGTGTGTGTGTGTATGTGTGATGGTGTGTTTGTGTGTGCCAGAGGGAAAACTTAGGAATTTAAAGTTTATCGTAAATTACCTTTTATTAATGATTACGTTATATTCAAATAGGAATCAAAATTTTTGTTTTATATTTTAAGCAAAAGTTTAACTGTAGATTATCTAGTGCTTTGGAGATAAACAAATAAATAAAAAATAAAAAAATATTATATACTAGCTTTTGCCCGCGACTTCGTACGCGCATAACCCATTCTTTGTATGTGACTCCCTACTGCAACGCACACTAATCGGAATCGTAACGTAATCGCCCCGCCACGGAACAAGCACGGCGACCGACGCTTACCCGCAAGCGCGGCGACGCCTAGCTCCAGCCCAGTCGACGTACCGGAGCTGCTGATCCACTTTCGCTACGTAAGGTTGACGCCTGTTTGATGGCAAGGTGAAAAGCGATACGATTACGATCCCTTTCCGAGTGATATGTGTGTTCTTTAACGTTCAAAATAGCTTGTCTTCACAGATGTTTTTTTCCCCTTACGGTTTGATTCTTGATGCATGCAGCAAGATGAAATAAATCCATAAATGGTAGGTATAAAGCAAAGTGCCAGCCAGTCGAACTCACCTCACCAGCTGAACTACCCTGTTTAAAACAGGGTCAGGCTGTTAAATATTTTAAATAAATAGGGATGAGGGCAAGATGATGACTATGATGATGGTGTGGACCCGTTAAAAGAAAAGAATCCGTGTGCTACCTCGGTATGCTACTAGAAAGGAACTTTTCATTTATTGATCATATTAAAACAGTTGGTGAAAAAGCAAAAAGAACTTCTACGCCTTAACGAAAATATCCAAAGCTCTTGGGGTCTATCATTTCAAACCTTCAAAACTATTTATGGGGCTACTTACTTGGGTTGTATGTGCTACGGGGCACCTGCCTGGGCTGACAGGGCCACCATAGGGGTACGCCGTAAATACATAAATTTTACTAAAAAAATCTAATTAGTCCGTCAGATAGATTTAAAAAAAATATTGGACACGTATTTTTCCTTTTTTCAAGACGATACAGCGCGTTGAAGACACGCGTGACGTCATGTGGCTTGGTAAAATTGTACCATCATAGTGACGTCACGCGTGTTTTATCATCTCATCGTGGCACTATATCATCTTCATCTTTTGTTTACGCGAAAAAAGAAAAAATACGTGTTTAATATTTTTTGAATATCTATCTGACGGACTAATTCGATTTTTTTAGTAAAATACCCTATTGCAGCAAGCCGTATAGGACGGTAAGTACTGAAGCCTTACCGGTGCTGGCGGGTATTCTTCCAGTCGATCTAGAGGTGCAGCGGCGGGCTGCAATGTACTACTACGCTAGAAAGATCTCGGACCCAGAGTTTTTACCGCAACGCGACCGTGCTAAGATCTCTAGATAACTAAAAACCCAAACTGACTTCTGGGAGGAACTTTTATCCGAATGGCAATGTAGGTGGGAAAATTCCATTAAAGGCCGTCAACTCCACCAGTTTTTTCCATCCGTTCGTGAGCGGCTGGATAGGATATGGCTGGAGGTGGATCATTGTCTTGCCCAATTTCTCAGAGGTCATGGCAAGTTTAAGAGTAAATTATTTTCCTTTAGGCTTGTGGCCTCGCCTTTATGTCAATGTTCTACAGCCGACCATGAATACGAACAATCCGCACACCACATCTTATGGGAGTGTATTCTTTGGCAAACTGAACGCAATATTATGTTAGATAGTATTCAGGTTACATCTGGAGTAGTTTACTACACGGACCTTGTAGAAACCAGAACAAATTTCCGTGCGTTCAAGCGATTTTTCCATACCTATTACTGGAATCAAAAGTAGCTCAAAATTTAGGACCCATTAGTTTTAGTGTTCATATATAATCCGTGATGCTTGACAACTAGGCTTAACTCAGTTGTATGTGTCCCTTGGTGCCTATTGGCCTAGCTCTATTCTGTCTCCTGCATGATAAGGAGGGAAGTGGAAATTATTTTTTTTCCTACTCCTCCGTTGTACTTTTCTGATTAAATTCGTTGCAGGATCTAAGACAGTTAAATCGTTTCTCCGGGACTCGTCGGGCTTCATTGGCTCGGCGTTTTTCTGGTGGTCGCCACTGTTGATTCTAGCTTTCAGGAGTTGCAGTGGTTGGGAATGTGTGGCGAACTTGTCCGAAACAAAAAAAAAAGTCCCTGCATTAAAGTTACTTCACCAGTTCCAGCGGACTATGTGACCATTCTACTGGAGTTGAAGCGGCTGTCGGCCCAATTGGAATCGCTGCCAACGTTAGTTAAGACTGTGAAGGCCATACAGAATGAACTCGAGGATTTAAAGGTTATAAGGGCTGAATTCTCAGAAGTGAAGCATTCCTTTGAATTTGCCTGCGACGAAATCAAAGCGGTGACTGGTAGGGTATCTATCTTCGAGAAAGAAGCAGAGTCAGTGAGTAAGACTAAAGAGAAGCTATCCACCTTGCAAGATCGTATATTTCAGTTAGAGGAGCAGCAACGTAAGAATGAGCAAAGGTCCTGTGTGAATAACATCGAGATTAAGGGTGTGCCGATGTCAAACAACGAAAATCTGTTCACTGTAGTGGCTAAGATCGGAGAGACCATCAACTGTCACATCCCTAAGGAGCAGATCAATTACATTGCTAGGGAACCAAACGATAAACAAAATAAGAACATTATTTGTTCCGTGCACAACTGTTACATGAAGAGTGATTTCGTGGCTGCAGCAAGAAAACACAAAAATCAAAACACCGGTAATCTGGGGGTTCAAGGAGACAGCAAGATTTATGTCAACGACCATCTTACATTAGAAAAAAAATTCTCCTAAACAAACCTAAAGCTCGTTCCAAAGAGCGTGGATTTGAATTTGTGTGAATTGCTGGCTGCAATTTATTTTTACGTAAAAGTCCCACTTCTCCTAAGCACTGCATCAAGACAGAACGAGATATCAAAAAGTTTTTATGTCAAAAATGTCGATGCGGCTTCCTGGTATTTTGTTTACTTATATCGATTCGCTAAATTTGAGAAACACAGGTAACCGTTTTTTACACGCATTCCTTTCTCGTCTGCCTATTGATCGCTGTTCGCTCAGTGACAACTGGTTTGTAAATACTTGCAATTATGATTATATGCTCTATTTTCTGCGAGTTAACGTTGCGTTTTGCTACTTGATCGAAACTTGTTTATTTTCCACTAGCACTTCGCTCGCGACTTCGTTCGCGAGGGTTTAGTTGGTACTCCACGAACTTTATCTCCCTTCTACCCTCGGGTAATGTGTAAGTTACTTATTAATAGACTAAACATAGGGCAGTTCGCTCAAACCTCAACATTTTTCTTACTTAGAGTATTTATATACCCGTCGTTACTTTTAAACGAAAGATCCAATTTGAATAATTTATTGTAATTTACATCTAAATATCTAGCCTTAATTATTAAATGATTTAAATAGATAAGCATTAACATCATGATACTAAAATCACTATTATTCCATTTCACTCGGGGTTTTAACCCCCGACGCAAAAACGACGGGGTGTTATAAGTTTGACGTGTTTTATGTGTTTGAGGGCCTTTAATAGAATTTTCCCACCTACATTGCCATTCGGATAAAAGTTCCTCCCAGAAGTCAGTTTGGGTTTTTAGTTATCTAGAGATCTTAGCACGGTCACGTTGCGGTAAAAACTTTGGGTCCGAGATCTTTCTAGCGTAGTAGTACATTGCAGCCCGCCGCTGCACCTCTAGATCGACTGGAAGAATACCCGCCAGCACCGGTAAGGCTTCAGTATTAACCGTCCTATACGGCTTGCTGGCTTTGCAGCAATTTACGGCGTACAGCCCCTATGGTGGCCCTGTCAGCCCAGACAGGTGCCCCGTAGCACATACAACCCAAGTAAGTAGCACCATAAATAGTTTTTAAGGTTTGAAATGATAGCTTTGGATATTCTCGTTAAGGCGTAGTTGTTTTTGCTTTTTCACCAACTGTTTTAATATGATCAATAAATGAAAAGTTCCTTTCTAGTAGCATACCGAGGTAGCACACGGATTCTTTTCTTTTAACGGGTCCACACCCTCATCATCGTCATCATCTTGCCCTCATCCCTATTTATTTAAAATATTTAACAGCCTGACCCTGTTCTAAACAGGATGGTTCAGCTGGTGAGGTGAGTTCGACTGGCTGGCACTTTGCTTTATACCTACCATTTATGGATTTATTTCATCTTGCTGCATGCATCAAGTATCAAACCGTAAGGGGAAAAAAGCATCTGTGAAGACAAGCTATTTTGAACGTTAAAGAACACACATATCACTCGGAAAGGGATGGTAATCGTATCGCTTTTCGCCATCAAACAGGCGTCAACCTTACGTAGCCAAAGTGGATTAGCAGCTCCGGTACGTCGACTCGGCTGGAGCTAGGCGTCGCCGCGCTTGCGGGTAGTGATGGGAAATTCTCGAGAACATTCTCTTAGCGAGAACTTTGCGGATATGTTCTCGAGAATGTTCTCCGAGCAGAGAATTTATGAGAACTTAAAAACGGAGTAACAAAACCTAATTTTAATCTAATCCTGTCTTAAAATTTGTATGATAGATGTAATGTATAGTGTGTTACTTGTATGTTATATGTATTTTAAAACATTTCGTGAAGCAAACTAGATTATGAGGAATTTCGAAACTAAAATACAGTATCAATTGATAACAAAACCATCTGTTTTAGGGTTCCGAACAAAAAACGGAAACCCATAGGTTCACTCGGGTGTCTGTCTGTCTGTCCGTCTGTGTCAGCCTCTTTTCTCTGGAACTACTGGACCGTTTCTTCCTGGACTTCTGTGACCCAAACACGCGTTATGTAAATAGATAACTGTTGAGTATGGGGGTCACTTTTGGGAATCAAAGTAGAAAATGAAAAAAAAAAGTTTTTAAAAACTGTTAGTATCGTGCGACATATCGAATAAAAGGACTTACTGTGAAAATTTTAATTATATTTTTTTTCATAATTTTAAAATGAATAGTTTTGAAGTTATTTTAGAAATTAGGCCAAAAATGAACGTCCCCCCACCCTTATCTCCGAAACTACAGAACCCGAAATTTTGAAAAAAAAAATGCAGATCTACTGAATACAGGAAAACCTATAAGAAGACTATAGTGTTAAAATAACCTGTTACTTAAATGAAATTGGTTCGGAACCCTTTGCACGCGAGTCCGACTCGCACTTGGACAGTTTTTTTTTTTCACTATTGTTAGGCAAGCGTTTGACCAGTATCTTACTTGATGGTAAGCGATGATGCGGTCGAAAATGGAGCACGCTTGCTCGAAGTAACCTATTCACTCTTGACTTAAAGACTCTCAGGTTGTTGCTATCAGGAAGCAGACTCTGGCAAAGAATTTCACTCCTTAGCTAAACGCACAATGAATGTGTTCCCAAAACGTTTTGTGCATGTATGTGGGATGTCCACCATGTACCGGTGGCGCAACGCGCCATACGTCTTGTGATCCGATGATGGAACGGGCTAGGCGGAATTAAATTATGGAATTCCGTCACACATTCCCCAATTTGCAACCGATAGAAAACTGACAGTAACTCGTCATCGATGCTTTGAAGCTTCAACTCAACGAGCCTATAATTGCCGATGATCCTCTTGGCTTGTTTCTCCATTGAATCAAGGCATCAAGCTGGTATCTGGCAAATTCATCCCAAAGATGAGAGCAATACTCCATACACAATCGAACTTGTGCTTGATAAAGTTTGAGCAGCTATACCGGCGTAAAGTACCATCTTACCTTTGCTAGGATCCCCATGTTTTTGGCAGCCACTTGAGCCTTTGCTCTATGAAAGGGCCAAAGTTGAGGGTAGATGTTAACGTAACACCAAGAAGCTCATGTCGGTCGGTTATCGCCACGGTTACACCTCGGAGAGATGAAGGGTGCAATTGGTTCCTTTAAGCGGAAAAAAGACTCGCTTGGGTCTTAGCAGCATTGAACTTGCCTCATTCAGAGACAAACTGTAAGGGCAAGTTCAAGTGCTCAATCATAGCCTCCCGGAGAGACTGGACCTGCGACCCACTTGCTCGTAAAAGAAGCTTGCCAATAATGTTATCGTGCCAGACCCAGTCGAAGGCCTCGAGATGTCTAGACAGATTACAAGTGCCTCCCCGTATTTCTCGCTCACTCCAGGTGTGAACGGTATACGCTAGAAGATCTTTATATATAAATAAAAATAGGAACGTCATATTACTTTCTCTTGATTTAATCAAAAAAGGTAACTAAAATCACATAATCATAGCACTTTATAGGAGGTAAGTACTTCTAGATTTTATAATCCTTGCTAAAGTATTTTCTTTATTTAAATCACTTTGGTTTATGTTGATTATTCATTAAAGCCTAGGTAGTCATATTCAGGCGGTTTTTTATAGATATGTCCAGGTTTAATGGATCATCGAGTTTTGTTTATAAATCCTTTAACAAAGTCCAGAATCAAACAAGTAATTAAGTTTATTATAGCTGCTAGTTAAGGAACCGCTGTCCTATTTATAGACAATGAAATAAATGTTAATTACATCTAATAATGTAAATAAAAATGATCAAAGTTATCTGATTCATGTAAAAACTGGAAGGATCACCGACTCGTTTTAAGTTCTCATAAGTTCTCGTATGTTCTCCGCTCACGAGAATATTCGCGAACATTCTCGTTCCGAGAATATTCTCATTGTGAGAATGTTCCTTTTCCCCATCACTACTTGCGGGTAAGCGTCGGTCGCCGTACTTGTCCCGAGGCGAGGCGATTACGTTACGATTCCGATAAGCGTGCGTTGCAGTACGCATTGATATATAAAAAAAACCAAGATGCACAGTCTCGAACAAATGCAACACTCGAAACTGTCGTCAAAAACTGACATGTATCAAGTGTCATGTGTGAGTTGTGTGTAGTTATACTATAAACAATTTTTTTTGCAAATTCAACCTTACACGGATGGCTTAAAGTTGTTTTTACAAAGCAGTTCAGTATGGCGAGTGATGCGCATTTTATTTTGCAAATTCAACCTTACACGGATCGCTTAAAGTTGTTTTTACAAAGCAGTGCACTATGGCGAGCGATGCGAGATTGTTTGAAACTTGCGCATAATTATACATATTGCGCTTATTTTTTGCGGACGTTTTTGAGATGCTGAGTGTGTATCTTGGGTTTTTTATACATCAATGGTAGGGAGTCACATACAAAGAATGGGTTATGCGCGTACGAAGTCGCGAGCAAAAGCTAGTATATAATTATTTATTTTTCATTTATTTATTTACTTATTTAATATTTATTAATTTTATAATTCCTAAGTTTTCCCTCTGGCACACACAAACACACACACACACTCCCACGCACACTCTCACTCACCAGCACACACCGTTTATTAGTTCTTTTTTTTTGTTTCCTTATTAATTTTAATACTAGTTTTTACCTAAAAATTCCCTAATTCATTTTAATTGTTTATTTTTGTGCTTAGTACCTATAAAAAAGGTAAATTTAACTTATTTTACTAACAGTTACCTAAAGTCATAATACTGATATTTCTAAATTTAAAAAAAATCTCATTCGTAAATAATTATTGTACAAACTAGGCAAATTACGAAGGCTGGTGCCGGAGGATGCAAAGTAAACCAAGTTGTTCTTAATACTTAGTTTAATTGTAAAAAAAAATTACAATTTCTAATCCTAGCACAATGATAATTGTTCGATGGTAGAAACAAGAATGGTATTTTTGGAACGAGAGTGGCACATCGATCACACGCTTTTAATTTCGGTCGTCTTTCTTTTAAGTCCACGCGAAATATGCTACGTCGGCGTCTAAGACCGCGAGCTAGGCTCAAATTTTGTCATACATTTCCACCCGTACGAAAACTTGTAAGATGGTTAAGAGAGCTTTATTATGGACCTCTGTGATCGTCAGCTGCGATTCGGTAGCAACGGCAGCCTCCCGAACAAATTGAAAAAAAATTTTTTTCAGTCATTTCCTCCCGACTAAAAATAAGGTTAGATTTATAGCCAACCCAATATCTTGCAGAAAACAAAACGTCAGCTGGCTGTATCTCGGTGGAAAGGTCGTCAGCTAGCGCCCTGAAGGGGGCATCTATCGCCTACTTAAATTTACCAGCTGACGAGTTTTCCCTCGGTATCTTGCCAGCTTATTTATTTTATTACTTACAGGATCATATTAACTATCAGCTGACAAATTTTTATCCGGGAGGAAATAACGTGTCTAAAGTTATTCGACTTTATGCTTCATGCTTCGACTGAAAGATTATACTTTGGAGCCTTTATTTATTATTTTTTCCATAAAAGCACTTACATTTTATACATATTTAGATTTATAAAATCTTCTTCTATAAAATGAAATAATAGGTAATATAATCCATAACTATGAAGAAAAAAAAATCCTAGAATAAAAACTTATAAAATTCCAACTTTAACTTTACCTTTTTCCTTATATTTCGAAAACTCGATGTCCTATCGACTTGATTATTTTTGTGATATTGTTTTTATGTAAAAACCTTTCATTTGACACTAGTTTTGTAAAAATACCTCCATAAACAAAAAATCACATTTTCAAATTACGTAATTATTTTACAGTACAAAATCTTACTTGAAAATTCTCTTGTAAACTGTCAAAATACGGTGTTGTTAGATTCATGTGAAAACTAGTACACACTATTGTGAACAAACAAACATGTCAGCTGGCTCAACTGATGCCCTGAACCATGTAACGTAGGAGCAACTATCGCGTATTTAAATGCACCAGCTGACGAATTTTCCCTCGGCATCTTGCCAGCTGACTTTGTTTATTACTTACAGGATCATATTTACTATCAGCTTACAATTTATTATCCGAGAGGAAATGGGGTGTCTAAAGTTATTCGACTTTATGCTTCATGCTGTGACTGAAAGATTAATCTTTGGAGCCTTTATTTATTATTTTTAAGTCATTATATTAAGTTATCTTAGCTTAGGTATTGGCTGAAACTCAAACATACAACTTCACTTACCTGAAGGCCTATTGTAAACCATAATTTATTATGCAATTATGTATTTTACCTGAAGGTGCAAATAAACAATTTTTTTTATTATGTAGAAATTAGGCAGTTGCAATAACGTTTCTTTTGGGTTTATTATTAATTTATTTAATGAATATTTACAAAATTTTCATTTCTTATGAACTATGGTTTATTTTGGTTTGAATTTTACTTAATAATATTAATGTATTAAGGAGAAAACAGTTCGTTCGTTTCGTTCGTTTAGGGTGGGGGACGGGGGTGCGGTTTTTGTCAAGTTCAGGTATCACCGCTAAACGAGTGTCGCAATGAAATCTTTCCGAGGTGGGGTGCAAAAATTGTCGAACTCGCTTCGCTCGCTTTTGCATTCTGCGCTCTCTTAGGTCTTCAGCTTTACTGCATGAGTAATCAAAATTACCTCTATTAAAGTATGAAAGATCGAAAGAAAATCAAACCTATCCGAGGTAGTGTGAAAACATACATTCGCACTTTCGTTTCGTTCGCTCTTGTATTATTCAACAAAGTAACTTTAATTTAAGTATGAGTGATCAAAAGAAAACAAAACCTATCCAAGGTGGGATGCAAAAATATTCGAGTTAATTAAGATAGATATGGAAAAAAAAGTTATTTCTGATTAACTATGATTAATAGAAAATCAAACCTATCCGAGGCGGGGTGTAAACTTTTTCGAGCTTGCCTTACCATTTGGAGGGTATGCGGATCAGAGAGTAAAGTCCCGCACACCTCCATTGAAAAGGAAGGATCCCTCGACCAGACGTTTGTTGTGTCTGGTGTACTCTCTGCTTGCGCGATGCAGGATTTCGACGTAGTAGTTCGCTGCTAGTTGGATAGATGGCGTCGCTTTTCTTTTTGTTGCGATGTAGATTTGCTCCGTAGTTTTTCTTATGGCGGCATTGATGCCGCTTTAAGCACACAAATTCTAATAAACTCATCGACCAGTACTTGTGAACAATAAATCCATATTTTCTTTAACAAACGGTGATTTAAGAACATTCCTGAAAAATAAACTGCGGCTCATATGAAGCACCCCAAAAACGGACGAAAGTAGCAACCCATAATTATTTCGGAGGGAGGGCTTAGGCCATATACAACCTATAACAGAATAAACGCAATACCTCTTAAGGGGTCATTGAACTCATCATTATGAACAACTTTCACTATGGGACCAACACTGACATCGCCAAAAAAAAATCGACTCCCCATAACTCTACATTCACACACATTTCTGTGCGCATAACTCGACAAAATGTACTGAACAGCTGATTTTTTTCGCGATTTTGGGATTGGTCCCATTGTAAAAGTTGTACATAATGATGAAAAATAGAATACAAATATGCATTTCTTTGACCCAAATACGGACGTGTAACTTAAATATTTGAATTCTGAATTCGATGGTCGCAATGGAATGTTTTCTTTTTTGTTTGATATTAATCTGAAATGTAATCTTGATGTTGTGATTTTGATAACTTAATGGTTGAAACTGGATGTCTCGGATTAGAACATTGGACATATTTTCATCGAAGGAGTATGTTCCCCTATAATAACTTTCTACTATCACGCGGTTAAAGCCGCTGGCAGAAGCTAGTTTAAATATACGTACAGGTTTCATCACATGGTTTAAAAGAGTGTCCGTGGAGTTTCTTGCACGATCTTCTCCATAGATATCTACGCTTTGGAACGTGCAAATAGCTTCATGTTTTTGACTGACCGACTTTGACAATTCAAAAGTGCCTGTAAATGGTTTATTTGAAATATACGATTTGATTTGATTTGAGGGTGATTGATAATAAAATGTGTTCCTTGAAATGGGTTAATCTAGAGCTGATTGAACCACCCAATATGGACCCCAAGTTTTCGGGGTCAAAATCGTTGTAAATCTGCTCTAGGAACGCACTTAATTACTAATCACCCTTTACAAAGCTTCTGTCAATTTGATTGAAGAACGCTTAGTCGCGTGAAAGAAAAGACTTAGAATATGGTTGTAATGCGGGCCATACACTTTTTTTTTCTATTGATAGGCTCGCGTTTGACCACTATCTCACCTGATAATAAGCGATGATGTGGTCGAAGATGGAGCACGCTTGCCTAGAAGTAACCTATTCACTCTTGACTTAAAGACTCCCAGTTTGTAGCTATCAGGAAACACAGACCCCGGCAAGGAATTCCACTCCTTAGCTGTACCACGGTAAAGATATCTACAGTATTCTATGTTCATAGAAACGGTCGGAACTTCGGAAGCTTCATCGCGACGAGCCTTTCATTGCCGATGATCATCTTGGCTCGTTTCTCAATTGACTCAAGGGCATCAAGCAGATCCGTCCCAAAGATGAGAGCAGTATTCCATACACGATCGAACTTGCGCTTGATAGAGTTTGAGCAGCTGTTCCGGCGTGAAGTACCGTCTCACCTTTGCTAGGATCCCCGACTTCTTTGCAGCCACTTAAGCTTTTGCCTCTATGAAAGGGCCAAAATTGAGGGTAGACGTTAATGTAACCAAACACGTTCAAGTTATTAGTGGTTCTTCAATACTTGAACGTGGTCGGCCCGCCTATGGCTTTTTATTGCTTAGGAAAATTATTTTAAACGACACTATAACTTGTCTATGATTCTGTCACTTCTGTCAATTTGTCAAACTGTCATACACTGTTTTGGTTTTTAGGTTAGGCTCGAAACCAAAATAGATTATTTTGAAAAAAAATAATATATTTGAATTGGCCCAAGGTAGAATATTACATAATATTTCAAAGAGAACTGAGTGTTATTTAGTGATGAAAGTACGTGTATAGTTCAAACAAGGTGTTTAGTATAAGTACAAATTGCATAAAGATAACCTAGTCAAGTAATGGAAATACTTTCAGACTAATTGAAAGGAATAAATAAAGTGCAATGAATGCCTTAAAGAGATTAGTCTGTTCGCAATTTGCAAATAAAGTGAGTAAACAGTATTTTTATAAACCAAGAAGCTATAGCAACAGGCAGATTAATATACTTGGTATTGAAACATCATGCGACGATACTGGTTGTGCTATTATTAATTCAAATGGCAAACTTTTGTCAGAAGTTTGTCACTCCCAGAACCTTATGCATTTAAGAAATGGAGGAATCATACCAGATATTGCACAAGATCTCCATCGAGCGTACATTGAGCCCACAGTAAACAAAACATTACAAGAAGCCAAATTAACTATGGAAGATATTTCAGTTATTGCTGTCACACTGAAGCCAGGATTGCCACTCAGTCTTATTGTGGGCATGAAATATGCCAAGCATTTAGGAAGACGGTATAATAAACCAATAATCCCCATACACCACATGCAAGCACATGCACTTGTTGCAAGAATGCATCATGATATAACATTTCCATTCCTGGTTCTTTTGATATCTGGAGGTCATTGTTTGCTTGCTGTTGTTCAAGATGTTGATCACTTTCAACTACTTGGAGAAAGCATGGACTGCGCTCCTGGAGAAGTTTTTGATAAAGTGGCTAGAAGAATGAAGTTGAGAAATGTTCCTGAGTATTCCCAGATATGTGGTGGTCAAGCTGTAGAAGCAGCAGCATCAAAAGCAACTAATCCTAATATGTTCAAACTCCCTTTGCCATTATCTGAATATAGGGATTGTAATTTTAGTTTAAATGGCCTAAAAACCTCAATTTTGTTCCATTTACATAAAAAAGAAGTGGAGCACAAAACTGTAGCTCATGAATTGATACCAGAAGTAAATGATTTGTGTGCTGCTATGCTGATGGCTACTACAAGGCATCTTGTTCATAGAACAAAGAGAGCTATGGAATTTTGTAAAGAAAATAAACTTATACCAGAAGACAGACAACAACTAGTTGTATCCGGTGGAGTGGCTTGTAACAATTACATCTTTAGTGCTTTACAAATGTTATGCAATGAAACTAGTTATAATATTTATAGACCTTATCCTAAATTATGTACAGATAATGGAGTTATGATAGCTTGGAATGGCTTGGAAAAGTGGAACAAGGGTCTAGATATAACCACTGATTTTAGTACTTTAGATATAGAAGCATCTAGTCCTCTAGGAGAAAGTTTAATTGACAAAGTTAGAGCAGCTAAAATACCTACCAAATTGATGAAAATAAAAACAAGCATTTAATTTTAGACTTTTTATTTATTACATACCACACAATAATAAAATTTAGGCAAAATGCAATTTATACTAAAATAAAAAAGAATATCTTAGCAAAATAGCTATTTTCATTTGTTACTATTCTCGCTCCTCTAACGAATTGGCAACCGTAGATTACTGGATTTTTGTACATTCAAACTTTTTAGCGAGCCGTCCTAGTCTCACTAAAAGAGCAAAGCTACTAAATAAACTACCTCCTGTTGAGAGCTTTTCAACAGAAAAACCTAATTGTCCAAGATCCCTCAGCTCCCAGATGTTACTCATTTTTCAGTTACCAAATGTGTTGGATGGAGCAATGTAGGTACGTACTTTCAACGTATGCATATGTGCTAGCAGTGCTAGCTTATTAACATTAGGTAGTTAAAGCCCCCAAGGCAAGGGATCTTTCTCTATTGCCTGTACATACCTCATCCATGGGGAACCCTAGACAATCAAACTGGCATCAGTTCAGTCCGAGATTTTAAATTCTACTTATGTTATAAATACGAAAGTTTCTTTCTTTTTAGTTCTCTTTCATATAAGAACGCCTGAACGGATCTTCATGAAATTTGGCACAGGCCAAATTTCATGAAGATCCGTTCAGGCGTTCAGCTTTCAGACATCTGTATGTAGAATAATAGAATATAGTCTGGAATAACACATAGGCTACTTTTTATCCCAGGAGTATGTTCCTTAGGGATCACGCGGGCGAAGCCGCTGGCAGAAGCTAGTATGTACCTTTTATACAGGGTGACATTTTAGTCGTCTTACAACGGCAGCCCACCCACTTAATCTATCCAATGGCTACTACACATTCATTAGATAAAAATGATACCTAGTTATGAACATTTGAATTATAAAAAAATGAAAATATGACTCATTATCATTACGTATGACGTAGTTTGAAACATCCAGGAGCGAGCGCAGTCCGAGCCTTGTGTTTCATTCAAGGACGGCGCGGAATCAGTAGTGTAGCGAGGGGGGGGCGGCCCGCATCGGGTGTCACCCGACCGCTCGTTGACTGGTTTTTGTCACTATCGGGTGGCACCCCTCAACGTTTGATGCAATGAAACCTGTCGGAAGTAGGGTGAAAAAATTTTTGAGCTGCTTCGCTCGCTCTTGCATTTCGCACTCTCTAATTTCCTGAGCTTTTCTGAATAAATCAACAAAACACTTTAATTTCAGTACATATGATCAAAATACAATAAAACCCTTCCGAGATAAGGTGCAAAAATGTCTTTAGTTCTTCAGGTTTTCTGCATTTGGGAGTGACACTCGTTCGTTAACTTTTTGCCACGGTCGGGTGTCACCCCTTAACGGGCGACGTAAGAAACCCGTCGGGACGTAAAAAATTTCGAGCTCGCTTCGCTCGCTCTTACATTCTACACTGACTTTGTTTTCGACTGTTTTTGTATAACTCAACGAAATGACTGTGTTTATGAATGAAATTATCAAAAGAAAATAAAACCTTTCCGAATTGGAGTGCATAAATTTTCGAGCTCGCTTCGCTCGCTCTTGTGTTCTGCTTTCTCTCAGTTAATGAGTTTTTTGCATCAGTCCATAAAGTTGCTTCTATTTAAGTATGATATGAATGATCAAAAGAAAATAAAACCTTTCCGGGGTCCATGAATTTTCGAGCTCGCTTCGCTCGCTTCTTTTTTTTGTGTATATGATCGAAAGAAAACAAAACCTTTGCGAAGTGGGATGTAAAAGTTTTTGAGGTCGCTTCACTCGCTCTTGTGTGCTGCTCTCTCTCAATTAATGAGCATCAGTCCATAAAGTTATTATGCGAGGTGTGGTGTCAAAAAGCCTATAGCCTTCCTCCATAAATGGGCTAACACTGAAAGAATTTTTCAAATCGGACCAGTAGTTCCTGAGATTCGCGTTTAAGCAAACAAACAAACTCTTCAGCTTTATATATTAGTACAGATAGGGAACGTGCAAGGCGAAGACTGCCATCTAGTGTTAAGAATTCGGAACTTTTTCCTTATAAAAACTTGAATTTGACGCAACTTGCTGACACCTCCTAAAGCTCCTACACGGTCTCTTTAGGGAAACTTTCACATAGGAGACTGCACTATAGTGTTGTGAATTCGGAACCTTTTCCTTATAAATACTTGACATTGACACTTCTGTGCTACCACCTATAGTTTCTGCACGCTCCACTTCTGTGCTACCACATATAGTTTCTGTACGCTCCTTACATTACGAAAGCAGACTTGCAACAAGGCATTCTCTACGTTTTGGACCTTTTGATTTTGTTCTGATTGAACGCGTAAAACACAATACCTAAATAATGTAGATTTCTCTCAATAATTTAGATAACTGATAACTTGATCTTCTAATTCTATGACCATCACTGAACATCACATGTCTGTCTCAGTGCCTACCTAATGTTATTTCTTTAATAAGTACCTATTTTCTCTATCTTTCGTGATTGGGAAAGCTGAAAACCAAAAAACCTTGAAGGTAGGTATTCCTGCAGAGTAATGTAGGAAAAAAGATGTAAGTACCTATGGAAATGTTCTGGGTATCTTAATCTTAAATTATGCATTCAACGCTAAATTTTTATTAAAATAAATTTATTTCTTGTCGTTGCCGTTGTTTGTGTTAGAATGAGTTTTTGTACCTTGTTTGTAATATACTAGCTGTTGCCTAAACCAACTAACCAACATAATCATCAAAAATATATAAGTTTCTTCCGTTACTTTTCTTCTTCACTGACTAAGAGAGTGACAGACAACGCACAACCGAAACTAGTCGTAGAAAGCTGATAAATCTTAAATTTAATTTTTATTATTTGTTGTTATTGCGGCAATAGAAATAAACAATCTGTGAAAACTTCAACTGTCGACCTACCTATTACGGTTCTTGAGATACAGCCCGCTAACAGACGGACGGGCGGACGAACGGACGGACGGATAGTGGAGGTTTAGTAATAGGGTCCCGTCGGTTACCCTTCGGGTGCGGTACCCTAAAAACAGAATATGTGCATAGAAGAAGAAAAGCTAGTAAATTATATAAAAACTTTTTTACAAACAATATAACCACTTCCAAGTCGTTGTTTTTGGTTATTTCGTTTTTTGACACCGTCTTCCAAAATTAAAGTTATTTTATACTTTGTAGTCTTTGTTTGGAAGCCGGTTATATTTTTTGTAAAAAAGTTTTTTACTTTCCACTTTTTAGTGGTAGGTACCTGCGTACCCATTCACAGCGTACCGGCGTGATGCCATGTTATGAACTGGGGCCTATTTAATAAAACTTACTTAGTGCTTTCGGTGTGAAGGTCTCGTCAATACTAATGAAATAAGCCCAAACACTTGGTAGTTCCTACATACCGATGTGGAGTTCCCTTGACTCTCTGTCGTCTCCATCATCAGGTCTGATCCAAACCTTCATTGTTTTGTAGTATCACCCGATATAATTACACACAAATATCAAGTTTTCACCAGATGCGTGCCTACAATTTTCGAGAGTTGCCCTCTATTTGTCAGGGGTTCCATCATCAGATCCTGACGTGGTGGCAATGGGACCAACTCGGCAGAATACCCTTTCATATAAAATAAGATTAAAAAAAATCGGTTCATAGACGACGAAGTTATCCGCGAACACACATAAAAAATTTATACGTGGTCGAATTGAGAAACTCCTTTTTTTTGAAGTCGGTTCCCATAACTTACTTAATTTCTCAGAAAAAAAAATATGCAGAACAGAATAGTGTTAGTATGTAGGTACTTTGAAAATACGCAGCTAGCTTGGGCCGACGCGATGGCCAATTTGTAAGTATCATCATCAAATGCTCGCTATAAAACGACTAGATCATTTACACGATTTTTACAAAATATTCTTAAATAATTAGTAATATTTTAATGACTTATTAGTCGTTGTAATAGTGTAAGATCTGATCGCTATCTCCATTGAGAATTGAAATTCAATTCACAAGGCTGTAATTTGGACATAGTTTATTTACTAAGTATAAATAATGAAAACTGCAAAACTACCTCCTAGACTTTTGAAATATGTCTTATACCTACATCACTACAAAAATTGCTCGTTGGACCGAGCTAGCAGATCTGTAGTGTATGTATATACCTATGATTGGTTTCGAGCGCGTACGTCACAACATACGGACTGGGTGGGAGTCAGTCTGTGTTCAACCGTCAGTCAGGTAGCACGTGGTGGTGCGGAGGCGAGCCAAATACCCACTATTAGTGATACGAGCGTGGATACTACATATGGCGACGAGGATAAAAAATTAAAACTGTAAGTAAAGTGACTTTATACAAAAAAAATAAAATGTGACGCGAAGTGGCAAGATAATTTACTTATGCTACTTAGGTACATGAATGTTACTTATTCAAACTAAGAAAACATGCGACATTTTCATTTACACTTCTCAGCGATTATAATTATCTTCACCCAAAATATAGTTTAAACCATTAGATACCCATTATGATTCAAAATTATAAAACTTTATACCTACTTAACGGTGGTGACTATTGCTTAACTTACGAAAAAGTAATTACATTAAAAATGTTATCAGAGTAGCTGAACGGAACGAAAGGAATGTTCTTCGTTGTTTAGTAACTCGCACTAAAGTAATAATGGACTATAGAATAATCATAATAGTATTGAAGAGCAAATGTTAAACTGTGTTTGTTTATTTACACCTACTTAAGTTATAAATTACGGCAAACAATAATATAATGTCGGTTTTACCCTACCCAGTGATCTTGTAACTATTATTATATTCATAGGTATTGCTAAATTGTTGAAGTACCTACATGTGCCATAATGAACAAAGTGATTAGTGGATATTTCAATAATTATGAAAAATAATCACCACCACATCTTAAAAACGTGGTCAGAGACGTGGAGTATTTTTAATGATTTTGTTATTTTGAACCCTAATATTATGCTTGGCCTTATCGGAAGGATAGGTTGCAGTGTTATTTAAGTACTGTGGTATTTATTGGTGGTTATTTAGGAAAAGTTCAAAAACAATGATTGACCGTCTGGACGTTACCTAATTAAATGGATATACCCCAGTAACTTACCTATATTCCATGTAAACTGGCGTAGTACCTGGTCATTAAATTGACAAGTCATCAATGAATGACAGTAATTACAGTAGAATATACCTACTGGTCATTAAATTGACAAGTCATCATTGAAAGACAGTAATTGCAGTAGAATATACCTACTGGTCATTAAATTGACAAGTCATCATTGAATGACAGTAATTACAGTAGAATATACCTACTGGTCATTAAATTGACAAGTCATTATTGAATGTCAGTAATTACAGTAGAACATACCTACTGGTCATTAAATTGACAAGTCATCATTGAATGAGAGTAATTGCAGTAGAATATACCTACTGGTCATTAAATTGATAAGTCATCATTGAATGACAGTAATTACAGTAGAATATACCTACTGGTCATTAAATTGACAAGACATCATAGAATGACAGTAATTGCAGTAGAATATACCTACTGGTCATTAAATTGACAAGTCATCATTGAATGACAGTAATTAAAGTAGAATATACCTACTGGTCATTAAATTGACAAGTCATCATTGAAAGACAGTAAGTGCAGTAGAACATACCTACTGGTCATTAAATTGACAAGTCATCATTACATGACAGTAGAATATACCTTCTGGACATTAAATTGACAGTTAGTTATCAAAGACAAAATAGGTCAGCAGTACCTAGTGGTACTTTTGATGTACATACTGGTCATTAAATTGACAAATTTGATTGTGAGGGGGAACCTTCATCAGTAGGAACGAGATAAAAACGCTGGACGTAGGAACTCTTGATCTACTTGGAAGCTGTTGGCATCAAGGGTAGTGACAAGAAACGGGCTTTGCTGCTACATTTTGTGGACCAGGGGGGCTACTCTCTAACGAAATCCGTAGTTTCGGGCTTAGTTGCGGGCGGGCATTTTCTACTCCGTATCACCTAACTACTGAGAACTAATGATAACACGATTTGACAGTTACTGTGAAATCGTGTTGTCATTCATTCTCAGTTCGGGTTTGGGACTAATCGTAAGTCTGTAGGTAATACAGAGTAGATTACGTCCGCCCGCAACTAAGCCCGAAACTACGGATTTCGTTAGAGAGTAGCCCCCTAGAATTGCTAAAAATGTCTATACTAATATTATAAAGCTGAAGAGCTTGTTTGTTTGGTTGAACGCGTTAATCTCAGGAACTACTGGTTCGAATTGAAAAACTATTTTAGTGTTGGACATTCTATTTATCGGGGAAAACTATAGGATCTAACATCATACTACGACCAATAGTAGCAAAGCATTAATGGATAATGTGACGAAGACGAGGTTGCTCGGATCAGCTAGTTTAATAATATACCAGATACAAATATCACCAGCTGATGGAGTGGATGTCTTTGGAGTGGCTATCACCAAACTCCACGCATACTTTATACCTAAACAAATTAAGAATTAAGAACGTCACTCTCTTTGATTGATTAAACAAGGGGCAAATGAAAAGTTTCAAAAATTTCTTAGTACGGCTTAGACAATAAGCAGACAGATGTCAGTTCAAACAGAGTCGAAAGACATTCAATATGTGTTCAAAATCGACGATGACAGTTTATTAGATTGTCGTATTGGTGGAATGAAAGTTGAAAAAAAATGTAAATGGTAAATCCAACTTTAATCACACAAAACCTGGTGAAATATGAAACAAAACAAGGCAACCAAACATTCAGTTGCAATAAGACTTTTATGGTTATTAAAGTAAGAAACCCCAAGGGGTTCTTCCTAATGGTCCTGTTAGGTCAAGACCTAACAGGACCATTTGACGCAAATATAAAAATAGCAGATAGATCCGAAAATGCAACTTTTTACTTTTTTTTGCATCTCTGATGAAACTAGAGATCTACTTGGGAAAGAAATTGCCATGGCTATAGTTATAATGGGTGTCCATAAAATCGGATTACAAATTGACCAAATGGAAACTAAGACAGTTTCCGAAATCCAATATTGTTTTAGTGGAAGCTCCAATCGATGAGAAAGTACAACCAGCTTCTCAATCATTAAGAAGGATCATAGGAAGAAAAGTTGAAAAAAAAAATATAAAAGAACGGTTACCAGTAACTAATGTTAAGACCATAATGTACTTACCATATTCTGACAAATACATGATTATGGTTGGAGAAAGATTTAAGGAGTGTAATTCCCTGCCAGAGTCTGTGTTTTCTGATAGTTGTAAACTAGGAGTCTTTAAGTCAAGAGTGATTAGGTTACTTCTAAGCAAGCGTGCTCCATCTTCAACCACATCATCACTTACCACCAGGTATTGGTGCCTATCAATATAAAAAAGCGAGTACTTAAAGAGCTTCCCATTGGTGGTAATAGTTTCAACATTTTATTCAGTACGAACTTACAGAACGAGATATTGCATGGCAAGGTTGCCATAAGGTCATGTTCCGACTTAGACGAGTTTAGTGAAAAATTGGATTTAAGCTTTTATATTAACGTGTCGGTGACAGTTTTCTTTCACAACAAGTTATTAAATTCAGTTCATAAATTCGATAGTAAACGATTATAAACAGTAACTTGATATTAATGACATTGATTAAAGCTGTAGGGATACAGATAATTCTGAGCTATTACAATTTCTAAATAGATTTTTCACTACCGGGTTGCTTACTGTAGATGTAAGCTAATATAAGTAAGATTTAAAATAATATTGGTTGATTCAAACTGTTCGGTGCAGTTATAACCATGATGCTCGTAGATTGACGTAGAGTAATTCGTGAACGTAACCCCTTCACATGAACGTTAGACACAAACATTGACAGGCCTAGGTTCTCTTCTCTTCGTAAACTCTGATTTGCATAACTTACCGGTTGGTTTGTTTTAAAATCTCACTGTCGGGAAGATGCCCAAGGCCAAGTATATGAATAATCGACGTTGTGAACTTATGAAATAGATGACGAGTAAGCATCAAATTAGTTTGTGTGAACAGGTTCTTAGTTCTGAGAGTCGGCGGGCGTACCAGGGTATCGTAGCAGTATCACAGAGTGATATAGACGAGGAAGTCTGTATAGGGTGTCGTTGCTATTGGTGGTACAAATTAGAGTTTACTCGGTATTCTTCCCATGGGGAAGTGCGAGTATAGGAATTGTGCTGTTTTGCTGAGCTATGAGATAGATGTTGACTGTGAATAAGATACGTAGCCTTTGATTTTCTTTGTTAAAATCAATGTGAGTTTTATGACTTCATTGGTGCTTGGACTTGGTAATCACGAATACTAGTGAATCACGAATCAAACCAAAAGGATTGATTACAGCCAGTTTAGAACTGTCGAATGGCTAGAACACTGAACGAAAAGTCAGTTAACTGAAGATTTGGAATAGCTCTGTGTGTAAAAGTTTGTAGACAATTGCCGTAGAGATTAACTATAGCAAATTTCTGGGGGGATATTGAAGTATGTAATAATGAAACATGACAAATGATGACAAAGAAATGTCGTACATTTATAGAAATTGAAGGTCAGTGGAAAGATTTTTATGATAAAGAAACCAAGGAATTGAATAAAAAAGATACATCTGCTTCATAAATAAGATTGATTAATTATGACTAAATTAAAAAGAGAAAAGGGAAGAAAGATAGAGATAATAATAATATTAAGGCATATAACATTGAATATAAGAAAGAAAATCAAAACAATTATCTCACATGTGATCATTGAAAAAATATAATTGGTATATAATTACAATATAGTATAATCGGGTCGTTAACCGAAAAAAAAATGATAAAGGAGTAAAATACCTCTAGTGTCATGTACAGTGTTTGGAAGGAAATAAATACTTAGTAATAAATACATACATATATTATTTATAAGTACCTAGATCCATATAAAACTTACTACAGGAACTATTTATATACAAATACAGTAAAACTTGGTTAAGTGGGACCTGGATAAGTGAGAAACCTCCATAGCTGGAACTCATGCTTAGGTCCCGACACTTTAGCTCTTTATTACCTCTGCTAGTGGGACAAAACAAACCTCTATATCTGGAATAAGTTCTTTCGATTTTATCGTCATAACAACCTCTATAATTGAGACAGAGAGTATATTTTACCTCTGTTACTGAGACTATATTTTGTGTACCGTTCTCGTCAATTCTTATTCTACCTGCAAATTCCGCACTTGGCTAATTGTGTAAAACTGACCTCCAGTTTTAGTTTGGTTTAATCGTCCGGATGTTTATTTAAAAATGCCGAAGCGAAGGCTTAAGTCTTTATCAGTACGTGAAAAACTAAAGTTAATATGTATATGTTTATGAAAGTGGAAAGACGCGCGATGAAGTCTGTGTCGAATTTAAAGTGCCAAAATCTACTCTTTGTAGAATCATCCAGAAAAAAGATGTAATTTAGTCTCAATGTTCTCAAGGACAATAAAACTAAAACGTTTGTATTGTTTATAAAAAACGTGCTTAATTAGTTTTGTTAAATAGCTTTTTGATTGATACTACAGATTACAACTCGTATATAATGTTTAGAAAAAATACGCTATTTTATTTAATAATTGCACCTCTATAACTGAAATAACATCTTTTCTCACCTCTAATAATGAAACCCTCTATAAATGAGACAGATATTTATTTATACCTGGATATCTGAGACACTGGGTAAGTGGAATACCTCTTTAAGTGAGTCAAATTTGCAGGTCCCTTAAGGTCCCAGTTATCCAGGTTTCACTGTAAAAATAAGGAAGGGATGTAGTGTATGTACCTATGATTGGTTTCGAGCGCGTACGTCACAACGTACGGACTGGAGGGAGTCAGTCTGTGTTCAACCGTCAGTCAGGCAGCACGTGGTGGTGCGTAGGCGAGCCAAATACCTACTATTAGTGATACGATGCGTGGATACTACAAGATCTATATGCGTACTTTGCTAAATTACATTAGCACTATTCTAGCCGAATATTTTGTTACTGCGAAAATAAGTAACGTCTGGGAGCCCTGGCATCTTGGATTAATAACACCTATATTACACCTATACCATATTGTAGTCTGTGGTAGTCTGTCATTAATTCATCAGTGTTAAATAATAACAGGAGTTACGTCACCAGACGATTGATGATTGGTGTATTAAAACACGTTCCGTTTCACGTTACTTTGAATTTGTAATTATTGTTAAAAATCAATATTAACTGGAATATAAACGTTGCACTGGCCCTTCTTTTAGGCTTTTTTTACATTTAAGTCACAAAATATTGATAAATATTGTATCTGCATCTTGCCGATTGCCTTTCAATGTCTAGTTTAAACATAAAACCGAATTTGTTACTGAACTCTGCTGATCTAGACTTATTACGCTAGTCGATTTTAAAACTGAATTTTACTGCGAGAGTTTCTTTAATTAAATATTTTTAAATGTTGTTTGTGCAAACTGTTAGTTAGTGGCACTCACGTAATACCTAACTTCATAAATAATTACAAAATTAAAGAAAAAAAATACCAGAGGAACAAACAAACAAGAAGAAACATATTCATCGATTGGCCTTCCATAGAGAATAGTAATAATTTGGACATCTCTACAACTGTCACATGCAAATGCCAATTGTGATGTTCACTTCGGCTTTATTTCAATGCAATCTGTGTTTGCATTTTGCAATCACTTTTTGTGTGTAGTACAAGTCTATAATGAATAAAATTATAGTATAGATAACTTCACAAACCATATCAGTTGCCAAATTATGTGCAGCGACGTAACCTTATTACCGTTGTACTAGTATAGAGTGCATCTTGTTTTGATTTAAGGTTCGTTTCTAACAAAATGGATATTCTGGAGAAGATTTACCGGAATGTCCGGCAGCAAATTGCTAATTTGTCGGGATCGGTACCAAAAACTGTTGATCTGCTTAATAAATCAGTTGGGAATGTTAAGTTGCCACCTTTTACTAAGGACAATGTACTGTACTATTATTTACCTTTACAAGGTCTGGCCAGTTACACAACTTTGTCAGTCAGTGTGATGAACCCTCATTTAATGGTCAGGTATGTAAACATTATATATATCGTTTACTACACACTAACATGAATCTATTTAAGTACCTGTATATTTAACATCGTAAAACTGATTCACATCCATACACTTCAACGTAAGGTTCAGTTGAAAACCAGTTTTGCTGAACTGGACCTATTTAGCGCAGCCGCGGGGCACACAATGTAATTGTTTTAGAATTCCTTTTTATTTTTACCTACATAAATAACTAGTTTTCTTTCTTTCTTTCTAAAATTTTGCTCATGTAGCTATGTGGAATAGTTATTTTACTAGAGATTATTGTCCATTCTTTTCAGGTTGTTTCCACACAGAGATGTCACAGATATTTTATTTTTAACTGCGGGAGGTGGTGCAGGATTATGGCTCTGGGCAAGACCTCACATGGCTGCAGCAGCCCCGGCTAGGCGCTTTTCATGGGCATTTCTTGGAGGTTGCTTGTGGCCACTGGGATCCATTTTCTTATGGGCCATCCTAAGAAGCTCAGTTGGTCAAAGACCAGTCATAGGCACAGTTCTAGGTGTTACTACCGGAGCAATGCTCACTAATATTGCTTTAGATTATTTCCACTATGTAGAACTTATGTTCTGTGGTGAAGTGACACTACCTGATGAGACATACAGTCCCAACAGTGATGATGAAAAATATGATATTGATATATAAGATGTATTCAACAATATAATGTTATGCTTTACTGGTTATAAAATTGATTTATTGAAAATGGATGGGGGGTATTTACTTTTCTTGTCCCTGGACAAGGGCAGTTTGTGAGTTGATGACATTGTCACAAAGGCTTACTTACTGAACTGTCTTCATTCATGAGGCCAGTGAAAGGCCAGGGACTGACTTGCAAACTGCCCTTGTGTCCAGAGCAAATTATGCAATTTGGTAGTTTGTTAAGGCTTACTATGTTATGTTGGTGCACCTTCTAGCATGTCGATGTTGTATTATCTTTCAAAGTCTGTCTAGTCTTTCACTAAGTGCTTCGAATAAAATATTTAATAATTTTTCTTATGCATTTTAATTTTAATACTATTCTGATTAAACACATTAATCCAAGAATGTTTAAATGTTTAATTCTTTGTCAAAGTTCATTCTGCTTCTATTCATCTATTTAACTCCACTACACAATAAAGCCGGCCAAGTGCGAGTTGGAGTCTCACAAGAAGGATTAAACATACCATAAACCGAATAAAAAACATGTTTCTTTCATTTTATAATTTTTAGGGCAAATAATTATAATTTTTCCGTACTCAAAGGGTAACCAACGGAACCCTATTACTAAGCCTCCGCTGTCTGTTCATCTGTCTGTCTGTCAGCAGGCTATATCTCAAGAACTGTAATAGGTAGATAGTTGAAATTTTTACTGAGTGTGAATTTCTATTGCTGCTATGACAGCAAAAAATAAGGTTTATGGTACGGAACCCTTCTTGTACGAGTCCGACTCGCACTTGGCCGTATTTTTTTTTTTTTGTTATAGTGGCAATAGATATACAGTGAAAATTTCAACTGTGTGCCTATTATGGTTCTTGAGATACAATCTGCAGACAGACCAGAGGTCTAGTAATAGCATAACGTTGAACGCTCGATCAAACAAACATATTTTGAACACTCGATCAATACATCGAATGTTTGTTTGATTCAATATCGTACACTCTATTGAGTGTACGATTGTATGTTCGATTTAATAACCATTTGATATTATGAACGTTTGAGTATGTAGACGTTCGATTTATAGTGTTCAATCTATTGATATTCGATTATTTGGCATTCGATTTGGCAAAGTACACCCCTTAGATATCCCTACCTACTTATCTTACCACAACATGCAATGTAGAACCAGGAACTTAACGAGTGCTTTGCTCACATAACCAGCAGTGGAAGCATAGAGCGGTGGCTACGGATCGTGCAAACTACTATCGCTATCACCTTGGCGGCAATCGTTCATAGGTTCTATTGGTGAATGATAAATAATATTTATTTTACCATCTCAATTCTGAGCCATGTCTACAAGCTTTTTGTGGGCCTTCACTGGCAGATAGTTGCTTTTATGAGTCCAAACAGTGCAAGCATTTGTCAGTTATCGTATGGCCACAAACTATAATATAATATGCGTATGGGTTACCTTAGGAGGTCGAACGATTTGACGAACAATACCAAAGTACTCTGCTAGGCCGTAGGTACAAAGTAGGGACTCCAACTGTCAGACAATCATAATCTACCTATAATGTAACGATCCACATCGTCCTCACATTCAATGTATCATTTGAGAACCAAGCAGATGATTGTCTTTTGAAGAAAGAAATAAGCAGATTTGAGTGGACCTGTGGAGTCAGTGCAAGCCTTTGTCAGAAATCGAGTACCTATAACTCAACTTAGAAATGGTGCTTAACGACTCGAATTGGCGGCGTGATAAGCAGTGTACTTCTCGTGGTTATTGTAGTCTGTGGTGGTTATCGTATGCAAGGAAAAAAAATTCTGTTTGCCTAGATAAAAAACATTATTCTTCTTCTTCAGTCGGTCCCTCATTACTGAGGATCGTGGTCACTGGACCCCATCAAGCGGACAATCTGTCTCTTGTCAATCAATCTTTTCTTGAGGACGTAGCTTCTTTCACTTGGTCAGACCATCGTGTTGGTGACCTGCCACGTGCCGTCTTTCCTTCGGTATTGCCAACAATTACCAGTTTTTCAAGACTGCTGTCTCCCCTTCGCATTATGTGGCCGAAATAGGTTAAAATATGCTGTAAGCAAAAAACATTATGCATTCACCAAATTTGCTTACTGTAGGTACTGCGGCTTTAATCGCAGATATTAGATTTGAATTAGTTTGGTAATCTATCTATACTAATAGGTATTATTAAGCTACTGGTTCGAATTGAAAAATTATTTTAGTATTGGATAGCTCATTTATAGAGGAAGCCTATATGATTGTCTCTATAACATTACGCTACGACCAATAGGGGCGGAGCAATAATTAAAAATGTAACGCAGACGAAGCTGCGCGGGTCAGCTAGTATAAAATAAAAGTCAACTTTATTCATAGAATTTTATTAAAAGTATACAATATGGAAACAGTGATGTTACATGATTAATTGTTCTGAGGGGGCTTCGACCATTCCACATTGAGGATCAAGTGATCATAACCATGCCCGTTTAATGTCTGGATAGCTTTAGCAGCATCAGCACGGAACTTGAAGTGAACATAAGCGAATCCTTTGCAGTGACCAGTGCTCTGAAACAAAATTGAAAATATTGAGCTTTTCATAGTAAAAATGTAAGTCTTTCGTACATATAATGTCGTGAAATGAGCAATGGACGTCATAAGGAAGTACTAATCATATTCCCAATAAAAGTATTATGGCAACAGATAAGTGTTTTTAGGGACAGCAGACAAGTCCTGCTTTAAGTTTTGCTTGGGTACCTATGGGTTTGATGGTTAGGAGTGCATTACCATTACGTCATGTGAACATAATGCCCGTTTTTGGTAACACCAGGTGGCACCTAATTACTAAACCAATGTTGAAAAGCCATCAGTGCAACATTAAAGAATTAATGTATGGGGTATTGAAAGTTTTTTGAGGAGCCCAGTCGTTATTCCAAAGGTGTATAAATCCGATACATACCTTCTCCTTAGCAAGGTACAGCTTCTGGACTGGACCGAAGCCCTTGACGAGGTCGTCAAGATCAGCCTCGACGGCAAAGTTGCTAAGGTTGGAGATACGGATGGCTGCCACGTCGTCACGACGCGCGCCGGGAGGCTCGCGGCCGGTCCCACGGCCTGCGCCTCCCTCGCGCAAGTATGGCGCCACGTATTTATTGGTTGGAGTGGCTTTAGAATCTGTAAAAAATATAGAATTGTATCTTAGCCAGACCATGGTTAACTTAAAAGATAATTTGGGCCTAATAATTAGCAAAGAAAATTACAGAATCAGCAAAGTTCATTAGGTCGTAAAAAGTGCAAATGTATGGGCATTTGGGGCATTCCAACATGTAAGTCTTGTTCTAGGTATAGATAGATATAATTGTAAGAGTAATTTAACTCTGCTATGTAATATTTATGGAACATTAAAATACCTAGCTTGTTCATAATATTAGTCAGTTAATAGTTTCTATTAGATAGGATGAGAACTCATCAAATGACTCCTTCCGCTGTGGGATCAGAAGGGAATGTTAGACTCTTAACTGTCTGAACCCTGTGTTCCTCCTAATGCTCTTTGCATTCTAGGGCCGCGGTGACAAATCTCCATCCCTGACAATTAGATAACCCGTAGACTTACCAATGCCAGCTGCCTTGGCGGCTTCATTAGCTTTAGTCTGCGCCATCTGAGTATGTTTGAATGGACAGCTGGTGGTCCAATGGTCTCCCTGGCAGGTTCTGCACTTGAAGATCACACTGCTGCTTTGTTGCTGAAATAATACAGGAATATTAGTTCACTGAAGCATTTAGTCCTTTAGTCCTTCAAATAAATTATTTATGTTTCTAACTACCTATTTAGGCTCATTATGCTTTACTGCAGATTATGATGAATGCCTAGTTTATGCAACAAACTACACTGACTGAATACACCAATGTGTACCTGTCTAAACATTTTACCCACCTAACATGTTTACCATGTAAAGCATGTTCCACACTGATGTAATCCCCATCTAAGGTGACCTCAATTGTTGCCATTGGTGTAGAATAGAATAGAATAGAATAGAATACTCTTTATTATGTACACCATATAAGTTACAGAAAAAAATAGATGAAGAAAACATTACATAGGGTGACACAATGGGCGGCCTTATCGCTAAAAGCGATCTTTTAAAGACAACCTTTGGATGGATTTTAAAGAGAGGAGTGACAGTACTGCAGGTAGTCTTAGGTGTACTATTTATATATACAATAATTACATAGATAAATACATATAAACAATATAGCAAAGAACCCAAGTTAAGACGGTTAAGGAGAGAGATAATGACTTTTTACCATAATTTTAAAAGTAGACAAAGATTGAGCACGCCTTATCGACACCGGCAAGGCATTCCATAACCGCACGGCCTGAATGGTAAAGGATTTGTCATAGAAGCTGGTGGAATGCATCGGCATCTCTAGTCTCAATCCAAATTCAAACAAAATTCGCAGATGGAAACCAAGCTCCCACCAAGGTCACCTTGGATGGGACACTGGATTACATCCATGTGGAACATGCTTAAGAGGCAGGCTTTCTGGAGACCTACAAATCCAGATTCAAGGCTGCTACTGAGAAATAGCAGATGGAAAAAACCCAATAACACTTTGCCTGACCCTGGATTTAACCAATGAGTTAGTAAAAGCTGTTCTGACTGTGTATACCTTGAGACCATCCAATTCTCCATCATCAGGGCGCTGGCTTTCTTCTTTGCTGGTGATGAACTGCATGTAGACATCTTCAGCAACATTAGTTGTAGCTGGATTTGGACCAGGCTTATCATTGGCGGAATCACCAAATTTGCTCCAAGTCTTACGCTTGGCAATATCCTAAAAAAATGATGCACACATTTAAAAAAACAGGTGAGTCAATATTATGTTGTTTTTTAATAGAAAATACAAGTAAATAGTAAAGTAAATCTATACTAATATATAAAGCTGAAGAGTTTGTTTGTTTGTTTGTTTGCTTGAACGCGCTAATCTCAGGAACTACTGGTCCGATTTGAAAAATTCTTTCAGTGTTAGATAGCCCATTTATCGAGGAAGGCTATAGGCTATATATCATCACGCTAAGACCAATAGGAGTGGAGCAGTAATGAAAATTGTGACGTAGACGAAGTTGCGCGGGTCAGCTAGTACTTAATATATAAAGCTGAAGAGTTTGTTTGTTTGTTTGCTTGAACGCGCTAATCTCAGGAACTACTGGTCCGATTTGAAAAATTCTTTCAGTGTTAGATAGCCCATTTATCGAGGAAGGCTATAAGCTATATATCATCACGCTAAGACCAATAGGAGCGGAGCAGTAATGAAAATTGTGACGCAGACGAAGTTGCGCGGGTCAGCTAGTAATATTATAAAGAGGAAAGATTTGTACTTTTGTATGTTAGTAATTAATAAACTCAAAAACTACTGGACCAATTTCAAAGAGCTACATTAATAACTAGAAAAAAATAGAGATCCACGGGTTAAGAAAATTGCAGCACAGACGATGGTTTGGTAAAGATGTTATGTCAAACAAGGCATGATGTAAGGAATAAGAAATGCCATTTTTATCAACAGATATAAGTCTAATTATCTTGCCTGCAATAAAATACACAGATATCTGACACAATTACATCTTTGCCTTAAGGCACCTGTTGATTTAGACCCCATAAGTTAGAAGAAAATATTTCAGTATTAATGAGTATCTATTAAGTTAGTACTTGTAGTTATTGCTCTATCTATCATACTCAGTTGTACCCAAACACTAGTATGACATTAACAAAATTATGTATTACATGTATGTAGGTATGGAAACTTTCTATCAGCAGTTCTTTGAACATAGTTTTTTTTTAAAAACAAAATGTTAAGTTATAATTAAAACATTTTGAGAATAAGATAACACTGATCTTCTTTCTAGTTAAAACTATCAGTACATACCTTTGACACTACACGCTTCTCAATTTTGTAAGTACGGACAATCTTGACTTTCTTGTTGTCATTGTCATATTTATATTCTGTTACAATCTTCAATCCATTTTCTACAACTTCAGATGGGGGTGGCAGAGCTCCCTGATCGATCTCCACCTCATCAGCCCATGAGGACTGGATTTCGTCTGCTACAGGCATCTGTAAAAGGGTTATTGAAATATTTGCAATAACAGGTGTGGCCTATCCTCAACACTCCAATCAAATCAATTGATTAAAACATGTCAAAAATGTATTCCAAAACAACAAGCAATACACAAATTCCTGACAGTGTTGTGATTATAGGCAGCAATTTTATTGATCTATGTCACAAAATTAAATCTATACTTATGCATTTATTTCTCAAAATTCTCGCAAAAACTAAGTTTATAATGCACTTTTCATGAATAATTTATGATGAATATGTGACACATTTTCCTCCTTTAACATTTAACGTTACTCCTCACTTTTCAACTGGTTCTGAGCTTTGTATCAGAAGACAATTTGTTTATAGTTTACCATGGATAGTTACTATTGAGTTATCTCAGGAATTGAAAATTACACATAAAAACGCTGTACACAAATATTAGCGAGGTACGGAATGGAAATGACGAAAGCAAAAACCTACCTTTTGTTGGTTAGAAAACGTGAACGTAAAAAAGATGATAATGATGATTCTTAAACAATATTATTTACACAACTTACGGTTTATTTCTGGTATTTTATAGAATATTTCAATATTCTTTATAGTTTTCCAGATTACTATTTGACAGAATAGTCACCAAAATCTTGATCCCCGTCAAAAACTTCAAAATCCCTTTGGCTAGAGGTGAGAGTGTGAGACGTATACATATATAATGGAATAGGTTTTTGGAATAGGTTTTTGGCTGGACGCGTAAAGACCTATTCCGTGCGCACCACGCAAACGTGTATCGAGTAGAGCTGAGACGTATATACTGGAATAGGTTTTTGGCTGGAAACGTATAGATCTGTTCCGTGCGCACCACACAAAGGCGTCTCAAGTATTTAGGCGTATGGCGTTTGTTACTATATTCGCGTTTATTACGAGTGCGACCCACAAGCTCGGCCAAGATCGGTCTGTTCCGGAGACGTTCGGTCCGGCAGTCGAAGTAACGTGCAAGCGTTGCGATAACTTAAGTGAGTAAACATTATTGTATGATTTCTTAGTAATATCTCGATATATTCATCTTCTAAATACCCCAGCTTTTCTTTGATTTAAGTACCTAACTTTTTTTTCTACGTTTCTATTCATATAAGCCGACAGTCCTAAGACTGTAAAGTATGAAGGGAAGTTTTAATTAAGATATTTATACAAAAAGCATAAATACGTTAAAAATCCATAAACTAAAATACTCCATTAATCCAATTACTCGATCTCGAAGTTACAAAGAGAAGCTAGCTAGGGAAAACGTCATTAAACTTGATACGACTAAATACTCGTGGACCTAGTTTTTGGAATAAGTATTTTAGCGGACGCGTACTTCTAAGAATCAGTACGCAATTTACCTAGTACGTCTCACCTCTAGCATCGAGTATTTAGGCGTATGGCGTTTGACACTATATTAGCGTCTATTACGAGTGTTGCCATTTGTGAGTTTGCGACCCACAAGCTCGGACACAAGCCAAGACGTTCGGTTCGGCAGTCAAAGTTTGCGAGTTGATTTATTTGTTTTGCGTTTCTTAACCTCATTTCCATATTAGTAGAATCACTTTTACTTCGGCAAGCAGCGTGCAAGCATTGCGATAACTTTCGTGAGTACCTAGCTATCAAAACAGTATTCTGTAACAAGGTTTAGCAATATCAAAAAAAATGCAAAAAAATGAAATGTTTATCTTCTAAATACGCCAGCTTTTCTTTGGTATAAGTACCAACATTTTTTTTTCTTTGTGTCTTTTAATATAAACTGACAGTCTTAAGACTGTCAAGTATGAAGGCTAGTTTTCAATAGTATTTAATTTTAAGTATTATAAAATATACAAAAGATAGGAATATCAACGCGTTGTCTAATATACGTTAATAATATCCATAAACTGAAAATATTCCGATTACTCAATCTCGAAGTTACGTAGACTCAGCTATGGAAACGTCAATAAACTTGATACGCGTAAATACTCGTGAACCTAGTTTTTGGAATAAGTATTTAGGCGGACGCGTACTTCCAAGACTCAGTGCGCGTTTTACCTAGTACGTCTCACCTCGACCTTTCGGCCCTTCACCGCGCAGACCACAGAACACTAATAATCGTATAGAAGAGATACAGTAACTGTAAAAAGGAACTAATAACCTAAAGTCAATGTCAAATTATTTATTAGTGTGTTTTTTGGTGATACAATAGGTCTTATAATTAGGTTATGGTAACTCAAAAAAACTACCTATTAGGGTATACACTATTTAGCAATTTAAGAATATAAAATCGACATTAATTATCATTTAGTTTATCTTATTTTGTCAACCCTTCCTCGCGCAGACCACAGAACACTAATAACCGTAAAGTATAGTAGAGAGATACAGTAACTGTAAAAAGTAACTAATAACCTAGCGGGCCGATACCCGATAATATCGGGTATGTCTGCGTTTGCTACATACTTTTGTAATATATTATATTACTTTCCTCTATGTAGCAAACGCAGATCGCCAGATCTGCCCTGCCTGCTGCCTACCTCTTGTTTCATTCAGTATTGCAAACGGCAAAAAGGAAACGCAAATTAATGTTTCCAATAGTGTTAGGCGAAGTACCCTTTCAACCCTTTCACTCAAAGCTATCACATTAATTTCACCCTCTTTAAATATCTTAGCCTAGAAAATAGAATCCACATTCACATTCACCATTCATTCATGACGAGAAGTGCCGCGGCCACAAGAAAACATTCGCAGTATCTAACCGTGGCTTTCCTTACACTATGTTTTTGAAAATGCTTCAAAAATTAAACCAAAACCAAAGTAGGTGACAATATCTGACTCACATTATTCCTGCCCAAAATGAATCAGTGAAGGAACTTTAATTTTCTATTTCATTATTTATTTTCAGTTCACTGATCTGGCACGCAGGAATACCGACAAAGTCGGGCTCGCACACGAAGGGTTCCGTACGATAAACTTTAATTTTTATTATTTGTTGTTATAGCGGCAATAGAAATACACAATCTGTGAAAATTTCAACTGTCTACCTATTACGGTTCTTGAGATACAGACTGCTGACAGACAGACGGACGGACGGACAGCGGAGGCTTAGTAATAGGGTTCCATTGGTTACCCTTTGGGTACGGAACTCTAAAAAACAATTTCCATTAAGTACAATTAAGTATGATAGTTTTTTGAAAATTTCCCATAAAAAGGGGTAAAATTATTTAGCTAACCAACGCAAATAACTTCTTTTTCTACACCGGCAACAACATTTGTTCAATGTCAGTTTCATGGAAGTAGGATTCGCGAAAATCGACTAAATGAGAACTACCGTTTGTGTACTCACCAGTTGGCGCCACTGTCGAGTGAGGTTCTTAATCGTAGCATTAAAGTTGTTATTACGCGCATGTGAACAAAGTTAGAAGGAAAATAAAAAAATAAAACTAAAAATCAAAACAAATAAGTAAATAAACTCGCGTCAACAGCCAACCTTCAGTGAAATTTCACATTTAAAAACTCACGCTACACTGGCGCATCTAGCGGCGAATTCAAACGCGATAGTCTCATTGGGTTGGGATAACACGGACAAAAAACGTGGATGAATGCCTTCTTCGTCGCTCCGATTCTGCTTTCATGATGATGATGATGACATCATCATCATATCAGCCGGAAGACGTCCACTGCTGGACATAGGCCTCCCCCAAGCGTCGCCACAGCGACCGGTCCTGTGCGTCTCGCTGATTCTGATTCTGCTTTAATAAAAGCAAAATATGGGTAAAACAGCACGCCAGCATGCTAATTGTCCATCAGCCATCGAAAGGCCTAGTTTCAGAGGCAAAGTTTTAAAATTACTCGAAGGCATCACTTCGAGTAATTTTAAAACTTTTTGCCTCTGGGGGGTTCTTTAGTAACTGACGATGAATGAATCAAAGTTAGGTTAGCCCATCACTATAGTTTTTGTAGTGGGTGGCGCTGGCTGGCGTAATATTGGCGTGCTAGATAGTTGGTACATAATAATAAGTGATTGTAAGTCGTGATAAAATAAACTTAGTGCTAGAAACATACAAATCTGTAGTGTGTTTTATAACTGAGGAACAAAAGCATTGTTGTTTTGTATTCCGTAAGTTTACTGTTCTTGTGATAAGAAACCATTGAAATGGAATGATGTCAAAACACTTGTAATAAACTTGTTTGCAACTTTAAATACCACCCAAGTTCCAAGTAAGCTTATGCATTTCATAAATGATTGCCTTGTTGGCTCAATAAACTATCTATTCGAACCTTTTGCGAAGTTACTTTGTTAGAGGAAAATTGTCGACACGGTCTTGTAATTCAATTTAGTTTTGCAATTAGAACTAAAGCTTTTAACAGTTATAATATCACTAAAGTAGACAAGCTTTTATTGCTCTAATTTTTCAATATTTTTCACAAGAGCTTTCACTATTATTAAATTACTCAGATTTCTCATAGATTTTTTAATAACATCAATAGTAGCAATAATTCAGTATTTTTTTCAGGTGTCACCTAATCAACGATGTTGCGCTTTCTAAGCAGAAGAGGACGTTCATCAAGTCAAAACCGCAATAAACAAACCCAGAAGGCATCTAGCAACAAAAATTTGATTCAATGCAAAGTATTATTACTTGATGACACAGATTTGTCTATCAACCTATCTAAAAAGGCCAGTGCAAATGACCTTTACGAGCAAGTTTTTTACTCTTTAGATTTGATTGAAAAAGATTATTTTGGACTGCAGTTTACTGATACCCATAATGTAAAACATTGGCTGGACCCAACTAAAACCATTAAAAAGCAAGTGAAAATAGGTCCACCTTACACTTTACGACTCAAAGTAAAGTTTTATTCATCTGAACCCAATAACTTAAGGGAGGAATTAACAAGATATCAGTTTTTCTTGCAATTGAAGAAAGATATATTAGAGAGCAAGCTTGAGTGCCCGCACTCTACAGCGGTTGAATTAGCTGCGTTAGCCCTACAGTCTGAGCTAGGAGATTTTGATGAAAATGTTCACACTCCTGCAACTGTATCAGAGTTCAGATTTGTGCCTAATCAAACAGAGGAAATGGAGATTGAAATATTGGAAGAATTCAAAAAATGTAAGGGTCTAACCCCTGCACAAGCTGAAGTTAACTATTTGAACAAAGCAAAGTGGCTTGAAATGTATGGTGTTGATATGCACATTGTCTTAGGAAAAGATGGCTGTGAGTATCACCTAGGATTAACACCAACAGGCATTCTTGTCTTTGAAGGACCTCAAAAAATAGGTTTATTCTTCTGGCCTAAGATTAGTAAGTTAGATTTTAAGAAAAAGAAACTTACTCTTGTTGTGGTTGAGGATGATGACCAAGGTCGAGAACAAGAGCATACCTTTGTGTTTAGACTGCATAATGAGAAAGCTTGCAAGCATCTTTGGAAATGTGCTGTAGAACACCACACTTTCTTCCGCTTGAGAGCACCAGTGAAAGGACCTTCAGCTCGACAAAACTTCTTCAGAATGGGTTCTCGATTCCAATACTCTGGAAAAACAGAATATCAGACCACTCAACAAAATCGTGCCCGACGTACAGTTCAGTTCGAAAGGCGACCCAGTCAACGATTTGCGCGTCGTCAGAGCCATGTATTGAGGGAACGAGAGAAACAAAGTGTAGTTAAACCAGAGACTGTGCCGTCTGAGGCAGCTATTGACCTTCCGAGCACATCATCTGATACAACTGCAGTGCTAGTACCTGAAATTGATACTCTATCAAGGAAGAGTAGTGCTAAATCACAGAAGTCAACTCTCATTGAACCTGAGACCAAACCTGAGATTGGTGAACCATCAACAAAGAACCTTCTAAATGAAGAACCAGCTGAAGAACCTGTCTTGATGTCGAAAGATGATGCCATTAGTAACAAAGTGCTGTTCAAAATGGATAAATCACTAAATGAGGAAAAGAAGAGTAATTTGACTCAACTTGTGATTAATAAACCTGCTTGCAGCTGTTCCCCTGTTACAGAATCAAACCCATTGAATGATCTCCTTATGAGCTTAGTAAAAGAAAAGCTAAACAATGATGACTCCAAGAATGAAGCAAAGAGAGATCAGTTGGATTCAGCAAGTGACAAAGAAGTCCCCAATAATCAAACAAAATGTTATCTTTCATCTACTAAGGCTCTGCCACCTGGCCAATTAAAATGTAATAATATTTTGAAAGCTAGAGAAAATGAGGTGAAGGTGATCAATGAGTCCACTAACATTAATTTGGCCATACCATCTATCCCTTCGCCTAAAATATTGAATGAGCCCACAAATCCCATTAATTCACAATATGTGTCCATTGTTGTGGTAGAGCCACCTCATAATCAGGCAAAGTTGGCCTCTCCTAAGCCTATAGAGAAGAAAGAAGATATAACTCCCAAGGTACAACCAATATCATCTCTGTCACCTTGGCTTGTGTCTTCTGAGCCAAGTTCACCTTCAGGCATTGGGGAAAAGGAAATTACAATAATCCATCGTAAGTCTGTTATTACTACACAGCTGTAGTTATATTAAGTACATTTTTAAAGACCTGTTTTTGTTTTAAAAAGAAAATGACAATGTAGTGTAATATTAATATTGCATGTTTTGCTTTTAAAATAATTGTATTATTACGTAGTGCCTTACAAAATCGCCTTTTTTAAAATTAGACTAGAAATCTGAAAAAAAGTAGTTTAAATAATTTACTTTTAAAATAGTTACAATTAATTAGCAGTGATCTCCAATATTTTTGCCACTTCGGAAACTACTGAGACTGCATTCATGAGCAACATTATTTGGTAAAACTAGTTTGCCCTAGGCCAAATTAGTCCGTCCAAAGTGTGTTATAACCAACTGATTAAACCTAGGGTAAAATTAATTATAGAACATTCTTTGCTTAGTGCAATTATAATCTATATGAATTTTTCGCTTTCAAAGTTTCGACGGAAACCTAAAGCGAGATGATGCCTTTATTACCACAATATATTTAACAATATGTGACAACAGGTTTCATTCCGCTTGGGTTTACTAAGTAGATATCGATACTTATATTATGTACCTTAACTTATTCTTTGATATTTCCATGTACTTAACTATTGTACTTAGCATTTTGCATTTTTATTGATACATTTGAGAACATGTCTATTCTCATAGCAATGAGTGTGAGCTCTGAGCATAATTTATAATTTTTAAGAGAATTTATTCTTGACAAATTATTAACCTAGTATTTTATATTAGAGATGAGGTATCTATAACTCCTTTTATTTACATATACATTATACCTATTCAGAATATTTTTAATCAGTGCTACACTATGGAACAAGATAATAAAAATTGGCAACTTAAATGCTTTGTTTTGTTGCTTATTTTTGTGCTTTAATAACACTTTTATCACTCCTCGACTATGTGGTCAATTTGCTCAGTTAACAATATGAAGTAAAACTGATGATAGGTATGCATTGGTTAAAAAATATCCTGCATAAATAGTGATAGTATTTTTGATGCCGTCCGTATTCAATCATTCTGTAACAACTTATACACTTAGCATTAAGTACAACATATCAGTATTATGAAATGAAACAACTAGCAAGATAGGTGCCATAGTTTATAAAATTGCCATTCGAAATGCTTTCAGAAGCTTACATCAAATCGCTTTTTAATTCAAGATTTGTATTTGGTTATGGTGTATTTTAATTACTTGTTACATACAGTAAATATAAGTATTCCTCTGTACCTACATCTGTGCTACCAGAAAACTGGTCACTTGTTCGGACAAGAAAATAACACTACAATAAATTAATATTAAACAGCATCGATTTACATTAATTGACGCGTTGTTAGCTTAGCTTTTACTTCAGTACTTACTTAAAAAACTAGAATAGGTATGTTGTTTCTTTCATTTTAAGCGCATTCCGAATGAATGATTTTATTGATTATTCTTAGATATATAGCCAATCGTAGAAAAACGAGTCCAATGAAGTTTTATTTTAATAAATTCGGTTTTTATATTTTAATGTCGTAGATAGAACTTTACAGTTACTATGCATGCATAGGTATTTTTTAGTATACTTACGTAGGTATAGGTAAATATGTTGATACTATATTAAGACTTTCATATTACAAATATCGTGCCAATTAACGAATATTACAAGGTGCTTGGGAACAATATAATGATTAATGACCGATTAGTATAAATCGAATCTCGATGAATAGATATCCAACTGTTTATCGTTAAATTATGTATAGTTTAGGCTGCAGTTAAGACGTACAAAGCAGTCTCAATACTATGTCCAACGATATATTTTTAATAAATAATTTTAAATATGAATATGTATGGTTATTTTACGGCTAATAACCACCGATTTGCGGCTACACCTGGGGTAAAGCTAAAGCTTATAGCCGAAGTATGACTACACACCTGGATTTCGCTAGCTGAAATTAGGTTTACGTAGGCCATTAAATTCGGTGACAAGTGTACCGCAGTTCGGCGCATAGCCGTAAAGGACACAAGCATTTGCCTATTGCTTGGCTTACTCGTAAGTTCGTAACCCTACCTAAATCAAATTAAATACGACCTGCACAGCATACCTACCTATTCAAAAAATAATTTAGGTACCTACTTCGGTACATAAATTACGTGATATAGACCACGTTATGATTTAATGTAGGTAGGTACACTTCTAAGAGGTTAAATTCATGACTTATTTCAATTTGCTGTCGCACGTGTAATTTAATTTAAGTACCTATGTAGCCTGTACCGCGCACTTTTTAATTTTATTGAACCAATTCGAAAATTACGAAATGTCGATATATTTTAATTCAAGTATAATGATGATTTACTCTATGCAATGCATCTATTTGATTTGACAATTGTTTATGTTTTTAAATGTAAGACAACAAAATAACGTATAATTTTACATACCTGCGAAAATTCCCTGTCGAACACTGTCAACCTTACCTATTACTAAAAATTTACGAGCGGAAACTGGTCGATCAGGAAATTTCGCGGTATTTATATCTGCAAGTATTTTTATTCGCATTATTTTAAAATACCTATTATAATACTACTTATTGAATTATAATAAAATATTTATTTTATTTCATATCATGCGTTTTATTTCCTACTTAATATTTCAGTATTACCTACCTATTTTTTATCATATCAATCGTAATGCTTACCTATCTACTTAATATTTCAAGTTATACAGTGTGAGTCTTTATAATGTGCACATACGAAAATGAAGGAAACTATGCTTAATTTTACCGGGGGAAAATGTATGTAAAAAAATGTAATACTTTTTTTTTAATTTGTTATGGATTAAAAAAAAAAATGTTCGCTACTGTGACCCCAGTGTTAAAAAACTGTGTAACTTTTAAATTAAACCATTTATCACAATGAAACCGATTTGGACATCCTCATAAAATAAAAATAGTGGGAAAAAATTACCCTCAATTGAAAATAAACATGTTTTAAACTAAAAAATTGTGTTTTTAAAATTTCTCGATAAGTCGCGCTGATCACCGATCTTTTTTATCACTTTAAATTATTCTCCATCGTATTAGTTTCCCAATAGTAAAAATTGCATGTTCATAACTTGAACATAACATGTTGTATTCAATGTTAAAACATAGCACTCCGAACGCACAATTTATTGTTCTTTTAAGGATGGTTTATTTGGGATGATAATTAATATGAAAGAGTTCTATTAAAACAATTTTTTTATTTTACACTAAAATGAATGCATCAGTTTTTCAAAATGTCCACCTCGTTGTTGTAGGCACAAAGAGCGCGAATAAAAATTATTTTGTCGTTCTCCTTATCATTTTTAGATCATTCGGAATATCATTCGCACATTTAAGCCTTACCGTTGATAGGGGTATGTAGACGCGTTGTTTCATGGTTCCCCATACAACAACGAGGTGGACATTTTGAAAACCTGATGCATTAATATTTGGTGTAAAATAAAAAATAGTTTTAATTGAACTCTTTCATATTAATTATCAACCCAAATAGACCATCCTTAAAAGAACAATAAATTGTGCGTTTTGTTTGAGTTTTGAACATGAAATTTTTACTATTGGGTACCTAATACGATGGAGAATAATTTAAAGTAATAAAAAAGGTCGGCAAACAAGGAAAAAATTTTACGATTATTGTAAAAATTGATGAAAAGAACAAAGATTTTTGGTTGAAAACATGTTTATATACGTTTTTCGTCGGTAAAATTAAGCATAGTTTCCCTCATTTTCGTATGACTTGACTTCGACTTCATGGGGCAGAGGGCGTTCACAGTGCGCCGCGATCCCGAACGGTCTTGAGCTTCGCGCTTCATTTCGCTCCAGGTCTTTCCTAATTGCTTCGCTTCTGCAATGATCGTTCGGGTGTGCGTAGTCCCAGCGGAAAAGTTAAGTTTTTCTTAATTTCAGTTTAGCAGATATTTAGTGTATGACGTCCTGTAATTGTGTATGGTAAGTAAGAATTTGTGCACCCAACCATTGGGGAGTTATTCAACACAATACAATACACAATTACAGGACGTCATACACTAAATATCTGCTAAACTGAAATTAAGAAAAACGACACTTTTCCGCTGGGACTACGCACACATCGTCCGGCGCCAGGTCTGCTTGGGGCGACTACGTTTATGCTTTTCTTGGGGATTCCAGTTTAGGGCTTGCCTCGGTATGTGTTCAGCCCTGGTCGATAGGAGTCTCACCGCAGCGTTCCCACAGATCTTGGTTAGAGATTTTCTCAGGCCAGTAAACACCGAGGATACGACGAAGCAATCGGTTGATAACGACCTGGAGTTTGTGCGAGATGTCCTTAGTGACCTTCCATGTCTCCCATCCGGACAGCAACACGGTTTTTATGTTAGACCGGAATATTTCGAGTTTTACTCTGTTGTAGATGGCCTTGATTAAGTTCGTGATTTTCTCAGGGACCCCAATTTCACGCAGCCGGTTCCAGATGCAACTCCACTTCAGCGTATCGAAGGCTTTTTCGAGGTCCACGAAGGTCAAATTCAAGAAGTTTATTTGAGACTCGCACAAAACAGACAGATGTAAAATTAATTAAAAACTAAAAGAAGTGTACCTATTAACTAATCAATAATAAATTAGTCTGTGCGAGGCCAAAAAGGTCCCTATCTCAGCATAGGCTGCGAAATTTAAAAATAAATAACACAGCGCTGGTTTTATGATAGGGATGAGGTGGTGGTCACTGTCGATATCCGCGCCACGACGTCTAGAAGTGATGAGCGCCATTTGGAGCTGATGGCAACGTGGTCAATTTGGTTCTTGGTGACTCCATCGGGTGAGTTCCAGGTGTATTTGTGGTGATCTCCATGGCTACATAAGGTGCCTCTGATGGTGAGATCATTTTCTTGACAGAACTCCAAAAATCTCTCCCCGTTCTCGTTACGGATTCCCAGCCCGAGTCTGCCCATGTGTCTTTGACAACCATCGTTATGTAGAAAAAAGAAAAAGCGTTTATCTGCGCTAAGCATGACGTATGTAACCAAAAAAACCAACTAACAACCAGCCAACCCCCCATCTGTGCCAACCTTGGCATTCAGGTCCCCCATGACGATAACTATGTCCTGTTTGTGGATATTTTTCATGGTCAGATTGAGTGCATTATAGAAATCGTCCTTTTCTTCCTCTGATGCCGGATTTGTGGGCGCGTAGCACTGAACGATGGTTATCTTGCGGGCCTTGCTGTTAAAACGAGCCGTGATGATTTGTCCTGAGATGGGTTTCCAGTCCATAAGGCGATCAGAAAGGAGGAATCCCACGCCGTTCTCACGTACGTTCATCTTTCTTCCCGGAGTAAAGAAGTGTAAGGCCCCTGGGCGTTCTCAGGTATCTGAATCCGTTTCTGCGCACTTCACTGAGACCGAGTATTTGCAGTTTGTATCTAAGCATTTCTGCTTCTGCTTGGGCTAGACGGCTATCGCAGCTCAGTGTTCGCACATTCCAACAAGCAATTCGTGTCCGTGATTTCATGCCAAAGGTCGTCGTAGTATGATCGGTCCGGGTTTGCACTGTATGTTTCTTTAATCAGTTTGAGGGTTTGGGTAAGCGAGTGATTAGCCCACTATACCCTAGCCCACTGGTGGGGCTGCCACCTCAAAGCCTGTGGGCATGCTCGGTTTCGGGGTTCCTCCCTAGTGAGTAGGTTCTGCTTTGAGGCGCAGAAGGATCGCCTTTCGCCCTGCACCCTCAGCTCAGCTGCAACTAGGGTGGCGGCCGCACAGTGGTGCGGTTGCAGCAGTTCCCAGGAGGGACAACGGGGACGCGGGTGACTCGAACTGGCCAGGGCTCTGCTTCGAATAGGTGTTCCGCCACTAACACAGCAGATGGTTGCTTGGTATTTTATAGGTAATGCTGTTCTCACTAACATTTATTCCCACGAAGACCAAACCCTGACTCCCCCCCCCCCCCCATTTTCGTATGTGCACATTATAAAGACACACTGTAAATGTATATGAAACAAATGTTTGTTTTAACACTGACAGTCAGCAAAAAGGCCAAGGTAGGCCAAGTTTAGCATTTTGTAAGGTTCCCAAATCTGAGTACTAGCCTACTTGTCGTGTGTTTTTTTTTTAATTTAAATGTTTTCTTTTTATTTCATTGGTTCATATAATATGTCATGTATATGTCACAAGTTCACGACTGATATACTAAAAAGGTACTTACAAGAAAGCAAAATAATTTGAAGAATAATACAACAATGAAGAAATCTACTGAAAAACTTTCTTCAGAAAATTCATCAGAAAATCTTGGGAACGTGTTTTCGTTCAAGCGATATTTCATAAATAATTTAGACTCATATCATGGAGAGTATTTATTGAAGGAAGTTTCGAGGGTTATAAGCGAGAAGAATGTAGCATCTGCCCCTCCTTCGCTAACTCTCATTGGAGAAGACGCAGGTGTAGACATCCGGGAGCCTGAACAACCTTATGAAATTATAGGTAAGTTACTTTTAACTAAAGTATATCGTAGTTGCAGAGACAAGCTTATTCCTTTCTTAGACCCTTAATACCTATGGGGGTAGTAGAACGGGCATAGTTATAGCTTTCTTAGGGGAGCAGCCTCTCGCACGGGGAGGGCTTAGGGGGCCCCTTTGTGAAAGCTAAGCTAAGCGGGTCCAAAAATTGTAGAAACTTTGTGCCACGTTTTTCTTGTCAAAATATCGATCAAAGTACAGCCGCTGGGCGCATATTTGGCGTCCCGATCAGGTCTGAATATGTTCAATATTCCGCTTTTTTTATTTCCGTCGCACGCTAAGGAAAGTCCGGGCCCCCTGGACCACGATTTATTTATGCATTGTTACCCATACAACTACGGGACTGTTAGTATAGTGCAAAGATATCAACATCACCAATTTATTAATATTATGTAAAAAAATTCCGTTACTGGTGACTGAGTGACAACGAACGACAACGCGCAGTCGAGACTACTGGTCGTAGAATGCTGAAATTTGGCATGTAGTTTCCTTGTGAGGGGAGCACTAAGAGAGGATTTCTCGAAATTCCTTGGGAAACGGAAAAAACGGGATATGCGCGTACGAAGTCGTGGGCAAAAGCTAGCACCCATATAAAATTCTTCCGTTACTGACTGAGTGACTGACAGGCAACGCAAAGCCGAAACTACTGGTCGTAGAAAGCTGAAATTTGGCATGTAGGTTCCTTGGGGAGTGTAGGGGAGCACTAAGGGAGGTTTCCCGAAATTCTTATGAGCTCGGGAAAAAACGGGATATGCGCGTACGAAGTCGCGGGCAAAAGCTAGTACCCATATAACATTCTTTCGTTAATGCAAAGCCGAAACTACTGGTCGTAGAAAGCTGAAATTTGGCATGTAGGTTCTTTGGGGAGTGTAGGGGAGCATTAAGAGCGTTTTCCCAAAATTCCTACGAGAACGGGAAAAAACGCGTGTTACGCTCTGCTTGTGGCAGCAGCTGTCGTCTTTATAATTGTATAAAAAAACTAATATTTTGTCTATTTTATCGTTGCGAAACCTACTAGGGACTGTTACCAAACCAAGTATCAAGCCTTTAGATAACGTGGCCAGGATTGTAACAAAAGAAGAATGTGTACCAGTAATGCTGACCTGCGGTACTGTCGTATTGGATGTCAGTTGCGATAGAGAAGAGCTTAGAATTGCAATGGAATATCTGCAACGTAAGTTTAAATATGAATATTACTTGCTCCACAAGATGTATGTAGGTAGGGGATAACTGAAAACTATCATCACGCATCCCCGAAGGGGTAGGCACTGAGGCACAGGTATAATTATGGCTACAAAACCTTCACCTTTATTTTGCCAGTTTCGTTTAAGTTCCACGTAACAGAAGGCGAGCTTATTAGAAATAATTTGGCACAAATTCAGACTCCGAGCTGTTTCTAAAAAAATCCAGATGGAGCAACCCAACAATGCTGTCTACCCGGAAATCGAACCCTAAAATGGGAGGGGATAGGTATAAATTGCGTTTTCGCGACCCCGTATAGCTGTGTCAGGGCTTCAGGTTTGCGATATACGGGCCCACAGCTTTGACGGCATCCGGCAGACGGTCTGCCCAATCCGACTTCGATCAAACAGCTAGGTACGTCGGTAATTTGCGTCCTGTAGCGCAGCGTGATGTTTCTTATACGGTCAGATAGTAAAATTAAATATGCTGCGCTCCATCGTCTGTTGGTAAACCTTGATCTTGGACTTCTGGTTGTTAGTCATAGACCAAACTTAGACCCCATAAGTTAAGGTGGCGAAGATGAAAATAAATATGATCATAAGCGCTCTCATAAGTAGCTTTTCCTGGCTTTTCCGTGCGTTTTGCAACTTCTTAAATTGCAGTAGTCATTTACTTACCTAATACAGCTTGCGTGCATCTTAGGTACTTAACAAGCAGTATTAGGACCTGTAACTTTCTTTAAATGATAGCACTACATATACCTACCTTGCAAGTTCAACTTTTAATATAATAAGTATGACGGACACGGACGACAACTTGGCAAGTTGTCGTCCGTCATTACGTACAAGTTTATTCTGACAGTTTTGAAGCAGCTGCTAGAAAAACAAGCTCCACCAGCAAAGACGGACCAGGACGACGTCGCTGCGTCAAGCGCCCTCGACGGCGCCGGGGACTTCAAGAAGCGGTATTTGATACTGATATCTACTGTCATGACTTGGGCCTGCACCAAACCACTGGATCCGGTGAGTCCACATTTATTTTGTAAAATCCATGCCTTTGCAAGGTAGTAGTAAGTTACAGGTAGGGTGCTGAAACATTGTACGCAGAACCTGTTGGTAAGTAAACCTTAACAAATAAATCTATCTATTTACTTACCTGCGAATATGAGTTACTTATATATTCATCATGAGTAGGTTTATATACCTATATAACTAGTTATAATATTTATTCAAATTAACCCTTCACAGGATAATCCAGAATTGCCGTTCGTAGAAACCGATTTCCGGAAAAGGAAGCCGCATCCGAATTATAAGTTGCACTATGACGCTGAAAATGCAGTGATTGGCATAGCCAGGAAATTTAAGTCGATAATTGGGTAAGTTCAAATTAAATTGTTCTGTCCCCACTTGTGGGTGTCCTAAATGGCCACTTAGCGACTGGCACTGTGTGTGTAAAACAACGTACCCATGGGCTAGAGACCCAGAATTGAACTCAAGGGTATGCAATTAAAATGAATATTCAAAAGTAGATTGATGATGAAAAGCATAATAACTGGTTTTCTACCTAAACTGTCGACCGATGGTTATTATGAAAAGTATTTTGTTAACAGAGCGACAGTGATATCTGCAGGAGTGACATACGGCGGAAAAGAAGACGTACTTTTCTATTGGTTTCAAAAGTCTTGGGAGTCCGAGCCGATTCTGCCAATACTCGGCCGAGGCTCTAACGCCGTACCTTTGATACACGTTGCGGACTTGGCGCAGTGAGTATTGGGCATATTGTTATTATCATATTAACTTAGGACGCAGGTAAATAACTCGTTTCCCTTGTAAGTAAAACTATTAAGATTTTGAATATCAGTAACCAGTTGGTAGATAGGTGTAGCTAGAACCACGAAATTATTGCCGTTGTTGGTTGATCAAAATAAAAACATTAAGTTGCAATTCATTAAAATGTTACACTTAAACGATACCAACATCCCTTCCAGAATTGTTCACCACCTGCTTCTGGACTTCCCAAGGAAACTTTACATATTAGCCGTAGAACAGAACATTTCGAAACAAAAAGAGGCAAGTGACAATGAAGTTTGTTATCTCTTTACCTGGAGTGTGGTATGTATTGGTACGATAACTGCATTCCTGTTGCAGATAGTGAAGCCACTTGGACGCACAGCTGGTTCTGGAATGTTCAAATGTATTCCACCCGAGGACGCTTTCTTGATTCCAGAAATAGATGTAAGAAGCTTCTTGCATCTTCTTGATTATCTCTAGCTACAAATAAATCGAATAACGACACGGTTGGCGCATTGGTTGAGCACTTGGCTGCTGCGCTGCGTGTCGCGTGTTCGATTCCCGCACGGAACAAGTATTTGTATAGCCTAAAGATAGTTGTTCCGGGTCCGTCTGTTTGTGTATGTGATGTTGTATGTTTGCGAACGCACCTACGATATAGGAGAAATTCCTAGCGTGGGGCAATGTTTTATTAAAAAAAAAATCGTTAACGTTGTCGATCAACTTTTAATTATTTTTTCTAAAATTACAGCAAAGAACATACGATTTGATCACTCTAAATTTGCATATGGAGCCGACTTTCATTGTCGAGACAATGCCAATACAGTGGGTTTCTGAATTAACCTTTGCGGAGAACGTGAACACTCTAATGAAGCAATTTAAGAAAGAGAGGGGATTGAAACCTTTTAAGGTACTTAGTAACAAAAGGTTTAGCTAACAGTTGTTTATTGTTACAAGGTAAACCGCCACCAGAACTCATACATGTACGTTCCCACAGATAATGATATACGGCCCGCCAATTACCGGAAAAACGACTTTGGCAAAAAGCATTTGTGAAGCTTATGGTCTCGTCTACATTTCACCAGATACCGTCGCTCAAGATTTGCAAGATGATTTAGTTAGTTATAAACGTTTAATATTTTGTTCGTATGTGCATCATTCCATCACATAACAGAATGTCACGGAACACAGATGGCTGTTCATTATACTCCGATAAACTTATCGATAGCAACGTGCCCATTGTAATTGATAGCTCGTGTGGCATTTTTCGAATAGCTAAGCGTTTGGTATTGCGCAGGATTTATTTTTTCACTATAGGTATGTAATGTAAGCTGGATTTCCATACATAAGGTCAGCATGTACTGTTTGTATAATAAATGTTGCCGTGGTTAGGCCCTATAATATGCATAATTACTCCTGTCGTAGGCGTTCCGTGTGCGTCATTGGGAGGCCGGCGAAACAGCTGCACTAAGCATCCCTGTTTTTGGAGAAGAGGACGACGTCAATATGGTAGATGCCGACGATGATATAGACGAAGAAGACGGAGCGGCCCAGGACCAAACCAGGCAAACCTTGGCTAACCTGCAGTCGGGGCGACAGCTTTCCGATGAAGAAATTATGACGTAATTTTTTAATTTTAACTAGAAAGTAGAAATGTTAACGATCAGTAATTGATGCTTTACGTCATTAAATTAATAATAAGAGGGAATAGCAATGCTTTGAAACAAATATGGGTTTAACTTGATGAAGAATATTAAAACCCTGACTGACTGTGAATTAAGAGTTAAACCGCTCTCAAATGTCGCGAGTCGTGAGTTTTGAATTTGATGTACTCTCGATAATGCTTATCTAAGGCGTTCATTTGATTCAAAACTGTACAGATATTTGCGGCAGAAGATGTTAAGTCGTGATGCTGCAAATAGAGGATGGGTGCTTGATGGTTTCCCAATGACGATGGCACAAGCTCAAGCATGTAAGTATCTACTTATCTAGATGTGTTAGACAAGCAACTTCTGCCCATGCTATAAGACGACCGTTTATTTTTCTTCTATCTTTCTTATTTAATCAATCATATTTTGTGTACCTAGTATTTGAAAAAGGCGAGGAACAAGATTCTGAAGTAGGAGAGGAAGCCGGTGAGGAACCCTTTGATGAAGATACCGATTTGTATAGCAACGTGTTAAGAAAGATGTTGCCAGGTGCGTAATATTATTAGTGTTTTCTCTTTTTCTTTTAAACACGGAATGATGGATCCTAATTTATTTCAATTTCCTTGCAGACATTGTGGTATCACTAGATTGTAACGATGAGTACATTTGCGAGAAAGCTATGCGACAGCCTGAAGGACACTCTCGATTGGATGAAGAGTCAATCCTGAGGCGGTTGAGCGATTTTAGAGCTGGAGATGCCCGGGATGTAACTCCTTTGAACTTTTTTGACGAATTGGATATACATCCACTCGTAGTACCCGTTAAAGACCATTCGGATTATGCAATGAAGGGCCCGTACGCTGCTGTTGCACTGCGAATGGGTCGACCATGTCGTTACGGAAAATTAATGGGTCAGTTGCTGGGATTTTAAAATATTTCTTCAGATTAACATTTTAAAACGCTCTCTTAACATTTTTTTAATTGATTCGGCAGCACTCATTGAAGCTGCTGAAAAGAAAGAAAAAGATGATGCCGAAAGTTTGAAAGCCAAAGAAGCAAAGGCTCAAAAAGAATTGGAGGAGAAGTTGAAACAGGAACGCGAAGAGAAAATGGAATATTGGGTATTATTGAACTAACCCAAGCTCTCGTATCTATCTAAACTTCAATGTCTTGAAAATAAAATAGAAAAACTTGACTTCATATGTATTCCTTTTATAGACGGAATTATACGCTTTGATGCGTGAGGAAGAGGAAGCTGCTTTGGCAGCCGCGAGCGAGCCCATGCGCAATTACTTAGTCCATCATATCTTCCCCACGCTAACTCCTGCTCTGCTTGAAGTTGCTAAATTACGCCCTGAAGACCCCATCGACTTTTTGGTGAGTTGTGTTTTACTTGATACAAAATCCCGGCTATCGCTTCTGATAAGAAAGTTGATCAGTGTCATTCCGCTACATAGTGTCAGAAGATAATTACTTTTTACGTTTTTGGAATATCACTAGTTTTCTTCAGAAATTGTTACGTTTAGGATTGAGAAGAATAAAGACTTTAGTTCTGATTGTAGTTCTGTGACTGGCAAAACGTAGGTCATCTTATGCGTAAACATTTGGGGAAAAAAGGTGAAATGTCTGCTACAATGGTGTAGGTACCCTTGTTTCGCAGACAGAAATTTCATAGAATTTCGTTTTGCAGAAAATGGTTTACATAATATTTGGTCCTTGTAATTTTATGTCGAATATTATTGTTTCAAAGACTATTTACTTGAATGAAACCTATTTCACAGAAAAATAATTCAATGAATTTCATGATCACATTTTTTTATTTACAAACTTATCAAACAGCAGAATTATTTTTTAATGAACTTTGTTTGCCCGGTGTATTTTTCCATGGTACCTATTTTATATTTCAGTGAAAATGTAATTATAAGTAAATATTATTATTTTATAATATGTCCATGGCATATAAGATGGCAGAATTGTATTCGGAATAATTTTACTACGCATGTTGCCATTTCTTTAAAATAGCATTTTAACCTTAAATTAAACATGATTTAAAAAAATCATTATGTGTGCTAAAAAAATTTTGACGGAAACGAACCGCTGTAAAACCGACCCCACGTAGTCTTGTCTGCCCTACCCCTAGAGTGTAATTTAAGCCGCAGGCGCGGAGGGGCGAGGTAGCCCGCGAGCTGAGGAGCAGGTGTCATAACGCCCGCCGCCGCGAAACTGCGGTGGTGAGCGTTAAAACCATCTGCGACGATAAGTTCGCGTGGGATCGCCGGAGCCCCGCAGTGCCGTAGCCGTGACAGAAACCATGCCTGCTGCATGTTGCTTGCATGCATTCTGCATGTTGTATGCTCGTTTGCGTGCTGCATGCTTGCTTGCTTGCATGCTGCATGCATGCTTGCTTGCTTGCATGCTGCATGTTGCATGCCGCATGCTTGCTGCATGTTTCCTGCATGCTTGCTTGCATTCTGCATGTTGTATGCTCGTGTACGTGCTGCATGCTTGCTTGCTTGCATGCTGCATGTTGCATACCGCATGCTTGCTGCATGCTTGCTGTATGCTTGCTGCATGCTTGCTGTATGCTTGCTGCATGCTTGCTGTATGCTTGCTGCATGCTTGCTGTATGCTTGCTGCATTCATGGTGTATACTTGTTTGCATAGTTTTGTCTTTTATTACACGACTGCCTAAAAAAAGGAGTGTTATGTTTTCAGGGTTCATGTATGTATGTATGTATATGTTTGTGAGTTTCTTTATTCCATCGTAACTCCTAAACGCCTTAACCGATTTCGATGTATAGGTATCGTTAGCAGCGTTGCGTTATCCCGGGTAACATAGGCTAGTCAAAATTAAAAAATATATAATGGGGTAGCCATGGATCACAAAAAATACGGAAATATTTTTTTATTTTCATGAAAATTTGCTGGCCTATACTACATCTAGAACTTGTTTAGTACATAATAAAAATATATAACAGTAGTATTCAATATGCACTCGTTCGCAAATACTGAAAATTTAAAAAATAATTTTAGGACAGCCAAGAAATTTTAGTATCATTGTGGTCATTACTTATTCAATCAAAATATCGTTTTATCACTAAAAGGTATGAAATAAAAAACAAATATTTAAAAAATTAAAAAACACGCCTGCCATGTCCAAAAATTAACTAAAAAATTAAAAACAAGCATTGGCCCAAAAATTTAAAACTGAAAAACAACTTTTTTTCCCCGTAGCTATTTGCCACCGTTCCCGCTTCGCGTGGTTCCGTCAAGCTGGTCCGAATGAGGGTATGCATTTTGTCAAACGTTTAGAAACTGTCACTCGATAAAATGTTTTTCTTGGTAACAAGTTTTATATTAACTAATCAATTTATAAGGAAAAAGAATATTTGATTTGTTATTCTATGATATAATAAATATCGAAACAAAGTTTATTTGTAACAAAATTCTATGATTTAAATTTATTCAAAGTATTCTGCGTATTGGTTATTCTATGAAATGATAATATGAGAAAAATTTTACGTGAAACGAAATTCTATGAAACTATCTTCTATAAAACAACGTACAACCCTGCTACATTACACAAACGAAGTTTGAAATTGTCGCTAAACGAAACGGTTAAAAGCCAAGTTTTATCTTGACCGACTGTGTGCTAAATGATCGACGGTACGGTACACGGCCATTTATAAGGCTGCGTTTCGCTACGCATCCTCGCACATCTCTGGTGGAAACGCACCCTAAGGCTCGTTTAACTTAACCTGACGACATAATGTTATGTTGAAGTCGTTATAGTGCTTATTTTGGTTAGTTATAACAAATTACTTTGGAAATCGTCAGGGGGAAAGAACGTTCAAGTTAAACCCAATTGGTGAGGCGTTGGAAGCAAAATTCGCATTGCACGAGGAAAGGAAGAGGTTGGCAGCAAATTGTGACGAAAAACCTAAGGAGGCTGATATGGCACAGAAAGCCGCGGACATTGCATTAGGGGATAGAATTGGTCACGATCGTAGATTCGCAGATAGTGTTAACACTTATGCGAATGCACCATAGGCGATTTGATTTAGCCTTTTTTCAATTTTCTTTTAAATTGTCTTAATTTATTTCTTTTATTATTGTGTTTTTTTGTAATAATTGGTTTTGATAACATTATCTATCGATTCTCGGTACTCTTTTTATGATTGGCTGAATTTATATGCAGTACAGCACGTGATGCCAAAGCTGTAACAATTTTGTCTGCCATAAAAGATTTATAAGTAGGTCTTTCACTTAAATTGTTTTATTTTATATTTACCTCTACTTTGATTTATCTTTGATTAATACAAATGTCGTTCAAAGTGAAATAAATATGACTGAATAGGAAATGTTAGAAAACATTTATATTTAAAAAAAAGTAATCACTTTTATATTGACGCATCTTAAATCTTAGTTATGTGCAATATATTCTTACAAGCCCATTACTTACAAAACAGCTATGCCTAGGTTTTGCAGATTTGCATGGGCACTTGGCAACGATGACAACATACCATCAGGTCGACCGACCACATGCTTAATTGCAATCCCAAAAACAATAAATCAATTATACGTAACTACAACCGATTCTTAGATTATTTTATTTGGTGCTTATCAGGCGGAACACCTTTTCAAGCTGAATCCAACGGGTAAGATGCTTGAACCAGGATATAATTTCCAAGCGGAAAACCTACTGGGAAAGATCAAAATACTGGACGACGCTTTGCAGGATCTTGAAATCGTAATCGAACCACTAATAAATTCTCAAAGTGATATCAGCAATTCTGAGCCGTCCCATAAGATTAATCCTATGAATGCTCTATAACAAGAGATATTCGCTAATCTCAATGTTAAGTTTGATTGTTTTATCATTTTTAGAATAAACTACATTGTTTATTCGAAGAAGTATTCGTAATTATAATTATGTTAAAATATTGTTGTCCTTGGTAGTAGGATTCACTTTAGATATGGCTGCCGTGGTCATTGCTTGAATTCTATATTGGCAAATTGCTTAGGCAACTGACGAAATTGCGCGTACGCGATTTTAGATTTTAATTTATTGCGTAGAATTTCACCTGAGCTTATTGTTAATAAAATACATAATTATCATGAGAACTGCTTTTGTTTTATACAGACTTATCAAGAGCTTTTGACGCGAATGCGATGATAGAAAGATGGTACCCACTCTATGACGTAGTTAGGTGTGTGCGTAGCCATAAAAACTATGTACAACCTTGAGTTGTCTTTATTTAGAGTGATTTGTTGCATAAACGGCGCTTACAATTCAATTTACACGCAAAAGTAATGGGATTCCGCAGGGAACTGTGCTGGGTCCCCACGTGTATCTGTTAAAGATCACGAGAAAATCTGAGCTTAAATTGCAAACATCACCGAATCTCGAAGCTAGCAGAAAGAAGAACGGGCCTTAAACTCCCCTTCATTATGTAACGTATAGAAATTCGACATTTAAGCCAATTAAGTATTAGCTACTATAATATGTGCATAATACCTTTTATAATACCTATTAAAACGATTATTATTTGTTGGGTAGTTAATTGCCACTTTGAATTATTAAAAGCTTTCATCGATAAAAATCAAAGTGTATCGGTTTCCATGATACCTACTCGTAGTACACACACAACTTTAACAGTTAATTTGCTTTTAGCTTTATAGTTACCAACGTAGTCTAGCTAGGCTCTTTATGATGGATTCTTACAAACAAAAAACCGACGTAGTGTGTGTCGGACTTGCATACGAAGAGTTCCGCACCACCTTAATTTTTATTATTTTTTGTTATAGCGGCATTAGAAATACAAAATCTGTTAAAATTTCAACTGTCTACCTATTAAGGTTCTCGAGATGTAGCCCGCTGACAGACAAATAGACAGACAGACGGACGGACGGACAGCGGAGGCGTTCCGTTGGTTACGCTTTGGGTACGGAACACTAAAAATATACCTTTGACTTAAATATTGTATTGTAATACACTTGTTTCCACAGCAAGGAGGTGCATACTGCATTGGTAGGCGCCTGAAACTAAAGTATTAGGAAGAAACTTCATCATCTATGCAGTACCTAACGCTAGATGAGCTGACTTATAAAAAGTGACCTTTTAAAATGTTAATGATTTAAATATCTATGGACATAATCGTGATACTAGTATATAGACGGAATTAAAGTCCATCAAAACATCACGCAAAGGGTAATCAATAATTTCGATGTTATCATTGTTGCGTGATTCAGTCAGGTTATTGCCGATCTTGTGTGTACACATTACACAACGTGGACATTTCACCTGAACATGTGATAGGACATGAAAGTGTATCCTGAATACAATTTAAAAAATGATAATTCGGGTTCTAAAAAGAACCGGTCACCTTCAGATGTTAGTGGCATATCGTTGTTGGCTGCAAGCCTTCGTCATCAGACGACGGAGTTCTTCAATAACTCAACATTGCATGGAGTACGATACATCGCTGAAAAGGACAGGCCGTTTTGTGAAAAGTGAGTACTAGAAGTGTCTTTTTTATGACTATTTGATGTACTTCTTTGCCGATAGTGGCGTTGCTGATTGATCTTATAAAGCCTGTAACTTCTGAGAATCCAAGAGTGTATTAATTGTAGTAGGCACTGACCTAGATCACATAAATTCGTAAATTATTTCTTCTAGCCGGTATGATCGTGAAGCTTCTTACTTTTACACCGCGTTAACTGCTGTGTCTTTGCATTTAAACATAGCATTTCTCACACAGATTATTTAATCATCAATGTCAATATTTTCATTCTACGATTCAAATTTATGTGAAAACTTCATCAGCCTGTTTTCCATTGCAGGTTTATGTGGTTCAGTTTTACAGCCGTCGGTGCAGTGACCACTTGTATCATAATCGTCAGTTTATGGGAAAAGTTCCAAACCAATCCTACTATTACGGGTAAGTGATGTTGTCAAGTGTTGAATAGCCTACATAACTACATCATAGTACATACTTATCACTTCAACACGGAAGATCCTACCGCTGGGTTTACCCTGTCCGTTTTTTTTACGCCATAGTTCCCGGTTCCGTGTGTTTCTCATCCAGATGTTTCTCACGAATTTGTCAACCCAACGATGATTCAAATTCAATTATGCTATAGGTTTGGATACGGACTTCCACAACTGGGATGTGCCTTTTCCTGCAGTAACGATATGCGACGTTGACCCTGTTGATGATGAATTACTGGAAACTTACATTGAAAGGTACCTTATTTTAACTATTAGTATTAAACTATTAGTAGGTGTACCTACTTATTTTAACTCAGTGGTTAAAATTTAATGTAACTTATAATCTAGTGTAATCGGCATATATTTTTCCTACTGCAGGGAAACAGGCGTTTCCTCAGTGAGAGGGAGTGGGCCATAATCCACCACGCTAGCCCGGTGTGGGTTGGTTGTGGATAAATATTATATTATCCTTGCCCTTATAGGCAATGTGCCATATTTTTTGTGTATTTTTACAGTGTTTGGGGTTCGGAACCACCGGAAAAAGCTGGTGAGATGTTGCGCTGGTTGGCGACTCTCAACTACCGGTCCATAGAAGAACGCGCTTCGGAGTTCCTCTCGGATCCTGCTCTTGTTGGAAAGAACGAGGGAGACGAGCCTAAACCAGCTAAAAATCCTAAAGATGCGGTTTATGAAGTGAGAATATTTTATTACATTTCTATAGGTACATTTGAAACAAAATTGCTAGATAGAGAAAAATTCTACCTGCGGTTTATAGATACGGCACGGGTGGCGCAATGTCTGCGCTACTGTAGAGAAACGTGTTCAATTTAAACTGTTCATCTTTAATATTATATTTCACTGTATTTCTTTTTTTATCTTGTTATCTTTACGTGGTCCGGCTGTTTTTTGTTTTTGTCTTGCCATGAAGTACCGTGTTACCCAGTTATTGGGTTGTGGAGGTCTGGTAGGCAGCTGCTCCACGTAAAATACATAGTTGGGAAATGGCTAGGCAGATAATGATGGTCCGGCTGTTTTTTGCAGAGAAGAATTTCCTGTTGTGGTGCAACTTTTTTGTTTCGAATAATGATATTTCTATTTTTAAATGAAACACAATAGTATTGAAATCAGTACAAAATAACCCCGTATTGGTTTCATTTGCATGTTTTATGTTCCCAGATAGTCCGTCACTGTGAGTCATTGTTTTACGACTGCGAATGGAAAGGAGATTCCGAAGAATGCTGCGATGTGCTAATGCCTGTATTCACCGAAATGGGATTCTGTTACGCTTTCAACTCCAAACATGCTGAAAAAATTTGGCCTTGGTATGAATATATATTTTGCCTAGTCATGTTTCACCGAATCCATATTAATAGGGATTCTTCATTATTTGTAATTTATTTTTTGCATCGTTCATGTTCCAGGCAATCGCAGACCCAAGCTGAGCAATTCAATGAAGCGTTCATCCACGAGACTGACGCTAAATGGTCTTTCATGTTTAACTCTGATCGCAAAAATACCACATTTGACGTGCGTAATACACTCCTTGTTTCTGAAGTTTCGCCCATAAAAGGATATTTCCAAGCCAACAAAATGAGTCATTCAATTATCTCTCCTTACTTAGCTTATGACTTGAGTTATTCATTATCCTTTTACAGTCTTATCGCCTTCATAAAACGGCATTGTCGTACGAAATGTGGCATCCGAGAACGATAGATGCTTTATGTTAAAGTCATTGATTTCTTTCAGATTTTTATTCATTCTACTGAAGAAATGGCTGGCTTAGAACAAAGCGCTCAGCACTCTTGGGACCGCCGTGTGGAGAAAGTGTCCTTCTCTGTAAAGCACACGTACACAACCGAAGACGCCCGTCAACTGTCCATCCATCAACGCCGATGTGTGTTCGCTGACGAACTGCGCTTGGAGACTTCGAATATTTACACGTATTCGGCTTGTATGAGGCAGTGCCGCATGCAACGGAGCCGGGCTTTCTGCAAATGTGTGCCGCATTTTTATCCACCTTTGAGTAATTATTATTATTTAAAGTAATTCGTAGGTACCTATTGAGACCTATTCGGGCTTAAATAAGGCCAAAAGTCCTTAAAGGTTTAGAGACTGATGACGGACGGCCTCTACAAAGCTGAAATCATATCCCGTTTTTTTAAAGCCCTTATTTCATATTTCATTCCCCAATATTTTTAATATTTTTTCCTTATTGCTTTTTCAGAAGGCTATAAGCAATGCACACTAAGGGAGCTTGGCTGTATAGCTAAATACGCGGCCGCAATAACAGACGTTACGCGTTGTACCTGCGAACTTGGATGCTCCCACACTGTATACGAAGTGGAAAAACTGTCTGACGTCGAGTAAGTTTTGCCGATGCGTCATTTTACTCGAACCATTGTTAATCTGTGCTATTGTTCAAAGCGTAGCGTAGGTTGGTGACGGTGACGTGAAACACATTAATTTGTGTTTTGTTAATGTATTTAGTTCGTCACTGTGTCGTACTAAAAAGGCTGTGGAACGCATTGGCGACATGTTTTAGGAGCTTTTCGAGATACTTTGTAGAAAAAACAAAATGTTTAAACATAACATGTCATACTTGGGTGCCACGTATTCCTAAATAGGATATGCCATTCGAGTGTCCATACGTTTGTTCTTATTCGTAATACATATTACAGAGCATGCCCGCGAAGTTTTCTAAAAGCGTGACACATTATGGACGAACGAAAACTTGTAAGATGGTTAAGAGAGCTTTATTATGGACCTCTGTGATCGTCAGCTGCGATTCGGTGTGTGAGTTAAGCAGCGGCAGCCTCCCAAACACGTCGAAAAAAGTTTTTTTCAGTCATTTCCTCTCGAATGAAAATAGTGTCAGATTATAGCCAACCCAAATCTTGCAGAAAACAAAACGTCAGCTGGCTGTAGCTCGGTGGGAAGGTCGTCAGCTAGCGCCCTGAAGGGGGCATCTATCGCCTACTTAAATTCACCAGCTGACGATTTTCCCTCGGCATCTTGCCAGCTGAATTATTTTATTACTTACAGGATCATATTAACTATCAGCAGACAAATTTTTATCCGGGAGGAAATAACGTGTCTAAAGTTATTCGACTTTATGCTTCATGCTCCGACTGAAAGATTAATCTTTGGTGCCTTTATTAATATAAAAACAATGTCACAAAAATAATCAAGTCGATAGGACATCTAGTTTTCGAAATATAAGGAAAAAGGTAAACTGAAAGTTAGTCACGTTGAAATTTTGTAAGTTTTTGTTTTAGGATTTTTTTATTCTTTATAGTTAAGGATTATATTATTATTTCATAATATAGAAGAAGGTCTTAAAAATCTAAATATGTATAAATTGTATAGAATAGAATAGAATAGAATACTCTTTATATGTACACCATATAAGTTACAGAAAAGATAGATGAGAAAAATTACATAGGGTGACACAATGGGCGGCCTTATCGCTAAAAGCGATCTTTTCAAGACAACCTTTGGATGGATTCTAAAGAGAAAAAGGAGATACAGTACTGTAGGTAGTCTTAGGTGTACTATTTATACAAACATCAATACATACTAAATAAATAAATTTATACAATGAAAATTGTGAAACAATAGCAGAGAACTCTAGTAACAAACGCTTTAAAGAGAGAGATAGTGGTTCTTGACCAAAGTTTTAAAAATGGACAAAGATTGAGCCCGCCTTATCGACACAGGCAAGGCATTCCATAACCTCACCGCTTGAATCGTGAAAGAATTGTCATAGAAGGTGGTGGAATGCATCGGCATTTCTTGTCTCAAGTTTTCCAATGACCTCAGATATCTATTATGTGTGTCATGAAGGAACTTGAATCGTTATTTAAGGTAAGAAGGGGTTGTAGGATTGAACAGAGTACTGTAGAGCAGAAATAAAAATATGAGAATCCCGGCGAAGACTGGAGAATGGGAAGCCATTTGAGTTTTGTCCGAAATTCAGAAATGTGATCATATTTGCGCAAGCCAAATATAAATCTTATACAAAGGTTTTGAAGACGCTCAAGTTTATCTAGTTGTGCCTGAGTGAGATCGAGATAACTGACATCAGCATAGTCAAGGATGGGAAGCAGAAGGGACTGTGCAAGCGCAGTTTTAGTGGCAGTAGGAAGGAAGTTCCGCAATCGTCTAAGGGACATGGCAGATGCAAAGATTTTGCGGCTTACGTCCTGGAGCTGTGGACCCCAAGACAGATGTTTATCGATCCAAACCCCAAGATTCTTAATTTTCGCACTTAAAGGAATTGTAGTTCCATTAAACTGAACCTACAACAATGACTTGGGTCTTTGATGGATTAACCCGCAGACCATTGGCCTCACTCCACTCACTAATTGTAGCCAAATCCTTGTTTATTGCATTCATTGCATCAACTAAGTTTGCAAGGTCAGCTTGTTGGTAGATTTGCAAATCGTCTGCATAAAGGTGGTAGGATGAGAGAAGGTTTTTGGAGATAGCGTTTATAAATATTGCGAAGAGTAAGGGAGATAAAACGCCACCCTGAGGTACACCGGCAGTTGTATAACACCAGGAAGAGTTAAATTCTTCTATGCAAATACGTTGCCGGCGGCTATACAGGTAACTGCGAAACCAGTCAATCACCGTCGGAGATATGTTAAGCGAGCGAAGTATGCCAAGCAAGATGTCGAAATCGACAGTATTGAAGGCATTACTAAAATTTAGCAAGCAAAGAACCGTCAGATTACCGCGCTCCATGCCTAATCGTATATCATCGGTTATGTTCACTAATGCTGAAGCGGTGCTATGACCAGGACGAAATCCGGATTGATAAGGATTCAGCAGACTATTCTTACAAAGAAAAGCACTGAGCTGATTGTGGACAAGGCGTTCGAGGACTTTGGATAGGAAAGGCAAGATGGAAATAGGACGGTATTCGGAAAAAGATGTAGGATTTACCTTTTTCGGTAAGGGAGTGATTTTGGCGTCTTTCCAAGTTGATGGAAAGACCCCATGGGATATTGAGTAGTTAAGGATATAGCATAAGATAGGGAGGATTTCGTCGAGGACAGGGAGTATCATCTTTCGACTGACACAATCACTGCCAACTGCGTTAGAAGTGATTGAAACTATGCTCTTCTTAACATCACAATCAGAGAATTGACTAAAAATAAATGGGGAATAATCCGGAGCAGGAAGGTTTGAAAGGAAGTTTTATGTAGTTGCTTTCGAGGTCCTATTACATGAGGACGAAGACGAGAAGTGTTGATTCAGCTGATCAATATCAAGGTCTTTAGGAATAGTTTCTTGGCGAGATTTCCTAACTCCTATGGATTTAAGAAATTTCCAGACTTTAGCTGGGTCTCCGTTTTCAACTGAATTGTGGATATGGCGTCGTTGGGCATCTCTACACACCTTATTGCAGCGATTTCTAGCATTCACAAGTTTCTCCCAGTTCGACGACGAGGGACGACAGCAGCTTTGACGTAGCAGCTTTCCTGTTAATTAAGTTTTTAATATCACTTGTTAGCCATGGTGCCGGTAGATGTTTCATTTTAATTGCACGCACGGGAGCGTGAACATCATACAGCTGCACAAGGTTATCCGTCAACAGGCTCACTTTATCGTCAATTGACGCAGCGCTGAACAGAGGTGCCCAGTCAAAGTCAAAAAAAATTGTAAGTGTTTTTATGGAAAAAATAATAAATAAAGGCTCCAAAGTTTCGAACTCCATAATATAGCTCTCTAAACCATCTTACAAGTTATCGTCCGGGAGGAATTTGGTCATGGATATATGTTGCTAGCTCGCGGACCATTAGGCGAATTTCTATACCTATTATTGGTAACGGTGATGGATGAGGTGAATATCCATTACATAGGGTACCAAGACTCCTGCACACCGCGGAACGTTCGTTAAGCTATTGGTCCCGAATGACATTTGAACAACTTTGACAGTCGTTACATACGGGTAGTCAGAAGCCAGTAAATCTGGTAACAGTCTTGCCAAAGAGTACCTACCGTGTTACCCCGTTATTGGGCTGTGGAGGTCAGACAGGCAGTCGCTCCATACAAAATACTGGTACTCAGTTGCATCCGGTTAGACAGGGAGCCGACCCCGACTTACTTGATCGGGAAAAGGCTAGGCAAACTGATTGATTTCTTCGAAATAAGAGAACAGTTAATGTCAAATTACGACGGGTATAAAACTACTCTAAGTAAGAAAAATGTTGCGGTTTGAGCTAACTGCCTTAATCTATTTAACAAGTAATTTACACGTCACCCTTTATAGAGGGAGGTACTTATAGGAGATGAAGTTCGTGGAGTCGCGCGAACGAAGTCGCGGGCGACGTGCTAGTACATACTAAAAAGCTGTTACTTGCAGTTCCACACGAAGTAGCGAAAACACACTATTGGAAACAGAGTTCGTGTCATGGCCTATGGTGCGCTACAAACGTGAGGTGCTTTTCGGTTGGGTCGACTTGCTTGGTGAGTCAAACTTACGTAGAAATACGGTTAAATATTTGTCTTGGTTTTCCTACTAGCCGTTGGTATTTGTTATGATGGACTTTCCTATGTACTTGTGTGTTTTTATTGACTTGTTTATTGTTTAAACTGTAACCCAAAAAAACAAATAGTAGGAACAAAGCAGGAAGTTTTACTGTCAGATTCTAGTTCATCTTCATTAAAAATCTATAGTGTTCTATAAATCACTTTCCTATAAAAATTAAAATTATAATCGTATTGGTGGTTTTTGATTGGCTGTCAAGTTTCCGCTAGCTTAGACCGACAAGATCAAGTAGAAAAAATCTGTAAACGATATAACAGGCAACCCCTTTTTAAGTTTCCGAACATCCATAAAAAACGGAACCCTTATAGGATCACTCGGGTGTCTGTATGTTTGTCACAGCCAGTTTTCTCCGGATCTTTCCTTTCGGAGGTTCGGAGATTAGTCTGTCAACATGTTATTAGATGGTCGTAAAAATCTAAATAAGAAAGACTAAATATTTAAATTAATTATTAGCATTACAATATTTTAGCTACTTTTCAGGGTTCCGAACAAAAAACGGAGCCCTTATAGGATCGGGTGTCTGTCTGTGTGTCCGTCTGTCACAGCCAGTTTTCTCCGAATCCACTAGACCGATTCTGTTGAAATTTGGTATACATTTGGAATTCTGTGACTAAACACGGACGTTTTACGTAAATAAATAAATACATTTTTAGTATTGGGGTCACTATAAGGGATCGGACTAGAAAATTAAAAATAAAGTTTTTCAAACTGTATCGTATGACATATCAAAAGAAAGGGCTTACTTTGAGGGTTTTAATTATATTATTTTCATAATGTTAAAATTAATAGTTTTAAATTTATTCAAGAAATTAGACAAAAAAATTACCATTCCTTACTTACCTAAAAAAGCCTAAAATTTTGATAAAAATGTAGATAATAGTTCTATACCTAAAGATTACAGGAAAACTTATAAGTCTGTAGTGTTAAAATAACATGTCAAAAAAATTAAATTGGTTCGGAACCCTTACACGCGAGTCCGACTCGCATTTGGCCAGTTTTTTACACCATAATATACTCATTAAAAATTTCAGTATCATTTGGTGGCATCGCGGGACTGTTCCTGGGATTCTCCCTGTTATCTGGTGTGGAGCTGTTATACTACTTCACGTTGCGAGCATGGTGTGCGGCCGTGAGAGACGGGGATGTGCTGCGGCAAGAACGAGCGGAAAGACTGGCTAAACCTAAACCACCTCATGATCTGAGCCTCGTACCTTGGTCAGTATCCTTTTTTATCATTTGAAAATAGAACGTTCAATTGGCAACTTGTTTGAAGTCCATAAATAAAATAGCTGCTATAATGGTGACAGTGGAAACTCACCTTTAAAGGCCTATGCACAACGGGACGGACTGGCAGAGGATTTTGACACCGGTCATCGCATACTAGCTGCTTAGATTCCGCGGCACCGCCGGAATGCTAACTGCAGCATTCTAGCGGCATGCCAGGAAATCCCGCGATTTGCCGCAGCATCCCGACGCAAGATCCCTTAGCGCACTCTCCAATGCCGTGTCAAGAAATCCCTTTCGATGCCACGGAATCAATTTATAACATTGGAATTTATGTCTTATTCTTACTAGATAAGTTTGATGTCCTTTGGTAAAAGTTAAAATCCTTTGCCATTCCGTTTCGCCCCGGTATGCGAAGGCCATAAGAATGTGTGTAAAGGTGCTTTACCACTGCCACGTGTCAATATTACAAGTTTGGTACGTTAAAGTTGGAGCCATCCTACAAGTCTTCGAGAATAATTATTTTACCTCTGATTTTGCATCACTATGAACTTTATTCTTATAGCCATAAGGTTGCTGTCAGAGATGAAATAATTATGAATACATCATGAATAAGCCTGTTATGTTCCGAGAAAACGTTATGTGTAGTGTGGTATAGTTGACCGGTAATGGGTTGGTTATAGGTGGAAGCAGCCGCCAGTGGCCCGCAGCGCGCGGCCCATAGTGGTGCGCGCCAAGAACGTGCAGCCGCCCGAGTACTCGCCGCCGCCTTCATATCCCACTTACTTACCCTAGGGATTCTCTAATTTATGTGTTTGAAGAAATGAAACGAAAATATATTTCAGTTAATATTTATTCCAATATTTTTGGTCATTCAAGTTCAATCTAATGTCGCTATTAGTAAAATTTATATCGAACTACATTATTGTGACAATTGGACACAAAAACAGTCAACAAGTTCCAAAATTCGAGAAATATTAACATACATACAGTAAAGTCTAAAAAAAAACGAACACAATAATGCAGTTCAATAAATAACAAGTTTACAAAAAAATAAAGTTCCGAAACATTTCGTGTGATCTGTGTATGTATTCTATACAATTTTTACAATTTGTTATCTATGAACCAAGGGTACTAAATCAACGCAGCACCAACGTCTAAGTACTAAACAATTAGGAATGAAATTTCTGACTAATCAAACATAAATATTACTAATATTGCATTCATAGATTGACTGACAATCTATTGCTCACGCACTTCACTCATTAGCGGTCATTACCGACTGTATGATTCATAATACTCTTGCAACGATCCCAAATATCAGATATCAATAATGCTGATTGTATTTTTATCGCAATAATCGCAAAATTAATTTAACAGATGTTTCACTTATCTATCTACTTACGGTATGATTACAATAATATAATATAGACACATAAAAATTGCAAATTCTATTCATCCAATAAGATTTTAAAACTACAATGCCATATTCAACTATCTTCCAAGGAATCATAGCAACTTTGGCATTATAATACCTTTTAAAACTCATTTTAAAAAGGATCTACTTCTATGACCTATTATTTAATTTAATACTTCTAGTTCAGCGTATGACTTGCAGTATCGCTGACGAGATGAAAAGTTATAATCATGATTAACCTATACACGTACAATTATATTAAAAGGTGCTGCATTGTCATTTTACGTAACATTAATATATAGGCATACGATGCAGCTGCATATTACACTGAAACGTTTATTAACATTTAAACAGTTTAAGATGTTTCTTTGGTTTTCAAAATACACAAATCGGAATGCTGCTCGCTCACTGGATTATAACTTACTCTATTTGACGATACCATTGATTACCGCGATAACACAGCAAATTGGAAATATATTACGTTTAATAATACGTATATCAAAGAAGTTTCGTGTACATTATTGAAAAATACGACATTGAAATACGTCTCAGACGTTAAAATGGAATCCTACGATTGACGTGAAGCATGGGCGTCAAATTACTAAAATTACATTGGATTAAGTTTTCAAAAACACATTTTATCCCATATTATTCTACGCACAAAAACTAGTAATCTTAAGATTATTGTAATATACATTGAAAGATCTTTCAGACATCAGGTTTAAGGGGTAAATATAACTAAAGTTATAAAATCTTTATAAACTGTAATGTTTTAAAGCATTTGTAACATTATTTAAGTAGCACGGTAAATTAAAGTAGTACGTAAGTAACTTTCATTACAATTTTTGTCACTATTTGTGCACGATTTAATGTATTTTACGATAATAATACAATACAGCAGCAAACTGTTACCATTGTTTGATTTAGAATACCTTTCCGATAACAATGTCATTATCATTGTAATCAGATATAAGTAGCATTCTACAACTTAACAGGGACTGGGATATAAGTTAAATAAATAAAATAAAACTGAGCAAAATGTTTAAGTAATGTATGTACGGGCGAAATGCAAAATCACAAATCATTATTGAAACTAATCGCGCATACTCAAACATACATAATTTCAATTCATATATTTATCTATATTTACAATATAAAATAAGTAGGATTCAACTTATATTCCTAATTTCATTTAAAGGGACCAGAGGACCATTTGCTAATAAACTGATTTCTGTTAAATATTACTAATGATTAAAAAAATAACTTAGAGAAACTCAATTGATTCCAAATTTTTTTTTTTTGTCACATCTTCCACTATATGATGAAGAACAAAGAGGTATTTGCACTATGAGAAGACATCAAGTTTCTAGAAGTGTATAATGATAAGACAGTGATTAATGTGTATGCAATGATAATGGAAATGTAACTATGTGTGAACTTTGTGCTTCTGCTACAGTATTTGATTCAATTGTGTTCACACCGGCTAACATGTTTGTACTGTTGCAGGCTTCTATTTAATAGATAACAGGTGACATATTAGAAGGTTTTGGAAAGAGTCTGTCAAGCGTTATTTGGCACCCCTATTTATTGAATAAGTACTTTAAAACGTTTATAACGAGTGATAGGCATAAACAATATTTATTAGACCCACAGACTCCGCCTCGGCCCATTCTTGAATACAAATATTAGTAAATTCGACAAATACTTAATGATACTTACGAGTTACATGTTAAGGGAGGATTTTTGAGATCAAAGATAAGTTCGTAACTCGTCTTACCTCTGCATAGATCATTCTCATCCTCCACTGGTTATGGGGCATGATATGTAGGCGGAACGTGAAGTTATTCGAGTGTTGAACAATCATGTCGATCTACACCCTCTTTACTTTACCATATCTCACTCCGCACGACGATACGAAAAATATTGTATACTTAAATTCCTTGTAGAGTATCCGCGTCGCGAATATCTTAATATAATTTGCGATATATAATTAAAGTTATTTTCGGGCGAACCTCTAATAAGCTCAAGACTGACAAAGAAGATTTATAATAAAATAATGCGTAAAGATGTGTGGTGTGTTTGAGACACACTGACAATTTCATTAAACTACACCGCGCATAATCTTGAAGCAAAATTAGGCGATAGACACTTTAGCTTAAAAGAACTTCATGTTCAGATACTTCCCTATCCCAATGACAAAAATCAATACATTTGATTTTTCATATTATATGGTAAAACATATACTTGACAGACTCGGTGAATGCTAAATTAAGTATCTTTTTCAATAAGTACAAATTAAAATAACAGAATAACACAACCTATCAAAACCCAATAACAAATTATGCATAAGTAGATCAATTGATTTTTAAAGTTTTCGAGATTTTAAATACACCTAAACATCAGGGAAATAACTACTTTTAAAACAAAATAGTACAGAAATGCTACGATGATACGTGAATGATATTCAGCGCTGGAAGTATCCGAGAATTCCTTTATCACAGCAGTTGGCACGCCAATCTTGTTAACTCTATGGTTTGAAAGACATGCGTGGCGGCAAGATAACGCACGTATGCGTTACGAAAAAAGCACCACTCAATAGTTTTTGAGCCCTAAACGAAAAATCGCGATGCGACGTTGTATCGCTAAAATATGCGAGCTTGCTGAACGCTAAACTATTAAAAAGTATGTAAATAGTTTTTACGTGTTGCCAAGTAATCGCGGTCTTGAGTATAAGCCCATAACCCGCATGTAACAAGATAACCTGACGAAAACAATAGGGTCGAACTACAACTTACATGCGCTCGGCTTTCGTACAGATGAAATGTATCTTTGGGCAAAGGGCATAGAACCATTGTGTCATAGCCCCCCCGCCCCTTTTTGAAATCATAGCAAAATGGTGATTTTGCTACTTTTTAGGGTTCCGTACTTCAAAAGAAAAAACGGAACCCTTATAGGATCACTTCGTTGTCCGTCCATCCGTCTGTCTGTCCAGACCGTTTATCTCGGGAACGCGTGGAGGTATCAAGTTGAAATTAAAACCATATACTCAAATCTATGGCCCCTTGCAGCTGTGAAAAAAACGAACTTTTAAGTAACGTAAAAAAAAGATACGGTCGATTATGCCGCAAAAAACGTATATTTCGACACTCTCAAGGGAATCAAAATGTATAGGGTATTTGCCGTTGACCTAGAACTATGAAATTTGGCAAGTAATACTGTCTTGTACTTGTCAGTATTGGGAAAAGTTTGAAAACTGTACATTTGTAAATGTAACGAAATCATAAAAAATAGTCTTTATCTACACTATAATATTATAAAGAGGAAAGATTTGTTTGTTTGTATGTTTGTTTGTTTGTTTGAATTGAATAGGCTCCGAAACTACTGGACCGATTTGAAAAATTCTTTTAGCATTGGATAGCTACATTATCAGGGAGTAACATAGGCTATATATTATCCCCGTATTCCCACGGGAACAGGAACTACGCGGTTGAAACCGCGTGACGTCCACTAGTTTAAAGTAATTTGTAACTACAAATTTGTACGGAACCCTCGGTGGGCGAGTCCGACTCGCACTTGGCCGGTTTTTTTTTTGTTTTTGTGTCCTCTACCCATACAGACAAATGTTAGAACGTGCGCCGCAACTTTGAAAAAAAATAAAACAAAATGGTGCTATGCCAGCTCCCATGGAAAACATTTCGATCCCTTTTACGCTACAGTCATCTCTGAATTGAGATGAGAGGACGACCGCTAATTTAGGGTGCACCGGCATCGTATGTAAATAAGAATTTTTTGTTGTTAATAAAGGATGCGCAGTAACTTCGAACGCGTGTAAGTCTAGTTGAACCCTGACAGCACAGTGGCTGGTGAAAGAACAGCGCGGCTGCGTTCAATAATGAACGGCAATAGTATAATTTTACTAGATTCGGACTTAAAAAATAAGTAACAGCCATCTAAACGTCAAAGTAAGATTATTGGCCGTCCGATAAAAATAAATAAGTATTTTCATTAAAATAGTGACATAGAGCACTGGTGATCTGATAGTTCATCACGCTATTACTACGGAATAAAGAGTAACTATAGGGCAGCATAGTCCCAGTGGCATGGAAGAGGGAGCAAATGGATTGCTTTTACATATACTAGAACTACATTTGAATTAAGAATCTTAACTGTCATGTTTTGGAACCACAAACACTGTCACGAGTATTCATGACAAGGTTCTCGTTCCATTGCAACAAAATTGATTTAGAATCTTCTTATAGCAAGTAGATTGAAAATGAACTTAGACTGCATATTGCTAACATAGATAGTTGATACATCGGTTACAAGTTTCTGTAAGTAAAATAGAATATAATAGTCCCTTGACGAATCCATTTGCTATCTGCTCCACATCGGCATACATGGTCGCTTGGAGCACAGTGAGGCGGCTGAGCTAGCACAGCTGCACGTGGTCGTCGTGCGGCGGCCACAGCGGGCTGGCGGCGTCGCCGGCGGGCTGCTTGTCGCTGCAGCGGCTCCGCAGCAGGTGGCTGAGCTAGCACAGCTGCACGTGGTCGTCGTGCGGCGGCCACAGCGGGCTGGCGGCGTCGCCGGCGGGCTGCTTGTCGCTGCAGCGGCTCCGCAGCAGGTGGCTGAGCTAGCACAGCTGCACGTGGTCGTCGTGCGGCGGCCACAGCGGGCTGGCGGCGTCGCCGGCGGGCTGCTTGTCGCTGCAGCGGCTCCGCAGCAGGTGGCTGAGCTAGCACAGCTGCACGTGGTCGTCGTGCGGCGGCCACAGCGGGCTGGCGGCGTCGCCGGCGGGCTGCTTGTCGCTGCAGCGGCTCCGCAGCAGGTGGCTGAGCTAGCACAGCTGCACGTGGTCGTCGTGCGGCGGCCACAGTAGACTGGCGGCTTCGCCGGCGGGCTGCTTGTCGCTGCAGCGGCTCCGCAGCAGGTGGCTGAGCTAGCACAGCTGCACGTGGTCGTCGTGCGGCGGCCACAGTGGACTGGCGGCTTCGCCGGCGGGCTGCTTGTCGCTGCAGCGGCGCCGCAGCAGGCGCCCGAGGCGGGAGAACTTCTCGGGGTCTGATAGGGTTGCCTGTCAAACAGTAATGGTGACATTAAACTTAGTTAGAACTTGGATGAGACCAGAGTACGAGCTCGAGGTGAATTTAGAGTGCGCGCAGCGAAGATTGTTTCTGCCTAACTAATTTCAATCTTATATACTAAAATGTTGAAAAGACAACTTTTATCGAAACGCGCGCCTCTAGGCAGAGACGCTTTGGAATTTTATTTTAAACTGTTTTTTAGATTGCAGAAAGTAGAAATTACTATGCCAGTGACAACCACGTTGAACTTGGCCTTGCCAGGAGAGCGTGGACACGAAGTGAGCTGTCAATCCATATGAACAAGATGGAATGACAATTCACTTCACCCTCAGTGCTCACTGCACCTACGTTTACACGGTGAGTCGTTGTCAGAATAGACCGGCTGATACAGATAACATCACACTCACCTCGATAGCAATAGCTAGAACGATATGAATGGCAGGTATCAGCAGCAGGTAGATACGGAACTTGGTTTGTTCAAAGTTATCGGAGTCCATGGGTTCAAGTTCCATAAATTCAGCGAGCCACTTCCACGGGCATAGCAGGAGTACGGTCACGAAGATGCATTGCGTCACTAGTGTTAATACCATGGAATCTGAAAATATAAAATTAAATGTCGTATGGAATATCTTGCGGTTAAGCCAAGAACTGGAGGTAGTCAGGTCGTTAAGGCGACACTATTTAGCCAAATATTGGCATTGGTTCGTTAACTCAACATATAGCAGTCCACCCACTGCCGGAGAAATGCCAAGGCACTCCCAAGCGACGTCAATCTACTATATATAGGCTTATAAATGCGACAATTTGGATGGGTGGATGATGTTGGTTGTTCATCCACTACCACCTACTTCACCACCATCGAGAAAAATCTCTCCTCACATTTTTAAAGTAGACAAAACTTGCTTCATTTCCACCATAAATCCTCTGTAGGTTAAATAGGTGTGAGATACAGCACTCCAAACACCGGACATTTTCCTAAAAAGTTATGAATTTTGGTTTTGGTTTGGTCTTAAGCGTTTCTTTTTCGATGCGAGACGCGCAGGACCGGTCGTTGTGGCTGGCGACGCTTGGGGGAGGCCTATGACCAGCAGTGGACGTCTTGCGGCTGATATGATGATGATGATTTCATTTTCTTCGTCCTGGCTTACGGGGCAGGCCGCAAGACCGGCGTTAGGTGGGCTAGGAGGCCCATCAAGCCTAGTGCCCGGCTCTTTCGAATATTGTCACTTACAATACAACTTACACCATGATTAAGTTGATAAATATCAGGGGTGCGAGTTTGAGCTCGCTTCGCTCGGTTTTGCATTCTAAACTCTCAAGTGCTTGAACTTTTGTGCATTTTTCAAAAATGTTTCTTCTATTTAAGTATGTAAAATTATTCCTAATGAGGCTTAGTGTAAAAATTGTCAAGCTTGCTTGGCTCGCTTTTGAATTTTACAATCTCTCAGTTCTTAACCTGTCCTGTATGAGGCTAAAACTTACTTCTCTTTAGATATTAAGGCAGAAAATCAAACCTATCCGATAAAGGGTACTAAAATTTTCGAGCTCATTTCGCTCGCTCTTGCATCCTTTACTGTCTAAATTCTTGAGCTTTCCAGCATCAGTTAGCAAAGTTACTTATATTGTCCCGGGCCCCAAAATTGTGGGGAGCTACCTGGGCCTTCTGACTATGACAGGCCTAAATAAAATTCCACTTTTGATCGTGCAACGATTTTTCTTATTGGGCGTCGCATCTCAGGTTGGGAGCCAGATTGGAAAAAAGCCCTAGATACGCCAATGCACACTCAATAACGTATATCTTGTAATAACAAATACAAAATGTCAGATTATACTCACAGTTGGTGCAGAAGCGTTGTCGGAAGGGCCAGCCTTTAGCATAAACACAGGCCATGATTAAATACTGGTATGACGTTACTATGAAGAGGACTGTGTTCTCCCAACATTGCACTTGTTCCACATCCGGACCACCTACAACTGCTTTGAACCTGAAATAGAATTATTCTTAGGTTAAAAAAAATACTGTTAGTTAGGTAGGTGATGACAGTTATATGCTAGACGTCTACTTGCAGAACGAAAAGAAACGACAGAAATATAATTTCACACCGGGAAACCTATATGTAGAACAGAGCAAATCAAAACAAGTTTCGCAAGACGTCAATTTTCCTTACTTGCTTCGAAATTGTATAATAAATTACTATCCATTTTTTTATCACTTATCTTATGACGAAACAGTTAACCTCTTTATTCGTATTTTATAAATATAATCATGTATAAGGAGTTCACATGACCTCATCTCACTAACATGTTTCACACACTCACTCGAACTCATCATCACACTCGCTAAACTCTTTACAACTATCACCTAACTACGTAAACCCTACATAAAATTGTTAACCACCACTACTCGTCACCTTAACCCAGGCTGAATTTGTACTACCTAGAGGAATCACTGACTAAGATACAGGCATTGGCCTAGTTGAGCCCGAGTTCAACCAATGTATTTGCTCTATAACTGTAAGCCCTACCACATTTTACAATGTTATATGTACCAGTAATGTGACCTACATAGCCATTGTATGCTTATGCCTAAGTCTTTGTAGGTAAACTATCTGCTTTTGTGTTTAAGGGTTTTTTGAAATAAATAAAATTATTATTATTATTAATTAACTTTCACCGCGCGCCCCAGCGAGAGGGCCAGCAGGGTTGTTAGTGAAAGTGAAACACGACTGACCAGGGCTGAGCGTAGAGCAGATAGATGGCGGCGACCTGCATCAGCAGCACCAGCAGCACCTGCATGACGAGCGGCAGCAGGCTGGGCAGCGCCACCAGCGACACGGGCGGCGACGCTCGGGTCAGCACCGGGCCCGGCGCCGCGCGCCCCAGCGACAGCGCCAGCAGCGTGGTGAGCACCAGGTCGATGTACAGGAACTGGTTGTTGCCCAGGATCGAGTAGAACTGCACCAAAAAGATGCGGTTACGACTTATACAACTTACTAAATTACTCAAATTTCTGGCTATTTCACACCACAGGCAATCATTATGAGCATGTTTATCAGTTCACTTGTCACACATAATTCCTTCGATGTATTCTTCTCTGTGCTCATAATGATTGCCTGTGGCGTCAGAAAAAGGTCGAGTAGTCAGCGAAGCCGATTATTGCTGTCGGCAAAGTTAGGGCGGAATCGGCAATGTTCGGGCGGAATCGGCAATGTTCGGGCGGAATTGGTAATGTTCGTCGCGCCTTGCGTCCTTCGCACGCGCCTCGTGCTGACATGACGAAGAGGTTTTTGTTTACTTTGCATTTTTTATAGTATAACTAACGTACAGTCAGGCATTACTAGGTGTTTCTTATAGAATCACTTTGTTTTCCGTCCGTCCGTCTGCCTGTCAAGACCATTTATCTTGGAAACGCGTGGAGGTATCGAGTTGAAATTAAAACCATATACTCAGGTCTACAGTCCCTTGAAGCTGTGAAAAAATCAAATTTCTAAGTTAACGTATACAAAAGATACGGCCGTGTATGCCGAAAAATAACGTATATTTCAACACTCTCAAGGGAATCAAAATTTAGAGGGTATTTCCCGTTGACCTATGAAATGTGGCAAACACTACCATTTTTTACTACAAGCATAGGGAGAAACCTGAAAACTATACATTTGTAATCAAATAATAAAAAAATGTCTATTTAAAGTGATATGTACCTACAAAATTGTACGGAACCCTCGGTGGGCGAGTCCGACTCGCACTTGTCCGTTTTTTTTTGGAACGAAGTTCCTTATCGCGCGTTGTGAAAGGGGGCTAGACGGAAAAAATTCTCACGAAAAGTTGTAACGACACTTTTTGCTATAGTTGTAAGCCGTGCGGCGTGCGCGTGTTTCTCTGTCTGTCTGTCTGTCTGTCTCTCTCTCTCTCTCTCTCTCTATAAAGCAAGCCAGTTATTTTCGTTTAGTCTTTCTATTTCTGTTTACATTATATTTGTAAGGTAGGCAGGGTAGGCAGGGTGGGCAGGGTAGGCAGGGAAGGCAGGGTAGGTAAGGTAGGTACGGTGGGTAGGGTAGGTACGGTGGGTAGGGTAGGTAAGGTAGGTACGGTGGGTAGGGTAGGTACGGTGGGTAGGGTAGGTAAGGTAGGTAAGGTGGGTAGGGTAGGTAAGGTAGGTAAGGTAGGTAGGGTGGGTAGGGTAGGTATTAGGGTCTAAAATTGAGCCTACTGATTAAGTTTATATTACATTATATTTGTTAATAATAAAAAAAATATTATTATAAATTTAAAAAAAAATATACTATAATTCCTTCACTAATTATTTCTCCGAACTTCGTTCCATCCGGGTGTCCCTTGACACCTCTCAAGTTTTTTTTAATTTAAAAACATGTCAGTGAATTACACAGTGAAAGTAGTGAATTAAAATCAATGCCAAACAATTATTAACAACAATTTTAACAGCTAACTATTAGTATGACCAGCCTTTTTAAATAAAACATAGAATAAAGAAATGGCCCGACTAGTCGCTGGTTTTTTGACGACTAGTCGCTGATTATAGCCGGATAAACGGCCACTGGTAGGTACATCCCTAGAAATACTTCTCCCGTATCGAACGATTGTCGATTTATTAAATATCTTTGTTATAGAAAAAACAAAGATATATTTGTGTTATGGGTCTATTTAAAAAATCATATTTAATACCATAATAAATTATAAAATACAAAGAAAAACAAACAATACTTACATTATAAAGAATAAGGATTGAGAAGAACTGAATCAGCGAATAAAGCGCCATGTATTTGAAGATTGCGAAAGAAGTGCTCAGAGCACAACGTCCTTCCAAGGCGAGTAGTTTCACGCATTTGATGTTTTGCTCCTGAGATGTGAATGGAGCCGCCACTAAAAATCAAAGAAAAACATCACATGAATCAACAATATCAATATTATTTTCATTTAGATTTACACCTCTTTTTGTAATCATATTCAAATCTATTTTTTTACTTTTCATTCTACACGGTACGCCTATAACATATAAAAATGAGCATAAATCGTGTGACATTCAATCAAGCTAATATAACGTGACGAAACAAAAAAACGCTTGGTCGACGCATCGTTGTAATGTACGACGAATATTTCTGGAGTACGAATCATACGTGCATTATAAATGTTAGACTGTGAGTAAGAAATAAAGCTCCCATTTCAATATGTCACTGTGAGTCCAGGTGGTGTTGACATACGAACCAATAGACAAACATGGGGAAACGATAAGGCTTTCTTGCTCGACCACGAAACACTACTAAGTTTGCAATAGCAGCAATTTCTTACCCGAGGCGTCAGCTTCAGAGAGTGATATGCCAACATGCGCAGCTTTCAAAGCGCCGCAGTCGTTTGCTCCGTCGCCGCACATCCCCACGATAAGATCTTCACCTTGCAGTGCAGTCACTAGCTGAGTCTTTTGATCAGGACCGAAACGACCAAACACCATGCCTAAAGGGGAATGAAGAGATCAAAATTACAGCAAAATTGTAAAATAAACCCTACATTTTCAGTCTTCAGTCTTCGAAAAAGATTTTGACCAAGATGATATAATAAAATATAGAGTATATTTCACTCGCGACAACATTTAAGTTACATGCGTAGTTAATAAAAATTATGTTAGGCGTGTTGCATTTTTCGTACTCGCAAAATGCAACAAACCTAACATAATTGTCTCCTTCTCATTGCAATTTACACAATGGTAATGTTTGTAAAAATCATGACCCGCGCTCATGATTTGCGACGGCTTTACAAGAAATGAACCGTGTCTTACCTCGGTTCAGTACAACTGGCATTAGTTCTGGATAATGAGTACGTATCACAGCCCAAGTTTTACCCTCCAATGCCAACACATAAGCGTCTATTGGTAATTTCGGCGACCCACCTTCCCCAACCACCTGAAATATATGGAGTTTATTGAAACCTTACTTTTAAGGCTGCGTTTCAAATAAATATTTATTTAAACAGTTAGCTACACTTTTTACATTTTTTTTTAATATGAGACGTTTTTCTTTTTGTTTTTTTTTTCTTAAGCAGGGATAGAAATGAACACGTTATTCAAAGTGTAAAGAGAACAGCCGTAATCTATAAAACATGCTAAATTAAAGATTACAAAAGTTTCCTTTTGTAACTTACTTCCATATTGAGTGGAGGTCGTAAATCAGTAGATTGCGGTTGTCCAGCAGTGATGAGTACAAGTTTCTGATGTGGCTGCACCATGAGACATCCGCGCGCCACGGACATGGCAGTCATTATGTTATCCCCTGCACAAAACAAAATAAATGTCACCAAAAACAAACAAAATAAACGAGTATCATGTGTCAGAAACAGATAATTGAATCATTTTGGTCGTGAATGGCACTGTTGCGTTAAGAGGGCTATTACATTTTTTCTTGGATTTGAGCGTTTGACTCGAGTTTTGATGTGTGATTATGGTTTATATATAGTCACAAAATAAAAAAAAAATATATGGCCACGAAAGTTTTATTATTTTTCTTGGGAGTGCTTTAAATAAATATTTCAATTTGTTTACGTAAATTAGTAAAAACCTTGTCTCTGCAAAGGATGTTTCATAAAATTTTACTTCAGGCATCTTTTGCTGCTTTGTTACATCGAAGATATAATAATTTCATCATTAATAAAAATGTTTATAGTACAACTATATCTTCTAATTTGGAGTGCTTTATTCAATTTATTATGTTTCATACAGAAATACACCAAAAATAATTCCGTAAAACAGAGTTACTGATAATTTTTCGTCCGAATTATATTTTTTTTTTCTGTGAAAATATAATCCAAATTCAAACAAAAAGTAACAAATAACTAAGGTTACCATGTTACCTTGCTTGAAAAAAAAATAGTCTATATAAATGTAAAATAATATTTTAAAATAATTCTTGTTACAGCGCTACAATTATTATAAATCTCGGGAAACACGGTCTGTAGCTTTAGACCGCGCCAAGCGCTCGATTTTGTAATAGCGCCCTTAAGACAACACACGTGTGAGTGACATTAAAAGCGACTTAAAAACAAGCGCTTTCTGAAACTAACAATGTTGCGCGACTTTAGCCCACCATGCCATGTCTGCAGTTGTAAAGCAAGAAAACACACCTGTGACCATAATCAGTCTCATAGAAGCCTGGTGAAGCTCTCTTATCACTTGGGTCGTCTCTGGTTTCAGGCTATTTTGCATGACTAGAAAGCCTAGGAACGCCATTTCGCACTCGAGAGTATCTCGCTTGACCCTCTGTGCGTCGACCCATTTCATCTTACGATCGAGTTTCTTGTGCGCAAGACCGATTACTCGGAAACCGTTGGATGTGTATTCATTGAGAACAGAACTGAAGTTTTCTGGGAGTGTCTCTGGATTGCACATTAGGGCGACCTAGAAAAAAAAAACCTTTTAAATGACACAAGAGGAGTCAAAATAGACACGGACAAGCATTCTGTCCATTTATTGTCTTTATTGCAGTAGCAATGGAATGTTTACCTTTTCAGGAGCGCCTTTCACGAAGTAAACCATCTGTGGTTGGCCAAGTACGTTAGTTATAACACCCATTGACTGCTGTGCCGAGGAAAAGTGGAACCGACGCAACAAACCGATCTAAAACCAAACATTTTTTGATGATTCATATATAACAAAAACTCTTCTTATCTATAGGATTTGCAAGCTTATGGTTTTACCCACATTTTTATTTTGGGTCGTCTTCGAGGTCTTAGTAGCCTGGCTAAACCCGAAATAAATACGTGTAAACTAAATAAACAAGCTTTGTTTTATTTTTTGGCGTACTTAAGAAATCATTAGCTGTACTTATCAAAATGAATCACCTCATATGGAATCTCCATGGTGAAAGGATCAAAGTCGTCCAAATTCTGAGCATCATTGGCAGCAGTGACGGGTTTCACGATGACTGGTGTCAGGTTATCGTACCGTGTGTTCTCCGGGCCAGGTTCTTCGAGTATCTACGGGAAACTCCACCAAATTAAAATGAGAAAGTGTGTGCTTACGTTCAGAAATATGCGAACAATGAAAGGTATTCGCAAGGCCGGTCTTATTTATTGAAATTTTGTATTTATTACTTTTATAGATAACCTAGCTCAATACTATACAACGTGTTGATTTGCATCCTAGTCAAATTCAAGGAAGTAATTATGCTAATGATTCTCGACCCAAATCGACAATAAAATGGGTAGGTATTTTTTTAATTTAATTTTTTGATTTACGGAAATCCGTAAGTGTAAACCAGCCGCGGCCCGTCTGTTACTAGCCTTATAACCGCGCTTTCACACACAAACAAACGCAAACAATACATACACAACGCATACGCAACGATCATTCGATAAATTCGTAGGTAATCAATCGCACCCCAATCACGGCACGGGGATTCTCCCGCGCAAGCTCCTAGCCACGCCCCCGGCCCCCGCGGCCCCGGAACTAACAGTGTGTTTGATGTCGCCGAAGCGTGCGGTGTGCTTTGCGAATTCGCTTCTCGGTACATCGTTAAGACGTAGGTACGAAGTGCAAAATGACGGACTATTATTCTAATGTCGAGTTGGTGGAGATGGTCCGCCTGTATGCCATCAGTGGAGACAGCCTACGTGGAGCCATCCGGATGTTCACGGAAATGTTTCCCGATCGGCAACCCCCATCACAGAGCGTCATGCTGGCTGCTACGCAGAGACTGCGGGATCATCGGCAGTTTGACGTTCCCCGGCATGCTCAAGCTCGCGGCAGCGTAGGCCTGCCTGTCGCCTTGCAGGAAGACATCCTGGAATACTTCCAGCGAGAACCACGGGCAAGCACGCGGGAGGCTGGTCAACACTTCGGAGTGCACCACACCACAGTCTGGCGCCTACTGAAACGTGAACTTCAACACCCGTTCCACTACCGCAAGGCACAACCTCTACTTCCAGCAGGATGGCGCTCCCTCTCACTATGGTCGGCAAGTACGCGAGTACTTGACCGAAAAGTTGGTGACCACTCGATCGGTCGCGGAGGACCTGTGGCCTGGCCTCCGCGTTCTCCACACCTGACGCCTGTAGACTTTTATTTGTGGGGAGACGTTAAAAGGTTAATTTACACGGAGGAAGTGACAAGTGTAACAGAATTACATGCAAGGATCATTAGTGCTTTCGACACTTTAAAAACGAATGTGTTAGTGTTACGTAAGCTGAAGGAAAACCAGCTACGTTGTGCTCGATTGTGCGAAGAGTGTGATGGTGGCAACTTTGAAGAATACCTCCGGGTAACTTAAGTAGGTAATTTATTTATTTGTACATTTTGTAAATACGTTGTAAGCTTAATCAATTTTATTAGTGTAAATAAGTTGATTTCAAATTTTATTTTTAACTACGCCAATAATACCTAAGAGTCGAAAATATCACCACGTACTTTCACTTAACTAGCACGTCTTTCCATTTCCATCAAACGTAGAAAACATTTTTAGACTTAGTAGATCGCTACACTAACTAAGGCATTCTTGCCGGTCCTAAGCCCGTTAAGTAGGAAGGAAATCCATAAATAAAAACAAAATCACTACGAAAAGCCAAACTAACATTTTTTTTAATCAACTGATAACAGGTCAGTGAACTTTTCTTTGGCGCACTAGTATTATTGTCATTAGTAAGATTTCCGTATCTATTCCAATGATGCTCAAAGATGAGTTAATTATCAAGCGAAATTTATGACAATAATGTAAGTGATTTTCGAAATAAAATTAGGTAAATTTATTGCTACCGGTCATTGATCGGTCGCGCTCGCGCGCGCTTGCATTTCGTAGGTAAGACGTCGACACTCACGCACACAGCTGCATTGTCGCTGTGTGCGTAGTCGGGTGAATCTGTTTTATTTGTATTGAATTAAGAGCTTAATTCTGAAATACTGTTAAATTTCAACAACAAAAAAAAGCAGCTCTTATTAGTTATTGCCCGCTACCGTACTTTCGATTGATTATTTATGTCTTTTATGACAACCTCCTGAAATTTGACGAGGATGCAAAACAACACGTTTTATTCATAGATCGTAATAAACTTAGATCTCTTTAGTATTGGTCCTTACGTTTAGGAACCATGCCAGACAGAAACTGAGGTCAAAATGTCAATTTTAAATGCTCATTCAAATCTGCATTCTGATAATATTTGAATAAAAAATATGTGTCAGATTCGAGGACACCGACACTTGAGATTATCATCAAGTGTATTTGGTCCAATGTTATCAGATGCTTACTACAAACCAGATAAACGTCATATCAATGCATTATATTTTTTTGGATCATTTCCTAGTATTGACGTTAGTAATGTGTTATGGCAACTAATGGCATCACTCTTGTTGTTTTATATTATACTAGTTGACCCGTGCAACTTCGTCTGCGTCACATTTTTCTCCGCTCTTCATTGCTCCGCTCGTATTGGTCTTAGCGTAATGATATATCTATATAGCCTATAGCCTTGCTCGATAAATGGGCTATCAAACACTGAAAGAATTTTTCAAATCGGACCAGTAGTTCCTGAGATTAGCGCGTTCAAGCAAACAAACAAACAAGTTTTCTCATAAATGTTACGGTATAATGACTCATGCAGTGCAGCCAAACTATACTTTGAATTGCTAATTATTTCATAATGATCTTATAATTAAATTACATTGGTATTAATATAATCTATCCTGCATTCGCAATTTACTTTCCAAAAATGTAAACAATTTTAATATTGAAAAAATTAACTGTAAGTTGTGACATGAAGTTTAATTTGTCATACAACTTTTAAACTATTTCATCAGTTACTGTCATTTTGAAATCGACTTCATTTGCAAAAAGATTCTGGTAAAATTTTAATATAATTAATATTTCAAATCGATTTATTTGTACCATTTTAAATTACATAAAGGAAGGTTTTTCAAATCTTAAAGTGCTCAGTTGCCGGTTGTAACTGCGCATCTAGTTTACGAGAATGTTTGGCTTCATCAAGAGTCTTCTTTGTTAATTATTTGTCTGTCACAATGTCGTTTTAAATCTTGATGCTCCAGCATTGAAATGACACAAAGAAACAGCAAGTAACGACTTAGGAAACAAAACTCACCCATTGCGTAAATTCAAACATCTTTAAGTCCAGTGGATCGCCTTTCAGCTGCCCTCCAATGCTGGTGAGGGAGTGGCAAGAAGCCAGCGCTTGTATGAGCGGGCTGGTCGTAGGTAGCCCGCCGACGTCAACCACACATTCACCGAACTTCTCGCCAAAGCGTGATGGTATTACTGAATGGAAGTCTAGGCCGTCTTCGGTTAGGGTGCCAGTCTGAAATAGAAGAATAGCAGTCACTGTTGAGAAATGGCGACACAGGGAGACAATACAGAGATTATGGCTGATATGTTGAAGTGGTTTAAAAAAGGGTGTTTGCTGAGATGAGAGCTAATGTTTAAAAAAATTGGGATACTGACAGTTGAAATTTCGCTCAGTTTCGATCGCAACACCCGTTTTTTTTTTTGCGAATAAAGTTCCGCCAGTTCGGCGCGAAGCGATATCCGCTTAGGTTTGAACAGTAGGATTACCACATATCCACTCTGCTGTTGCTACCGCCCTGGGTAGCGAATAACGGGTCAGAACAGGCCTTAAATCAATAGCTTTTGTAAACACAAACTAAAACCACACTCTTAGTAAGTTGATTTAATCGATGAGGGGAGGTATGCCATGCTTCATTTATTGTACTAATGTTTGACAATGACTAATGACGGTTACGATTTTATTTATTTAATTAAGAGTAAAGTCTCACTAGGCAATGTTGTCCAGACTTCCAAACATAAACATAAAAAAATCCTTTACAATATTTACCTTATCAAAACACATAACTTGTATCTTCCCGCAGATGACGATCCTAGGCGGGGACACGCAGTAGATCCTGTTCTTGCGCAGTCGGTTCTGACTGTACACTATACCGGCCGTCATGGCGGCGGGCAGCGCGGGCGGCACGACGATAGTGATGATGTCCAGGGTGCGGAGGATTATTGTGCCTATCAGACTCTGAAAAAAAAAAAACAACGTTCAGTACCTATTGGTACATAGGCAGACTTAATGAAACAAGGCATTCCGTACCAGTCAACCTTTTGGTTAAAAAGACTACACTGTGGTAGGTGATAATATTTAAAATCGAAATAAGTTTTGGAAATTCGATTGATAAACATTTTAGAGGAATAGTCTACACTAATATTATAAAGAAGAAAGATTTGTTTGTTTGTTTGAATTGAATAGGCTCTGAAACTACTGGACCGATTTGAACAAAATCGTGTGGGAGTACGGGGATGATATATCCCCGTACTCCCACACGACTCCCACGGGAACGGGAACTACACGGGTGAAACCGCGTGACGTTCACTTGTTGAAAATAACGAGCTTGAGTCATGTGACTTTTATGTCATTGAATATGAGCTTAGGTACTCAAGACATTCAAGAAGGAATTTCAGTTAAACATAATACTTGTTGTTGATGTTTTGTTGGGCCCTATTTTTGCCAGTTGGTAGAGTGTAGCTTCTAGGATAGAGGCTAGTAGCTACGAACGACTAATTTACCTTAGTCGTTCGGAGTCGAAGGACTTAGGTAAATTTCTTTACTATATACCAAAATATTTCAACTTATTTTACAATAATTAGGTATAACAGGATTAAACTTACGCCTCTAGCTAGATACAGCCAGATGGAGTAACCCATTCCAATCGCGGCAATGCAGAACATGAATATGACAAACTTGACAGCGTCTTTATAGAATTGGAACCCAAAGGGTTTCGGGAATAGAATACTTTTTAACAGTTCTCCCTTGGCGGTGTAGAAACCGGTGCGTACGACTTTTGCTAAGACCTGCAAAAAAGGAAATTATTAGAATTAAATATTAGATTTCTATTTTTTATCAATTAACTATTACAGGTTGGTTAAGTGTAAGTACTTATACTTAATATGATTATTGCATTACTAAGGGCTTATATAAGTGTATACCTGATTGTTGCCATAGAATCGTGTTTGCAAAACATGAGTACCAGCAAATAAGGTATGTCTTTTGTGTCCTTCAGTTGAGAATATTTCAGCAGATGAGCATGGGGGGCCTTTCATTACTGGCACACTTTCACCTAAAATAAACATCGATATTTTACAAAGCTGCACTAACATTATCAGAGCACATTTACGCATTAAGATGAATTAAGCTTCTGTAGATAGATATTATACTATTTATAGTCAGGTGAGGATGGCGTTTTTCAAAACGAATAAATAAAGCATATGCATACATGTATATTACAAACATAGGTACACCAATATACAGGGTGGCCCGAACATTGACGTCCAAAAGTAAAATTTAGGACCCTCGTATCGTGAGGTATCCGAATCACCCCCATGTATGTTCCGCGACTTTTCATAGTTGATTCGGATACCCGACGATACGAGGGACCTAAATTTATTTTTGGACGTCAATGTTCTGGCCACACTGTGTAAACGATTAATGTCCCTGTCTAAGTTCCACGCGAACAATTTTATAATGACAGCAAGCCGACCTGACCTAATTTCTCGATGTCGGCCTCTATTGGATACTTGACGATAGTTTTAAATAACCCTTTGAGAATTCCAGCCGACTTGACTCTGTGACATTAAACGAAAGAATGAAGAACTGTTTAAATCATAGTAGATGTGGCCTTAAGTTACAGATAGGTAAATTATTACGAAAGCAATCTATATGAGTTGTTTACATGAATTCATTATATAATGTGATAATTGTTACATATGCACAGTAGTATACAACTCGTACCTAACACGTGGCAACATAAGTAAACACTGTAATAGGTATTGCTAGAGATACATACTGATTCATAAAGCAATACCTACAATTTGATTGACAATGTCTTTAGAATCAATTCTTAATAAACGTCAATGTTATATGTTCTGACGCTGGAATGCGTATGTAATTATTGTAACAAGCAATATTGGTAGTCGGTTTAAATTGAAATGGGTCCAGATAGGTCGCATCTGCCGTATTAATTTAGCTGTCGCTGGAGACCAGCAACAGAAATGATGGACGTTTCATTCCTACGGGACATACATTAGCAAAGATTAAACAAAGTTAAGAAAAAGTTAGCTATACCAAATAACCATTTTAATTCTTAGAGAAGTCGTGTATCATATCTTAAACTACACAGAAATATTCAAAGCCATGACCCTTAAGCACACTCCTATCAAAGTAACACCAGCACCATCTCCTCATTCTAGCAAATAAAGAGATCATATTATATTCGTTCAAGCGCCAGCTCGAAGCAAGTGAAGACAGCATCGCATAGCAACATTGACAATCTACAAACCTGTAAGCATGCTTTCATCAACGATGCAAGTCCCGGTAAGCAGCATGGCGTCGCACGGCATCACACAGCCATCAGGTGGGAGCACCAATACGTCGCCAGGCACAAGTCGACAGGCGTTCACGACACACTCTTCTCGGCCCATGCGAGTCGGTCGTAACACGGTAACGGTGAACGCACTTGTTGAGCCGGCCATTTTGTGCAGACGGATGCTCATCTGTTTGGAATAAATAATCATTATAATTGCCTTCTTTAGTAAACATTTTCAGCTGGTAAACGCGAAATATATGTCATACCTTCTTCGTTTGATATAACGCCAACATGCAGGTCGCAATTGACAAGATGAAAACGCAAGTCGCATACTGATAGTACTCATCCAATGACCAAAGTATGATAGAGAAAACTTGGAATAGGTAGAAAGGATTGAAGACTTCGTCTTTGAACAGCGTCCAGTAACTTTTGACTTCCACCTCTACCGAGTTTGAACCATACAGTTTGATCCTGAAAATCAAAGGAATGTTACAATCGGGATATAATGAACAGTTTGAAAAAAAAAAGTTAATTAGGTAGGACATCTAATTAGTTTCTGACTACTGACTACGCGAAATCGCTTAGCGACTAAGTAATTATTTGCACTTACAATTCGTTTTGCTGTCGTTTGTTTATGCCGGACATATTTTCCATCAGTAATTGAATAGCAAGTTTCTCATTGAGTGCAAGAACATTGATAAAGATTCCTTGATCGTTAAGCCAAATGAAACGGTTGTATTTGAACATAAAATATCGGAGTCTGTTATTGCTATGGTTGGATAGGTTCAGGTCAATTTCAAGCACTTTTTCAGTGGACCATACTCCATCAGCGTCGATGACTAAAAAGTAATCACATAATTTAGTCATTGATTGTTACAAGGTGGTATAATAAAAGCAAATAAGGTTGATTCATGGCACACTATCGATGCGAGCCTAGGCTTTGGCGAAGATACAGCGAACATTGATTCGATATCATGCCATATACTTAATAATTATAGTGACTATCTGTATACGACTCAGACCGGCTCGCAGCGCCGCAAGCAGACAAAATCAACCTTTAGGTATAGCAATTCTGTGTTTAGAGATATCTTACTACAAATTTCCTCAGCCGTTTTCAGACTGCATTTTATGTATTTAAATCGATTGTATGCTGGGTAGTATGCCAAAATGAAATATGGTAATCCACATAGTAATATGCACACGGTGTGTAGCAGAATAGCGCGTAATTTTGAATATTTGAAGCCGTGTATATTGATGGTTTGTTCATCGCCGCTGCTCTCGATAACTTGCCACTGCGTCTCGCCAATGACTTCATATTCGTCTGCAATTTAAAAAAAAAAACGGTCTGTATACCTTACCGGGGATAGCTGTTGGACGTAGGTGGTGGCACTGTGTTTGCATCGAGAATTCGCATGCTCGTATGTTATCCACGATATATACTTAGGGTATGAAGAACAGACCGCAGCTGAATTCTTGTTAGTTTTTGTTCATGCATTTTGTTCACAAAAGCCCGAAAAGTGTGCAAAATGAAGACCGACTACTATAGGCAAAGATAACTTCGTACGTATTAGTTTACAGACGCATGCGCGATTGCACCGCGCCCGACTACCAAAATTTAAGTGCGTATTACATATTCATCCTCAAAATAGCTAGATTTTGTAACTATGAATCGATTTATTAGTTTACCAGTAAATCTAATACCTAGTGCCTCTTTGTCTGTTTTGTGAGGCCCAGAGTTAACTAGGCGTAATTAGTGTTTTAACTTGGCGTAATTAGTCACTTTTCAAGCAGTATGATGCAGGTGGTATTTATTTTAGTTCAATCACAGATTTGATAGAACCAAAATAAATGCTATGTCAATGCAATTTCTGCACACAAGACATTATAGTTATGTTTTAGGTAATGGTCGTTAAAATAATCTTTTCAATCAATAACATTCTGGGTTCACCTTCCTGTACTTATCCCATGCTACTTGGAGTAGGCGCAAAACGTTTTCTTCTTCCATTCTATCCTATCACCCGTCATGCTATAAGTGACGCCTTTCTCTTACATTCCACACTAAATCCATTCATTTTAATTTTACTGTCATTGGCGCTACTTTAAAACTTCCTCTAATATACTCATTCCTCACTTTAACCATTCTCTTCGCCCCACAGATCCATCTCAACATTCTCATCTCTACTACATGCAATCTTTTTTCTTTTTTTTTAACAGCCAAACATTCTTAGACATACAGTACGATTGGTCTTATCACGGACTTATAGATTTCCCCCTTGACTTGAGGGACATCTGTGGCTCGCAAGTTGTTCCAGTGGTCTACCGCCATTTCATCCATCCTGAGTTGATCCGGTACGTTGTTTCGAAGAGCGACCCGAGGTAGGTACCGAGTGTCGGTGCAGCTCGGTATGGGCGTTTTAGCGAGAGCTATAGGCACAGGACAGAAAGCCGAAATCGCAGAACAAGTGGACGTAGATAATCAAAAAGGATCCAACCCACAGTATGGTCGAAAATGAGCTGAGTATGCAGAATTAGTCTCTATGGTCTATATTTTCGATTAGTAAAAACACCCTAGTCAAAATATGTTAATTTAACCTTTTTATTAATATGGGGCCATTATGGGACCAGTATAGACAAATTATACGATATTAAAACTGGTCTGCAATTTATAACCCAAAATGAATCCAATCTACCTGGATCTCTTTTGATATATTGCATTAAGTGTTGAGGATACGCTTGTAAACAAAAATGAGCTGTTTGGATCCTTTTCGATAATTTAGTTTTGATGTCATTGGTATCTAATAATAAAATAACAAAAAGGATCCAAAATACGTGGCTCCTTTTTAATAAATATCTATGGTAAATCTTATCGTATTGGAGAAAAATAACTAAATAGAACCACTTTTAGTAACACAATAAGTAGGTATAATAATATAATTATTAAAGTCACCAAAATCTAACAAGTCCGATTTGACAACTGAGTAGAGAGGGATAGAAGATTGCTTTACCACTAAGTGCAAAAGTGATATATTTTTATGTCTCATACTTACTAGTAAAGCAATGTATCCTCTACTGTCAAAACGGGCCTTTTATTTTTGACAACTTTAGTATCCAATTATTTAAAAACAATAATTATGAAATAAAGTGTATAATATAATAATACATAAAATGATAGTATTTTAAAAGTTTCATCATCATAATATCAGTCGAAAGACTGCTGGACTTTAAAAGTTTAACCCTTTAACTAATATTATAAATGCGAAAGTAACTCAGTCTGTCTGTCGCGCTTTAACGCCAAAACTACTGAACCGATTTAAATGAAATTTGGTACACAGGTAGTCTAAGAGCCTGAGAAAGGACATAAGCTACTTTTTATTCCGGGAGTATGTTCCTAGTGAACACGCGGGCGAAGCCGCTGGGAGAAGCTAGTATTTTATATCTTTCTAAATACATATTATTACAAAAACAAAATAAAAAAATACGATTTTATATAGAAATATTTTTCTGCTATGAATGTTTGATCTTGCAAAAACTCTGATTATGTAGGTCACTGTTATATTATATGGATTGAAAGTGAAGCAGGTCGAGGCTCCCAAGAAGTAGGGTCGTGCTTAATTAAACATAAAAAAAGCTGGGCCCAAAAGTACAGCATTTGGTTTTGTGGAGTGACTGCTGCGGCGGACAAAACAGAAATATAAAAATTGTACTTATTTTAAAGGCTATATTTAATTGAAGACTATAACGTTAAAGTATCTTGAGTCAGGCCACACGTTTTTGCCAAATGACACAGATTTTTCCAAAATTGAAACACAATTAAAATTCTACGAAAGGTAAGTATACTGCAGACCAATACATTAATGTCATTAAAAGTAGCAAGATAAAAGAATGGAGACGAACTTTTTAAGCGCAAAGAAAATAGAAAAAAATAAAGTAAACAGGAAAATTTTAACTAGTAAGGCGAAAGTTAACTGGCTGCAAAGGAAACAAATTTTAATAATAAAAAAAAAGATAAATACTCGATATTTATGAAAACAATAAGTGATCAACTTAATTTCGAAAAGAAGATAAAAGGAAATACTTTTGATTTATCAAGAAACGAATTTGAGCCACCATGGCCAAATGGAAAGGAAGTACCTCAAGCTAAATTAGAAGATTTAAAGACGATGTTTGATCTGATCCCTAAAGATTGTTTACCCTTTTACAAGTCTCTTAAAGGTAGTACCTGAAGGTTGGTACGAGACGATTTGGAAGGGAATGGGGGTGAACCGGAATTTAATATTGAAATGGAGGTAGATGAATAAAGTAAGGTAATGACTAATCATTGCAAATTGAAGAATAAATAAATAGCTTAAAATGATCTCTTAACATAATATAAAACTGATATAAGGTTTTTATAGATTCAAGTTTTTTTTTTGTATTAAGATAAATAATAAAAATTCTTCAAAGAAAACTTACTGATTTATTATATAAATCCATAATTACATAACAATTTGCCATGTTGGATCGTTACTGCGAAATCCAATATAAGCTTAGCATAATTAAAAATGGCTTTTAGCTAAAAGGATCCAACACCATATTTACTAAAATATCTCTAAAACTATTTATTTATTCCCAATAAAGCTTATCATATCTATACTAATATTATTAAGAGGAAAGATTTATATTTTTGTATGTAACAAATCTTAAAAACTACTGGACCGGTTTGAAAAATTCAGCAATGTATAGCTACATTATCAGCGAGTAACGTAGGCTATATTTTATCCCTGTTCTCCCACGGGACGGGAACTACGCGGGTGAAAACGCGTGACGTCCGTTACTATTTCTATAAACAGGATATTTTTTTTACAACTATGTCCCAAATCAACAAAATCACAAGACAGCATATCAATGAGCAAATACAACTTAAACTTCAAACTCCATTATCTCAAGTGTCTTATGGGTCTGTGTTTATGGGTTGGATCCTTTTTGATTATCTACGCCCAAGTATCCTGTTTTGATTCTGCTACATTTCAGGCCAAAGCTCTCCACCACCCTATTTGGCACATAATATCTTAATCACAGCTTTATTATAAGTAATGGAAATTTTAAGCAAGAATGGTTGCTAATAAACTTAAAAACTTTATAGATCCTAGAGCTTTTGGTGACACTTGCAAGATTATGACAAATCCATTGAATTAAGAATTATTAAAATAGGACAACACGCGCTCGCTCTCCAGAGCACCACAAAATTAAGAACATAAAAAGTCTGACAAAACCATTACTCTCCTTTGCGTCGCGCAGTCGGATAAAAAGAGCCACTTAAACATGTAAGATATGCTCGCTAAGATTAGTAGAAATTAATATTGGCTAACATCACTTCATCAGTAGAGGAAGCAGTGGTTTGACAGTTTATCAATGAAATTAATTATATATTAAATTCTGTTGTGTATAACTTCACAGCAAATAGTTAGTCACACACCGTGTTAATCAATAAAATGTCAAACCGTGAAACTATACATAATTCTGTTCAAGGTATAAATCGAAATTATGATTATAAATTTATTTTGTCAAGTTACATAATGTCTCCTTACTTTCATCAAGTCATTCATGAATAGTACAGGTAGGTCAACAGATGCTGGTCAATGGGAGGACACAACACCAATATAATAACTAATTAACATAAAATACCTTGGTGTTATATTAGACAATCTTTTGACCTGGAAAAAACAGGTAAACTCAGTTGTCGTTAGAGTCAGAAGATTGATTTACTTATTTAAAAAACTTCGAGTGGCTGCTGATTTCCAATGTCTTAGAATGGTCTACTTTGCCCTTGCTCAATCAGTTCTCGGTTACTGCATAACCACGTGGGGGGGAACGCACAAGACAACCATGTTGCGCCTAGAGAGGGCTCAGAGAGCAGTTTTAAAAGTGCTCGCTAAGAAACCTATTAGATTCCCTACTTCAGAACTATACTCACTTTGTGAGGTCCTTACAGTGAGGCAGTTGTTTGTGCTGCAAACAGTTCTTAGGAAGCACCAACTTCTCCCTTACAACCCTCATTCCCTCACCAAGAAGCGTCGTACCGACAGAGTCTGCAAGACTGAACGCTGCAGATTAGCGTTGGTCAGTCGCCACTTCACTCACACTAGCTCAAAACTCTACAATGCCATAAATATTAAAATTAAAATATACCCTATGACTAGGAATGTACTGAAGAGGAAAGTGACCAACTGGCTTAAGTGCTTGTCCTATAATGAGACTGAGCAGCTTATGGTTTCATAAATGCGGTACACACACACACTCACACACACCATCACACACACACACACACACACACACACACACACACAAATACACACCCTATCCCCACCTCCACTCTACATTTATACAATAAAGTAATCACATAATGTACATAATTATTTGTCTTTATTTTGTCATTCTTCATTTATAATTTAATTTCTTTAAGGTTAAACTGGAACAATGTTTATGAATGTATGTACTTTTGAATTGGGCGTTGATAGCTGCGCCACAGTATTTTACTTTTGTAGCTATCTTCGTTTCTCCAGTGTAATGTGTAAACTTCAGTTGTTCCAAATAAATAAATTTAAAAATTTAATTAAATTGGGCCGAAAGGTTTGCCAACATTTGTTCATCATTAAGTACAAACTAAAAACCTCAAAAACTGATTAACTTGAATTAAATCATACTAAACATTGTTCCAGAATTTTACAATCCCAATATTAATTAATAGTATGATGTGATTAGTTAGCTAAATTTTTATATATGTCAGTCAATAGTGCAAAATAGAGTTAAATGTGGAAGCAGGTCGAAGAGGATGTTACCACACTTTTGGAGAGGTCTTTGTTCTCTACCTAGTAGACTATAAACAGTTCTTGATTTGTAAACTTAAAAAGGTTTCTTGAAATTGTTACACACAGTTTGATAAGACTCTTTCTATTTCCTCTAGGTAGTAAATGCAATATACTTTGTCTTAAAACATGAAAATCACACAGGGATATCCAAATAGCGTTTGCAAAACATCTTGTTTAAGGTAAAAACCTAGTGTGGGTTTCTTTTAAGAAATTGTTTAGTAGTAAAGTTAGCTTCAGAATACTAATAAAGTTAACAAGGAAAATTGCTAGTAGATGAGAACAAAATGTTTTTTTTTTTTTATTAATTCCCTCTATTATGAATGGAAGTTATAAAATAATAGATATATAAATATAGCATGGGTTTATACAGTGGCTTTAAATCAAAATTGTAACAAATTAAGCATAATCCATTAGGTAGTTATTTAAGGCTAAGGTGCATTATTATGTTAGTATTATTAGTTATGCAATGAACAAATGATATTAATTGAGGGAACAGGGACAATTAAGTAAATTAGCCACACATTATGTTAAAGAACAAAACAAAACAGTGCAAACACATAGTGCAATCACCTTATGTATAAAAGAAAAACACAATATAACTTCCACACATAATAAAAAAATAATGAGGTTCCATATGTAAATATTGTGTTTTTAGGTTTATGCCAACAGTATCCCCGACAACACCTAAAACTTAAATGATAATGTTGTGAGTTTGCATAATTGCATGTATATTTTCCATTGCTTTTAAATAGATACCTAAAAACATAAATTCCTAAGAAAATGTTGAGCCAATAGAAGTAGACAGACTATCCTTACTAATATTATAAATGCGAAAGTAACTCTGTCTGTCTGTCGCGCTTTCACGCTAAAACTACTGAACCGATTTAAATGAAATTTGGTACACAGATAGTTGGACATAGGCTACTTTTTATCCCGGGAGTATGTTCCCTAGGGAGCACGCGGGCGAAGCCGCTGGCAGAAGCTAGTGTTAAATATATGGAATATAAATTAGAAGAAAAAATTAACAATGTCTACAATGTGAAATTATTAGGCATGTTTTGTGTACAGTTGTCTAGAATGTATGTCAATGGAAAGTAACATCAGAACATAATCATGCAGCTTAGTGAGGTATGAAAATTTGGGCAGCAAATAACAATAACAGGAACACAAACAGTCAAATATTAAATGCCAAATCGCACATGAAGTTAATGATCCATTGATCCAATTGGGTCTATTGTATAAGGTACACATCATGGTTGTAGGAACACATGATTGATGTTCATGAAGGTTTCATAACATTTTGAAACAGAATGTCTGTGACACATTATGGAGCTGCAGTGAACTGGTGCTGATGAATGATAAAATTAAAATGATAAGACTCAAGATAGCCAATCATATGAGCAATGATGTATGTGTAATAAAATAATATTAACCAAAACATTGACTACTAGGGAAAGATTTGCTTGTATTTTTTGTTTATCTGATAGTTTTAAAATGAATTCTCCCTGCCCTGCCCTGTAGGGTTTATTGACTTAGTAACAAAACTGATTGTTATCTTTATAAATAAATAGTTTAATATTAAAACTACATGATGTTAGAACGCGAGACTAATGTACTAAATATGTATGAACCCAATCGCCTTACAAACTCGAATTGTTAGTACAGAAATTAACATGTATGTTTTAAAAATACAGTTTCCTTGTTTTGTTTAGCTATTTAATTTAATTTATAAGAAAAAATGAGCCTACAAAGTCTCCTGAAGTGGGTGCTTTTGGAGAACACAAAAATGAACAAGTATTGTGAGACAGTCTCCATTGGCACATTCCAGAAACCTAGTCATCAATTATCGGTTTTTATTGGATACTTTTACGTAATAATGATAGATACGTAACTAATTTTTCATTTTAAGCATTATGTATAACAGTCTTGTGCTTTTTAATGAGTCACAAGATATTTAATCAAGTGTGCGAGACTTACCATTGGCGGCGCAGGCATTATTAATGTTCGGCATTCCCGCGAAAACTATTAAAAAGGTTTATAACACAAAAGAGTTAAGGCATATTACTTAGATGTTGTTTAGTTATTTTTGAGTAACCGATGCTACCTCATCGCAAGTTATTTGAGGTTTTTAATGTGGATTTACTCCGCACCAATTCACATCACACCTTGATACGAATGACAGCGAGAATGAATTGATTCGTTGTAGATTATAAATGTCAAATGTAATATTGACTTGTCTGTGGTATTAAAATATCGACTAAAAAGCGTACAGACCAGGTCTACGTGTGATTTTTCAACAATTTTTAAGATATTATAGCGTCGGTGCGCTTCCCAAATCTGATATGTGCATTTCTATGATACTTTCTTGTTACTTAATATCCTTTAAAATCAAGTATATTAACAATACATTTTATCTTTTCACGTGTATCTCAGTTCATACGGCATTTTGAAATTATGAATTAGTCAATTAATCATTAAAAAATCATCAATTTCATTAAAAAACAGATTATTGTCTCCCTTGTCAACTTGATGAAAAACACATATCAGATTTGGCAAGCGCACCGACGATAGTTAAGTTACAAAAACCATTCTTTCATTTTTTTTGGCGAGAATTTTGTTGAATTTTTGTAATTGATATTGCCATGTTAAAATCGCAAGACCACAGTTATATGAAATGGATTGTAGATGGCGCTATGATTGTGGACATCACAAAACGGATGTTATTGATTTGGCGCGAACGTGTGGACTATACGATGTCAACCTTTTTGAGAACTAAAACAAAAATATCGTAGAGGCGTAGAGTTGCCTATTACAGTTTTACAAAATGCCGCATGGCGTGTTTGCCAAAAAAAGCGACTTTCTAGAAATCGGTGAATATAATTTTTCGTGGCCCGGTGAAAATGGCACTTTTCAGGACTTTGGTTCCGTAAATTATACAATGCCTTCAGGTATGTGGACTTCTGGAAACTATTTTGATTATTATTTCGTAAATAATAACGTAAGTACATGGATTTAATAACTGTTCAGGACCCTGGTATTGGCCGTGGTGTCCACTATGGAGAACCACGCAGCATCCTCTATTTCAGGTGAGAAAAAATAAAGGTTATCTATTGTAGGGCACACCACTAGGGCTTCTGGAATGCCCCCGGAATCGATTCAATAAAACAGCCTTCCAAGGAGGATGTATCACACTATATACTGCTTGAAATCATAAAACTCATGTACCTACCTTGGTGTTTTTAGTTATCCAACATGCTCTTCGTGGCTTCGTACTGCGCTCCAAGCACCAAGAAAGGTCAATTGTGGATGCACACTATTTTAATATTTGGTAAGTAATAAATGCAAGTAAAACTAAATCTTAAATAATGAGAAAGAAGTTTTGTTGATTTAAGGTGCGTAGATTTTAGAGCCTAGGAGTTTCGGCAAGTATTTTTACTGCAGACAAAACTGATTATTTAATTTTATTGATAACAGCTTTGTTTTTCTATAACAATAGTTCGAACATAAAAACTACATATAATTAAGGCAGACTGCTTCGATAAGATTGAGAAATTTAAAACTTTTGGGTTTCCTCCGACCCCTTTGGCCGTAGCTCTAATGGATTTCATTTAGGTACTTACCTAGGTGTCTACCGATTTCTTGAACTGACGACCTATTAAAAAGGGGCCAGGGCCTGCAGTGGCGACATAGTTACCGACCGAATTCGGTCGATGAGTCCTAACGATTGATTTGAATATATTTAAGAATCGAATTTTGTAGCCATTCAAAGCCAGCGAATGTCATTGCTAGCAAAGGTCAAATTACTGAACTTTGTCGTAAACTTTTGCAAAATTTGAATTTTTTGTTGGTTTTCTACCTAACGATCGTAGAAATTACCGAAATCGCTATCATGCCGAAAATGCAGGCCCTGGATGTTGTGGCGCCGCTTGGGAGAGGCCGGTGTACTTACAGCTGTAGACTACCATAGGTTTAGTTGATTTATTGACTTTCCTAAGGAGTAGAGGTGTAGGGGGGGACAATGGGAGCCTACTTATGGAAAATTTTGATATATAGTAAGAGTATTATTTACGTTTATTTTAATCACAGTAATAGTCTATTGCAGTTATTTATTAAGGTACAATAACGATCTTACAAAAAGAGACAGTTGCTCCCATTACCCGATAAATGTGGGTAATGAGAGCCTATTTACTCTTTCCCGAAAATCGACCTATACATAATTTTAATTAAATCTTAGATATTAATATAAAAAAAAACTATTTGTTACACAAATAAAAAAATCTAATTTTCATTTAAAACAAAAAATAAAGATAAAATAAAACTGTTAAAAAGAAAAACAAAAGATCCAATTATTAACGGATAAAAACAAAAAGCACAATTATAAGATTTTCATTCCTTCCAGAACATTCTTCATCGGCCCATGTTCCGCAACTTTTGCATCGGTACCTACCACATCTCCCCACTATTTTCAGTGCCCCGTATCCCGTGTGTGCCGAGCCATGCTAAGGCTACCATTACGTTCCCTGCGTTCACCTACCTTTTTAATAATACTTTTTTCGTCCTAGCTTTCATGCTGTATTCTATATGGGCATGGCACGTGATATGTTCACCGGATGCCTTCTCCTGGAACTTTGGCTTCGTGTTCCTGAATCTCGCACAAGTTGTCTACTTAGTGTACGAGATGAGACCAGTCAAATTCGACCCTGAGCTCGAAGAAGTGTATCATACCCTTTTTGAACCGTTCAAGGTAAGGTATGACTAATATAATTAAGTTTTGTAAAATTGCTAAGTTACGCCGAGTGCCGTAATGGAGTTGTGCACTTAGCCAACAGTTTACAGTCCCAGTGGCATCTGCAACGAATTGACCTAGAAAGATTTTTTTTCCAACTTGCCAAAGAGTATCGTGTTACCCAGTTACAGGGCCCGGCTGTGGAGGTCAGGTTACTCCATGTGCTGTACGGCTGTACGCCACGCCGACCCAATATACTTGGGGAAACGTTAGAGTAATTGATTGCTTTTGTAAACCTAGAGTCCACAATATTTATCTTCTTTTAATTAAGGTCCTTCTTGATCTTTCCATAAATAATATTCAAAGGATGTTTGGCATGACATAGGTGTCCAGACTGCAGTTTAAGCGCATGGTGTCTCCAGACTTTGCGCACGTGATGTCATTGCACGCAGGCGAAGCATACGCCATGCAAAACCTTACCAAGACCGACCGGCTTGGCCTGCTGCTCTCTGGAAAGGTAACTATTTCATTGAAGTATTTATATTTATACGGGAATATCTACCTAAATCTCTCCGTATTGGACCCATCAAAGCAAAATATTGATTGACAATAAAATATTCTAAGACCAGACCCTCCGGTTAAATTTTGACCGCACACATCCGTACCTCGTCAAGGATGTGGGCGGGCTGTGGCCTTCTCTTTACACTAACTGAAGCCCAGGCGTCGGGACTCGCTTTCGACGTCATAAAATATGTACGAAACGATACTTTTTGAGAACACGGCCTGGCCACTTCCTTCACACGGAAGGGTCTAACACGTGTGGTTAGAACTTTATATAGACTTATAGGTGTATTTATCATTTATTTTTTTAAATAACATTGTTGACTTACAACTAAAACAAACAATCCATCTGTCAAGTTTGCCGGGGGAAATAATGTTGGATTATAGTTGTCACGTAATCACGTTATTTTCGACCTAATTATACTTACTTAAAGTTCTCCGGTACCTACTTTATAAGTTTTATTTTCATTTATGTTTAGCCTCTGTTTTGTCCTATTTAAGCGCAAATTCCTGTCTTTTTTGTCTACTCGTGTAGATCTTGAGTTTATCTATAGCTTTTATGAACCTCTAAATCTCCGACATTCATAAAAAACTGCTAGTACCACGTTCAAGCTCGGTTCAGAAAATTTGTATTCCATGGCAACTCATAGAGTTAGAAAATTTAAAACAATTTTTCAGGCAGCACGTGCCAATGTTTGCAATGAATACGTATCGCTCCGCGCCTCACCTAACGACGCGCGCGTGCCTTTTCATACGATACCCTCAGATAATATTAGAGAACATCAATTCCCACTTTTAACCAAACCATCAGTTTATCGAGCAGTCGAGCTCCATGCTCCATGTTTGAGATTTGAACTACTTTTTGGTTTGCATGCATGTAGGTATGACTTGACCTAATAGATTGAGGAAACAGACTGTACAAGGGATTTCCTGAACAATTTAGAAGTGCTCGATAGGCTCTTTAATAATACAAGCACTACATAAATAACTTGACTACACACAATTTCTACAAAAAGTACGAAATATAAGAAAAAAGGTAAAGCGAAAGTATGTCACATCGGAATTTTGTAACTTTTTGTTTTAGGGTTTTTCATTCTTTTAAGTTATGAATTATTATAGAATGCAGTCTAAGGAAACTAAAAATGTATAAATTGCAAGGGCTTTTTATGGAAACATAATAAATAAAGGCTCCAAAGATTAATCTTTGAGTCGTAGCGTGAAGCATAAAGTCGAACTTTAGATACGTCATTTCCTCACAGATTCAATTTGTCAGCTGATAGTTAATATTATGATCCTGTATGTAATCAAAAAAATCAGCTAGCAAGATGACGAGGGAATAGTCGTCAGCTGGTGAATTTAAGTAGGTGATAGATGCACCCTTCAGGGCGTTGGCTGACGACCGTACCACCGAGATACAGCCGGCTGACGTTTTGTTTTCTGCAAGATATTGGGTTAGCTATAACTGACACAATTTTCAATCGGGAGGAAATTACTAACGAAAAAAAATGTTTTTCAACGTGTTTGAGAGGCTGCCGTTGCTTAACCTTAGAGCTCCATGAAAAAACTCTCTTGACCATTTTACAGGATCGCGGACCATTCTTTTACTGATAGAAATACGCTATTGCTGAGTGTCATACGTTACCTTTTACCCCGACGTCTGCGGGACAAGTTACGAGGGTATTTTTTTTTGGGACAAACCTGCCACACATTCTCATCTACTCCAACTCCTGAAAGCCAGAATCAACAGTGGCAACCACCAGAAAAACGCCGAGTCAATGAAGCCCGACGAGTCCCGGAGAAACGATTTGAACTGTCTTGGATCCCGCAACAAAATTAATCCGAAAAGTAGGTACAGCGGAGGAGTAGGAAAAAAAAGGAAAAAAATGTCACGAGGGTAGCTCCGAGAAAAACATGGTACCTAATGAATGTTAGTAACTTAGAGTCCGTTGCATAGACAATGTGTTACAGAAGAAACGCAATACCTACCTGAAAAGGGATTATTGTGTACCTACTCATCAATATTTTACTATGGGCTTACCGTTCTGTTCAGTACATTTTGTTGAGTTATGCGCACATAAATAACCTATGGGGGCCCTCGATTTTAGGGTTACGTACTTCAAAAGGAAAAAACGGAACCCTTATATGATCACTTTGTTGTCCGTCCGTCTGTCTGTCAAGACCCTTTATCTCGGGAACGCGTGGAGGTATCTAGTTGAAATTAAAACCATATACTCAAGTATATAGCCTCTTGAAGCTATGAAAAAAACAGACTTCTAAATTAACGTAAAAAGAAGATACGGTCGTTTATGCCGCAAAAAACGTATATTTCGACACCCTCAAAGAAATCAAAATGTATATTTCCCGTTGACCTAGAACTATGAGATTTGGCAAATAATACTGTCTTATACTATTTATTTAGGCGTAAGTCTAAAAACTATACATTTTTAATTAATTCACAAAAAATATATAGTCTTTGTTTAAAGTAATTTGTAGCTACGGAACCCTTCAGTGGGCGAGTCCGACTCGCACTTGGCCGGTGTTTTTATCGCGATTTCAGTGATTGTCCCATAGTAAAACGAGTTCATAATTGCCCCTTTTCAGGTATTGCGGTTATTCTGTTACACGTTGCATGTATAACTATCAAAACATATAACACAGAAAGCAGTAGTACGAAGTTTAATACTAGGAGCAATAGAAGGAAGATAGTTCATTTAGCTGTCGGCTACTTTGCAGTACAAGTTACAACTAAAGCGCTGGTCTGTAAACAACTTCGCACCCGCTTACTACCTACTCCCGAACTTAATTCTCCCAAATCCCCTTTAAATAATGTGCTGAAGCCGTTGTATAATCCAACATGAACTTTCTTTAATACTTCTAACTGATTTGGTAGGTACCTAATTTATCGAGTGTAGACATAAGAATTTTGGACCCATTTTGCAATATGGATTCATATTAATATTTTAAACGCGAAAGTAATAAATATATATATATGTTTGTAACGTTTTCCAGTGTTGATGAATTTTGATATAATGATAGATTCGGCCTTGGATAAGGACATTTAGGACAATATTAACGGTATTCATTTAAGTTGATATTTTTTTGCCAGGGATCGCTTAGAAAAAGTATGTCTTGAGCGCAGCTAAGATTTCGCTAGTATAAACAAACTTTATTATGTCTAGGTCAACGTCATGAGCGGTCATCAGTTCCTTCATCCAATTCTACCTTGTGAGTTCTTGGACTCTCCCGAGTTTGAGTCGAGTCGAGCTACGATTGATGAAAAATTTAAGGTAAGTTATTTCTTCTTTTCTCTTCTTCGTAGCAGCTTATCCTACAGGTCTACCATCGCCCTCTTTTAAATCCGAGAATGTGTAGGTTGTGCAAGACGGGCATCTAAGGAGGTGACGCATGTCCTGTGAAGGAGTTCCACCGAGAATGGTCCATTTGGCCAGATGATTATTTTTACAGCGGTAAACCTGGGACCACAATCGGTAAACAGATATCCAGATTGGCCGCTGCAGTTCGTTAAGTTAGGTACTAATTTCATACGAAGATACTTCTTAAATAATCTGAAAGTCTTTCAGTCTTAGGTACCTGAACGAATCAGTTAACTTGTAAAGCATTGTCAGCTTTATACAACAAGGAAAGATCTCGTAGTCAACCACCGTACAAGACAAACAAATCCACTCAAGTGGCAGCCATTTATCGCTACATTCCCAAATATCACCATCACGTTTGATGTTATCTAAAGGTGTCTTATTTCACGCAATAATGCTTTGGTGTAGTGCGTCACCTTGTTAAGTAAGGCAATGGGGCTAACTAACACGGTTGGGTGGCCGACTGATGACTTCATTATTCAGGGGGAGTGGAGTTCCTGACACTGTACTCTATAGTGAATGCTCCGAACCTACTAACCTATTTAAATAAATGTTACAAAGGGTTTTAGTTGAGTAAAGGTCGGGTTACTCTTTTGATTTATGTTTTTTTTGGGTGTTTATTTCTTGGATCTATCTTTATTAAAAAAGTACAAGATATAGATACTTATGTAGAAATGATTGTGTGAAGGTTTTTTGTATGTAGGTTGTAACTTTAGCACGTGTTGTTTTTTAAATCTTGTAATGTCTACCGGTCTAGAATTCTTAGTGCGTACCTATTTGATTTAACCTTATTAGATAGTTTATTAGCAAAAACTTGAATAAACACAATTTCTTACAAGATGTTACTCTTAAGTATATTTTTATTCTAAAACAAATACTTTGTCTGTTATCTACACTGGTACAGCCTGCAGGAGCTAACTTAAGTTATATTGCAAAATTGAGATTGAAATTGATTGTTAAATTGAGATTCACATTTATATTTTTCCGTACTCAATGAAACTTTTTTTTTTTCTATTTATAGGCTCGCGTTTGACCACTATCTCACCTGATGGTAAGCGATGATGTGGTCGAAGATGGAACACGCTTGCCTAGAAGTAACCTATTCACTCTTGACTGAACTGACCGAAAAGTCTCGCACCTGTATTCTGCTGGTTTAATTTTCAAAATCATACGGCTTATCTCAAAAGAATTTTTCTTTTCTCTATGGCCAACACACTGATTTCACCTTAAACCAACTTAGTCAAGTGTTTGTTTTTTGTAAAAGGACTTTTATGTATTGATCTATGTACATTGATACCTATGACTTTATCGGGCAGTTTTTACAGGTAAATTAGGCCAAAGGTCACTACCGCAGAGAGAAGGCACTTTTAGCTTTACAGGACAGGTCATAAACAACTGTAAACTAATTCGCATAAATTCCCCGCGCGTGTCCGAGCCGAAACACCACGTTGGCTGGCCGATGCACGCCAATTACTCTACACAAAGTGTCAGCTGTGATAAGTGTGATAACGCCTTTGTAGATTAGTTTAAAAGTAGCATTACACGAACGGTAGCGATATTGGTATTGAGGTTAGATTCAAATATTAAAAGACAAAATCCTTACTTCCTTACTAATATTATAAATGCGAAAGTAACTCTGTGTGTGTCTGTGCCCGACGACGCCTGACAAACCCCGACGACGCCTGACGTCGCCTGACAACGCCTGACGACGCCTGACGACACCTGACGACGCCTGACGATAATTATTATAAATGCGTGAGTTTGGATGGATGTTAGGATATTTGTTACTCAATCACGCCACTGCAGAACGTATCTGTATGAACTTTGGCACAGAGATAGATGATAGTCTGGAATAAAAAAGGCAAATTTTTATCCCGGGAGTATCTTCCCTTGAGAAAATTTCAACTATCACGCGGGCAAAGCTGCTGGCAGAAGCTAGTACAACATATTCCAAGTAAATGCCGCCAATTGAACAAAAATATTAAAGTAACCGGTAAAACAATATATTTTGTATCTAACAAAACTGTTCGATCCAGTCGCTAATTCGAACTGCTATCAGTCAGTTAGATTTAGGCGTACCTGAACGACAATAGACACTTAGGGCACCGATACCTTCCAAACTTTTTATAAATATGCGTAGATACGATTTCACTACAAAATACGAGGCAAAAGAGATAAGAAGAAATTTTATCACCCCTTTACCTTGCGTACTTACATCACACTATGTGGCACGTATCGCTAAGTGACACATTTGCGCCAGGGGCCGCGAAGCTGAGTCATAGGTATAACAAAGAAGTTATGGCATCGGTTACTAACTCAACCTCTACGACCATTAAGTAAAAAGCTTCCTTCAATGGTATTACAGCAGATAAGAGGGGTTTATGCACCGTTTACTAGGTCAGCTTAGAAACTTTGGATTTTTCATTAAGACATCCGTCTCTTTCGCTTTTATGCAAATGTACCTAATACTCAGTTAGCATAAAGTTACTTACTTATACCAAACTTGTGTGCCGAACTCAGTTAGATTATTAGGCACTTAATGCTCTATCTACTGCAGCAGACGGTCTAACACAACTTAGTTTCCGAACTTTATCTTTCGTGTAATTACGATCAACGCGAACGCCAGCTGATATTATTTTCGCCATTCGTATACAGTATACACACTCGTTGATCGCTCTTTGGCATTACCTACCCCATTCCGTTGACCTAATTGTTGCCTGATATGGCTGTATAACAGCCGAAGTGGCTATAAATGCAAGAAACTAGGTTAAATATCGATGAAGTCTAAACAGTCTCGTAAAGACGTGCGGAACTTACCTAAATTGCTTCTTTAGCTATCAATCACATTGAGCTGTAGTCATTCATTTTTAATGTAGCACTTCTATATGGACTGAAATTTAGATTTTATCAATAAATCTTGTGGAAAATTGTTGCATGACTCTGACAACATATTCTGCTCGACATTTTATTAGATGACTGTACATCACACAATGTGTGTCACCTTAGAGGCTTTTGGAAACCTGTCAACTATTATGGTGGCTCAAAAGCTTTCAACGTGCATGCTGACCAGAAAACTGGATATTGAGTCGTGGCGTGGCTGACCGTAGCATAACGTGAATGTACATTTTTGCATATAGGCATTTACATGCTTTTGCATGTTTTACTTTGTATTTAGATAGTAAAAAATACAAACAGGGTGGTTAGGTGTTCGACCTAATTCTTCAAAAAGGGCAAGAGTATTTGGCCAATATTTCACACTGTTCTATTAGTTGATTAGAATGTTGTTAAATTAACCTATCAATGGATACGCCACTCAAGTTCCTCGTTTAATTCTATCAGCCATCATTTTCCTATAATAATATAGCACGTATTTGGTTGGCTATTTCATTAAATGGCCCCTCCACCCACGTGTGGCGGCAGGCACTCATCGAGTTCACTAATAGCTTTCTTTACACAACCACGATAACGGCCGGCACTATTTTACGTAATCGTATCGTGAAATAACGTGCTGCTTTCATGATATCTGTTCAATTATGTGCTTTATATCTTTTTGTAGGGAAAACATGAAATATAGGTCAGCAGGTCGTAAAAATCACTACACGGATACACGGAAGTCTGTTTAAAAAAAAATATAATTTTCATTATAACAGATGGTATTGCAAGTACATTTTAAAGGATTGCATTTTGGTGCTACAATGTTACTATTATTTCTATAAATGCCTCAATAAAATGGTGAATGTTCAAAATTAGTTCAGATTTGTTAGCCACAAATAGTGCCTAACCGCGTAGTGGCCGTAGCGGGTCGGTTATTTGCTACGACGTCGTAGCCGAGCGTAGGCGCTATGCCCTTACGTCAGCTACGCTGTAGCAACAATAATTTAGAGGCCTTACTTCAAATACAGTTTACTGTAAACTGTGGATATTTGCTTGTCATGCATTGTGACGAATGAAAATCCTTTATTTCTTTTATTGCGACACGCAGGCACTTTATTTTTCCTCCTTTCGAAAACCACCATAATTATTCTTTTGTTCTAAAACAAAGCCTCTCATTTAGGTGTCGATAGTAGCTGCATCATCGTGCCGCTACGTGTACTGGCAACGGAGTTCCCTCGAGTATTTGTTCGTGAAGGAGCCGTACCTTGCTTGCGTAGTGACTACGCTTATTGCTCGAGACATTACTACGAAGTTGTATGCGATGAACAATAAGATTGTGACTGAGAGGGGATCGCATCTTGATATCAGGCTTCCGAGTATATCGCATGCACTTGCGAGAAGTCCAAGGAAGCTTCGTGGTGCCAGTAAGCTGCCACCGCCGACAACGGTTCAGCCCGTACCGCCTGAGAAGCGACCCTGTGAGTATGATCTTAGTCTAATCTCACAATTTCAGGCAATATCTAAATAAGCTTTGTGTTTGTTTCGTATAGGTATTCAACAAGCCAGGGTAAGTATGTAAAATCGTTGCATAAAGCCAGCTCATAAAAAGCCACCGCAGCTACGGTGCTACAAAGTCGCTACGGACGAAGTCTACGATTGCATAAATTCTTTATGACAGCCGACTCCTGAGGCTGCAACTGTGCATTAATTTGATACTTTAGTGTGGCGCCTTATCACGGAGTGCAAGCCCTACTACTGTACTCTTAAAGAGTTTTCCTACTTATGTTAGTTGAATGCATGCTAAGTGAAAAAGACAACAGACTGGTGGCTGCTGCGGAAAGATTTCAATTCAAAATATTTACTTTTGCTTGCTAGGTGTTCTGTGTCTGGAAATGCTCTAATGATAAATGTGCCTAAACATTTTCAAGCGTTCGCGTTGTTAAGTAAGTTTTAAATTAAGCAGCACATGGCATACTTTCGGTTGGTTTGTTGGTCAATCTCGTCAAATCATATTACTGTAGTAGTGACCGAGACTGCCAGTATGTCAGCTTTTCTGCTCAGAAACTTTATTTTCGTGTTACAGGAATGGCAAAAAAATCTTAAACCCTTTATTGTACCACTTCACTCTAACAAAAATGTTCTAGAAATTAACAGAACCTTCCTTCACAGATTGCTGGTCCCGCGACACGGAGCCTCTTCCAACTGCTGTGAAACGCAACTGTAACTCCAGCTACAACGGGGGCGACGAAGAACTGATGCCTTTAGCAGCCCATGAAGCCCCGGCCGCTTCGTCAGATGACCTGTCAGTTGCTGACAGTTGTCCTGATACGTCTTCCAAGTACCATAGTTGCGAGGCAGTGGAGACTGATGATGAGCTAAGGCATTAGCGTACTGGAACTGAAACCGATGTTTGAAGAAAACAGCTAACTACGTAACAGGGAAAAAGGTTGCGAAGTGGTTTTTCTCCCGTACCCGCATACGGTTGCCCGCAACGACATAAAAAACATACTTATCTGTTTGCACGAACGGTTACTGCTAGCAATTTGAGGCTGGATAATGTGCGAAAACGCATGCGAGTATTGTCTTTTTTAAAGGCCGTACCTACCCCAAGCCACACCCATTTTGATTATGACCGGTTATGAAATACATCAACAAGACTGCAAACCGCTTGCTTGTAAGAAATTGGTTATCATGACTTGTCATGAGGTTGGTCCGTATAACAACCTGAGTAGGTACTTGTGCTCCATTGCCAACTACAGTTAAGTTACGTTCGGGCGACCGTGTGAGATGGAGTGGAGGCTGATGAAAGATGGTGAAGCAAACTCACAAACAGCGATGATAGTCATGCCTATGCTTATATTATTGTTTAATAAATACCTAAGTAATTGTCACCTATAAAACATATGGTTATATTTTCGCTTGTTATTCAACATAAAATGTTCTGAATCTTGTATTCTTTGATGTGTTATTGTGATATTCGTAACAGTCGAAAACAAAAAATAAACTCTGTTTAGTAAAATGATTATTTTCCTTGTTTTGATTAATCCAACCCACCCACAAAGAAAACACTACCCATAAAGGAAACCAGAAGTTTTTGAGGAAAATGGTCACAGATAAATACACAAACAAACAATCTCTTAACCCAAACATTAGAGTGCCGTCTTTATTTTTTCATGAGAAAAATACACAGAGAAAGAATAAACCTTTATCCTAAACGTAAATTTAAATTCCTGCAGTGTCATTGTCAAAGCAGTTGCATTAGCATAGCTATTAGTTTCAGCACTTATTCACGTGAACGATATGGTAAGTTAAAAGGTGCATTTTGCGTTTTCACTCCTAATGATAGGAGCGTAGGTATAACCTAGATACTTCAGCCAGGGCTGCCATTATAAGTGGACAGGTCCGACACCATCCCTACCCGCGACACTCCCCACGGCGTCCCATCAATCAGCGGAACCAATCCAGTTATCGCGACAATGCACACAACTCGGCGGATATTAAGGCGACCGTTGACATTGAAATACTAACTGAATATCATTTTTGTCAGGAAAAATATATTGTTGTGGGTTTGGATGATGCAAAAAGCTGACTGTTTATTTATTTGTTATTTGTTATACTGGGTGATACTATATCACTTGGCAAGACTGGAGTTTGGCCAAGTGATATTGTATCACCCAGTTGCTGGGTTATGAAGGCCAGGAAGGCAGTCTTTCCACGTAAGATAATGGTATTCAGACTGGAAGCCAATCCCAACACAGTTGGGAAAAGGCTAGGCAGATTGATTGACGTGATACCTACACCCAAAAGTAACGCTTTATCTACACTATTTGATATTACATAAACTCAGAGCACACACACTCACACCTAATAAGTTGTCGTAAGTAATACAACCGATTACTTGCAGAAACAAATTTCGTAGTTATGAATGTTATGCCAAAGCTCTAAAATTAGCATTTGGCATGTGTAGCACAACCAAAATTAAAAAAAAAAAAGATTTGTGGAGATATCGAGAGCCCAGGCGAAAACAACGTCTTGGTCTCTGACGGGATAAGTTATAGTTATGATTCGAACCAAACAGTGCAGCACGGTGCCAAATCACTAATTGGAACTCCTTTTCACATAAACTTCTCAGCGCCAAGCGGGAGAAGTAGAGCATAAACTTGGTGTCCAAGCAATAACTAAATCATGTAAAGTTCATAGGTATAATTTTTCTAGTTTAGGTAGGTACCTACGTGGAGTATTTCCATGGTGTAGTGAATATAATTATTCTCAAGTAGTATAAGCTCAGAGACGGTAAGTAAGATCTGTTACTCTAATGACAAAGTACTAGGTAGGCATAATCTATTCGTTATCGACCCTTGCTCAGTGTCGGATGTGTAAGGGCTCTGAAGCGATAAGATCATAAGACATACTGAAATACATTGTTTAGTAGGTATGTTATGTACTCAAGTTGGATACGATAAGCCGACATCCCACACAATACGGGTGAAACATTCCTGTAAAACTGTAATGTAACAAAATCAAACTAAATCCTGTTTATTTAAAAAAAATGCAGATAAATGTAGAAAAACCGGTCATGTGTGAATCGGACTGTCACACGAAGGGTTCCGTACCACAAACCGAAAAAACACTTTTCTTGAATGGGAGCCCCCTTTAATATCCTTATCCTTACTTCCTTACTTAATATTATAAATGCCAAAGTGACTCTGTCTGTCTGTCTGTCTCGCTTTCACGCCAAAACTACTGAACCGATTTAAATGAAATTTGGTACAGAGATAGTCTAGAGCCTGAAAAAGGACATAGGCTACTTTTTATCCCGGGAGTATGTTCCCTAGGGACCACACGGGCGAAGCCGCTGGCAGAAGCTAGTAATTATATAATTTCTATTATTTGGTTTTATAGCAGCAATAATGAAAATTTTAACTACCTATTACGGTTCTTGCAGACAGACGGTAATGGTGGATTAAGACTTAGTTCTCATTGTTCATCTTGCTGAAGACGAAGAGAAACTTGAAGCCTTAAGGCAAAAAAGAAGATTTTGGGTGAATAAGCTTTGGAAGCAAAAGATATACACAAGATAAAAAAGAAGAAGAAAAAAGAGATGATAAAGAGAAGAAAAAAAACTGGCCAAGTGCGAGTCGGACTCGCGTGCAAAGGGTTCAAACGATTTTTTTTAACATGTTATTTTAACACTACAGACTTCTAATAGGTTTTTCTGGAATCTTTAGGTAAAGATCTATTATCTCCATTTTTTCCAAAATTTTAGGCTCAGTAGTTTCGGAGATAAGTGGAATGGTCATTTTTCGTCTAATTTCTTGAATAACTTCAAAACCATTTATTTTAAAATTATGAAAAAAATATAGTTAAAACCATCACAGTAAGCCCTTTCATTTGATATGTCACACGATATTGTTCAAAAATCTTTTTTTTTTTAATTTTCTAGTTTGACCCCCAAAAGTGACCCCCATACTAAAAAAATCATAATTTACGTAACGCGTCCGTGTTTGGGTCACAGAAGTCCATATGTGTACCAAATTTCAACAGAATCTGACCAGTGGATCCGGAGAAAACTGGCTGTGATAGACGGACAGACAGACAGACACCCGAGTGATCCTACAAGGGTTCCTTTATTTTCGGAACCCTTAAAAGAAAAAGGAAAAAGAAAAGAAGGAAGAAGAAGATAAAGGAAGGAGGGGGGGGGGGTGGAGGGTAGGTGGAAGTGAGAAGATATTCTATACTTTCGGTAAATTTCATAACTTGTTTAATGATTTACGATATGAAGTTCGCAAAGTTTACGACTTCAGAATGAATTATTAAATTTTTGAAGCCTTGTTTGCTTTCCTCCGTCCTTACATAATGATAAAAATATCTACTTTTCGTTAATGTATATCTGTTGAAGAAAGATTATACGAGTATAGTATACATATTATAATTTTTAAAGTGTGCCTTCATGGCCAAGTCCAAAACTATGAGGCATATTGAAAAACACTGAAAGGAGTCTCGAGCCCGATTTTGATGGAAAGAAAAAAGAGCAAATTTTTAACAAAACTCTTTTTAATTGTTATCAAATCACGAACATATCAACTTTTTTTTTTTCAAAAATTAGTGATGCAGTTTTAGATTTCATCAACATCGGGCCCGAGAATCTATAATTGCATCATTGGATTTTTGAAAATATCCGTCACGGTTTAGGCAGGTAGCTGTAGTTAGAAATTTCAAACTTTTTTTTTTTGAAGTGAAAACTTCTTTAGCGGCGTTGAGCACTTTTTCTGTAATGGGTATAAAATCTTAAACTCGCGTCAGGACACGTGACCTGATCGAAAAAGCGTAAGACGGACTCGCGTCAGGGTCACGTGATGCTGATCGAAAAAGCGTAAGATCGAGGGGAAGGGAGAGGAACTAGTATCTCCCACTCTTTCTACCGTGCCTGAGTGTGCTGCTCCGCTTAGGCGGCACAGGGCGCTTGCGCGAATGTCCGTCTGTGTTTATATACAGCGTGCCACGCGTATCCAAGGATACGAAATTACGAAATTATGGATGAAAGTTGATTTTTCTAAGAGATAAAAATTAATGTAATATATAAATAAATAGCGATATAATATTATGAATAATAACATGTAAATTGTCATATTTGTGTACGATAGCGCAATAAATAAACATTGTATTCTACCTCATAAATGATAGTATTTTTGTACTTATAATTAAACACAACGTTAATACTAAAGTTTTCACTTCTGCCGGCACTCCCGGAGTGCTACCGGTGTTTTTTAATGAGAGCTTTCCTTTAGTTTGCCATGTGCCTTTTTTTTCTCTTTCATTAGTTCTCAGAATTTGATCCTTACTAGCAACGCTTTCGGTTGTGTGTTTTATTTTTCAAAATCAACCGGTTCGATTCTTGGATAGGAATAACGAGTTTTCAAAAATACAATTATATAGTTTTAGTTTTCATCAAAATCGACTCCTTTCAGTGTTTTTCGATATTCCTCATGGTTTCGGATTTGACCATGAAGGCACACTTTAAAAATTCATCTTGTTTAAGTAGTATCGCGATGTTATGTCATACAGACATTCGTGAGCTTGCACAAGAATAATCAACATTTCTTCTGTCATCGTCAAATAAAACGAACCTATACGTGTAATTAATGATTCTGTTGCCTTTTATTTTCCTCTGGGTGTTGCCAAGATAATGGAAGCGCGCGCGGTGAATGTTATGACTGTTCTGCGATATGTCTGCACCCCAGCTACCCTAAGACAGCCTCGGCGTCCTTAGGTATGCTTACGACTGCCGAGGCCGCTCGACACCGTCCGAAGCAGCTCTCAGGCGCTCGAAGCCGCCGTAAGGCGCCCGAAGCCGCCGTAAAGCGCCCGAGCTCTACCGAGCCGCACCGATGCCGACCGATAGCGGGCGCCGCGCCTTAGTAATATAAGGCTCCGTGGGTTACCCGGCTCCTTTGGGTAAGGAACTCTAAAAAAAATTGCGCCTTTTGGAAAATAGCGACTACTTAGTACCTTAAAGTAGTGAAGACTAAAATAAACCACTTGACGGCCTTTGAAACTACAGATTACTACTAGACCAGAACAAATTGGTTGAATGTTCAAAATAGATAAATAACGAGTCTCTCAGTATAAAATGAGTAGGATATCGGAATCAATATTGCAAGCTTTGCGCTCCACAGCCGGCTAACTAGTTTTGTAAAGTGTACTTGTGTTGTCCAACGGAAGTTCGCTCAGCGAGCTAAATGGGTCTTAAACTATCTTTGAAGTATGAGCAAAAGATAGATATAAAATATCTCAATAATGTGATTTACTTAAATTTGTTTTGCTTTAAAAGTTGGTGCGAACGGGTAAAATTGTACACCGCTTTCTAATCCTTTGCTATCTGCGGAATTAAACACGTATGCTGGAGTCGTTTGGCTCTCAACCTGTACCATGATGCCAGCAAAAGCAGCAGATATCTGTCCCGGTCTGCCAAACACTCCCAGCCGCAGATGCTGGTCTTGTAGCCAAATGAACCTCATCTAACTGAGCTGGGAGCGTGTTGGCGTTGCTTTTTGGCGGAGTCCTCTAGCGTGGGTGAACAATACACGTTTCAAACGCTAATTTACTTTACTTTGTCTCTGACATTTATGACTCCAATGGCCGATTAATCAACAAAAGTTAACTTCAGTGTTATTCGTGTTCGTTTCAGCTAGTTCACGAAAACAAATAGTTGTGTGTTTAAATACGATTAAAAGGCGATGCATGCATTCGTTTTAATTACTGTGCTTAATATATGCGTGTACGTAGGTAGTAAACATACCCGAGCTGTTAAATTAATGCATAAATAATTTCACTAATGCTGTGGTAACAGAATGATGCGGTGCATAAAATAATACGACCACGTGCCCATTATTTTCTTTCACTGAACCGTTAAGAGACACACTCCCCGGGCTGATGATGTAACTCCGAGTATCGATACTATCCATTTTACTCTTTTCTGAGGATAAAGGCAGATTCATATTAATAAATAAGTAAATATCTCGGCAGATTTACGGCACATCCAAACTTATTACAAAAATTTTATACAAAGGATAATTAGGCTAACTTACTTTCAGTTTAGAGAGCATATAACTAAATCGTCCCATTTAGTAACACAATAGCTGGTCACGCGGAGCGCCACCCGACCAGCAATGTTTCATATTTGTTGAACAAACTGTTTAGCTTATATTAGCGATCCCGGGCCTACGTAGGTACCTGGTGATTAAAATTAATTACGAAACAATCGGGGAGCACGGTTACACGACTAACTTATGGCATAATTACAGACTGAAGGACGTGATTGATGGAATAGCTAACAGATTGCGTTGAGTAGCTACAACAACCAACTAATTCTATTCCATTCTATTTTAGCACATAGTTACGATGTTTCTTGTGGAGAAACATACCTACTCAAGTATTGTTTATTAAATACAAATATCTACACCCAATCGAGAATTTATAAAAATAAACTGAACCAATATTACCTAACTTTGCAATAGAAGCGGTGCCTGCGAGAAACTTTTAAGCTCCTTGACATGTCTATTATATTAGCAATATCATCCTGTCGACTTTGGTACTGCTTTGCCGAGACCGTCATTTGACGGAAAGTTTGGCAAAGACTACAAACGTTAAAGAGATCGCGGTATTTCGATATTCGCCGTTTACTCGCATTAAAAACTTTTAACAAAAAAATACAACCGACTTCCAAATAAAAAAACTACAAAGTATAAAGTAACTAGTAACAAAATACCTTATCCAAATAAACGAATTCCAGCTATTTTGTTTTAAAAGTCAAACTACTAAACCGATATTGATGAAATTTAAATGGGACCTATCGAAATGTACATCCTTTCGCATTCGGCAAGAATTTTTCAAATCTTTTCTTAAATGACGGAGTTATGAGGTAACAAACATAAAAAAAAGAAAACCGAATTGAGAACCTTCTCCTTTTTTTGAAGTCAGTTAAAAAGTAGGTAAAGTAAACTTGTTAAAGCAATGCAAACGTGGGCTTACCCTCCAAAACGATCGATTCTAACTTTAGGTACCACCTCGCACATAAACGGCCTAGATCAAAGTTTACCAATTACGATACTTACCACGCTCACCACCTATGGCGTTTGGCTTGGTTTTGCCTAGAATAAGAGATTTGGATAAGGCGCTATTCATTATGAGTAATACATTTTCAGAAGTAAATAAAATGCCAAGCAGGGCAGTTCTTACGCGGTCTTTTCATGATTGATGAATGCGCGAACGCTCGATGTGTTACCAAGGGCCTTCTAGCTGTTGGTTTCATAGATGTGAATATCTCAGGAAACCGTCTTACGGCACTTAGGCATGTGCTGGTTTCAAACTTAGTCACCGTTATGTGATTAATTTTTAATTAGATTGAATGGCAATTGGGTTCAGTTATGCGAACGTTTCATTAGTGCTAACATAGTAACGCTTCTATGAGCTGTTAACATACTAATTACTAACATAGATGTTAATTATTTAAACGACGACGTTCCAGAATAATTTGAAAAACAGTGGTTATAAGATCGCGTGACTGTAAGTATCATATCATGTTACAAACTACTTAAATAAAATGAGAAGTGTTTCAAATTAAAACGTACCTCATAATATTACTCATCTATATAATTAAGCCACTTAATTCATGTATGTGAAAGTAAATTCTAACATTCTTTAGCCCTTCGTTTCCAGCTGTTGTAACAGCTCCAATTGCTTTTAAAGGTCATTTGCACAGTTAATTCAAGCTGTTTGAAGTTTACCTTGTTGGATACTTTAACTTGCTTGTTATAGAAATTGCAAGCAAAACATGCTGCTACATTATAATGTTTCGCAAAAGTTTTTTAAACAAATAATGCTACGGGAAAAACGTGAAATTAAGTTAAATTTTCAAACCACACACACAAAAATGTAATATACTCGTAGGCAGGTTACTCAATTCTGTATATTTTAATTTGTAGTTATATCTGCACTAATATTATAAAGAGGAAATATTTGTTTATTTGTTATGTTTTTTTGTTTGTTTGTTGGAAATGAATAGGCTCCGAAACTACTGGACCGATTTGAAAAATTCTTAAACCATTTGAATCCTAAATTATTCCTGATGATCATAGGCTATACTATATATAGAAAAAATAGAGATGCTTAAGAAAATTGCATTAATGTAACCCAAAGTAGCAAAATTTTGCCTATACAAATTCATTATTTGGCGTGCGCTAGGAAAACTATTGATGATACATAAAAATAATGTAATACATAATTGAAGCACTCGTTATTACCTATAAAAAAGTCTTCGGGGATATAATTATGTCTAACTATTATGGTTAAGTCGCAATGACCGCTTTTTAATCTCCGACGCAAAAACGAAGGGGTGTTATAAGTTTGACGTGTCTCTGTGTGTGTGTGTGTGTCTGTCTGTGGCATCGTAGCTCCCTAATGAATGAACCGATTTTGATATCTAAGTTATTTTTTTGTTTGAAAGGTGAATTAGTCGGGAGTGTTCTTAGCTATGTTTGACGAAAATCGGTCCAAGATGGCCGCCGCCACAAAAGCCATTTTGTGGCGGCGGCCATCTTGGACCGATTTGAGAGACGCTTGGCCCAAAGAATCGTACCTATATTAAACTAAAAGGATCAATAGAAATTATTCTTTACTTTTTAAAGTTATTATTTTGTCGGGGGTTTTTAAAATTTTTAATGTAATTTTATTATTCAAATAATTGAATCAAAACCTGGGCGGAATGGAATAGTGGTGATTATGGTATCATGATATCAATCCTTATCCATTTAAATGGTTTGATAATTAAGGTTGATTATGTACATGTAAATTACACTTTAAATTATTCAAATCTCACCTTTCGTTTAAAAGTTACGACGGGTGTAAAATGCTCTAAGTAAGTTGCGTTTAGAGCAACTGCCCTACGTTGAGTCTCTTAATAAGTAATTTACACATTTCCCAATAAAGAGGGAGGTGTAGGAGATGAAATTCGTGGAGTACCTACTAAACCGCGCGAACGAAGTCGCGGAAAAATATAGGTATCCACTTTAAGTCACATTTAGCATTCACAATAACTTTGTGAAGTTATTCTTTTAAAATATCATTAAAAACGTAATTATTTCGTAAGCTTTAGAGTAGGCACTTAAGATTTTGCCATACTTCCCCTTGTTGAGTACCTACCTACCTACGTATGTATGCCCATACCATCCATGCCATCACCTCCATAATTAAAATATGTTAAGACAAGCTCAAGTGAAAGATAGCCACGGAAACTTCGTAAATACATTTTGGCTTTCTGAAAGTGGTTAGAAGTTAAGCGAAAATAGGGTCTTCAATTTGCATTATCATTTTAACATGACAAGCCAAGGGAAGGCAAAAATGTTTTGTTATAGGTATTATGTATAATTTTCTTAACTAGAAGTACTTATCTAATGGCTTATTCAGCCCTATTCGTTAAGGGTTAAGAAACCTTCATCATCATCATCATATCAGCCGAAAGACGTCCACTGCTGGACATAGGCCTCCCCCAAGCGTCGCCACAACGACCGGTCCTGTGCGTCTCGCATCCATCGTCTACCCGCGACCTTCACCAGGTCATCGGTCTACCTTGTGGGAGGCTTTCCAACGTTACGCCTTCCGGTACGCCGTCGCCACTCCAGAACTTTTCGGCCTCATCGACCATCTGTTCTGCGAGCAATGTGCACTGCCCACTGCCACTTTAGTTTGGCGATCCTTCGGGCTATGTCGGTAACCTTGGTTCTCTTGCGGATATCATCATTCCTGATTCGATCACGCAAGGAAACCCCAAGCATTGCCCTCTCCATTGCCCTTTGAGTGACTTTGAGCCTTCTGATGAGGCTGAAGAAACCTTCGCTTGTACTTAATTTATTAATCCTAAAAAGTATTAGGTATTTATTTATTTAAAAACTATGGAAGACTTACAGCTAAATTCAATGGTGATAAGTAACAGTATGTTAATCTGACAGCCAATTACAAGTCTTCACATCTAGAGCTTGTCTGGTATAAATGTACTGTGGAACAAATTATCCACACTGCTAACAAATGCGAAAAAAAATAAAAAAATATTTAAAAAAAAATACGAGCTGATCGTCACCTATATGTAAAAAATAATTGCGACAGGTTATTTTTCAAACATAATAAGAACCAAAATGTTAAAATTCAATTAAATTAAATGGAAAACCAAATCACATTGAGAATTTATGTTTCGTGTTGACATTTCCGCAATTAAAATGAATGTTGTGCTCTAAATCTTATTCCAGGCAACAATTTATGAAGCATGCCGCTGTTTCATAACACCTGAATAATGATAAACTCACTGAACTAAAAGGACAAGTTTTCGTGAATTAATTGAATGGAAATTCACACGACTTAGTAACGAACAACTTATAATCAATATTTATGGGTTTGTTTTCGTGTAATGTAATCTAATCAGGGCGAACACACCGACAATGGTGTTGTCGCGGCTCGTCCGTCTTTCTTTATCTAAGTAAATGAGCTGGTGACCTTACAGTACAAAGGTACAAACAACAAAGCGATAGCGAGAGATACGATCTGATCACCTGCAGGCCGGGGTGGTCAAGGCTGGCCTGGCCTGGCACTCACGATGCTTTCTTATCCACCACTACGCCGCACTATTCTTGAGCATTACATGCGATTACCCACCATTTCAAGCGTTATCTGATGGCCTATGGCGCTGCTAACAAAAGACCCCTGAATAAGGTTGAAGTAAGATCGATATGCTTGACCGTCGGATATAATATGGGGAATGTTCTAGCGCAAATTAAACACGCTAATGAAATAATGGTGTAGGTACGCATTGTGAATATATGAAAATCGTCTTGAAATTAGATATCTAATCTGACAGTCGAATCCACCTCTTTCATCGTTGCTTCGGTAGACTACTTAGATAGCATACATATGAAACTCATTATATTTACCAAAAGATAGGTACCTACTTTTCGATTTAGTTCATTCCACTTTGGCCAGCTTTTATTTTAGGAGGCAGACTTTTAGGAGTATTTTATTTTTACCGATGGCCTTGTACCGAGCTCCAAAACAGATAATAGGTACGAACACAAGTTTACGACAATGGTTGTGAGGGTATTAAAAAAATGTGTAAGTGCTTCAATGAAAGCGGTTGGACGTACAATGTAAATGTCTGGTTGGCAACATGAGACTTGTGAATTTGTCATCATAGTTTGTGGTACTGTGTGGAGGATATGAGATGTGTGGTTGCGTCGTTGGAGTCGCTGCAAGCCCCCGCATCTTGTCACGTTGGAGAGCTGCCAGCCACTAATCGTCGCTCGGTTATAGATTCAATCTCAAGGGTTGACTTAGTCTATTTTGTATAATTTTGAAATACCTACTTCGATAAACAATAAACAAAAAGTCATAAAGCGGTTTTATTTAAACAATAAAATTGATAGGTAAAAGAAATACTCAATACTTAAACTTAAAAAAAACTAAGAAATTGGCTAAGAATAATCCAAGAAGAAAGCTTAAATAAAAGTTGTAGGTATCGCTGCCTGAAACTTTTACAATCTCTCACCGTTACCGCCTAACGTTTAACTTCCCCATGATTTATAGAGCATTTCTTGCTGAAAAAAAGTCTGGACCGCTGCCGGCGCTCGCCCTCGTGTCAATACTAGTAGTATACTCCGTTACACATGTGGGATCAGATTGAGGGTAAGAAATGATGTCACAAGCACAAATCGAGCAAGTTCTTCTTAGAAAGGTTTTGTATTATTGTGCAACAATACCGGCGATAATTGGGTGAACCTCCAACAGTAATCGTAATTTCAGTACAAGTTGTGAAGGTTCGCTACAAATCACTCGATTTCACACTCAATAAACGATACAATTGACAGGCTGCGGCTATCGGACGAGTTGATGTCGTACAATAATTTTATTGATAATATCTAAGTAGTAGTAGCGAGATGGGAGTAAGGGTTGAAGCGGGCGAGGGAGGCGGGCGCCGCGCGTGCGTGCGGCGGCGCCGCGCCCGTCTCGCGCGAGAGCGGCCAGTGTCGTGCCGCGCGGCGCCGCGCTCCATCGCCGCCGAGCGCCCGAGCGCCTATCCACGCGCCCAGCTCTACTATGCGACTCGCGTGCCGCGCTCACTCGTGTTGTGGTGCTTTATGATGGTACGGCATGAGAGTGCCAGATATGCGGACGTTCCGTGACAGAAGTGCTGCTGAACTCGCCACCGCCACAAGTGGGCGGAGAGACGGGACGCGTCCTAGGCTGCTCAGGTGAGCGGCCCTTCGCATCTCACGCCGTTGCACGCTGGCTAAAGACGCTGCGATCTCGGGGTCGATAAGGCACTTTGCTGGCTAGACTCGAATGAAAGGTACATCGTAAGTTTTACGTAGATTATTTGCTACGAAATGTGTAGACAGTGCTACGCACGGCGCTACGACTCGTAGCGCCATATGGCAAAATTTTGATTGCGTTATTCTTAAGTCCGTCTTATCTGCAAGCCTTGATTATAAATAAATGCTGTGTGTGGTTCATCCTGAGCTTATTTTTAAATTTAGTTTTACATGGCTGTTTTGGCGATGCTGTCGCTTAAAAACGGTAATTGAAACGAGTGAAACGTATACTATTGTCTCGCTGAAACGGTTAGATAAGCCGTGCTACTATTACCAACACGCCAATACTATCAACAACAAACCTAGAGACACAGTCGCGTCTCGATTTGTCTGAAAGTATAAATTGTACACACATTGCTACACACGTAATTTGGCCGAACTTGGCAACGTAACTACTATCGTATACTTATCGATGTCATTGAATGTCCAATAAATGTAAATAAACAAAACTTACGACGTCTACCGAGCAGTTAATTTCTGATTGTTTTTGATGTAACGTTGCAAGATTTGAAGTCGTCTTTTTTCCTTTTTCATTGAGCGTATTTTGTTTATTCACGCTAGTAACTGCGATGGGAGCTTGTAAGTCAATAAATTCCTTGAGGCATATTTGTAGGGCGATGAGTCGTGACTTGTGAGTCGTCACGCAATATCGGGAGTGTAGCATATCTGGAGGCGGAAGGCTTCGAGCCAGCGCCATCAATCTCGAGCCCGACAACGACAGCTCGTACACACGATGCCGCTATGTAATGGTTATTGAATAGATTGGCTCTATTTATTCTTTCACTGTATTATAATAATAACTGAAATTATGTTTTAGAGGGGGTGTGCTCCGAATGAATATAGTGATTGATTTTTGAGATTAGTAAAAATCATAATGACATAATTTAGAACGGGCTCGGCGGTACGGTCATCAACAAAATTGGGTTAAACACTTGACAGTCAAATAGGGTTATGAATGAAAACTTGTTTACAACAATATAAACGTACCCACGATTTTAATTCAGGATTTGAAGAGGACGCGTCGAGCCTACTTAATTTCCTAATTTTGACAGATTTTCATGCACTTTGACATTCACCCAACTTCAAATTCTTAAATTTTGGCTTTGAATGTTACTATTATTTTTTGGGAACCATTGTTTGTTCCTCTTTTCAGATTTTGAAGAATGATACATTATGTTTTTGTCCATTCTGTACCGCTAACGGTCAAATTAATTGATAGGTATTACGTTATTTAAATCATGTTTTACTACACATTAAACGCTTATAATTATGTTTGTACATCAATACGCTTATAACTTGAGAATTAGTTATCCGGATTAATACAAAACTTAATGAATCTCTGATCTCTATCTGTTAGTTTGTGTGGTTATTCGTCAGATATTTTCATTGTTCATTATCATTCTCTTGCCCTAATCCCTACGTACTTGAGGTCGGGATATCACGTCTTCTTCTGTCATGTTTCCCTATTAGTTACATCAAGTCACCTTAATAATCGCCTAAACACAATCATCTTTCACATAGTCCATCAATTATGTCATTACTTAGGGGTCTTTAAGTAATTTTATACTAAATAGTTCCTGGCTTAACGCTTATGGTTAAAACTAGGTAAGTACGGCCTGCATACCAACTACTAATCTATACTTCTATACTAATATTATAAAGAAGAAAGATTTGTTTCTTTGTTTCTTTGAATTGAATAGGCTCCGAAACTACTGGACCGATTTGAAAAATTATTTTAGCTAATTAATAAAAATAATTTTTTTGATAATGTAGCTATCCAGCTACATTATCAGGGAGTAACATAGGCTATATATTATCCCCGTACTCCCACGGGATCGGGAACTACGCGGGTGAAACCGCGTGACGTCCACTAGTAGTTAATACAATAAGTAGTCAATCATTGCTAAAATATCAACCTAAGGATTCTGTATAGTAGCCGGCACGAGACATGAGCACAGATCATTGGCGTATCAAGGGCTTTTCTCCAGGCCCCCAACCAAGATGCGACGCCCAATAAGAGCAACGATTTTTCTTGATCTGTGCCGGCTACTTTAACCAAAGTTCCCAAAACTTGACACAAATACAGATCTACAAAAAACATTTGCACAGCGGGAATCTAATAGGCTATTAATTTACGAAAATGCAATAAAATTGCATTTCTTGTTTCTGTATAGGTCGGCAGTTATTCTGTAAGAAGATATTGTGGATGTAGGCGGCTAGAAGGGCGCGACAAGCCGTCGCCACGGCCGATACCAGTGCCAGGCTGCACTCACACTACCTCACGACATGTACTGTATACAATCCCCAAATACATCGCCTATAAATTACTTGAGAATAACTCTCTCACACATGAACCAATTGTTTATTTAGGTTTGTGTTCTCCACTGAGAGTTACAGAGGAAAGTAGTATTTTCTAGAGATATTTTTCAGATGAAGAAACTATTGTTTTATGGTATGGGAATGGCTTTACAAAACAGACGATTCTCTGTAGGGGAAATCACAGGCAGTTAAAAATGGATTCAAAAACATTTTGTTACTTTCTTAAGTTAAAGGAGGCATGTACGAGGAGCAAGTCTTCGACATTCCTCACAAATTTAGACTCTACCACGTTATGAATTTCCTAATAGAAAGAAATAATATCAATTTGTACGACTCGTGTATCAAACTTAGCTGTGGCACTGGTCAGTCTCTAATTGGGGAATATGTATTGATTAAGAATCTCGGAATCCAAGACAGCAGAATCTATTCACCGGGACTCAGCGAGCTTCATTGACTCGGCGGTTTTCAGGTAACTCTGGCTCTCATGAGTTGCAGTGTTATAATGAAAAATGAAATGAAATGATTTTATTTCCAGATTAACATCCAATTAAATATAAATATGTATAGATAACAATCAATCAATAACAAAATAAATATAGAAGCCTCGAATTATGTGTGGCGGGCTTGTCCCAAGAAAAAAAAACATGATTCCCTAAAGAGGAATTGAGAAAAGTATTACTGAAATAATATCCGTACATTGCAATGCCAATTTCGTATAATATGTGTATTGGTTTTCAAAATGTCATCTTATGGCGCTCTTGCCAGAATTTGATAGTGATCTTGTATTGGAACATATTTTTCTGAAACCGATCTAGATATTTCAAGAGAGAAGAAGACGTAGAACGTATTAAACTATTGATAGTGACAAAATAAAATATTAAATACCATATCATCTCGCCTGTATTCCTCGAAGTGTTTAATTACTCTGAAATCGACATCAACCAGAAAAATCCAGACGCCGAGGCTGCAAGAAAATTACAGATGAAAAATGCAATAATACTTTGCCCGACACAGAAATCGAACCTACTGCTGAGAATGAGGTTCTAGGCTCAGTAGTATCTACTCTGCTCTTGCAACCTCTACACTTACTATGCAATAAAATATACTCATTGAAAATGTAGTCATACTAAATCATACCAGTAAATATTTCAGTATCACTGTACATAATATTTCTGTAGAAGTGTCGCTACTGTGTAATTTAACTGCATTATGTTTTACGACACCGCATGTTACTCGGACGTAAAAATACCTATTCGGTGGGTATCGTATTCGTAAGTATTCGTAACCTACATGTACGGTGAACAAGCCAATAAAACATTGTTAGTGCTGGGGCAAGGTGACCGTATCACGGATCGCGTTACCCGTGAGATTTTTACTACAACGTATTTATACACCATTCTCCATAAACCGCATTCTTTTGAGAAGTTGAAAGGTCTCACGATTCGGTGTTAGTACACCGAATCGTGAGACCTTTTCGAAATGAGAGTTGCACCTGCGACTTCTAACCTTAGAACTTGCTAATCTCGACTATGTGAGCCATCTCATATTAACTTAAACTTTTTAGGGTTCCGAACAAAAAACGGAACCCTTATAGGATCACTCGGGTGTCTGTCCGTCCATCACAGCCAGTTATCTCCGGATCCCTGGACCGATTCTGTTGAAATTTGGTACAAATATGGACTTCTGTGACCCAAATACGAACACGGTCCGTAAATCATTAAATTTGTAGTATGGGGGTCACTTTTGGGGGTCAAACTAGAAAATTTCAAAAATAAAAAAAATGTTTTTTCAATTAATTATGGTGAGACATATCAAATGAAAGGACTTACTGTGAGGATTTTAATTATATTTTATTTATAATTTAAAAAAAAGTGGTTTTGGAGTTATTCAAGAAATTGGACAAAAATTGACCATTCCCGCCCCTTATGTCCGAAACTACAAAAAAAAAAATTCGTTGGGAACCCTTAGCACGCGAGTCCGACTCGCACTTGGCCAGTTTTATTTTCCTTTTCTTTCTCCAATTTTGCTTTCTGCGTTCTTATTTCAAAAAACACAATTTGGCCAAAGTTAATATGATTGGGGAGTTAGTTTAGTGCGATAACTTACACCTACTGGTGGATGTACATTGCACAATCTGAATATACCCATGCGAATGTTCATGCTCAGTTGTAGACCACAACTGGCAGGTCTAGTTAGCGATAACAGTTCTTAGTGTTTCCACCTCCCTTTTTTTAGAATGTGAAATCATCAAATGACTCCTTCCGCTTTGGGCGGAGCGGAAGGGAGTGTCAGTCTCTTACTGACACCGGGCGTCGGGAGTCGCAGGGCGATTCCCGGCCACTGCGGACGGCGAGCATTGGGTGGCTCGCCGTCCGATCAGAACCAGGCTCGGGTCGACGGCGCTCTGCGTTCCACGCGCGCCTCGAAGAGCTGTCAGCATAGAGAACGGAGCCCGCTAGGGCTAGTAGCGGATTCTGTTCGAAAGAGTCACCGCGGCCCTGGAACGCAAAGGGCATTAGGAGGAACTCGGATGGGTTTTAGTCAGTAAGAGTCTGACACTTCCTTCTGCTTCACCCAGAGCCATTCATTGATTGATTAATCATTTGATGATTTCCCATCCTTAAAAAAAAATGTCTCTTTTTGACTAAAACCTGTCCGTGTTCCTGGGCCGCGTTGACTTTTTCGAACAAATTCCGCAACTTACTTGCATGCAAGTTTCATTACATTGCGGGCTACCGAGGAGCTCGATGTATAATGTCATCAATCACTCTATCGTGCCCCGTAATGTTATTCAACTAGCATGCGAGCTGCTTGCAGGTGGAAACACGGCCTTAGAATATATTTAAATAGTTTGTAACCCTATGGTTACAAACAAAAAGAAAAATGGAGATCCTACTTGAAATATCTTTTTGAAACGAGTTACTCCATATAAATCGATTTTGAATGAACACACTTCGAATCACGAACTTGACATTGATGGATCAGTTAGGCCAAATAGTTATTACGTTTTTTCTCATTGCTTGGAATGTTATATAACAATTACAAAATGTTTTTTTCGTAAGATTTAAATAACCTTAATGATAGGACATCTTAACTCTCAACATAACCTACCTAGATGCACAATTGTAAGTATTAAACATTATTATGCATCGTGTACTATGTAAGAATGAAGTAGATCGGTACCTTATTTACTGAGCATAAAGACACTTTCACACACTTCGTTTATATCTGCCATCGGAAAATTGCAGACTCCGTAAGATTGTAAAAAATCTTTAGTAGATTATGATTTCACGTTATATTATGAAAAAAAAAAAACGTTTTTTATACAATAATATACAATACAAGTCCGTGGCTTAACAAGAAAAAATATTTTACTATTTCACGTGATATTTTATAATTCTACGACATTTGCAATTTTCTTGTGACATTTCCCCTCAAAAATGTTAATCTCGCAAATCGTTAGAACAGTCTTGTCTAGACGATCGTCGACCTTCATTTGCGTACGTTATTACCTTCTATGGCAAACACACTACGAATGTAAAGTGGTATTCGAAGTGTACTCAAGTTCAAAAAGGGCTTATGTTTAACTAACGACCAGATCTAGTAAAATATAACGGCAGAAAATCACTTTATATTGCAAAAAATAGTAAATGGTTACCAAAATGAAATCCCCATTTTAGGGTGAAATTAGAACCAAAAATATTACAACTTGTGATCCTATTTGAAGCAACCAACTCCAAATTATGATTGTTTAATCCAAAAATACTCAAAAACCACAAAATTTTTAACAGTGTTTTAATATAAAATGTTATTTTAATACGTTACGAACTAAATAACTAATAAACCTAACTATATACATATGAATATACAAAAACAAATACACTCAGGCGTCGAAGAATTCCTCCGCATCGCTGTCATCCGGAAACGTGCCCAGAAGACTGGCAACATTGCCACGTTGAATGGCAATACTAATTATTTGAGCAAAGAACGAGCCAGCCCTCTGGTCAAGCAAGTGTCGATCAGTCGGCGAGAAATATCCTTACATTTAAATACATAACATCTCATTCTATAAAAGTAAATTATTCCAGATAAATCATTATATATCTAAAAATAGTAAATATACCCCTAAAGTTTGACCCTATGATATTGTAAAATCAATACTAAAGTCTGAGCTTTTTTGAAAGGTTGAGGTACCTAGTTAAATGAAGGTAAACAATCTTGATGTGACTTTTTACACAAACACATAGTAAACAACTAAACTACTGCTTAAACTAATGGTTCAATTGATTTAGTTATCGTTATTGTTGTATTAACATTGGTTTTTAGTTGCATTTTATATTTTTCAACTGGGGTATTAAATGAAAAAAACTGGCCAAGTGCGAGTCGAACTCGCGTGCAAAGGGTTCCGAACGAATTAAATTTTTGAAGTGAAAACTTCTTTAGCGGCGTTGAGCACTTTTTCTGTAATGGGTATAAAATCTTAAACTCGCGTCAGGGTCACGTGACCTGATCGCAAAAAGCGTAAGACGGACTCGCGTCAGGGTCACGTGATGCGAAAAAGCGTAAGATCGAGGGGAAGGGAGAGGAACTAGTATCTCCCACTCTTTCTACCGTGCCTGAGTGTGCTGCTCCGCTTAGGCGGCACAGGGCGCTTGCGCGAATGTCCGTCTGTGTTTATATACAGCGTGCCACGCGTATCCAAGGATACGAAATTACGAAATTATGGATGAAAGTTGATTTTTCTAAGAGATAAAAATTAATGTAATATATAAATAAATAACGATATAATATTATGAATAATAACATGTAAATTGTCATATTTGTGTACGATAGCGCAATAAATAAACATTGTATTCTACCTCATAAATGATAGTATTTTTGTACTTATAATTAAACACAACGTTATTTTTTGTTGTTTTTATGGTTCGTTTTGTTTATGTCAGGAACTGTGTCAAGATTGACATCTGTCACTGACAGTCGCTGTCGCGGCGACACGTCAGTGTCTTTTTGTTTATTTTGTTGTCGGTGGTTTGTCTATGATGTGACCGCGACAGTAAGGATGTATTATTTACATGTTTTCACTTCTGCCGGCACTCCCGGAGTGCTACCGGTGTTTTTTTTTAACATGTTATTTTAACACTATAGACTTCTTATAGGTTTTCCTGTAATCTATAGGTAAAAATCTATTTCTCAATTTTTTTCAAAATTTTAGACTCAATAGTTTCGGAGAATAGGATTGGGAATGATAATTTTTCGTCTAATTTCTTTAATAACTTCAAAACCATTTATTTTAAAATTATGAGAAAAATATAATAAAGACCCTCACAGTAAGCTCTTCCATTTGATATGTCACACGATATTGTTCAAAAAACTTTTTTTTTTAATTTTCTAGTTTGACCCCCAAAAGTGACCCCCATATTAAAAATTTAATTATTTACGTAACACGTTCGTGTTTGGGTCACAGAAGTCCATATGTGTACCAAATTTCAACGAATCGGTTTAGTGGATCCGGAGAAAACTGGCTGTGACAGACGGACAGACAGAGAGACACCCGAGTGATCCTATAAGGGTTCCGTTTTTTGTTCGATACCCTAAAAAGATTAAAAAGACACATCAAGATTGTTTTTTACCTTTATTTAACTTCTAAACCTTTCTAGTATAATTATTAACCGCTACTAACTAAATAGCTATTTTCAATTTCGCGTTTATTTAATAAGGTTAAGAAATAAACAACTCATATAATTAAAATAATCCTTTTACTAAAATAAAAAAAAAACTTAAAAAATCAGACTCTGTGTGTCTGTGTGTAGCAAATTATTTTAAATTCTCTGAAAATCAGTCTTCTAAATAAGTAGGTATTCAATCAAACGGTGTATTTAGGTAGACATAGCTCAACAATTTGGTGATCAATTCACTAAATTTGGTTTCATAGATTTAAAGTGCAGTTATGATTAAAATTACTTGGTTTAGGTTTATTTTTTTTTGCTGATTGGTATATATTTTAGTTAATAGAGGTTATGGTCACAAAGTTAATTTTGGTGGTCATTATCCCCTTTATAAAGACTTATTTTGTAAAAGTTTGTTATTTTATTTATTTATAAAGTAAGGCACACCAACGAAATATTTACAATTATAGCAAAAACAGGCAATCAGAAATCTTCAATTCTATGTAAATACATTACTTATAGGTATGCACAACATTATCAATGAAAGATTAACAATTATAATTAATTTTAAAGTAGTTAGTATTCATTATTAAAACGCCATAAAAACGTCTTGTTGTTGAGGAAACTCTTTACTCCGTCATGACTTTGTTAAGAGTATATCTTCCAAACTTACACACAGTCATGAGTAAATCTCCCAAACTTACCCGCAGTCTGACAGCCAGCAAATAAACAGCTACTAAAGAATAATTTTCTCAGTTTTATGTGCACATGCCATGTCCACTTTGTTTCCTCGTGAGTCAGTGTTCACATACTGCCATAAACGTTACATATTGGGGTGTAAATTTTCCCCTGTACACACATCGCACCCTGCCAGGTCAGTACAACTTCTATTCAATGGAAAATTTCAGTATTGTGTACTTATGGGCTGTGGTCCAAGTGAGTGGGACAACTATTTCAATAACCTACTGTGAGCCTGGCGAGCTTTTAATTAACTCTCGTGCTGAGCATAGTTATAATAGAAATACGGATAATAAAGCGACGACATACCGTTACGAACATGGACATGCCCTTCCCGTAAATGTCGACGAAGGTAGAATGTTTTCCTTTCATTGGCGAGACTACATTTTCATTATTTTAGAAGTTATTATTTCAACGATATATTCAATTGTTATTTGAGTTTCAGGGTGCTTTTTCATGTCTAAAATTAGATTCCTAGAAGTCTAGCTCGCATTAAAATAATTCTCAATGACATATTATGTGTGTGTAAAAGTTGTTACAGAAAATAATGTATTCATATAACTGTTTTGGTAAAAAAACTATATTATTAGCTAAAGAAGGCTTGAATATATTTTATTAAAAATAGTCATCTCCAGAGGGACTGTAACAATGAAAGGAGTATAAGTCTCTTAAACAAAGTGGTCTTCGTAGTGGTCAACACACCACGATGACATTTACCTCCACACCTCTCATATTGAGGTGCGGTTTACCGTAACCGACGACCTTTACATGGTGTACCAGTACTGGTTCACTAGTGTAATTATACAGCTGTGCCTAATCCTTCAGAGATTACAGGCAAGCCAGTTAGGTATGTACACCCACTGGGTCTAGTGTGGTAGGTACATACGTGAGACTAAATTAGTGTACATAGATGGTGTTGATTCTGAAATACCCCTCAACTCTCGTGGCTGGTGATTAACGATTTTATTTAGGAAAATAACTGAGAGACGTTGAGGGGAACCGATCACTTTTCCGAAATTTTTTGTTCGAATTTCTTTTTACCGAAAACTATTGAACGACGTCTTTTTTGTTTGATGTATGCATTTTTTGACATATTTTTAGTTCATCAAAGTATCATGTGTTATAGGTATTATTTAACAGAACTATATTTCGCAGATTTACATTTTATTACTTTTTGCTACTAGCCGAAGCCTCTTTTGAACTTTTAGATATATAGATAGATAGATATATTTATTTTGTAAAACATTAGAACAGCATACAGGTCTTATAAATAATGATGAGATTGCTACATGGTTTGCCATTTAAGGCGTACAAAATCAGTTTAACAAAACAAAAATGATTTACTTGCCATATTTTCACCACACCGAAATAAAATTTACAGAACATTATTTGGTCATAAATATATAGCCGGTTACTCTGTAGCATTTTCAATATTAAATTCAAATAGTGTCATAAAAAGTCAATATCTTATGCTACAAAATTTAGTGACCGAAACCGACTTCATACAGTCTTGTTTGCCCTACCCCTAGTGTGTAATTAAAGCCCGCGTAGGCGCGGAGGGATGGGGCGACCCAAACCCCGCAGCGCCGGAGACGTGACAGAAACAATGCTTGCTGCATGTTGCATGCTTGCTTGCATGTTGCATGCTTGTTTGCATGCTGGAGCTTGCTTGAATGTTGCATGCTTGTTTGCATGCTGCCATATATATACTAACAACACCTCATATCACAACCCTATGTTTAGAATGGGTACACTACATTAATACGATAAACTTTATTCCGACAGTCAATACGAATTTCAAAATACCGATTTTCATAATTCCGAATGGTTCGAAATTCCTAATATAACATATCAGTTTTCCTAATGTTTATAATTACTATTCTTAAAATACCGAGTTTCAATAGGTCGAATAACAAAAAGACCAACTTAATGATAATTCGAAACATCAAAAATACGAATTCCGTTTATTAAAATACCTATTAATCAGAATACCGAAATAAAAACGCTTTGTAAAACTGAATAGCAAGACAAATAAACACAATTGCTCGTCAGAACAAAGTTTAGTAGGTAGGTAGAATTAAAAAACTAATGACAGATGCAAGCTGCATGTAAGCAAGCATGCAAGCAAGCAAGCATGCAAGCAAAGCATGCAGGCAAGCATGCAAGCAAGCATACAAGCAAGCATGCAGCATGCAAGCAAGCATACAAGCAAGCATGCAGCATGCAAGCAAGCATACAAGCAAGCATGCAAGCAAGCATGCAGCATGCAAGCAAGCATGCAGTATGCAGCAGACATAGTTTCTGTCACGACCCCGGCGCTGCGGGGCTCCGGCGGTCCCCCGCGAATTTATCGTCGCAGATAGTTTTATGATAGATAACACCAGCTCCTCAGCTCGCGGGCCGCCTCGCCCCTCCGCGCCTACGCGCACTTTAATTACACTCTAGGGGTAGAGCAGACAAGACTACGAGGAGTCGGTTTTACAGCGATTCGTTTCTGTCACTTTCTTTTGTAGCAATACTTATTGACTGTTTAGAACAATGTTTTAATTTCAAGTTCAAAATGCTAAAAAATATGCGTTAGGTTTATTAAAAAGTAAATCTTTTGACCGTAGTTATTTTGAAAATAGTTAAAATATCTTTGGTTATAATATGTAACTAACTGAATATTATACTGATTGAACCTATATCAAAATCTTAATTTTAGCAGTTTATTCGAAGTTTTGAAAATCGGAATGTCGTTTTTGGGCCGAAAACTCATCGAGCATTTGATTCTTCGGACGTATAAAAATCGGAAAACCAACAAATCGCATTTATGACTTTCGGTCAAATGAGTTTCGTGATTTATAATAATAGATATTGTGATTCTTAGGTATTATGAAATTCGGACTTTTGAAAATCGGAATATCGAAATTCGGAATAAAATATTTCGGAGTATTTGGGTGTTCCCCTTTAGAATGTGTCGCCTTTACAATTAATTATCAAAAGACATCAATAACAGTATAGACATCTTCGACACTCGTGCCGTTGCTTTTAAGAGACTTGTACATGTGCTTTTTCTCTCTGTTAGCGTTTTAAAACACCGCTTCTGTAACAAAATTTTTGCTGGTAAAATTAATTATGTCAGTTTTGTATGGTTTCCTGCACTTTTCCTATCTATATAAGCTAGGACTACGGAGGGCAGAACGCTGCTTTCTGATTAATACTCGTATTAAATAAAAAAAAGGTAGTTCAACGATTGCAGTTCTGCGTTATAGTAGTTTTATTATAGACCTGTGAACCTAATCCTTCAGAAATGACAGGCGAGCTGGTCAGCTATGTACACCCACTGGGTCTAATGCGGTACGTGTGAATAGATTAGTGTAGACGGTGTGGATACCGGAATAGGTAATGTATATCAATACTGTATACCTCAGCTCTTGCATTTGGTGATTAATGATTTTATTGGAAACTAGCTTCTGCCAGCGGCTTTGCCCGCTGAAATTCGAAAATTATCCGGAAGGAACATACTCCCGAGTAAAAAAAGCATGGTCTATGCGTGTGTCTTCTACCCAAGTTTGAACCAAATCCGTTTAGACATTGTGACGTGAAGATGTAACTGACAGACTGAGTTACTTTCACATTTTATAATATTAGTAGGTATGGATTAAAATAGTCTCTTCTCTAATATAATAAATTAATAATTAACTAATAATTTTTTTCTTTTTTATTTGGTTCAAACTTACAAAAAAAAAAACTTTTTACAAAAAAATATAACCGTTTCCAAACAAAACACTACAAATAATAAAATAACCTTAATTTCGGAAGTCAGTGTTTTTGGTTTTGTTTCTTTGTTTTTTAGCACGGACTTCCGAAATTAATTTCGAAGGTTGTTTTATTCTTTGTAGTGTTTTGTTTGGAAGTCGGTTATATTTTTTTTGAAAAAGTATTTTTATTTTTCACTTTTAAGTGGTGATACTTGGACGACGTCTTCGTCAACGCAGAAATTGAAATAAGCAAAAATGCTCACAAAATAAAAACTACTGAACCAAATCGAATTAAATTTTTATGGAACCATACGGCAAGTATACTGTATCGAACTAAAAAAGAATCACAGAAATCGGATGAGAAACCTCGGAGTAATCGGTGTACATACATAAAAAAAAATACCCACCGAATTGAGAACCTCCTCCTTTTTTGGAAGTCGGTTAAAAAAACATGTCACAGTGTATGTTATCGAACTCGATTCACGATACACGATTTCTATGTTCTTTTTTGTGTATGTTCGGTAGGTCTGAGAATAGGTCGTAGGTTTTTTTTTATAGTGCTAAACAACATTTGCTCGGTCAGCTTTTTAACTTATAGAACTTAAAAGATGTTTGTTCAAACGAAATGTTTTGAAAATCTATGCGATAGAGAAAGTTTATTTGATGTGGAGGATTAACAAAGAACATTATCTAGCGAAGTACATTTTATGCCATTCTTTGACTGACAATACTGTACTAAATAACATAGAATATCGTTTTAATCCTATCATTGCATGCTTTGCATACCAAAGGCTTCCATTAATGCATAGGTTACCAAAGATTTATTATGTAACGTGTAAATGGAAAAAGTGAAGTCGTGGAATAAAAGTGCGTCCATGTTTTACGTTTCAACTGTAAGGGAGGAGGGAGGGGTTACCAATTCAGATGTAAATAAAATAGCTCTCTACTAATCTGTATCAAATTAGCGCGTTTTAAAAGTTTCAATGTGCAGTTTTGAACATATTCGCGTTTTTATTATAATTTGTAGCTAATTTTACAGTAACTACGAATTAAAATAAAATGTTTTTGCTATCATTTATTTATTTGTCTGTTTGATTCTTTAGCATACATGGAAGTTTTTTTTTGTAATAAAGTGCCTTTTTTGATATTGTTTTTAGATACTAATAATTATACTAAATGCTTTCCTCCTTTCTTTTATTTTCCATTGCTGCTGATGCTTTCATTATATATCCACCATTATAAATCTATCTAAGAGAAGTAACATAAATATTTTGATGTACGTAGTTGGAGTTTGTAAGTATTTTTTGCCTTCAGTTTATTTTCGTGATCAGGGAGAACGTAAGACAATTGGTCTCTATAGACTCTATAGTTCTATACACCCAATAATGTACTCAGAGGCGGATTAAATGTTGCCAGTACCCTAAGCAAGCCCCATCGGCGCCCCTAAAGACGCCACGAGCAGGCGCGGATCCAAAATTTCGCTCAGGGGGGTGGGGGAAAATCCTTACTTCATTACTAATATTATAAATGCGAAAGTAACTCTGTCCGTCTGTCTGTCGCGCTTTCACGCCAAAACTACTGAACCGATTTAAATGAAATTTAATACACAGATAGTCTAGAGTCTGAGAAAGGACATAGGCTACTTTTTTACCGGGAGTATGTTCCCTAGGGACCACGCGAGCGAAGCCGCTGGCAGAAGCTAGTTTGTCTATATGTGGAGAAGATGGGGAGTTATTGAAAAAAAATGCGGCTTGACAATTTATACGTAAGAGCACGAAAAATAACTAATCGAAAAACAGAATGACACTTTGCCCAAACCAATGAAGGTAACAATCTTGATGTGACTTTTAACACAGACACATCTGCCTAGCCTTTTTCCCGCTATATGTATTGGTGTCGGCTTCCAGTCAAACCAGATTCAGCTGAATACCAGTATTTAACACAAACACATATCAAACATATATAAAATTGGTTTTTAGTAGCATTTTATTTTTAAACTTAGTTTTTAAATAAAAATTATTAAAAAGATACATCAAGTTTAACTTCCTGAACCTTTCTAGTATAGGTACCTTTTTTATGTTAATTGTCCTTGTGCGCCCCTGTGTAATCTGGCGCCCCTAGGCACGTGCCTACTTTGCCTTAAGGATAATCCGCCCCTGAATGTACTACGTCAAGGTCAATTTATATCTAGGCTCTAGGTTACAAATCGAACTTGAAATATTCGACTTCGCATACAAACAGTATTTCATGTGCGTGTTTTAATAGTTACAATATGAAGCTCATATGTAACACTGTCGCTGTGAATAATCCCTGCATTAAATCTTATGTGCCCCATATACGAAGCAATGCAAGTATATTCTCCATCGACATTACAAATATTGGAGCAGATTAGTATTCCTCGTCCGTCCCGCAAGGACACAATAGATGAGACTGTAGCATCTTTAAATATTTTATTAGATTCTTTTATGTCACATTTCAAATGGACGTTTACGGACTTTACGAGCCTGCATACATATACACTATGTATGTCTATGTTGGTACGGACTATTCGCGAGCTACGATGTCCATGTTATTCGTTGGGGAAATATTTCAGAAACGCTCTCTTGAAAGTCTTCCAAAATGCAAATAGTTAAGTCTTATTTGAAAGTTTTAAAACATGGCCCCGAGTCTTGAAGCTAACACTACATTTACAATAGTTTTGATGGTCTGAAAATGATATGTGGGACTAAAGTTTAGCCGTATATTAAAGGAGTATTCTTCACGTAAATGTAATGCGTTTTAGAGAACCGTTCGTCAGACGTATCCCTGTAATGCATCGGTCGGGCTGTACTCGTAAGTATTGCAATTTAATGCAAATGTGTTGATGTGGCGATAACAAGCCCCACGAGTGCATAAGGCGGGTTATACGCCTCGAGGCCGCCGTCGCACCGCGGTTGTGCCGCCGCCGACCCGCTGTCGACCCGCAGTCGCTCGTGCCGCCCCGAGTCAACTGTGTGCGGAAATGTCGCGGATTACACGCCTACCGACCGCTGCATACTCCCTAACGTTCCGTCACGAAATAAACTAGTTCTATTGTTTTGTTTGTGGCTGTTCCGCTATGCAAAACACATACACGTTCTCATATTTAGCTCTAACTTATGATGACCAAAACTAACTAAGAATCTGTGTTTTGATAAGCTGTTGTATTAGTTTGTGTGGTTTGTTTAACGTAGTAAGTAGATAGTTAGTGTAGTATTTTGTTAACGTGTTTGTGCGAAATGACCAACATTACTATCTTCCAAATGAGGCTAATGTGCAATTCATAAACAGACGATTAACAACCGCTAAACTGACTTTGTAGTATAGTACTGTTTGTTTGCAATATAAAATTAAACTAAACTTGCGAACGCAGCTGTTAAACGAGACATCCCATATCCCATCCGAGTAGGTAAGGGAAAACTTAAAGACGAACAAAAACTAATATCGAGCGAAGCGTGCAGTGCGTAGCAAATAGCTACGCGACGTAGCCGTCTACGGATGCCTACGCCGTCCGCCGCGTAGCCGTACGAAAGTTCGTAGACGAGGCCTACGCAAAGATACATGTTCAGTAACAAAACAACTTTTAAATTAAATTCACGTTCAATTATTCTAAGAAAGAGGTCAATAGGCCAAATCCGTGCACTATAGGTTTTAGTAAAGTGGTGTACTTTCAGTTCTCAGCCGCGTTAAATAGCGTAGAAGTTGCTTCTAGACTTTTTAAATAAACTAGTGGAAATAATTGAATGTTTTCTCCTTAGTTTTAGAATGCTTGTTTATAGCCTCGTGTATGCTGAGATACTTATGTGTATCAATTTCTGCAGACGTTTCGTAAAACTTTATAACTCTACTCCGTGTTTAACACACGTATTGTGATGGTATATGTTACAGAAATACAATACAGTTTATTTATTCCCTAAAATTATTTGATCTAATATAAATTCTAGTAGTAGTGCTGAAAGTTTAGCTGTGGAGTTTTGCGTTGGACATTGGACTTTGGTCTTCTCAAATGGCTCGTACGAAAGTTTGTAGACGAAGCCTATGCAAAGATACATGTTCAGTAACAAAACAACTTTTTAATTAAATTCACATCCAATTATTTTCAAGAAAGAGGTCAATGAGCCAAATCTATGCACTATAGATTTTTAGTAAAGTGGCGTAATTTTAGTTCTCAGCCGCGTTAAATAGCGTAGAGGTTGCTTCTAGACTTTTAAATATATTAGTGGAACTAATTGAATGATTTCTCCTTAGTTTTAGAATGCTTGTTAATAGCCTCGTTTATGCTGAGATACTTATGTGTATCAATTTCTGCAGACGTTTCGTAAAACTTTATAACTCTACTCCGTGTTTAACACACGTATTGTGATGGTATATGTTACAGAAATACAGTACAGTTTATTTATTCCCTAAAATTATTTGATCTAATATAAATTCTAGTAGTAGTGCTGAAAGTTTAGCTGTGGAGTTTTGCGTTGGACATTGGACTTTGGTCTTCTCAAATGGCTCGTACGAAAGTTTGTAGACGAAGCCTATGCAAAGATACATGTTCAGTAACAAAACAACTTTTTAATTAAATTCACATCCAATTATTTTCAAGAAAGAGGTCAATGAGCCAAATCTATGCACTAAAGATTTTTAGTAAAGTGGCGTAATTTTAGTTCTCAGCCGCGTTAAATAGCGTAGAGGTTGCTTCTAGACTTTTAAATATATTAGTGGAACTAATTGAATGATTTCTCCTTAGTTTTAGAATGCTTGTTAATAGCCTCGTGTATGCTGAGATACTTATGTGTATCAATTTCTGCAGACGTTTCGTAAAACTTTATAACTCTACTCTGTGTTTAACACACGTATTGTGATGGTATAAGTTACAGAAATACAATACAGTTTATTTATTACATTGGACTTTGGTCTTCTCAAATGGGCACAAAGATTTGAGATTGGTTCATTTTGTGGTATTTATAAATATTTGTACATTAGCCAGCAAGGTAGCCTCGCCAGCTAACTCACTGGTGATGGTGAGAACATATTGATATTAATGTTTTCCGTGGCCTGTCACAACTTGAGTATCGTCGTTTCCTATAGTACTTAGGGTCAGCATAACACGTTTTCTTCGTCCATTTTATCCTGTCAACAGTCATCTAACTGTAAACACAAATCATGTTCATCATATACCTAGCCTTTTCCCAACTATATTGGGGTCGGCTTCCAGTCAAACTGGATTCTGCTGAATACCAGTATTTTTCATGGAGCTGCTGCCTACCTGACCTCCACAACCCATTAACTGGGTAACATGGTACTCCTTGGCAAGACTAGTGTCAGATTTTCTGGCTTCCGAGGCACAGAGGAGTCTCGATATAATAATAAATAATAATAAAAACTTTATTTCCACATTTACAATTTTCACAAACAATTTGTAGAAACACGAGGAAAAAAAAAACAGATTTGTTAAAAATTGCATGTAACAAAGGTTATCGACCTCTGGCACCCAAGCTAAGATTAAACTTGTGTTATGGATGCCAGGGCTCACTCTATAAATTACATCAACTTAGAGATGCAAACAGCTCTAACGATACATCGGGTTAAAAACAATTATTTGTAAAAAGAAAATAAAGTAAAGTAAAAACAAAAATAAATAAATATAAAGACAAAAAAAAATATGTAGCCTCTCCTTACTCTGAATACGGATGTGTATATGTGTTTGTGTCGTGAATGTAATGTGATTGTGTGATCTACAAAAATCAGAAATGTCAAAAAAGCTTTCCTAATAGGCTCTCAATCTCGTCATAAGTAAGAGTTGTGAGCCATTGACTCACTATTTTTTTACAATCAAATTTATTGGTTGTGCTTATATTGCATTGTTTATTTACTGCATTATAAATTCGATTACCTAATACTCGGAAGTGTCTCTCTGCTAGTTTGGTTCTACAGCGTACTACAGGACAGACATATTTTGATCTTCTGGAAGCCAGATGACCCGCACCAAAATCCAGTGAGCCATGTTTCCGCAAGACAGTGCCGAGCACAAAGAGCTGCCTGACGGTCATAACATTGCAGTCTTTATATAATTGTATGGTGCTATACCGGAAGTGCTTAAAAGTCATGACCTTCAGGACAGCTCGTTGCGCCCTTTCAAGGAGAATCATGTACGACTTTGGAGCGCCACCCCACACGGTTATCCCAAATGAAAGTAACGACTGGCAAAGCGAGAAGTAAACCATCCGAAGAGTATCTGTGTCAGCACTATGTCGTAGATTCTTAAAGATCGCTATCAGTTTCCTCACTCTGCCTGCCGTACCATCAACTTGCACCTTCCAAGACATCATGTTGTCCATTGTGATGCCTAGGTATCTAACTTGACTTGCCCTGACCAGGGGACAGCAGAGGCATTGTTGTCCCTGGCCATTGCAAGTATGAGCTCTGATGCAAAACGACTCATCCGGCTGCATGGATGATTTAATTGAGAACGGGATGTATTTCGTTTTTTCTACATTTAGTGTGAGAATATTGCAACCTAACCAGGACATCACAATACCGAGTGCAGACTCCGCTCGCTTTCGGACCTGCTCCCAGTGTAGACCATGCACGAGCAAAGCTGTATCGTCCGCATACGTATATATGCTACAGTGTGGGATGGATAGGTTACATAGACCATTAACATGTATTAAGAATAATGTGGGACCTAAAATTGAGCCTTGAGGTACTCCAAAAGATAATGAATGTTCGTCACTAATGATTGAGCCAATTTTGACGCATTGTATTCGCTCAGATAGGTAACTCTTAAAAATTGCAAGGGCGAGACCTCTTACACCTATCCTCTCTAATTTAGATAGTAGTATGGGGACAGAGACAGTATCAAATGCCTTAGATAGATCTAAGAAAACACCTAGACATTTAGATCTTTCATCTAGTATCCTTACTGCACTGTCAACAAAGGCAGCGACTGCATCCTCGCAAGATTTTTTTCTGCGAAAGCCATATTGGTTTTCTGATAGAATACAATGCGCTTCCATAAAGTTTACCAACCGTGTATTTAACAATTTTTCCAAAACCTTTGACAGCGCTGGAAGGACAGATATAGGTCTGTAATTATTGACACTGTCTCTGTCTCCACCCTTGTGAATAGGATGCACTATAGCTTTCTTCAGGGACCTTGGAAATATACCCTTGGAAATACACAGTTCACATATGTGTGTGATAGGGGGCACTAAGAACTCTCGGTTCAATTTCAGCATTTTGGTTGTAATTCCATCCCACCCTGCAGCAGAACCAGTGCGAAGACTCATAATGATTCTCTCTACCTCAGCAAAATCCGGCGTAAGCAGCACGAGAGAGTTGAGCTGCGCGTCATTCCGGAGATATGGAATGTACTTGTCATCTTGCATATTTATATGCCTGTCCGCAAGCTTTTTGCCAACAGTAGCAAAGAAACTATTGACCTCGTTTATTGAGGATTCTTTATTAGAACCAGAGATGGTCAAAAGGTCTGTGGGGGAAGATTTAGAAGTTTGTTTATTCAAGATGTTATTTATTGTTTTCCAGGTCGCTTTAGGGTTATTTTTTGCTTCGTTGAATTCATTTTTATGATAATTAGTTTTAAGTCGGTTTAATAATTTATTACAGAAATTACGGTACCGGAGATAAGTGATTTTCAAAGTATAATCATCTGGAGATTTTTTATGTTTTCTATGCATATTATCCCTATTCCTTATGCATCTGAGTAACCCCTGTGTGATCCAGGGCTTCATAATTTGTAATTTCGAAGGCACACGACTGATTTTGGTGTTTTTTTGTAAAATTGAGGAAAGTATGTTTAAAAGAAGATCAGTCGCTTCATTCGGATCAAAGTTTTTCATAATAGGACCAAAATCAGTTTTTGATATATCTTTGGCGACATTGCCGTAATCAATTTTTGTGAAAAATCTGTTTTCTTTTTGTGGACTCTGATTATTTTTTAAGCAAACTAGTATCGGTACATGGTCCGTTATGTGAGTGTCTAGTATAAAAGAGATAACTGAACTTTTTAACTTGATCATAGTATGATCCAAACAATTGTTTTCCCTCGTAGCGCAAGTATATGCGGGGAGCAGTCCATGTATTGCAGTCAAATTCATATATTCACTGTAATGTGGGTCTTTTTGTGTTGGACTTATATTTATGTTTATATCTCCGGCGAGAATAATATTTTTGTACGTAGAAACTGAGGATAATATGTTATTAAGGCTATTTAAAAAGTGATATGTATGTCTAAAGGATGGCGGCCGGTACACTGCTATAACTACTGTTTCGAAATTGAGTTTACAAACAAGACAATTTGCTTCCATGAATTGTGGCTCAGTGACATTATGTTGCATATCCGAGCGTAAATAGATCACCAAGCCGTCATTCTGGTTAAAAGAATTACTAGTTGAGTAAGTAGAATATCCTTGAAGTTGCGGAGTAGACGTAGTTTTACTTAACCAACACATTTGGAGAAAATTATAATGTCGCACCTTATTTGCAACATGGATAACAAAACCTGGACATTATTAAAGTTTTTGTTAATGCTGCGAATATTGAAATGCAATATCTTTATGAATTCATTTTGGTTACCTAATAGTTGGACGCATTTGTCGGGCGAGCAGTTATAAAATTGATTTGACCCGTATGATTCCAAATTATTGATTATTTTATGAAGATCGTTCATTTTTATTAATATTTATAAGGAACCAAATATGACTTTTGCTTGACAACTGGGAAACGGAATTATATGTATTGACCTTGTCATGTTCAAGTACTAATTTATTGTGCTTCTGAGATATTGTCATTGAGCTTGGGATACTGTGCTTTTTTTGTTTTTGTTTGTTATGTAATCTGTGTTTAATGTGATTGTATCGTAGCAGGAGGGCGTATTCTAAACTATAAAACTTATAAATAACTAATATTAAGCTTAAGAGATATAAAATTGACAAAATAAATGAAATTAAGAAGACAAAAAAATGGGACATTTGCTTGAGATAAGGTTCACTCTTACACATGCAGTAAATCAAGAAAAAATTTCTCCGAGTGAATACGAAAAGACTTTTCACCTTCCTTTTTTCGCATAAATATCTTCCCATTAGCCGCCCAACAGTATTGAAACTCGTTGGACTTGGCGAATTTTCTAGCTTCATAAAAGAGTTGCCTAGATCTCGCTGGTAGACGATCAGCAATAAAGATAGATATGCGCTCACCAATCAGACCAATGTGCAAAGTATTTAGTTTCTCCGTGGTATATTTCCCCTTATTAAACGCGCGAACTGCATTAAGGATGTTATTTTTCATCGGAACTGAGTGGAATTCTGCTACTATTTGCTTAGTGGGACCTTTTGTACCCTGCACTCTGTAAATATCGCGTATTTGATTTGGCTCAAGTGTTACTTGCAGGATTTGTTTTGTTAAATGTTAAAATTTGATACGTTAAATGTTGATATGTTAAGATGGTCAACCATCCACTGACAAACCTCGGCAAGCGTTGCTTAACCTTGAAATCGACCCGTGCGGGTGTTTTTATTTTGCCACGAACTCCTCAAACACAAATCATGTTCATTCTGCTAAAATTGGTGTTTGTCCCCAGGAAGGGTGTGCTCTAACGAGAAGTGGGCAGCAGGGTGTGGTGATGGAGGTGGTAATACTGAGAGCGAGAGCCCAACTGAATCGTCTAGTGTCGTCGGGTGAGAGGCGCGAGGGGGCCGAGGAGCAAGCGGCGCGGGGGGGCGAGGGGGGCGGCGGCGCGGCGCGGGGCGGGGGGCGCGCGCGCACCATGCCGCCGGCCGCGCCCGCGCCGGCTTCCACCGCGCCCTGGCTCAACGCCACGCTCGTCTACAACGCCACCCGGCTCAACGCCACTTTCGACACCGACTTCGAGCTCCTCAGCTCAAATTCCACCGACGAGCACCACCACTGGTTTTGCGCTAAATGGACCAATGCACAACAAGACCTCTTTCAGGTAACGATACCTGTTCCGCCCTAACTGCCTCTCAGTAAAACCTCGCATTTATGGAAAACAAACATTGTGCTACATAATGTAGTTTTGCTGGATACATGTTTCTGTAATGAAAAAAAAAACAGAAGCTGCAGCATTATACAGACCTTAGGCCTTAGACAAATTGACATTATATAGCGACAGCGATTGTCGTAGTGCCAAAATGTTTGCAATTGACCTCGTCACATTTCGGTGGCGCATGTCAATCTCATACAATATTGACTATAGAACAGTCGCCATCGTTGATAGAATGCTACTTGTCAAGAGAGACTCTTTTGTATGCGAGGATGCGAGGCATAGCTTTCCCTAAACAAACAGTACTAACTTAAGTGTTCATTCCTAATACAGGCAGCCAACTTATGTTTCGCGATCGCGTTCCTTGCGCCGAAGAGCTTCAAGCAGAGCATCTTAGTGCTTCGAGCGCTGGCTGCAGCGGGCGCCGTGCTCATGGGGCTGTGGGCCGGCGCCGAGGTGTGCGCGCCTGACGTGCTCGCCTGGAGTCTCGCGCTCGTTCTCGTCAACTCTATACACACTGTGTTTCTTATAATAAGGTACGTCTCTGTATACAACGGTGGGTCAGTCATCATAACGTACTCTTTAGACTGTGGGCCGGCGCCGAGGTGAGTGCGCCAGATGTGCTCGGCTGGAGCCTTGCGCACGTGTTCGTCAACTCTATACACACTTTGTTTATTATCATAAGATACGACGTACTAGGGTGGGTCAGTCATGACATGGTCATGGGGCTGTGGGCCGGCGCCGAGGTGTGCGCGCCCGACGTGCTCGTTTGGAGCCTTGCGCTCGTGCTCGTCAACTCTATACACACTGTGTTTTTTATTACAAGGTACGTCTTACTACCTAACGTGGGGCTACTTAATAATGGTGCTGTCAAAATCTTTATTATCATTTCTGTACCTACGGTTTCTTCCTAAAATCTGCTCGTGACTACCTTTCTGGCTACTCTATATTTACCTGGCAAACAAGTATGTACAACTTAAGTAATTTCTTATGAAACAAACTCAGTATGTATCATCAAGTAAGCCTTTTGCAAGGCACGATGAGTAAGCACTTACCGGGCAATGCTTGCACATTAAACTATCGCTTGCCGAACTCGGCAAAGGCTGATTGGTGGACTTTACCCACTTAAATTAAAGCACGTTAACGTTCCTAAATCTTGATGGGCAAAGTTTTAGTAGCACGCAAACTGGCGATCGTAGTACCTATCTGTATAAAATAGGTACTCTACGTTATTTCTTCGTTTCAATTGAGCCATATTCAATGCTGCCTTGTTGTTGCGTTAGGGTCGCCTTCCAATCCAACTGGATACCAGTACTCTACATGGAGCAACTGCATATCTGTCCACAGCAACGCACTAGCTAGGTAAAACGATACATCTTCGCAAGACTAGTATCAGACTTTCTGGTTTCTGACTACCCGTAACGACTGGTCAAAACTCCACCAATGACAGTAATAGAAATGTTAATCACTTCAGAAAGGTAATTTGTTTTTTCCATTCTGTCCCGCAGATTTCTTCCTCCAGCGCTATCTCTTGAGCTAACAGACCTGTACTTGAAGCTGTTCAAGCCTCTGAAAGTAAACAAGAAGCACTTCACGGAGCTGACTCGCGAGGCTCGGATAGTGCGGCTCGAGCCCGGCGAGGCGTACGCGGTCGAAGACGTCACGCCGGCCGACGAGAGATTGTCTATACTATTAAAGGGAAAGTATGTTGTTTTCACACTACACTATTCTTTTTTAACATGTTGTTGCACCATTTCAGATATTAAGTAAGTAGGTAAGCCTCCAAGGGTTCTTAATTTGACCTGACTATAATAAGAAATTGTTCGGAATTTAAAAGCTCGACTAAACTTTTTTCTTATGGACACTGAACAAAAATGTCTAAACAGACCATTGATATATAAAAAACCCAAGATACACACTCAGCATCTCAAAAACGTCCACAAAAAACAAGTTTCAAACAGTCTCGCATCGCTCGCCATACTGCACTGCTTTGTAAAAACAACTTCAAGCGATCCGTGTAAGGTTGAATTTGTAAAATAAATTGTTTATAGTATAACTACACACAACTCACACATGACACTTGATACATGTCAGTTTTTGACGACAGTTTCGAGTGTTGCATTTGTTCGAGACTGTGCATCTTGGGTTTTTTATATGTATATCAATGACACAGACCAATAAATTCTGCGCAAGTATACAAAACCCTTTTTTATTAAGAGTTCAAAGTCTACGCAGACTGAAGTTGGTGTCGTATGGACCCACTATAAGTTAGGATTGTTCCCACCAACCTGAAGTAAATACGTAACATAATACTTTCCAGACCTCAATAATCAATCAATTACAGGAGTGATCGCGGAACCACTAAGGGTAACTTATTAATGAAACCTTAGGGAACCTTTGCGTGTGCGTCATATGTTACAGAATAAATTGAATACAGAATAAGTGTCCCCAAAAAATCTTATGAAGATAAAATATCGAGGGTACAGGGCTACAAAATAAACAATTCAAAGACAAGCGAACCCTCACGATGTAAAATAAGATACCTACACATGTTCCTTTTGTTTTTGTCGTAGAATATTTTTCTTTGTTTTACCATTGCTGGCATTGTATGTCATGAACTGTGAGAGAAAAGAAACATTTTGTATTCTGCGACTAATTGACTTTGTGCGAAGTCGTTCAGAATCTTTTATTTTAATTCTATAGAAGAAATACTTGATGAAACAATGAAAACACTCGATTGTTGGCCAATTTTATACGCCTAATCACCAGATCCATGTGATATGTATGTATAGTAGATTCGTATTTGTCAGGGTTGGGCTACCGGGGCAATGTACGGCAGTCCATAAGCTAATGGTTTCAATTCCCCCGTAAGCCATTTCATAGCTACTAAAATGAAATTAAGTACTTAGTCTACCTAAACACCGCGGATACTTCTAATTAAAGCGTAATATTTTTACCTGAATAACACTTGCATAATAATTTAATTAATTTACAATAATAAATCACTACCTACATACCGCAGTAGCAATTGCAATTTCCCAGGCTTATGCAAATTTATTACCAATACGGTGCTGTATAATTATAATAATTATCAAGTTTAATTATATTCCAAACGCTGTATAATTGTGTGGTTAAATGGCGTTATAGGTCAAATGAGCGTATTTATCGTGGTGATTAGGTCCCGCTTTCATTGATAACTCCAGAGGGAAGCTCTTGGGGAACTAATAGGTTGTATTATCTAATAATCTAAGTTATTAGGGCCGCAATATGGGAACTAATTTACTAACACATAACCAATTGTGTCCTAGAATAACAGAAGTTTTTAGAAAACTAAGGTTTTATACTTGTTTGGAACAGGATGCGAGTAAGCTGCGACGAAACACATCTACACTATATTCAGCCCTACCAGTTCGTTGATTCTCCAGAGTGGGAGGCCAATCGCGAACAATCCGATGATGTCTTCCAGGTAATTAAAGGAACAATTAATATTCAACGTAAAAGTTTGTCTTTCAATTTTTTTATTATTATCATAGCATTTGAAATGGTTCATTAAAAACGGCTATTCAAGTCCAGAAATTGGACTTTCAGAAGATGACTTTTTCGTTATTTTAACGAAAAAAGTGTCCTCTTCTATGGTCTCTATAAAACTTACTTACATACTTCTTGTTTGGAAGCCAATATTTTTACAAGCTTTTTGGTACTATTTCTCCACATCATCTACTACATATATGCGCAACAACGTCATTCATGAAACATAAGACTGGATTCGTTAATATTTTTGTGCGTATCACCCGAGGCGGACGAGACACCACTCATTGTAATTCCACGCACAGTTCTTCTAAATAATTCAGGAGCGCTTCGGAATAACGCATTATCTTAATGACTGGGGATTTATTAAACTGCCTCCACCAGACATGATAAAACTAAGATATATTGATGTTTTCCAATATATTTTTGTTTGTAACGATCGCGTTGTTCTGGCAAGCAGAAACTTCATAAAGATACGGCCCACATCTTGGATGCGGGACTGTAGCTTGAACGTGCCTCTTACTTGTTGATAATAAAACAAAGTATTGTCGAGTTTAAATTCAGCCGAGTTTTTTGTAAAATTATCTTCTAATAAGTTGCAAAGCCCTGGGGCGCCAAACTCTCGCTTGAGGGCGTGCCGTCTCAGGTGCACAGTAATGATTATTTCGTTTATCCTTATGCCTTTACTTAAACCATCGAGGTAGGTACGTTTACCTGAAATATTTATATAGAGAGGAGAGCAGTCTGTTACGGTCGGATTCGGCCGTTTGAGTGAATAGAGATTAAACGTTACGTGAATATTTTACCTGAATATTCAATTATGTTTCACCTTTTTGATACGCGTTTTGATATTATATTTTCAGCCACATGAGACGCTTTAAGTCTTTCACGTTGTTTTTGAAACAGATAGGAATATATGAAAAAATGCTTTAAATAGTTTGGGTTTGGCCGAGAAAACTGTACAAACCAAATCTTACCCTAATCTTACTCTAATCTTTTTCTAAATCTTTCTATGATTGAACTACCTACATGTGTACCAGTGAAAACTGACTAGAAACTCGCGTGGATAACATTCCACGTCATAATTCGCATGACTACAACATGTAGTCGTTTCAAAACAATGTTTCAACTACAGTCCGTTAGTATATTATTGCGTAAGTACATAAGTCTAGCTGGTTGTTCGAGCAGATTTAACTTAAATGTGGATTCCATTCTTGGCTATGATGGTTGTTAGTTTGTTTCGGGCATACTTTGACTACAAAGAGAAATGCTACGGGAAAGCGTTGAAGGATGTATTTGACGTATCCCTTTTGTAAATCAAGCTCTCGATGTTGCGACACAAAAGGGAAATGAAAAATCATTTTTCATTTCAGCCTGACGGGTCAAAGAATTTGCTCTATGAAAAAGTGTTCGTAATAATCGATTCCTAATTAGTTACGTTTGCGCACCAACACATTTCAAGTTTCAAACTATTCTCTATATATAAAAGGGAAACACAATTAGTTACGATTAATACAATTAGTTACGTTTGCGCACCAACACATTTCAAGTTTCAAATCTATTCTCTATATATAAAAGGGAAACTGTCTGACATAACAGCGCAACGCACAGTCAAAACTACTGTGATTAAGAACATGCACAAGGCTTCCTTTTATGATATAAGTGAGCACGAAGGGATTTTTAGAAATTAAACCCTAAGACGGTGAAACAGGGGAAAATTGCTTGTATTAAATCTTCGCAGACGAAGTCGCGAGCGAAGTACTAGTATGAATGTTGCCTGCCGGCTGCATATAACGTATCGAAACTACGACGTATCAACCGGAAAAGTAACTGGCTTTATTGGAAAACTCGAGGCAACTCTATTCAAAGCTATACTCGTACTTGTTGGGCAAAAGATCTTATCTCCGGATACTCTCGGTGCACGTGCTTGCGAACTGAAGCACATAAGTGACGTAACCCCATTTTCCATGAAAGGAATATCTGCTGCGATTATCTGTGTTTTGGTGTAAAGAAGATGCTTACTGAAATATTGGCAAATGGAGGCTATATACTCGTATAAATGATTATTTGAAGCATTTCAATGTAATTCAAGTATACATTTTGTACATTTAAAATTATGTGATCCTTATTTTTCTTGATATTTAATTCCTTAACGATTTGTTTTTATCTGCTCTTGTCTATATTTTGTTTAAATTCATTGACATCTGCTGACTTTTAAATCTATGCCCAGACCCACCGTTGTTTCTTCCATAACACTACTCTGTGTTCCTACTCACTCTGTTTCCGCCAATATGTTACAGTAAATATAACTTCTGATATTTTTCGAATCCCCGTGGGTTTCCCCGATATAGAAATATCTGCCACTACTGCCATATGTCTTCATAATAACTACACAGACATGGCATCTACTCTCAGGAACTGTCACATTGGAATCGCGGTATTGAACATTGAACCTTACGCTAGGTTTCGCTCTATCGGACGAGGAAAGACGATGTTGTTTATACCATAAGAGAAGTTCTATAAACTATGGAATTTTCGGAGTCCCAGCATAAGTATAATGAAAATATTCTTATAAACTAATTAAATAACATAATATTAAAAAATAAAAAAACCATCTAGTAGGTTACTAGTAAGCGCCAAAAATTAAATCAAAAATCATTTATTTGCTTAAATAAGGTACAGAAGGTTGGTAAAATGTACAAAATTGTTTTCTTATTCTGCCTTTAATTTCGGCGTGTAGAGTTACTTATTTTATTTGAGTGAATTATTGATCATAGTCATGCAGTCATTAAACAGGTAATCCCTATTCTTTAATTAGGTAAATGTCAAATTAATAATAAAAATAACAATCATAAATGTCAATAAAATAATTATCCAGCCAGATGTGTGTTATGTGCAACGGTCACTGACCCACATACATTTATGGCTTTCATAATATCAAAAACAGAAATAAAGACAGAGTCCTGAATCGACTTCTATCGTGATCCTTCACGTTCTCTATAAATGAAAAACGGTTCATAATTTATTATTCAGGTACCTACTTATCTACGAAGGGATATTAGGGCAAGGTCAATGTACAGTCAACAAAGCTATTCGGTATACAGGCAAAAATATTAATTTTTCCAGCACTGCCAATGTTTATTTCTAATAAATGCATTATATTTTTTTAAGCTTTTGACATACTTACGGGTGTGGTGTACAATAATTGTCTATTCAGCACACTCACAGCATTGTTTAAAAGTAGGTGCAAGTTAGCTGCCTGCACACCCAATAGCTTTGTTGACTGTACTTTATTGCAAGTTTATCTGACGCCTACCATAAAAAAAACTGGCCAAGTGCGAGTCGGACTCGCGTGCAAAGGGTTCCGAACTAATTTTATTTTTTTAACATGTTATTTTAATACTATAGACTTCTTATCTAAGAACTCCATTTTTTTTTTAATTTTAGGCTCAGCAGTTTCGGAGATAAGGGGTAGGAATGGTATTTTTTCGTCTAATTTCTTGAATAACTTTAAAACGATTTTTTATTAATTAGGAAAAAAATATAATTAAAACCCTCATAGTAAGCCCTTTCATTTGATATGTCACACATATTGTTAAAAAAACTTTTTTTTGAAATTGTCTAGTTTGACCCCTAAAAGTGACCCCCATACTAAAAATTTATCACAGAAGGCCATATGTGTACCAAATTTCAACAGAATCGGTCTAGTGGATCCGGAGAAAACTGTCTGTGACAGACGGACAGATAGACAGACAGACGGACAGACAGACAGACAGACACCCGAGTGATCCTATAAGGGTTCTGATTTTTGTTCGGAACCCTAATAAGTTAAGTTTAATGTTTTTTTTTTTAAATCGGTGTTTATGCTAATAATAACCGAAAAATCTCAGGAACCTGGTAGTTTTTGTGTAGAGATTTTTCATGAGATGTTGTCGAGGAAGGTGCACGCTTGCCTTGATGTAACTAATCTACCTTCTCTCGGCTTAAATGACCTCCAGGTTTAAAAGCTCTAAGGAAGCACAGATTCCGGCAGGGATAACTAACTTACTTACTTACAGCTTGTAACCGAACCGGCGAAGAAGGGGGAACGAGCATCATCTCCGTCTCTGCTCTCGTAGTCTCTTTCAGAAATCTAGGTGCCATCTTATCTATCAGGAGCCGTCTTTTCTAACGTGGTCAGTTGAACTGACAGCCACACTGTTTTGCAGGTGAGCGTGATTGCGGAGGAGGTGTCCACGTGCGTGTGCTGGCCGCGCATGCGCCTGGAGCGCGTGTTGCGTCACCGGCCCGCGCTCAAGGTCGTGCTCGACTGCCTTATAGGTCAGTCCTCCTTCACTGTTGTCGTTGCAACTCAGAATTCACTTAGCTTAGAATTTTAGAGAATCTGAAAGAGCAATTGAGATAAGGGTACGAATTTCGGCGCATTTATTCTGCACTTTAACGTAATTGACAATGTTGATACCTTGAACTTTCAGACTAAACTTTCTTGAGCTTTGCGGAAACCGCTCGGTCGAGTCGAGTCGCGGCGCGCGTCTCATGGCCATTACTCTTTTCTTCGAAAAATGTCTGGGGGCCGCGTGCAAGACGCATTAAAGTTATGATATTTTTCCATTAAATACAAGGCCCTCGACTAAAATAGCTTTCTATTATATCGTTAACGTAAAGGAATTCTTATTGGTGCCAGGGGCCATTGTTTATGTAAACCAAATTAAGGAGTGAATGCGTAGCAATTCACTTCCGAATACTTCCAATTTAGGGTCCCCTTAAAATAGAACAAAGTTCCCCCAATATGAAACATGCGGTGAGTCGACAAAATAATTTATTCATCCAATCTAACTTTTTAATAATGCTATCGATATGGATTTTTGTTTATACAACATTACTTGGGACTTTTATTTAGTACCAATTGAAGGATGAAATCCTTCTATATGACTCGAGTATTTATCAAAACTATTATTTCTCATGACTGATGGTATTGTTAGCAAACAGTTGAGGATTAGGACGCTTGATCATTGCGTAGTGTATCTAAATGACCGTTAGTATGATTACTGCAACTCTTACAGCCTTTTAAACATCAGTATAACAAGATATGTTCAAAAACTTTTCAGGAAAAGACATAACGCATAAGCTGTACTCAGTGAGCGAGGGCCTGACGGCTGGCGTGGGGGCTGAGCACGAGGGTCAAGCGTCGCACCTGACGCGCTCGGCCAGCGTCGACGCCGTGCATGAAGGCACGCGCGGGCGCTTGAGGAGCAACGCGTGGCGCGCAAGGACCACAGTCACTAAAGGTAAATGTTGATGGAGATTAATTGACTTTTCTTCTTCTTTTTTTAGAGTTAACTCTTTGGCTTTGGGTCCAATAGGCGTTGTAGTAGCAACGTCGTCAGTGGCGTTCTTAAGGTTTTCAAAAGTGCAGGTGTATCGACACTTGGTGCACTCCAGATGTCAGTCATGTTCTGGATCACTGCACTCAACTTGTGACTTACAGAATCGCCTAATAGGCGAGTCTGTAAGTATCCAAACCCCATTATGTCATGTAACATATAGGTATTCTAAACGGTCTACCCGAGATCGATTCTTGGAAATATGATTTAATTTAAAAAGTAACTTTTCCAATACGTGTTTCTTATAAAATATGGTAAACTTGCTGGTTCCCCAGGAACATCGTACTGGCAGCCGATGGTCGCCCGACAGTTCCTTCGGCAATCACCATTCGGGCGGGTAGCCCAGCCTCCACGTCTGCTGACGCAGGCGTCGTCAGCGAGCCTGCAGCCGACAGTGGCGACGAGGAAACGCAGTCCGCCAGCGCGACGGACCACGTCGTTCAGGCGCGGACGGGAGGTGAAATTCGCGGAGATGACGATAGCCGCGGAGCCAGCCGTGTGACGCGGGCCGCGGCTCCAGCCCGAGCTGGTGCCGCTCGTCTCGCCACAAACCTTCTCGCCCTCCCACACGTCGATCTCGCCGGCTCTCAAGACCCCCTGACCGCTAGCCGAGCGAACGGACTCGCCTCGTACCACTGATTTCTAGCCTTCGCCGTTCACTGCGAACTTAAATACCCAGTGTCCTTGCAAACAAGTGCTATATTTTATAATAAAAAACATTGAACGACTTAAAGTGAGTGAAATGCGAAAGATTACGACTTTTCGTTGGTGTTTTCGGTTCGTTCACAGAAAGAGCTTCCTGTTATAAATACTCGATAATAATTTATTTTGTTACTTGTATAACGTTTTCTCGTTCGCTCGAATTATGACTCGTACGGTGGAACTATTAAAGTCTGCTGTGGCGGCACTGATCTAGATAGTGAAGTCTTAGTATAAGTCAAGTATGATAATTTTAATGAGTGCCGGTATAAAATTGTAATAATTGTGTGAAAAAAAAATAGTATAGCGCCGATGTACCTATCAGCTGTAGGCATCAGTGTACGTGGTCACCTAACGCTCAAATAACCGAAAGAACAACGTGTACGCTGAAGTGAAATTTTTTATAAAAGGAAAATAATGCGAACAGAGCGATATAGTTCCATATACTGATAAAATAATGGAATTGTAATTATAGCTAATTATTTAGCAATTGATAATTCAAATGTGGAATTCTAAAAGTATTTTAATGTTAAAGTAATTAATTGTTTATTAGTGATAAGATGTGTTAAATTCGTGATAAAATAAATTAAAGTTACTGCGCGAGTTATTAAGTATTAATCATCAATTATTCTGTATATTTTGGAGTTCAATGTTCTGTGACGGATGTAATTCTGGTTTAAACTTAAGCGTTGTTTATTTTCGCAGAAGAAAACGTCAATAGGTTGATAATGTGCCTGTCGTATTGTTAAGTACTAGCAGCCAAGTTCCCAGTGATACCATCTACAGCACCGTATTATAATAATCGTAGCATGACGTCTATACTGCTTGTAATAGTCGTACCTATTCACAAATAACCGATGGTCGGAACTGGTATTTCTGCTAACTGTACCGATATTATTTTTATAAGAACAAGATTTTTTCGATGTATTAGACAATGGTTACCACGAGAAATAGACACCAAATATTCAACACAAAGTTTTATTGTTTTAACCGACATATCTGTTTCCAAATCAATTAATATTTAACATTTGAGCAGGAAGAGTCAATTTGTAAATTTATCATCGATTTGGGTGTCAACATGCGACCAGAGTTAATGGAAAATATTATAAGTTGTGAAAATTACAACGAAAGAAGTGATTTGTGTGAAAAATTGTTGGAATATGTGCCTACATGAAATTCAAATCAGAAGGGTTTGTCGATGTCAGCAAATATGTATCAAAGAACTAAACTTACAAGCAAAGGGTGTTGCAAGCTGTTGCTTAGTAAAAATAATTTGTTGGTAAACAAATTATAAGATGGTACCTAATTTAAAAATGGGGACACCAATGTAGGTAAAAAAATCCTACTTTGCCGTATATAAACACTAAAGATCAAACTCGACCAAACTCTGAGAGGTAGGCATACACAGAGACAAATTATATCAGGTTTTCAGATTCGTGTGGTCTATGTGTAGAGTTTCGCTATACGTTAAACTGTTTTTGGTTATCTACTTATGTTAATTATAACATTAAGAACATGAAAACAATCCAGAAATTACTTGCAATATTTACCTTTTTTAACACCTTTTAAATGATTGCATAAAAATAAATTATAAACGACTCGTTTAAGTACACCAAAACGGAATTTATAGATAGTATAACTTTAAGAACTATTCTAATGTTCAAATTGCACATTTGGAATATCTCACAAAGAAAAATATTCAAATTCATTTAAATGCTAAGAGCTGAGCTTTTAGTAAATGTATTTACTCATGTAATATAAGCATCATGGGGACTCATAATCGTTATCTCTACCTAAATAAGTGTCATAACACATCTTATATAGAAAGATTCAAACATCACGTGCTGAGGGAAAGAGGAAAAGTGTGACGAAATAATGGGATATATCCTAGCTACAGTAGTGCTATTCTGTCACAATCTCACCTAGGTAACTTAGCTGAAGTGAGCTCAAAGTGACATCCCTAGCATCAATTGGAATGACAGCTGATTTCACCTATCTTTTCACGCACTGAATGATAATCTTAAAACATCATAGACTTGGTGATGTGCTGTTTGAATCAGTATCATAGATACATAATTATTCACCTCGATGTTTAGTTGATGTTGTTGCTTCACTATACGTGTACGGTGTCAGACTAGATGAGCATGTAGTTCGGTACTTACTGTACTTAAATTCGTCGGAATAATACTGTCGACGAAACATACGTTATTTAAGAGACCGTACAACGAGGATCAAGTCACCATTCTTCACTTTTAGATAGGTAAACTTAATTCATGAGAGTGCGCTCTCGTTTTGATAGACTACGGCAACATGAGAGAACTTCTAAATAATAAGGTGTAACAAAATAGATTTGTAACCATACTTTTCTGATATTAATATTGCAGAGTATTTTTACGTTTTGTAACGTATTTAAAATTGGCTAATAAGCAACTGTGTCAAGTTAAGAAATTGATAGACAAGTTAATATTTTCACTGTAATTTTATTGCGAACAGGAGTATTTTCACGTCATGAATGTTCTCTGTTTTGAATTGGCAGGGTCATTTATGTATTATTTATCCAATTCTTAATTCTATCGAGACTTTCAACATTCCGAAATCTTCCATTTTCATTGAGATCGACTGTATAATCTGTTGGCCCAAACATTATTGGGCAAATGCTTCCCTTTTGAGTCTTCCACTGTTTACCATTGTTGGTCACTTCTGATGAAGGGACTCCTATTCTACAAAGGAATTCCGTATCCTCGTTTTAAACATTTCAACGCCATTTCAGTAATTATAATGTCATTTTTCTATCCTGATTGTACGGTGTCTATCACGAATACATATCGTTCTTCGTCTTGTCTCGTCTTGTTAGTTCTTCTCTAATGGTGTAGTATTGTTCTCGGTGGGCTAATTTTTTAATGCAGTAGTTTATACGAACAGACTTCAAACGCATTAAGTAGGTATTCACACCACATCGTCACTGTCATCATAGCCGTAAAACGCTTTGTTAACGACTTAACTAGTAGCAACAAACGGTCAGAGAATGGTGTGACATTGATTTACGTGATACCGAACAAAACTAACTGACAGGCAAACGTATCCTGTGCTATAAGATTGGTAACATCTCACACCATTCTCTACGTTTCTTGCAAATTACAAAAATGTTGGCCTTGCTCTTATGGTGTAATAAAATAACATTATAAAAGGCTAGTGAAATTTTGATAACTAAATACCAACTAGACTTGAAATTATAAATTGATAAGATAAATCATTATGATCTTAATTATCTATTAACTAACATAAAACTCACAGTGTATATCATTTTTAGCTTTTTGGAATTGTGTTACTGATGAGAATTGGGTACCACATGCTTAAGACGACTTCAAAGTTCGAACAAGTGACTCGATGTGATCACAGGAATTGAAACTGGACAAACCGTTGCACTTGCCAAACGTTTTTTTTTTGTCCAAAAACGATTTATTTGTCCTGAATTCCTGAAAACAGTTAAACTAGTTCTTCATGGAGAATCTAGTTTACTTAAAATTGTCTTAAAGATTTTCCCAACTTACCTGCCCCGGTTTCCAGAAATAATGTCGCCCCATCAACAAATTAAACGCAAATCGAGTGATGTGATTGGCTATTCAGAAACTTATTCATTCCGCCAATCACGACAAGAAAACGCGCGTTTGATAAAAAAATCACAATAATTCTGTTATCGTTTTCTTTCGAGAAACTGGACCTGTGTTTCTATATAATCAAGTCTAAGTTTGTATGTTTAGTATCGTGTATTTAGCAGCTTAAACTATGTATATGCAACGCCCTGCAATATATGGTAATGTAATCGCTTGACTGTATTTATTTGTAAGTGTCACTAGCATGTCACTAGTGTGATAATGTAATTTATTGTCAAAGCTACTGATATTTGTACAAAAACGGGAGCAAGTTCTTTTATATTATTCAACGCTTTTGTATTTAACTATTGTTTCAAAAGCTGGCAAAGGTAATTCTCTGTCGCTATTAGGAGAAAATGTCATATTATATGTCTATAATGTACACACAATAAAATGTCAATATCCATACTTACAAGTTAATCAATTATTCGTTTCTTGTTATAAGAGAATGAAATTATGTGTGTTATAAAACTAAATGTGATCAAGCACTCATGTACAAAGCTAAAACAATGCAATAAATTTTCCAAGATGTTTTTCAAAGTCTACACTGACATAAAATTAGGTCATGAGATAAGGCCGCTTCTTCCAATATATCAACCACTGAACGTTTTTTAAACACAATCAAGTTTTAAGTAACTACATCTAAAATAATGTTGTATATTCTTCAGTACTAGAAACAAGTAGGCAGTTACGATGTGATACTTATCGTCATATTCATGGACTTGTGAAAGGCGCGAGTCGGAGTATGCACAGACATTGTTTTAGAAGATTTAGTTCCATTCTACTGTGCAGCGAATAAAAGCAATAGTTGATAGTGATAATGAGAACTTAAATGCTATTTTATCTATGTGTGTTGTTACATAGTATGTATTGTACCTGCTGAACTAAAACAATGATCGGTAGCGACACTTGGCAGAGCGCCTCTGTGATACACGTTAGCTATTAGAATAGGAGTCGTCGGTTCATATTCATGTATTCGCAATCTGATGTTATTCTCGATATGGGTTGCCTCCTGCGTCTCGTCATATGACATTACAGTTATTGATTATATTATTGTATTTATTCACTTTATTAACATGTTTATTATGTCTTTAATAAAACAATTGCTTATTACATCGTTTTATTTTAGTATCCAAAAACTAATTACACAAAAACATTACGTCCCTCGAAGTGCTAGCAGTTTATCTATGAAATATGCTGAAGGAATTTGTGTATTAATCTAATGTTTCCTGCTGGAAAACAGGCTTCCATTCAGAGAGATTTGGTCCGGATGTATACCTAATGATGTTTGTAAGTATAGGATTCACAATAGACACCTAACAACTACTAGTCTTGCTCCAAGTTGCTTGGAGTCAGTGCAACCCGTTTCCTTCTTCAATTCTCCCCCGTTTGTTATCTTTCATATCATTCCTAAAACAAAATATATCCATCTTTTGTTTGGTTTTCACTCGCTCTCCTATCTCCATCCGTCAGCCATTATATTCATTTAATATCGCATGTTAATATCGCTTGGATTTGTTTCTTTTTCCGTAACATTTTGGAACACTCTAAACACAAACAGCAACAAAACAAGGCGCTGATTTGTAGCTGTGTGGTTTCATCGCGTGTGCCATGCTGTGTACACACTAACGCGCAACAATCTTTTGGCAAATACTGGGGCAACATGCCGTACCTAATCACAATACAAATACGCGGTTTAGGTAGTTCCCTTCGAACCGCGTAATCATTCAGACATGTTTCATATAAAAGCGTGTTTACAAGTTAAATTGACTTTTAGACGAACGATGACCTCTGGCCGTTACGTCATACAGACAACATATTCAACGTACATAATATTGTTTAAAATGGTAATCAATGCGGGAGCGCTGATAATGAGCTGATAACTCAGTAGCGTGTGCGAAGGCAAGGCACCGCGCCGGCCCGCGACATGAATCTTTTTTAGTTATAACTAGAAAAATCGGTTTAACTTATAAATTTATTTAACGTAGCAATAATGTCGTTTCTCATGAGAAAGTGTGTCGTGAACTTGAAGAATGTTAACAGATGTAGTTCTGTGTGTGTTTTGATGCAAACTGTAAGTAAAACAAACATTATTTGGTTGTTTTTAGTGTTATTTACGTATTCTCCGTCAACATAATTAAGTACACGTCAATGAAAACAAGTGAACATTTCATAAATAACTTAATGTGGCAATATAAAAGTGTCTAATTCCAATCAATCAATTCGTTGTCAGTTATTTTGCATAAAATATGCATTAGTACAAAAACGGGTTATGAAGGTCAATGCCAAAGTAGAGTACAATTAATCCTAACTGTTATCACCGGCATTTCTTTCGAAACACAAAGTGGGAAATCACTTGATTACCTATATATGGCACGTTTGAAATAATCAGTGGCATACACAAATCAGAGTTAAGTTTCTTCATAGCAATAAGATAAGAACATTATAAAAAAGAAGCAAAGCTTATCAACTACCTAATTGCCAAATAACAGTGGGAGGCGTTTTATGAAGATAAGCCTCAAGGTGATGTTGGAGTCGCCGAAGTAAACAACTACAAAATTCGTGTAGAATTGCAAGAGAAATTATAATAAAATAAAAAAAAAATATTTAAATATTAAAAATTAAAAATAATAGACAATAAATTGAAAAAATATATACCTCTTATAGAATTATTACCCAATATTTTTTTATGTCGACATAAGCATGAAGAAATGAATAATACATAATTTTATAGGATGTAACAGTAAGGTGTAGTCTTATTGAATAAAAAAAAAAAAATCTTCTGGATAAAATTCCCAAAAAAAATCTTTTCTTTCATATTAATTTTGATCAGCTGATAACTTTGTAAGTATGGAAAATCCAAATGTTTTCTTTGTGGATTCTAGAAGTTATTCATTTAGGTACTTATATAAGCAGAAGCAGTTTTTAAATATGATGGGAAAATATAAAATGGGAAGCCACATGCACGTAGAATAGATGGTAATGAGTTAGGACGGAACTCTCTTACACTTCCGGTGCACCTCATTACTTTCTTTTCAACGAAGAATATATCATCTATGTTGAACCAAGCTTCTGGCCAGTTAAAACTATTTCTTACTTTATACCAACCCATTTTAATCCATACTAATATTGTAAATGTGAAAGTAACTCTATCTGTCTGTTACCTTTTTACGTAAAGGCTTAACGGGTTTGGATGAAACTTGGCTCACAGTTAGACCACGTACTGAAATAGGTAATACATTACTAAAATTCATGCCTTATGCTGTAGGTCTTGAGTCGTAACTCTTCCATTGAATTATAACAATTCTATTTAGATAAACATCTGTGTTATCTCATTTAAGCTTCTGCCAGCAGGTTCGCTCGCGTGAAAGTCGTTTATTATCCCTAGGGAACAAATTGTCGGATTAAAAGATTCCTACGTCCAAAGCCAGGACATGGTCTACTCGTGAGCAAGTTTCATCTAAATCTGTTAAAACTGAAAGAAGTAACGGACGAAAGACATATAGACTGACAGAATTACTTTAGTACGTACTAGCTTTATGTTACTTTGATTAATTTGCAATAGTTACTTTGGTCAGCCATTTTTATTTTTAAGGCACTCATTTATCAAAAACGCTTGAATATATAGTACATAGATTATGCAACGAGGGGATAAAGCAGTGTCTTATGTCACGGGCGTTATATTTGAATTCCGAACGCAATGAAAGATTCGGCAGTTAACTCCCGAGCATAGCGAGGGATAAGAGTTTAACTCACGAGCGAAGCGGGGGAGTTAATACAAAAATCCTGAAAGCAGTGAGGGATTCAAGCTAGCCTAAGGCAAAGACACTGTTATCCCCGAGGAGGATACTCTACTTTTCACACCTACTGCGAGAAAATTGTTCGCAAGTCATGAAGTGAAATGGGTTCACGTCGGTTTCAAAGTTCAGTTCCAAATTCAAATCACATTATTGACCTCCGGGCAATAATATTGTACTGAAATTCATTATGACCTGGCCGGACAATAATGACTAACTTTAGGTAGAGTTTGCATGATAAATAATGTGAAGTTTTCGTGCAGGTGGTGTGAAAATATGTTTATTTATTTTCATCAAGTGTCTAATACAAAGGTTCATGGAATAATGATGGACTATGTCCTTCTCCAAGGTCTTTTCTATCTCTGTACCAAATTTTATCAAAATTGGTTTAGTGTTTTAGACGGGAAAGCGCCTGTATAATATTATACAAGGTTATTTGTAAAACACCAACAACCTCTTAGTCAGTAAAAGTACACATGGTTTTAAACAACTTTTACTTTGAGACCAACCCTGAAAATTTGAAAAAAATATCAGCTGTTTCATACATTTTCATTGGCTAAATATTGCTTTTTGTATGACACAGCAGATTTTTTTTTTTTGAATTTTCTACTTTCACTGCCTAAGAGGTGGTTGGTGTTTTACAAATATCCCTGTATAGTAATATATAGTTAACTATATAGAATAGTATATGTATAACATTAGTATGGATGTTTCTTGAAGACATATTTATATTTTCAGGGGAAGCATCGATTACAATATTCAACAAGTAATATTCTCAAACGCAGTATATTATCGTCCGACCTGCATCTACGACACAGGAAGATCCACACGAGTCAAATAGTCAACAAAGTCGTCGCTTTCAAACTGTCGGACATCGGCGAAGGCATACGAGAAGTAGTCATAAAAGAATGGTGAGGCCCCATTTTCCTTTTATTCGTATCTTATGGCTTGTATACAGCCATAAGAACCTTGTGCATATAACCGGAGCTAACTACTCCTCTACGCGCCACTCCGCTACCCGCATTTTTAATCCTTACTAATATTTTAAATGCGAAAGTAACTCTGTCTGTCTGTCTGTCTCGCTTTCACGCCGAAACTACTGAACCGATTTAAATGAAATTTGGTACAGAGATAGTCTAGAGCCTGAGAAAGGACATAGGCTTTTTATCCCGGGAATATGTTCCCTAGGGACCACGCGGGTGAAGCCGCTGGCAGAAGCTAGTTTATTATAAAAAACTGTCCAAGTGCGAGTCGGACTCGCGTGCAAAGGGATCCGAACGAATTTTTTTTTTCATGTTATTTTAATACTATAGATTTCTTATAGGTTTGCCTGTAGTCTATAGATAAAGATCTATTATCTCCATTTTTTTCAAAATTTTAGGCTCAGTAGTTTCGGAGATAAGGGGGGGAATGGTCATTTTTCGTCTAATTTCTTGAATAATTTCAAAACCGTTGATTTTATAACTATAAAAAAAAATTAAAACCCTCACAGTGAGCCCTTTCATTTGATATGTCGCACAATATTTTATTCAAATAACTTTTTTTTTAATTTTCTTGTTTGATCCCCAAAAGTGACCCCAAACTAAAAAAAATACAATTTACGTAACGATTCCGTATTTGGGTCACAAAAGTCCATATGTGTACCAATTTTCCACAGAATCGGTCCAGTGGGTCCGGAGAAAACTGGCTGTGAGAGACGGACAGACAGACACCCGAGTGATCCTATAAGGATTCCGTTTTTTTGTTCAGAACCCTAAAAATAACACATATTTTAAAAAAAAGTAACAAAAACAAATTATTTTCGTTTGTATTGCAAAGCAGTAGATATTTTTTTTAGACTTTTGTTAAAAAATGAAGGAGTAAGATGGTTTCATCTCAACGATTTGGAGGTGATTTGGTGATTTTTTTTCTTATTATGTGATACTGATACATAAATTCTGGCTAAACCAAATTACGTATCATATCATTTACATTACTACCTATTTTTTTTCAGATGTAATTTCTCAGTAAATGCTGACAAAAAGTTGCTTCATCAGCACGCTGTTTTTAAGCATTTCTCGAGAGAGCAGCCTTAAGTTTGATGCCCCATTTTCCCCTTTGATGTCTTCTTTTATGACACATGTAAATGCTGTGGATTATCATGTGTGTCGTGTCATTAAAACTCGGAAACTAGGCTAGGCTACTAGGCCAAAGTTTCCAGACATTGAAAGATTTTTAAAATACGTTAATACCGCCATAATTCAAATTGATTGTATATTCTGAAATGATGTTATCGTTATATTTTGAAATAGATGGTCAAGTCGCGTATGATGAAACAGTAGTTTATTTGTACACACATAGACTGTTGAATGACTAAAAGTTCTTATCTAATTACAAACACAATCTCTCTGTCTCTCTCGATGATAAAAACATATCTATCTATTGACTGCATTTGGAAAATGAAATGACTTTTCGATGACAACGACAATGTCCTCAGATAAGGAAGCATTGTTTAGGCATTCTAAAACCCTTAACAAAAAACTGGCCAAGTGCGAGTCGGACTCGCGTGCAAAGAGTTCCGAACGAATTTAATTGGTTTCACATGTTATTTTAACACTACAGACTTCTAATAGGTTTTCCTATAATTTTTAGGTAAAGATCTATTATCTCCATTTTTTCAAAATTTTAGGCTCAGTAGTTTCGGAGATAAGGGGGGGAATGGTCATTTTTCGTCTAATTTCTTGAATAACTTCAAAACCATTTATTTTAAAATTATGAAAAAAATATAATTGAAACCCTCACAGTAAGTCCTTTCATTTGATATGTCACATGATATTGTTCAAAAAACTTTATTTTTTAATTTTCTAGAGTGACCCTCAAAAGTGACGCCCATACTAAAAATTTAATGATTTACGTAACGCGTCCGTGTTTGGGTCACAGAAGTCCATATGTGTACCAAATTTAAACAGAATCGGTTCAGTGGATCCGGAGAAAACTGGCTGTGACAGACAGACAGACACCCGAGTGATCCTATAAAGGTTCCTTTTTTTCGGAACCCTAAAAACACCGGAACAAGGAGTGAATCCCGAAATTAATAAATAGTTTCCAATTCCAGGTTCGTGAAAGTAGGCGACAAGGTGCAGCAATTCGACAATATCTGCGAAGTACAGAGTGATAAGGCAGCAGTGACGATCACCAGTCGATACGATGGCGTGGTCACCAAACTGTACCACGAAGTTGACACCACTGCGCTGGTTGGACAACCACTTGTTGATATCGAAGTGCAGGCTGATGAAGGTAGCTTGCAATTCTCAATTATTCATGTTTTATTGAAAATCTTGACAGGGAGAGATATAACGGAATTAAATAAAACTGAGGAAAAGCTACTCGTTAATAAACAACCTGTAACATAATGAACGCAAAACCTCTTAAGGGGTCATTGTACTCATCATTAGGACCACCTTATTATCCTTACTAATATTATAAATGCGAAAGTAACTCTGTCTGTCTATCTGTCTGTCTTTCACGCCAAAACTAATGAACCGATTTAAATGAATTTTGGTACACAGATAGTCTAGAGCCTGAGAAAGTACTACTTTTTATCCCGGGAGTATGTTCCCTAGGGATCACGCGGGCGAAGCCGCTGGCAGAAGCTAGTACTGTATATGTAGGTGTGAAAAATGCCCTATTTCGCAAGTAGAAACTTTCAGTCTTGCATGTTCATACCTAATTGATTATTCTAAAAATATATTTTTTTTCTTTTAAATAATAATAATAAACATTTAATTCAGACCAGGTCCATATTTTGTTAGTAACAATATACTTAAGAGCTAATGTTAGTATTGACAACACTAATTAAACTACGACATGAAGCCGCACCCATCTTTGCAGCATGGTGGACTCCCATCTATCTGCAAAAACACTCAGTATAGTGTTGGTGCTGCCACGCACGCGAGTGAGTAGGGAGGCGCATCTTTTCCTGATTATGGCGGCAAAGCCATCAACTCGCGCCTCAGCAAACATCCCTGACGCACTGCACCGCCACGGCAGCCCCAACAGTACCCTCAGTGCATTATTATATTGGACACGCAGGTCGCTGTATGCCCGCTGCGAATAACTGACCCACAGGCTGCAGGTGTAGAAAGATTGACAAAATGCTCTAAAAAGCGTAATCTTCACTGAATTCGTACACCGTGCAAACCTTCGGGCCAGCATAAACAAAAATGACGATACAGTGCGTTGAAGAACACATGACACCATGCGTCGGTACACTTTTTACCAACACGTGGCCCTCACCACAATTTTTATTGATATGAAAAAGCAAAAAAAAACGTTTCCAATTTTCCCAAAATCTATGACGCTCTAAATCGAATTATTATTTTTCTATCCAGCATTTAAATCACTTCACCAGCTAACTACTCGCCTTAATATTAAATAGATTCATCTTTAATTTCCAGGTGCATCCTCAGCACCCGCTGAAAACCCAGCCACAGCTATCAAACAGGAATCAGTAGCGGGCAAGAGTCAGAAAACTAAAGTATTGACAACCCCTTCAGTCAGGAGGATAGCTGCACAATTCAAAGTTAGTTGGAATAAACACTTAATATAATTCGGTTAACGGCAGAAATAAAGTGATAATCCTATTCATATAAGATATCTTTCTGACTATTATACTCCATTCCTTACCATATTTGTCGTATCAAATCCAAAATTCTGTTGAACTCAATAAACTCACACAAAAACTTTCTCAGCGAGAATAGCTGCCATCCTTACTAATATTATAAATGCGAAAGTAACTCTGTCTGTCTGTCTGTCTCGCTTTCACGCCAAAACTACTGAACCGATTTAAATGAAATTTGGTACAGAGATATTCTAGAGCCTGAAAAAGGACATAGGCTACTTTTTATCCCGGGAGTATGTTCCCTAGGGACCACGCGGGCGAAGCCGCTGGCAGAAGCTAGTATATGATATATCTATGGGCCAACCATGGCCGAGGGAGAACACGGTCGGTTCATTAATCAAATTCCTCTTTTACCTTTTTGTTATTTTAGCTGCGCATCATTTCTTTTTCCCTTTTTACTTATACATACAACATTACTTTCTTTTCTTTAAGGTAGACTTAAGCACCGTCAAAGCTACTGGTAGGAATGGAAGAGTTCTCAAAGAGGATATGTTAGCACATTTGAATATCGACGCTAATGCTTCTAACGAAGTACCTGATCTGTCAAGTGTGAATGCAATGTCAATACCTCTAGTACAAGCACAAGCAAAAATGGAAGTATTATTGGAAGATCGAGTAGTTCCCGTTTCTGGTTTTACCAAAGCAATGGTGAAGTCAATGACAGAAGCAATGGTAAGAAATTGGATAGTAAAATTGTAATCTAAAATCATGTTCAAAGAAAGAATGGATTTAAAAATAATAACATCAAATCTTTGCAGAAAATACCCCACTTTGGATACAGCGACGAATATGATGTCACAAAACTAGTCGAATCCCGCGAGTCGTTGAAGAAATTAGCAGAGGCAAAGGGAGTGAAGTTGACATACATGCCAATCATTATAAAAGCCACATCACTAGGTCTGGAACAGCTTCCTGTACTCAACAGCAGTCTGGACAGTACTTGTGAACGTCTCACTTACAAAGCAAGCCACAACATTGGTGTGGCGATGGACACACCTAACGGATTAATCGTTCCTGTTATAAAGGTAACAGCTCTAATCTACAAATAACTTCAACTTTCAGAAAAAGTTCTGGTAGGAATTTGAGAGAGAGTGGCCATCAAAGATTTTTAAGGAACGTTCACATTCTAATTTCTGTCAAAATCACCACTTCTAAATTACTTACATTTTGACAACTTTTTGACATTATTTGTCGGCCAGATGAGATTGATGCTTGATTATGAATGATTTCTATGTCCGAGAATTAGCCTTCAGGGGAGGAGTGGGGGTGGTAAACAGCTCTTCCTTCGTAAGCTAATAACATTATTTTATATTATCTTCCAGAACGTACAAACGAAAACGATACTAGAAATAGCCCGTGAGCTCAACACGCTTCAAGAAAAGGGATTGAAGGGACAACTAGGACTTAGTGAACTGACTGGAGGAACGTTTACGTTATCGAACATTGGCATTGTGAGTACTAAGCAGATACTTTTCGTATATACTCTAAACGAGGGATAAGTCTTGAGATTATATGAAGAGAAAAGAGACTCATGAGATGACGGCTACGGAATAAGAACTTGTGGACGGGGTTCCAATACATTGGGAGTTTGGCAAGATGATAAAGAAAAATAAAGAATAAAATTGATTTAGCACCTACATAAACACACACGGTTGATAGAAATAACAAAATAAAAATCGAGAACCTCCTCCTTTTTTTGGAAGTCGGTTAAAAACAGACTAAAGCTGCTACATATGTAGGTTTCTAATGAACGAGTGGCGGTTCATACATAAAGTCCAAATAAAGATTCTAAATAAAGTCCTGTATTTCTGAAAAATATATATAGTAACGTTAATGAATAATCTTGAATGTTTCAGGTTGGAGGAACTTATACTAAACCTATTATATTGCCACCGCAAGTAGCAATTGGCGCTCTAGGAAAAATTCAGGTAATTACCGGAATTTAAGCTTTATACTCATTATATGGAATTTCCCCGGCGAACAATAATAAGTTGTCCAAGGCAGTAAAATATTCCCATGACTATCTATGACGCTTTCTCTCAGAAATAGACACTACATTAATTACCAAGCAGGAAAGTAGTGTATGTGTCAATACAGTACTTACCGGTACAGTTCAGGTATCTGTTTCCTGCAGATATACACAAACTCACAAAACTTTAACTCACTCTTTGTAATCTTTGGTGGGATATAGGTACTACAATGAACCTTGATGGCCACATAAAGCTGCTTTGTAACTAAAAGTGAACAAGCTAAAGATTTCTTTATTTTACCTGCAGGTACTACCGAGGTTCGACGCTGAAGGCAACTTGAGGAAGGCTCACATGCTGACAGTGAGTTTCTCAGCAGATCACAGGGTCATCGACGGAGTCACTATGGCACGATTCTCTAACCATTTGAAGAACTACCTCGAGAATCCATACACGTTGCTATTGGACTTATAGAACGAGTATTTTCCATATTAATTCTTCGTTTAAATTGTTGCAGGACATATTTTTAAACATAGAAGTTTAATTAATTATAACTGCTTGTTTTAAAATACGGCCTGTATGCTGACTTTCATGTATTTTTTTTATAAAATAAAAGCGTGATTTGTTATATATAGTTTTATTTTTGCTGTTACACGTTTTGACGATAGCAAGTGCTAACAGTATATTTTCACTATATCTAAAATGGGTAGACAGCAGTTTAACATTCTAAGTATATGTTGTTGAACGTCTCAAGTAATTTCAACAATGGGGGCCATGTTTGGACCCTGGTCGTCAATGGGATTCTATACCTATATGCCCACAAGACAGTTACTTTGTTTTTGTTTGATTCAGTCAAACACTCTTATTTCTAGTAATTATGTAATGTGGCCAGATAATGTAAGAAGTTATGAAATCGTTTCTTTCAACTGGCATTTTTTATCTTATAAAAGTAATAAATTCACTGGGGGAACACATCTTCAAAGATCATCCTTCTTTAAAGTATACTTCGTAGGGTGGATGAGTATGATTGCCTCAAACAATCATAATTTCATATCAAAAAGTAGTCCACAACTTTTGAATGTAATTACTAATCATCATCGACGTAACACTTCGAAGCGAGTCACTTTAAAGTAAGCTATAGTCCATTCTGGGATACAGTGTGGCGTATATTCTCGATGAAATCTTGCAAATATCTCGGTAAATATCAAAGCGTCAACACTATTAATAGGCGCCCATTTTAATGCCAAAAATGCCATATCCACATCACAATATTTCTTATCTGCAAAATATACAATTTTGTTCTCTTTATTTTGTAAAGTGGCCTAACATAAACGGTCCTTGTCTATCATATGGCAAGTATGTCGAAATTAGAAAAAAAAAAACAAAGAAAATCACTGAATTGCCAACACTTCAGATTAATAAGCTGAAATATTTTTTAGTTCTCGACCGTACCCCGTCCCTTTCATCTTGTAGGCAGGTAGTTGAAGTTTTATTTAATTGATATTTGCGTTTATGCAGTTCCTAAACGACGTAGGTAGTTCATATCACTGGCGAAAAGACCGCCCATTGCATCGTAACACACGTAGGTAACGTGCCCTATGTAACCTACCTCACCCTAAGTAATGTGCCCTCCTACCTTATTCTACCCAAATATCTTACAGGATAATCAAATCACTTTTAATTGAACACAATCTGTGCAACGATTATTTAAGCAAACATGTTTATCTTATCTTGATTTTCGATCACCTCGAGGTGATATAACATAACAATACCTAATTAATGATTGTCACAAATTATTGTTGCTACGTGTGGAGCATACACAGTGATCTAGTGCCTCACTTACCCATTCGCTTGAAACAATTTGGTTGGAAGACTTTTCAAACTAACCAGGTTACCTGGTTTCACAAAAATGATGAGGTTCATTTTGTATGAGACATCAATAATATTGATCACAGCTAAAACAACACCTCTGTAACTGGGTACAGTTGGAAGAAGAAAATATAGGTGTACATACCAGCTATCCTAATGAAATAAACCTTGCGAGGGGATGAAATCTGTATGTCGTCGAGGTTGAGCGCTAGCAGGGACCGTTGTTTCTCTCCCCAGTTCCGGTCTAACTCGCGTAACAAACTCAACCGAGCCGGCTTCGTCAACAGTCCCTGCAAGTCCTTCAGATGATTCTTGCTAATAACCTGTGTTACTCGTGAAATAGCCTGCAAGTACATGTTAAATGAATATACGCATTTCAGGGTGCAATTTAAATTTCGATTAAAACCTGGGTTGGACTGTCGATTTCCAAGTCGAAATTCGTAGTGGGCATCGCATTGAACAGGATGAAAACTGAAAGAATGGTACATAATTTACAGCTCATTCATAGTTCTAATACAAATGTTATAGCTCATCAAGCTTAAGTCACTTTCCATTAAGATAGTAGACAGAATCTGTGGTGACTGATTAGTCGCCAACATTAGCGGCTTGCTTTGTTGTCGGTAAACAAGTGCGATGTGGCATGCGACAGCAACAATCGTGCGAAATTAAGAACTTATTAATTTGGTTCACGATATTATCATCTATCATGCGCCTGTACATGATATGCGTGATTATTATCAAACAAATCATGGCAACGATTCAATCCTGGAGGTAATTCCGAATAATTACGGGTGTTAAGGAAAAAATCTAGGCAGAAGTGGGAGTGGGCTGTCTACGACGCCCGGATCCAACCTGAGAGATAGGCGAAGATCGTCACTCACTGGGCCCCTGAGGAAGGATGTCGCCGTCGAGGTCGATTGCGGCGAAGGTGGTGGTGTTTGTGGGGGCAAACTTGGCTAGTGATCGGACAAGATAGAGAAGTTTGGAAGGAAAAGGTGCCTAGCACAGGGTCACAAATTAGACTATTAATAAAAGACAACGGGTTGTATCCTAACAAGGTAGGCTGGTACCAACTGTGGATGCAAGCGGACCTAGATAATTCGTTTGCTAAAAGAGAATTGCTTGAATAAGAGAACATCAACTAACTACATAAAATCTTACACCACCTGCTTGGTCCCGTACTTGAAGTCTTTTTCTACGAATGATGGATCCCAAATATTCCTTAAGACGCTGAAGTCAACTTTGATCATTATCCATGTTAACGGATTTTGTAAAAGAATTAATTTGGGAACTCGCCTCTTTCTTGGCTTATCATTCCTTCCCCAAGAAAATGATTTTTGAAAGCTCTTGACGAAACTTAACGAACTTTTTGCACGGTTTATAATAACATCACCCCTATCATTATTTCTAGGACTTAGCTGGCGATATTCTACAGGGTAGTTATTAGTAAAGTTTGTAGTTAACGGAGAGAATAGGTTGATTTTTTGTGGTATTGCAGAGCAAGTTTTTGTAAGAGCAGAAAAATGGTTGCATTTATTAACTTCTAAAACTTTTGTTACAAATGGACTTAAACGCCTTGAAAGAAATATAATTGGTGATGCCATCTGAAAAAATATCAAACGATGTAGTAAATTATGGTAGCTACAATTATTTACTGAGGCTGCCTGTCCATTAACCCGCAGCGAGGCAGCGGGACGGAGAAGCGGAGTAATTTAACCAATGGAATTGTATGAATCTCAGTGACTGACGTGGAGCTGAGATTTTATGCAATTCTATTGGTTGATATTTCTCCGCTCCTCTCCTCTCCACTCCAGTGGACAGTCAGCCTTATGCTCGGTATCTGAGGTTTTTATCGATCGTTTAACTGTCCGTTAACGCTATTTTTCATAATCGTACTAGGGTCGCTAGATCTTACTGCCCACACGATGAGAAGAAGATTGGTTGGATAGTATCGTCATTGGTTGGCTAGTAGTGGTTAACGGACAGATAAACGACCGATAAAGTACATCAGAAACCGGGCACTAGTAGGTTAGTTGGTAATAAGATCAGAAGAGTTCCATACGCAGAAGATAACATCTTACCATAAGTCCTGCATTGTCAGAACATTTCGTTAAAATTGCATTCCTGATTACAAAACTTTTCCATGTTTATAATTTACATTAATCTGAAAACTTTGACAGCGAATTTTGTATTAGGTATAATAATTAATATAAATAATAATCTAATATGCCATATTGACTTGCAATGTAACGATTTTTGTTATGACAGTCTAAAGGTCATAGTGACATTTAAAACCATTCCTGAAAATACCAGAAAAGGACTTATTTTAAATAATAAATCATAGGCTTTGATTTGATCGGACCTCTTTCGTATTCGGCATTTAGATTTTGCCAGCGGATTCCCCCATGAGGGAATATGCACGAAAAAAATATTTATTATCTACACAGTTTATCTAAAAATAAACACAAATATAATACTAACAGTGAAAATAGAACCAAAATTGCTCGAAAAACAAACGAGATATAATTATTTTAAACAAATGTATCTGTCCCTCTCGCGAAAACGCTGTTTTCTATGGCAGCTGTATAGGCGCCAAGAACATTGACGTCACAATTAATATCGGGCTTCTCTTTCTAATTAAAACTTTGAAGCTTTATAACTTCATCGCTGATGAAGGTATTTAAAAAATAATTTCATAATTGTTTACTAGAGTTAACAAGTATTTCATTTTGCAAATAAAAAAATCGCATGCATATTCCCTATTATCCCTAGAGAACGAACCCCGAAATAAAAAGTATCCTATACGTACTACTCCTAGGCCTACTTAATTAATTAATTTTTTAATCATCAACATTGGTTCAGAGTTAAAGGCGCGAAAACGGAAAAAACAGTTTTTTTTTATTTGTGAAGGGTTTGCTCTGACTCTAGTTTTATACTTATTTATAATATTAGCAGCTCATATGCATATCATATATCATGCTTGGCAAATACCTTCCCCCAGTTTTTCGACTTCATAAGCCGTCTTTTTATAAAATTGCGGAAATAAAAAGATTACGTTTAAGTGTAACAGGTTTCTTTTTTGGGACCTACCCGTCTCTCTATTCCCAACCACTCAAACTCCTGTACGTCTACCATGAGTTTTATCAATCTACACTCGCTAGCGACTGTAGCTAAAAAAATGTATGAAAACTTTTAAAAAACAAGTTCCTAATTAATTTTTTTAGTTGTTAACTAAGTTTTACTTGCAACTTGCTTGCTTGTTAGTTAACAACTTAAAGAAATAAATTAGAAACTTGTTTTTTTAAGTTATCATTTTTTTAACTACAGTCGCTAGCGAGTATAGATTGATAAAACTCATGGTAGACATACTGAAAGAATCAATAGAGGTGACCACAAGAAAATCGCTGCGACAATGAAGCTCGACGAGTCCCAGATAAACGATTCAACTATCTTGGATCCCGCAAAGAAATTAACCTGAAAATACCGGCCAAGTGCGAGTCGGACTCGCCTACTGAGGGTTCCGTACTTTGTAGGTATATATTACTTTAAATAAAGACTATATTTTTTATGATTTAATTACAAATGTATAGTTTTCAGACTTTTTCCTATACTTGTAGTATAAAACAGTATTACTTGCTAAAATGTATAGTTCTATGTCAACAGGAAATACCCTATACATTTTGATTCCCTTGAGAGTATCCAAATATACGTTTTTTGCGGCATATACTATAGACCTGAGTTATGACCTGACCTATGGTTTTAATGTGAACTCGATACCTCCACGCGTTCCCGAGATAAACGGTCTTGACAAACAGACCGACGGAAAACAAAGTGATCCTATAAGGGTTCCGTTTTTAGGGTTCCGTACCCAAAGGGTTACAAACGGAACCTTATTACTAAGCCTCCGCTGTCTGTCCGTCCGTTTGTCTGTCAGCGGGCTGTATCTCAAAAACCGTAATAAAAAGCCTGCCACACATTCCCAACCACTGCAACTCCTGAAAGCCAGAATCACCACCAGAAAAACGCCAAGCCAATGAAGTCCGACGAGTCCCGGAGAAACGATTTAACTGTCTTGGATCCTGCAACGAATTTAATCAGAAAAGTACAGCGGAGGAGTAGGAAAAAAATATACATATAATTTCCACTTCCCACCTTATCAAGCAGGAGACAGAATAGAGCTAGGCCAATAGGCACCAAGGGACATATACAACTGGGTTAAGCCCAGTTGTCAAGCACCACGGATTATATATTAATTAAAAACTAATGGGTCCTAAATTGTGAGCTACTTTTGATTCCAGTAATAGGTATGGCAAAATCGCCTGAAAGCACGGAAATTTGTTCTGGTTTCTACAAGGTCCGTGTAGTAAACTACTCCAGATGTAACCTGAATACTATCTAACATAATATTGCGTTCAGTTTGCCAAAGAATACACTCCCATAAGATGTGGTGTGCGGATTGTTCGTATTCATAGTCGGCTGTAGAACATTGACATAAAGGCGAGGCCACAAGCCTAAAGGAAAATAATTTATTTACTTTTTTAACCGTAATAAGTAGACAGTTGAAATTTTCACAGAAAGTGTATTTCTATTGCCGCTATAACAGCAAATAATAAAAAAGTTGGGTTTAAAGTACTGAACCCTTCGTGTGCGAGTCCGACTCGCACTTGGCCGTTATTTTTTCCTTTTGAGGTACGGAACCCTAGAAACAGCGGAGAAACATAATTTCCTAGTGAAACAGCTTGGTAGAGTAAACTGATGATTTGGATGTCCAGCACAAGTTACGTCAAGTGAAGTCGGGTCCCATCTTCATTTTAAATATGTCTATTTATAGAAGCATTTTTAAAAGTGGTTTCTTATTCGTTATAATACTCACTTATCCCTCCTGAAACTATTTGAAATATCTGGCTATGTCCTTGTATGTGGGTATAACAGATATGAATTTTAATTAGTGAATCACATGTTTTCCTTAATGGACATTATGAGTAGGTAGTCTATACATCTTGAAAAGCAGTATTCAGGTGAGTATTTTGTTTTGTATAAGCATGTATTTTGTCTCGGTTCCGGTTGGTTGGTTTTGTATATACCACCATATAATGTCCACTTCACTATGTACCTCCTATTTATACCTATTATTAAAACAGTGCAGATCAGTGACAGTGGAAACTTGACGTTATTCTCTTTACTTTGAAGTGACCACTTGTATGTAGATATGTAAATCGGCCTGGTTTCCGCAACTCCACGACCAAGCGCGTATTTTGCGTGCAGAAGTGACCACTTATTTAATTGCTTACTTCAGTTAAATTGGATAAACTTCTTTCTGCTTGATTATACCTAACGAACAGAAGCATTCATTAAATTATAATTTCACAATAATTCTTACCTTCATATTTCTTACGTGCACCAACAGATTATACCTATGGATTATAACGGTTAATTTTTAAATCATAGAAGATTTTTTTACCTACGGGCTAAAGTATTCATGATACTGATTGTTTAGCCGACAATATTCTTGTTTAAATCACTTCTTAATCTTGATTGAAATATTGTTTTATCGAAGTGAGTGCATATAAATTCAAGATAATTCAGAAATTTGCTCAGTTTCGGCAAAGTTTTTATGTTGGTAAGTGTTCTTTAATATATTAAAAATATCTGTTCGTAAATTATTTTCATATTTTCTGCCATGTTAGTAAAAAAAAACTTAGGTATTACATTCATCGTTAAGATTATTGTACTTATCATCATTTCATACACGAGAAACCGCATGTAAATTTGAACTTATGAGTGTTAATCTAAACGGATAAGATCTCCATTGTATTTGTATCTATGCGATTTTCTCAGTGAACTGAAAGTGTCAGTAAATATACATATTTGTATTAAAATAACTGACTATAAAGAGCAGAGATGCTGCCTATGCTCAATAAGCCCAACCCTGAATATTCTAGTTTCGAAGCAATTTCGTAGCACAATTGCACGACAAAATTGCTCATAATTATAAGCAGTCGCCGTGTAGTCCAATTGAAGGTTCTTGATCTTATTGAGCATAGGCAGGGGTCTTTATAATCAGTTATCTACAAATATAAAATTCTTCCGTTACTGAGTAATTGAGTGACTGAGTGAGTGACTGACAGACAAGACAGCCGAAACTACTGGTCGTAGATAGCTGAAATTTGACATGTAGGTTCCTTGGGGAATGTAGGACAGCACTAACACGCGTACGAAGTCGCGGGCAAAAGCTAGTTTATCGTAAAGTTCAAAATTTCTAAAACCAACCTTAGCATGATGACTAAGAATAATTCCATAAGGATAATGTGTGCTATTAGCTCCTATATAAGCCATAGGTAATAACTAATCTGACATTGCTTACAGAAATGTGGTCGGTGCTAGCGGGCATTTTGGCGGTCGCGTCTTTGGGCGCGGCTTGCACCCCCAGTGTCACGACGGTCAGCGGTACCCACGCTCCTGTCACCGTCTGCTCCGGCGCACTTATCTTCGCCGACGACTTCGATACCTTCGACCTCGAGAAATGGCAGCACGAGAACACCTTAGCTGGTGGTGGTGTAAGTATATTCAGTATTTTTATTAACTTAACACGTTTTTGTTCTTCCTCATCCAATTAATTGGCCTATTTGCGTTCTGCGATTGATAGATCGACGTTTCAATGGTTTGCCAAGGGTTAATTTTGGCAGCAGTATTTTAGTATTCTTATGCCTACTTGTTACTGCTATAGCTTTATTGCAAAGCTTTAAATGTAGAACAAGTGGCTTACGGGCAGATTTCAAGATTGAGTATTTGAAGTTTAAAACGTGTCTTACCCTGTGTTGATGACAAAGTTTGACAGCTTTTCAGCCTAAAAGTTGGGTGCTTTATTTCTTTTCATTGTTTACGCGGTTCGTATTTAAACCACTCCACTTACAGTTGAATGATAAAATTACTTTATTAGTAGGTATATATTACTTTACTAGTGGACGTCACGCGGTTTCACCCGCGTAGTTTCCGTTCCCGTGGAAGTACGGGGATAATATATAGCCTATGTTACTCCCTGATACTGTAGCTATCCAATGCTAAAAGAATTTCGATATTTTGAAATTTCAAATCGGTCCAGTAGTTTCGGAGCCTATTCAATTCAAACAAACAAACAAATCTTTCTTCTTTATAATATTAGTATAAGTATAGATATTGTACGAATGCCAAATAATAGAGATATAATTTGCAGTACACAGTATTAAGATACAGCCTTCTAATTAGCCATTATTCATTTTGTTCTAGAACTGGGAGTTCCAATACTACAACAATAATCGCACGAACTCTTTCGCTCACAGTGGACGGTTGTTCATCCGTCCCTCTCTTACTTCAGACCAGTTTGGAGAAAACTTCCTCTCTTCTGGACACTTGAACGTCGAGGGAGACGCGCCCGCTGACAGGTGAGTTCTTATTTCATACTCGTATACGCAGAAACTCACGCCTTTTACCCATGGGGGTAGGCAGAAAATAGAGATAAACCCGCCTGTTACGATCTTCACATAAAGCAAAAGAAATTGGAGTACCAACCTAAATAGTTTTCTTTTGCTACAAGTACTTGTGAAACTGCCTCCATGGTCGAGTGCTTTAGGCGTTTGCCTTGTGACCCGGTGGTCGTGGGTTAAATTCCTACGGGAAAGCATACTTTGTAAAGTTGTTATCCAGTTTGGTTAGGACATTGCAGGCTTGAATCACCTGATTGTCTGATAATAAGATGAATCCGTGCTTCGGAAGGCACGTATAAGCCGGTGGACCCGGCCGCCAAATGGCGGTCGTCAAATAAACCATGTCAGAGGCCCTCGAGGCGGTTAAGAAACTCTGACACTAGGGTGTGTGGGGTCGCTAGACCTTACTGCCCACACGAGAAGAAAAAGAACTAGTGATAAAATACGACATATTTCTAATATTTTGTTCCTATACCATAATATTTTATTCATATATCCACTTTAAGATTAACCACCGTAAGAGAGATGAGTTGATGAGAGATGTAGTTTGACAGAGGTTGATGATAAAAACGACTTTCATATTAGTTTTGCATAAAAGTAGCAACGTTGACCTTGATCACCTCGCTTTCTTTACAAAGCAGTTTCTAAAAGTGACTCGATGTAATCCGAAAATTATGTCGAGATTTGCATCTGCTAAAAAAAATATCTTCTGATCCATTTACAAGAATTTAATAGGCTATCCTATTCCTTCTTTCCTTTGGAAGATTAAAGTATTAGAAATCCCCAAGTTCAGTGGTCAAAAGTTTTTCCCAAAGTATTTTCCAAGCACGCAACTATTGCGATGCGGGGAAGTCTCAAGCCGATCCAGACAGGAAAACAAACATCACCTCACCAATCCAGGAATAAACCGCGCTACGATAGAGATGGATGCTTAACCTGCGCAGTGCGCACTTATGGTAAATTCATCAACAACAGAAATCTGATAAGCATCTGATAAACAAGAACGCACGTCTTTTAGCACCGCTCTTATAATTAGGTTGTTGATAGAGATAAGATGCGAAGATAAGCCTGTTGAATGATAATCGGTTTCTGATTGCAAAGATTTTTATAATTAGCGGTTTTGTGAGCACGTAGGTAATTACTTATCTGATCTACTTAGGACCCCTATTGATAACACTGGAAAACAGCTAAAAATACGAAAAGGAAGCCGTCATGAAACATAAATAAAGAGTCAACTTCTTCTTCCCAATTTAATAGGAGAAAGCCTTCCTCGCAGGTGTGTTCATGTCATTTTTGCGTCACATCGTGCCGTTGTTAATTGTCTCTTCGTTGGGGTTTGTAGAGTTCAGGTCTTTTTAAATTGTTTGCAACCAAAATCATGCACAACAAGAGGATACATAAATATCTACCTATTAATAATGTACCTAGTAATATCTACCTAATGGCACCATTTTCTACTGACTTTTATCTACGTTCTATGCCACAACAGTTCTTAGCCAAACGTTTCAAAACTACTTAGGTACTTTAATAGTCAACACTAAGAAAAGTGTTTGTAAAGTGAAAAATGTTGAAAAAGAACCTGAATTTTGCAGATGTACAAACCCGCAATGGTGGGGATGCGAGCGCACTGGAACTCCTGCAAACATTTTGAACCCAATCAAGAGCGCACGCATCCGTACCGTCAATTCCTTTAGCTTCCGTTATGGACGCGTTGAAGTTCGCGCCAAAATGCCTGCTGGAGATTGGCTGTGGCCAGGTAAGCTGTTCCAACACTAAATGTTCTTTCAAAGTATGTAGTAAAACTGAATGCGTAGTATGGACGGGCAGGCGGGGGCTGCCGCTCACCAAGCGGCGTCTTCTCCAAAGCTTAAATAAGTGGGAGGACATCTAGAATCAGCTCTGGCTACGGAAGGCTCAGAACCGGTCGTTATGTTTATGCTTGGGTCACACCTGTGCCTATATCAAGCAATGGACGACCTGAAAATGCTAATGACCTATTGCAAAATCATAAAACTTCTTCTGAGAGATTACTTTATCGAAATTATAAAATTGTTTTGTTTGGCAGCTATCTGGTTGATGCCAGCGTACAACACGTACGGCACCTGGCCTGCATCCGGAGAAATCGACTTGGTGGAGTCCCGAGGCAACCGCGGCATGACATTCAATGGTGTTCATATCGGTACACAGGTAAAACTTTCACCAACACAACCTTTATTAGCTCTGCATCTAATATCTATTCCCATCTGTCAAATTCCAATGATCACCAAAGATGGTGTACATATGTAACAAATTCCGTCATGGCTTTTTCTTTCTTTGTTCGTGTAACGGTGTTTTAGATCAAGGTCTAACGGCAGCACGAACTTTAAAAATCGATGAACACTATAACTCTTATTTGTTTCAACAGGAAGCCGGCTCAACCTTGCACTACGGTCCCTACCCCGCTATGAATGGTTGGGAACGCGCTCACTGGATCAGAAGGAACACCGCTGGTTACAACAGCAATTTCCACCGTTACCAACTTGAGTGGACCCCAAGTATGTCATAGAGTTACTGAAAGTTTTGAAACCAAGGTTTAACAAAAGATTCAACCGCATGAATGTCGAAAATTATTGCATGGTAACTAACTACCGGTATAAAAAGTATTCATAGGTCATGGTTCACCCGAGTCCGAACCGTTTAGCCGTCGGCCATCCAGAATTTCACATAACACTAGTAGGAGAATTTGCCGGTGTGATGGGACAATAATATCTAACTGGAGTTATTGCTTTTTCTTCGCAGATTTTTTAAGGTTCAGCATTGACGACTTGGAGCTTGGGCGTGTTACACCTGGCAACGGCGGTTTCTGGGAATTCGGGGGTTTCAACAGCAACCCTAACATCGAGAACCCATGGAGATATGGCAGCAGGATGGCACCTTTCGACGAGAAGGTACCAACTTACTAATGTTGCCACTTACATTTTATTAACCGACTTAATTCAGGACAGTCGAGATCAGGCATTCAATTGACCTGAATTACCAACGAAAGTGCTCCGTATTGTATATTATTGGAGTTGATATATCTTGATCAAGATGGTTTCCATTTTACACAAACACTTAAAGCATCTACATATTTAAATTAACTGTCCAAGTGGGGAAAAAAACACTTTTATTTGAGGCACTTTTTTTTCAGTTCTACCTGATCATCAATCTGGCTGTCGGCGGCACCAATGGGTTCTTCCCTGACGGTGTCAGCAACCCTTCCCCTAAGCCCTGGTGGAACGGATCACCCACGGTAAGCCAAGTGATTTTCTGAAGAAATGGCAACACTGCTGTCCAAGTTTAACTGCAAAGTTTAAACAAACTCTCATAGAACGAGAAATTTTACACCTTCTTGAGATACATTAATATTTTACACAAAATGTTACAATAATTAGGAACTACAGGATTGAAGAGGGTAAGGTCAATCTCAACAATGTTGTCATATTTTTCGATACCTCTTAATCTTGCAGAAGGATAATAGGTACAAAAGTTATGACATTTTTTTTGCGTCTATTCCCAGGCCCCACGTGACTTCTGGAATGCAAGATGGCAATGGTTGCCTACCTGGAACCTTAACTCCAATGACGGACAAGATGCCTCGTTACAAGTGGACTACGTTCGCATTTGGGCTTTGTAATCAACACCTACCTGATACATCTAAGTCAAAATGTGAATTCCTGAATAAAATACCCAACTCTGTACATATGCGACTGAAATTACAATAAAATATTTTAATATTAGGTTATATTGTCTTTCTTTTGTAGAACTGACTTAAAATAAAACTAGATGGTGACCGCAACTTCATCCGCGTAGACCGTGTAGGTAGATGTCGCAGTAAGAAGTTCCCACTTCCATTTACCCCTTAAAATTTCCAAAAAAACCTTTCTTTGCGGATGCTTACCTAAGTAATTAAAAAACACGAATTCCAAATTTCTGCTTCCTAGTCCTAGTAGTTTTAGCTAAGCCTTGATAGCTATCACCAACGATAAACCACAACTTACTATAGTCAGTTAGAACAAACGATTTTACAAGTAAATACAGATTAGCGAATTTAGACGTAGTGGCATTTATTTTCAGTAGTGCTATTCTGTAAAATTCTTACCGTGACAACTTGGTGTAGTCAGTCAGTCTATTCTGTCGACATCTCACCGTGTACACAGGCGAGCTGTCATTCCATCTTGTTTATATGGTTTGACAGCTCGTCGTTGAAGCTTTTACAAAATAAGGCTGCTTTTCCACCAGAAATGTGTTGTGCAACGTTGCTTTGGATGCATTTGATATCCACCAATCATATTCATTGGTCCACATACATAGTACCTACTGGCGAAAACTGATTCAACAAAACTACGTTTTTATTTTGCACTTAAGGATCCCTATTTTTTTTCTAGGCAAGTTACATACAAAAACCTTCCTCGGAAACCACTCTATCCATTGGTGAAAACAGCAAGAAAATCGGTGCAGTAGTTTTTGAGTTTATCGCGAACAGACAGACGCGGCGGAGGACTTTGTTTTATAATATGTGTAGTTATAGTGATAGTGAAATTTAATTTAATATAGTGATAGTTAAAGTGAAGTGCGGGGCTGGGCTGTGGATGCGTGCTTTGGATGGTCGCGAGAGAGTCCATGCCTTCCCAACCCAATGGTCGATACGTCGCATAGCTCGAGCTGCGCATCTTCCTCACACAGCTACCTTACGGCGGCGCATTTTCTTAGCACATCTTACTCGCTCCGCTACATAGCTTAGTATGAGTGGAAACGGTCACATAGTTTCGTAGCGTAGCTTTTACATTCTCGCAACATAGCTGCATTGCACATCTGTGGTGGAAAGCCAGCCTAAGGCTGACTGTCCGCTGGAGCGGAGAGGAGAGGAGCGGAGAAATATTAACCAATGGAATTGCATAAAATCTCAGTGACTGACGCGGAGCGGATATTTTATGAAATTCTATTAATTAATATTTCTCCGCCCCTCCGCTCCAGTGAACAGTCAGCCAAAAGGGGCTGTAGTGCTATTCTGTAAATCTCACCTTGAAAGCTTGGTGAAGTAAACATAAAGTGAGCTATCTATCCATCTAAGCAATGTGAAATGACATCACACTTCAAGCTTTTCACGGTGTGATTTCTACAAAATAGGCAGAATATTTCTTTCAATTAAATCTAAAGTCATGTAAAAATGTAAATCTAAAGGTATGCCTGTTATAATTTCTGGGGGCACGGCAGTGCCCCCGCCAAGTCGAGCAAAAGAGCGGCACGGCCGTACCATCCTCTTCTCGAAGCAGTTCAGGCCATTTTCGACCCCCTATAACTTCGTTGTGGATAAAACTAGAAGCCTGAATTTTCAGTTACCAAGCAGGCCTTATATAAACACGGTATGTTTCAAATTTTATTCAATTTGAACCAGTGGCTTAAGAATTATAACTATGAATTTTCTTAATTTTGTCACTCACTGACTGACTGATCATCAAAACTTTAAGGCACTTCTAGCAGACGTAGTAGCTTCAAATTTAGAATACAATTAGTGTTTAGTGTATAAATGAAGGAAAAACTAAAATATTTTGCAATTTCGGTCCGGTTTTCTAGATACACCAACTGCATAAATAACTTTGTAATCACATATAAATATATAGGATTATAAAGTCACATGCAGTGAATGAATAATTTCCATTATATATGTATAATAAATGGAAGTATTTCCATTATTATATTATACATATACAGGATATAATAAGTTTACTAAAATCCCGCAAAGTATTAAGTAGACTAAATTGCCCGCAATTGCCATGAGAGAAAGAACACTAATAATCATAACCGCGGCCGGCGGAGGAGGCTTGCCCGCGCCGCGGCTTCCACGCTTCCCGTCCGTCACAGAAAGTCGGCCACTTTCTTCCAGGCAACCTTTCGGTTTTACTGCGATATCGCAGGTATACACACAAACCACGTTTTATTTAACTTACAACGCAAATTTAAATAATCTTTATATAAATCTAATTCTATAGAAAAATAATAGGTTAATTAATTTATTAATTTAAAAAAATACTGGGTGCGGCAGTGAGTGCCGAACAATGTTCAAGTTGATCCTCTGTTAAGCTTGATGTTGTAATTAATTTTCAGTATTTATAGTGAATGAGAGATAATTTGCTGCTGAGTGAGTGGCAGCCACGCTCATGCGCGCGAGCGTCCTCTTGCCGTTCGGATCTGCCTAGAAATCTTACCTATAAATTTGCGATTTTCGTTCACAATTTCGATTGCTATATTAGTTTGACGACTGAAAGGCTTACTCATTGGTTTAAAATCCGTTGTTGTTATTCAAGAAGTAGAAGGAATGGAAAAAAAATAGAAGGACTATCTACAAAAAGAAATGAGATCCATGTAATACCATGTCGGTTAATTTATTCAGTCCCTATAATTATATATTATATAATCTGTTAGATTAGCTAATTACTGAATAACTTAAGACAGAATTACCCTTAAGTAGGGACTGAATAAATTAACAGTCTTGGTGTTACATGGATCTCACAAATTTTTACGGTAGATGAACTGAGTTGCGAGACTTGGTTTTTTTTACAAGTTACGTTTTTGATGGGATAGGTATTTACTGACTTTAAGAGTTCAACACGAACTTTCTTCCAATTTCCGTCAGGTACTGACTTAATTAAGATTTGTTTCATTTTATCAATGAAACAAATTCCACAGTTTCTGTGATATTTTAGTTGCATATTAATCGACATATCGACATCGACATCGCTATATCGACATCAACATTCGACATCATCATATCCACATCGACATATTGATGACAAATCGTCATCGACATCACAAAAGAAAATAGAACCTATCCGAGTCAAATCATTTAGGCACCTAATTACAATTAATTCTTGAGCTACTGTGAAAATAAACCTACGATTGATGCACGTTGGTAATTAATTCATCAATAACAACTTAACTACAGAATAGAGCCCAAGTAAAAAATTTCGTGGCGCGATTTTGCATCCCTCTCCCCGAGCGCACGGCACACTCTCCTCGTACTCCCGTATCGAAAATTCAAAAAATCGAATATAGCGACACTCCATCAACTAATTCAAACCGCCAAATAATTCAGGGTTACTCGCAAGCAAATTATATTAACATACATCGAGACTCTTATTAACAACCTTTTTAAAGAAAGAATAACATAAATATTCAAAGTAGACAAATAGTAAAGTTATTCGTGTTATATCATCATCTGCCTAGCCTTATCCCAACTACATTCTGGTCGGCTTCCAGTCAAACCCGATTAAGCTGAATACGTATTTTACGTAGAGCGGCTGCCTACCAGACCTCCACGTCCTCAACCCATTAACTGTGTAACACGGAACTCTTTGACACGGCAGGAGTCAAGTTTATTGGCTTCTGACTGCCAAAGATCTATAAATGACAGCAGAGACCAACGGCTTAACGTGCTTTCCGAGGCATGGAGGGAACTCGGTGTGTGAAGATGGTCACCCAACCACAGACTAACCTTGGCAAGCGTTGCTTTACCTTGAAGATCGACCCGTGCGGCTGTTATTCTTTAGCCACGAGCTCCTCCATGTTTCATTCGTGTTATATAAAGTGGTCAAATTGGATGTTCAACTTTATTTTGCCACCAAGCTATGGCCAAGAATTGCAGTTCAAAGGCCGCCATTTTGTTTTTGAGAGTTTTCAAGACATTGATCATTACCTACATTAACTTCATTCGAAAGTTCTAATACAATTAAAGAACTTCGAAATCATATTCACTGCTGATGGTATGTAATAATGTAAGAGCCTATGCACACGGCGTATTTTTACCGCGCCGACGACGCACGTTTTGCGAACGCGGGTCCACGGCGTTATAGGTAAAAGGACCAAAAAGCAGATCGTCGCATTTGCATCGATTCAACCGTGCGTACAAAGCGTTACAAACGCGCGCGACAAGCGCATTCGAAGTACGTGTGTATCGAGTTTGTTTATTAAGAGGGGACTCTAGTCCCGAGGAATTTGATAAATAGGTAGTTAAAGAAACTATTGCCGATGCGTCGCACTGTGCCCTGTCACGTAAAGTGCGAAATCGACGACTGCATCAGTGGCTGATTTTACCTAAAAAACCTTGACCAAAAGACGTTTTGTATTCCGCTGATTTATTCTTCAAAACTGGACTGATGTATAAAAATTATGTTTAAAAATTTAGAAGAAGACTACATCTATGCTCTTATTATTTTCTATTTTGATAAAAACTTATCAAATTAGTCTGATAGTCGTCTGAACATGGCGGTGAAACGGGCTGAAAACACAGATTTCTATATAAAAATACATACGCGCGACTGCAGCGCTTTTATACCGTCTATCGCCGTATCTGCGCGTTTGTATCGATACAAATAGGTCTACGATTACAGCGCCACAAAATTTTTGTATGCAAAAATTAACCATCGACGCCTGAACTTCGTTTAAAGCGCGTTAGCACGCATCATCAAGATCGATCGATGAGGCCTTACACACGATAGGCTTCTCGCGATTTTCAGCAAAACGGTAAGTTTTATCATAAAATAAGTTCAGACAAAAATTGCAGATCAGATAAATTATTATCTATAAGAATGGCTAGATACTTTTTTCCTAAGAGCCACCGTTTCTGAGATATATTGATTCAAAAAGTTGGAAGAGTTGTAATCGTCATAATATGCACACGCTTCCACACCACCTTGAGCGATCACTCAGGTCTCAAAGAGCTGAGAATCTACACTGACGGTTCAAAGACAAGCACCGGAACCGTAGTTGGAGTTTACTCCAATGACCTTAACATCAGAATGTTCAGACCGCTAGGTAAACTCAACACCGTCTATCAGGCGGAATTTGTGGGCTTTATCCTGGCGGTCTATGCCATAGAAGCCAGGGGAGTCACGGATACCCACATTCGCATACTCTCCGACAGCGCCTCAGTCCCTCAATTCCTAAGGAAGCATTACACCACCTCGAAACTCATACAAGAATGCCGCAATGCACTAGAACGCATCACGGTGACCAACCGCAACACTGTGACGCTGCAGTGGATAAAAAGACACAGCGGATCACAAAGAAATGACGCGGCCGATGAGCTGGCCAGGAGGGGATCTGATACTGTGGCTGTTGGAGCCGAACCCATAGTACCACTCCCCTTCGGCCAGCTGCGCACATGGCTACAAGAACACGCCCACAAACAAGCGGAACGCTGGTAGGCCTTAGCACCCCGCAGCAGGCAGTCCAAGGAGGCTATGCCATCCTTGAACAAACACTTACACACGATAGCTATTACGGACAGTCCTTAATGCAGAGCATGCATGGAGGAGGAGGAAACGGTATCGCACGTACTCCTTGAGTGCACAGGCGTTACCGAAATATGGATCAAACAATAGGGTCACAGAACTCGCTTACAGATGTTCTTACACACCGGGAAAACTAATCAGCTAGTCTATTCTGTAAGTAACTATTTCGATATAGAGCTTCACCTGAGTGACAAAACTCACAAAGTGAGCTTTATTGCACACAACAAAAAGGTCTTAATTTGAAACGCACCTCAAATTTCACTGTCGAGATACGAAAATGTTGTTACAGAATAGCACTACTGTTTCTGAAGGGAGGTTGGCTGGTTGGAGTATTGACTCACGCACAATGGTCCAACATCAGGACTAAGTGCGGAAACCAAATCCTAATAGATAGATAGATAGATACCGTTTTGCTGAAAATCGCGAAAAACACGTTTTTGTGACTTTTGAGTTTTTGACACCCAAGTAATTATTTTCCAGGTATCGGATCGATGAGGCCTTTTTAGATTTCATTTATCATAGTGTTTTGAACATCATCATCTGCCTAGCCTTTTCCCAACTACATTGGGGTCGGCTTCCAGTCAAGCCAGATTTAGCTGAATACTAGTATTTTACATGGAGCGGCTGCCTACCAGACCTCCACAACCCATTTACTGGGTAACACGGTACTTCATGGCAAGACTGGAGTCATATTTACTGGCTTCTGACTATCCGTAACGACTGCCAAAGATCTACAAATGACAGCCGGGACCAACGGCTTAACGTGCTTTCCGAGGCACGGAGGAAACTCGGTATGTTAAGATGGTCACTCATCCGCAGACCAACCTTGGCAAGCGTTGCTTAACCTTGAAGATCGACCCGTGCGGCTGTTATTATCTAGCCATGAGCTTTGAGCTGGGTGCGATTATTGTAACTTCACTCCTATTTTTTGTTCTATTTTGACCGGACTAATACCTATTGATTGGTTTTAGAACTAATATTTTAATTCTGTACCGCAACAACATTATAAATCAAATAATAAACATCAAATCATCTAAATAAAGGCGTCAATGTCTAATAGAAACACGAATAAGTATGTTTGGGGGGAATTATGAGCAGTACAGACTACAAGGAGGTCAGAATTATGAAGGAGTAAAATTTTCGGGACTGACTACTATTTATTCACTCTTCATTTCTTTTAAAGTGGGTGTTGAGGCCTCTGACCTCATTCCCCTCTTTATGATTATGCGTTATACATTTTTTTAGTTATTCTCACTTCTCTCTTGACCTAGTTCTGAAATTCACGCAGATGAAGTCGCGGGCAGAAGCCAGTTTTTAAACTCAATGTTTTTCGTAAACTGGTAAGTTTAATTACATGATATATTGATGTTTGACGTCTTTCAAAGCACGAAATAAATTAATTTATTTTAGCCTGTTTCTTAAGATAAATTTTGAGATAAAAGCTATAAAAATAAACAATCCAGTCCAGAAAAAAAATGCTATAGCTATATTACTTTACGTGAGTGAAAGATTATGTTTGTGGATGTTCTATACACAGAAGTGAAAGTGATGATTTTATAATGATTTGCCGGTGTTATTAGCCACTATTAATTTCTTGTGATATGTATCCTTTGTTGCGTTCAGGTATGTTCCCAAACGTTGTGCTTTATCTAGTTTCAGTCTTTTATTTCATACCATTTTATACATTATTTCAATGTTGGCACGAATAGAAAATAACTACGATTATATATTGTTCAAGGTCACAAAATTACAGTGAAAATAATTTCATAGCACGAATTTTAATAAATTACAACTTTAAGCTGCTGAACTATATAAAATATTGTAACAAAAAATATTTAAATTACGAAAATCTGACAGCTCGGATCTGCAAAAGTGACATAGGTGCTACGTTGACAAGGCCCACGGACCATATAAATTGATCTGAATCGACAGTGATGCAAATACTTTTAAAAGGCAAAAGATGTGATGGCGATAGAATGAGGGCGGCACGGAATAAATAACGTAAGTGCCAAAATTAATTTTCGGATTTTATAACATAAAAGTATAACGAAATCAAAAAATGTTAAGAATTTAGCTAGATAAGATTATTTTCTATGTTTAACAGTAGTTTTCATAAAATCAATACAATGCATTACGCCATGAAAATGAAAATGGCAAAAAGACAGACCGAAATTTGCAATTTTTTTCTATAGAGAAAATTTCTTCGTATCGTGTATTCCTTTAGAATTTAGGTAGATCATAAAGTCAAGAAACATGAACCGAAATATCAAATCCCTATTATAGATACTTTACGAGAAAAAACAAATCTCAAAACGGCCTTATTATTCGCATAGCCCCTTAACCGACAATATCTATTGTTCGTCTCACTGCTAGGCACAGTATCATGTCTCCTTAGTCTCTTAATCTTGATTCAAGTGCCATTTTATCGATATCAAGACTTCATATAAATTCAAGATCATTGAGATAATATCTTAGTTTCGTCTACCTTTTTATTTGGTAAGTCGCTTTTTTACATTAAAATAATTTGGGCACTATAGGTCAATAATAATGACCTAAACTTAGTGCCCAAATTATTTGCCCAATTTAATTATTAAAAATATTAGATTTTCTTACAAAAAACCATCCTTTCCGAGTTTTTCGGTACATTTTCCAGAACCAAGCCGTCTTTCGCAGAGGTGATGTACAATATTTACCTTAGCCATATCTTATGTATTTAATATTGCTTACAGAAATGTGGTCGGTGTTAGCGGGCGTGTTAGCAGTCGCGTCGTTGGGCGCGGCTTGCACCCCCAGTGTCACGACGGTCAGCGGTACCCACGCTCCTGTCACTGTCTGTTCCGGCGCACTTATCTTCGCTGACGAGTTTGACACTTTCGACCTCGAGAAATGGCAGCACGAGAACACTCTAACGGGTGGTGGTGTAAGTTACCTATCAAGTGTTTTTTCCTATACATAAGCAGACTTTTTAGTGTTCCTAAGGTTCGTACCTATGAAACATCGGAATACCAATAACACTCGTGTGTCTGTCTATCACACCACCAAATATGCAAGCGTAACGTATATAAATATGGGGTTGCCTAGGTTGTGGGAGGTAAAGGAAATAAAAAAAAACTGGCCAAAAGCGAGTCGGACTCGCGTGCAAAGAGTTCCGAACAAATTTCATTTTTAACATGTTTTTTTTTAACACTATAGACTTCTTGTATTTTTTGGTTTTTCTTTAATCTATAGGTAAATATCTACTATCTCCATTTTTTTTTTCAAGATTTTAGGCTCAGTAGTTTCGGAGATAAGGGTGGGAATGGTAATTTTTCGTCTAAATTCTTGAATAACTTCAAAACAATTTATTTTAAAATTATGAAAAAAATATAATTAAAACCCTCACAGGCCCTTTCATTTGATATGTCACACGATATTGTTCAAAAAACATTTTTATTTTAATGTTCTAGTTTGAGCCCCAAAAGTGACCCCCATACTAAAAAAATATAATTTACGTAACGGTTCCGTGTCTGGGTCACAAAAGTCCATATGTGTACCAAATTTCAACAGAATCGGTCCAATTGATCCGGAGAAAACTGGCTGTGACAGGCGGACAGACAGACATCCGAGTGATCCTATAAGGGTTCCGTGTTTTGTCGGAAATCTAAAAAAGTTTCAAACGTATCGGATGACATATTTTCCAATAAAAAGGGCTTATTGTGAGGATCTCAAATATATATTTTTTTCGTAATTTTAAAATAAATACTTTTGAAGTTATTTGAAAATAGATAAAATGTTCTTTCTTTCCGAAACTAAAAACTAAAAAAAAAAACGTATTGTTTTACTTCTAGATTACATTTATAAGTCGATGGTTTTAAATTGCTTCATTATTATAAAGACATGAATCTGCACATACACTGACGTTTTGAGGAAGTGCATTAAAATACAGCGTGGTCTCCAAAAACTTAATTAGTACCTACGTCATTTTTTTGTTCTAGAACGGGGAGTTCCAATACTACAACAATAATCGTACAAACTCTTTCGCTCACAGTGGACGGTTGTTCATCCGTCCTTCTCTAACTTCAGACCAGTTTGGAGAAAACTTTCTCTATTTTGGACACTTGAACATTGATGGAGGCGCACCCGCTGACAGGTGAGAAACTATTTTCGGAACAAATAGTACCTACCTAGGTACTGAAAAGATAGGTAGGTACTTACTATGAAACCAAAAATAGATAAACATACATACATTGTAAACTTTTTTTTAATGATGGGAAATCACCAAAATAATGACTTTCCGCTCTGGGCGGAGCGGAAGGGAGTGTCAGACTCTTACTGAATAAAAACCAATCCGTGTTCCTTCTAATGCCCTTTGAGTAACAGGGCCGCGGTGACTCTTTCGAACAAATTCCGTCCATCCTGGCAGATACATAGCAACTTTCTTCAAGTCTAGTTACCTAAAACCTATTATAGGTTTATAGGTTAGTTTTTAGGGGATTGGAAGTAGTTTAAAAAAGGTTGATGATGGAAGTGATGTTCGTTTTAGTTTGCATTAGAACCAGGGCTGGAAAAAAAAATGTTTTACTTAAAATACAAGTTACTTTCTGGCACGTTTTGCAAATGCGAAATACAAAATATTTTCAAGTCGTCAAACAAATACGTGGACAAAAAATCCATACTTATATTACGTGCTAAGATTACGTGAAAGTGACTCTTTCACATTTACACAGAATCGATCGGCTATTTGTTACCTCTTCACATCTTAACGGATTTGCATGAAATTTAGCATACGGGTAAACATGTCCTGGAAGAAGACATATTATCCGCGAAATAATTATGTTGTAATGTAGATTTGCACTTTTCCAGATGTACAAACTCGTTGAATGAGGGATGTCAACGTACGGGGAGTCCCACAAAGATTTTGAACCCAATCAAGAGCGCACGCATCCGTACCGTCAATTCTTTTAACTTCCGTTATGGACGCGTTGAAGTTCGAGCCAAAATGCCTGCTGGAGATTGGTTGTGGCCAGGTAAGCCACTTTAAAACTAGACTCAGTGGGTAGGAACCCTACAAGGTGGTCAAACGACCACCTGCTGTCTGCGAGAGACACTGGACCGATAGCTTAAAGATACATGTTAGGTAAACGCGTCCAGTACGTCTACCATGAGTTTTATAAATCCATACTCGCTAGCGACTGTAGTTAAACAAAATTATGAAAACTCTCATTTATTTGTTTAGTTGTTAACTAAAGTTTTACTTGCAACTTGCTTGCTTGTTAGTTAAAACTTGTTTTTTTAAAGTTTTCATACATTTTTTTAACTACAGTCGCTAGCGAGTATATATTGATAAAACTCATGGTAGACTTACAGAAGTGGACGGCTTATCTTAACATGATGACAGTGCCTACCTAAGGGTAGGAGCGGACGGCACAAGCAAGAAGACACGCAGACACCTATGAGCCGCTATGGTAAAGTAGGACCGTCTTCACCCATGTGGGGGTCTGGGCTCCTCGGCAAACCTGAGCCCGCGGCCTTTTTGGAACACTGCAAACCGGCCAAGGAAGTATCGGAGCACAGGTAGTCGAGTTCCGTAGGTACGACTACGAAACTATACCACCCAGTGGTGTAATAAAATATCTTGCTAACCCACAAAAAAAAAAGAAAATTCAACTTCGTTGTTGTTGTGTAATAGTAATTTTTCAAAAAGAAAATTATGAAGGAGCAAGTGAAGCGGGCTTAAACTTTTACTCCTCCTGCGAAGCGTGTTTGGAAAAATTAGCAGCCAGTCTCGGATAGACTAAATTTCTTTTGACCAATCAAATAACAAGAAGGTAATTGGTTAAATCATGCAGAAAAACTTTCTTCATCTAGGGAGCGTAGCGAGCTCCAAAATTTTCAAAGATTTCATTTTGTGTTAGGGAATTTTTACATCCCGCCTGGGTTATAGGTTCCACAGAAGTTCGTCAAAAGCTAGTATAAGGTTCGAATTGGTCATTTCCTATTGAGAAGAAGCCTCTAAGTTACACTATAGGCAATGTAATTTGGGGACCCGAAATTACATTATAGGCTTAATTTGGGGCCCCCAAATGAAGCCCCTGGGCACGTGCCCCTTATGGTAAAGACGGAATTGGGTAAAACATGCTGACATACTTGCCGTTCCTATAGATAACTGCCGGTCGATTTTGTAAACATGTCGAAGTGAAGGCTTGGGTGAAGTGATCACGAAGTGAGCTGTCAATCTATGTATTCAAGATGGAATGACAGCTCACTTCGACATGTTGTGCTTCGACAATTCGACATGTTTACAGAATCGCACTGCTGTAAGGCCTACTACACCGTTCCCCATAAGAGATTTCTGAGCCTTATACTAACTTTCTCTCTTTTGTTTGGCAGCTATCTGGTTGATGCCAGCATACAACACTTACGGCACCTGGCCCGCATCTGGAGAGATCGACTTGGTGGAGTCCCGAGGGAACCGCGGTATGACAAACAACGGTGTTCATATCGGTACTCAGGTATAACTCATCATCTTTTTAACGGCTTAGCTTTTTGTATAAGAAAATTAACGTTCTCTGTTCATGCTCCGTTTCAAGGTATCTACTTAATTACTTCCACTATTTCGGATGGATATACATAGGTACATAATTTGGTAAAGATCATTTTAGATTCCAGCGAATCGGACTGACGCGTTCCTGGTCGTTTTTTGTTTTTGAAGTGAAAACTTCTTTAGCGGCGTTGAGCACTTTTTCTGTAATGGGTATAAAATCTTAAACTCGCGTCAGGACATGTGACCTGATCGAAAAAGCGTAAGACGGACTCGCGTCAGGGTCACGTGATGCTGATCGAAAAAGCGTAAGATCGAGGGGAAGGGAGAGGAACTAGTATCTCCCACTCTTTCTACCGTGCCTGAGTGTGCTGCTCCGCTTAGGCGGCACAGGGCGCTTGCGCGAATGTCCGTCTGTGTTTATGTACAGCGTGCCACGCGTATCCAAGGATACGAAATTACGGAATTACGAAATAGGGAATATGCATGCGTTTTTTTTATTTGCAAAATGAAATACTTATTAACTCTAATAAACAATATTGAAATTATTTTTTAAATACCTACATCAGCGATGAAGTTATAAAGCTTCAAAGTTTACAATTAGAAAGAGAAGTCCGATATGAATTGTGACGTCAAAGTTCTTGGCGCCTATACAGCTGCCATAGAAAACAGCGTTTTCGCGAGAGGGACAGATACATTTGTTTAAAATAATTATATCTCGTTTGTTTTTCGAGTAATTTTGATTCTATTTTCACTGTTAGTATTATATTTATGTATATTTTTAGATAAACTGTATAGATAATAAATATTTTTTTCGTGCATATTCCCTATTATGGATGAAAGTTGATTTTTCTAAGAGATAAAAATTAATATATAGGCGTATTATCAGGATTGGATATTTTAAAGTAAAAAGTAGGTAGTTTACTTATTAATCAATTTTATTCGATTAACTCACTTAATTTATAATAACTGTGAACTCAATTAATTATCATATCATAATTATTAACTAAAAGGTTTTAACACGATATTAGCAAATCTAGGCGCTATGACAACACGTGTATCGGACCGAGGTCTAGAATAGAATGCCCCGATCGCTCCGCGCGGTCTCCTTTTACGTCCGAGCACAAACAAGTCGAGTAGTGGGGGAGGTGGGGATGGCGACATCGCCTGATCGGTCCGGTGCACGTGCCGTGTACAACCGTACGATGACGTAGCGCCGTCACGGCCATTCTGACGTGCGTACGTCCTCGGACGCGCACTTTAGAAGCACTTAGGTATCTTTAATGAGAACCACAATTTTACTGTTCGTTCATCCTGACATTAAAATCTTATCTCATGGTATGGTCCGGCCCTACGACCCTTCAGAGTAATAATCTTCTGGTCCGGTCCTAAGACCCTTCAGAGTAACATCTTCTGGACCGGCCCAAGACCCTTCAGAACAATATCTTCTGGTCCGGTCCTATGACCCTTCAGAATTATACTACTGGTCCAGTCTGTTGACCCTTCCAATGATGTACCTACATGATCTATTAAGTTAATCAAATCAAATCGTATATTTCAAATAAACCATTTACAGGCACTTTTGAACTGTCAAAGTCGGTCAGTCAAAAACATGAAGCTATTTGCACGTTCCAAAGCGTAGATCTCTATGGAGAAGAACGTGCAAGAAACTCCACGGACACTCTTTTAAACCATGTGATGTGTTACAAAAATCTTGTTAACATTAACATTGATTGCTTCTATATGTGAGGACAATGCAAAGAACAAGAAAACATAAACAATTCAAAATGCAGGTACAGATTAAAATAAGCCAGTGGCAGGTAAGAGATGACCAGTTTCAACTGACGGCGCCCGTTCACGAACATGACGCGTGCATCAGCACCATCTAACTCAACCATTTTGAAGGGAATCAAATGATCCAAAACACGCGCCACCATCAGCAAAACATTTGTGTGAGCATGACAAGCTCTCAACTGCCACGCTCGTTCATGTCAAACTAATTTAATAACGAAATCTATAATTACATATGTAAATGGCTCCATAGTGCTCACATTTACAAAAAATTGAAAATATGCTTCTACGTTATACAAAACTATGGTTTCAAGTAACTAAGAAAATAAAAAAAGAAGGCTGCTTTATTGTGTATACTTTGCTAATACAATAATGCAAAGAAATGATAAATAAATGATTGTATAGGAGAACAAAAAAAGGGTAAGCATTTCTTCCAATTATCGAAAACCTAACAAGTGGACCCATGCTGCTGTGGCTGTGGAGCAGGACCGGCATTTAGCCAAGCATTTTTATCAAGGACATAATCTTCCAGTTTATAATATGCTTGTCTACATAATGTGCGTTTAATACATGTTTTAAATTTTCTCTCATTCAGTTCGAGAATATTAAGTGGTATTTTATTATAAAATTTAACACAGTACCCCATACGTTAACTACTGCTACTGGCTTTTTAAGTACGCGAGTCGGCAATTTTTTTTTAAAGTGTGAGCCCTAAAATAGTACCACTTAAAACTTTATTTTTATGGGAAGTTTCATGAACAAGTTCTTCATTATTATTCGCCGTCACGTCATCACTGATATTTTCTGCATCTAACGTTCATGTAAGCACTCACGAATTACTTTACGTTAATCTAAAATCATCAAAATCATCGCTGCGCTGTGCGGTTCGAATCAATCAATGTTATTATAATCTCACCCGTATTAAATTGCACAAAATGGAAAATCTATTTAGAACTTGTAATAGCTCAGAATTCTCTGTACCTTTAAAGCTTTTATCAATGTCATTAAAATCAAATTGCTATTCATGATAGTTTTGATACTATCAAATTTACTAACTGATGTTAGGCAAACTGCCTCCGTACGTTAATACGAAAGCCTAGATCCAAATTTACACTAAAAAAAACGTCTAAGTTGAAACATGACCTTGTGGTACTTGCTATGCGATAACTAAACCTAAAGCTCACACTGAATAAAATTTTGACACTATTACCGCCCATAGAAAACTCTTTTAAGTACTCGCTTTGTGCTATGTCAAAATTACCTAGCACTATCAATGCAACCACCGAATTGGTATCAACCCCTTTAAAGCTTCGTTTGCTATTCAAATAAAACTTGAGCGACTCACCAAGTATTCCAGTCGGCCTTGAACGCTCTTAACCCCACAGATGTTGACATGATACTTGGCTACTGCAGTTTGCCAACTGTTTGCCAACCTTCGGTCTGTCACGCTCAGAACCGCTCAGAAGTTGCAGCTGCTCAGCAGTTGTTGCAACTGCTCAGCAGTTATGGCAGCATGCCAACCGCTAGCCTCCTGCTGGCTTTATACACCATGATACGATGTCTGAAACCGAAAAACGCTACGACAGTACAAGTCCAATAAAAGCTGTGGTGGGCCAAAAGGTTTCAGGTAAGTGTAGTAGTCACAGTATCAAAGTAAATAAAAATCTAAATTTTATCGGACCATTGGCACAAGAAAGCGGCCTATGCCTATGAATGGTGATATAAAATCAAAATATTCAAAATAAAGTGTTAGGTAACTAAATCGCTCTTATGTCCAAAAAAATAAAAGCTCTCTGGTATTTCACTGCATGACTCGATCAGCGATAGCAGAATAATATCGCTTCATCAGCATTATTTGACCAATGACCAAGGCTTTGTGCCCATTTCAAGCGAACTCCTGTGCAACCGCCACTTCCAGGTATGTGCTTCCAATTCACCAAGAGTAGATAGCGACGGCAAAAGAATGGTCTCCCTTAGGGCAGTGTGTTGGCGCCGACGCTTTTTGTAACATCTACGCGAACGAACCGCCTTCCACCTAACACACGGAGCGGTTCTTGTACGCGGATTACCTGGCCCTAGCAAACCAAACAGCGACTTTTATGGACGTGGAGCATAAACGTACAATGGCACTCAGTGTACTGCGAGATTAGTGTGACCGCAACGCTCTACGGCCGAACTCATCTAAGAGACAGTCGTGCGCCTTCCATCTATGCTATAGGCCCGCAAATCGAATGCTTAACATCACATGGCGTAGAGCCAAGGTCCAACACTACTCGAATCCAAAATATCTCGGTGTTACGTTAGATATGGCCTAAGCGTAAAAGTCAAACTGTTACAATACTTAGCTCCGTCGAACCCGGAATAACTTGCTCCGTCACCTAATTTCCATCAATTGGGGAGCGGCACCCGATGTTCTCCGTACAACCGGCATGTCCCTATTTTTTTCTGCTGGCGTGTTTGCTTGCACAGTGTGGCGCCGACCTGCTCTTTCTCGGAAAGTAGACATTGCCCTAAACGACACGTGTCAGATAATATCAGGCTGATTAAAATAGACTCCACAAAACAAACTCTACCCACTTGCAGGCATCGCACCTCCTGCTGTTCGAAGGATCAGAAAACCGATTCCCGACATCCCTGTATGGCCACATGCCAACTTCGGGAAGACTAAAAAGTCGCAAGAGCTTCCTTCTATCTACGATCCTGGATATGCCATGTAAAGGGAGAAGCAGACTGTGGGAAGAGAAGTATCCACCACCTCACGACTTCATAAAACCCAAAGAGCAATTGCCCCTGGTCGTGAATCGCAATGGCCTTTGGAAAGCGTTAAATCGCGCGCCAGCGCAATTTGCGCACCCAGGTAGGCCGCTGCAAACACAACTTGGCGAAATGAGGATGTAATGATCTGTTGTATACCCAACGTGAGTGCAGTGCCCGTTTTCAGAGCACGAGCCATATGTTACAGTGCCCCAAGTGCCCATTCTCCTGTAATTTGGAGTATCTAATGAATGCCACTGTTGCTGCAATTAACGTAACTACCAGATTGGCGTAGAAATCTTCATATAAATTCACACTCCTCTCCTTGACCTGACCAGCTTTTGTGAAGTTGCTTGCTTCCGGACGGGACTGGTTTAGTTCAGGTTGATGAGGGTAGCCGCATAAAACTCGTCGAAAAGGAATTCGGCGCAAAGCTCTTCAGCGCCATATGGTAAAACAATAAACTGCTCTGCACATCACTACATCCTCGACAAAACATACCACCACGGTGACACACTATGATCGTGTGTCGAACTTCGGCCTATCGGATTTAACTTCACGACACTTCACGGCACACATCAAGTTTTTAGCGTCTGGATAAACGCATGCGTTTTAAAAACAAACCGCAATTTTCACTATCACTGTCAATACATTTCAAAACGTAACCGCCACATATTTCACTAGCATTGTCACGAATCTCCATGTGGGCCCTTTGAGTTACGTCCCAATTCTGATATAGGCGTATTATCAGGATTGGATATTTTAAAGTAAAAAGTAGGTAGTTTACTTATTAATCAATTTTATTCGATTAACTCACTTAATTTATAATAACTGTGAACTCAATTAATTATCATATCATAATTATTAACTAAAAGGTTTTAACACGATATTAGCAAATCTAGGCGCTATGACAACACGTGTATCGGACCGAGGTCTAGAATAGAATGCCCCGATCGCTCCGCGCGGTCTCCTTTTACGTCCGAGCACAAACAAGTCGAGTAGTGGGGGAGGTGGGGATGGCGACATCGCCTGATCGGTCCGGTGCACGTGCCGTGTACAACCGTACGATGACGTAGCGCCGTCAAATGTAATATATAAATAAATAACGATATAATATTATGAATAATAACATGTAAATTGTCATATTTGTGTACGATAGCGCAATAAATAAACATTGTATTCTACCTCATAAATGATAGTATTTTTGTACTTATAATTAAACACAACGTTAATACTAAAGTTTTCACTTCTGCCGGCACTCCCGGAGTGCTACCGGTGTTTTTTTTTTTTTAATTTGTTCCTGGGGTTTCCCTTTTATGTATCCTCTTTATAAATATAAGCTGAATCAATGTCAACAGGAAGCCGGCTCGACCCTGCACTATGGACCTTACGCTGCCTTGAATGGTTGGGAACGCGCTAGCTGGAGCAGAAGAAACACCGCTGGCTACAACAGCAACTTCCACCGTTACCAACTTGAATGGACACCAAGTAAATTACAGACTTACTTACTTAATCTCAAAAATGCCAGTTCGTGTAAAAATAATATCTAATTGGAGTTATTCTTCGCAGATTTCTTGAGGTTCAGCATCGATGATGTTGAGCTTGGACGAGTAACACCTGGCAACGGCGGTTTCTGGGAATTCGGCGGCTTCAACCGTCATCCTAACATCGAGAACCCATGGAGATACGGAAGTAGGATGGCACCTTTCGACGAGAAGGTATCAACTTATTATGGTTGTGCAATGATTACACAAAGGGTTAGGTGTTATTTTGAAGCCATTGGGCGCCGGTCATTCATTACCATCATCTTATTAAAAGTTATCTCGTCTATGTATATTGAAAAATAAACGATGCTCCTATCGTTTATTTACTTATAGTTTGATAACTTCCTATATATGAGACTGAAGCTCTTCGACAGGTAGTCAGAAGCCGGGTATCGCGTTACTCAATTACTGAGACGTAGATGTCAGATAGGTCGACGCACCAATGCACCATATAAAATACTGGTATTCAACTGCATCCAACCTTTAATTAATTAAACCGTCTTGTTAATATTGACATATTTTAAATCGTTTCAGTTCTACCTGATCATCAATCTAGCTGTCGGTGGAACCAATGGATTCTTCCCTGACGGTGTCAGCAACCCTTCCCCTAAGCCCTGGTGGAACGGATCGCCGACGGTAAGCAGTGACTTCCTGAATTTAAATAGAAATTGCAACGCTGGTCGGTAAACCGCTAAAGTATAGGTAACTGCAGGGTGAACCCAAACAGATTTCAAACAGATTTTCGATACCTACTTACTTTACTCGGCACGGTATTTTATTTATTATAGTTAATTTTTCCTTCCCAGGCCGCACGTGACTTCTGGAATGCAAGATGGCAATGGTTGCCTACCTGGAACCTTAACTCCAATGACGGACAAGATGCCTCGCTACAAGTCGACTACGTTCGCATTTGGGCTTTGTAATCAATCACCTACCTATACCGCAGTTAAAATGTGGATTCCTAGATAAAATACCCAACATTAACGACTACTATAACAATAAAATATTTTATTAAGAAGGTACCTACCTATTGTCGTCTTTCTTTTGTAAATACAATCAATATTATTCACGTTCCAATATTTGAAATAATTATTTTAAAAATAGCGTATTTCAGCTGAAAGCTGCTACTAAAAAGCTGAATTATGGTTATACATGCATATTTTTAGAGTAACAGGGATTAACTGGCACAAAGTTACAGACATCATAATGATCACTATGTTAAGTTATCAATAAAACAGAGTAGGTAGGTACTTAATCAGTATGCCATTTCAATTGTTTGTTGTTTCCTGCAAGTTGCGGAAAACACACAAAATATACCTAACACTAGAGGTTTTTTATTATTAATGTAAAAAAACACACTCGTTTCAGATGTTCATAACAATTTTATACAAACAACGGAATGATACAAGAGAAAAAACATCGTAACATGATCAGTCCATATGATAGAACCGAGGGCTCATGTATTGTGCAGGTTTGCTACTGGAAAGCGGAGTCGACGTGGCCATAATGTACTGTGGGAGACGCCGCTTGTCCGTGAACGGACTCACTCTTGAATAATACCGTCGTTCTATCACCTAAAAGCAAACGGCTTTGCTATTATCTTTAAACATGTCAGAAAGCAACAGCTGTGCGGCGGTTTTACCGATTTAGTAATTTTATGGAACATTACTGAAAATAAAATGCAAAATACGTACTTTGTCAAAAAATCTAGTGAGTTTGACGGAGTTGCTTGAGCCTGCAGCTAACGATCTGTAAATGTAAATAAGAACATAGGTAATCATTTATAACATTAAAATACATGAAAATACCGCAAAATAATTAGGTTGGTCATAATAACATTGACAATTTAATAAATTATATTGTAATCTGTAGATTTACACAGAATCAGAATAACATTGATCTACCCACCTCGCTTGATGACAGTTAACGAATATTTCATCAGCGCCGCATTGCTCCGCTATACTGCTAGCTAACCTTCTGTACTGGTTCTTTCTTTGTTTCTCTTCTGCCATGTCGAACTTAGTTCCAATGACTAATATAGGAATCTGAAATTTAAAGTATAGACAACTGCTTATACTTTCAAAGTAGGACTTGAGCACCTTGATGAAAGTTGTGAATTGGACTAATCATAAGGCCGCGGACACGAATTCAGCGACGCGGCGGGCAGCGCGGGCAGTTACATTATACATCTCTGCATTTGACGCGACCAGCGCTGCAGCGGCGTGTTCAAATGCAGAGATGTATAACGTAACTGACCGCGCCGCCGTCCGCGCCGCTGAGTTCGTGTCCGCGGCCTAATTTAAACAGGACGTTTCAGAAGTGTGTGGTTATATTTCTGTGTCTAATATTAAGTAGGTAAGGAAATAATTGCAAAAATAAAAAACAGTTGACTATAGGGATAAATTAAAGACGTCAAACGGTATTGTTCAGTGTGTTAACTAATCGTAATTCTTCGCGAAGTAACCATCTATTAAAGTAATGAACAGCTACCAAAACTGTTAGTATTTACTAAACAGTGTTTATTGAATACATGATCTCAACTTATACCCAGGCAGAATTTCTTACCTGAGTAGAACCAAGAAATTGTTCCGGATCCACGTCTACATGTGGCATAGGATTTGAACTGTCTTGATTCAGAATCTCCGACAGCCATTTTTGTAAATTAATTTGACTTTTTCGATTAGTTAAATCGTGCACCAAAATAATACCTGAAAATATGTAAAATAATATGAGTTTTAGTCTAATCCCTATAATGAATGAAGCTTATTTACTTTTCATGGTATTATCCCCGTCTATTATAATATATCCAATCTAGCTATCTACGTAAGAACAACCGGCTCCAATACGTGTTATTCATTGTTCCATATCAATGATGAAACCGAGTCTCGAAAACAACACGAGCGCTAACCACGTGACTTGGAACACAAAGGCTATTTTTAGACATTATTGATTTTAAGCGTTCATTGAAAAGCCCCTTTCGCACAAATACATATCTCCCATAAATGAATGCATAATGTTGACTTGTGAAATGCCGTTACTTTTCTGGCTGTGGCGAAAAATGACATCCTAGGAGGATCTACCACAAGGGTTGCGAAACTATCCAAGAGTTACCGCGGCCGGTACGCCGCTACGGTCTACACCTGTGGACTTAAATCGGAGAGGTATAGATATATCGGGACAGGGATTCTAGTAATTCTAATGGATCCCTATCCCCATTGTACTAGATTATTCGACTTTTCTACATACCTACCTACACAATACCTACATCTGTTGACAAATTGTGAGTATTATCTAAAAAATGATCCTATAAGGACCTCAAAAGGAAAAACGGAACCCTAGTAAAGAAAGCTCGTGTGGTGTTTTACGCTGAATCTTTTCCAAGAAGTGGGGTTAGACAATAAAGATCAAAAATATTCAAAGACCAATTTCCATAAACGCACCATGTGTAGGCTGATAGAACACGTTTCTAGTATTTCTGTGTCCGTTTGAGCCTCCAACGTCCCACAGCTCCACAAAAAATGTGTTTTGCGCTTGTGTACCTTCTTTGTACCTGTGTAACTTCACCTCTACGGAACACCCAACAGTCCATCCCGGTGACAGTAGTGGTTTATTATGTGCGATCAAATACGTCAGCGACGTTTTTCCAACACCTAAAACAGATAGGTAACGTTACCAAAAAACTAAGCCATAAAAACTTGTAGTTGACGTCGACAGAGCAACTTTACAACCGACACGGGAGCATAATTTAACATAGGTAGGTAGTTTGACATTAGATTGTCTATCGTGTTTACCCAAGTCCGACATTTAATATATCACAGTTCCGATTTTTCTATTGTTTTTTAGGGTTTCGTACCCGAAGGGTAACCAACGGAACCCTATTACTAAACCGTCGCTGTCCGGCTGTCCGTCCGTCCGTCTGTCCTTCTGTCTGTCAGCGGGCTGTACCTATCTCAAGAACCGTGAAAGGGGGCTCCCATATGAAAAACGTGTTGCTTTTCGGTATATCGTACCTTTCGTGTGAAAGTCTAACTCGCACTTGGCTGGCCGGCATTACAATCTAGGGAACCTGCGCGGAATTTTCTAGTTTGTACTCCAAAACTCACTGGGGAGTACACATGTCACTTTTGGAGTACAAACTAGATAAAAAAAATACAGGTCACAGAAATTCATACATGTAGGTACCAAATTTTATCAGAATCGGTCTAGTCGGAGAAAATTGGTTGTGACAAACGGACAGAAAGACAGATGGACACCCGAATGATTCTATAAGGATTCCGTTATTTACGGATGTTCGGAACTCTAAAAATATTGAAACAATTAATTAATACCCTGTAGAAGCATGGTATCACTTTTTGGGTTTTCCCGCCAAAACAAACAAGTCCTAAAGGTTGGCTAGCCTTCAAAGGTGTCATGGCTACAGTCATGTTGGCAAACCAGAAGTTAGACCGTGAATTTAGTGTTTTTTACATATTTATCAGTACAAATAGACAAGAAGTGTAATAACATATATTGAGAGTTCATTTACCGGAATCACCAAGAACGACAACTTTAACTTTCTCAATCGCAGCCATTCACAAGATTTTAACTCGGTTCGTATCTTTTCTATTATTTTGACATTCGTTTTACCAACTTTCCAAACCTAATACATGTATTGCCATGCTGCAGGTTTTTGTTGTGATACAACTGTGTACAATCGACTACAATTCTTTCGATTTCAAATGATTATTACATATATTTTCACCATTTTGTAACACGTTTGCAAAATGCATTGCCAATGGCTTTCTCAAAGTAGTACGTAAAATAATTTTTATAACATTTTACCCCGAAAAAAATCGATTTTAGTATCCGTCTTGAAATTTTTAGTAACTTTCAGCTGTGAGTGTTGTCATTTTGTGACATTTCTCATTTCTCGGATTGCTCATCATTGTTCACTGTGCTTCTTTTGCTTTGCGAAGCTAAAATCAATACATAATAAAATAACTACGTCCGCCATTGTACAAGTGTTTTATCATGTTGTATTTAGCTTAACAGTAAAATGCAAGGAACCAATGTCACATACATCGAGTCTTTATCGCCCGTAAAATAAAACAATGGACATTCACTACAAATTATTTATTGTGCTTCTTCTTATAAATTCTGTGCATCTATATTGTGGACCATACAATGGACAAATATGTAAAAAATATTCAACGGGGTACGTATGGTATAACCATACAGGAGGATTTGACAATGAGAAAATCACAACTGGACTTTGGAAAGAAATGATATCGAAGCTGAAAGAGCCCTGTCGAAGTAGGGCTGAAAAACTGTTGTGTGCTTATGCTTTCCCCAAATGCATAGATAAAGATGGAGTAGGCTATTTTGCACTGCCACTTTGTTTAGAAGACTGTATGGCTGTTAAAATGCAGTTTTGCTACAATGATTGGATAGTTGTTGAAGAGCAAAAGCGCCGCGGAGTTTTCTTTGAAAATAGAGGTCATTTTCGGTTTCCGGAATGTGAAAAGCTGCCAAAATTCTCAGGAAAAGGTCTACAAGTATCATGCAATAATGTTGGAATTACAAATATGGACTACAGTCAAGTTACAACAACATGCTACAGAGATAATGGACGCTATTACCAAGGCACTATGAATGTGACAGAAACTGGATTAGCCTGTCAAGCTTGGGAATCACAATCGCCACATCAACATACTAGACCTCCTTTAGTTTTTCCAGAAGTTCAGAATGCCACTAATTATTGCAGAAATGCAGGAGGTGAGGAGATAAAGCCTTGGTGTTATACAATGGATCCCGATGTGCGATGGGAACATTGTGATATCCCATCTTGTGCCAACACAAGTGATGAATTTGACAATAGTAATGGACCAAATAATATTGTTATGGAGAATTACTTTACACCTACATTTGTATTGTTGCTCTCAATTGGTGGCCTTGGATGTGTCTTGGGAATAGCTTCAGTAGCTTTACTGTGCCATTATTTTGTTAAAAATCATTACTCTAAATGTAATGTTTCAAGCCGCAGGAATATACCCAATATGGACATAGATCTGGATAAACTTCCTAGTAATTTAGCTTATCATACAACAGGTGCACAACTAAATCCAAAATTGGAAAAATTGGAGTTTCCAAGGAATAATATTATATACATCCGAGATTTAGGGCAAGGTGCTTTTGGAAGAGTGTTTCAAGCGAAAGCTCCTGGTCTAATCCCTGAGGAAGAATTTACTCTTGTTGCTGTTAAAATGCTCAAAGATGAGGCTTCCCATGATTTAAAATTGGATTTTGAAAGAGAAGCTTGTTTGTTAGCTGACTTTGACCACCCAAATATTGTTAAACTACTCGGTGTGTGTGCTATTGGACGTCCAATGTGTTTATTGTTTGAATTTATGGGAAAGGGTGATTTGAATGAATACTTGAGAGCTTGTAGCACAGCCACCAATTTCCCGCCTGTTGAAAATAGAGAAGATCTTAGATTGCTTGTTACTCCCCTCAGCCATTTAGATCTACTTCATGTTGCTCGACAGATAGCATCTGGTATGGTCTATCTGTCAGATAGAAAGTTTGTCCATCGGGATTTAGCAACCAGAAATTGCCTTATCAATGATGATATGGTAGTGAAAATAGCAGATTTTGGATTGTCCCACAAAATATATTTACAAGATTACTACAAGGGTGATGAGCATGATGCTATCCCTGTGAGATGGATGCCTTTAGAGAGTATACTGTATAATAAGTATACATTAGAATCAGATGTGTGGGCATATGGTGTTTGCCTTTGGGAAATATTTTCTTTTGCCCTTCAACCTTATTTTGGTATGACACATGAGGAAGTAGTGAGATTCCTCAAAGATGGAAATGTTCTTGCATGTCCAGACAATACACCCCGGTGTGTGTATGATTTGATGAAACAATGCTGGAATCACAGTCCAAGTGACCGCCCCAACTTTAGGATCATCTACCAAACACTGGATAGTATTCAACTTATTTTGGAAAGAACTCATCCAGAATGAATACAAAGTGTAAATTTGATTGATTAGAATGTAGGCAAAACATTTTGTATGATAATTTTAGGACCTACTTTATTAATTTATTAGTATCCACCAAGTGTCATTTAATTGGGATAATGAAATGAAAAGAAAATAATTGCAACAACTAACAATCTAAATAAAATTATCCATAACCTGTTCTAATCTATCCCAGTAACACATGTATGAGTTTTCTTGCCCTTAGAATTTATAAATACTTTACTTGTACTTAAGTAATATGATTTCCATCATGCAAGCTATTGAATTTATTGGTCAATTTGTAAAAATAATTAATTATTTTATAAGTAATTATGTTCATACATAAGTGACAAACTAATATCATATTTCTTTTTCAAGTTCACATTAAATCCAAGACTGATTTTTGTTAGTACTTTGGTATTCTTATTTAAAGTAGGCTAGCCTTTAGTTGTCTCTTGTACATTTTAATTTAGAAAAAGTTGAAGCTTTTGTACGTTATTTAGTTTTGAATTTATAGTAATAAGTTTTGCCAACTCAATTCCTGTATTTTTTTAGTCCTCATTGTATGAAATTTAACATCAATATTGATGTTTAAATGTGCATATTGTTTGCATAATAGGATGTTTGTTAGACTTAAAAATAGTATTTGATTGGCTCAACCACTCAAGTCATTAATGTTTTTGCATTTTGTAATTTAACCATAATCAATTGACATGCTTTTCACCATAAAGCAGTTCTAATAGTCTGATTTACATAATCCTTTTTAAACCTTTATCTTAAATGTATTTGTAAACTGGCCCAGTCTCAGAAAAAGTGAACTTGCTGTTAAAAAGGGGTTAGGAATGTGTTAACTAAAATCGGAATTGTATTGCAGCTATGATTTTTATAAAGTAGGATAGTTAAGCAACAAAATTGGACTGAATGTCTCCCTAGTGATCGATAACAATATGTGTTTAAAGTGATATGTCCAAAGTAAATAAAGTGTACATACTGCCAAACATTTTAAAAGTTCTATATATACATACAAAGAGTGAATTGTAATATTTTTCGTAACGCTGACAGTTAATATATAGGCATCTTTAATTTTTAGAATACTTTTATTTATGTATGTATTCATTACAGTTTTACGATGTAATATTATTTTGTCAATGAAAATAATGTAAGTACCTACCTAAATAATTGAATAAAATTGTTTTTATGAAAATACAAGTTTTATCATTATTTCCCCTTGTTTGGTAAGAAGCACAGACAAAATATAATACTGTTTGAAGTAATCTGATTATGCATACCTAAAGTTGACACTGGCTAACATCGAGATAATGCACATCGCCAATCAGTAATGACCGATTATAAAATAAAGTGATTGCCAACCTGCCTACTTGCTTAAGGCACTTGTCTCACCGCCGACGAGGAAGCGATCAGTTATCGACTATTTTTGTATTTGTTTTGGCCCACGGGCCTCTTTTACGCCAAAGACCCATGTCTTTGTCGTCAGTTTCACCCCGGCTAGTGGGGGTAGAACGGTACTCGTTACGGTTTTTCTTAAAATTCGAAACTATTTTCGGCGAGGATTACAAAGGGTTATTGCCAGACGTTAATAAATATAAGAGACAAATACATAATTTGTAAATAGGTACGGACATAAAACTTTCACAAAATCAAGGGATCTTTAACTATATGTATAGCGGTCGGTGATAACTTGAAAAACATAACCCTCCTTCTGGCGCAGTCGGGTAAAAATATCAATGATGACAATGTGACCCAAACGTTTTAACCTTTTGAACGCCAATCACTTCTATACAAGTTCGAGATTTTCGTGCCCTCAGCGCCACTACTTGATTAGAAGTAATAATAGTATAAAATAAATTTACGACTTTTACAAGACCTTTTATTTTGTTTTTATGGAAAATTGCCCTGTTATAAGCCATATTTTTAACTTTTTCGCACATAATAAGTTCTTGTTTGTTTTATATTCAATAGAAACAAAAACGCCACAAAATATTTTAATGCCCCCAACGCCAAGTACTTGATATAAAGTAAGCCAGTGATGGGACACGATGAAGACCTCGCTATATTTCATCTCGTCGAAACGATCATAAATATTGTAAACTATAAACTACGTTTTATTCACCTTAATCAAGAATGAATAGGTTTTCTAATCATTGTCGATAGTGAAACACCGTTTAAAAAACCCATCCTTACAAAGTGACTAGTTGTCAGTGCACACAACGCCACGTACTTGTATAGAAGTAAATCTGTGACGTCATAAGCGGCCGGGTTTCAAGGTCATAGTGACTTTGTGCATTTTAGTGTAGTGCAATGTTTACATCTTGCGTTGGCGCACGTGATCTTCCAAAAAAATGAGTTACGGTGAATATGACGAATTATTGCGAGTTTTACAAGGTATGGAGTCTGAGGGGCTACTCTCTAAGCCCGAAGTCCGTAGTTTCGGGCTTAGTTGCGGGCGTATTTTACTCCATATCACCCACGGACTTACGATTAGTACCGAACCCCAACTAAGAATGAATGACAACACTATTTTACAGTAACTATTAAATCCTGTTGTCATTTATTCTTAGTGGTTAGGTGATACGGAGTAGAATACGCCCGCAACTAAGCCCGAAACTACGGACTTGCACGAACACGGCTTAGAGAGTAGCCCCCCTGAATCAGAATTTTGAAATAGTTCGTCGTCTTGACATTCCGTTAAGTCGTCAACTTCCGTTTCAGGAATGTACTTCCGTTTTCTATTAGTTTCTAAAAAAGAAAAATCATTGCTAGTATTTTGCGACACCATTAAAAAAAAGATCTGTAACATCTAGGTACGTAAAACAGTCACTTAACCCTATTTTAATTAAAAAAAAAACACGTAGAAAACCACGTATCTAGCTTCTATTGATTGTATTTGTTTCTATTTGTTGTAAGTAAACGAAATAAATTATGCAGGAATCGGTTGAGGTTATGCACGCAGCACGATGCACGTGTGACTTGACCACAGTAAATATAAAAATGAAAAATACATAATATAACATAGACATCTAGACATCCTTATATCAGAAAGGATTTTGACGTGCCTCGAGCGCCAACGACTTGATATGAAGTAGAAGGATTACATTTGGAGACAAATAGGGATGTGCCTTCTAGAACACACGTCTAATAAATTTACAATTCTTTTCTATTATTATGGGAAATATATCCAGGTTTTCATGTTGATTTTTTTATGAAATAAAACAAAATATGAAAATACGGTATCAGTTTTTATTTAGCTTCGTAAATTGGTGAATAAACATTAATTTCAACTTATAATATTATTTGTCGATAGGACATTAATCCCATCCCTACGTTTTACTATAGATACGTTATACATTTGTTGCGTTGCGCTGGAGGACACATCGCGTTCTATACATATAGATGGGCGTCGAAAAGGTTAAAACGTCGAATTGTCCCTTACATTTGTCTACTTTCTAAAAATGTGTTGCTAAGTAACGGTATTTTAATTACTTAAAAATAACAAGTACCTAACTATTAACTAAGACTATGTATGTATGCGGCTGTCCTGCACAGTTTTTCACTTACCTACTCTGTCACAGGAATGACCATTTGTAGCAAGATTACTCATAAATTTATTACATGTCGAAACATAACGATATTGAATAAAAGACTTTATTTTAACGGAGTAAAGTGCTATTTTTGTACGAACATCTACGCAGCGATCAAACGACCGGCGTCATTTTTGCACTTTATCCCTCTTAAGATAAGGTTTATAATTGAACGGCATAAGTTATAAATGTTTATAATCCTTTACTCTATGCAGAGGCTGAGTGTTCTAGATGTCAACTGTTACTTCAGAAGGGTGCACTCGTCATTATGATGCCCGCCCTTTATCATAAAATACCCTGTTCCAGATATTATGACTGAGGAACGGTTGGTGACCGAAGTGCCCAGCAGCTTGAAACAGTTGGCACGACTCGTTGTTCGAGGCTTTTATACTATTGAGGATGCCCTCATAGTCGACATGCTCGTAAGAAATCCCTGTAAGTACCTAAAGAACATTTAAGTTTACCACATATTTGAAATGCGCGACTGCTTACTGATACGATATTAATGGATGGTTTGCCGTTTGGGAGCCTAGGTTCGATCCTCAGGTCGGACAGTGTTATTTGATTTAACCACTTCGGATTTGTCAGTAGCAGCCTGGATTAGAGATATTCGCCCTTTTTTATAGTTTACTAGCACTTCGTCCGCGACTTCGCGCGGGGGTTTAGTATATCAATTTCGTAGGGATCTCTATATTTTTTTCGAAAATAAATTGAGTAGTCTATAGCCTATGTTACTTCCTGATAATTTAGCTTTATATTGCTGAAAAAATGGTTAAAATCGGTCCAGCAGTGCAAGGTATTCTGTAAATAACTATTATCGATATCGAGCCTCACCTGAGTGACAAAGATCACGGAGTGAGCTGTATCACTCAGGCTTACACACTACATAAGTCTTATACAAATACGAATTTGATACCTCACCGAGACACTTACGGAATAGCACTACTGGAGTCCGGAGTCGGTAGTATAGATTATTTATACATATAGACCCATACCCAGTAACATGGAATTTATGGAACTCAGCTGGTGAAATGTGGGTGTTCTTACTCAGCAAGTTTATCTACATTTATGCCTACTTATTCACGGGTCTTCGAGGAATACAAGCGTTATTAATGTTCTGTTTATGTTACTGTTTAAGATCGCTTGAATTACTCGAAGAATAAAGAAACCTACTTTGACACCTGACTGGTAGATATCCGTATGAGCTTGAGCTTTGTTGGTTGACCAAATAATGGACACAAATATTAGCTCAATTTACGTGCCTGTCTGTTGAGATGTCTCTACTCTATTCCGGGATAATCGTCTGCGGGCGAACCGTTTGTTACCATGGCAACAAACTTAAGGGTCGGACACTCAGGTACCAAGAGCAACGGATGCAGACATGAACTAGATTTTTTTTTATTTAATCATTTAATATGCCTCGTTTTCTCGAATTTGGTCCCTATTTATGTTCTTTCTAAATATTTTAAAAATTGTCTTCTATTCTCAGGTATGAAAGAAGATGACATTTGCGAACTTTTAAAATTCGAAAGAAAAATGTTACGGGCCCGGATAGCCACGTTAAAAAACGACAAATTCATTCAAGTGAGATTAAAAATGGAAACAGGTACACACTGAGTACTTTTATCTTTAGCATGTCAATTACACGGGCTACATGTAGGTGCCTATCTACCTTCCTACATAGTAGCAACCAGCTTTTACTAATCGACGTGGAGGACGAAACAAAAGTATGTTGGTATAGTTCAGTCAAATTAGCATAAAATATAGGTAAATCTCGGAATGAGAGATAAACTGGAAAATCGTACATACTTTCATATTGGCGTTCTAATGAGACTTTTGATACAACATTTAATGTTGTATCAAAAGTATAAAATCTCATGTCTGCGTCGTAAGTTATTGAAGGTCAAAGGTCACAAAAATCGGTTTAACACGATTATCTCGGTTTCTTTAGCTCCAATTATGTAAACGATGCGAAAAAAATCGTAGAGCGTACAATTTGGAACAATGTTTGTTGTAACGAACACTATTTCATTCGATCAACCGTTTTTGAGGTAGAGGGCGGAGAACGCGCAGCGCTCACCCATACATAGCTAAAGAAACCGAGATAATCGTGATAAACCGATTTTTGTGACCTTTGATAATAATTTACGACGCAGACAAGTTTGACACAGCACTTGAGCGCCAAAATGAAGGCGTGAGTTTCTGTTTACTCATAAGATGGGGCCAGCTGTTTGTTAATGCTACTTACATATTATTTAAATTGCTGCTTTCCATTTATTATCATAAAACCGCTCGACTGTAGCGCAGCTGTCACGCTAATAAATGAAAGTTTTTGATATCTTGCCGTTGCAAGTCGATGATAATAGAATGAATTAAGGATGTAAGGATTTCGAAATGTACTACTTCAAACTCATTGTCTTTTTCAGGACCTGACGGAAAAGCACAGAAAGTTAACTATTATTTTATCAATTACAAAACATTCGTAAACGTAGTTAAATACAAATTAGATCTTATGCGCAAACGCATGGAGACGGAGGAACGTGACGCTACAAGTCGCGCCAGTTTCAAATGCCCATCATGTGGGAAAACATTCACAGACCTTGAAGTAAGTCGGCATGATAAGTTCCTTAGGTACAGGAACGGATTACAACCTCCGTTTTACTTTACCTATTTGCTGATGATGAGCACGGAATCGATACTATAGATACGCTAGAAAGTGTTAACGTGCAAACAATAGATAAAGATTTTCAAAGCTAGTCGTTAGACTCGTTAGTTGACAAGGTTATCAACTAATGACTAGCGAACAGGGATGTAAGGGGCACACAAAACAGACATCATTATGAGCTTTATTTTTCATATAATAGAAGTAACTCGCTTCTCTTTCAGCATAGCTATTGAGATGCCTTACTTTTACCATTCCCTTGGGATATCACGGACCAGGCTAAATTGGTTCTGCCGTTATTAAGCCAAAAGAGAACATTATACGTACCTATGTGATACCCATTATACCTATATGATTGATACCAATGTCTTTACGTATTTTCAGGCAGATCAGTTATACGATATGATGACACAAGAATTCCGTTGCACATTTTGTAACCAAGTCGTAGAGGAGGACCAGTCAGCCCTCCCGAAGAAAGACTCCAGGCTGTTGCTGGCCAAGTTCAACGAACAGTTAGAGACTCTGTACATTCTACTGCGAGAGGTGGAGGGCATCAAGCTGTCACCGGAGATATTGGAGCCAGAGCCAGTCGACATCAACACCATCAGAGGGTACCTAAACATCTACTAAAAATTTCTCACTAACCTACTTGTATAAAAAAAATCTATGACACTAGGACTCCGCTGTAATCGCATCCACTTTCATGCTTCTGGTGTAAAACACTTCTCAACTGCCAATTCGATAACGATTTAATGAAAGAAAACCACATCTGAGGTTCCACATCGGATCACCGCCCTTGACTGTGACAGTTTTTGTCAGTGATACTAACAGAAACAGATGAAGTTTATGAACAGATTAAGCCGTCATTATTTATTTACGGAAAAAGGGATGGCGCTATTCGTCTTGTATAGCTCCATCTCGGTTTAACCGATTTTCTAAAACGTCATAAATACGGTTACAGTCTGCAAACAAATACCATCCCACGGTCATCAATATCGAGTCTGTCGCTAAAAAACGCTTTTTTAATGATATTTCCACGTTTCCTTGGCAAATCATTCAGTTCATCATCATCATCAACCTTCGACGAGGTTGACCTCGACGAGGATATACCCACAGACGTCCATTGCGTGACAATCTTTGCCCATGATTTTGTCTGGGTACATTCAAGCTACTTGGCCAGCTCAATTTCATGCCTACATTTGGCTCTTTTTCTCTGACATCTGCTAGATTCTTGAATTATGGGGGGCAGGGTGTTTGACGCCTGTCGTCAGCAGTCAAGTCGCCCTTGAACGCTGTGTATGTGGCAAGGCGGGAGGCAAGAAGGGGTTAAGAGTTCACTCCCCCCCCCCTTCCTGCAACCAAATGTATTTTATTGTTAAAAAATAAAAAGATTATTTTAAAGAAAGCGATTGGTGCAATTTTTTGCGACTTGGTTTTCTTCATAAGTCGACTGTCTTAATTGTAGCTATCTGATTATTATTTGGTTTATTATTATTACTTACTTATTATATTCAATATGATTTTCGACCTCATTTTGCTCGCTCTTGCGTTTGATATTTTCTGGGGAAAAGGCCCGTTTGATTTTACCGCCCCGGGCTAACAACAGACTTGTCAGCCCCTGGTTGCTTCTGGTGCAGATTTCAAGAACCAGTGTGCGTTCCAATGTTTGTTAGAAAATTTAAATTTGGACTGCTAAACCCGCACCATAACTGTTCGCACTTTAATCGCTCGATACGCCAATCATTTGACAGTATTAGTTCCATTTCACATGGTTCAAAATCGCTTGACAAATTCACATGACAGCTGACTTAGCGATTGGATAAACTTTGGGTAACGCATGTTAGGGTAAACTACCTTAGGGTAGATTTTTCACGTCGAATGCCGTGAACTTCTACATTCTAAGAGCAAAACCTTTCAGATTGAACTCAAAACTGTTGGCACAGCGTCCACCAGGCCAGGAATGGTCGGGCGAGGCGACGCGCAACCAAGGCATGCTGGTTGAGGAAACCAGAGTCGACGTCACCATTGGCGAGGCAGACAACGCTAACGACGCCAGCGCGCTGCGGAAGGAGCGGCCCGTATGGATGGTGGAGAGCACCATCGTTACTAATGATCAAGTACTGGCTTTTAATTTATTAATTAACTTGCCTTCCAGTTGCTTGCTGATGTTAAACAGGCACAGTCGGCCAAAAATATAGTCAATCATTACCAAAAATTGCCTTGCGTCAGCGTGAATGTGCCGAAAAGTCAACCTCTGATTTCTTTCAATTGCTTGAACATTGAAGTACTTATATCGATATTTTTTTTGCCCACCGGACCTTACCTAGCTAGGTAAGGTGCGGTGGGTCAAACAAAAAATAGAGGGTAGCTTTTCCACAGCGTTTTCTACTATCGTATAAAACTTTGAAATTGCTCACTTTCGCCAATGAATGTTGAAGCTTATCTAAATGCGACTGACAATTTTACAAAATTAATATCTATTTAAATAAAGTTTTTTAAAGGCGGCTTATCTGCCCCTTTGCGCATAGAAACAGCGAAGTCGTAAGAGTTTCGAAAAGACGCAGTTGTGATGCTTCAATTGGGTCATTACCGATATTCCGCATAAGTACAACTATAGATATTTCTTATATCGTCGTTCATCGTTCAAATATTCAAAAGGCCATCTATATTTGGAAATGCTCTACTTAATAATCATCCCTTTAAAATAATTTGATCGTTTAAATAACTACTTTGTAAGTTACATTGACATGTGACTTGACCTACATTTTAGCCCAGTATCTTAGGTTCGATATCACAATTAAATGCGCAAATACCGTGTGATTCATTCTGATATGGCTTGTACTATGTTTATGTTTAACACGGAATCAGGTGAGTACGTTTCCTGCTAGATAAGGTGATGATACATTGATAGCTGCCTATTATCTAGGTACTTATAGAAAATCTCAATAGGTACTTTTCTGTTTATGAAAATAACAATAACAAATAAAAAATAATGTTATAAGTCAATAACTCTTTGAAGACACAAGGAGGGTATAGGATCGCCTGGAGGACACGGTGGAGCATACGGTGGAAGTCTGCCCTGCTTGGGCGGAGCACCGCCGTGTCCTCCAGGCGATCCTATACCATCCTTGTGTCTATAGGAAGCAGTCACCTCCTTCTGCGAAGCAGTAATGCTAGCGAAGAAGAAGCCGACCGTGTGTGAGAGAGAGAGAAACCTCACGCACGCCCCAGCCGCCGCAACAGAAGAACGCCCCGGGCGTCGGGAGTCGCAGCGCGATTCCCGGCCACCGTAGACGCGGGCCTACAGACGGCGAGCGTTGGGTGGCTCGCTTTCCGATCAGAACCAGGCCCGGGTCGACACCGCGTTGTAATCCACGCGCGCCTTAAAAGATGTCAGCATAGTAGAGGAGGCCCGCTAGGGCCAGTGTCTGCCAGGGTTGCGGAATTTGTTCGAAAGAGTCACCGCGGCTCTGGAACACAAAGGGCATTAGGAGGAACACGGATGGGTTTTAGTCAGTAAAAGTCTGACACTTTCTTCTGCTCCGCCCAGAGCGGGAGGAGTCATTTGATGATATTCCGTCCTTAAAAAAAAGAGGGTATTGGTCGATTTTGACAAGTTTGGTAATCTACTAATATAAAAGCGTCATTATTACTTTTCAATAGTCAGCCACTGACACTCCATTGAAAGAAATGGCATAGAATGGTAATCTCGTACATAATGACAAATTAATAAATCATATTTAAAAACATATATAAAAGAAATCTGGCATAACTTGTCAAAATCGACCAGTATAGACGGGTTTTCGTCAATACAAAAAATTAAATTAGCTTTTTGTGAATCTCTCCCATTCGAAAAAAAAGCAGCTTAGAGAAATACCAAGTCCCTTTTACGGACTAAGTCTATTGCTCAATGATAGTTTATGATGAATGGTCCAGCCACATTTTATACAAATGACTAACAAAATATCATGTATTTGATGCAATTACAGAGTGACAGCGTTCATTCGACGGATGCTGCACTGGAGAAGGCAGCCAGCAATGCAAGTAACGCGAAGACTGTTGGAAAAGAGAAGACCGACGACATCATGTCTGTCCTGCTCGCTCATGAGAAACAAAACACTGGTAAGGATAAGCTCAGATAAAAATACTAAAGATATTATTGTCTCAGAAGAAAGCTTGTGACGGTCATCAAGTACATAAATAAACCCACTACTTTTTCGCGTTGGTAGCTTCACCATCTACAATACTTAGGAACTTACGCCCATGATGACCTTTTATTATTATTACGAGTCTGTGCTGTCCCAACTCCCACGGCAGGGCAAAGGAAGAGAGGCCAAAATTTCACAAGATTGGGGAAAGTGGAAACTTTCCCCAAGGAGGAGGAGTCCAGCTCATCCCACCATCTCTTTCTGGGCCTGCCTCGTTGTCGTTTGGGACCTTTGGTAGTAAACTATCCACAGTTCAGAGTGATAGTTTTGGTGCATCGACAAAACTATGGTAGGACACCCTCAAGCTGGATGGAGCAATGATCTTCGCAAATTAGCTTACTAGGTAACTTGCGAAGATCATTGACCATTGATGTACATACCCACAGGATGAGAGGAGCCGCTGAGGATTAAATTCGCGTGCGATTCGAGAGGTCCAACAGTTATCTTTCCTATGTCGATGATATTATGACTCATAATGTACATACCTAGAATAAAGCCCTTGTTTGGCTGAAAAATGAAAAGAAAGTATATTTTATCATTTTTTTTTTTATTACAGGAAACAATGCAGCAACGAGTGCTCTGAAGGGAATTGAGCCAGATAGTTCCGATTCCAGCGACAATGAATCCAAAGACCCGTACAAACTCAAGGACGAATTGGCTGCAGTTGGTAAGGGCAAATAGACAGACATACTTAAAAAAACCGATCAAGAGCGAGTTGGACTCGCGTGCAAAGGGTTCCGAACGAATTAAAATTTTTTAACATGTTATTTGAACACTGTAGACTTCTTATACGTTTTCCTGTAAGATTAAAAAAAAATGGAGATAATAGATCTTTACTTATAGATATAGGTATAGGTAAAGATCTATTATCTCCATTTTTTTTTTAATTTTAGGCTTAATAGTTTCGGAGAAAAGGATTGGGAATGGTCATTTTTCGTCTTATTTCTTGAATAACTTCAAAACCATTTCTTTTAAAATTATGAAAAAAGAATTGAATTAAAGCCCTCACAGTAAGCCCTTTAATTTGATATGTCACACGATATTGTTAATTTTTTTTTTCTAATTTGTCCTCTAAAAGTGACTCCCCTACTAAAAAAATTATGATTACGTAACGCGTCCGTGTTTGGGTCACCAAATTTCAACAGAATCGGTCCAGTGGATCCGGAAATAACTGGCTGTGACAAACAGACGGACAGACAGACAGACACCCGAGTAATCCTATAAGGGTTCCTTTTTTGTTCGGAACCCTAAAAATATGCTAACAATTGCCCGTCGCGGCAATTTGGCGTTTGTTTAGTTGCATTAAGCTCGGTTTTGGTAGCTCATGAGTTACCACTGATATGGGTTTGGCAGTTCTATGTAGTCACTACATAGTTTTATTAGGCTCGCTTGCACAAACCAGAGTTACCAGAGTTTTTAACTGCGATTGAGTTGCCATGGCCATTATGTATTGGGCACGCCACAACTGTGGCGGTAAGTCCCCTCTTTGAGGAGTGGCTAGAGCGGCGCCACGGCGTCCTCTCCTTCCGCCTGACGCACGTACTCACCGGACACGGTTGTCTCGGGAGATACCAGAGGGCTTAGCATGAAATTTTTGACAAATAGTAACGTAACGTAAAATTTTACCCTACCTACAATACTCGCTTCGCACATAATATTTATTTGAATTAGATACTATATTCATATTTTTGAATGATATAAATAATTGTGTACTTGACTTAAGTTCCTGTGTCCCCTAGATGGGGCAGAGGGCGTCCACAGTGCGCCGCCATTCCGAATGGTTTTGAGCTTTGCGCTTTGCTTTTTTTTGTGCTTTGCTATTCTATTCTGCAATGATCGTCCGGCGCCAGGTCTGTTTGCGGCGACCACGTTTACGGTTTCCTTGGGGATTCCAGTCTAGGGCTTGCCTCAGTATATGTTCAGGATCCCTTCGGAGCGTGGGGCTGATCCAGTTCCACTTGCGGCGTTTGATCTGCTGGTCGATCGGAGTCTCACCGCAGCGTTCCCACAGATCTTGGTTGGAGATTTTCTCGGGCCAGTAAACACCGAGGATACGACGAAGAAATCGGTTGATATCGACCTGGAGTCTGTGCGAGATATCCTTAGTGATCTTCCACGTCTCACATCCGTACAGCAACACGGTGTTTACGTTGGACTGGAATATTTTGAGTTTTACTCTTCGGGTCAATTTCCTTGATTGCCATACAGGACGGAGCTGTGCAAAGTTTGCTCTTACCTTGGCAATTCTCGAAGTGATGTCTTCTTCAGTTCCTCCAGTTTCTGACACTACACTACCGAGGTATGTGAACTTGTTGACTCTCTCCACCTCCTCTGTGCCGATGAGCAATGGCAAAGAGCTTGTCGCCCCGCACCTCATTTCTTGGGTCTTCCGGATGTTGACTTTTAGTCCCGCCTCCTTAGCCTCTCGTCGTAGGTCGCCCAGCTTGGCTTGCATGTCAGCGCGTGTGTGGCTCGGCAGGCATAGGTCATCAGCATAATTCAGGTCTTCCAAGACGCTGGACAGTCCCCACCCTATGCCGTGGCGCTTGTTCCTCAATTTATTGAGCATGATGCCATCCAGAACAACAAGGAAGAGGAGAGGTGAGAGAAGACACCCCTGTCGAATTCCCGCATGCACCGGTATGTCCTCCGAGATGAGGCCGTCGTGTGTTACTCTACAGGAATACTTCCTGTAGATGGCCTTGATTAAGTTCGTGATTTTCTCGGGGACCCCAATTTCACGCAGCCGGGCCCAGATGCAACCCCACTTCAGCGTATCGAAGGCTTTTTCGAAGTCCACGAAGGTCAAATACATTTTCCCTCTGCCATTCTGATGCCTGCTCGAGTATAATGCGCAAGGTATTAATCTGGGGGGCTACTCTCTAACGAAATCCGTAGTTTCGGGCTTAGTTGCGGGCGGGCATTTTCTACTTCGTATCACCTAACCACTGAGAACTAATGATAACAGGATTTGACAGTTACTGTGAAATCGTGTTGTCATTCATTCTCAGTTCGGGATCGGAACTAATCGTAAGTCTGTAGGTGATATGGAGTAGAATACGCCCGCCCGCAACTAAGCCCGAAACTACGGATTTCGTTAGAGAGTAGCCCCCCAGGTCCGTATACGATCGATTAGTTCGGAATCCAGCCTGCTCTCCGCGAAGAAGAGGTTCAATGGCCCCCGCCAGCCGGTCCAGGATGACCCTGCAGAGCACTTTAGACGGGGCCGAGAGCAAGGTGATGCCTCTCCAGTTGCCGCATTCACTGAGGTCTCCCTTCTTAGGAACGGTGATTAGGAGACCTTTATTCTAGTCGTCGGGTAACTCTTCGGCTGACGAGATGTTCCGCAAGAGGGGTTTTAGCACGTTTGCGGCGGTGGACACGTCAGCTTTAAGCATTTCCGCCATGATGAGGTCAACTCCTGGTGCTTACCGTTCTTGAGCGAGTGGATGGCTTTCACTACTTCCTCTGTGGTGGGAGGAGATACATTAATGTCTAGGCTTCGTGCAGGATAGCTGGCTGCTGTTGAGTTCATGATAGCGGGGTCAACTGGGACTCGGAAGATATCCTGGAAGTGCTCCCGCCAGCGTTGAAGCTGCCCCTCCGATGTCACGATTAGTTGGCTTTCCCTGTCCTTCAATGGCCTTTTCTTCCTCTAGTTGCGTTTCCGGCCAAGATTTTCGTTGCCTTGTACATCTCTCTGAGATTACCGGAGTCAGCAGCAAGTTGGGCGCAATCTGCCACACTATCCGCCCATATTCGCCGATCACGACGGGCACTGCGGTAAATATTCTTGCGTGTCTGCCTATATTGCAGCCTCAGGTCTTGACGCACTGCTTCATCATCGGTTGCCAGTAGTTGAAGATGTAGTTTAGGCCTTTCTTCTTTAAGGTCCCAGGTTCGGTGTGACATCCAGTCTTCACGTGAACGTGTTTTGTGTCCAAGGACAACGGAGTTGGTCTCTGTGTAGTTCATTTTTATTTGCTTCCACTCCGTGTCGACAGAAATAGAGTCCATCTCAAGGGCGGAGAAACGGTTCCGCAGCTCTAGTCTAAAGGCTTCGCCTAAATCCGGGTCCCGAAGCCTGTTTACCTCGAATAATATGTTATAAATTGTGTAAGTCCCACTGAGCAGTGGTGGCCGAGTGGTAATGGCTTCGACTTACGAGTTGTAGGTCGCGGGTTCAAACTCAGCCAGGCACATTACTTTGTGTAATTTATTTCATCACCACTGCTCTCAAAACGGTGAAGGAAAACATCGTGAGGAAACCGGCATGTCCTAGAACCAAAAATTCGAAGACATGTGACATTCACCAACCCGCATTGGGCCCGCGTGGTGGATTACGGCCCATTCCCTCTCCTAGAGAGGAGGCCTGAGTCCCAACAGTGGGAACATTATAAGGCCGACTATGCTATGCTATGCATAAAATTAAACCAAAATACTATGGGGTTGTAGTTTATCACATTCATAATTCACTTACGTTAACGTTACTATACGTCAAATCAATATTTGTGCTAGACCCTCTGTTCTGCATTCGGCGGCAGGACACGCCCGGGTGTCTACACTGCGAGGATCGCCCGAAAATTGTTCGAAAGAGCCACCGCGGCCGTGGAACGCAAGTTTTAGTCAGTAAGAGTCTGACACTCCCTTCCATAAAAAAGGGCCATAATATATGAAATAATGTTATTTACCCTACCTTAACTTACAGTTAAGTTTTTGGTACAATTGTAAGGGGATAAACTTGTTTACATTGTGTCCTGTCATGTTTCAGCTGAAATGGAGAGTGAAGATTCTGATACTGACGACAACGCGCCCTCTGTATTGGTCAACGGTAAAACAGTACCCCTCACGAGCGTGGACGATGACGTCATAGCGCAGATGACGCCCTCAGAAAAAGAAACATACATTCAAGTCTATCAAGAGTATTACAGCCACATGTATGATTAGATAAGCTTTAATTGAAAACAAAATCAATCGGACGTAAATAAATGTCGTCTTTATCTAATGCTTTTCATTTAGATATTTTATATACAATAGGTCTTTTACTGTTGGCTAGTTGGGGTTCCGTACCCAAAGGGTGACCAATGGAACCATGTTACTCAGCCTTCGCTATCCGGCCGCCCATCTGTAAGCGGGCTGTAACACAGGTACATTTGAAATTTTCAGACTTTTCAGAGTATATATTAAAATAAGGCTCCCATACAAGAAACGTGTTTTTTTTTTCAGTTTATGGTACGGAACCCTTCGTGTAAGATTCTGACTAGCATTTGGTCTGTTTTATTTATTAAATTAATTTGTTACAGTGACTGTCGGTCTATAACATGTTTGAATGCTCTTAGAAGATGACGGACCTCAGTTGCACAATGCTAGTGAAACTTATGATAGTGTAATTAATTATGCAATTGCCTTGATCAATCCGTACCAACGGCTAGAAAGGTTCTCCCAGTCAGCCGGGACGTAATAAACATACGTTGGAACTTGCGGTTTTCTAGACGACAACCGCTCTTACCACTACGAAATAAGGGTCAAAGTTAAGGTCGTTCTAGCAATTTTGAGGTTCAGATGAATGATCTAACTGATATTTAAAACTGTTTAGTTGTGAAAAAACTGGCCAAGTGGGAGTCGGACTTGCGTGCAAAGGGTTCCGAACGAATTTAATTTTTTTAACATGTTATTTTAACACTACAGACTTCTAATAGGTTCTCCTGTAATCTTTAGGTAAAGATCTATTATCTCGATTTTTTTCCAAATTTTAGGCTCAGTTTCGGAGATAAGGGGGGGGTGGTCATTTTTCGTCTTATTTCTTGAATAACTTCTAAACCATTTATTTTAAAATTATGAAAAAAATATAATTAAAACCCTCACAGTAATTCATTGATACAGTCATTTGATATGTCACACGATATTGTTAAAAAAACTTTATTTTTTAATTTTCTAGTTTGACCCCCAAAAGTGACCCATATATTAAAAATTTAATGATTTACGTAACGCGTCCGTGTTTGGGTCATAGAAGTCCATATGTGTACCAAATTTCAACAGAATCGGTCCAGTGGATCCGGAGAAAACTGGCTGTGACAGACAGACAGATAGACACCCGAGTGATCCTATAAGGGTTCCTTTTTTTTCGGAACCCTAAAAAGAATTGCGCTTTACTTTCTATTTGAAGTAAGTAGTACATTTTGTAAGCCCGGATAAAAAAATAAAAGTAAGCATTAAAACGTCAATTCAACTTTATTTTCAAAAATAATAAATTACTAACAAAATAAAAATATGTTTTTTAACATTACAGTACAATAATATTTTACAAAAACTATAACACAAGTTTGAAACATCATGGAACTATGGAATATAATTCTGAATAACATGAGAATGTTATAATACTGATGTTTATTGTATAATATAAGTACCTTAAGTAGAATAATAATTACGTAACACATTAGCTAATATAGGCACTTCGTTAGGCATAATTGCTAACATTTGCAAAATCTCGCTTAAAAGAAAATACATCTATAATGAACACAATCTCGAATTTCACTATTTAACCAATTAAATCGTTATATTAATTAAGATGTTTGCCCCATTTTTCCCAATACTCTTCTGTCTGCATTTCCATTATTCTCGAAAGACTTCTATCGCACGCAAACATTTCTTCTTCGCCTGTGAATATCGCTGCATTGGCATCGTCCTGTAAAAGAAAACAAAGACGTCTTCAACAACTGCTAAACATGCAAAATTAATACCCTTATTGATTTTGAAAAACACACCCTGTTTTATTACGCCTGCCGAAAATAAGGAGAAAGACCAAATTCTAGGAGGTAATAACACATGACATACTAAATACATTTTTAATTTCGGTTCGATTCCTGCCTAGAAATACTGATTTTCAAAAATACAATGATGCAGTTTTAGGTTTTATTAAAATCGGACTAGAGACTCCTTTTATTGTTTTTCGCTAATCCTCACGCACACTTTACAAATTCACCCTGTATACTGTAGTCTTTAGACCTTATTACACTATTACAGCTACACAGCCGCGGCTCGCTGCGCGTCGCGCGATGGTAGCTCGAGCTGGACTGAAAGCGCGAGTTCCTATTCCTAGCAACGACCTGTACACTATTACAGCTACACAGTCACAAACTCTCACAGTGGCTCCGAGTATCTGTCCGGCACGCAACGGCCACACCCTCGTATCACTTGTACCACGTAGGCTGGTGGGTTAAACCTGGTCGCTGGTTGAGAGGCTTGAGAGTTTTAGCACGCAAGCCTTGCGAATGAAAAACCTGGCAATGGACAGTGGGTGAGTGGGAGTGTGGTTAATAATAATATGATTTTAATGTAAGAGTAGGGCGTAACTTCGAAACGTGGCCTGGTGTACTGGGTCGACACGGAATCGGTAACATTAATAGTATCGGGCAAACACTACTCAGCCTTTGTGCCCAAGTTAGATTAACTATCTCCATTACACTATTCCGACTTCCGAAAAAGTACAAGGCCACGTGGATGCACCCTCGTTCCAAACACTGGCATCTAATTGACAACGCGATTGTTCGCCAAAAGGATGTACCCCAAGTTAGGATTATGTACCCGTGTAATGCGAGGTGCAAATTGCTCAGCTAGTTATCATGAACCTTAAACTTAGCCTCCCTTCCTATATGCCTAAACGTGGGGAAACGAAGGAATACGTTCATGCACTTAATACTGCGCTAAATACACCTGCTGCGCCGGGCGATGATCTTATTGTTCAATGGGAAGACTTCTGTTCTCGACTATTGGAAACCAGTTCACAAATACTGGGCACAAAAAGTGAATATTGGTTTGATGAGAATTATAAGGTTATAGCAGAAGCATTAAGAAAGCCGTAATCTATTAAAGCAGCAAGATTTGCAATAGACTAATAAATTGATTCCGCTAATAACACCAAACAGTAGTTTTGCATTGCGGAGGATAACTAGGGGTATGGACAAGTGGTGGCTTCAAAACGGCAAATACATCCAGTGGCTGTCAGATACTAAGCAATTTGGTGCTTCCTATGCAGGGGTGCGAAAACTGATTGGCACAAGCTATTGTGCCAATGTGCCTATCAAATCTAAAACACTGACTGCTCAGAACGACTGCTGTCTAAAGACGAAGTGCTTACGCGCGGGCTTAGACCGCTCAGACGTTTGCTGTAAGTTTCATATTACAATAAACTTTAAAAAGCTGAAGTTATGATTATGGGCGTAGAAGAAAAGCTGTTAGTCCCAGACTTCTAAATCGGCAGCAGTAAACTGAAGCAAGTGGAAAGTTTCAGGTAACTTGGTAGCATGGTCACCAATAAAGGAGACCTCAATGCTGAGGTTACTCAGAAGATTTGTGCTGCAGCTGCAGCTTTTGGCAAACTGTAGCCCAGAGTTTACCATTCTCACGATCATAATAACCAAGATTTTTGAATACATGGCTATTGTTCTCCCAAATCTTTTGTACTTAGCAGAAACGTGATGCTTCTACCGTAATCATATTCTGACCTTGGATAAATTCCATCTCAATTGCCTCCGAAACACTATGTGTTCATAGTGACCCAATCATCTGATGTTTCAGATGATTGGGTCGGGTTAGGATCACTAACGTCCTGAGGCGAGCCAAGGTACTCGACATAGAGGCTTAATTGATTAGGCGTGAACTGATACGGTATGGGTATGTTTCAAGGATGCACTAAGAGTGACTAGCGAAGCGTGATGGTGGATAGTTTTTACGTTTCAAGGATATTCAAAATAGACACATGGAGAGATGCGACATTGACCCTACGATTTGGGAGGAGCAGGCACAAAATCGGCCCGAGTGGAGACATCGTGAGTGCAAGCTTTTGATGATAGAAGGTGTTCGGAATTAGACCAGAAACGAGCGAGCGACGATCTGAAAGCTAGACTACCAACAGCTATCATTTATCATGTTGTCAATGGTGTTTTGGCGTATCCGCTTTGTGCTCGGAATTTTTCGGCTAAAGTGGGATATGCAAATCACATGAGAATACGTCATAACAGAGCAGCAATCATCATCATGCAGTCTAACCTCCGCAGTCAAATTACTGGTTACTATGCCTGTACGCGATTATATTATGTGATTTTTTAGAACGTTGTAACAGTACAAGTGACGTGTATGGTCAAGTTATTGTTGTTTTTCGATTCCTAAGTTGGTCTGAACTAAAAAATGTATACTAATATTATAAAACTGAAGAGTTTGTTTGATTGAACAGCGCGTTCAATCTTAGGAACTACTGGTTCGAATTGAAAAATTAATTTAGGGTTGAATAATATAATATAATAATAATGTCCAGCACGAATATTAAAAAAAAAATCAGCAGCCCAAAATCTACTGCATCATGAAAATGTGAATCGTAAATCGCATATTGTAACTTACCGAATCTTTCGTAATCTTCAAGTCATCCATCAGCGCTCTATCGGCATCAGCGAAATCCGTTTTTACATCTGATTTAAACAAGTCTTTCGGCTCACAATCCGCTGCAATGACCACCTGTAATTTAATCATGTTTTAAAATCCCTTATTGAATCGTCTGACACTTTAGTACCCCATTGTTAATTATCACATCACTTACCCTAACTCTGTTGTCATAGAGTGTATCAATAAGCGTAATAAACCTTCTAAGTTGAGATCTTAGCATTGTTACTGATAATTGAGGCAGTTCTCTAATGAACACAGTATGGAACGTCTTGGATATCACAAGATAATCACTCGCTCCCAATGGCTGGAAAATAAAACAAAATTATGTAAAGTAAGCTTCAATCTTTATGACGACTTAGAAGTATGCAAATCTCTGTATTTTTTGGGTTTTTGATTTTGATTTTTAGGGTTACGTACCCGAAGGGTAATTAACGGGACTATTCCCTAAAACCCTACTAACTATGCCTCTGTGATCCATCCGTCTTTCTGTCAGCGGGCTGTATCTAATGGATCGTAAATAGGTACACAGTTGAAATTTTCGCAGCTTATTTCTGTTGCCGCTTTAACAACAAATAAAAATAAATTTAAAACTACTAGAAACGTGTTTTTTGCTTGATCTTAATAATGGCAACAGGTCGACATTTGAAATGCTCACAGAGTTTGTATTATTATGTTCTAGAGATGAGTCGTACTAAGTAAATTTTGTACTAGGTGCACCTAGTCCTAGTCCGTACAAATACTCGATCCAAATACCTGTTCCACCTAGTCTGACCTAGTATGCATAATTTAAAGTTTGCTTGGGCTTTGCGCACCGGTACGTAGTAGTATGAATTGTAATCTTCCGTGCATACTTTGTCCGTAAAATGATCCCAAGCGACATTACTTCCTTTAGGGGCAATTTTTTAAAACAATAAGTTAATATCGTAATACAAAATAAAATCAAAGTTTTTTAACCTTATTTTTGCAAAAGAAGTCCCAAACTATCGCGTATCCGATTGCGGCGTCAAGTAGGTCGAATATCACAAAACGTCAAGACAGGCAGCGGGGCGTCCTCCGAGATCACATTCGCACCCGTACTGGTCCGCACTTGAGACTTGACTGCATCTAGTTCTAGTCCAAAGTCTTCATTCATTCGCATCGAGTATTTGCAAGTACCTACCTAGTGTCGAGTATTGGCAGAAATGGCAGACAAAGATGTTAAGACTGCGGCATACTGTAGTTAAAAAGGACAATATATACTTGCAGAACACGATTGCGTGTCGCGTTGCTTTTATGTCTATTGAAAATATGGTTCAAATTCAAATGGCTGACACATGATTCACGAAAGATTTAGGCAAACACGTGTGAGCGGCAAAGCAGACTCGCCATCTCACTACGCCGCGCCGGTACCTACTTTTTTCGAATTGGGCGGACCGCGCGTGTGCCGTGCGCCGCGTACGCAGTGAGACTTTATAGAGACTAGGTGGATCGAGTATTTTTATAATGGAATAGGTGCGACCTAGTCTCCTTAAATACCCTGGATCTGTTCCAGTATATATGCCTCATCTCTGTTATGCTCGATTTTAACTACTTAATAGTGGATTATAATAACAAGCGGTTTTTTTTTACTGCAGCTTCCCAGCTCTCGCCTCGGGTTCGGAGCCGCGATTAAGTACGAATTGTATGATACAAGATATTATAAACAAGCAATGTTTAATAAAAGCAAAGTAAATATTTGTGGTTTGCTATTCTAAATGCTTTACATTCAAATACAAGTTTTCTTACCCTGTCACACAACTCTTCAAAAGTAGAATCCAGAATTCTTCCACAAGATTTAGCAAACTTGACATTTCTTCCCATTATGTTAATCACACGTGGCCTCACTGTGTCATTCTCCTTGGATATCAAAAATTTGAACAAATTGTCAACTGCATTGTTCTCAGGAGTGAGCTCACTGTTTCTGTAATCAATTTAATTGTTATGAGTGAAGCCATTCAATTTTATGGGAAAATTATACAGCTATACAAAGAGTATTTATTATTTAACACTTTGGTATAATATTTTGAATTGCAAAGAATAATTGAAAATACACATTGAACATGGTGATAATATTTATATTTTTTTCTGAACTGTAAGAATTCAAGCACAACAGCATTTCACAATAGATTTCAACTGAGCAGCATTTGTTTGTAATTTTGGCACCATATAGAAATTATAAAGGACAGAAAAACAATGGGAATAATACAAAAATAAGCCCCTTCTTCAAGCTTGGGGGAGGCCTATGTCCAGCAGTGGACGTCTTTCAGCTGATATGATGAAGCCCCTTCTCAGATAGATAAAATGTATTTTATGTGAAAACAGATATTCAGTTCTGCATTATTATTTGAAAACATGCAATGATGTTTGGTACTTACAGAAAGTATTTACTATATTTTGTGCCAGTTCCCCGTAATCTATAATCAACACCTGAATCTAATTGAACCATGTTACAATGAGACTTTAGCACAGGTATAAAAGGCAAGAAGTTTGACCTCTGAAGTCCATTTTTGTACAAATCATCAGGTTTTCTATTACTAGTTGCTATTACAACACAACCATTGTCAAATAGTTGTGTGAATAGTCGTTTTAATATCATAGCATCACCAATATCTGTTACCTACAAATAAAAGAAACAAACTTATGATAGTATTAAGGTCATTACATTACATAGTGGGAAAAACCACTGTTTGTCAATGCTTAGGCATCCAAAAAGAAACAAAACAAGAAAATGAAAGCAAAACTTCTTGCTAATTCTTAAATATTCTAGTGTCTTTATACACAACATAAACAAGTATACAAAATATTCCTTCTCTTGTTCTTGCAAACAGTATAAAAGGGCATCAGCAGCACAAGTCATTAATTATATCTAGGTATATCAGCACTATCCTACAATGCATTTATACTACTTTTTAACTATGAGTACATAAATAGACATGACACACCATGACTTACTTGGAATTCATCAAAGCAAATGAGCCAAGATTCCTGTGTGATGTCAGCTGCAACTGGGGGAATTGGATCAAATGGCTTTGAGCCCTCGTCACGGAAGGAACTTGCTCCTTTTCCAGATTTAATCTTTAGCTCATGAATCCTGGCATGGATGTTCAACATAAATGAGTTAAAGTGGACCCTCAACTTTTCTTTAATCTGAAAACAGATGTGCAAAATTCTTCTCATTAATGTAACCAAAGCCTGCTTAATTTTTAGAATAAAAGCAATGAATTATAAAATGAACATTCACAATATTCTGGAATAAAATGCAATGAAATAAAAGAACATAAAATTACCGGCACTGTTTCATAAAATAAATCCATCAACATAGTCTTCCCTCCTCCAACACTGCCAAATATATAAAGTCCATTTGGTGCTATAATTTTCTGAGGCTCAGGTTTTCTAAAGAAGCTAAACAATGAGCCAGCACTCTGGCTATGTAGTACAGGTCGTTCAAATGCGACCACTTCGTCATACACTCTCTGCAAGTTCTTCACAACATTTTCCTGATGTTCATCTTTACTTAGAACTCCACTTGATACTCTCTGAGAGTACACTGACCAAGGTCCATCGCTAGACGAAGAGCTTTCCCGAGCTTGCGAAGATAATAGCTTCATACACTGATTACATCTCTTCCAATGATACTTGACAAGTGAAGAAACATGGAAACATGAATTTGGTGCAAACATCTTGTTCATTGTCAACTGACTGACTCGAATGCGGAAAATGTTTTCATTATATAACTTTCAAACCTCATAACCTTGCTTGGAAACTGTAAACAGTTTTACAGGTTTTCCATTATAACGTGATCAAATCACACTACCTACATCAATAGTAACATTTAATTCGATATTTGTCGTTGACGAGCAAATTATGGCACTATTTTCGTTTTGTATTGCACTGCACTTCTAGGTGTCGATTTATTCGTTGTCAAATTATAGGGAAATACCTATAATTAATTATAATATTTAAAATAAAATAGAGATTACGAGGAGACATGGAACGCAGCGCAGCTACCCAAAATCACTTTTCTGACAGTTCTGGTGACTACTATAGGTTAGTTCAGGTTAGCCTGCTGTCAGCTGTCACTGTCAATGTCACATTTTATTCGTTCGGAAATGAATGTTGAGGTTCCACTAAAGCGCCTCTTATTAAGTGTTGATGAATACTGAAGTTTCAAATTGTCTTAGAAAGTTTTAAAACCAAAGTAAATAGGCTTTCTCACCATATCCAGTGCCGGATTTAATCCATAAGCAATTGCTTAGGGCATCACGTCTCGGGGACACCATAAACAGATACAATAGGAATTAGAGGTTGTAGGTACTTATTTTGGCAAGGCCGGATTTAAGGAAGGGCAATCAGAGCAACTGCCCGGGGCCTCCACAAGAGAGGGGCCCCACATAAACTGTATTTATTAAAAAAAATCTCGCACAACGATAAAGTACCTAATATTACGATTTGAAAACTTACCAAGTAGTTTTAATTTAAATGATTAGGTATAATATTGTCTATACTAACTAATATTAGAGGAAAGATTATTTTGTTTGTTTAGTAATGAGTTGGTTCAATTGGTATCTTTGATAAACTATTACAAAACAGACTATAAAAAAAACCAGCCAAGTGCGAGTCGGATTCTCACACGAAGGGTTCTGTACCTTAAACCGAAAAAACATGTTTCTTATATGGAGCTCCCATATAAGAAACGTGTTTTGTCGGTTTCCGTTTAATTTTCAATTTAAATTTTTATCGTGGCAATAGAGATACACACTCTGTGACAATTTCAACTACCTACCTATTATGGTTCTTGAGATACATTCGATTCCGTCTGTCTGCCCGCTGGCAGATAGAAGGAAGGACTGTCCGATGCGCACGGACGGACGGACGGACAAACAGCGGATTCGAAGTAATAGGGTTCTGTTGGTTACCTTTGGGTACGGAACCCTAAAAATATTTATCTAAGGAGCTGTTCCATTATCAAATTCTTGAAAATCAAAATATCAAAGCTACATTCCCAAACATCGAAATCACACAGCAAATGTACTTGGTTTTGATGGTGTTAACTTGCACTGGAGAGCGCAAATAGAGAGAAAAAAAATGAATATCATAAAAAATAGGCTAAGAACTACGATGGAATAAAACCGCCTATCAAAGTTATCCCTACTTAACATTGAAAGTGATTTACTGCGGGAGCTGGATTTCAGCGAAATGATCAATGAGTTTTCGTTAAAAAAAAGCTCGCAAGTTGCCATTCGCAAGAGAGGAAAGAAAAGAAAGATGAGAGCAAAGATTTTGTACTGATTGTGTGATTTGATTTATGATTGCCTGTTCTATCTTTCGGTGCCATACGACTAAATAAATACATGATTGAAACTCTTGCAAGAAAAATGTTATTTAACCTTGAGAAATAAGGGGCCTCCACTCCGTTGTTGCCCCAGGGCCTCCACACCTCTAAATCTGGCCCTGTTTGGTCAAGTGGGATGAAACGCAAACCTTCCGAAAAGTCAGCAAGGTGCTCAAAGGCTCAAAGGTTTGCTGGGAAAAAACTCATTTCTGAGTTAAACCCGCCTTTGTGCATGAACTATCATCACTGTATATTATATAAGCTGTTTTGGTGTACCTACAATAAAGAATTAAGAAGGTATGTACCCGAAATTCACTCTACCCTTCATAAAAGATAGCTTGATCTCTGCGACATATGTCAAACTGACTTTCCTAGGGTTGTCAGGATATAAAAAATTATCAATAAAATTATCGACGTTTTTTAATTTAATTACAAACGTTACTAAATTAAACGAATATTTTAATATAAAATAAATTTATTCTCTTTAAAGGAGTCCACCCCAAACCCATATCTGAATCGCTAGAACATACTTGTAAAATTATAACTCTTTTTCGCAAATATTATCAAAGTCGGAAGTCCCGCTCCCAATTTGATGAAGCTATCTTTTATGAAGTATAGAGATGTGACTTTGATTAGGATTCTGTGCAAAATGGATTTTAATTTATTTTTAATTTAATGATTAATTGAATATTATTGATTTTGGTATTTTAATTTTATTATGTTTTATTTCAATATTTTTATATCTATACTAATATATAAAGCTGAAGAGTTTGTTTGTTTGTTTGTTTGCTTGCTTGAACGCGCTAATCTCAGGAACTACTGGCCCGATTTGAAAAATTCTTTCAGTTTTGGATAGTCCATTTATCGAGGAAGGCTATAGGCTATATATCATCACGCTAAGGTCAATAGGAGCGGAGCAGTAATGAAAATTGTGACGCAGACGACGTTGCGTGGGTCAGCTAGTATATCATAAATTTCAATGTAAGTAATGTAATTTCATATGTATTTTTGTTATTATTTTATTGTACCTATGTAATGTGTGTGCTTATAATGCTAATATGATCCTTAGTTGGTCGAAATAAACATTAATTTAATTTAATTTAAAAAAGAAGAACAACCAGATTTGGGTTTTAAAAACACCAGAGGAAAATCCAAGTCAAAAGGCAGATTACTAAAATGTTCGAGCTTGCTTTACTTGCTCTTGCAGCGTGTGTTCTTATCATTTCTTACCTTTTCTGTAATGAATAAATCGGTCAAGTAAGTCTTATTTCGAATGAATCTGTAGATGGGATGTAAATTTACGACCTCGCTTCGCTCGCTCTTGTATCTTTTATTAGACTGATGCAGTGTAGCTACTGTTTCGTTTGTTTAGTGTTTTTAATTTACTTTATTTTAGTAAGTTCTGGCGGCCGCGCTATATTGTATTTTTTTCAAAATTCATTTATTTCCCATATCACTTCCGCACTTACGACGAATCTAATGATACCTCATTTATTAAAAATAAAAAACTTTTTACAAAAACATATAACCGACTTCCAAAGAAAACACTACAAAGTATAAAATAACCTTAATTTCGGAAGTCGTTGTTTTTGGTTTTTTTCTTTGTATTTTTTTATCACCGACATCCGAAATTAAGGTTATTTTATACTTTGTAGTGTTTTTTTTGGAAGTCGGTTATATTTAAAAAAAAAGAAAAACTAAAATTATTATTACTTAATTCACCGTATTGGCTTTTATAATCTTATTTCGTAGGAGTGACTGAGTATGAGCAGGGTTACTTACTACTACAGGGATTTGAATGTTACGCCCCCCAATTCCTATTTTTACCCGACTGCCCCAGAAGGGTACTTAATATTTTTTGAGAGCATTGTATATTTCTGGCGCACTAAAAAAATCCAAACAAGGCACTTTTCAAGCAGCCTGTGATTGAACTACACAAAATGCTCCAATCCTGCTGATGCTAAACCAAAGCTTTGGCTCTGGAAAAGGCGCGTGTTAAAAATAAAGTAAATCGAGGTTTGTGGTGTTTGGGGCGCCTTTGGGGCACAGTTTGGATTATTGTCTGGCACTACTTTGCTGCCAGAATAGTACAGGGCTACATGAGTAGTTATTGTTTTTAGTGTTTTATCCACTAACCAATAAATACAATACAGCATGCAATTCAGTTACTGGCCTCAGCACGCCCTTTGAGGTGAACGCGAGTCCGACTCACACTCGGCCGGTTTTTTAGGGTTCCGTACCTCAACAGGAAAAAGCGGAACCCTTATAGGATCACTTTGTTATCCGTCCGTCTGTCTGTCAAGACCCTTTATCTCTGGAACGCGTGGAGGTATCGGGTTGAAAACCATATACTCAGAATCCCTTGAAGCTGTGAAAAAATCAAACTTCCAAGTTAACGTCAAAAAAAGATACGGCCGTTTATGTCGCAAAAACGGATATTGGAATCAAATTATTCAAATTTCATAGGGGTGCCTATTTCCCGCTGGCCTAGAACGATGAAATTTGGCAAATAATATCTTCTTATACTATACTAGTGGACGTCACGCGGTTTCACCCGCGTAGTTCCCGTTCCCGTGGGAGTACGGGGATAATATATAGTCTATGTTACTCCCTGATAATGTAGCTGTCCAATGCTAAAAGAATTTTTCAAATCGGACCAGTAGTTTCGGAGCCTATTCAATTCAAACAAACAAACAAACAAATCTTTCCTCTTTATAATATTATTATATTATAGTGTAGAAGTATAGGGAAAAGTCTGAAAACTGCACATTTGTAATTAAATCATTAAAATATATCTATAAATATATATATATATATCATATTTTACTATATTATATAGATATATGTAGTCTTTATTTTAAAGTCATTTGTACCTACAAAGTAGGGAACCCTTGGTGGGCGAGTCCGACTCGCACTTGTACGGTTTTTTTAAGAGCACTGCGTCAACTGCTTGCGCCTTGCCGTTGCAGGTATTACTAATTAATAATATCTAATAAATACCTACATGTTTGTAGTTTTTTATTAACGGCTTATTATTTTATTAACTCACAATAATAAATATGGTACAAAATTGAAAATAAGTTATTTTAATTATAACGAAATATAAAAGGACGCCAAATGCATGACTCGCCCAGGGTGCTTAAATGGTTAAGTCCGGCCCTGATGAAAAGTAAAACTATTTCATTGGTTTTTGAAAAATCTTCGTTCCTACCCAGGAATCGAACCAGTTGATATTGAAAATATTATTACACCATCCGAAAATGTAGCTAATAAGGATCATGTTCTGGGAAGTACTAACACATGGCAAACTAAAGGAAAGAGCTCATTTTCTAGGCAAACAATGGTGATAGATTCGTTGCCAGAGAGAAGATCTATGTGCTGTGTCTCAGGTATCCCACTGGTAGTAAGAACATTATAATTATGATGAATATGTTATTCTTATCAGCAAGCCCCCGCGAAATAACGTTGTGATCATATACTTCGATATTGCAATTTTTTTTTTGCTCTTAATACCTATACGTTTGACCACTGTCTCACCTGATGGTAAGCGATGATGCGGTCGAAGATGGAGCACGTTTGCCTAGAAGTAACCTATTCACTCTTGTCTTAAAGACTCCCAGGTTGTAGCTATCTTTAAACACAGACTCTAGCAGGGAATTGCACTCCTATCAATTGCGTTGGATATGGGCAGTGCTGGATTAAGACTTCTTGATGCCCTAAGCAATCCACGTTTGTGGATCTTTAAAATAAAACCAAACATTTTTTTATTTTCTATAAAATAATTTGTTTAGTATCATTGATAAACAGCGTCTTAACTAGGCCTGAGCGTCCCTGGCAAGATTTGAATTTTGCGCACCCTAATTCTTATTTTTAACAGACAGACAGGCAGGCCACGCTCTGTATCTGTAGCCTAAACGGCTGGATAGATTTTTAACCGACTTCCAAAAAAGGAGGAGGTTTTCGGTGAGGATTCGGTGAGTTTTTTTTTATGTATGTACACCCTCCTGGGGCAGTCGGGTAAAAATAGGAATTGGGGGGCGCAACATTCAAATCCCTGTAGTAGTAAGTAACCCTGCTCATACTCAGTCACTCCTACGAAATAAGATTATAAAAGCCAATACGGTGAATTAAGTAATCTAATTTTAGTTTTTCGTTATAAAGAAGAGAGAAACAAGAAGTAGGTAGGTGCAAATTAAGTGGTTAAGTCAAGCTAGCGCGCGCAGAGCCCTGTATGTCCTGGCGCCCTCCAGCTGGGTCGCCCGGCCCTAAAGCCGCTACTGCTTTTCATCAAAATCGGAATCCTTAGTTCTCACTCTTCCACATAGGCATGGGAATATAGGGGGGGCATATGGGGGGGATGGGCAATCGTTATTTTTATTCCTCATATCCTACCATCTCTTGTAATTCGCAGCGGGGTCCCACAGGGATCCATCCTTGGATCACTGTTACTACCTTCTACGCACGGCATGTAGCCCGGCTTTTACTGAATACTGTTACTTACTACCTACATATTAAGCTGATAAATTATCCAGGGTGCAATAATTTTCGAGGGTGGATTTTCATTTACCGTGCTTCACCGATGCTATCGATGCCTGGAAACTCGCTTGCCCGAATACTGACCTACCTGACAAACCATCTTCCCAGAGGCGGTAGGATGAGCCGAGTAGTTCAGAACAAATTACTGACCACATCTGCTACTACTGCTGAGCGTGCGCGCCTGTTGGCTGTGGGAAAATGGGAGTCAGGCCTTCACGCACTACCGTCGTCAAACCTAGGCACTTTGTTTGACGACACCACTTTCCGCCTCGCTGTTTCACTACGTTTAGGAGTATGTTGTTCTCCTCATGGCTGTCATTGTGGGGAAGTTGTCAACAGCCTCGGGCATCACGGTCTTTCCAGTAGCCGCAGTGCAGGTAGTTTTACGCGACACGCTAATTTAAACATTATCATATTACATTATCCGACGAGTTCTTGTCACCGTCGGCGTTCCAGCCATGTTAGACCCCAATGGCTTGTCACGTGATGATGGTACAAATCCGGACGGTATTTTGGTTTCCATCGAAGATGAGTAGGCCTTAAGTGTGGGATGCAATTGCGTCGATACTCTTGCGCCATCCCATCTTTCTAGTTCATCGTGGTGTATAGGCGCTGTCGCCTTATTGGTAACTATATTTTTGAGCTGTTTGAGGTTGAAACCCTTGGGCCGTGGTGCACTTGTACTCACAGTCTTTTCAAAGACATTTCGAAACAGCAGGTTGTGACCTAAGTGCTGGCTTTTACTTTGGCTAAGCATTGTCATTCAACCAGGTCCGCCGTAAGCGGGCGTGCAAGGTGTGCACCGCACGCGGGCGGCACGTCCAAGGGGGCGCCAAATCGAGCGACTCATCACGTAATATTCAAAGTCATTGTCATAATAAATAGCCATCCCACCTACAGCATAAGAAATGTCATCGTATGGAAAAAAACCGACCATCCATTGGCAGCAGCACTAGTAACATCGTCATCTATTGGTATCCGTAAAGACTAAGGTGCAATAGCAAACGTCATCTGTCAGCAGGTGGAACCGCCCGCCCCTGCTTGGTGGCGCCCCAAATTCGAAATAAGTGTCCAGTCTTATGATCCACAAACCCTATTACCAGTAGCGTAGCGAGGCAGGGGCGGCCCGATTAGGGGTGACACCCGACCGCTCGTTGACTGGTTATTGTCACTATCGGGTGGCACCCCCCAGCGTTTTGCCCCCCCCTGTCTCTAACTTCTTGCGCTTTTCTGTATAAATTAACAAAAAACTTCAATTTCAATATGAATGATCAAAATACAATAAAACCCTTCAGAGATGAGGTACATTGGAGACATTCAATAAATGTGTGGAGCTTGATACTAAAATAATTGATAATTGACACAGCCTTCTGAGCTATATATGCTGAAAGTGTGTAATTATTTTAATGTGTTTGGGCATGGGCTTTTTTTTACAGCTACCCGTTTTTTTTTTATTAATTGTTTTTAAAATCAAAATGACTACGGCATCGCTAAATACAAACAATATTTATATTTAAGGGTTGGCAACCCAGTGGCAAATGATTTGACAATGACAGTGACAGTCTCAGTTAGCAAGACTCGGGTCTAGGCAAGAGCAATATCGTTTTTCAATATAGCAAATCTTATACATGTAGCGAATGCAGAATATCGGATATTGCAATTATATACATATTTTAATTTCGATGAATCTAAGTGGAACTCAGAAGCGGTAGGTATGTTATTATAATTGTTAGGTTTTGGTTTTTATCGATTTAAATAGGTACGTCATTGTATTTTATTTGAAACTGTATACTCGACGAAGTACCGCGCGTATCGCAATAGCACTCGGTAGCAAAGTATTTCAAGTACCCGACTCAGTTTGAACCAAATATCATAGCGCGATACGGTTTTGTGTGCTGTTCTGAGACTCATACCAACATTAACGTATCAGTTACGCGGCTACATGATTTATAGATTAAGTGTGATCAAACATATAGTTACTGGATATACTTATTTCATTTAACCCCAAAGCCATGTTCTCAAAACTCTACGGCTTATACATTCATTCCACCTTAAACCCCAAAATATTTCTATACCTACTTCAATTTCTCTTAAACCCCAAAAACGGTAACGTTGTTCTTTGCATAACCGGTCATTTTCAGTAATCTGTAATTCAAATTATTAAAGGAAGGATTGACTATTTCAGTAATTGAAAGAAGGTATAGTAAAAGTTAATCAATTCTATAAACAAATGCTCTAAACTGACTGGAAAACAACTAGGTACGTCAAAAAATAGAATGTAGTTATGTGGAAACAAGGAGTAATGAGTCTTCTAAAAGGATAACACTGGTCAACACTAGTTTTTGTACCAAAAACTAGTGTTTTTTTTAAGGTAGGGCTGCATAATGATTACATTCGTACCAAAAATGTTGACTTCCTACAATGATTTTATCGATTTATGTAAATCGATAAAACTGAAACCTAAAAATCATAGTACCTTATCTACCACTTCCGATTTCCACGTTTCAGCCAAAAACACATTGAAATATATAACTAGATGCGATATACGATATTCTGAACATTCGTGTAAAAGCGGTATTGCCCATGCCTAGTGGTTAGGGTGTCTTTTTTATTTCAACGTCATTCTGACGTTTACAGATTTTACCTTTTTTCGACATTGCATTGTAATGATAATAATCAATATTTTTTGTCTCAATTTCATGGAGCTGCAGCTAAAATTATAGTAAAATCTTAAATATTTAATAGAAACGGTAAATAAATAAAGTGTATGTGCGTTTTGTTTGTACTGAAACATTTTTCCCTTTTCTTCAAAAACACGTGCCTAAAAAAATCATATTAAACCATAATCGAGTACCTTGATAAATAAGCTTTCTAATAAGGTATATCATATTAGCGTTTAAAAATCTTTACAATATTGTACCACTTTTGAACGTGTCCTTTCTTTTGGTTGTCACCAAAAGGACACGTTCAAAAGTCATTCGTTGACTTTTTGTCACGGTTGGGTGTCATTCTTTAACGGGCGACGTAATGAAACTCGTCCGTGGTGGGGTGGAAAGTATTTCAAGCTCACTTCGCTCGCTCTTACATTGTGCACTCTCTTTGTTCTCGAGAGTTTCTGCATAACTCAACGAAATGACTATGTATATGTATGAAATGATCAAAAGAAAATAAAACCTTTCCGGGGTTCATAAATTTTCGAACTCGCTTCGCTTGCTCTTGTGTTTTTGCCCTCTCTCAATTTATGAGCTTTCTTGTATCAGTCCATAAAGTAACTTCTTTTTAAGTATGAATGATCGAAAGAAAACAAAACCTATGCAAGGTTCCGGGATGTCAAAATTTTTGAGCTCTCTTCGCTCGCTCTTGTGTTCTGCTCTCTCTCAATTGATGAGCATCAGTCCATTAAGTTACTATTCGAGGAGGGGTGTCAACAATTTCAAGTTCGCTTCGCTCGCTCTTACGTTCTCCTTTCTCTCAGTTAATGAGCTTTCTTGCATCACTCCATAAGCGCTTATTACACTACACGGTATTCAGGGCCCTAAGTTCCGATTTAGGGTGGTGTAATAAGAGTTAGGAAGTTAGGGACCCTAATAAGGGTGACCGGAGCGGCCCGTTCTAGTTATCTCCCTAACTCCCTTACTACTGGGCAGTGTAATAGCGTTCAGGGCGTTAGGGAGCAGTGTTGCCAACACCAATTTAATATATTCACCGAAAATGCAAGTCAATTTCCCCAATTTGGAGGCAAAAAATCTTATGATTCCCATAAATTCAATATTTAGATTAATATCAGAAGATTAAAATCGATATTTAGAATCCTCGCATTTTCCCCACATCTTGCCCATCCCCAAGTAATGAAATTTAACCTGATTGTTTCTTCGTGTTTTAACACCGACTTCTGTTTTTATTTTTTGTAAATATTGTATTATTTTTTGCTTTTCAGTTTTTTCGGAAGTTTTTTTTTTTTTGTTAAAAAGTTTTTGTGCTATAATTTTTTGTGGTTATAATTTACTAATTACTAAATCTTAATTTTTTTATTAGGTTCTTTTAAATCTATTGCATCTACCATTCTTTAGCTATTAACTGTTATATAATCTTAATTTAACTATTATTTGCTGTATAAAATAAATACCTAGGTACTTTAAAAAAATCAGGTTTTAATGACAACATGGATAGGCCTACAAAAAATGCTACACAACTCGGCATTAAAATCTGTGTATGGGCTAAGTCATAAAATATGTCTGTCTAAGTCCCAGGCTATGATCTTAGGTAGTCGTTATTTTCACAATGCGCTTGACACTTCCACTTTGGCGCCATTATCCCTTAGCGGGTCGACCATTGCGTACACGGACACAGCGAAGAATCTCGGTGTCTTAATTGACGGAAATCTTTCTTGGCGAGTACAAGTAAATGAGGTTAGTCGGGTTTATATAAATCAATGGGTTAGTCGCAAGATGCACTTTTCCTTCCACTCTTTAAAAACTCTTCAAACTTTCTTGTCTTCTAAAACTAAAATTTATTAGTCTCAAACGTTAATTCAGCCGATCATTGACAACGCTGATGCCTGCTACCTGGATGCCACAGAGGAGCGCTTAAAACAAGCTTGAGCGCTTGCAAAACTTGTGTATTCGTTTTGTTTTTGGTTTGAGGAAATACGACCATGTCTCCCAGTACCACAAGAATCTCAAGTGGCTCCCTATCCGTCTTCGCAGGAACACTCGAATATTATGTCTCCTCTACAACATCCTCTTCAATCCTGCATACCCAGGTTACCTGCACGAACGGTTCTCGTTTAGTCGCCCTGCCGATGCGCTGTGTAGATTTGACCTCAAACTTCATCTAAACTTCCCACCCCATAAAACTCATTCTTACTCCCACTCCTTCTCTTTTCTTGCAGTACGATTGTGGAACTCACTCCCAACTAAAATACGTGAAAGTAAAAATATTTCTATTTTTAACCGACTAAAAAAGAAGGAGGTTCTCAATTCGACCGCGTATATATATATATATATATATATATATATATATATATATATATATATATATATATATATATTTGTGTGTTCGCGGATAACTTCGTCGTTTATGAACCGATTTCGATGAATCTTTTTTTATATGAAAGGGTATGCTGCCGAAGTGGTCCCATTGCCACCACGTCAGGATCTGATGATGGAAACCCTGAGAAATCGAGGGCAACTCTCGAAAATTGAAGGCACGCATCTGGTAAAACTTGATATTCGTGTGTATATCGGGTGATACTACAAAACAATGAAGGTTTTGATCAGACCTGATGATGGAGACGACAGAGAGTCAAGGGAACTCCACATCGGTATGTAGGAACTACCAAGTGATTGGGCTTATTTCATTCGTATTGACGAGACCTTTACACCGAAAGCACTCTATTTTGAGTTTCCTTCTGTGTCTCTTTAACACTGTGTCTACGTTTTTATCCCACTCTCCTGTCGCAGGTCTGCTGGAAGAAATTTCTTATTAAATAAGCAGTACCTTTGTGCTCTTCTCACTGTATATTTTTTTTCTTTTTTAAGTATATTGTGTATATAATAATAAATAAATAAATTTGGAAAAAAGATCCTGCCCTAAGGGTGGGAAAATAGGGGTGATTTATTATTCATACACAGATTTTAATGCCGAGTTGTGTAGCATTTTTTGTAGGCCTATCCATGTTGTTATTAAAACCTGATTTTTAGAATAGTGATGATTTTGGTATCATGATATAAATGGTTTTACAATTAAGGTTGATTATGTACATGTAAAAAACACTTTAAATTATTCAAATCTGACCTTTAGTTTAAAAGTTACAACGGGTATAAAATGCACTATGCCCGACGTTGAGTCTATGTAATTTACACATTACCCTATAAGGAGGGAGGTATAGGAGATGAAGTTCGTGGAGTACCTACCTACTAAACCCGCGCGAACGAAGTCGCGGGCGAAGTGCTAGTGTCTTATAAATCGGTGAACGCCGGCTGTCACGTACCGCCTGAGCCGAGCGTGCAAACGAGAGCGCGGAACAAGCAATAGAGAAGAACGATGGGCCTAAGCGTTCGGCTTGTTTGTTAAGAATTTCAATTGTTTCCTTATGAAGTTATCACGTAAAATTATCGTCTGTAAACCGACTTTACAGACAACCAATTTTTTTTTTTCAAATTTATATGGGACCAACTTCGGGGCATACCCTTTCCAATAAAAAAAGAATTATCAAAATCTACGCTGCAAAAAGTTATGCGTGGTATATACGCGTCGACTTGAGAACCTCATCCGTTTTTTCGTCGGTTAAAAAGCCAGTTTGCAAAATAGTTTTAGCCTTCAGTAGTAAATAATATGTAAGTATGTAACAGGCCCGGACTGGCCATAGTGCAATTCGGGCAAATGCCCGAGGGACCGGGGGCCCTGTGGACCGGAGGCCCTGTGGGCCGGTCTGGCCGATTAACGGTCGACTTTCTTTTGCTATTTAAAAAAATACAAAAAGCTCTGTTTTGTTCAGTGTGGTTAGCATTTTCTGCAACTTCTGATACCAACTCAAATCCTTTTATATGAGGAATGAAAGAGATGAGACATATTCACACCAGAGTTGAAGACCATGAAAAACTGAAACGCACACGCAACGCACACAACGCAAACTTTTTAAGATCCAACAACGCAGATATCGATAGTTAATTTTTCCATAGTCAAATTTCTGTACACCGACCACAAGTACGGAAAAGAAGAGTTTTACAGCGAATTATAGACATTGTTAAATTTATTGGGAAACGAGGCCTAAGTTTTAGAGGCGATAAGCTAGAATATGTAGGTCATGGATTTTTTCAGAACTGGTTCTCCTTCTTAGCAAATATGACAATTAATTTAAAATGCCATTTGAAAGATTGTATTGAAAACAGTAAAAAACTTCATGACTCCAAAAAGGATCGTCGTTAAGAGGAAACGCGGGCGCAGAGACTTTGTATGTAAAAAGTCACAATTCGAGGTTTGGCTCTCGCCTGTTTCCTCCTCTAATATTGGATCGATTTGAAAAATATTCCATTAACTGAATAAGAAAGATATATACTGTGTTTTCCTTAAAAAAAGCTAATCTTAAGCTTCGTTTTACACCCATCTGTAGCCGTAATCATATTAACATATGATTAAAAAATATATATATTAGTAGTTTTCCGTATTCTTGAGAGTGGTGGGCTGACCATAGGGTTGCCAACATTTCTTCGACGAAATATAGTAATTTTCAAAATAAGCTATAAAAAATATAATACACTTCAAAAAAATATAGTATTTTATGGAAAAAGCAAAAAAAAGACAAAGATATTTACTTGTCACTTACTTATTAATTTATTTATATAAAAACTACCAAGCATTCGTTTGACATTGACAAGTTCGGAACGCAGTAAGACAGATACGTTCGGATATATAGTGTATCCGAACGTATATAATCGATAATAGTCGAACATAGGTTGTTATGGGAAATCTACGTGGTGGGACGACGACTCTTTGTCCGGTTCGATTGTAAATGCTACCGCATCAGTCTAAGGTTAATGTAAAGGCACGATCATACATTTTTAAAATGAATGATTTGTTTGTTAGATTTCTTTTTTGAAAATAAAGTATTTTTGCGTACTATATATTTCTTCAACAGTATATAGTACTCATATCCGAAATACAGTACAATACTATATATTACACTACGGTTGGCAACCCTAGCTGACCATCTCTAAATAATGCCTGGGCCGATTTCGGGTCCCAGTCTGGCCCGGGTATGTTAAAAGACAATGAGGTCTTTTTTTTAAATTGGTAATTTGACAAAGCCGGACAGAGTTCGGACGGGGCTCTAGAAAGCAACCATGCGTTACTAGTTTGAGTTTCTTCTAAGAGTAACTCATGCACCGTTACCGCAACAAGTTAGATTATTTCAGCTTATTAACATGTAATGTAGATGTCATGCAAAACTATCTTCATATCTTTGCTTAATACGATTACTAATTAAAAGTCGTATCATCGTTGTGATGGCCCGGAGGTCAAGCGGGTTCGAACCCGGCACAGTATCACTGTCAATTAATTAAATGAGTTAATCTTAAAACATTTCAGTTGCGACAAAGGAAAATGTCGTGAGGAAATGGGGACCGTTTTTGTTTCTGGATCACCAAGATTGAAGCATGTTGACCAATGTTTTTTTACTATCTTAAGTTAAAAATAAATAGTATTTATAAGAATCCTTAAACTTGACCTCAATTAGCGTCCTCGTAACCCATTACAATATTGTAAACATTTCACATCTAGCTTCTGCCCGCGACTTCGTCTGCGTTGACTTTAGAGTTCGCACGCAACTTTTTTGTCTCATATTCTCATCCTCGGAAATCCTCGTTTGTGAGTCTTTGCTGCTCTCATTATCAGCCCCGAAATTACTTCCACATGTTTGTCGTCTCCAAGTACTTGTAATTCTTTAGCGCTCACGATTCCTGCCGAAAAAATACTTTGACATATTTCTGGTCTACTGGTGAATCTTTAGCGCTCATAATTTCTGCCCCGGCAACACTTCGACACGTTTCTTTTCTTCTGGTACTTTTGAATCCTAACCGCTCAAAATTCCAGCGACAGCAATACTTCGACATGTTTTTGGTCCCCTGGTACTTTTGAATCTTAACTGCTTGCAATTAAAGAAAGCCCCGGAAGTACTTCAACATGTTTTTGGTCTCTTGGTATATGTGAATATTTAGTGCTCGCATTTCCAGCCCCAAAAATACTTCAACATGATTCTGTTCCCCTGGTGCTTTCGAATCTGAAGTACTAAGGCAGCAGCGGCTCTGGATTTCCACTTTCTCCTCAGTCTCCATTAAGCCATGTAAGTTACCGGGGTAAAAAGTAGCCTATGTATTATTCCAGGATGTGAACTACATGTGTACTTGTGAATCTTTAGCGCTCTCAATTCCAGCCAAAAAAATACTTTGACATATTTCTGGTCTCCTGGTTTCTACTGGTGAATCTTTAGCGCTTATAATTCCTGCCCCGGCAACACTTCGACACGTTTCTTTTCTTCTGGTACTTTTGAATCCTAACCGCTCAAAATTCCAGCGACAGCAATACTTCGACATGTTTTTGGTCCCCTGGTACTTTTGAATCTTAACTGCTTGCAATTAAAGAAAGCCCCGGAAGTACTTCAACATGTTTCTGGTCTCTTGGTATATGTGAATATTTAGAGCTCGCATTTCCAGCCCCAAAAATACTTCGACATGATTCTGTTCTCCTGATGCTTTCGAATCTGAAGTACTAAGGCAGCAGCGGCTCTGGATTTCCACTTCCTCCTCAGTCTCCATTAAGCTATGTAAGTTACCGGGTTAAAAAGTAGCCTATGTATTATTCCAGGATGTGAACTACATGTGTACTTGTGAATCTTTAGCGCTCTCAATTCCAGCCTATAAAATACTTTCACACGTTTCTGGTGTTCTGGTATGTTTGAATCTTTAGCGCACACAATTCCAGCCCAAAAAATACTTTGTCACGTTTCTGGTCACCTGGTACTTGTGAATCTTTAGCGCTCTCAATTCCAGCCTAAAAATACTTTTGCCCTGCGACTCCCGACGCCCGGGGCGTCTTCTCCTGTTGCAGCGGCTTGGGCATGAGGTTTCGCTCTCTCTCACGCGTTTGGCCTTCTCCTTCGCTAGCATTACTGCTTCGCAGAAAGAGGTGACCGCTTCCCATGCCTCCTCGCTCCGCACCATAGATTGAACCAGAGCTGGTCGCGAGAGGTCGCCGCCGCCGATCGCCTAGACGAGGACACGGCGGTGCTCCGCCCAAGGGCATATCTCCACCGTATGCTCCACTGTGTCCTCCGGGCGATCCTCGCAGTAAAGTATTTTTGGGCTAGTATTATTGTGAACGCTAAAGATTCACAAGAACTAGGAGACCGGAAAGATGTCGAAGTATTTTTTAGACTAAAATTGTGAGCGGAAGACTCTCAAGTAACAGAAGACCAGAAAACATGTCTAAATATTTTTGAAGCTGGAATTTTGAGCGTTAAAGGTTCATAAGTACCAGAAGACCAGGAAACACGTCAAAATAATCCCAGGGCTGAAAGCACGAACAACAAAGACTCACAAACTATGAGAATATCAGAATCATGAAGATGCATTTCCGAGGATGAGAATATGCGACAAAGAAATCAGGATAAAGAATCATAAAGATGAATTTCCGAGAATGAGAATATGGGACAAAGAAGTTGCGCACCACCTCTAAAGTGTACGCAGACGAAGTCGCGGGCGAAGTGCTAGTTTATAATATTAGTAGGATACTTAACTTAATTTTTCGATAAACCTGCAGGACAATATCGTCTTACAAAAATAAAGCCCCCAATGATTTTCGCGACATGTGCATAAAACAAACAGTTGAAACACAAGTGGGGGTCAGAGTGCTGATTTAAAAAAGTCTCTCATAACAATAAATAACAAGAATATCTTGAGAAAGCAGGATGTGGTCAAATTGAAATCGACGTCCTCACTGAATTGATGCAAAGTAAGTGCTTATTGCAATCAACAGTCACACATTATCGTGACATCCTCTTTTTCTTGAACGGGTTAAAACAGGAGGGGTGCCATTTTAGTATGATGAATGGTAATTTGTTTTTTAAAAAGTAAATTACCCTGTTGTTTTGGCTTCAATAAGCCAGCGTTCCTTTCTTTCTGCGTGAGCAATAATCATATTGTGAGTCATTCATGAGGTTTATATACGGTGAGACTATTGCAAGTCCTAACAATGACTAAGAAAGTAGGTAAATCAGATAATGAGGTAACGTTTTCCTAAGTATTAGTTTTTTAATATTTAAATATTAAACTGACATTATTTTATTACATGACATTGACATAATCTGCCTACTCATCGCAGAAGAAATAAATAAACTTCAAGAGTCTTCTTATCTTAGTTATCTTCTTCTTTCAACAATTTGGTGCTTAGGCTTGGCAATCGGTGTTCTTCACATCATTGCAAGAGTAAATGTTCCGATTTCAGTTTCAGTGAATATTCGCATCTGGTTCAGTAGCTTGTACCGAATTGTAGACAGAAGAAGTTAAATATATCCTTCTCTCAGATAAATCCACTATGATGGGTCTACGCCCTACGGCCCAGACCGTTTAGTATCCTTTGAAGTATCAAAGGCTACTTATTTTACTGTACTCTAAGTTATAAATAACTGTAGACGACAACAAAGGTATTAAATGAAACCTAAAACAGCTCTGAATGAAACGGCAGCGCACGCGCAACGTCACCGCCCGCTTAATTTACGTGGTGTTCCTTTTTTTCTGTCTGTGTCTCCTGTCTCCTGGAAATCCGTCGCGACACTCGCGACCAATGCTACAAGTTATTTTCAAACACTACGTACTTCAGCTGTCTGCATGCTTATGAGTACTTGTTTGTAAAGTTTAACGTTACTTTTACGCTGCTTCAATTTTGTGGAGACATATTTGGCGAAATTATACAGATAGCCGTTGCCAAACTTCTGTAACAAGAACAATATTAATGAGCTTGATCATGCAGTTAGTATTTCGTCGACTGAATGTATTTACCTTTTACATACAGTACGTGATAAGATAAGCACCGAAGTGCAACGTTATTTTCCTAAAACGTGATGAGCGCCTTACGTCATTCATGCCACTGTGTTTTAGTGAATTGTGCGCCAATTTTGGCCGCACTAAATATGTACTCAGTTGATAATTTATTTAGGTACGTACCCAGCAAATGGTGTAATCGGGACGTACTTAGTTCTAACTATTATCCTCAAATTACTTTTGTTTTCTTACAGCTGAATGAGATAAAATTATCGATTCGTGAAATATTTGAACATAAACAAACGTTTCAGGTGTAACTATTGTAGTCAATGTCAAGGTTACCTTCGGCGAACTGACCTACGGAACCTAAATTGCTCTTGAACTCGCTCACACACTGGCCTCAATTGTGCGGTTGTGCCCCATCTAATGCACCGGTTAACAACCTCTAGTGTCAAGGTGCCTGGTGTTGTTTGCATAGTGAAAGGAAGTCTCAAAACTATCACATCTACGAGCGATAAGCCAGTCCACAAACTGATCACAGGCTTTCATTCATACGTAGGTGGCATTGAGATAGATCTACTTAGTTCACATAAGTACTTATTTAATATGATAAGTTCCTACATTGTTGTTCTGGTGCATTCCCCAACACCAAATACCTTTAATATTCACACACAAATACAATTGGCAGCTGCAATCATATTTTGGCTACAAAGGCAATGATGAGCCAACCTTTTCTTAAACGATTCTAGTAGCCGCTAGCAGCTGCTTTATTAAAGCTTGACATTGACATTTACTGTGAGAGTAATCATTAGACCAAAAACGGAAGACGGTTTAATTGACATCCAAAACGTTTATGAAATCCATATGATTGGACACAACTCCAATCATATGGATTTCATAAACGTTTAAAAATTAAATGTTAGTTATATTAGGTTTGTAAACTACAAACCTAACATTTACTTTTGTGAAAATCAACGCAAGTTCACAAACCGATTATAATAGGTAGGTATATCGTTATAACAGGTAACCATCCACATTCATTCTCCGTTTACTCATGACAATCTTCGTTTCTCGGCATCACATAGGTATTGCATAGGTGTGTGAAAAGAGTTTTCACTTAAAGATACCATCTCTTTCATAAATAATTCTAAAATATGCACTGTACTATAGACATGACCTAGTACAAGAAACGGATGCGTCCAACCAAAATCCGCGCGGTGTAAGACTACGTAGGATCATCCATTGTGCGAAATAAGCAATCACGTGCGTAGTCGTGCACTGTGGGCATGATATACAAAAAGTTCAACATTATCCTGCCCAGTGTTCTGAACGCATCCCTATTGCTGCCAACCCTACCAATTACGAATTTGTTGCGAAAGCGCGAGGGTGGTCGCCTCATGCGGGCTCAGCTGCGTATAACTTTACACATAATTTTGCACATCACATTGTATAGGTATGCTGTTTGTACTGTACCTTATTTGTAGTCTCCGGATGTTCTTTCCATACTTGAGATATCCGCTATCTTTGTGTATTAAGTTGGAATGAATGAACTCTCCCTCTACGGCGGATTTTGCATAGTGACTTCATTTCGTAACTCTAGAAGTTTAAGGGAAACTTTTGAAAGCAAATTTCTTATTTTTGAGAGTGGCTAAGAAACATTTGTATTTTTAAATTAAGCTTTGATCGAAATCCTTACTAATATTAATAAGGATTAAATAACTTTGTCCGTCTGTCTGTCGCGCTTTCGCGCCAAAACTACTGAACCTATTTAAATAAAATTTGGTACAGAGATAGTCTAGAGCTGAGAAAGGACATAGGCTACTTTTTTAACCCGGGAATATGATCCCTAAGAACCACGTGGGCGAAGCCGCTGGCAGAAGTTAGTACTTTATAATGCAAAATGCAACCATAATATTCGAGAAAATAAACAAGCATCGGAAAACGGAGTGATCAAGTCACTTTACTTTAATGGTATGTAAATCAATGTAAGTGAGCTCTCAGGTAGGTACTTACTTATTACAAACTAAAGGAGTCTAGGCGGGCCCAGGGCGTTCATAACAAGTTTCTTCAAAGCGCAACACAGAAATAGAGCATAAAAGATAGGCGCCTAGAAAAGCTTAGAGATTTATTGCATGGTATTTCCAGATGTAGCTAAACTGTTTTTTACTAAATATTTGCCAACCAAACGTCGGGAGTTCCCATTCGCTTAGCATCTGGATATCTCAAAGATTGATTACCTACTTACTGGACTTAAAGAGAAGACTGTGAAAGGTATCATCTTTAAGGTAGGTATGAAGTTAAGAATAAATTAAACGTCTAGAGTTGGTGCTTTTTCATGTCGAGGCTCTTGTTATTTTTTACTAAAACTGCATTATTGTGTCTAATGGCATAATTTTTACTTCTCGCAACTTCTGACTTTCGCTGTTGTCAGTTTCTATTTTCTCCATGAGGACTAAAGTAAACCCTCTCCCAGTCCACTTTTGTGTCTGACTCGCACAGGTCTGTACGCGTACGGTGAACTATTGTTAATGACTACTGGATCTTTTTATTGATATAAGTCGGTGTTGTTTTTCTAATTCTTCTGTACCTACTCATGTGTCTTTAATATGTCCGAAAAATTTAGGAGTCTCATATCTGTAGAATTAAGATGAAGATGGCTACTTATTCGTGGATGGTTAGTTGGATGGGATGTATGCGGCGGCGCGTGTAGATTGTTTTAACACAATAATGCGCAAGCGTGCAGCGTCGATTGTGGCTCGAGTCATGGCTAGCCCTAACAGAGTTCAGAAAATGATTGCTGACAGAGTGGACTGTCCGTTTGTGGTTACATTTGTCAACGTATCGTGACACTACTGTCAGTTACATTTGTCAACGTATCGTGTTGTTTACTAACACTTTGTTTAAAGGATTATGTTACTAACCCTAATGAGACTTTGCTCGAAATAAAGTTATTGAATTAAATTGTATTCCAAGAAGCTAAAAGTAGGTGGGTTAAAAAACAGCCTAATAATCCTTATCACGATAAATTTAACTTTCGTAAACGAATAAAGTTATCAAAACATATCTTTATTAACCGAGGCCAATCCTGATCATTCCATACAAAAGCAGTCGTGTCATCTTGATTCACGAGCAATTAAGGTGACTGCCAGCAGCCAAAACAATCGATCGTTGCAAATGGCCGTCTCGTTGACACGCACTTGTCAGACGCGCGCGAGACAGTCTTGCTTCAGTCTCTCCGTAGTCCGTACTCACTGGCCAGCCAATATCTACTCTTTATTGCAGAAATAAGTTTTTTTTCGCAGATAGCGTGCTATGATAAATGATATGTAACTTTTAGGTCACGTTCGGATTAAATTGAATGATCCCACTCGTGACACAATAAAGTACCTACAACAGTAGTAAAATCAGGGTTTCAATTTAAGATTCTTTAGACTTTAGAGAGACAGAAATAGATTTCATTGTCATTAGGAACAGCTTATCGCAGATCGGTTTTTCTCACAATAAAAAACGAATCATCAGCTTAATCTACCCACTTATATGAACATACTAGCTTCTGCCAGCGGCTTCGCCCGCTTTGGCCCTAGGGAACATACTCCCATGATAAAAGTAGCCTATGTCCTTTCTAGACTTTCTGTGTACCTACCAAATTTCATTTAAATCGGGACAGTAGTTTTGGCGTGAAAGCGCGACAGACAGACAGACAGAGTTGCTCGCATTTATCATATTAGTAAGGATTTATAATGTAATAATATTAATATTTTAAATGCGAAAGTAAATTAAATTTGGGACACAGATAGTCTAGAGCCTGTGAAAGGACATAGGCTACTTTTTTTCCCGGGAGCATGTTCCCTAGGGACCACGCGGGCGAAGCCGCTGGCAGCAGCTAGTATTACAAAATTATAAAAAGTAAGGAAGTAATGATTAAATTAGGTACCTACCTATATAGCTTCATTATTTTTTACTTAGTATGTACCTACCTATTTATAACTTTAAATCTATCAATGTGTGAGTGCGCCAGCACTCAGCTAATCGCTAGAGTGGGAAGCAGTCTTGTTGCTAACCGCCTCTTAATTAGCTGTCCTTAAGTCATGAAATCTTTGATGTACTGTAACTAAACCATTCATTATATTAGGTTCCTATGGATACTTAAATATTTATCTAAATTAAAATCTTTAGTCAAGGAAACTTTAATAGTAAATTCTTCAAAAATGCAGAATCTGTAGCTAAGCGTTTAAGATACATATTAAACTAGCTTCTGCCAGCGGCTTCGCCCGCGTGGTCCCTAGGGAACATACTCCCGGGATAAAAAGTCTAGAATATCTCTGTACCAAATTTCATTTAAATCGGTTCAGTAGTTTTGGCGTGAAAGCGCGACAGACAGAGTTACTTTCGCATTTATAATATTAGTAAGGATATATATAATAAAATATGTATATATAATATACTGAATATATATGTATCCTATATTATAATATTATAAGTAAGGAATTAACTTGTAACAGTGTCGCGTCCTTGCTTCTCATGATAAGGAATGATTATGTTTATAAAAGTAACAAGCTACATTAAATTAATGGATATTTGACAATGTTACATTTCATGAACGACATAAGTAAGTACCTACCCAATTTTCCGTCAATATATCTTAATAATGTTCGGAGATGCAGTGATGCGATAACTGATTTATCGATCGTAGACATCGTTTTAGCAGGATGTTGCCTGTGGGTCAAGGGGAAATCAATCAATAGGAGCGAAAGTTATGGTACTGTTCCAGAAATCATTCAATTAAACTGAATATGGCGCTTTTGTTGTTTAAATTGTAAAATTGGGTTCTTTTTCCACACCACCAAAGAGGTAAGAACCGTAGGTGCGTTTTTTTTATAGAGGTCTCCCCATTAGGCCTATTCCTCTCTAAAATGCCGTTCATAGGGAGTAACCAGAGTCCATAAGTATGATCCGGAAAAAAATTGTAGTGTAATTTCGCCTAACAGATTGGGATCTTCGAGGTCCCAAAACTGAAGTAGCGTACGTTGTCGAGATTAGGTAATGTGTCAGGAATTGTGTCATTCAGTTAAACGGAGGCGGTGCGTTTGCACGTCGATTATATGAGTCGAGGGCAGTGTTCCGCGGGCAGCGCGAATGGCAGACACAGAGACGTCGACCGCCTACTCGAGTACTCACCTACTCTACGTCAAATTCGCGATTGGCAATTGCGATCAGCTTTTAGGGCAGTTCAGCTGTCACTGAATTATAAATCTGGACAACGAGGGTTTTTAATAACATCCCGGTCATATTGTAGTTTAGAATCATATGTTGTGCGAAGCGAAGTAGTTCTAGCACCATTTGGATTGAAGATGGATTGTAATATTTTTAAAATTTTAAACTTTTTATGACCAAACATAAATGCTGATTCGATTAGTTATAAGTTATTATTTTCTTAGATAAAAATAGACAGAACATCTAGGTCTTTTTATCTTTTCACAGAAACCACTTTTGTAAAACTAAAAAGATGCAAGATACCATGCATCACATTAAAACTAGTTAAAATCTGTTCCCTAACTCAAAGTCACGCCAAACTCAGGACAAGGAAGTTCTACAATCCGTCCTGCGTTTTTTAACAATGTCCACTTTCACTCAAGTTTTCATCTGTTATGGTTACAAACCAGGTGTAAAGTTTTGTGGTGGCGGCCACGCACTTCTACCCAACAGGTAAAAGTAACAAATAAAAACAACTCGCTTTTCCATCTCTCACATTCGACTTTTGGACTCTCTCCTGTGACTTTTACAATTTAGTCCATACAAAATTGAGTTTCTTCTACATAAAAATACTAAGTACTTACATTTTGCACTGATATCTTGCACCTTCTCAATGCGCTTCCAAGAACGCTAGTAATGGCTTTATCAGCTTGAATATGCTATAAATAACGTAGATACCTAACTAGTGCTCTGGGTCGGTCCATAATCGTGGGAATAACAGCTGTCCAGAAAAACCAAGTTTTAAAGACAAATTGAACAACAGCTAATGCTTAGCGAATAGAACATTAACTAGTGTTAGGTTAGGTTAACATAGGCTTAAAATTAAATGACAGTTGGTTTATAAATACATTTTATCCAAGAGATACCGACAATTTATGCGTGCCCTAACATACGAGTGTTATTATTGGAGTCAAGAGCTAGAAACTAAAATAAACAACATACTGCTACAAAATCTTAATCTACACCAAGTTTGATAAGTTTCTGGGTAAAATAATTATATACTATGCCTATTTTTGGCTTATCAAAATCAGCACCCTGATACTCCAGTGAATGCAATATTTTTCGATAACTATAACCTATATTTAATTTACTTTCAGGTGACGGGGACTTCTCTGTTGCCCATAGTCATATCTGATTTAGCTAAAGTGCTTGCTTACAAGAAAACTAATCTACAAAGTGGATATGAGGCCTAATAGTGGGCTATCAATTAATTTTTGCGCTAAAATTGTTCAAGTAATCGTAAGCTACACTGTGACAGTGGAGTTAACGTTATCGTCAGCGGTCGAAGCCCCTCGCTCACGTTACCAGATTACATACTAGCCTGAACTTTGATAGCCCTGTTTTCGCATTACAACAATTTCACCCTCCAACTTCTGTGTCATTTCTATATTTACTAATAACGATAAAAAGTACAAAACGTTCATCACAAGATTGGTAGGTATGCGTTATCCATTATTCAAAGACCTCTCTCGTTGAAAAACCCATTTGGATGGTATTGTTTTCAATGTAAGATTCATTCTACATGACAAGGAGAACACATAACTTTGACTTTGCTTGAATTAGAATACTTAAGTAGGTACCTAAATGCCAAATAGACGTTTACACAGACCGTTGCAGATTTTATTATTCAAAAGTTGTCGGAGACGATCGCGATAGCAATCTCAAGTTGTCGTGTTCTATAGACAATGGCACATAATATACGCGTTGAAGTTGAAGCAATCATTGCCTAATTAAAATTTGCTGTGCGTGACGCGACCACGAAGTGCCTTACTCACTTATAGGCTGCACACGTGCCTGTCAATGAACTTCGCAGACCATGCCAATAGCCGAGCACGCGTTAAACCGTCAAATTTCTAGGCACAGGCATTGATCTATCCGTCACTCGTCGTTGACCAAAAGCTCTACACTTTACAGAAATATTTTGCATTCACTGGAATATATTTGCAGTTTCTTGCATGAAATACACAAAAAATACAAAGATATATCGCTTGCATTTGACAATAATATTGAAAGATTTTTGTGATTTACCTACTGTCTTATATGAACCTACAAATGGACTGGTGCTTCTATCTAGACTAGGGGCATCGAACTTAGCTCTACATCGATATTAAACAGTATATTTAACTGATTATTAAATAACTTGTAACGAACTTAATTTCTCGTAAGGTACTAACGTGCAAAAATGAGGACATTGTCGGTCCGCGCGAGGAAGTCGTCCTGCTCCGTGTGAGTGACGAAGGTCCTGGTCGGAGCTGGTGCATCAGCCTGCACGCCGGCGGGCGGCTTGCGGCGCTCAAAGCGTTCCATCATATCTGCCGGCACGGTCGGCAGCTCCCGGCCTGTCGTGTTCGGGGCTTGAGTGAAGCCCAGTTTCGCCAGCAGGCTCTCGCGGATCACTCGTAAGCTGTGTTCTCGCGCGTTCTCGTAGGAGCGGCAGGAGGCGCACGCGATCTGAGCCGCCGGAGGGTCCTGCGGACAGGCGAGCTCGGCAGCGACGGCCGCCAGCCACGCGGCCAGAAGCAGCAGGCTCGCGGGCCTGGCCCGCGGCCCGCGCGACGCGCCCAGCGGACGCGTGGTGCGGCAGAGCGGGGAGGCGGCGGCGTAGCGCGATGAGCGATGTGAGGCCGCGGGCGGCGCGTGCTACACTGCACACGACTCACATTCGACACTACAGTCGCACGCCACGCCACGCGGCGTTGCCCGGGGCGCTGCAGCCGCCCCGCGCCGCGCCCCCGCAGCCCGCGGCTGGCCTGCTGACTCACGCGCTGGCGGCGCCAGGGCTGCGCTGGGAACTCGGAAAATGCGCCCAATGATGAAGATGCATGCACCGCCAGCGCACCACGAGCCGCCCGCCCTACGGATACTCATAAAGAACATGAAAGATATTGATGAAAACTTCACTTTACAGGAAATAATTCTAGAACTTTTTAGTACTCAAATATATTTCATGCGAGTATCTACACTCTTTCATAATAGAAAAGATGGATCAGAAATATTTTTCATTGTTTTCACTATATCTACTGGCTGAGAAAACGTCGATAAATGTTTTAGAAGTTGCTGATTTTAAACTGCTGATCTAATGAATTTTAAACAGGTAGCAACAAATCAGTTACTAAGCAGAGCTACATGCTATAAATTCGGGGTAAAATAAAATATATCTGCTGTTAGAAATATTTATGTAGTAATTTTAAACAGTTTATTTTAACATGTAACATATGGACTAATCCGTTGTGTAGAGAAGCATAAATATTTTGACAGCACTCACAAAAAAATGCGAATTCCTACCTATCAGGTAAGACTAAAGAAGTCTGGATAATATATCTTGTTGAGAAGTAGGATAAGCTGTAGTATGTAGGTACACGGGTTAGCACACATTACCTAAGTATACAAACTCTCAATGCAGCACATTTTACATAAATATTATATTCATCATAGTAGTTAAACACTTATGAACTACCTTGGAAGATTATTTAGAACTGAAGAAAGAAAATGAAAGAAGGATCTGAAAATATCCATTAAAAATGCACACTCTGTAAATCGTTTCACGAGTAATAGAAAGTCCCGTAGAATGTCTGATACATCAAATAAGTGACTCATTATTAAGTACTCGCTCAAATAAAGTGGGTAGTATTAATTTGCGTACACGCGTAAAATCTAGTGGAGCTCATTCTCACAATAAAGATAATTGTGAAAAACTGATGATTAAAAGAGAGTTTGATTGTTAAATTAACCACCGAATGCTCCATGACCCCTAGGTACGTAGTAGCTGCAATACTAGACAGATGGGTTGTTCCAAGGGTGCTCCAAATACACACGTCGCTCTAGGTCTGTCTTTTACTCATCGATTTTTCACGTGGGTGCCATCAGGTTGATCCATACTAGTAGGTATGATAAAACAAATGCCAAAGTCACACAACTTGTTACACGGGTAGACTATGTCCTGGATTAGGATATATTTAAGATATTACTTACGTATATCCTAATTTAGGTTAGGTTCTACTTTTTAAACTTTATGTACATAAGGGAATGGTAGTAAGGAAGGTAGACTTGCATTAAGTCTACCTTCCTTACTACCATTCCCCAACAAGAAAAAATGGAGATAATAGATCTTTATAACATTACAGGAAAACCTATAAGAAGTCTATTGTGTTAAAATAACATGTTAAAAAAAATGAAATTCGTTCGGAACCCTTTGCACGCGAGTCCGACTCGCACTTGGCCAGTTTTTTATTCCTGGTCGCTTCTTTCTCAAAGTTGTACCGCCCAAGTTGTATAATTTGGCCTAGATATATGTATTCATGCTCAACCTCGATGGTAGCGCCATTTACGATTACAGGTCTCGGGGTGACATGACCATTTCACTTCTTTCTCCTCTCCCTCCTTCGCTCAACGTATGTAAGCCCGGGACGACATCTGCTATCGGCGTCTCCGCATCGTTGAGGACTCCAGGTTCTCATCGCTATGGGTTCTAGTGGACACAGGCCTGGACAAAGGACCCCACGCCCCACGCCCAACATAAGGAGTGGCTCTTCCCACACCAGTGCACAGAACGTGCTGGACGAGAGAGCTAGCTTTAGCGTTAAATCTTACCCAGCTGGTCCAGGGGGCAGCGAGGGTGACCCGAGCACCGCCGCAGGCGGTTGTGCGTAGGGATCGTGCGATCGATGGCCCTGTATGGGGCCCCAATCTGGGCGGCTGATCTGACGGCCAGCACCATCACTGTTCTGTGGAAGCCGCAGAGGGTGATGGCCGTCAGAGTCATAAGGGGTTATCGCACGACCTCCTACGAGGCGGCTTGCGTACTGGCCGGATCTCCGCCCTGGGACCTGGAGGAAAAAGTACTCGCACGCTGGCGCGCGGCGAGCGACTGATGCAGCGACACATCGAGCTGCGTGGGTCGCAGCTGCGCGAGGTCCTGGTAGCGGAATGGCGGGACAGGCTCTCGCGCCTTTCCGCCGGCCTCGTCACTATCGAGGCCATCCGGCCAGAGCTCGACCAGTAAAAAAAAAAAAAAAAGATGTTTATTGCATCAACTGAAATCCACCAGTGGCTCGGGAGACGGCACGGCTCCCTGTCACTTCGTTCGACGCAGGTCCTCTTGGGGCATGGCTGCTTTGGAAGGTTCCTGTGTCGCATAGGCAGGGACTGCGTCGACTGTCGGGAGGACACGGCGCGGCGGAGTGTGCCGCTTGAGAGGAGCCGCGCCGTGCCCTCATCTCTGTGGTAGGCAGTGACCTCTCGCTGCCGGCCGTAGTCCGTGCTATGGTCGATGGCGAAGAATCCTGGCGAAAAAGTTATCGCGCAGAAGGAGACTGCGGAAAGGGAGAGGGAGATCTCGACCTCTCTCCTGGCCCGCAGCAGGCGCACCGGGCGTCGGAGGAGGGTACGCTGCTCTCTTCCGGCCCCCCGTGTAACATGAGGATTTTACCCCGTTAAAAAAAAAGGGGGCAACGAAGGTGCCGGATGTCGATTCGCACACTGCTAATTGCTTGGACCTTCTGCTGACAACAGATCCACGCCACTACTCAGTGTCGATTTCTTCACCACTGGGTAGTTCCGACCACTTTCTGGTGAACTCTGAGTCCGTTTACTCTTAGCCCAAGCCTAGCCCGAGAGGCGACCGGCGGGTATGGCGATCCAGGTCAGCAGATTGGGATGGCATGCGATCTTTCTTCGCATGTTATCCTTGGCAGTCTACTTGCTTTTCTTCGACTGACGCTTCGTCATGCGCGGACGCTGTGACGGATGTGTTGCGGAGGGGGATGGAGTACTACATTCCTTTCTCGTAACAATGTCCGGCGAAGCTCGTCTATGATTTGGTGCCGAGTGCAATCGCGCTGATACGCTTAAACACGCGGCGTACCTAGCATGGGTCGACGCTTGTACGCACGAAGCAAATGACGTCAATGAGAAGAAGAGAGCCTTCAACAGGGCTGACAAGTCCCGCAAGATGTTGCGGAGGGCTCGGTTTGACCACATTAACGAAATAGGGAACAATCTTGCTTCATACCCAGCAGGTAGCAAGGCTTTTTGGTCCCTGGCTAAGTCGGTCGAATCGAACTCCTGCCGCCCCTAACTACCACCACTGCTGAGACCCGACGGGTCACTGGCCCACTCCGCTGATGAGAAAGCGAACTTGTTTGCTTCTTTGTTTGCGGATTCTTCATGTTTGGATCCTGGTGGCGCGAGACCCCCTGTATCTCCTGATGGATGCGAGTCGAGTATGTCGAACATTCGCATTCATCAGAAGGACGTCCGTAGGGTACTGCGTAACCTAATCGTGAACAAGGCTAGTGGCCGCGACGGGATACCGGCAATTGTTCTGAAGACTTGTGCGCCTGAGTTGTCTCCGATCTTGACACGCTTATTTTGCCTTTCGCTCGAGACCGGAAAAGTGGCGATGGTTTGGAAGCAGGCTAACGTGCAGCCCGTACCCAAGAAGGGTAGTCGAGCTGACCCAGCAAATTACAGGTCTATCTCGTTCTATATCCCGGGCGTCGGGAGTCGCAGGGCGATTCCTGGCCATCGTAGGCGCGGGCCTGCGGATTGCGAGCATTGGGTAGCTCGCCGTCCGATCAAAACCAGGCCCGGGTCGACGGCACGTTGTGTTCCACGCGCGCCTCAAGGAGATGTCAGCATAGTAGACGGGGCCCGCTAGGGTCAGTGCCAGCCAGGGTTGCGGAATTTATTCGAAAGAGTCACCGCGTCCCTGGAACGCAAAGGGCACTAAGAGGAACACGGATGGGTTTTAGTCAGTAAGAGTCTGACACTCCCTTCTGCTCCGCCCAGAGCGGGAGGAGTCATTTGATGATTTCCCATCCTTTCTATACTCGTTCCATACTCTGTAAGAGTACTAGTACTGAATCGTATGCTCCTGGGATACCTAGAAGCGAACGATATCCTTAGTGACCGACAATACGGTTTCCGCCGAAATCGGTCATCTTCTAGCTTATGCCAGTCACATCTGGAGTGAGGCCATCTCGAAGACCTTCGACAGGGTCTGGCACGATAGCCTTATTAGTAAGCTTCCATCCTTCGGTCTGCCCGCCGGATTGTGTGATTGGATCGCAGATTTACTGAGGGATCGGTCTATCCGAGTGGTCATAGATGGCTCCTCGTCTGGACTGCTGGATATTAATGCCGGGGTTCCTCAGGGTGCTTTCGGCAACACTGTTCTTGCTGCATATTAATGATCTGCTTAAACCCGGTACCATTGGGTATGCAGACGACAGCACTGTTGCTGAGAGATACGTGTCTAACGCACAAGCTGGTGGGTCGCAGATCCGGTCTCTCCGAGAGGCTATGGTTGAGCGGTTGAATGTGTCTTTACAGGCTGTCTCTGATTGGGGCGAAGCTAATCTGGTCAAGTTCAATGCTGCTAAGACCCAAGCGTGTATTTTTTCCGCCAAAAGGAGCCAATTCCATCTAACTCCATCTTTCCGAGCTGCAACCGTGCCGATAACCGACCAACTTGAGCTTCTTGGGGTAACATTAACATCTAGTTACCCTCAGTTTTGACCCTTTCATAAAGGTAGAAGCTGAAATGGCTGCAAAAAAGTTGGGGATCCTAGCGAAGGTGAGACGGTACTTCACGCCGTAACAACTGCTAAAACTCTATCAAGCGCAAGTTCGATCGTGTATGGAGTACTGTAGTGCTATTCTGTAACAACATTTTCGTGTCTCAACAGCGGAATCCGAGGTGAGTATCAAATTCATATAAATATAAGACCTTTATGTTGTGTGTAATAAAGCTCACTTTGTGAGCTTTGTCACTCAGGTGAGGCTCGATATCAAAATAGTTATTTACAGAATAGACTAGCTGCTCTCATCTTTGGGACGGATCTGCCAGATACCAGCTTGATGCCTTTGAGTCAACTGAGAAACGAGCCAAGAGGATCATTGGCAATGATAGGCTCGTCGAGTCGAGGCTCCAAAGTCTGGAGCATCGACGCCGAGTTGCTAGCCTGTCGGTTTTTTACCGGTTGCATTTTGGGGAGTGTGCGACGGAATTCACATCATCCACCACACGCACAAAACGTTTTGGGAACACATTCGCAGTGCGTACAGCTAAGGAGTGGAATTCCCTGCCGGAGTCTGTGCTTCCTGATAGCTACTACCTGGGAGTCTTTAAGTCAAGAGTGGTAGGTTACTTCTAGGCAAGCGTGCTCCATCTTCGACCACATCATCGCTTACCATCAGGTGAGATAGTGGTGGTTTGTAAACGGTGATGATGGGTATGGTGATGTCGATTGGGACGCAACGTCAATTTTTCAAGAAAACCAAAACTCAATAGTAAGATACCTACCCCTTTTTTCTTTAGCATCTTCACTTATAACTAAATTCTTGTTAAAATTAATCGTAATGTTATTTTCTGTACTTACCTTGAACCACAGCCTGACAGGAATGACACATCTTTGTCTAAACAACATTTTTGGTCACTTCACAACAATTTTTTCTATCGGAGCGCGTGTTACGCCGACGTGCGGCTCGCTTCGCGGGTTGCTGGGCATCCTAAATAGGGTGAAGCGATACTTCAGGCAGACAGCTTTTAACCCTCTACAAAGCACAAGTCTAAGTATAAGTAGTAGTAGTAGTGCCTGCTTGTCGGTCTTCTACAGATTGTACTTCGGTGAGTGTGCCCAAGAACTCCACGACCTCATCCCACCGGCCCCCTTCTACCATCGGATATCTAGAGACGCACTGCATCTTACCATCCCTACCTTGTTGCTATTTCACCATTTCGCACTAAGCATTTTCAAACGTCTTTTATAATGCGCACAGCGAAGGAGTGGAACTCTCTGCCTGCGTCTGTGTTTCCAAACGCTTACAACCCTAATCTCTTTAAAGTTAGAGTGATCAGGCTCCTTCTGGGTAAGCTCGCTCCATCGTAGACCGCGTAAATGCTACGCATACAAAACTACCTTCACTATGATGTTGCCGCGACGGTGTTGACGAATTTCGATGCTAAAATTTATTTATTTATTGATTACTAGCTGACCCGCGCGGCTTCGCTCCCGTCAACTGGCTACTCTAGCTATCGACCCTAATCTACCTACCTACTCTACTTACCTACCTTAGGTAGGTAGGTAAGTAAAGTAGGTAGGTAGGTTCTACTTACGTACCTACCTACCCTACCTACCTACCTTTTTTGTGTAATTTTCATGCAAGAATATTCAATGTACAGACACGTTTAGTCTACGATTTTATTATATGTATATAGATATAGAATAGAAGACAGAAGATATATCTTTTCCCGACTTTTTTGTGTAATTTTCATGCAAAAATATTCAATGACACGTTTAGTCTACGATTTTATTATATGTATAGAAGATTTATTTTAAGAAGAAATAATATTATTTGCTATTCTAGAAAGTTATATACAATATTAATAAAGGTAAATAATAAATTACAATCGACTTCATATGTCGGGTATTCGACGGTTTTGCCGGTCAAAAGTTAAGAGTAGCATTTTTTTTCACAGACGGTGAAGATTTTGATAGAAGTATTCCTTTTATTATTGAAAATCTATTGATTTGAGCATATTTCGGTTAAAGCACATTATAAAACAAGGCTATGTGCACCCTGTAAATGTAAAAAAGTTACGATACTCGAGCAATATTATTTTTTTTATGCTCTCAACGTGATTTTTCGACAGCATTGTATATCCACCCGGCAATGCAATGTGGTGACGTGGATATTATTATACTTACATTGAAGTTTCTACTTATCTCTCTGTAAAGCGCTTACTACTACTACACGGTGTTTAGAGCCCTAAGTCACGACTTTGGGTGGTGTAATAAGAGATAGGGACCCTAATTAGAGTCACCGGAGCGGCCCGGTCTAGTCAGCTCCCTAACTCCCGGGCAGTGCAATAGCGTTTAGTAGGAAGGGGAGCAGTGTTGCCAACACCAGTTTAATAAATTCCCCAAAAATGCAAGCCTATTTTCCCAATTTGGGGACAGAAGATCTACAAGTTCAAGTTGGTGGGGAATCACCACAAATTCGATATTTAGAATAATATCAGAAGAATAAAATCGATATTTAAAATCCCCACATCTTGAAATTCCCCATCAACTTGATATTCTCCACAGTTTGGGGAATTCCCCACACGGTGGAAACGCTGGTCACTTCACTACTGAATTAGGGCCGAATCGACTGGCTAGGCGGCTCCCTAGTTAGGGGCCACGCCCACCTTTGCCACCGGGCCCTGAATACCGTGTAGAGTAATAAACGCTTAAGTTATACCTACCTTTCGGCAATATAGTCCAGTATCTTTATACATCAGAGCTTGCGTCAAATCCGGTCACCGAGTCGTCCAGGTCACCCACCCAGTTATCTTGGGGGGGGGGGGGGACGTAGTACGGTTCGGTGACCACAGCCACATGAATCGACCACTCTGCCATACTCTGGAGTAAGAGATCCTGAGCCCTGGCAGAGTGGTTGATATTGCCCTGGAGGAAATGGAATTGTGCCATTACGCACAATCCATTCCCTCGGCGCCATTCTCAGGCCGGGAGTTGGCCGAAGAGCAACCATAGGCTGCGGGGGGTGTATAGAGTCCCCGGCAGTCTTGGTTGCTCCCTTCTTTTTCTTCTTCTTGCCCGTCTTGGGTGCGGGCGGGCCACAGGCCTTTCCACCCAAACTATGCTCCGCGGGCCTCCCTGCGGCTGTACAGAGGCTGCAGTTTGGCGTCGCGGAGCACTGGGTCACCTTGTGGCCGGGCTTACCGCAGCGATAACATTGTTTGCTGCGGTCAATTGCGGCGGTGCACCGAGCTCTGACGTGCCCAACATCAAGGCATTCGTAATAACGCATAGCCCTGGGTTGTAGCAGCTTCACCCGTACTGCAACCCACCCCACCAGAAGACGCACGCTGTCGGCGATCTTTTTCGCCGCCGCTACCGGGCACTTTATCCATATGATGTCGAGCCCGGCAGCGTCGGCGCGAATCTCGCCCGGGCGCCAGCACGTCGCCCGGCGGACATCCACCGCTTCGAGCGACGGCCGCCACGACCTCCTCCGGGGTCGTCGAGTCATCCAGGCCATCAACACGTAATTCAGCGGTCTTCACGGGCCTGGACACTCGAACGTCCTCTTCATTGAGGACTTTCTTTAATTTGGCGGCCAGGACGTCCGCCTTTTCGCTGCTGTCAGGTTCCGCCACCTCGAACAGCCGCGCCCCCGTAACCGCCGACTTCATCCTAAAGCCGGTCGGTGTGCCCAGGTCGGGGAACGCGACTTTGGCCTTCACCTGCGTGAGGACCTCCTTGTAGTTAAGGCCCTTCTCGATGGCTCCGGCGTGCAGTGTGAGTACCACAGCCGCGGAGCGTGGGGCCCTACCCTTCCGGGACCTCCGCTTCTTATTCTTGGGCGCAGGCTTGGACTGAGTGTCTGCCGGCGTCGATGCCTTCTTTTTGCGACCCTTTTTGACGATCGTCGTCCAAGTCTCTGAGGTGAGGCCGGACGCGGTCGCCGGGGTCGCATTAGAGCTGGAAGGGGGTGCTGACGTACCATCCGCGGGCTTCTTGGGCCCCTCCGCGGGCTTTTTGCCCCCCTTTCCAGCTTTGGCCGCCACGGTCGACGGCCCTGGCCTTGCGGCCTCCTACATCCTCCTTTTGTCCGCCACTAGCGGTGGCCGGAGGTTCTGAGCCGGGAGGAGCCTCGACTCTAAGGCCTCCAGGCGGGCATTCATCATTCCCCCACACTGCTGCATGCAGATGCGGACGATCTTTTGGATATCCGAATCGGGCGCGAGTGCAGGGGCAGGAGCCGGGGCCGACGGCGGGGCCGCAACCACCAGGGAGCCGGCAGTTGCGGGAGCCGCATGTTTCCGCAGCCAGTATTCCCTCTGTGCGGCAACCTCCCTCTTGAGGTCCTCCAGCTCGGTTCGGAGACGGCCATTCTCCTCCCACAGCTTCGTCGTCTCCTCGGAGCTTGTTCGATCAAGGAGGACCTCAACCGCCTCCTTGATACTTCCAGCCGCCTCTTAAAGGGCGCGCGTGAACGTGCTCTTCAAGCTGCCCGATTTTGTGGCAACTTTTAGGACAACGTCCACGCCATCCAGAACTTGGCGACTGAGTGCTGCCGCCGATAGGTCCTCCCCAGAAGCCGCCTGGGCAGCCCGTCGCTCTCGAGCCTGACGAGCCATCTCACCGACCTCCTCAGCCGCGACCGCCTTCCGCTGCGCTCGCTTTGCAGCGTTTGCCTCCGCTTTGCAGCAATAGCGGAGACGGGGACGCAGCGGAATCTCCACTCAAGTCAGCGAGCGTCGTCTCGTCGCTCTCTACCTCGGGCGGCCGATCCAAGCGGACCGCTGGAATCGGCGTGGCAGGCCGAAGGAATCGACCCCTTTGGTCGCGCTGCGGCTCAGCTGTGCGACCACCTCTCTTTGCTGTCGGCACTTTTGCGGCCGACAGTTCTTCTTCGCTTGATGAGGGTTTTACGCCCTCGCCGCGCGAACGCTTGCCCCAAAATTTAGAGGGGGCGCGTAAGCCTCCTCGGCTCTCGTTGCCGCTTCCGACAGACGGCTCTCCTTCTTTTATTCTCTCCGCCAAAACTGGCACATCATCGTTTTGTGTGTTAAACTTGTCCATAAAGTTCCCACGAGTAGTGGAGGAAATAAATTTTCACCCCGGCAGTGCCCCATACCAAAGGGTAAGCCTAAATACTGTAGTGGGTCGGCAGGTACCCAGTGGTGTGGGTGTAGGTAGGAGCTTTTTATAAAAACTTTCTACTTGAACAGAACTAATATGGGATTGTTTCACGAGATGTTGCCCTCTCCTTTGTCTGAAGCCGCCAAAGCGCTGTTTATGTTATTTAGTCGTAAGCCATAACTAGTAAGTAGATGTAGTTTAGTTTAAGTTAGGTTTCGATGGAATTGACATGTACTATATGTATAAAAATTCCTTAAATAAATAGAAATAAAAAAAGAGGAAAAGGGAAACAGTAGAGCACGTGCTCCTTGAGTGCACAGGCGTCCCCGAAATACGGAAGCATTCAATAGGATCACCCAATTCTCTTACAGGTATACTGAATACACTGAGGCCTGATCTGCTTCCGCTGGCTGCAGAGGCGGCGCAAGGCGTGGGCGACGTGGGCCACCGCCTACGGTCTCGCAGCTTTGACTTATGCAACTCAGAAAAATGGTAGCTAAGGCCATAAAAATCCGACTTATCCGAGCCTATTTGTATTTTTTTTTTGAGCTCGCTTTGCTTGCTGTTGCTTTTTGAATTATTTTTATTGTTAAGGCACTATGATTTACTCGTACATGCTCACTAAGTTCGCTCTTAATCGTGGGTTAGTTTATATTAGATATTTCTTGAATTTTCCCAGATTCGTCAAATATTCACTATTTTACACAAAAAATCAAAAGACAATCAAAACTATTCGTGGCGGGGTGTTTCCCACGTGTTCTCACTATTTAACTGGGTCTGCATAGGAGACACAGAGCACAGCTACAGTAGCGTAGCGAGGAAGGAGCGGAGGGGACGGCCTGCACCGGGCAACACCCATTTAGGGGTGACACGCGACCGATCGTTGACTGGTTTTGTCACTGTTGAGTGTTACCCCTAAACATTTGACATTTGAATAAACAATGGCAGCTGAGAAACGACCAGACCCAACTGACAGCGCCCGTTCATGAACATGACGGATGCACTAGCACCATTCAGCTCAACCATTTTGAAGGGAGCCAAATGTTCCAACGCATACGCCACCATCAGCTAGACTTTTGAGAGAGCATGGCACACACTATACAATGCAAATATTGGTTTCTTCCAATCTTCAGCCGGTCCAACAATGTTTCCAAATGCTAACAGTTTATTTTGTGCGTCCAAGTGGCTGTGGAGCAGGACCAGCATTCAGCCAAGCATTTTTATCTTCAATATAATCCCCCAACTAGTATGCTTGCCTGCATAGTGTGCGTTTAATACAAGATTTAAATTTTGTCTCATTAATTTCTAATATATGGGGAGGTATCTTATTATAACATTTTAAACAGTACCCCATGAAAGATGAGGCTACTTTAGCCAGTCTGAAACCTGGTTGAACTTATTGGTCCCTATTTCTGGTCTCGACCGTTGGTGGACTTTTTTTCAATGTCGAGTGTCATCCTTAAACGGGTGGCGTAATCAAACCCGTCCGAGGTGGAGTGTAAAAAATTTAGAGCTCACTGTGCTCGCTCTTGCGTTCTACCGTCTCCTAATTCTTGAGCTTGCTTGCGCCAGTCAAAAAAGTTGAGTTAGTTAATGATGAAGAGAAAATCAAAATAATCCGAGGCAAGGTGCACAAATTTTCGAGATTTTGTTTGTAAGTGTGATGTAAGAACATTCCAGAAATTAAAAACTTACACAAATGAAACACCTTCCCCCCCTTCCGAAAAATGGGTTGCGACTGATGGGTTAAATGGGTTGTTTGCCGTCACAAGGAGGAAAAGTGCAACTCATTATTTGGGGGGGGGCTTCATTTGTGGGGTGACACCACAATGTGCGCCCCGGGTGTCACCTATGCTAGCTACACCACTGCACAGCTATTGTGTTACTAGTTCTAGCCTGGTGTTTTTAACCCATTGCGTTTTCAAGAGAACAGCAAAGTGGCTGATCAGTGCGATGTAATTAGAAAAAATATACGAGTATCGGCATTACTTCTTGGTGATCATTTGATGGAAATTCTCAAAAGCCAGAAGAAAATATGACTGTCCAGTCGTTCATTGTTCTTCGGCACTGCTTGGCCACTGTCTAGTTGCGTTCGTATGGAGCGAGTGACGACCCAGGAGCTATCCTTGTGGAAGTGAAGGAAGGTCAGTGACAGTAGAAAAAAAAACATTTTGAAGTAGCTGACCGGTCAGTATTGGCTTAACTTTTTTTTTCTCACTTTGCTGGATACATGACCAACAAAATCATCACTTTTGTCTTCAGATGTAAACACAGGGTAAAAAAAGGAATGCGCAAAATAAACAATCGAAGACTTTATAAAATTATTGAAAACTAAAGCAACAAAAATATACATCACTTTTTTTTTCAATCCGGTAATAAAAATACTAAAAACAATCATAACTCGAAAACTACGTGTAGAACATACATATGGGTTATTCAGGATTATCTAGGGGTCTTCTATCTCTGGGCTTCAGCTTACCATATTTTTTAGGACACCCTGTATAGTCAAACTTAATAGGAAAAAGAAAACAGTTATTTTTTACTCTCTCAAAACTAACCACAGCTGATCACTGCACTACTTTAATTTGTGAGTTTAATCAATACCAATCAGTCACGGTATGCTACATTTTAGTGACTTACATTTTTGGAATCGTCTCCTTTGTCTTGATACCCCCCCCCCCCCACTCGATAGGCTTTAATTTTTTTTTTTGTAGGCATAATGTGGCGCCAAAACTCGGCCATTTTAATTTTTATATTCCAGTGTCAATCTCACAATCAAGACGAATCAAATGATACCTCTCAAGCTAAAATCCATCGAGCCGTTCAGGCCGCAGAGCGTGGCAAACCATTATACATACATACTCTCGAAAAACATAACCCTCCTTCTGGCCTAGTCGGGTAAAAACAAGCTTAACTCAGAATAGCAAAGAGAATATTAAACACGCAAATAGTCGTACGGCACAGTCTAAGCGTCGATGCAGTCTTACATTCTTTTGCAGTTGAACGAGAACGTCGGTAACAAAACTAACTCATAACGATAAAATTATCGGTACTTACCGTAGGTTTTAACGTTAAGTATGTTTACCGATAAAATGTGCCAGATATAACGTTAAATATGATACCGGTATTTATTAGGTAACGACACCTGCATCAAAAGGCTGTAACGATACTACATTTTTACCGGTATTTCAAGCCCTGGACGCAAGTATCACTAAAAAGTAAAAAATAAAATCCTTTTTACAAAAAATATACCCGACTTCCAAAACAAAACACTACAAAGTATAAAATAACTTTAATTTCGGAAGTCGGTGTCAAAAACCGAAATAACCAAAAACACCGACTTCCGAAATTATACTTATTTTATACTTTAGGTTAGAATTCAAAAGTACCAGAAACATGTTGAAGTATTTTTTTACCAGCGGTTAGGATTCAAAAGTACCTGGGGACCAGAAACACGTCGAACTATATTTCTGGCGCTGGAATTGTGAACAGTTAGTATTCAAAAGTACCAGGAGATCTGAAACATGTAGAAAGTTATTCCGGGCTGTATTCATGAGCGCTAAAGATTCACAAGTACCAGGAGACCAGAAACATGTGAAAGTATTGCCGGTGCTGGAATTACGAGTATAACAGATTCACAAGTAGAAACCAGGAGACCAGATACATGTCAAAGTATTTTTTCGGCAAGAATCGTGAGTTCTAAAGATTCACAAGTACCAGGAGACCACAAACTTGTCGAAGTGATTCCGGGGCTGAAAGTAAGAACAGCAAAGATTCACAAACTATTAGGATACCAGAATCATGAAGGTGTTTTTCCAAAGATCAGAATATGAGACAAAGAGTTGCGCGCCAGCTCTAAAGTCTACGCAGGCGCAGTCGCGGGCAGAAGCTAGTGTAGAATAATTCGAAAATTCATGCAGTTGGAAGATGAAAACATACTCTCATCTTAAATAGGTACACATTACACACTGCATTTACTTTGCCTTGGCCCGTAAATGTAGTCGAAACCAGCAAAGAGCTCAGAAAAAGAAAACATCCGAAAATTATAAAGACAAAATTTTATTTGTTGTTTTGTTACGATTTAACTCAGAAACTAATCGACCGATTTTAAAACTTCTTTCACCATTATAAAGCTATATTATCAGGAAGTAACATAGGCTATAATTTATTTAAAAGAAAATAAGAGATCATTGAAAAATACAATAATAAAACAGCAAAATTTTGCCTATAAAATTCATTATTTGGCGTGGCTGAGAAAACTATTCATGATATGATAATTTATGTACTACCTACATGATTAAAGTACAGACCTACTCATTATCGTCTATAAAAAAATCACTAGTGTATATTTCTAACAGTTATGGTTCAGTCATAATTACTTCTTTTTGTTCAAATATTCAATCAAAACCCGGATGGAATGGAATAGTGGTGATTTTGGTATCATGTCCTTATCTATTTAAATTGTTGATAATTAAGGTTGGTTCTGTACATGAAGATTACACTTTAAATTATTCAAATCAGAACTCACAACAAGTACTAGTCGACGCGCGCACCTTCGTCTGCGTCATAATTTTCATTACTGCTCCGCTCCTATTGGTCTTAGCGTAATTATATATAGCCTATAGCCTTCCTCGATAAATGGGCTATCTAACACTGAAAGAATTTTTCTAATCGGACCAGTAGTTCCTGAAATTAACGAGTTCAAGCAAACAAACTATTCAGCTTTATAAATCAAAGACAATTTTAATTAAGAAAAATATATATACCGTCCCCGTAGAGCGAAAAGTCATTAAATATGACTTTAGAATACCATAACAGATCTTTATGTTTTTGGATTTGTTTTGCAGAAACTTAAATCAATTTTATATTGTAGCTGTGACAAGTTAAAATCAAGTAGTTCCACGAAAGAAAACACGAAAAACGCAAATTATTTTTTTTGAATTAAAAACTAACTGTTTTTTTAACGTAATCATTATGGTTATAAAAAAACTTTTTAACAAAAAAAATAAACCTCCGAAAAAACGGAAAAGCACATAATAATAATAAAATGAATAAAAAATAGCTTAATAATTTCGGAAGTCGGTGTTTTGGATTGTTTCCAACACGCACACGAAATGGTAACAGCACCAGATAGCGCGCCAGAGGGGCTCGTTCCACCCGCGCCCCCGCCACCGCCGTACCAACCCACGGGCGCAGCGCCTTGGAGAAAACGGTAACGTCGCATAAAATAACCGAACTATACTGATAATTTTTACCGCTATTTTTACAATAACATTAATAATACCGGTAATTTTCAAGGTAATTTTTAACGTTATTATAATGTTATGTTACTAAGTAACAATACCAAATTGTACCGATATGCCAGGTATCTTTACGGAATACCGGTACTTAACGATACTTTTAATGTGAATTGTACCGTTTTCAAGCCCTGCTTGCGTCCCATTCACAGCGTACCGGCGTGATGTTATGTTATGAAAAAAATAAAAACTTACTAAGTGCTTTCGGTGTAAAAGTCTCGTCAATACGAATGAAATAAGCCCAAACACTTGGTAGTTCCTACACACCGATGTGGAGTTCCCTTGACTCTCTGTGGTCTCCATCATCAGGTCTTTTCCAAACCTTCATTCTTTTGTAGCATCACCCGATACACACGAATATCAAGTTTTTACCAGATGCGCCTACAATTTTCGAGAGTTGCCCGGGATTTCTCAGGGTTTCCATCATCAGATCCTGATGTGGTGGCAATGGGACCACCTCGGAAGCTTTCATGTAAAAAAAAATATAAATCGAAATCGGATCAATAACGACAAAGTTATCTGCTAACACACATAAAAATAAAATAAAAAATAAATACGCTGTCGAATTGAGTACCTCCTTTTTTTTAGTCGGTTAAAAATACTTTGACATGTTTCTGCTCTCCTGGTACTTGTGAATCTGTAGCGTTCACAATTCCAGGCCGGAATAAACTTCCGACGAGTTTCTTCCTGTTCCCTTGTCAATAAACAAAATTCTTGCTCAAAAATACTTTGACGTTTCTGGTCATACTTGTGAATCTTTAGCGCTCTCAATTACAGCACAAAAAATATTTTGACATGTTTATGGTCTCTCCCCCCGGTACTTATGATTTTTTAGCGCTCTCGGTTCCAGCCCGGAAAAGCTTCGACATTTATATATTCTGTTCTAATCTTAAAAGAAAAAAAAAATGGCCATAACTATCTTTGCGCTCACAATTATTACCGAAAAATACTTTGAAATGTTTCTGGTTTTCTGGTACCTAATTGTGAATATTTAGTGCTCATATTTCGAGCCCAGAAAAACTAAAACATTTTCTGCTGTCCTGGTACTCTTGAATTGTAACCGCTCACAATTCCAGCGCCGGAAATATTTCGACATGTTTCTGGTCTCCTGGTACTTGTGAATCTTTAGCGCTCATAATTTCACTCAAAGAAATACTTCGACATTTTTCTGTTCTCCTGTTACTTGTGAATCTATAGCGTTTGTTTTCCAGCCCAGAAAAAAATTCAACATCCATATTTCTGTTCGACTATTAAAAAAAAAAAACAAAAAAAAAATCTAGCCCAAAAATACTTTTACAACGTTCTGTTCTCTTTGCTACTTGTGAATATTTAACGCTCATAATTCCAGCCCAAAAACAAACTTCTACATGTTTCTGCAGTGCCATTCTGTTAACAGGTCAAAGTGAAGGCTTGGGTGAAGTGATCACAAAGTGAGCTGTCAATCAAAGTAATAAATATGGAATGACAGCTCACTTCGTGATCACTTCACCCAAGCCTTCATTTCGATATGTTTACAAAATCGACCGGCTGTTCTCCTGGTACTTTTAAATCCTAACAATTTAAAATTTCAGCATCGGAAATATTTCGACTTGTTACTGGTCTCCTGTTACTTGTGAATCTATAATGTTCGTGTTCAGCCCAGCCGAGAATATAATTTGACATGTTTTCGGTCTCCTGGTACATAATGAATTTATAGCGCTCATTTTTCCAGATCAGAATATTTTTTTGCTGCAATTTGAAATTTTGCTGTTCTACTGGTACTTTTGAACCCTATCCGCTCACATTTCAAGCGCTGGAAATATTTCGGCATGTTTCTGGTCTCCTGGTACTTGTGAATCTTTAGCGCTCACAATTTCAGCCAAAGAAATACTGCGACATGTTTCTGGTCTCCTGTTACTTGTGAATCTATAGTGTTCGTTTTCCAGCCCAGCAAAAACTTCAACAAACATATTTCTGTTCGATTAGTAAAAAAAAAATCTAGCTCAAATAACTTGTAACATCGTTCAGTTCTCCTGGTACTTGTGAATCTTTAGCGCTCCCAATTTCAGCCCCGGAAATACTTCGACATGTTTCTGTTCTCCTGGTATTTGTGAATCTGAAGTACTAAGGCAGCAGCGGCTCTGGGTTTCCACTTCCTCCTCAGTCTTCACTAAGCCATACCTTTTACCGGGATAAAAAGTAGCCTATGTTTTATCCCAGGATGTGAACTATATGTGTGCCAAATTTCATCCAAATCCCTTCATTCATATCTGTGTGATTGAGGCACCAACATACAAATATTCACATTTATAATATTAGTAGGATTTATTTAATACTAGCACTTCGCCCGCGACTTCGTCTGCGTATACTTCAAAGGTGTTGCGCAACTTCTTTGTCCCTAATTCTCATTCTCGGCAATTCATGTTCATGATTCTTTATTCTAATAGTTTGTGAGTCTTTACTGTCCGTACTTTCAGCCCCGGCACTACTTCGATATGTTTCTGATCTCCTGGTACTTGTGAATCTTTAGCGCTTACAATTCCTGCCGAAAATATAATTCGACATGTTTCTGATCTCCTGGTACTTTTGAATCCTAACCTCTCACAATTCCAACCCTGGAAATACTTCGACATGTTTCTGGTCTCCCGGTACAGTATGAATCTTAGTGCTCATTATTCCTGCCCGGAAAACACTTCCACATTTTTCTGTTCCCCTGGTACTTTTGAATCCTAACCGCTCACGATTCCAGCGCCGGAAATATTTCGACATGTTTCTGGTCTAATGGTACTTGTGAATCTATATATAGCATTTACAATTCCAGCCCGGAAAAAACAGCGTTATACATATTTCTGTGTGACTGTTAAAAAAAAAAACAAAAAAAATCTAGCCCAAAAATGCTTTAATATTGTTCTGTTCCCTGGTACTTGAGAATCTGTAGCGCACATAATTCCAGCCAGCCCCGAAAATAATTCTACATGTTTCTGATCTCCTGCTGCTTTTGAATCCTAACCGCTCACAATTCCAACCCAGGAAACTTCAACATGTTTCTGGTCTCCTGATACATGATGAATCTTTAGCGCTCATAATTCCTGCCCGGAAAAAACTTACCCATTTTTCTGTTGTCCTGGTACTTTTGAATCCTCACCGCTCAAATTCTAGCGCCGGAAATATTTCGACATGTTTCTGGCCTCCTGGTACTTATGAATCTTTACCATTCACAATCCTAGCCCAGAAAATGTTTTGACATGTTTCTGGTCTCCTGGTACTTTTGAATTCTAACCGGTCACAATTCCAGCGCCGGAAATACTTAGACTTGTTTCTGCTCTCCTGGTACTTATAAATCTATAGCGTTCACATTTCCAGCCCGGCAAAATCTTCGACATGCATCAATACTCCTGATAAAAAAAATATCTTGCTCAAAAATACTTCGACCCTTTTCTGCTCTCCTGGTACTTGTGAATCTATAGCGCTCATCATTTCAGCCCCGAAAATACTTCAAAATGCTACAAAAAAAAATACTTTGACATATATTTGGTCTCTTGAAACTGGTGAATCTTTAGCGCTAACAATTTAAGGCCAAAATACATCGACATGTTTCTGGCCTCCTGGTACTTGTGAATCTTTAGCGCTCACAGTCCCAGCCCCAAAAATACTTCGACATGTTTCTGTTCTCCTGGTACTTTTGAATCTGAAGTACTGAGGCAGCAGCAACTCTAGATTTTCACTTCTTCCTCTGTCTCTATTAAGCCATGGAAGTTATCGGGATAAAAAGTAGCCTATGTTTGATTCCAGGTTGTGAACTCTATGTGTGCCAAATTTCATCCAAATCCCTTCAGCCATTATTGCCTGATTGAAGCACAAACTTTCACATTTATAATATTAGTAGGATTTTTCATTTCATTTGGTTAATGAACATGAAGACTTAAACAACTACACTAATGATCAAGAAATTATGTACAAAAACAAAATTAATCATTGGGCATCAAAAAAAAAAACCACATCGCTGTCAAAGCCAAAAGTGCCCAGAACACTGGCAGCATTGCCGCGTTAAATGGCAATGCTGATTCTTTGGCCGAAGAATAGTCTAGCCCTCTGGTCACGTGAACAGTCGACAAGTTGTTAGTTATAATTTAGACTAGCACTTCGCCCACGAATTCTGCGCAGACTTTAGAGGTGGCGCGCTACTTCTTTGTCCCATATTCTCATACTCGGAAATTCATCTTCATGATTGTTTATTCTGATAGTTTCTGAGTCTTTACTGTCCGTACTTTCAGCCCCGGAACTACTTCGACATGTTTCTGGTATTCTAGTACTTGTGAATCTTAGCGCTCATAACTCCAGCCCAGAAAAAATCTTCGATATGTTTCAGTTCTCCTGGTATTTTTGAATGCTAACCACTCATAATTCCTGCCCGGAAAAAACTTCTATATTTTTCTGTTGCTTTGGTGCTTTTGAATCCTTACCGCTCACAATTCTTGCGCCGGATATATTTCGACATGTTTCTGTTCTCCTGGTACTTGTGAATCTTTAGCATTCACAATCCTAGCCACGAAAATACTTCGACATGTTTTACGTCTCCTGGTACATAATTAATCTTAAGCGCTCATAATACCAGCCCGGAAAATACTTCGACATTTTTCTGTTCTCCTGATACTTTTAAATCCTAGTCGCTCATGATTCCAGAGCCGGAAATATTTCACATGTTTCTGGTCTCCTGGTACTTGTGACTCTTTAGCGTCCACAATTTTGAGCCAAAAAAGTACTTTGACATGTTTCTAGTCTCCTGTTACTTGTGAATCTATTGCATTTACAATCCCAGCCCGGAAAAAACAGCGACATACATATTTTGCTTGACTGTCAAAAAGAAAAAACAAAAAATATTCTAGCCCAAAAATACTTCAACATCGTTCTGTTCTCCTGGTACTTGTGAATCTGTGGCGCTCAGTATTCTAGCTCCGAAAATACTTCTACATGTTTCTGATCTCCTGGTGCTTTTTAATCCTAACCGCTCACAATACCAACCCCGGAAATACTTCGACATGTTTCTGGATCCGAGGCACGGTGCGCCGCTGGCCGACCGCAGGTAGTTGGGGGCCCAAGCCCCGCCAACTGTCGAAAAATCCCGGAATGCACCATCGTGCTGGTTGGCGACCAGACGACACATTCCCGGGGAGCTGGGCGTCCCCGCAGTCTCCAGGCTAGTCCCCCAATGATGCCGTCCTGCCAGAGCGTGCCGGAAGGTTAGCAACATGGGACCTCATTTCACTTCCTTCACCTCTCCTTCCTTCACTCAAATAACAAAATGAACAGGAAAAAGAATAGAAAAGCTGTACAGCGGCAGCACTTCCTCTCGCACAAAGTGCACCTCTCCAACATACGAGGTCTGCACTCAAATCTCGCCGCAATCCATCACCACCTCGAGCCGGAGAAACCAGCGCTCTTATTTCTGTCGGAGACGCAGATCGGATGTCCGTCAGACGTGTCATATCTGTCTTACCCAGGGTTTACCCTGGAGCACCACTTTAGACCACGCGCGGGCGTATGTGTATACGCCCGGGACGACATCTGCTATCGGCGTCTCCGAAACCTTGAAGACTCCAGGTTCTCAACGCTGTGGGTTATAGTGGACACAGGCTTGGACAAAATTGTCTACGCTTGTGTCTACCGTTCGCACAGCGGTGATTTGGAGACAACTGGGCTCACACAGCACCTGAGTGAGGCGGCGGATGCGGCTCAGCAGCGGTACCCTTCTGCCCAATTAGTGTTACTGGGGGACTTCAATGCCCACCATCAGGAGTGGCTCTTCCCATACCAGTGCACAGACCATGCTGGACGAGAGACGCGAAAGTTAGCGCTAGCGTTAAATCTTACCCAGCTGGTCCAGGGAGCAACGAGGGTGCCGGATGTTGATTCGCACACTGCCAATTGCTTGGACCTTTTGATCCAGATCTCTGGTGAAGTCTGTGTCCGTCTACTCCCCGCCCGATCCTAGCCCAAGAGGCACCCGGCGGGTAGGGCGATACAGGTCAGCAGATTGGGATGGCATGCGATCTTTCTTCGCATGTTACCCTTGGCAGCCAACTTGCTTTTCTTCGACTGATGCTTCGTCGTGCGCGGACACCGTGACGGATGTGTTGCGGAGGGGAATGGAGTACTACATTCCGTTCTCTGACGTAACAATGTCTGGCGAAGCTCGTCCATGGTTTGGTGCCGAGTGCCATCGCGCTGATGCGCTTAAGCACGCGGCGTACCTAGCATGGGTCGAAGCTCGTACGCGCAAAGCAAATGATGTGAGTCAGAAGAAGAGAGCCTTCAACAGGGCTGCCAAGTCCTGCAAGAAGGTGTTGCGGAGGGCTCGATTTGACCAGGTTAGCCGAATAGGGAACAAACTTTCTTCATACCCAGCAGGTAGTAAGGCTTTTTGGTCCCTGGCTAAGTCTGTCGAATCGAACTTCTGCCGCCCCTCACTACCACCACCGCTGAGACCCGACGGGACGCTGGCCCACTCCGCTGAAGAGAAAGTGAACTTGTTTGCTTTTTTGTTTGTGGAATCTTCACGTCTGGATCCTGGTGGCGCGGAGCCCCCTGCTTCTCCTGCTGGATGCGAGTCGAGTATGTCGAACATTCACATTCATCAGAGGGACGTCCGTAGGGTACTGCGTAACCTAGACGTTGTCTCCGATCTTGACACGCCTATTTCGCCTTTCGTTTGAGACTGGAAAAGTGCCAAAGGCTTGGAAGCAAGCTAACGTGCAGCCCGTGCCCAAGAAAGGTAGTCGGGCTGGCCCGTCGAATTATAGACCTATCTCAGTAACGTCCAACGTGAACGCGTGCTGAATAATAAGCTCCTGGCATACCTAGAAGCGAATGATGTCCTTAGTGACCGACAATACGGATTCCGCAATCGGTCTACTGGGGATCTTCTTGCGTATGCCATTCACATCTGGAGTGAGGCCATAGAGAAGCACGGGGAGGCACGAGCGGTCTCCCTTGACATCTCGAAGGCCTTCGACAGGGTCTGGCACGATTGCCTTATTAGTAAGCTTCCTTCCTTCGGTCTGCCCGCCGGATTGTGTGATTGGATCGCGGATTTCCTGAGGGATCGGTCTATACGAGTGGTCATTGATGGCTGTTCGTCTGGACTGCTGGATATTAATGCCGGGGTACCTCAGGGGTCGGTGCTTTCGGCAACACTGTTCTTGCTGCATATAAATGATCTGCTTAAACCCGGTACCTTTGGGTATGCAGACGACAGCACTGTTGCTGAGAGATACGTGTCCGACGCACGAGCTGATGGGTCGCAGATCCGGTCTCTCCGGGAGGCTATGGTTGAGCGCTTGAACGTGTCCTTACAGGCTGTGTCAGAATGGGGCGATGCCAATCTGGTCAAGTTCAATGCTGCTAAGACCCAAGCGTGTCTATTTTCCGCTAAACGGAGCCAATTCCACCCAGCTCCATCTTTCCGAGGTGCAACCGTGCCGATAACCGACCAACTTGAGCTTCTTGGGGTTACATTACCATCTACCCTCAATGTTGGCCCTTTCATAGAGACAAAAGCTCAAGTGGCTGCAAAGAAGTTGGGGATCTTAGCAAAGGTGAGACGGTACTTTACGCCGGAACAGCTGCACAAACTCTATCAAGCGCAACTTCGATCATGTCTCTCATCTTTGGGACGGATCTACCAGATACCAGCTTGATGCCTTTGAGTCAATTGAGAAACGAGCCAAGAGGATCATCGGCGATGATAGGCTCGTCGCGACGAAGCTCCAAAGTCTTGAGCATCGACGACGAGTTGCTAGCCTGTCGGTTTTCTACCGGTTGCATTTTGGGGAATGTGCGACGGAATTGCATATATTAGATTCCGCCAAGCCCGTTCCATCATCCACAAGACAAACGGCGATGCGCCACCGGTACATGGTGGACATCTCACCCACGCGCACAAAACGTTTTGGGAACACATTCATAGTGCGTGCAGCTAAGGAGTGGAATTCCCTGCCGGAGTCTGTGTTTCCTGATAGCTATAACCTGGGAGTATTTAAGTCAAGAATGAATAGGTTACTTCTAGGCAAGCGTGCTCCATCTTCGACTACATCATCGCTTACCATCAGGTGAGATAGTGGTCAAACGCGAGCCTATAAATAGTAAAAAAAAACACCGGTAGCACTCCGGGAGTGCCGGCAGAAGTGAAAAGTTTAGTATTAACGTTGTGTTTAATTATAAGTACAAAAATACTATCATTTATGAAGTAGAATACAATGTTTATTTATTGCGCTATCGTACACAAATATGACAAGTTACATGTTATTATTCATAATATTATATCGTTATTTATTTATATATTACATTAATTTTTATCTCTTAGAAAAATCAACTTTCATCCATAATTTCGTAATTCCGTAATTTCGTATCCTTGGATACGCGTGGCACGCTGTACATAAACACAGACGGACATTCGCGCAAGCGCCCTGTGCCGCCTAAGCGGAGCAGCAAACTCAGGCACGGTAGAAAGAGTGGGAGATACTAGTTCCTCTCCCTTCCCCTCGATCTTACGCTTTTTCGATCAGCATCACGTGACCCTGACGCGAGTCCGTCTTACGCTTTTTCGATCAGCATCACGTGACCCTGACGCGAGTCCGTCTTACGCTTTTTCGATCAGGTCACGTGTCCTGACGCGAGTTTAAGATTTTATACCCATTACAGAAAAAGTGCTCAACGCCGCTAAAGAAGTTTTCACTTCAAAAAAAGCTTTAGCGCTCATAATTCCTGCCCCGGAAATACTTCCACATTTTTCTGTTGTTCTTGTACTTTTGAATCCTTACCGCTCATAATTCTAGGGCCGGAAATATTTCGACATGTTTCTGGCCTCCTGGTACTTATGAATCTTTAGCATTCACAATCCTAGCCCCGAAAATACTTCGACATGTTTCTGGTCACCTGGTACTTTTGAATTCTAACCGGTCACAATTCCAGCGCCGGAAATATTTCGACATGTTTATGGTCTCCTAGGACTTGTGAATCTTTAGCGCTCACAATTTCAGCCAAAGAAATACTTCTTCAATATGTTGCTGGTCTCCTGTCACATGTGAATCTATCGCGTTTACAATTCCAGACCGGAAGAAACTTCAACATACATATTTCTGATTGACGTTTAAACAAAAAATATTGTAGCCCAAAAATACTTTAAGATTGTTCTATTCTCCTGGTACTTGTGAATCTTTAGCGCTCCCAATTTCAGCTCCGGAAATATTGCGACATGTTTCTGTTCTCCTGGTACTTGTGGACACGTTCATAAGTGTTACAATTATCTGAAGATTTTTAAACGCTCATGCTTCGATCAACAATAGCAACTAGATATCGGGTCGGCGCAAGAAAATCGTCTCGGCAAATAAGAGCTCGCTTGTGAAGGTACATTCATTAATAATTTCGAAATGTATTTTTTTTTATTTCTTTTCTGCTTAAATGTATTTGTGACACGATAAGTCATTGTCGTTAGAATTAATGTGTATCTATTAATTAAGAGTCTTTTCAAAAACACAGATTCAATCCCCGTCGAAGGACCCACAATTGGCAGCACCCAATACTAAACTCTCAGTATCTGACGTTGAAGTGCAGGTGAGTATTTTTTTTAGAAGTAGGTGTCGTCAATTTACTGTGTGAGATGATAAATTATAATTTTCTTGAAATTATGCGTTACGATTTTCAGAATTTCATTTTAATTCACGCAAAATCATTTCAGTAAAAAAATTGGACTTGATTATTTCCAATACTCTTACAAAAATTATCATTGCTAAATTATCATTTTTATTTGAGTTTTTTAGTAATTTGAGTAACGCATGTTCGCGCTTTTGCGGATAATTAATTAAGGACATACATTTTTCTTTTTTTTCAGCTTCTGTCATCGAGTTCTGGATTAGACATCACATAAAAAGACATCTATAGCCAAGACCAAGCAGAGCATATTTCTGTTATGACCTCTCCTGTTGCAACATTATCAGATTTAATATCAGTTAGTGAAACACCTAGGAAGAAGTTTCTGAATAAACAGTTACTCACTGCTCGCAAAGTCATAGATAATAAATTAAAAAAAAATCAAACATTGCAAAAAGTGAAAAAGAGACTGGTTAAAAAAAACAGTTGAAAAAAAAAACAAACTATAGACGAGACAGTCTTGATGGACTAATCAAGAAATATTGAAATTGCAGAAGTATTTAATGGGACGTACGTAAAGAATAGAAAACAGCGTAAAAAACCATTTTCAAAATATCCATCTGGTGCCAGAAAATTTTCCTTAACGCTCCATTTTTACTCCCCTGCTGCTTATAAGTACGTGCGTAAAATGTTCAACACATGCTTACCACACCCTCTTACGTTGTACGAATGGTATCGGAGTGTCGATGCGGAACCCGGATTTTGTGCCGAAACTTTGAACAGGTTAGAAGCAAAAGCAAAAGAAAGTAAGAAAAAAATGTTATGCGCCCTTGTTGCCGATGAGATGGCAATAAGGAGACAAAAAATATGGACGGGTAAGCGTTATGAGGGTTTGGTAGACATGGGTTTAGGAAGCGACGATAACAACCAAATGGCTACTCAGGCATACGTCTTTATGTTGGTTGCAATTAATGATAGTTGGAAATTACCACTGGCTTACTTTTTCATTGACACTATTAAGGCAGACATGAAAGCCAATTTGATTAAGATAGCATTAGAAAAATGTGAAAAAATAAGGGTTCAGATTCGTTCGGTAACATTTGATGGTTGTAAAAGTAACATTGCAACCATGAAAACGTTAGGGTGCGAGATAGATAATGCAGAAAATATTAAAACAAACTTTAGACAACCCTGTGCAGATTATGATATTGTTGTATTTCTAGATGCTTGTCATATGGTAAAATTAATGAGAAATACTTTTGAATCAAAAAAAAATATTATACTCAACTGATCAAAAACAGATTAAATGGCAATTCATTACTAAATTACACAATTTGCAAGAGGAAAACAGTTTACATTTAGCAAATAAATTATCTCATAGGCAGTATTTTAAAAATCAAATAATGAACGTCAGATTAGCCACACAGTTACTGAGCAGGAGTGTTTCAAAAGCATTAGAATTTTGTGACAAAACTTTGAAAATTGCTGAATTCAAAGATTCTGAAAGTACTGCGGAATTCATAACTTTTTTAAATGATCTATTTGATATCTTTAACACACGAAATTTGAAAGACTATGGTTTTAAAAAGCCTTTTAGTAAAAGTAATTCTGTGCATAATATTGTCGTTTTTGTCAAAAGCAAAAGATTATTTACTATCGTTGTCCATTAAACTTCAATATAAAAAAACCTGATAATATAGACAATGAATCAAGAACAGTGTTCTGGAATAAATTAGTACCGTTATTTAAGACGCAAAATAATACTGGTTTGCTGGGACTTCTGACGTGCATCAGTAGCCTGACAAACTTATTTGAAACTTTAGTTGAAACTGACATCCTTTCATTTTCAATGACTTACAAGTCAGGACCATGTTGAGTTGTTTTTTGGCGCTATCAGAAGTCAAGGTGGGCATAATAATAACCCGAACAGTCGACAATTCAAAGCAAGCTTTAAAAAACTTTTGTCTCATTTGGAACTGAGTTCAAAATTTACTGGCAATTGTCTTCCACTTGACAATATACCAATCCTATCTGGAGCTCCGTCTCTCGATAAGATTAATAACACCTCGATAGGATATCGCCTTGATGAAAGTGAAGAGAGAAATTTAAGTGAAACAGGGATTTAAATAACAGATACGTAGAGCAAAGTTTTCAAAAATTTCAAACTAATTGCAATACACTTTCTTTTACATGAGATGAAAGTCCATCTTCTAGTGTTATGCCGCAAATAGTAGGATATATTTCAGGATTTGTTGTCAGTAAATTGGTAAAAAAACTTAAGTGTGACCAGTGTATGAAGAACTTGTGTGCAACAGAGAAACAATTCTTTCACAAATTAATAGACCTAAGAGACATGGGAGGGTTATTCTATGCCTCTACCGATGTATTTAATATTTGCATGAAAACTGAAAGCGTGATCCGAAATTGTATTCGTGTGAGTGGAGGTAAATCCTTACAAAAAAAGTATGATAGCAACTTTGTATGTACAAATGTTTTAAAATTATATATTGACAAGAATGTGTTTCCTGGAGGAGATGAAAACAATCACGCAATTGGTTTACTCAAATCAGTTGTTGAAAAATTTATTGACGCAAGGTTACATTACATATGTAAAAAAGAAACGAGAGATATAAAAGACAAATCAAAACGACAATTGTATAATTAAATCAACTTATTTAAAGGAACTTTATTCAGGTACTTCGCAGAATGGAAAAAAATCTTCAATGTTGAATATTGAAGAATTTTTTAGATTCTACGTTCCTGAATTAAGTTCCTTTAAATAAGTTGATACACATTTTGATTTATTAATTGTGCTGAACTGTTTTATGAAGATTGTAAGATGAGTTTTGGGGCAACAGCTATAAGTATAATATCCACTCGGATCTATCAATATTTTATTGTTATGTTTTAATGCTGCTGTTTTATTTTACTTTTTATTTTGCAAAATTTCTATACAATTTATATTGTTCTGGAATAAATGACTTAAAACTTATCATTATAAAGATGTGGAATTTAGTGTATTTTTATTTGTGACATCCAGCAATAGACACCTTAGCCAGCCGCCATTACATACATTTGAAAACAACAAAGATACCGACTTACATTTTTATTTATGACGCATAAAAACATGATAAAGTAAATAAACATATCATACACAAAAACGTAACGCTAATAAAAAATAAGTAATGTATACTAAGAAACATAGATCCCGAAATCTTAAAAGGAAACAACTAAACTTTTAGGTTCATTTATCATACAATTATTTTAGTGTTCAACGCGACTCTATACCTCCTGTAGTTGAATTCGGAGAAGCAAAACGAAACGAAACAAAACGGTGTAGATCGCAAGGCAATAACGGAAAAATGATCTTTATTTGTTTTTTTTTTAAGGTTGAATTCACACTAAATATTGTTTAACTTATGTCTTTTAATTTCTACATGACAGGAGTAATAAAATGCTTTGCTCGTCTTTTGTGACGAATGGTCGTAAGTATTAGATAATATTTTGACGATTTGTGACTTTATTATTAGGTGCCATGGTTGTTATTACGTTGAACTTAAAACTATTTTTAAAACATTTTTCTCTGTTTATTTTTTTACTATTATTATTCACGCGGACAGAACTGAGCTTGATTTTGTACGTAACCCTTTATCTAGTTGCTATTGTTGATCGAAGCTTATTTATCAAGCTACTCGATTATAGTTAAATATGATTTTTTCAGGCGCGCGTTTTTGAAAAAAAAAGGGAGAAATGTTTCAGTAGAAACTAAACGCACAAAGACGCATATTTATTCATTTCTATGGAATATAATTATTTCAAATGTGGCTTAAGTTACCGTTTCTATTAAATCTTTAAGATTTTATTATAATTTTAGCTACAGCTTCATGAAATTTAGACAAAAATATTGATTATCATTACATTGCAATATCAAAACGTGTCGAAAAATGTTAAAATCTGTAAACGTCAAAATAACGTTGAAATAAAAAAGACACCTCAACCTCGAGGCATGGGCAATATTACTTTTAAACGGGAACACCCAAATACTCCGAAATATTAATTTATTCCGAATATCGATATTCCGATTTTCAAAAGTACGAATTTCATAATACCTAAGAATTATAATATCTATTATTATAAATCACGAAACTTATTTGACCGAAAGTCATAAATGCGATTTTTTTGTTTTCCGATTTTCATACGTCCGAAGAATCAAATGTTCGATGGGTTTTCGGTCCGAAAAACGACATTCTGATTTTCAATACTTCGAATAAACTGTTAAAATTAAGATTTTTATTTAGGTTCGATCAGTATAATATTCACTTAGTTACATAATATATTATATTAGTATTTTCGAATTAACTACGGTCAAAAGACCTACTGTTTAATATACGTAACGAATATTTTTTAGCAATTAGAACCTTAAATTAAAATATTGTCTTAAACAGTCAATAAGTTTTGCTACAAAAGTGGCAGAAACAAATCGCTGTAAAACCGACTCCACGTGGTCTTGTCTGCCCTACCCCTAGAGTGTAATTTAAGCCCACGTAGGCGCGGAGGGGCGAGGCGGCCCGCGAGCTGAGGAGCAGGTGTTATCTGCTTCGGCTTGCAGCCGGAGCCGTGACAGAAACCATGCCTGCTGCATACTGCATGCTTGCTTGCATGCTTGCCTGCATGATTTCTTGCATGCTTGCTTGCATGCTGCATACTTGCTTGCATGTTGCATGTTTGCTTGCATGCTGAATGCATGCTTGCATGCTTCATACTTGCTTGCATGCCGCTTGCATCTGTCATTAGTTTTTTAATTCTACCTCCTTATACTTAACATAATAATATACTAAATTCCTATAATCCCGAAAAGTTCAATGCTTTGAGACGAAAGCGTACAGTGTGTTCATCCATTTCTGTCCATTCAAAGTTAGCTCAACGTTTATTTTATTTCCTTGGTCGTTATGTGTACAACAGAGTTAAAACAATCTTACATATGTATTCAATGGTTAAATGGAAATGCAAAACGACTGTAAAGAAATGGTTGCCGGATTTGGACTATGAAGAAACAGAAAATATAATCCAAACCATTAAATAATCTTAACACAAATATTCCTCTCATTTTTACTGATAAACATGAACCACAAGACTTACATGCACATACACACAACACCCTCATACACTACATATACAATTCTACAATAACATCACTTAACATTATAAATCTGATTGATGCTGTAAAATATGAAAATGGTTAAAGGGGTGCGAGCCTGGAGATCTGTCATACAGGTCCTGAACCTAGTTCGACTCCAGCTCTCACAAAGGTTCTAACGTAAGGCAAAGATTATTATCTATACTTTGTTCTGATGAGAAATTGTGTTTATTTGTCTTGCTATTCAGTTTTACGTTTTTTATTTCGGAATTTTGATTAATAGGTATTTTAATAATCGGAATTCGTATTTTTCATGTTTCGGACGAAGTCGGACTTTTTGTTACTCGACCTGTTGAAACTCGGTATTTTAAGAATAGTTATTATAAACATTAGGAATATTGATATGTCGGAATTATAAAAAAAGGATTTATGATAAATCGGACTTGTTATATTAGGAATTTTGAAACATTCGGAATTATAAAAATCGGTACTTTGAAATTCGTATTTGTGACTGTCGGAATAAAGTTTTTCGTATTAATGTAGTGTACCCCTTCTACACGAATATTTAGAATATCGGCTGTCGCATTTAGTTATTTATTTATTTAAACTTCATATACAATAGTGGTACATAAGCAGACTTAATGCAACAAGGCATTCTCTACCAGTCAACTTTTGGGTTTGTTGGTTGTATGTTTGGGTTTTTTTTAAGTTATATATTACAATATGTTATTGGCTGAATCTATGTGGAACTCGGAAGTGGTAGAAAAGGTAGGTACTGTGATTTTTAGGTTTCGGTTTTTCGATTTACATACATCAGGGTTTTTTTTATTTGTAATAAATAAATATAGATTCAGTATCTAGGTATTAGTTACTGTGGCAATACATAGGTATTGTATCTATGTTCGATCTGTATCGCCCATTCCTAATGTCCACTGAGTCCTCTCCTACTCGGGTCAGACAGCTTACCGACAACATCGTATTCTGTTGCTCGTAATTTCGTTGTGCTCTGAGTTTTGTGTTGCTGTTGGGTTCTTTCTTCACCGACTCCGAACCCTATTTTGTGACATACCGTTTGTGTTTGCCGGACTGCTGATATTCTTTATAAGTTAAAATGGAACTGCGCCTCCAAACTCGCGAACCAAAGACCAGGCCGATCAGGCCAGAATGGAGGAACGCAGATGGAAATACGATTAATGAGGACGTTTTGAGCGCTAGATGTGGAAGAATCAACTAACTGCTCACCACCAGTTCCAATTTCGGTGTCGACAAAAACTTCTTTTCCCTCAGCTGCCATTGCGTTGACTTACCAAAAACAATAATCAACACAAAAACAAAACACAACAAAACTAAATAATAATAAAAAAGCAGCCCTAGGAGGAAAGCAGTATCAGCATTAAAACATTAGCCCAGCAGTGATATCAAGCGTCAAATTATAAGACAAGCAAGCACATTCATGTAAATACAAAAAATAAACACAACAAAGAATTTGTAACAAACATGCACCAACACAAATGTAAAGAAAAAGACAGTTTTTGTTAAAATTATGCACTTATAGTTCGATATGAAAATACCGTTGTTGAATGCAAAAGTTTAAAAAACAAAAACAAAAATCTCACAGATTTTGATGCCACTCACTTTAATTTATTCGGAACGCACCTTTACGTTTTAATTCGTACCGAAGTCGCTCTGGAACGCAGCCTATTGTCGTTCGGTGTAATGGTCTGTCAAACTTCGCGCGCTTCTTCTTCAGTTATAAGATGATAAGAAAATGGCGCGAAAAATTATTTTCCTCTATCAGGTCAAAGTTCAATCGCTGCATTGGACACTTAAATGCACTGCCGAACACCTTATTGATAGTAATTGCATTAAGACTCTATTTGTTGGGAACTTATTTTGTTCGATTCGTTCGCTGGCAATTCGCGTGAGGTGGCGGGAAAATAAATATTAGTAACAGTCCAGATTTTCATTGGAGTTTCAGAGCAAAATGTGAGCTTGTTGTACTGCGCCAGACCAGAATCCACTTCGCTGTAGCGCCGAAAATATTCTTCTATTATTTCATCGTCGGGGTCACCAATTTAGGCGCGGGGTCCGCCTAGCATTTTGATAATGAAACGCTGGTGCTCGAATCACAATCGTGTGTATTTGAATAATTTGGTCGTTACACAGTATCACTACTTTCGCATCGAATCATGGAGATTCTCGCTAACAACTTGAATTATAAAATATTGATACAATGTCTTGAAAAATAAAACCTTGGCGCCTCGCGTGGTCTTACCATTGCATCGACCCCACCTCTAGGCACCATAGTGTTACCGGTTTCAACATAGAGATAGAAAATATATGGAGGCGCCGCGACAATCTATATTTACCTTTGCTTATACAAATATGGGTGAAATACGAAACAGATTCTGAAATATCATTTTGTTTCATTCTTTCTAATGTGGTAATCGTATTTGATAAAAGAGACAACAGTATTTCAGTTGTTGCTCATAATGGCAACATTTTCTTGTGACGTTTTCGCCATTTTATGCGACAAGTCTCGTGGTAGTTCTGCTGTCAGATGAGTGTTTACTTTTGTATTAATTTGACTTGACCGTTATTCGAAGCTTATTTAATTGAGATAGGCCCTACGTTTCCCGCCTATTACATTTGTATATATCTATCTCTTTCTAGCACGTCACTTCCGCTTGGCAGTGGTAGGGAGGCTCGATAAGCGAGACTCGCCATTTTGATTTCATTGGCGTCTTGTTTCCCGCCGTGAACGGTCGTGTCGTACTGAACTGCCGACACTTAGCTGCCTTTAAATTTTATTATTTAATAAGTGTTCAAGGAAAATAATCCTAACGGTTTTTATTAATTTAAAAAGTGAACTAAGTTTAATTTTTCGATACTCAGTATGGAAAACACGTGTGATAATGCCGATAAGGCGACTAGTGATGTTCTTCCAGGACCTTCTTTGTCGCGGAAGCGGAAGGCTCGATCGAGTAGTTCTAGTAGCTCAAGTTCTAGTAGCTCAAATTCCAGTAGTAGCTCCTCATCTAGCGGAGGCAACCCAAAGAGAAGTCGCCGCAACAAGAAAAGGGGAGGCGACCGCAAGTGTCGATCCAAACGCAAAATTCGAAAATTAGCTAAAGAGGTTCGTAACCTTCGCCGGCAAATGGTTTGCAAGGACACCGTTCAACACGTGAGTACCAATTTGGATTATGATGCCATTTCACTTATGTCCGGTGTTAGTGAAAATTGTTAAGAACTGATGCTTGATGCTGAACCTGATAATGTAAGCGCAAGTGGTGATCAAGTTACTTTAAGTTTTGAAACAAAGCTGAAGGAGCCTGCGATGCCTAATACTTCCGAGAATTATTTGAAGTTGCTATGTGATATGCAACATTTAGATAAAAGTGACTGGGATGAAATTAGGTACTCTGAGACCCAAAAATTGTACAATCACTCGCCGGGTTTTACAGACATTGAAATGAACGAAGAAGTTAAAGTATATGAGTCTCCTCGTCACCTCGTTTATGCTGATAAGGCTTTCGCAGCCTTGACCATGTGTGTGCTCAAACAAAGGGAGGTTTTGCAAGGAACTTCAAGAACTGTTACTATGGGCAAGGAATAGTGACTCACTAAATTATGACACTCTACATCAATAGGTAAATGACCTTTTTTCCACAGGGGACTTTAGTAAGTGTTCTTCAGACTTATTACAGATCGTTTGCGGACATCTTGCTGAGATTCTCCAAATGCGGAGAGACTGTGTCATTAAACAGGCAAAGGACCCCTTGATGAAGTCCAGCTTAAAGAAAATTCCACCGACATGTACCAACCTGTTCAACGCAGAGAAGTTTACTGCTGCTGTAGAAAAAGCTGGCGGCGTAAGAAAATGTCCGTGTCCGAAAATGGCCATTGCAAAAGGCTAATACGTCTTCTGCCTCGCAGGTGGATGCAAAAAAGTTTCGGGGCCCCTCGCAGGGGCCAAAACCTTACAATAAGCCCTCGCAGGGCTTTGCTCATACAGTTCAGGTTTGCCAACACAGTAATGCGCATTCACATTGTGCTAGCACTAACCCACCTACGCAAGGTGGTTGCAGCAGTGGTAACCCACCTCCGCAAGGTGGCTGTAACGCTCATGGTTCAGCTGCTCAATATAATTCGGTCGCACCGAATAATCGCAATAGCTTTCGAGGCCGATCGAATGCTCGGCAAAATAATCAGCCACGGTACGGGCGAAGACGCGCGTCATCGCCTCCCCAGCAGAATAACGACAGCAAACGACGCAAGTATTGACTCGTTCAGAGCGGGCCGCCTCCTACAGTTTCGAGACCAATGGGAACAAATGAATGCACCAAATTACATTCTAAAAATAATTACAGGGTATCGCATACCCTTTTGCCAGAAACCACCGCTTGTTCACCCAAACTTTGTCGGAACCAACATAGTTGTTCCAGAATCTGCTGTAATGACATCTGTTATAAACAAAATTATAGAACAGGGAGTTCTAGAGCAAGCTATTGTTTCGCCAAGCTTCCTGTCATCGATGTTTCTTGTCCCCAAAGGCGACGGCTCAACTCGACCAATATTCAATTTAAAAGCACTAAATTCTTACATCATAACGGATCGATTCAAGTTGATAAATGCATATTGCATCCCCGATTTCCTACAACCACAGGATTGGCTATGCAAAATCGACCTCTCGCAAGCTTATTTTCATTTACCTGTGGCTCGCAGCCACAGAAGGTTTCTGCGCCTAATTTATCGCAACGAATTGCTAGAAATGACCTGCTTACCTTTTGGCCTGAGCACAGCGCCCAAGACCTTTGCTGCGCTTACAAATTGGATAGCCCAGACACTCAGGCAACGAGGTGTCAGGATAATAGTGTATCTCGACGATTTCTTAATTGCTCACCAGGACGAAAACAAGCTTCGGAGTCATGTGAAAATTATGCTCAACGCTCTGGAATCGTTAGGTTCGCTGATCAATTACAAAAAGTCGATAATCACACCGTCGAAAAGCCTGGTGTTTCTAGGAGTTCATTGGGATCCATGGACGAATCAAAAGCGCCTTCCCGACGAAAAAATTCCCGGACTTGCAGACAAAATCTGCCATTTGCTGTGGAAGCAACGTACAACGCCCAGGGAGCTCCAGAGTCTAGTCGGTCTACTCAATTTTGCCAGCTTTGCGGTTCCGAAAGGAAGACTCAACTTTCGAGCGCTTCTGAACCTACTGAACGAAATCTTGAAGTCGGAGCACAGATTACTACACAACTTACCTCGTGCTGCCATAGACAATCTGATATGGTGGTGCCACAATTGTCATCTTCCATCGGCCATACATATGCCGCCGCCTTCTCATTTCCTCACAACAGATGCGTCGGACATCGCTTGGGGAGCTCGCCTGGACAATGTCTCTCTCTCGGGTCTGTGGTCAGAAGCCGAGAAAGATCTTCATTGCAACCAAAAGGAGATGTTAGCAATCCTAAAAGTTTTGGAAGATCATTGTCAGCTCCTGAGACACAAGACAGTTTTGATTCAGAGCGACAACAAGTCGGTAGTCGCATATCTCCGTCACGAGGGCGGCACCAAGTCGGCTCCTCTCTTGGATTTAACTTGCAAAGTTTTCCTAATAACGGAGGAATACCAAATTCACATGAACATCTTTTATATACCAGGTATATACAACGGCCACGCGGATCACTTGTCGAGGTTTCGCGTAACTCCAGAGTGGCATCTGTCTGCAGAATGCACGTACAAAATATTCTCCAAATGGGGAGTTCCACTGATCGACCTATTTGCGTCCAACCGAGCACATGTAGTGACGAATTACGTGTCCTTAGACCTAAACGACGACCAAGCCCTGTTTCACGACGCGTTCTGCCAGATGTGGAATTACAACCTAGCGTGGGTGTTCCCTCTACCCTTTCTGATTCCCAAGGTTCTATGTTATCTCAATCAAGCACAGGGAACGTACCTACTAGTAGTTCCACGATGGGAACGAGTTTTTTGGCGACCCGACATCAAATCGCGTGCCCTAGCAGCCCCGTTTACGCTATATCACCTAGACAAAGTCCTGATCGATATGACAACAGGACTACCACCACCGAACGTTCACGACATGACTCTGGAAGTGTGGAAATGTGGGGGTGGTCTGGGATGCCAACAACCTGGAATAGTAGTCAATTAGAACTTCTTGAAAAGTCATGGCGTCCCTCAACACGTAAAGTTTATAGCGTTGCTTGGAAGAGATGGCTAGTTTGGTGCGAAACGCACCAGGTTAACCACTCAACTCCAACAGCAAGCGATTTGGCTAGATTTTTATCTGATCTCTATTTAATTAATAATTTATCGTACAATTCTATATTGTTACATAAATCTGTCGTAGCAACCCTTTGCAACCCAGAATCATCCTGCCAGTTAAGCTCAAATGTCTTAGTAAAACATGTTCTAAAATCTATAGCGTTACATAAACCGGTCACCCATGTCAAGCCCCCCGTTTGGAACATAAACGACCTCGCTAGTTTCCTAGAGGGTAAGCGCATTGATGAAAACAATATTTTTCAAGTGCAGAGACATACAGCTGCTCTACTTCTCTTATGTTCCGGGAGAAGAATCCATGATTTAACTTTGCTCAGAGTTGATTCTAAAATTTTTTCTAATCAAAATGATGTACTAGTGTTTTGGCCGGTTTTCGGATCGAAAACTGATTCTGTAGATAATAGACAATCTGGTTGGAGGTTAATTTCTAATGTAGATATCAAAAACTTAGACCCGGTGTACTGAGCTAAGCATACGATCTCACTTCTTGAGAATCGTAGAAATGCTGCAAATTGTACTAATTTGTTTATTAACATTAGAGGTAAACCTAAACCTGCATCGAAAACCCTAATTGCAGGCTGGATCAAGACCCTATTAGTAGAAGCCGGTATTAAGGCATCTCCTGGGAGTTTTAGGTCAGCTGTTGCCTCAAAAAATTGGGTCGGTAATTATCCCCTTGAGGAGATTCTTGCTAGGGGTAACTGGCGATCACAAAATACCTTTTGCAAATTTTATAAACGTGAGGTTAGGCCCACTGTAAACCGTCTCTCTGTAACCGCTTTATTTAATCCAGTTGATTAGAAATTATGTATTTTAGTACCTGATCTAATTACTATTATTACCTAAGAGGTTTTTTTTTGTTTGGATTACAATATACTTTCTATTAATTACACCCTCTTTTATTTAATGCCCATGTAGATTATATTTGATCGAAAAATGTCTACATCTTATCTATGTGTATGCATTTCTTTTTTTTTTACAATTTATAGGCGCGCGTTTGACCACTATCTCACCTGATGGTAAGCGATGATGTGGTCGAAGATGGAGCACGCTTGCCTAGAAGTAACCTATTCACTCTTGACTTAAAGACTCCCAGGTTGTAGCTATCATGAAACACAGACTCCGGCAGGGAATTCCACTCCTTAGCTGTACGCACTATAAATGTGTTCCCAAAACGTTTAGTGCGTGTGGGTGGGATGTCCACCATGTACCGGTGGCGCATCGCCGTTCGTCTTGTGGTCCGATGATGGAACGGGTTTGGCGGAATTAAATTATGCAATTCCGACGCACATTCCCCAAAATGCAACCGGTAGAAAACCGACAGGCTAGCGACTCGTCGTCGATGCTCAAGACTTTGGAGCTTCGTCGCGACGAGCCTGTCATTACCGATGATCCTCTTGGCTCGTTTCTCAATTGACTCCAGGGCATCAAGCTGGTATCTGGCAGATCCGTCCCAAAGATGAGAGCAGTACTCCATACACGATCGAACTTGCGCTTGATAGAGTCTGAGCAGCTGTTCCGGCGTGAAGTACCGTCTCACCTTTGCTAGGATCCCCAACTTCTTTGCAGCCACTTGAGCTTTTGCCTCTATGAAAGGGCCAAAATTGAGGGTAGATGTTAGTGTAACACCAAGAAGCTCAAGTTGGTCGGTTATCGGCACAGTTGCACCTCGGAAAAATGGAGCTGGGTGGAATTGGCTCCTTTTGGCGGAAAAAAGACACGCTTGGGTCTTAGCAGCATTGAACTTGACCAGATTGGCATCGCCCCACTCAGAGACAGCCTGTAAGGACACGTTCAAGCGCTCAACCATAGCCTCCCGGAGAGACCGAATCCGCGACCCACCAGCTCGTGCGTCAGACATGTATCTCTCAGCAACAGTGCTGTCGTCTGCATACCCAAAGATACCGGGTTTTAGCAGATCATTAATATGCAGCAAGAACAGTGTTGCCGAAAGCACCGACGCCTGAGGAACCCCGGCATTAATATCCAGCAGTCCAGACGAAAAAAAAATCTTTAAAATTAATGTTTTACTGCATCATACCTACATTACATTTCAGTTTTGATCATACTAACTCACATTGGCGTCTTCGTCACTTCCACCAGGCGATAACAAACACGTCTCAATTAAATAAGCTTCGAATAACGGTCAAGTCAAATTAATAGAAGCGCTTTACCTTACAATAAAACGCATATTAATTTACTTACCTTATTCGAAGCTTATGAACAAGCTCTGCCTGGTAATTAAAGTCAATGAAATCAAAATGGCGAGTCTCGCTTATCGAGCCTCCCTACCACTGCCAAGCGGAAGTGACGTGCTAGAAAGAGATAGATATATACAAATGTAAAAGGCGGGAAACGTAAGGCCTATCTCAATTAAATAAGCTTCGAATAAGGTAAGTAAATTAATATGCGTTTTATTGTAAGGTAAAACGCTTCTATTTATTGTGATTTGTGAGAAAATTACGAGAATTTTATCTTTCAAATTCCACGTATATGATGGAAAACAGCCATTCAAGATGCCTGTGCGTTGTATTATGGAGTGAGGTGCAAGAAGGAAAATCAACCTCAATTGTCTTTGCACAGGTTAGTAACCGGTTTTCATGCAATATTACACATAGTAATACATTTTCGATGAAAAAAATGCTAAGCTAACACATATTTATGGTTGTAGTTTTCATATTTATTCTCGTTTTTACTGCACAGATTTTAAAAACACTTTTACTTGCATCACTTTTGCGCTTTCGCTTATTTTATATCTGGTATGTAGCTTCTGGTAGGTACGTGGACTAGGTTTGCCAGATACAGTCATTTCATTTCCGGGACAATTCGAGGGATACTAATTTGGTGTGTACGAAAATAGATAGTGGTCTTTGTAAATTGCATTTCTAGTAATATTTTACAAACGTACCAATACACCTATTTCAAAAACGAACTTACCAGCTTCCATTGCTCATGCAATGCAGATTATTTTTAAAATATTAAAACATAACCATAAATTGTGCATCGCACCTCGCTTTTACTTATTTATTAAATAAAACTTCGGTGATAATCAACATAAGTGTTTTATTTATTCAATAAACATTTGGTATGACACTTTGCACTTCCTTGCACTTTAATTTTTAAACAAATGCTTCTTTCGTTAATCCCGGTTCCCAATTTACATGCTGGTACCATTTGCTCAAAGTTCTTGTGTGAGTAAGCATGTTTTGTAAGTTCGCCTTATATAATTATAGGCGGGGATAAAAATGCAACGTTAATGCGAACTTTCGGATTTCTTCAGAGTTTCCTTTCGTTGAAGCGCTTAATTTTTTTCTGTTTATTGACATATTTTTCAGTCTTCATTTTTCCAGTTTGTGCAACCAGAAAAAGAGAAAAAAACTACTTCAATCCTTAAGTTATATCGAAAACGCTGCTTTGTACCCGTAGTTTAAACCTGTCTGTAGAACCTCTGCAGAACAGAGAGGTTAATCCTTCATTTTTAGGAAACCTATAAAAAGGTTAATTATTTTATCAATAAATCATTTGGTTCGAGTTGTTAAAATACGCAATTAAAAAATTAAAACAAATAACAAAATGATGTCTTATTTCCGGATCTTGTATAACCAATCATCATAAAAGTCTGGGGAACGATCTCTCAGTGCTGTGAACAGCGAGCCGGACCTAACAAGGTCACTCCAACCGATTAGAACACGTATTATACCGATGTTGTATCAGCGCAGCGAAGGAACTAGTATCGGAAAATATTACGGCAACGGTACTACACTATTCCATCATGACATATTATTGTAAACAAACGAATGAAATTATGAAATTAAAAAAAGGTCTGTTGGACGAGAATAACCCCAAATATGAAAACTACAACCATAAATATGTGGTAGCTTAGCATTTTTTCATCGAAAATGTATTACTATGTGTAATATTGCATGAAAACCGGTTACTAACCTGTGCAAAGACAATTGAGGTTGATTTTCCTTCTTTCTTGCACCACACTCCATAATACAACGCACAGGCATCTTGAATGGCTGTTTTCCATCACATACGTGCAATTTGAAACATAAAATTCTAGGAATTTTCTCACAAATCACAATAAATACAAAAGTAAACACTCATCTGACAGTACAACTACCACGAGCCACGAGACTTGGCACATAAAATAGGTATGGGCAAAAAATATCGATATATCAAAATATCGATAATTTTCCATACAATTATCGATATATATCGTCGATATTTTTAATCGAGATATACCGATATTCGATATTTATTTTAGAGTATCGAATTCGTATCAATTTCGATTATTTTTTAACGCAACTTTGGTTTCGTGTTTAATTTTATTAGATACTAATGTCCATAGCTGATGACTACTGGTTTGATTAAATTGTATATAATTGTTTAGGCTCGAGCATTAATAAAAATACTATTTTGTTCTATTTTCGTTTATTCTTTTCTATGAAGTTTGAAATTTTGAATGCTTTGGGAATATGTATGAATAATCATGCGACCGACCGACCGACGATATATCGACATATCGATATTTTTCACTCGATAATTATCGATACTGTTTAAAAATATCGATACGATAATTATCGATATATTTTTTTCAGTTGCCCATCCCTAGCATAAAATGGCGAAAACGGCCCTTACCTATAACTGTCACAACGTCACAAGAAAATGTTGCCATTATGAGCAACAACTGAAAAACTGTTGTCTCTTTTATCAAATACGATTACCACATTAGAAAGAATGAAACAAAACGATATTTCACAATCTGTTTCCTATTTCAGCCATATTTGTATAAGCAAAGGTAGATATAGATTGTCGCGGCGCCTCCATATATTTTCTATCTCTATGTTTAAACGTGATCAACAACACTAAATGACATTTAGTTGTATGTCATTGACACTCTTTCTCCTGTCAGACTGTTACTGTCAGGCTCTGTAAGGTGATTGCTTCTTCATTCTTGCTTGTTGTCCTTGTTGTGTTGTGCTTGTAGGCAGGCATTTATTTCTTATGCAATGCTAATAGTATTTTGATTATTAGAGTACTTACGGATTTTGAAGATTTTTATTCTAGTAATGGACAAATGTCGTATTTGCTTACGATGTCGCAAAAATGTACTCTCAATTTATTCGAAAACAGACGGAATTACATTTTCCGATATGTTGTCTTCGTTTGCTAACGTAAAGGTATTTATAGTAAAATTTGACTAACCACTGAAACGACGTTGGGTACTGTAGTGCCAAAAAAAATTTTAGGGACTTACGTCAGTGGTACTACAGTGCCAATATGAGGAAAGTTCGGATACACGAATTACTGGTTGAACTACGGCTCCTTCGTACGATATCTGTGGTTTTTAATACACAGAAATAAATAGAGATGGCTCTGAAACCAAGTGCGGGGCAATTTTCAATGCTCTGTGGTTGGTACAACGAATTGAAGTCAGCCGTGTTTTCGTGTGTGAGTGCGTGAAAGTGTCACCGTAATTATGTCGTAATTACTTTTGTTTTATTGCATATTTTTAATAATGTAACATATTAAATTTTTCTAGACAATGTACCCGTTACAATGGTGTATAATTATCATACTCTTTTATTCTCCAAAGTTGATAAATTTAGCAAAAGAAGTTGTCGAGTGACGTTTGTGTATGTTTACGGTCGGTTTTTGATTTGTTTACGGACTGTAGAAATTATTTGCAAGAGAAATGACACCCTAATTTCATGAAATAAACTATCTAGAATAATAAGTTACATACAACAAATCAATAACGTTCATATTTTTAACAGATTCAACGAAATGAGTAATGCGATACGCAGCGTTCAAGTGCCTGGCACTGGAGTGACCAATAACGTTTGTAAATGTAAGGTTTGTGCAGACGAGCTTTGGTGTAGGATTTTTGAGTTCAGTTGACGTGTTTCGCTTGCATTTTTTTGTGATGGTTTTTTTGTGATTTTTTTTTGTTCCTTTGTGTAGATTCTTTCCTTTTTCATTTTTTCCTTCCGCAGGTGTGATGTTAATACTATTTAAAGATTTAAAAACTTATTTTTGCCATGTTTATTACTAGAAGTAATAATTAATAATAAATAAAAATGTATTTATTTCTTATTAAAATATAACAGTATTAAAAACAAAAACACCACGAAGTACAATAATTATATTAAGTACTAAGTAGTCAAAAATAAATCGCTCGTCTGCACAGTCCCGGGCGGCCATATTGCTTTTTGTCTCGAGTACCGAAGGTCGTCCGGCCTTTGGTACTTGAGACTCGAGGACTCTGTTTTGAACAATTTATTTTATCTACTTCTCATGAATGTAACATAAATCTTTTGCTATCGTCTTGAAGGAAATATAGTCTACTTTGTTTACGTTTTTTTATAACTGTTACAGATAGCATATTTTCACCACGAAAAATAAAATTGCCGTGAAATCAGAACAAAATAATGACTTTTTTAAATTTAACATTTTTTTTTAGTATGTTCATGTAGGTTTGAAGCATATATTTTTATTTAAGTTTATTCTCTATACGCTAACGTAATCAATGGTATTTTTTATTTTGAAATTGCTTTAATAGTTTTCTTTTGGCAAACGTTTTTATCGGGGAACATCCGCGGCATTTTAGAAGCGCTGGCAATCGGTTGCGCTGCGACGTTAGCCCCACATGACGGCTCGCGAGCGCCGTCGTGCAAGTGGCTATAGTGGTGTATATAAGTTGCATTATACCGACTGTAACACAACAAAAACAAATATATGTATGTCCCAGGTTAGGCTTATGAAGCTAGACAAAGTTATAGTTGAGTAAACTGTATTTGTTTTTAGATTCGACATGAAGATGGTTTTAGTGATAAAATTTGCCGTTGCTGTCGTGGGAAACTCACAGATGCTTACAATTTTAAAATGGAAATTGAAAGGTACTTCATCCAACACCAACCCAAATAATAAATTGTAACATTGGCATGAAAGGAGTGCAACATGCAAGCAAATCGTAAGTGTTTTGATATTGTAATCTTTTCTCATATTTTTCAGGGCAGAAATGGTACTACAAGAAACTTCCAACTTGAAAAGAATCAACTTCAGTAACTTACAGGACATTAAAATAAAAATTGAAATTGAAACTGACTGCAAGCCTTTAGTACCTTCAATGAAAACATTTTCTGAGAAATTATTTAAAAAAGGATTAGATAGCCTATCATATAATAACACCATTATTAAAAAAATTGGACACTCAATGGAAAATGAGGATACTAAAAAAAGTAAAGCATTGTCTGTTGGTGAATTTCTGAATTCAATAAAAACTGAATCGGACAATGACTGTGATTATGTAAGTACCTAATTATAATTTGATTCTGGGGGGCTACTCTCTAACGAAATCCGTAGTTTCGGGCTTAGTTGCGGGCGGGCATTTTCTACTCCGTATCACCTAACCACTGAGAACGAATGATAACACGATTTGACAGTTACTGTGAAATCGTGTTGTCATTCATTCTCAGTTCAGGTTCGGGACTAATCGTAAGTCTGTAGGTGATACGGAGTAGAATACGCCTGCCCGAAACTATGGATTTCGTTAGAGAGTAGCCCCCCTGGTTTGTTTTATTTTTGCTGTAAATAGGTACTTGTTTTGTTTTTTTTTTATAACCATATTATATTATATCCAGCATGAGGGCTTTTAAAAACCTGACAACTTCAAATCTTGGCCAGCCCCTTATTTGGTTAAAGAATGAATTATTATATAGTTTATAGTTCATCTAATAATAAGAAAAGGACATACATTTATAAAAACAAGTGTACCAATGGGCTGCCTAATCATAAATGGTAATTTCTGGTTACCCTCTGAGTATGTAACCCGCAAATGCAGCAATTCAGGACATTTTTGTTTGCAAACTCAACAAAATGTTGCATATTTTTTGTAATTATTGATACTGGTATTTGATTACAAATGATTTAAAAAAAAAGATTGTATAGTGTAATATACTAGAAAGGTTTAGGTAGTTAATAAAGGTAAACAATCTTGATGTGACTTTACACAAATGCATATTAAACAAATTAAAATCAAAATCAAAAGGCATTTATTCAAACTAGGCTGAAAATCAGCACTTTTTGAACGTCAAAATTTACATGAAGACAGACCCCCAAATCGCCCAGCCCGTCACCACTTCCTAGTGATTTAGCTGGGAAGAAGAAGTGGCCAGCAAACTCCCCAGCAACACAACTGTCTGTTAAGTTTAAAGAACTTGAATTTATATAACATAACTAGCTGACCCGCGCAACTTCGTCTGCGTCACAATTTTCATCTATAATATAACTCCTACCCTACTCCAACCCTACTCCTACCCTACTCCTACCCTACCTACCCTACCTACCTACCCTACCTACCTACCTACCTACCCTACCTACCTACCCTATCTACCTACCCATTTTTTTTTTGCTTTTAAACCTTCCCTGTATTTTGCTGATCTTTGCGTTATGCTCTTGAACGGGTGCTGCTTGTGGTGACTGGTCATCTTGCTGTCCGTGGTTTATTATTGTTAACATTTTTAATTGTTATAATTTAACTGCGATGGTCCTAGTTTATCACTTGTGACTTTGGGTCACAGATTATGGTTCAATTGCATTGTTGCACATGTAAGCGGGCATGCCATTTATTCCTGGAGGCTCATTTTGATTAGTATTGTATGCTTGAGTTAACTTATTTAATTATCTATATTATGTAATTAGTTTTATTATTGTTTCATATTTAATTTTTGGGATAATAAAGTGTGTGTGATCAATATCTATCATAAAGTGTTGAATAATCTATATATATAAAAATGAATTGCTGTTCGTTAGTCTCGCTAAAACTTGACCGATTTTAATAATTCTTTTTTTGTTGGATCTAAGCCTTCCCGATAGTGTTGATATATGAGAGCCCCATTGAAGTTTGGCATCAACTGTTATGCCCAAGAAAACAGCTGAGTCTACAGTTTCGAGCACCTCGTCACTTAAGATGATATTGGGTCCTAGATTTTTAACGGGATATTATAAATTGCATATCAAATAAATAATCGCCTATCAATACATACTCATCATTTATTTTCTTTTTTACATCAAATAACTTACTTCACTACAAATAAACTAAATGTTTAACAAAACTCAAACTGCAGATAATTCGAAATCATACATCAATATGACATTACTTTTTTCCTCATAATGCAATACAGTTTTTATTTTTGTACAAAAATACTACATACATAGCATAAATATCATGGATGTCCTCCACCCTGGGGCGGGCAGAGGGGTCTGTCAGACTCTTACTGACTAAAACCACCCCGGTGTTCCGTCTCTCACCTACGCCGGGGATCGTGGGATCTTATGCGACTTCCGTAATCCCCGGCTGGTGCCGGCCCGCCTCTGCGGGCCACCTCGTGTCAGCGGGGGGAGTGAGGTGTTTAACTCCCCCCGCGATGTCAAAGAGGGGCGCACGGGAACACCACGCGCCGCCACCTCGGGTCCGGATGAATGGGGGACGACGGACATCCCCAAGTCCGTCGCCCTTGGACCTAGTTAGGGGGGCCGGAAGAGGGCAGCGTATGCCCTCCTCCGACGCCCGGTGCGCCTGCTGCGGGCCGGGAGAGAGGTCGAGATCTCCCTCTCCCTTTCCGCAGCCTCCTTCTGTGCGATGACTATGTCACAGAAGGAGACCACCGCGTCCCAGGACTTCTCGCCGTCAACCATAGCACGGACTACGGCTGGCAGCGAGAGGTCACTGCCTACCTCAGAAATGAGGGCACGACGCGGCTCCTCCCAAGCGGCACACTCTGCCAGCGTATGCCACGCCGTGTCCTCCCGACAGTCGACGCAGTGGTGACACCGAGCATCCGGCTCCCTGCCTATGCGACACAGAAACCTCCCGAAGCAGCCATGCCCCGAGAGGACCTGCGTCACACGAAATGACAGGGAGCCGTGCCTTCTCCCGAGCCACAGGTCGAGCACTGGCCGGATGGCCTCGATAGTGACGAGGCCGGCGGAAAGGCGTGAGAGCCTGTCCCGCCATTCCGCCACCAGGACCTCGCGCAGCTGCGACCGACGCAGCTCAATGTGCCGCTGCATCAGTCGCTCGCCGCGCGCCCGCGCGTCCTCACGCCACCGATGCAGTGACGCGAGGACTTTTGCCTCCAGATCCCAGGGCGGAGATCCGGCCAGTACGCAAGCCGCCTCGTAGGAGATCGTGCGATAACCCCTGATGACTCTGACGGCCATCACTCTCTGCGGCTTCCGCAGAACGGTGATGGTGCTGGCCGTCAGGTCAGCCGCCCAAATCGGGGCCCCATACAGGGCCATCGATCGCACGATCCCTACGTACAACCGCCTGCAGGCGGTGCCCGGGTCCCCCAGATTGGGAAGCAGCGTTGACAGCGGCGCCCAGCAACTTGGGCGCCAGCCTCCGGAAGTGGGGGCCGAAATCCCACCGGCTGTCGAGCACCAATCCCAGGTATTTCATGGTGGACTCGACAGCGATACGGGCCCCCCCAACAACTATGTGCGATCCCGGCGGCGGCGCCCGCCGGGGGCCATGGAAGACTATGGCCTCCGACTTGTTGAGGGCCACCTCCAGGCCAAAGCGCCGTATGCGGCTCACCACCTGTGAGACCGCGGCCGTCGCCAGCAACGCTGCCTCCCTGTACGAGCTCCCCCGGGCAGTGACCAGCGTGTCGTCAGCGTAACACGTCAGGTCCACTCCCGGCGGGAGCTCGCCCCTCAACACCCAGTCGTACCCGATGTTCCATAGGAGCGGGCCCACGACCGAACCCTGTGGAACACCGCACGATATGGGGTGCTGGTGTCTGCCATCACGTCCCCGATAGGTGACACACCTCTCCGTCAAATAAGCCCCAATGACGCGGCGGAGGTAGGGAGGCACCCGATGATAGCGCAGTGCCTCCCGAATACAACTCCAGGGTAGGGTGTTGAAAGCGTTGGAGATGTCCAAGGACACTGCCAACAACACCCCGCCCTGGGACACTGCTTCCTCCGCCAGGACCCTCACTCGCGATATCGCCGTGATAGTGGAGCGCCCATGCCGAAACCCGAACTGGCATTCGGCCAAGTCCGGCCCCTCTCCGCACAAGTGGCTGACGAGGCGGGCTGCGACTATCCGCTCGAACAGCTTTCCCACCTCGTCCAGCAGAACTATGGGCCGGTACGCGGACGGCGAGTCCGCAGGGCGCCCCGCCTTCCTGAGCAGGACCAAACGACCAGATTTCCACTGAACGGGAAACTGGCCCTGCTCCAGGCACGCTGAGTAGTTTTGTCGTGCATTAAGATTATTAGCAGTGCATTGATGAAAAATTTTGCTTTAGGAAAAATCGCTGTACGCTGCGAAAATAAATTGTACTGTGTTTAGTGATATTTTGAGTTGAATATTTTGCTGTGCAATCAGTAATTTTGATGGGAATTCGGAATCTTATTGCATAGAAAAAGGATATTTTTTGATTTGCGTTTAAATACTACCCATTTTTAACATTAGGTAAGGCAAATTTTATACATTTTGTTTTCTTAGGGTTTAGAACTAGATTGTTTGCTGTAAACCAATTCGTAACCAGAGTGCACTATTTACTTCGTCAAAATCGTGTCTATTCCTATCAACTTTAAAAATAAGGGAAGTATCATCAGCAAAGAGAAAAACATCACATATATCCTTTAAATATAATGGTAAATCATTTATGTATACAAGAAACAAGAATGGACCCAGTATTGACCCTTGGGGTACACCTTACTGAACTGGCAGCCCGGAAGACTTCGCACCATTAACATCTATACATTGGAACCTATTATGCAAATAAGAATCTATTACGTTAAGAGCTTCATTTTGGAGACCGTAGTGACGTAGCTTTCGCAATAGCGTGTCATGGTGTACACAATCAAAAGCTTTGGAGAGGTCACAGAAAACTCCAATTGCATTTTGCGAGCTCTCCCATGCGTTAAATATGTGTTTAAGGAGAGCAACACCCGCATCTGTAGTCGAACGACCTTTTGTAAAGCTATATTGATTTTTATGAAGGAGGCTATTTATGTTAAAAAAACTTAGTAATTGCTTGAGTATCAATTTTTCAAATATTTTACTAAAAGCAGTTAAGATGGAAATAGGCCTCAAGTTACCTATGTCTAACTTCTGCTTAAAGTTTAAGCAGAAGTTAGACATAGGTAACTTGAGGCCTATTTCCATCTTACATGCTTCAAAAATTGAGCCATTGGCTCAATTTTGTTTTTTTTTGTACTTTATTAGTAAGAATTTATTATAAGTATTCTTAATCTATATATATAAAAATGAATTGCTGTTCGTTAGTCTCGCTAAAACTCGAGAACGGCTGGACCGATTTAATCATTCTTTTTTTGTTGGGTTCGCCAAAATACAGGGAAGGTTTAAAAGCAAAAAAAAATATGGGTAGGTAGATAGGGTAGGTAGATAGGGTAGGTAGGTAGGCTAGGTAGGTAGGTAGGGTAGGTAGGTAGGTAGGTAGGTAGGGTAGGAGTAGGATAGGAGTAGGGTAGGAGTATGGTAGGAGTTGGGTAGGAGTAGAGTAGGAGTATGGTAGGAGTAGGGTAGGAGTAGGGGAGGAGTCGGGTAGGAGTTATATTATAGATGAAAATTGTGACGCAGACGAAGTTGCGCGGGTCAGCTAGTAATTAATACAATCTAGCCTAAAAGACTAAAAAGCAATTTAACTCTAACTTCATATGTTACGTGACAGATTATGTTAAAACTAAGAATAGTGTCCATTTGCACTTTTACAGAAGTACGCAGCACTTTCTTAGAGTCTGATATAATGTATAAAAACACTATGTTCTTGTGTCATATGTATCACTTTGTACACTACACTAATTCAAAAGGTTTAGTTCTTTTTAGCCTACGCACTAAGTCTGTGTTGTCTAGCAGCTGAATTGCCTCAACATTCATGTGTCGATGAAGGATGTGTTCATGGGGTTCAGCAAATTTTTGGATAATGGTGGTGACGAATTCCATTAAGACTACCTGCAGTACTGTCACTCCTCTCTTTAAAATCCATCCAAAGGTTGTCTTTAAAAAGATCGCTTTTAGCGATAAGGCCGCCCATTGTGTCACCCTATGTAATGTTTTCTTCATCTATTTTTTTCTGTAACTTATATGGTGTACATAATAAAGAGTATTCTATTCTATATATTTTCGAATTTTTGGATTATTTTGACGTTGCTTTGTTAAGTACATCCCCAAAGTTGGATACCATACGTCCAAAATTGGCATCAGAATATGCTTGTATAGGGTTATTTTATTATGTATTGATAGACAGGATTTCCTTCCGAGTAACCAATACATACTTTTATAACGTATATCAAGTTCCTGTCTTTTGTTTTTGACTTAAGCTTTCCAACGCAACTTGGCGTCGAGAGTTATGCCAAGGTATTTGGCTGTATTAGCATAAGGCTCTTGTATGCCATTTATGTAAATTGGGTGATAGTCCAAGTTTTTTTTGTGAAGTCCAGAATTGCATTCGATTTATTCAATTTGATCTTGCATCTCTAGCATTGGGGAATGAGTTTGGGATTTTTAAGTGGGTGTATTTCAATTTTCCACCCTAAAACGTACTGCCATATATTTTGTTGACATCTTCGTCATTATCTATACTAATATATAAAGCTGAAGAGTTTGTTTGTTTATTTGTTTGCTTGAACGCGCTAATCTCAGGAACTACTGGTCCGATTTGAAAAATTATTTCAGTGTTAGATAGCCCATTCATCGAGGAAGGCTATATAGGCTATATATCATCACGCTAAGACCAATACGAGCGGAGCAGACGAAGTTGCGCGGGTCAACTAGTTAAATGATAAAACGAACATGTTGAGTGGTTCTTTCCTCTTCTAGCTCAATTTGTTGTCTACTTGTTCTATTTTGAATCCTTGTGTTCTTAAATCGTCTTTGATTCGGTCAGTTTGGCAAGAAGAATGTAACTTCTTCACAACAACTCTTATTGGTCTAGCATACTTATTCTCGTACGAATGCCAATGGTAGTCTTTCTGTCCAAAAACTGGCAGTCACTCGATAAGTCTTCTGTTTTGGCATTAACCTTCACACAATCCTCATTCATCATTTTTGCGGTAAATGATTTAGCTGGTATTGTTTCCGTTAGCGAGTCGTAGAACGTTTGGTAGTTCTTGACTCCGTCTATTATGATTGGCGGTGGTGGAGGCACTTTCTTGACGGTAGTCTCTTTTGCATTTTTTTGTTGTTTTCCTTGTTGGGCGCTTGTTCAGAGTTATTGTTTTGGAGAGAGGGAGGTGTTAAGCTTCCTCTTCTTCCTGCTCTTGGCCCTAATCCATTCAGTCATTTTAGCGAGTTCATCCTCGTCTGTGCAATATTCAGCGTCACTTTTAGTACGCTGGGCAAATATTGTTTTCTCGCTTTCCTGTTTTTCTAAGGATGCTTTTTTATCCTTCAAGGATTTTAGTTCTCCTTGAACTGCTTGTACTTGTTCCTGCAAGGTATTAATATGTTCATTCAGATTACGTACCATAACTTGCAGGTTTTCTCTGTCTGTTTTCTCCTGGATGTAATAGTCATACGACCGCTTTACCAGGTCAGTTTTTATCTTAATAGACTATGAAGCCATTATTTTGTTGTAAGGCGAGTTTAACACGTAAACAATTATTATTGTAAACACTTCACGATTTTCGCACTTGTTACTAGGTCATGACAATGACCCCGATAGATCGACGAAGGTGTTGTGCTGCGTCTGCAGAATACTTATTTTTAAACTGAGTTTTTAAATAAAATACATTTTAAACATGTTGTTTTAACAGACTTCTTATATAGGTTTACCTGTAATTTAATTTAGGGTAAGATCCAGTTTTTTCAAAATTTTAGGCTCAGTAGTTTCAGAGATAAGAGGGGGGGTTGAAAGGTAATTTTTCGTCTAATTTCTTGAATAACTTCAAAGCATTTATTTTAAAAATTATAAAAAAAAATATAATTAAAACCCTCACAGTAAGCCCTTTCATTGATATGTCACACGATATTGTTGAAAAAACTTTTTTTTAATTTTCTAGTTTGACCCCCAAAAGGAAACCCCATACTAAAAAAATATTGTTTGGGTCACAGAAGTCCATAGTCCATATGTGTACCAAATTTCAACAGAATCGGTCCAGTGGATCCGGAGAAAACTGGCAGACAGACAGACACCCGAGTGATCCTATAAGGGTTCTGTTTTTTGTTCGGAACCCTAAAAAGATTTAAAAGACACTTCAAGATAGTTAAGCTTTATTTAACTACCTGAACCTTTTTATTAGTATAGTAACATAGTAAAAGAGGGATGTGAAAATTATCTAATATTTTGCATTTTAGCAGGACTATGAGATAGGTGCTGATGACTATAACTCGGAATCTAGCAGTCACTATACCTATGATCATGATACAAAGAAAAAATATACAAAAAAGAAAAAGGTGAAGGGTAAGTACTGAAAACACAAATAAAACCAAATGAAAATCACCATTTCAAACAACAGACTGATGCATGATTATTACTAAGATTGTATTAAGAACGAAATCTCAAAGTACAAGTTCTGTGAAACCACATGAAAATGTGCAATCTATACTTAATATCTATACTGGTAGCTCTCGAAGGTTTAGACTCTATGTGATCGGTATACGTGTCGTAGTCTAGTTTTTGGGATAGGATGTGTACTACCATAGGATCCCACGATGTTGTATCAATGTCTAAATTGCGGACAGCATTCAGACATTCTAATGTTGTGTCATGCAGTTTTTTGATTTGTTGTAAGGACTGCTGTTTCATGTTGGGCAATCCTAGAAGAATATTCATGTGAGAAGAGAATATAGCCCTTTTGTTGTTATATCGATGATGCAGAATATCCCAGCATACGGAATAGTTATCTGCGCTGATTGGTAAATGTTGGATGATCCGTTCAGCTTCCCCTTTGACCTTTCCTTTTAAAAACTGCATTTTTAGGGCACTTGAAATCGACGGATTGTTATGTATTGCTTCTTGAAACAAATCCTTGAAGCACGTCCACTGGTTATAATTTCCGCTGAAAACGGGTATTTCTAATGTAGGTGTAGTTTTTCTCTATGAGCCACAGACCACATTTTAGTATTAATCGCCTTCTTCAGACTGTTGTATTGTTTTTCATGACTCAAGAATGTTTTTTCATACTCTCCATTTTCTTCGCTTAATTCAGAATCGATTTCCCAATGCAGAGTATCAATTGCTATCCACCTAGATTGCAATGTTTTGAGGACGTCTTCAAATTCCCATTTGTCGGAAATAAGTTCTAAGTTAATGTTAGAGACCGTTCTTCGGAAAACCTTAAAATTAGCTGCCTGCTTGCGAATCATTTCGTCAAGTTTGCTGTTTGTACCCTGATTTACCATCCAAGCACTTCGGTCTTCTTGACCCAACTCCGAAGGTTGAACATCTTCTCCCAGCTGCTGTTCCTCTGCAGACTCCTGTTCATCACTTCTAGATGGAGCTTCCAGCAGTTGTTGATGCATCTGGCCGATTAGTGTTTTGATAGCTTGGTACAACTTGCTTGTTTTCTCATACTCCTGTTTCGTAAAGTATGCATGCGACTTACTTACTTCTGTTGAAAGGCGATCATGGTTAAATTGATACTCCTTCCAGTATTCTTCTAAATTGCTCAAACACCTTTTCAAGTACTCGAACGTTCGTCTTTGGACACTGGTCTTCTTCAAATTAACTCCGATCTTTTCGATGTTGATGGCGAGCGTCAGTTGGACTTCGTAAAGCTCAGCCATTTCGCCCGTTGTTTAAGAACGTAAAATATCCCAAGGGGTGGAAAATAATGAAAAGATCTTACTTGTTGTTTGCTGTTATACCACCGCTGATGTTCTCCTTGGATCAGGAACGTAATCCAGTCTCCAAACAGTCCAGAATACCACCTTAGTCCACAACACACCTAACTGTTGTATACGCAACACTCGCGATTACTTTTCGAAACGCGCGCGAATCCGGCTCGAAGGACCAATATGTGCGGGGTGCAAGGTCGTAGGTAAAATAAAAGCACTGTTTGGATTTGGATTGAAACTGTTTATTAGAAGTTTTTAAAGGCTTATGTTAAATGTCTTAAAGTAAAATGTTAGTGTTGAATGTTTTGAATGCACCCGGTCCGTTTGACGTATGGGAATGCACTGATGTTAAAGTATACATAAAATTGTCACTTAGATACAAGTACAAATGTTGTATACTGCTGCGTTAGCAAGTGTTCGGTTGCTTAGACCAAACAAGTAGTAACTTTTCAAATATTTCGCTAAATGCAGGTAAGATGTAGATAGGCCGGAAGTTGCTATGTCATTTTTATTACTTGATTTAAATTAAGGTATGACTTTACTACTCTTCTTAAGATCAGGAAACGTTTATTACACGTTATTACCACGCATTTATTAAACGTTACAGCAAGATAGGGAGCTACTATGTCTATTATATTGCTCAAAAGTTCTATGGAAATTCCCCAGAAGTCACCTGTGTTTTTAGATTTAAGTGTATTGAAAACGTCAAATACATCACGTCGTGGTGTAACGTGCTCAAAACTAAATAATTGAGAACACTCAGGCACACTACTATGCAAAAGGTTTCGGCGTTAGAAGGGGAAGAATGTAAAGAGCGAGTTGTAGTCAAAGGAATATTGGAAAAAAAACTCATTAAATGCCTGAGCTACGTCTGCAGCTTCACTTACTAATTTGTTGTCGACTATAATCTCTAACTGATTGTCTCGTTTAACCGATTTGCCCGTTGCATTGTTAATGACTTTCCAAGTGGCTTTTACTTTATTATTAGATTTTTTTAATTACTCACTTAAAAATTTTGATTTAGCAACAACGCAAAACTTTTTTAAATATTAATTAATTAAATCTTTTTTAAAATATTGTAACGTAGGTACTCTAAAAGGAGGTATCAAACCTGTATTTTTTAAAACCATATTACATATAATCTTGCTCTACTTTTATATATACCTGCAGTAGCCCATTGGTTGAAACCAACAGAGGTACCCTTAATGTTTATGGCACAACATCAAAAAGGGCTCCATAAATTTTATCAAAGAATTCTTATACTATATACTTTTAAACATAATATTCTTTCTTCATTTAACTGTAAATACGACGATAAATACTTTAAAACCTAAATATGCTTTCAGAATCAAAAAAATCTAAATCTGAGAAAAGGAGTGATTGGTTTAAACCTCTTTTATCCAAACCTATTAAGCCTAAGTTCATAGCAGATTTGAGGTTAGCTCGGACTGATCCTTTGGTGAAAAAACCCAGGAATAGAAAACCTCGTGAACAGCTTGCTGCAAGGATAAAAGTTTGTCCTTATTGTGGAAAACTATTCACTCACTTGAATACTCATATATTGCAACATACAGGTAAAAATATTAATTCAATGTATTTTATTTTATATTAAGTCCGATGTATAACAAAACCATTAATCATTTACTGGTCAGAATTTTGAGACAGCTGTAAAGACTTTCTTGATTCATATTATAAACAGAATTGATTGGCAACAAAAAAAAGTTTTTGTGTAAATTGTATTTTCTTGTTGTTACATTTTTTTTTTTCAAAATCTTCATACGGTTGCCAAATATACGAAAAGTGAAAGACTCACCTAAGATTATTTTTGGCAAGATGGGACCAGACCCTTACTGCCCCATCTCAAAAAACACAAAGTGTATAAACTTACCAGTAATTTGACAGCATTAATATAATATTTTCAATGGATATTTTGTAAAAAAAAAATTAAAATAATAAAATTAAGATAAATAAACGGAAAATGTATTTATTTCAGCTGATAAGAAATTTAAATGTGATCAGTGTCCGAAAGCATTCTTCTCAGAAAGTGTTTTGAAAGCGCATATAATGCGGCATTCGGCGGTTAAAAAGTTTAAATGTGATCAATGTATTGGCACTTTCTACACCGCCACATCGTTGAAAAGGTATCATTAAAAAATAGTTACGTGTTTATTTATTTATTTTAAAAACTTCAGTAGGTACATACCAATACTTGTAATAAGATAATTTAATTTAGCTTTACTGCTACGTACGAGTAATAACTACGTTAAAATAATTAAATCATTTTTATTTAGGAACCCTAATCTTTTCTTTCTTTTTTTAGGGTTCCGAATAAAAAACGGAACCCTTATAGGATCACTCGGGTCTGTCCGTCTGTCTGTCTGTCCGTCTGTCACAGCCAGTTTTCTCCGGATCCACTGGACCGATTCTGATGAAATTTAGTACACATATGGACTTTTGTGACCCAAACACGGACGCGTTACGTAAATTATTAAATTTTTAGTATGGGTGTCACTTTTGGGGGTCAAACTACAAAATTTAAAAAAAAGTATTTTGAACAATATCGTGTGACATATCAAATGAAAGGGCTTACTGTGAGGGTTTTAATTATACTTTTTTCATAATTTTAAAATAAATGATTTTGGAGTTAATCAAGAAATTAGACGAAAAATGACCCCCCATTATCTCCGAAACTGAGCCTAAAATTTTGAAAAAAAATGGAGATGATTAGGTTTTCCTGTAATCTATAGGAGATTACAGGAAAACCTATAAGAAGTCTATAGTGTTAAAAAAACATGTTTAAAAAATAATATTCGTTCGGAACCCTTTGCACGCGAGTCCGACTCGCACTTGGCCAGTTTTTTTTTACTATCGATAGGCACGCGCTTGACCACTATCTCACCTGATGGTAAGCGATGATATGGTCGAAGATGGAGCACGCTTGTCTAGAAGCAACCTATTCACTCTTGACTTAAATACTCTCAGGTATTAGATATCAGGAAACACAGACTCTGGCAGGGAATTCCTCTCCTTAGCTGTACGGACTATGAATGAAAAAACGTTTTGTGCATGTGGGAGGGATGTTCACGGGAACGGGCTTGGCGGAATTAAATTATGCAATTCAGTCACCAATATTATTTTATTGCGAGTAGTGCTTCTGCCGAATCTTCCTATGTGGTTATACTATGCAAACGGCGTTTCAATTTCAAATTTTCGGGAGCCGGTCACTCACTGTGCTTGTAATAAGTTTCTTTTCATATTTGTCCGGAATGGCTATACATTGTGTCGCCGGGTACCCGGCACCGGCTACCCTGCAACCGGGGCGTGTGAAAAGGCACTTAAAGTCGTCTGCATTGGCCAAAGGGGTAAACAGAATTATTTATGTAAGGGTCTCTGGTTCTTTGCTGCAACCGATCAGAAAGAAATATCCTCTTTTTTAACCGCATTTTGTTTTGCTTTCAGTCACATGTTAGTGCATGGTGATGAGAAAAATCATGTTTGCGATATTTGCAATAAAGCATATAAAAGGGTATGTATAAAAATGATTATCGTTAGTACCTAGTTTAATTACACTGACAGTCTACCTTACTTTTAAAAATGAAAAGTCCCTTTTCATTGACTGTGTAACTGTCACCAGATAACTGTGAACTCTGTAAAATTGCTATATATATTATTTTCTATAAGCTTTGCGTGACGTTCCTAGAAATTGTGTACTAACGTTAACTGGCGACCAATCAGCATACAATACAAGCAATACAGGTCTACAATTTATTTGTTTTGGTGTGATAGTAACATTGGAAGCTTGCCCCTCATTGGTCTGTGTTGGTGTGAGCTCAGGACGCTCAGGTGCAGTGCCTATTGGCGTATCTAAGGAGTTTTTCTAGGGGGGACTGGCCCCCTACCTGAGATGCGATGCCCAATGATAAATGATATTTATTTTGTAAATAGGTTAAACATAACACTTTTACACGTCAAGAAAAATCGTTGCGATATGCACGATCAAAAATGGAATTTTAGGCCAGTCATAGTCAGAAGGCCCAGGTCCCAGCTCCCCACAATCCTGGGGTTCGGTTTGATATTAATATCATTATATTTATATCAACTTTGTTGCAGGAAAACTCAAAAATTTAGAGAGTAGAACGCAAGAATGAAAATTTTTGTACCTTTTAGCGGATAGGTTTGAATTTCTGCCTTAATATCTAGATGGAAGTAACTTTTTGCCTCATACAGGAAAGGTTAAGAACTGAGAGAAATGAAAGTTCAAGAGCGAGCGAAGCGAGATGAAAATTTTTGCACTCCGTCTCATTAGATTTGATTTTTTATACTTAAATAGAAGAGACTTCTTTGACAAATACACCAAAGTTCATGCACTTGAGAGTGTACAGTGCAAAACCGAGCGAAGTGAGCTCCAAAATTATTGTACCCTGAATAATTTATCAACTTAATATGTAGGTTGTAAGTATCTAACAGGTTTCAATAAGAACCGGGCCTTAGGCTGGGTGGACCCCCTAGCTCACCGAACGCCTGTCTTGCGGCCTGCCCCGCAAGCCAGGACGAAGCAGAAGAAATGCTTAAAACTACAATTTCTAACTTATTGGGAATAGTGCTGTATCAAGACACCTATTTAACCTACAGAGATACGATTTATGGTGAAAATGGAGCAAGTTTTGTCTACTTCTGCACTAATATTATAAAGAGGAAAGATTTATATTTTTGCATGTAACGAATAAACTTAAAAACTACTGGACTGATTTCAAAAATTCTTTTGCCGTTAGAAAGCTGCGTTATCACTAAGTAACATGGGCTATAGGATATTTTCAAAAAAGTTAGGGATCCGTATGAAAACTTCGATAATGTAACCCAAGGTGTGAAAAAAATACCAAAAAAGAACCTTATATCGCTTACGTTGCGGAAACTATTGACAATAGGTCAAAGTGATTTGCTACAGTTTTATAGAGGTCATCAATACCTACAAAAAAGTCCGCGAGGGTATTTATCTAACTATTATGGTTAAGTCGCAATGACCGCTTTTTGTTCAAATGATTCAATCAAAACCCGGACGAAATGGAATAGTAGTGATTTTAGTGTCATGATATTAATCCTTATCTATTTAAATATGTTTATAATTAAGGTTGGTTATGTACATGTAAATTACACTTTAAATTATTCAAATCGGACCCTTCGTTTAAAAGTTACGACGTGTATAAATACTCTAAGTAAGAAAAATGGAAACATTTTTGGTTTGAGCGAACTGCCCTACGTTTGACTACATAGTATAAAACAAAGTCACTTCCTGCTGTCTGTCTCTATGTATGCTTAGATCTTTAAAACTACGCAACGGACTGGGATGTAGTTTTTTAATAGATTGAGTGATTCAAGAGGAAGGTTTATACATATGTATAACACATTGTAATAAGGTTTTTTGACAGGAGAGCAAAATCAATATTTCGTGATCAAGTCGTCAAAAATATCGATTTCCGGGAGCTTTCATGGCGTACGCTGGCTTAACCTTAAGAGATATATGATAATTATGTTCTAAAGAATTGTAGTTTTTATTAAAAGCTATAGAAAAGACCGCGATGGTATATGTCTATCTCCTGAGGTAGACTCACAGTAACTATTATTATCTTTTAAAATTTTATTAAAACTATGACGTAATTTGTTAAACCGTTTTCCCCGATTCAGTATTAATCCTTATCCAAAAAGGATATTCATTATCGTGACAATTTAATATTTATATTAAAAATGTCCTTAACAGTTAATCATTTAAATTAATATATCACAGAATTAAAATTAAGCGCGACTGAAAATATCCTTCTCAGCGAAACATGGAAAAATGGCACCGTGGTGTAACAGTTGGTCGATTTAATCATTTTCATTTTTTAAGTTTTGTGTAAAAAGTAATGCATATTATTTTAGAAGCTTATTTAAGGTGTGTGGTGTTAATCTATACAAGATTATTTGTAAAACACCAACAACCTCTTAAGTAGTGAAAGTACATCTACACTAATATTATAAAGAGGAAAGATTTGTTTGTTTGTTTGTTTGAAATGCCTCCGAAACTACTGGACCGATTTGAAAAATTCTTTCAGCAATGGATAGCTATATTATCAGAGAGTAACATAGGCTATATTTTATCCCCGTGCTCCCACGGGAACGGGAACTATGCGGGTGAAACCGCGTGCCGTCCACTAGTATGATTATAAACAACTTTCACTTTGAGAACAACTTCTGAGTTTTCGGGGTTGTTCTCAAAGTGAAAGTTGTTTATAATAATGTGCACTTTCACTGCCTAAGAGTTTGTTGGTGTTTTACAAATAACCCTGTATAGATTGATTATCTTCAATATCTTGTTTAGAACGTATTTACCCTAAACACTATTCAATGTAAATGAATATCTTAGAAGTTATCGCAACTGCCGCGGTCGCGGGACTGTTTAAACAGGGTACCGGGGCCCTGGAACGCAAAGTGCAACCGAAAGAAACCGGGTGGTTTTTAGTCAGTAAGTCTTGACAGTCCCTTCCGCTCCACCCAGGGCGGGGACTCATTTGATGATATTACCACCCAAAAAAATGGAATGATCGTAAAATAAAGGCGTTACAAAATAATTTTACAGTAAGCGCACTTCTTTTTTTGTTCTAAATTGGTCCCGAGCGAAGCCGCGGCGGGTCGCTAGTTAAAAATATGTGGAATAAATCACAACAGTCACGGAACAAATATATGTACACCTACGGAAGTGCCGGATTACCCTATATAGCCAGAGTAGTTTGGAGGGTATGCGGAACAGAGAGTAAAGTCCCGCAAACCCCCTTTGAAAAGGGAGGATCCTCCTACCAGACAGTTGTTGTGTCTGGCGGGCAACTGCCCCATAGTTGATATTCGGGCTGATGTATATGTTCAAATCGCATGGTAAAATCTGCTTGCGCGATGCAGGATTTCAACGTAGTAGTTCGCTGCTAGTTGGATAGATGGCGTCGCGGTTCTTTCATACGGGGCCCCGTGCATACGAAAACATTTCGCTAAAAAAACTAGCACCATGGCTCTGTCTCACGCGAGTCCTAAGTCCTAAACATACTGTGTGATAGCCATTTTAGCGCGAATGTGATCTTAAAGCCAAACTACTAAACCGATTTTGATGAAAATTAAAGGGGACCAATCGGGAAGTATATCCTTTCACATAAAACAGAATTTTTCAAATCGGTTCTTAAATGACGGAGTTATGAGGATCATAAATGACCGAATTGAGAACCTCCTCCTTTTTTTGAAGTGGGTTAAAAAGGGACATTATATCTCCGACGTAAAAACTCGCTTTATCTTAATCTGCCATTATTGTTTTTTAATTGATCACCGTAAAATTTTCACAAAACTCAAAAATCAAAAATAATGCGTAAATAAAATATTTTGAAACTTTAAAGACCTCCCGCAACACTAGCACCTGAAGCGGCGGATTTGCACGCGTTAGCCCTCATTCGAAGATTGGTTTAAGGTGACCTTATATCATAATCTTTTCTTCTTTTACAGAAACACTTACTAACACGACACAAGATGATACATAACTTCGGAGTCAAACCCGTCAAGTGTGAACTATGCCCTATGACTTTTATCACTAAGTATAATTTGCGACACCATATGCGAGTGCACACTGGCGAGAGACCTTTTAAATGCGAGGTAAAAATACATGAATTAATACTTATTTGATAGATGTTATTAAAACAGTAGGTACGATGGATGATGGAACTAAATAAAATTCATGGAAAAACAGAGAAGTTATACGCTTTTGAAGTAATTCTTCTATCCTTGTCACACAAATGTCGTTTGTACTGGATGGCTTCAATTCAATATGGTACTAGTGACACACTATTTGTGCTGACTTTGTTTATCAAACGCAAACAACACAGCCACTTTTTGAGATTTTTAAGTAAATTTTTTAACTGCGTCTTTTCTGCTCTCTAGTTTTTGAGAAATGTAATAAAATATCCAAATATCCTATTTCGCACTGATAAAAATATTTTACTATACTTTTACTTATGATTCGAGATCATATGAGTCCATCGCTCCCAACTCAAGGACCAGATTAAAAAAAATTGATTAAAAAAAAATATACCCTAAAATGTAGACGTTGCAATGGAATTTGAACTTTGTCTTGTATATGAATTCTGAATTTAAATATAGGTGGGTACTGTGCTATGAAAAGTAAACAGCGTACCCGATGCTCAATCGTTTATTAGTTTTATAGAAGCATCTTTACATTACCAGCGGAATTTCGTCAGCTTGTTGTATTTTATATCGATAATAATTAGCTTTATACTAATTCTAGTTTCTGTCCATGGTCCAGTCTATCTTTTACTAAAATATCATTTTCAATCAAAACTTAGCGATCAAACAAACAAATTAAGAGATACCCGAGTTGTTTAAGTTGTGCATCTAGAATGATTAGTATAGAACTACAGACTTTGAAGTAGATATGAAAGTATAGTTTGAAGAACACCAACATTTTTCCTTGTTGTTGAACGGAGAAAATCTGACTAATAGATAAACGTGAAGTTAACCAATATAACATTAAAATTCTCACGTATTGACGTGGTAAATCAAACACGACCTATTCTTCAAATGTTCAAACATGTTCTCCATTTCAGATTTGCTCGCAACCATACAGTTACAAACACGATTTCAACCGCCATTGTTTGAAAAAGCATGGAGTGTTCATGAAACGAAGATCGGTGCGCGTAATGAACGAAGAAGTTTTACAACAAGAAAGAGCCCTTATGAGGGAGCTATCGCTTCGAGCACACGGCATTGTAAAAGGTGAAATTGAAAATCCATTCGAAGGACCACAAGCAGCGATGGCTTATGAACAAGCTATGAAAGCCATAGAAGAGAACAAGATTCCTATAATATTTTAAATGTTAGGTCAGTCAAAAGTAAAGGTGGTTTATCGTTTTTTTTTTTTTTTTTTTACTAAAGATAGGCATACGTTTGACCACTATCTCACCTGATGGTAAGCGATGATGCGGTCGAAGATGGAGCACGTTTACCTAGAAGCAACCTATTCACTTTTGTCTTAAAGATTCCCAGGTTGTAGCTATCTGGAAACACAGACTCTGGCAGGGAATTCCACTCCTTAGCTGTACGCACTATGAATGAGTTCCCAAATCGTTTAGTGCGCGTGGGTGGGATGTCCACCATGTACCGGTGGCGCATCGCCGTTCGTCTTGTGGTCCGATGATGGAACAGGCTTGACAGAATTAAATCATGCAATTAAAATCCATAATTGCGGACTAACGACCTCATTTTATTAAAGCTATTTTATTTTTGTTTAATCGTTTTTAATGTACCAGTAGCTATGTTATTTTTGCTTTCTCGAATTTAAGAAGTTATGTGAAATCTAAGTTATCTAGAAAAATTATATCTAGAAATGAGAAAATCATTTTGTAAAAAACCCGTTGATGAATACAATTTTATTGGAAAATAGTAATCTGTTTTCTTCTTTTCATGTCCTATATTTTTATAAACCACGTGAACAGTAGCTTACTGAAAAAGCCTACAGCCCTTTTTAGGCACTACACTACATCTAGCAGGATTAAGATCCACAGCCCACAGAGTCCCTAGAAGTGATGGATCCACACAATACAGACTTGTCTGCAGACTTTGAACTCAGAATAAATCAATTCTATCACATCGACACTTCTCTGCACAGTCGAAATTTTACGGAAGTCTCTATCGTCTGGACCCACCATAAGGATCTCTTAGGGAGAAGGGTAGAATATGAAAGTGCAGGTGGACCCCAAGGTCCTGAAAATACTTAACTTTTTTTAAGGACCAAATAACATCAAATAACTGGGCGGAGCAGAAGGGAGTGTCAGACTCTTACTGACTAAAACCTTTCCGTGTTCTTCCTAATACCCTTTGCGTCCCAAGGCCGCGGTGACTCTCGAACAAATTCCGCAACCTTGGCAGGCACTGGCCCTAGCGGGCCCCGTCTACTATGCTGACATCTCTTTGAGGCGCGTGTGGAACGCGCCGTCGACTCGGGCCCGGATCTGATTGGACGGTGAGCCACCCAACGCTTGCCGTCCGCAGGATCAAAGTAATTACATAACTAACATCGTTTTGTAGCAACTTAAGGTCTGCTAAAGAGCTAAGAAGAATACCACGCCATTCTGCAAATTAAACAGACCGAACGAATCCGCAGCACATTTTCACGCTCCAAGACGGCGGTCACAAACAAATCTGCAGACTAAAGGGGGATTGGGCGGGTCATATTTGTAGGATTGCGCTAGGATCGTTACCTCAAACAAAAATATAAAATAATCAACTTTTATTAGAAATAACACAAAAGTATTGTGTGTGCCTATTATTTAAATATAAAATGTAGTCGACGGGCTTGGGGGTTCGGGCCTCTTCAGAGAAAGTCCTTGGTTTTCTTTACTTTACGTAATTTAATTATCAAAACACACGCTTAGGAGCAGAAGAGTGAAATACAGCAGGGAACATAGGAACTTAGAAAAGTTTACAAGACTAGGATGGCCGGCACTTTTCGTGTGCGGCCTGAGACCCTTCGCGCCATACACTGTGGCGTTCCTTGTGGCGAGCGCGTTGCCCGCGCGGCTGTGACAGTGGCGCCACAAACAGGACGCGCGGGAGAAATTACGGTACGGGATTGGTCAAACGACGCGGGGGAGCCAACCTTATCAATGTCCCCGCGATCATCGCATTGGTCGCCGCTACCAGTGCGACCAACATTAACCCCTACCCCTATAGCTCGGGGTTGCCTCGTTACATACTCCCCCTCTAGATCACGATAACGACCTCGATCGTGGTCTAGCCCTACATTAATAATCTCAGGAATGGGTTGCAAACGAGGTCGGCCTCGCTTTTCCTTATGTTCTAGCCGCGGCATTCTGGCCGAGTACATTCATCTACACGTCCTCGTTTTGTAGATTGCAACAGTTCATCAATGCGAGGCATTGGATAGGCGTCCGACTTCGTAATTGAATTTAACCTTCGATAGTCGACGCAAAAACGAAAACTGCCGTCACGTTTAGGTACTAGCAGGGCTGGAGCAGCCCACGCAGATTCACAATCTTCAATAATATCTTCAGCCAGCATTTTGGAATGCTCTTGCTGCATAATTTCCTTCTTTGCACGTGTCAGGCGATATGGAGGCGTCGCTATCGGCGAATTATTTCCTGTGTCTATATGATGCTCTCCATATGGCGTCGGCTCCCCAAATGGGATTAAACACCTCATGAAAATCCGTAAGCAATCGGGCAAGCTCCTCACGCTCCTGATCCTCTAAACCTACACCCTCGTAATCGCGTAAAACATTCGCACGACACGTATTCATGGCGCGTGATAACGCGATGACGGGAACCACGCACTTTTGACTTTACGCTATCACTGGTTGACGTAACCGAATAAAATGCGTTTTCCGAACTAGATTTACACTTTTCGCACTTCGATTTTATAACGTTAGGGGCACCGCACCCATAGCATTGAACAGATTTGTTTTTGTTTACGTTGTTATCACTTTTTACGTTATCACTTTGGTCCCTGTTTATTAACTTATTACACTGCGATTTATCGTGTCCCCATTTCTTGCAATAACTGCACGACCGTCTTTTGCTGCGAGTGTCCTTGTTATCACTTGATGTCGAAGTTGAAGGTCCGCCGGCGACAGCAGATGCCGGTGTCTTGTCACCTGCGCTGTCTTCCAAGGATTCTTCGATCGCTCTGGCACGGTGCAGTAACTGGTCGAATGATGATATGGAGTTACGATCGAGCTGCTTTTTAATTCTACGATCGAGAAGCCCGTATACCATATCGAGTTCAAGTTTTTCACGGAGGTCTTCCTGTGACTATCTCGATAAAAGCGCTCTCGCCTTCGCAATGAACAAATCCGTTTTGTCCGTACCTTGTCGCAATGAAAACAATTCCAAATATATGCAAAATGACGGACGACACTCTCCGAACGCACTTCTTAGTTTTTGCATGGCATCCGGCCATGACGTGGTGCTGGTTTTTATTCCTTGCCACCACAATGCTGCCGATTCTACTAGCAACATGGAGAGTCCTTTGACAGCGTTATCGTCTGCTATCTGTAGGCAGTTCTTATACACTTCTATCGCGTCGATAAATCCGTTGACATCTGCGGACGATCCGTTGAATCGAGCTGTGCACTTTGAGAAGTTCGCGGCGGGCGTTGTCATACTTGTCATTGACACTTCAGGCGCCGGTGTCGAAGTATTAACCTCCTGGATGAGCCTCGCGAACATCTCTGCCTGAGTCTGCTGGAGTGACTGCATCAGGGTAGTAAACTGGCCCTGGTCCATGGTGATGGACGGGGCTTCTGTTTCCTCATCTGCCTCTATTTCTGCTCTTGATTTATGACCTTTTCTTCCAGTCATAATTGCCGTAGGTATTCCTGCAGAAAAAAACGGAACCACGTGGAACACGCCACTCTTCAGGTTCCGAAGCTAGGGTATCTAGGCAGAAGCTCTACGTATAGGTACGTGTAAATTGAGACAAAAAAAAATTGCATGCACGTGTCTTCAGAGGCCACTACTGTTGGGACGCCAAATGTAGCCGACGGGCTTGGGGGTTCGGGCCTCTTCAGAGAAAGTCCTTGGTTTTTCTTTACTTTACGTACTTTAATTATCAAAACACGCTTAGGAGCACAAAAGTGAAATACAGCAGGGAACATAGGAACTTAGAAAAGTTTACAAGTCTAGGATGGCCGGCACTTTTCGTGTGCGGCCTGAGACCCTTCGCGCCATACACTGTGGCATTCCTTGTGGCGAGCGCGTTGCCCGCGCGGTAGTGGCAGTGGCGCCACAAACAGGACGCGCGGGAGAAATTACGGTACGGGATTGGTCAAACGATGCGGGGGAGCCAACCTTATCAATGTCCCCGCGATCATCGCATTGGTCGCCGCTACCAGTGCGACCAACATTAAACCCTACCCCTATAGCTCGGGGCTGCCTCGTTACAAAAACAATTAATAAAATAACATAAACTTAAATCTTACTTCTCTCAGTCTTAAAAATATAATAAAGATCAAATAGGTCTTTCAATCATTTAAAAAACATTCAGAAATGCAAACTTATATGGACGTACAAAATAAAAACTTAAAAAGTTATTTAAAAAAAAGAATGTGACAAAAATTTGTCGGAAATATATGAAATAATTTAAAGCAATTTCTATTTACCGTCATACAAAGCGCTAAATTGCAACCTGAACATTTCACCGATATTTCTTTGGAACAACCAAGATTTCGAGACTAGGCAGAACTAGGCATTGGCTATGGAGTGCCTTCTGGTTCGGTTTCAGATTCTGACAATGAAGAAGAATGATTTAACTCTGTTACTGTGGGTACATCATCCTCAAAGTCTTATTGGTTGAGAATATCCCGAAGTTGATCCTCAGTCAAATCTAAAAAATAATAATAAATACAATAAGATGTTATGCTGATTGTATCAGTAGAACCGATAAACTAACCGAATTTCGTCGGTGCGCTTGCCAAATTTGATATGTGCATTTCTATGATACTTTCTTGTTACTTAATATCCTTTAAAATCAAGTATATTAACAATACATTTTATCATTTTCACTTGTATCTCAGTTCATACGGCATTTTGAAATTATGAATTAGTCAATTAATCATTAAAAAAACATCAATTAATCATAAAATAAAACAGATTATTGTTTCCCTTGTCAACTTGATGAAAAACACATATCAAATTTGGCAAGCGCACCGACGATTTGTAGTACAAATTGTAGATGCCCTTTTTATTATTTATAACCGAAAATACTTTGAAAAGAACATATTCAATTGTGGCGTGTTTTTCTACAGTAAACTTTCGAATTAGGATAAAATTCTAATGTTTACGTAAAAATCATAAACATAATATTAAATGTTAGTTTAAAGACAAATTATGAAGAATTTATACTAAAAATAAGTAATTTAGGTGGCGCTCCATTTTTGAACTTGTAGTGACACAGTACCTGTCACAGTTACCAATACCTCATACCAACCTCATACCTCAGAACCAATTACCACGTTTTAGACATGTCCCGTAAAGAAACAGTGAAGTAACACGTTTATGACGATGTCTGTTAAAGAAACAATGAAGCAACACGTTTTTCGACCAATTAAGAAACAGGATAAGCTTGTAAGCGCAAACAAGAAGCTCCAGCACCCTTCAGGATCTTCACTTCGAACATCGCAGCTGCGTAGATGGATCACGCGGCCTCGCGCAGCGGAGATCTTCACTCGGTGACGTCGTCCCGCAGAAAAGGATCGCGCTCTGTTTTTTTTTTTTTTTGACGGAGTCTACTCGCAGTTACGAACCTGGGAAGGTTGTAACTACTTAACCGGACTTGCCTGTGTGGGCCTCAAGAGAATTTAATTTGATACTCACCTCGGATTCCGCTGTCGAGATACGAAAATTTTGTTACAAAATAGCACTACAGATCGCTAACAATATTGCGAACCCTATTTTTTCATCTACCGAAAACTTATAAGGACAGTGGGTTATTGGAGCGTTAGACGTTAATTTGATATCCATACTACCTTTGTTCACTGTGGAGGTCGCCGTACCGGTAATAAACAAATCAGAGAACTCTTTGATGATTTCCAGTAACCGATCTCTATCGGCACCCACTAAAGGAGTTTTGATACACTCATCATCTAGTGTTCACAAGCTGCACGGTGAACTGAATGTCTGACCTGGTAAGCCGCTGCTCAATACTTGTATGAGTGTAAATCAACACCTTTCGATTCAGGATATCAGTTCCAATTAGAATAGGTGCATTGATGAATTCAGCAGGGAACACATATAAATCAATTTCCAGTGATACTTCTGCGAACTCTACGACTGTGGTAATGATAGAGGTTGATTCAATTACCTGACTTCCTATCCCGCGCATCAAGAGATAAGCTGACATTCGATTAAAATTAAAATGTTTTAGCACCTTTTCTGAAATTAAGGAAATATCAGAGCCGCTGTCAATTAGAACATCAACAGGCACCTTCTGTGCAACGGCTGAAATTACGTTATTTTGTCTGGGGTCGGTTCAGTACCTCATTCGTTTTGTTATTATTGGTCTCAGGACGTTGTTGTGCCGCCAATCCTGCATCGCGCAAGCAGTGTTTACCGTGCGATTTGAACATATACATCAGCCCAAATATCAACTATCGGGCAGTTGACCGTACCGGACACAACAACAGTCTGGTAGGAGGATCCTCCCTTTTCAACGGAGGTTTGCGGGACTTTACTCTCTGTTCCGCACACCTCCAAACTGGTGACCCTCGACATTGAACGTCAGCACAGCCTTCGTGCAACTACTTCAGCGTGACGTCATCATCACTTCTCCTCATCGTGACCTCAAGCTCTCGAGCAGCAGTCATACATTCAGCCAGTACCCACGGCTTCTACGGGTATCACCAGCATGCAGCAGCCGCGCATTCCTGGTCAGAATCCTCAGCCTCTATCATCCTCATCAGCGACCTAGGCAAGCACACTGCACCTACGGCCAGTCACATGAAGAGCCATGAAGAACCTCTCCTGGTCGACGCCAGCAGTCACGCCACTACGTCGCACAACAACGTTGCCCCACATCCGACGCCCTGTTGCAAAAACGCAGCACTGTACCACCTCACTGGAGCATAACACAGTGCTGTGCCAGATCCAGCAACTGGAGCATAGCACCATCATCCCGACTCACTGGGATATCATCACCCCTACTCACTGCGATCTCATCACCCCGACTCACTGGGGCACCGCACAGTTCCGCACAGTTCCGACTCACCGAGAACTCTACGACTTCCGGTTCCGACTCACTGGAACCAACCTTCAACTGGCCTGGCAAACATCTCAAGATGTATGGACGACTCATCCACTATCGACCTCCGTCTCCGAAGGGGAGTGATGTAGCGGCATCAATGCCGCCACAAAAAAAACCGACAAGTGCGATTTGAACATATACATCAGCCCGAATATCAACTATCGGGCATTGATATATAAAAAACCCAAGATACACACTCAACAACTCAAAAACGTCCGCAAAAAACAAGCGCACAATGTATAATTGTGCGCTAGTTTCAAACAGTCTCGCATCGCTCGCCATACTGCACTGCTTTGTAAAAACAACTTTAAGCGATCCGTGTAAGGTTGAATTTGCAAAAAAAACACAACTGACACAACTCACACATGACACTTGATACATGTCATTTTTTGACGACAGTTTCGAGTGTTGCTTTTGTTCGAGACTGTGCATCTTGGGTTTTTTATATATCAATGCTATCGGGCAGTAGCCCGCCAGACACAACATCCGTCTGGTCGGAGGATCCCTTTACAATGGAGTTGTGCGGGACTTTACTCTCTGTACCGCATACCTCCAAACTGTTTTTGGAAACACGAATCGATTGAATGCCAATTACGTTTGCAAAAAGAACAACGTTGAACGGATTTATTGCTTTTATCGCTTGATAGCGGTGGAGCCGACTTAGAGGTACCTGCTGGGATCCTGAACCGAATTGTTTTTTTTTATTTGCGATGTGTTTGCTCTTGACTCTAGTCTAGGTCAGAGATGACAGAGACAAAGTCTACGATGGAGCGAACTTACCCAGAAGGAGCCTGTGCACTCTTACTTTGAAAAGATTAGGGTTGTAAGCGTTTGGAAACACAGACGCAGGCAGAGAGTTCCACTCCTTTGCTGTGCGCATTATAAAAGACGTTTGGAAGCGCTTAGTGCGAATTGGTGGAATAGCAACAAGGTAGAGATGGTAAGATGCAGTGCGTCTGGATGTCCGATGGTAGAAGGGGGCCGGTGGGATGAGGTCGTGGAGTTCTTGGGCACACTCACCGAAGTACAATCTGTAGAAGACCGACAAGCAGGCAACCTTACGGCGATGAGCCAAGCTATGTAGCTTGGCATCCACCAGTTTTACGTCACCGATGAGTCTCTTAGCTCTGCGTTCCACCGAGTCAAGCGCGGCAAGCTGATACTTAGCTGAGCCATCCCAAAGGTGGCTACAATACTCCATGCAGGATCGGACTTGTGCTTTGTACAGGGTTAAAAGCTGTCCAGGCCTAAAGTATCGCTTCACGGCGTCACCCTATTTAGGATGCCCAGCTTTTTGGCCGCGGTTTGGGCTTTGTACTCGATGGTGGCGCCGAAGTTGAGACTGGATGTCAACTCCATGCCTAGGAGCTCTAGTCGATCAGTCACAGGAACAGATGCACCCCGAAAAGTAGGAGTTTGGTCAAAACGACTCCTTTTTGCAGTAAAAAGACACGCTTGCGTTTTGGTGGCGTTAAAAGTGACCAGATTGTCGTCACCCCACTGAGAGACAAGGCTTAAGGTCAAATTTGTCCGCTCTACCATGGCCTCTCTCAAAGAACGACCTTCATACCCGCCGGTTGTTGCGCTGGACAAGTATCTCTCTGAAACCGTACTGTCATCTGCGTACCCAACAAGACCAGGCTGAAGTAGGTCATTGATGTGAAGCAGGAAAAGAGTTGCAGAGAGAACAGACCGCTGAGGAACTCCGGCTTCAATAGCCATGAGGTTATAGGAGCAGCCGTCAACGACTACTCGGATCGACCGTTCACTCAGGAAGTCTGATATCCAGCTACAAAAACCAGCTGGGATGCCATAAGCAGGAAGCTTGCTGAGTAGACCTGCGTGCCAGACCCTGTCAAAGGCCTTCGAGATATCAAGCGACACAGCTAGTGCTTCGCCGTGTCGCTCGATGGCCTCGCCCCAGCAGTGCGTGACATACACAAGAAGATCGCCAGTTGACCGTCCCCGGCGAAAACCATATTGACGGTCACTGAGAAGATCATTGTCTTCAAGGTAGGTCAGCAGCTTACTGTTCAGAACCCTTTCCATAACCTTGCATAGGATGGAGGTAATGGCGATAGGACGGTAATGTGCAGGGTCAGCACGGTCTCCCTTTTTGGGCACCGGTTGCACATTCGCAAGCTTCCATGATTTCGGCACCGTTCTTTTTTCAAGAGAGAGGCTATTATTAGGCTTTTATTTATTTTTAGGTTTTTTTGGGACAATACCATTTCTTATGACCCGTTTTGCCACAAAAGTGACAAGTGACATTGTATTGCCTGACTTAGGTGCCTCACGTTTACGTTGGTTAGAAGAGTAGGCACGATCACGAGCAGGATTATTGTCATGTTTGTGTTCGACGTCAACTGATAAAAATTCTACGGCCACGGTCAACCTTAGCGCACCAGACATCAAAATCTTGGATCAAACGGTGATATATAGAAATTATGAGACTTTGTTCTTAAAAGCGTGCACAAGGCACCAACAATACTATTCGCTACGTCTTTATCCTCGCTCTGCACGTCTGTCGCACGCAACCGGCTCTCGTTAGTTGGATGCAACGGACTGCTAGATGTTGTTGGCAATCTACGCTCAATTACTTCTAACCTCGTAAGAATTCGATCAAGGGCTACATCGCGTGAGTTGTCGCGATATCTACGAGAGCGACAAATGTGGGCTATGGAAAACACTACGACGCCTAGGTGACCTATCTCTACGGTCTTTTGGACTGTTTCGACTGTGGTGTGCGACAATCGGCGGCATGTCACGATCATCAGAATCATTGCGACGGTTTTTGCGAGAACCGCCACTAGATTGTCGCTCACGAGAGTGTCTACATCCTCTAGAACGAGACGAACGCCCTGACATTTTGTAAGAAACAAAACTTAGGTAGGTACTTACTATTTAGAAATTTATACACACTAATCACAACACTTTTAACACCGTCACTGAGTATTTTAAAAGGATAGCAAACGGCCTAGAACGCGCGGCCTAGAAATCACCAAGTAAAGCTAGAAAGTTTTATTTCTTAAAATTATCTTTAGTTAGCATCAATCAATAATAAGTACATAAGAATTATATAATACGACTCTAATCAACACTATATCGTCCCTAAAATACATCCGTTGCATCCGAAAGCTAAGTAGAACAAACGCGCCCGTTGATAGAGCGCCATATCTTTTTTATCCACTTCCACTTTGTCCGGGAACAGTTGGAAGAAAGAGTATCTAAAAATATATTTTTATGTATAAACACGGCCTAAGTCAAGCAGGCGGCCGGCTATACGGTCGGTCTAGTTCTTTAAAAAAATAGATTTTTCTTCCAAAATATTAGATAATTGGTCCACCAACACAAAGGCCCTTGTGCTTTATCATCCTGAATGAAATAAAGTAGGCCTAGACATAGCATTGCTCTAGCTAGGGTACGTATAATACCTAAAAAAACAAGGGCGCGGTTATATTAAGTTCGCACAGGGCTAAAAAGGCTATTAACGGCACTGCTTTTTGCGTTATCTTTGTTTTGGCTCCATCGTTAAAACATAGGTAAAAGCATCAAACTTTGTATGTAATTAACTAATAGTGGGTCCGCACGACACTGGCTTTTATCTGCGCAGTTTTTGAACTCAGAATAAATACCTATGTCGTTTATAGAAGAGTAGGTATGCTTTCGAACAAAGACAAAGTTCCTAAGACGTGAAGGCTTCTTCGAGGTTGCCCGGAAAGAGTTCGTGGAGGGACTAAAATTGGCCTTCCCCCAGCACTGGGATAGTATAGGTACCTAAGCAAAACAAAAAGTAATTCAATTGCCTCGGAATTAATGCTCTCTCATAAGCTTTTTAAAATCCATTAAAAGCGTGAACGAGCAAAAGCTAAACCAGTGATAGGTACCTACAGAATGTTAGTCGACTGCTGTTGATGTATTTTCTCGCTTAGGTATAGGCACCATTACACCTTGTCATAACCCTAATAACCCTTGTCACCAAGACCATTACGAAGAAAAAGGCTTTTGTTACTTACCTCAAAAGTGTAATCTGATGCTACCCATCTTCGATCAATTATAAATACCAACGCGTCGTTTTCTTCTCACTAATGGACCCTTTTATCCACCTATCAATCATAACTGCTATATAAGGGTTGGAAATTTTCCCAAGAACATCAGTCTTTTGCGAAAACTAGAGAAAGCTGTACTACAGTCATGGTAAGTACATTTGGGACTATTTTTAGTGTTATTTTTGTGAAATTCTAGGCTTAAAAAAACACATATCAATATCTAACTAAGTCGTTATTAACGTCCAGGACTCTATTTAGCCGCACCTCTGCATAGTAATACTTTGCTGCACACTTTTCATAATGAGATGTCCAAATCATGATCTGTCATAAAAATACTTGTATCGTCAAAAAAGCATGATGATTATTTATTAATTTCCTAGTGGTGGGGGCCCGAAGGCAAAGCTAACGATAAGTTACCTACAGTCCGCTATAGGGAGCGTGCAGAAAATATAGGCGGCAGCTCAGAAATGTCACTGTCAAGTGTATTTTAAGTAAAAAATTCGAAATAACTATGCTAGACGGCACAGTCTACTTCGCGCACGTTCCCCCAAACTGAGCATGCAGGAACCACAGGTGGCAGCGCAGAAGCGTCAATGTCAATTATTCTGACCCTTAAAAGTTTCGAATATGCGACACTAGATGGCATAGTCAACGCCGTGCACGTTCCCTATGGTTACTGAAGTGAATGCTATGTCGCCCTGTAGTAGCGTTCACTTTAGCAACCATAGCACAGTCTACTGCACGTCAGAGGTTTTAGTGTTTAAGTCATATAGTTTCACTTTGCTACTGTTGTTTTGCCAAGGTATTCGTATAATTTTATAATGAACAGGGATTGGAAAAGATGTTAATCACTTAAGGCATCTCGTGACAGTAAATTGGTACACAGTAAGTATGTTTTGGTTGCCCTGTGCTTCCCAGGTCCGATTCCAGAAACGATGTTTTGCATTATAAGAGGTGGCCAACTGTCCATTTAACAATAAATACCTGTCACAAATAAAAGTGAAATTAATAGGTATGCATGACTGAGAATGTAAGAAACATTAGATTCAACTCAAAGTATTCAACGTAATTTTATTTTCAGATAACACGGCCACTTTTCTTCATGATAGTATGTTTTGGATTCTTCTTTTTAATTCAGTCACTAGTCCCGAAGGTGATGGCAATGAAGAATTCAAACGTTGACGAGTACATGCTAGAAGACCAGAGAACACGCAAAAGAAAAAACTACGTCGTGCGATTGGATCGAGACAGTGAAATATTAGGCAATTCTGCAAATCTAGGAACAAATTACGACACGGATTCCATTCAACCTGACCCTGCGAATCCCGAAGAACTGTCAGCATTTATTGTTGATTACGCCAACATGATACGAAACGATGTAGTTCTACTAGACAAGTCGGTCGAAACAAGGACTCGAAAAAGGGGTAACATTAAAGTTGGGAAGCATCATAATGTAAGTACCTACTCGATAGTTTGAGAATTGTATCCCAGTATACCAATTAACTTTGCATAAAATGAATGGTCGACATTCTCGCTTTGGACAAACCCAAGTAGGGTTTGTCCAAGTTTGAGTAAGGGATAATTTAATTAGTGACCGAAACTTCGCAGAAATAATCGTCTATTGACGTCATAATGTGTTACGAAATATTCGAGGTTAAGCGACGTTTGCTTGGGACCGTGGATGGGTGAATATCCATACATACAGAGACTCGCCCGGGGCCGAAGATATTCTGCCACCCTCTTATTTAGGTACTTGCTGACCCGCGCAACTTCATCTGCGTCACAATTTTCATTACTGCTCCGCTCCTATTGGTCTTAGCGTGATATGATGATATATAGCCTTCCTCGATAAATCGGCTATCTAATACTGAAAGAATTTTTCAAATCGGACCTGTAGTTCCTGAGATTAGCGCGTTCAAGCAAACAAACTCTTCAGTTTTATATGTTAGTATAGATTTAGGTTTAATCCGGCACTGCCCACTACGCTACGCTACTGTGCCAAGGGGTGCTGTATTGGGTCGTGGTGGTCAAATAAGCCGTCAACCTACGTAAAATACTGGTACTTAGCTGCATCAGGTTAGACTAGAACCCGACGCCAACATAGTTGGAAAAAGGGTAGGCAGATCGATTGAGTGTAATGTGGCTAGACATTTTCGTGTTCTTAGTCATCATAACTGGAAATCTAAAATACTAATTACATATAATTTATTATGTTTCAGCAAGCTATTCCGGATCCTCCGTGCGCTTGTAACCCTAACGTAAGCAAAAAATTAATCCAATAAATAGATATTGAGGTCAAATTGAAAACCATTTTTTATTGACCAGCTCGTTACTTTTTTTTTTCAGAAAACTACTCAAACCTGGGACGAAAACACGTTCCCGCACCGCGTAGACACTTACACTTGTAGCAAACAGTCATGCCCCTGGCCCTACCAATGCACGGAAAACATATACAACGTAAGATTCATTACCACCATTTTAGTAAAAAAAAAAACTACATAAGTACCTTTTTTTTTTTTTTAAAAAAAAACATAAGTACCTGCCTACTTAATCGTGTTCTATGTTTTTAGTTAACCGTTATCAAAAGGAAGGAGATGCCACATCAATTTTCCGAAGTGGTATTGCCAGCCGAATTACAACGTAAATGGGTTGGTGAATATCGTCCCATCAGCGTTGGCTGTGTGTGTGCCCGAGACTACTATGGAACAGCGAACTAATTAACATGTATTCACTAACTTATAACAACCGGGAAAGCAACTCGAAAAAGTCTTTCCATATTACTTAAATATGTGAATTGAGGCACATTTTAAGTATCGAAAATTTTAAAAATAAAACTGGGATCTTGTTATGTCTGATTTTTTATTTTTATCCCTATATCCGCCATTAAAAAACTAGCTTCTTTAAAGTTATCCCAAGTAAACATATAGTCTAGTCAACAATATTCGGAATAACAAAAAATATAACCGACTTAAAGTTATTTTATACTTTGTAGTGTTTTGTTTTGGAAGTCGATTATATTTTTTGTTAAAAAGATTTTTATTTTTTACTTTTAGTGGTACCTGCGTACCCATTCACAGCGTACCGGCGTGATGTTATGTTATGTTTTACAAAAAATTTAATCTACTTCCAAAAACAAAACACTACATAGTATAAAATAACTTTAGTTTCGGAAGTCGGTCTCAAAAAACGAAATAACCAAAAACACCGACTTCCGAAATTAAAGTTATTTTATACTTTCAGTGTTTTGTTTTTGGAAGTTGGTTATATTTTTTATAAAAAAGTTTTTTTTTAAATTTGGATATTTAATGTTTAAATCAATTTTATTGTTTAAATGACCGAAGCGGGCGTGGCTTGCGAAAGCCAGCGTACCCGTTTTCGGTGGTACTTTCACCCCTCTGGGAAAGTTATAAATATTGGTCCTATAGTGACTTTTTTTTTAGAAAATTTTCTCTTTTCGAATCATTTTTAGAGTTCAAAAAAAAAACAAATCCCTAGTTATGTTTCGGCGGTCGGGAATTTAGTTAAAAAAATATTTATTTATTACAAATTAATTTAATTATAAAAATACAGGATATTTAGCTGATGGCTGAGGCAAGACTGAATATAATGCAAAGAAAAATAAGTAACTCTAATTTCCAGTAAAATGCATAGTTGCAATACGACGCACGCTGACGGTCACTGCATACTCAGCGTAAACGACTGTTACGATGAGTTAACTCCTCCCTCCATAAGATAGAAGCAACTCTTGCTGCTTCTGGCGGCGTCCACGCTGCCCTTGGTGTCTTCAGGGGTGTTCTTTGTTTTCCATTGATACAGCTTCCAGGATGCTGCTGCGACCAGTAGGATGTACAGGATGATTGTGTTCCAGCTAGGTATGGCTGCTATGGTTGGCCAATTATCATCTTCTGGCACGGAGATGTCGCCTGCTCTGTTGATAAGTTCATGGATGCTGTCTAGTGAGATGTCTTCTAATTGTAGTTCATATTGTATTGATTGCTCCGAGACTTGATGCTGCTCTGGTAATGGTATGACTTCGTTGATTATGACTGTGTCGGTGTGAGACCGCAGTGTCTTGTTCATGACGTTCATCTGGCAGTCTTCTGTTAGTGTAACGAGATGAATTCCGGATAGCTTCTTGTAATCTGTCTTGGTGTTGCATTGTGTTTTGGTGATTTCGTCTTCTGTGAGAACTAGTAGCCAGTTGTTGTCTCCGATCTTCTGAACTTTCCCTCTTCTTAAGTTCATCTTAGCGTGAGTGCAGTTTGCTGGGCGATGCTGAATGAGTGATACTATGCAGTCATCTGTGTCTTCGATTCTTCTGGTGTCGAGGAGCTTGCAGAGCTGGGTGTCATCGGTCAGTGGCTGACAATCTTCTTCCAGGTAAGCGTACTCATCATTACCAAGTGCTAGGTATTTGGATTTGGGGATGATAGTAAGGTTATTTTTGTTTGGGATAGAATAGAGATGGATAAGGTCGTAGGTTTTCGGGGTAATAGAGGGGATTTCGAGAATAAAGTTAACTGAGTGTTCTGTGCTGTAAGCTTTAACTCTAATTGACTTCTCTATCCTGTATATGTTACTAATGCTAGTACTAGCTACTGGTTTAAACATAAACATATTTTCTAGGTTTCTTAACTCTTCTACTAAATTCTGAGGGCTTATAATACTAGGATGCATGGTGCCCATCTGAGCAAAAGTCATAGCATCTTCTAATAACATTAACCTATCTAAAATTATCTGTAAACTAAAATCTATCTGTACGTAAATATCTAGGAAATGTAAATGGTTAGACAGATCGTTGGAATTATTAGTGATATTTTGCAATAAACTAGCCAAATGTTTCTGATTATTATTTAATTTTGTTAACTGTTTACTGAACTCATCGATTGTATTATGTGCTAATACTAGGGATTTTCTTTGTGAATCCTGAACGTTTGTAATTCTGTTTCTAATATTTAAAATTTCTTCTTCAAACTTAGCTGCATCTTCGTGATCAAGATTACCTGTAATAGACTTAACGACAGTACCTAATCCATCTATAAGACCGCGTCGCTTTCTAACTTGCGGCGTTAAAAACTTAATCTTCTTACCTATAATATTAAGGCTATATTCTATTTGATTCCTATACGTTTTATGTAGCTCTCCTGATGCCGTATTCTCAGCGTTTTTCGCACTTGTATATAAAGACATCAATTGGATGGCCGTAAAATGCAAATTGCTAATGTTGTAAACGCAAGCAAGGCTAAAGTAGTTGTCTTGTTTAAGGAGTTGACCTTGTTTAAGGAGGAGGACACCATTGTCATTACCTACATGGGTAATGGTTATGGTTGCTGTTGTGTTGAGCACGACGGCTCCTGCGATGAAGGTCCTGCAACAAGATGAGGCCTCCGTAGTAGCTTAAAGTGAACCCTAATGGACTTAGAATTTGGATGGTTACCTATTATTTCAGCCACGTTATTTGGGTGAAGGTGTATGATCTTGTATGGTCCTTTGAAGACTGGCTTCGTTTTGTCGCTGCGTGCTGACTTTGCTACCTGTTTATAGACAGTTTCACCTACCTTGAATTTAATTTCTTCTGCTTCTTGGTTACGTTTAGCAATCACCTGCTCCTTGTTTTTCGACATGTGTGCAGCGATGCACTCTTGAACTGCTTCTGCATTGGCACGATGTTTAATAACATAGTCCTGGTAAAATTCTTTTGGGTAGTATAACTCTAGTGGGTTTCTGGATGCTGTGTGTCCAAATAATAACTCATGAGGTGTATAATCTGTTGCAGAATGGATAGCGTTGTTGTACGCTATTATGGAGTACTTCATAATTAACTGTATAGGGTCATCTTTGTTAGTCATTCTTTGTATCCTAATTATTTCAGCTAGGGTAGAATGTAAACGTTCAATAGGTGAATTAGAATTAGGGTTGTAGGGTGTCGTAAAGTGTATATGGATGTTATGTAGTGCGCATATTTCTTTAATAACATCGTTTTCAAATTTAGTGTCTGAATCAGTGGTTATTTTACTCGGTAAACCTAACAATGAGAAAACGTTTAGCAATGCTTCGGCTATATGGACACTACTGCATGCTGTTAGTGGGACTGCCTGGGCATATTTAGAGAAATTATCAACGACTGTAAGGAACGTTGCGCCTCCGGTTGAGTATAGGTCCATGAATATATGTTCCATGGGTTTACGAGGTGTATCGGTTATAGCTAAAGGTGGTTTAAGTGGGTTGCGTTCGTATTTTGATTTTAAACAGATGTCGCATTGATTGACGAATCTTTGAATGGTAAGAAGCATGTTTGGCCAATGATAATTTCTGTGCAACTGCTTGTAAGTCTCCTGAATACCGCGATGAACAGTTTTACCTTCGTGATATTTCTTAATCAACTCTTGTTGTTCTTGTTTGTTTTCTACTAGAGTTACGCGTGTTGTACATTTAAGTAGTTTAGGACCTCTCTCATTGAATATTGTTGTGTAAACTCTAGAAAAAGCATGGTATAATTCTTCGTTATGAAAGTAACAATGGAATATACGGTCAGCGATGGTGTGTTCTTTAAGGAATCTAATTATCTCGGACTCAGTATCATTTACTGGGATAAAGACATCTTTTATAACTACTTTTGAGTTGGTGGATCTGTTATCTACTCTGTATGTAGATCCGGGAGTTGACCTAATGTGGAACTGCTTTAGCTGTCTGTCAATAGCGTCTGCAATGATGGGTATACCTTTGTTTTCATTGTCAGGCTGTGTATGTCTTGTAGATACTAATTCAGGTTCAGCTGACACTATACTCATGCTATCAGTATCCATATGAGATTCGGGAATGCTTGGGTTTTGTGGTTGTATATTTTCATTGGGTGCTACTGGGTCTGTTTGATTTTCAGCTTCCCTACGTGCGTTTTCGAATATCCTATTAATTATCTCATCGTCTTCGTTATCGTCTAAATTAACAGCTAAAGAGTCAATACTGCCATGGAAGATTTTAACACGTGATAGAGCGTCTGCGTTGGTGTTCTGGCGACCTTTCTTGTACACAATCTTATAATCGTATTCCGAGAGTTTTAAACGCCATCTAGTTAATTTAGAGTTAGGATCTTTTAGTGACATTAACCAGGTCAGAGGCCTGTGGTCAGTGTAAATGATAAACTTTCTACCGTAAAGATAGGGCCTGAAGTATTTAATTGCCCATACTATGGCAAGTAGCTCCTTTTCTATTGTAGAGTAACGCGATTCAGTATCTGATAGTGTACGGGATGCAAATGCTACAGGTTTATCGGATCCTACTATACCTTGGGATAACACCGCGCCTAATGCTACATCTGAAGCATCAGTGGTGAGGATAAAGGGTTCGTCAAAATTCGGGTACTGTAATATTGGGGCGTTAGTTAATATTTGTTTGCACTTATTGAAAGCTTCTAAGAAGTCTGGGGAGTGTACGACTTTACTATTTTTCTTAAGGCAAAGGGTCATTGGTTTAGTAAGCTTGGCGAAATCTTTGATAAACTTTCGGTAATATCCGGCTAAACCTAGGAAGGCTTTTATTTCCTTCTGAGACTTGGGTAAGGGGAAGTTAAGTACGGCTTTTATCTTGTCTTTGTTTGGTTTTAAGCCTTCGTCTGTTAGTTCGTGTCCTAAGAAGTCAACTTGTTTTTGTAGGAACTGTGATTTATCTAACTGTATTCTTAGATTATGTGTTTTAAATCGATCGAATACTTGTTTTAGTTTTTCTATGTGTTCTTGTAATGACGTAGATATTATTATTACGTCATCTAAATATGTGAAAACGTTATCGATGCCTCTTAATATATGATCCATTAGTCTTTGAAACGTACTTGGTGCATTTTTGAGTCCAAAGGGCATTCTAAGGAACTCATAGTGTCCTCGTTCAGTGGTAAATGCGGTTTTTTCGATATCATTTGGATGCATTTCCACTTGGTGGAAACCGCTAGCAAGATCTATGGTTGTGAAGTATTGCGCTCGACCTAATCTATCTAATATGTCATGTATATTGGGTAAAGGGTATTTATCTTCAATGATACGGTCATTGAGTCGTCTGTAATCTATTACAAGTCTCCATTTGACGTTGCCTGAGGAATCGGCTTTTTTCGGTACGATATGCACGGGACATGACCAAGGTGATATGCTCTCTCGCACGATACCTTGCTGAAGGAGCTTATCTACTTGTTTACGAATTTCTTCGCGTTGTTGGGGAGCTTGTCTGTAACTACGTACAAAAACTGGTGTATTATCGCTCAATCTGAGCTCGTGTTTAACGGCGTGTGTAAAAGTGAGTGGTATATCTTCTGCATAGAACAAGTCTCTGTACTGATAACATAACCGGGTTATTTCGCGCTTTTCCTCTTCGTTCATGTGATCTGTACGGATTTTCTTAAGGTTTTCGTTTAATATATGGTCAATATTAGTTTGAACCTGTGTGGTATTTATATCATGACTATCGTATTTATCGACATTGGAAAATTTCTCTAATTCAATTGACGGGTTAAAGGGAATACATTTCTTTTGATCACTATGATTAATTACTGACGTTTTAAAAGAACCGTTTGTAACGTTAACTATTGCTGCTGGAGACATTAAACCATCAGACCAGATTAAATCGTCGTGAATGTATTGTCCATCTAAGTAGTTGGTTTTTACTTTGACAACCTTTTCACATCTAGGTTCGATACCTATCTTTTGGGGTGGAGAACTAAAGTGAATTGGTATTTCAGCTGTAGATGTACGCAACACATTATTATTCAAATCAATGTTACTCTTTAATTTTTGCAGAAGGTCCATTCCGATAAGACCTTTATATTTAGGGTCAAAGTCGAATATTAGAAACTTATGTGTTATATCGCTATTAAACGCGGGAGGTAAGGGGAGGTACACTACTTTATCATGAACTGATGAACTGTGTGCTGTATTAATTTGAAAGGGTTCTGTTTCTACACAGTACTCAAATATGGTGCCTGCGACTACGTCAGTTGCTATAGTTGAATGACTGGCTCCTGTGTCTAATAGAAACTTACCGTCAAATTCTGGTAGTATTATGTAGGGTAAATATTTCTTGGTTTGGAAGTTTATTGAAACTAGGTCTGGCTGTCTCGGTTGGTTTCCAAGGTAAAATCCTGGTTACCACCTACCTCTTGTTCGTCCGTGGTTACATTCGGCTCGAGCGTGATGCCGTTACTTTCTGCGATACTGTTATAAAGCTCCATGTCACTTGGTCCTGGTTGGTCTTGAGTGGCCATCTGAATTGGAATATAGAACAGCTGCTGTGCGAACTGTGGTTTTTCTGGCTTACCTGCCGTACGCATAGTGACGTCCGATGATACTGGCGTGGGAACCGGTGGTTTTGGAATGTTAGGTTGATTCCTAAAGTTATTTGAACCATTTGGCCTAGAGTTACCTGATGTTGGTTTGGTCTTCCAGGGCAATACAGATTGTAACCACTGTTGACGCTGTTCGGGGGTTATACTATTTGGTTGTGGTATAAAGTTTTGTGAGGGAATAATGACGCCAGGTACAAATGGGTTTACTGTACGGATGGGATTACTATTGCCAGGTTGTTTGGATAGCTGCTCCTTTGGCTTTGCTTGTGACGTTGACGGATTATTCGTGTAATTTGCCCTATTGTATGACAGCCTAGCTTCTTCTTGTCTAGCCGCTATGATAGCTGCTTCGAAGGTGTCTGGTTTTGCGATTCTAACGCCCAACGAGACATGGAAGTCTAACTGGTTTATATACTGTTCAATGACCATCTTTTCATAATAAGACTTGTTGCCATGCTCACCTACGGAGTACAACGTATCTAACAGCTCGCGGAGGCGTTTGCCGAAGCTTTCGGCGTCTTCTGTCTTAGACTTACGAACTCGCGTTAATTCCTGCATAACTTGTATTTCATTTCGTGGTTCGCCGAGGCGCCTAATTAATGCGTTCTTAATTGACAGCCAAGAGTCTAAGTAACCTTCGTACGCTATTGCGTCTATGGCTGGACCACTGAGCCTACTTTTGATTAAACAGATAAAAGCTGGATGCGCACGATCTGCTTCAGAAGTTAACTGAACTAAGGTTTCTACTTCCCTAATATAATAGTTAAGTAACTTAGGATTGCCATCATATCTTGGCATTAAATCTGCGATTAGTTTATAAGGTTTATAGTTAGCATCATAATCCCTGAGCGACATTGTTTTTCTGTAGCTTGCCTGTCTAGTGGCGCTGGACGCAAAACAATAGAGGTGTCAAATTAAACACTTGGAATTTACTCGTGGGATACTTAACGCTACTTATTACAATTTTGTGGTTGCCTACTGCGATTTTAGCTTATAGACAGACACACATAGACTAACGTAAAATACACAAACTAAAATAGGACAGGAAATCGAGCAAGGACACTTGGTAAAACAAGAGCACTTACCAAAGCAGCCACTGCATCTCCTATCGAGTCGAGTCTCGTCCAACACAGCTTCCTCCAATTCTCCGGAGATTTATCCCGATGACCGTAGAGGTGTCCGACCGCGCGATAGGTTCCTTGTAGACCGCGAAGGAACGATTTGAGAACCGTCGCTCTTAAGATGAAGAGTTGGATTCGATCTTAGAACGTCGCGATCCTACCGACTGCGCCAGTTATGTTTCGGCGGTCGGGAATTTAGTTAAAAAAATATTTATTTATTACAAATTAATTTAATTATAAAAATACAGGATATTTAGCTGATGGCTGAGGCAAGACTGAATATAATGCAAAGAAAAATAAGTAACTCTAATTTCCAGTAAAATGCATAGTTGCAATACGACGCACGCTGACGGTCACTGCATACTCAGCGTAAACGACTGTTACGATGAGTTAACTCTACGATGAAGCAAGCTTACCCAGAAGGAGCCTGTGCACTCTAACTTTGAAGAGATTAGGGTTGTAAGCGTTTGGAAACAGACGCAGGCAGAGTTCCACTCCTTTGCTGTGCGCATTATAAAAGACGTTTGGAAACGCTTAGTGCGAATTGGTGGAGATAGCAACAAGGTGGGATGGTAAGATGCAGTGCGTCTGGATGTCCGATGGTAGAAGGGGGCCGGTGGGATGAGGTCGTGGAGTTCTTGGGCACACTTACCGAAGTACAATCTGTAGAAGACCGACAAGCAGGCAACCTTACGGCGCCAAGCTATGTAGCTTGGCTCATCTTTTTTCAGTAAATTGTTTATAATTTTTGCAGTTATTTCTTCCAAAAATACTTTATTTTACTACTACGTACTTTATTTTTTTCAAAAATCATCTATATGCTCTTCCGAATCGAATGACTCCTCATTCATATATTTCCGAGACTGCTGAAAAAAGTTGAACAAAAAGCACTTTTTGACTAGACTAATACTCTCGGGATAAAAACTACTAATCCAGTTTATAATCTATCTCTGTGAGCATCCAAACTTTCGCATAATATATTGTAATAGTAATGCAACGTAAGATAAGACTAAAAAACTATGAATAGCCTCAGAAGAATGATGCCTAGAAAGGGATTTATATCATTATAAATCCCTTTCTTAAGTGAGGATACCTAGTGTGTGGAATACGTGTGTCCGACCCCAAATGTATTGAGATAAGGGCAAGGGAATGAGGCCCGAGACATTATGCAGACAGCCGTAGAAAACGGCGACCACATCAGAACTGTGTGTAAAAAGAAACCACTCGAATTTTAATGGTAATATATTTAAGTATTAACTCAAACTTGTATTTACAATAGAGAAAATATTCACTATATAACTTTTACTAAAACGAAAACCACGTTTTAATTCTGGGAAGCATTTAAACTTTATATTAACATAAATCTTGCATGTACACAACTCACAATCGCATTCGACAGTAAATAAAATGAAAATAGGTTCAAAAGCTTGTACACCAATAGGTTTATGATACATTCATGAAAGATACTTCCTGTTTTAGCATCAGGATAATGAA